>JALGAS010000001.1:6939591-8327510 GCA_023078685.1 Neopestalotiopsis rosae
TGATTGGTCATGTTCAGGGATCAGCTGTGGGTATGGTCGTATCACCATGCACGTTTACTGTTGGGAGGATCGTGCTGATACCTGGTTCCTTCAGACGGTGGGATTTTCTTGAAAGTCAATCTTGTGACTTCCTCGTTACCCCTCTTCGTCTTTCACAGGCTCATTAGACTCTCGCAAGATAATGATACTATGGTCTTCGCGATGTCAGAGCCCACGTCGTCAGAACCCCGCCTAGAGCCGTCTACGGCTGGAAGCTCAACCAAGGCGGTAGAGAAGCCACCATTCGTACCAACCGTGATACCAGAGGATGGCGAAAACCATCGACCCGCCAAGGAAAATGAACTACGAACAAACAATACTTCCGACCATGAAATTCTCGAAGAAACTCCAGAGTACAAAGCAGAGGTAGATTCGAAAACGAGGTGGCTTAGAAGTTCTTGGGCCGACGATCTTATGAAAAGAGAGAAAAAGGAGGGTCGCATCGATGTTCGGTCTCAACAAGCTATACTTCACTTGGGCCTGACGCAGGCAAGGATCAATGATCTAGAAAAACAATTGGAGAGTCTGAAAAGCTATGTCTACGACACTCCCAAGGAGGTTTTACGCGCGAAGGCCTCAATCAAATATCCAGTTCATCAGCGCGAGATTCGCCGCTCCGCCATAGACACTTTTGACGTCACTGAAATGACTTATGAGGTACCGGTTGAGAAGCGACCAGCGTTAGAAGCCTTTTTTCCACGCGAAACACCTCTGCTCGCTACAGATGATCTTGGCTGTAATCCACAGCTTTCTGATCCGGTTGGAAATGTGCACTCATCAATCACTCCAGTTTTTCGGACACCAGAAAGACTTAGAATACGATCGGCATCGCTGCTCACTTTTCTGCGATCGGTCACTGGACTAGGCGTACGTGTGAATGACGAAGCGAGCCTGGATGACAGGTGCCTGTTTCCAGGGTTTACCTTTCTCAGGCCATTCAAACTATTCGTGAAGTATGAGAAACCGATCCGGCAAAGTGTATTGGACTTGGAGTCACAAGCCCAAAAACCGGGAGAAACTTTGGCATCGGAGGGCAACAATAAGAAAGAGAAGTCTTTCTACCAATCAAACACCAACACGTTTCTGGTCGACGACCAAGACATTCTTGCGGATGCAAAACTTTTGATCGACTTTTTTGACAACGACCTGCGACCTACGCTTGACTTAAGACAAGCCATTAGAGATGGGACTGCTTCAAATATCGAATTTGCCGACCTATGTCATCTATTTGAATTTGGGACCATTGTTGTGGATCAATCTGATGACACACGTGCCTACAGGGTGATGAGATGCACGGGTGGTCGTGAACCACTGACGGAGATGATGAAGGACGAAAAGCAACGGGTGCCCCCTCTCGATGGATTCGTGGTTGACTGTTTGGGACTTGCATTTGATGGTTTTCAATTTGTGCCAACTCTACACAAATTCACCATCACCAAGTATCTTGGGACCAGATTGATTTCTTCTTTACCCATCCATCCCTTGGCTTTGAATCCAGATTCCAATGCACTGTCTGGCGAACTCCGAGACCGGGGGAAACGGTTTATACAAATCACATCACCACCATTTTCGCACCATTTCATGAAAGGTCGGACGCTCGACGAACCTTCACACGATGTGGATGCACCAGTAATTGTCGACATGGCTGCTGCACTAAATAGTATTGCACATATATGATGGTTTTCGGCATGGCGATGTCCACGACTGGAAGTTTTGGGGTCAGTAGATGGCAGACCTTATACCAAATGCAGTGCCAGAAATGTGCTAGCGCACTCGCCAACAGCCCCGCATAAGCGTCTAAGAAGCGGCGCATGCGGAAAATAACCTTTTCCAGTTTTAAACGGGCCTTCACCGCATTGCAATCCTTTTCCTATGATTTCGCACGCCCATCGGTGTGTGTTTAAACAGCTGCGTACTTGCCAATTCTCGCGATACGCCTAACATAACTGAGGACATGATTTCTTCAAACAACAGTCCCTGGTTTTGGTCACATAGAGCTAATGTGGTTTATCCAACAATTTGGCCCAAAGAATTACATGAATCTATTTTGTTTTAACTACCTCAATGTTTTGACTTTTGGTATGGAATAATGCAACTCCACAAGGAGGCCTATGCAACGTTGGCAAGCTCCATTGCTATTTACTTGCGATCGAGCATTTAACGAGTTTAGTTAGTAACTATGTCGCGAGAAGAAAAAATGCAGTACCTCCCTTAACTCATTGAAGAGTCAAGGTCATCATGTGAAATGATGATGATAGATGCTATTCACAGTGCTGCAGGCATTTCGTTACCGCCAGAATCAATATTGGCTACTGTAGACAGTAGCCAGGTGAAAGGTATTTGGAAAACGATATAGTCAGACCTAACCGCTGCCCGATACTGTGCAAACGGCTTAAGTTAGTTAGGAGCGCAGCTGAAAGACATGCTACAGATCGCTTCTGTGACCTACCTGTCGCTTTCAGAATGCTGGCAGCCTATCTAACACGGCCATTAACCATGAATATTTCAGTAAGAGTTTTCTGATTCTATCGCCTGATCGTTCATACTATATTGCACGCTCTTCAAATGAGCTAGTCATGAGCCTATCGGCGAGCCATCTTGGGCAAGTTTATCCAAATTACGAAAGTTCCTGTTACAAGTACTCAGGCGTTACTCTGTCACCCGCACCTATTCCCAAAAAGGTTCTCTTGACATCTAGTTCAACAAAAATGGACGTTCTTCCACTAGAGATACTTTTGATGGTATGGGATGAACTCGAGCTGTCAGCCAAGGCATCATTGAGTCAATGCTCCAAGACGCTACAAGCTCTTACAAAAAGCCATTTGTATAAAGGAGCAGCTGAATCAGTCCTTTTTGCAATTAGACATCCCAACGAAAATGTTTCTCTCGCAATTCTAAGCAATTATCTCCAAAGCAACGAGTGCTTCATTTTGAAAACAACGTATTGGATACCAGAAGTCTCGCCGCGTGGCCGCCATGGCGAAATTCGCCGCTCTTACCGTTCTATAAGACGATGCGAAATGGATATCCTGGCCCTCTCTATAGCACGAAACCGCACTAATATCTTCGACATCTTACTCAGGCACACTCCTCTCTTCGATACATTATCTCCAGAACAGAATACACTCGATACAGCTTTTATATCTTCATTATGCGTTGCTCTTGCGCATAGAAAAGACCAGGCTGCCATGGCGATATTGAAGCACGGCTCTCCCAATCCAAAAGGAAGTCATTATGCCACTGCACTGCATTACGCCGCAGCTGCGAATCTGCCTCTTGCGATAGATCACCTCGTAAAACTCTTCCAAGTCGACATCGATCACGGAGACCATATAGGAGATACCCCTTTGATCTACGCAATTGCATCACCGAACTCCGACCGGCTTCTTATAAGGCAGTTAATCACCCTCGGAGCGATCATAAACAAGCTTTCAACCTGTCAAGGGCAGTACATCAGTCCATTAAGCATTGCATGCGAGACCAATCAGTGGAGCCTCGCAATGGAGATCCTTGAGAGGGGCGGCGATGCAAGTGGCAGAACCGAGATCATGCTGGACTTTTTGTCACAGCATCAACCATTACGACCATTATCACGAGCATGCTTTGCTCCTATCGACTACCCTGCGGGAACGGAGTGGCAAAGAAAAGCTGTAATCAATGAAATACTTCGTCGAGGTGCAGATCCTAACATGTCAACTATGTACAATGGGAGGAGCGAACCACTGCTTAGCCATCTCATCCGAAGAAAGCGCGACTACGAGGTTATATGTCTTCTGAAGTGCCAGAACCTCGATATCGAGAAGATGGACTCCGAAGATATGACACCCTTGGAACGGGCACTGTGTACGAAACATGGCCGAACGAATGTTGCGCAATTACTCTTGCGACGTGATGCTCAAATATCCATAACGACATCTCAAGAGATAACCGCCCTTATGCGAAGATTATGGAGGGCAGCCATTCCATCACAGATATATGATTTGCTCCAGACCCATAAAACATTCGCCCAATGCTATCAAATTGTTTACAAGCACTTTTCTAGCATTTCACCCTGCGATAGGGATATTCACATGGAGGAATTTCTGAACGGATGCCCTGCACCTATGTCTCGATTGATCCAGAGCATGGGCAATAATTTGTTGCAGGACTTCGATATCTTGAACGAGATCAAGAAGCAATTCGAGTCAGACAAAAACAGACCGCGCCACGCTGCACACCCTCGCAGTGACTAGTGGAATGAGAGATCGGTAACACGCCATCAGAGTGGCTCATAAAACAAACAATTCTCAGAGGTGGTCACTGGGAATACATTTTGACAGTATATGGCTATCTTGGATCATGGGAACTATAATCATATAGTTATTTTGTTGGAATGTCAGTATTCGCGGCTTCGTACAATAACGATAGATTAGCTATAGAGGTGCGCTACCGCAGCCACGTTGTGGCTGTGGGCCGTACCGACTATGGGTCTAGTAATCGTGCGAAGGGAACGGAGTTCCCCTCTTTCCCTTCGTACGTTACGTTGAATCTACAAGCTATTTGCCGTCATTCCCTTGCCAAAATCCATTCGAATGGTGAATCCATTCTACATATTTAGTTATTCTAGCTACTGAAAACCCCGTGGTACCTAGTGATGATTGGGTAACTTTCATATATCAACGTCGTCAATGGATCTTCTCGGACAAACCTTCCTCTCAATCTCTTTTATACACGGTCTCTTTCAAGAACTGTATCTTTCTGAATAACACTCAATGAATAGTATGATCTCCCCGAAACCACCCTATTAAGCCTCAACATGAGACCATGCGTAGTTACGCAATATTCTTGGTTAATAGTCACATATCTCGGGGTGCATTTTTAGTAGAATTCGGGAGATGAAGGATTTGAAAGTAAATCGCGACACTTGTAGATCATCTTTCAAAAATAGTTACTTCTTCTTTTCCTTTGGGATTCCTAGAGCTATTTCGATTCATTTTACATAGTTATCTGTTAGATTAACTATGAATAAAGAAGTCTTATTGAATATTTATTTTCTTTCCTTCTCTAATTGTGAAATTAATGTTTCCATTTCTGGTCCTGTCAGGTAGAAAAGTCCTTCTCTGCCCCCATTATTTTTTGAGAGGTATAATCTCTCGCGGTACTCCCAGTATAAATATGTACTTCCCCGTCCATCGAGGTATACTTCCAGAGTGATCCAACGCCAATTTTCTTCTTGACACAAGTGACTTAGAGAATTCTGAGCTCCATCGGGGCCCATCCAAGACTTTCTTTGCGTGTCCCATCGAAAAGTGCGCTTGCTGACAATTTGGACGTGTACCCCTCGTAGGTTTGCATATGAAAAGCAGTTCAGTTTGTCCGGTTGTGTGCTTTGACCAATTGAACTCCATTTCCGGGCAATTGCGCATGTTCTGAGGGGTACCGAGTCTTGTCCATGATCTTGCTCCTCGTCATCTTCGATTGTGAGATCGATGAATACCGCCTCTATTGGAGGCACGAACGGAGCAGTAGTCGAGTGCTCATAGTATAGTGCTGGCTCCTCTTTTGGAACGCTTATGGAATAATTGGTTGGATCTGCGTTGATTTCGGTGATATTGAACGGCTGGTCGTGTCCTACTTCAATTGTCGCGAATTGAGCCATGAGCTCGTTGTCGTCTATTTGTGCATCACCTCGGATATTATCATTAATATGACGGCTGTCTTCATACAGAACATGAAATTCGTCGAAGGATGGCTCATCTTCATCATTTGTGAGTATTTTCCAAGTGTCGGAGTTGAGACGATCGGCCACCATAAACACGTCAAAATCTGAGAGAGGCCAGCTGTCTGTAGGGATTGATATGCTAGGGAGGTCTTCTGGGGAAATTTTCGATGAAAAAATGGCTTCTGATGACCATTGACATCTGAATGGGAGAAGTTCCTCTTCACGGGCATCCATGGTGAATCGGACGATGGAGAATGGTGTAAGTCAAGCAAAAAAGATTCTTCGACGTGTGAAAAATCATTAAGTATTCATTGTCTACATTTTCGTAGGTGCCTCCGGGGCTTTATAGTGCGGGATAATCAGTCTATCATAAGGTATAACGGCGGCCTCCGGCGCAGATGAAGCATCAATTGAACACTGACTGTGCCTCTATGAGCTATGAATAGACAGACAGACTAACCGTTGAAGTCAGAATACTACACTTTGAGTTTCAGGTTGAAGATCGGATATCCAATGATAGCTTGAAGCCAGCTCTTATACCTAAGTACATCTTCTCTCGCAAGCAGACCTGTTTCTAAATTTGTAGTCATCTGATACTTGTCAAAATGCACCATTCATCGTCGCTATCTAGCGCTCACGGAAGGTCTTTGGAGACATCCATTGCACCATGGCGCCAATAACATTTGCTCAGCCACCTCCAAGAACCGTAATAAGTAATCCTTTGCAATCCATACTATTACATTTTCCGGTTTTCCCAGTCGTTATTTTGACGCTTAGGATCAGGCTTTTGGTGACGTATGCTGCTCGGGTACGTGAGCATTTTGTCAGTGACGTACGCTGCAACGTCCTGATGATATGGTAGAAACCTAAGCCTTGGACTCTATCCCGTCTCTGGAATCGTACGACCTGGTTCTTCGCTTAAGTGCAGAGCGTCACCAACAGGACTGTTACTAAAATCAAGGAGAGTATTGGCTAGTTAGCCCTATAGCTATTTTGCTCCAAGTGAAGTTCGTACTTGACTAGTACCGACTCAAGCCACTCAGAGGTTTCGCCAAAAATAACTAATCATTATGAGTCGAATCTGCCTAGCCAGCGCCAATTGATACTTAGAATGCTTCGAAGATGGCCAAATAGATGCAGCCAAGAGGTCAGACTAGGTGGGCGATGCCCATCAATTGGCTCTTTCTTATCTTTTGCTTCATGTACTGCCGCAGATATTGTTGGGTGGCGGTCAAGTGAGGTCGCTGGCCTTGTTATTTGGCCCAATTCCAGAGGCAACCGACACGGCGCTTCGGTCAAAGACTGTTCTATTTGACTACATAATGCCTTTCTTGTCGTCATGATCGATTCTATAAGCAAACTCTCAATCACACTTATTGTACTACTCATTGTTTTTTCGAAGTCATCTCACCATGGCAATGAGCTGTTCCTCATACGATCAGTTTGAACAAAGCTTCTCTGAATTGGAAGCCGACTTCTCTTCAGCAGAGTTTTGGCTCAAAATGTCTAACCATATTCTATGGGACTCGCTGCCGAACCAAACATATGCCAAAGACACGACCGGCAGCGGGCAACACTTGTCCCTGAATCTCGATGAGCTGTTTCCTTTCAACGATTCGGACAGCAGCCAGCAACACTTGTCCCTGAGTTTCGATGATTTCTTCCCCTTCATCGACACGGAAGAGCGCATCAAGTACAAAAATGATCCTCATAACGAAGGCCTCTCATTCAGAGTTGATCAAACTTCCATATCGGAAGAGTCACAGGATCTTCAAGGCAGAGCCTCGGTCAAGACACTAGAGGATTGCTCCGCGACTGACTGCGGATCTCTTACACCTCGATCATCTTTGGACATATCCCAAATTGGTCAATCTGGTGTTGGAGAGGTGGATAAATCCATTTCAGAACGCTTCATGGTGCCTAAAACGCCACGAACCACAGATGAAGCTCCCCACGTATCTGTCAGCCCCGCCTGCTCTGATCCAACAATGACGAAACATGGCATACGTGGGATGCGCCCGCGCGAAGATGCTTCCCAGATAACACCAACCGTTATTATTGAGATATCAGATGATGAAGAGGAATCTGCGATCTCCGGTGGAGTCCAAAATCTAGGAGGCTCCAAGCGCGAGAAGCCCATGGAGACCTCACAGAAAAGGAAGCGTTCCCTCGATGGAAATGCGAAATCAAAACGTCGCAGACCTTCCTATAATCAGAGTGGCGATACTATTCACCACTCAAAAGTAGTCCTCGATCGAGATGCAGAGGTTCTCATCAGACTGATAGAAGGTCAGGCAACACTGAGAACAGGCAAGAAACCAACCTCATTTCAAGTCAAGTGGGATAGGCGAGCCAAAGAGTATCGTGCTTCCACGCCCAATGGGCCATTGACCTTCAAAGATCCGTGCGACTTTGAATGGATCTCGGTTACTATACGCATCAATGGAGATGGCCAAGGGATAATGCTAGACCGTGAAGGTGACTTTTGGACAGGCATGGATACTGAAGCAGAGATTAAGTTTTCTAACGATCAGATAGAAACACTACTGGACTGTCCAGATGATCAGCACAAGACAACATGGGATTTCTTATAATTAGGCACAATATCTACATTTTATGATACTGATCAACGATATCACCACGCCTCCCATAAAATCTAGTGAACTAACGTCTATCTCTGCGTAGCGAGCCACCCTGTGTGGCGAGCCAAAATGGAGGTACTTCATTTTCAACACAAATTTCACCGCGATTCAGTGAATGCAGTTGCTTGAACATGCGCAAATTCGATTCTTTAGCTATTATAAAAACGTACGCTCTGTCCTAAGCAAGAAAGACGCTGGCATCGTTGCGTGATTCTATTAGCTGGGACCATGATCTTTTCGTCGCAGAATACGACCCATCCGTTGCAACCCCGCCACCAAACTCTCGACACTTACAAAACTCAGCATAGGAAATTTGACGACTCCTGCGTCCTCAACATCATATGCAAAATTCATAGATCAGTCCGTGGCTGCCGTGGAAAGGCGATTTAGCTAATCTCGGCATACCGAATGGTACCTTTCGATAGAAAGGGCTACTATTCCGGCTAGCGTCATGCTATGGATCCCCTGTCTGTGGCTGACCAAGATGTGGCGGTTACAATACCAATCATATATCATTGCTTGACAGTACAATACTGTACATGCGAAACGAACATTCCTGCCGTTCCTCCTTAATGGCCAGTGAGCGTTGATACGGAACAGTACAGTAAGTGACGGCTTTCGACTTTTGCTTTCCTGGGAAGGATTCACTTCAACGTCAGTGCTGGCCAATATGTACATGCGAGGGCGGTACTGTCTGATCCCTTGGATAATTCCTATGGGGATAAGAATGAGCAGGGGTAGAACTGTCTTCATCAGGCTAGACTGGGATGAGTATTGCGGACATATAAGCTGTCCAGAGGTGGGCCAATACACCCACAAATCAAAACGCCCTGCCCCCACAAGGCACACAGGGCATATTGGTTAGTTAATAAAACAGTGAGCCCGCCATTTTCCAGTGATGGAATTTCCCCTCCTCTTGTCACTCACATTACCCGCAATCGCCAAATGCCTTAAAAGTGAAAACAACGAATGTCTTCAGAGGGAACGATAGGCAGTGTCTTCGAGTTATTATTGCTCCCGAGCTCGCATCAGGCGAGAACTCAAACAAGATGCCGCCTGGTGTGAACGTCGTATGCTACGGAACGGTAAGTAGCCCAGATGATATTTTCACTATATATAGTCTCATTATTTACACAGATATTCGAAACGTCCACCAGCAAACCCTGCTGCATAGACATAAGTAATAAACACGAGCTTTTGAGACTTCGAGAACAACTTGCAATATCGGACACCTACTCCATTCTCGACCTTTCAAATGGCGTAATTCACAACTCTCAAAACGAGCAAGTAGCAAGGATCGACCATGTTACTTATTCAGTATTCAAGAAGCTTCCCACCGGAACTAAGATCGAGGTGGTTGTTGATAGGCTTTTACCTTTAGAGCTTGAAGAAATTCGGAGAGTTCCTGTAGGAGTCAACATTTACGGTACAAACCATGATGGTGGAAAAATTGAAGAACTGCTCAGAGGAGACGGTCTGTTTTTGCAACATCCAGATGCCATTTCAAAAGGCTACAGGTATTGGAATCCCGGGTACTATGGCGACGTTAACCAATCACATATAGGAGTGGGGAAAGAATTTATGCAGGGAATGAATGTAATCTTCTTGATCATCGAAAACCTTTGTCGTTCAGACGAGGAAGTAAAGGAATTGAGGCATCTGATTAGGACTGGAAACGAAGTCAGCAAGAAAGTGGGTGCCAATCGCCAAAAAGCATTGGAGATGGCTAGAGAGATAGGTGGTGGATTGGTCGATCTGAACAAGTTTGAGGCTATCATATCGGAGTAGTAAAAGTAGTCAATTGTTCCCTGATTTGTCGTGATTTCTGGTCTCTCGTTCGTGGGTCTTTCCAAGTCTATGTAACGACTATACTACGGGTTTCTAGAATAAACCTGAGTATAAGAGGTGTTGGGGTTTATGATAACAGGGAACGCTAGCTAAGATAGTAAACTGAGCAATGAGTAACTGAAGATGATGGTCTTGAACTGATTCACAAGTGTAGTCGTCAAAGCGTATTGAATGCTTCACCTATGGGTAAGATAGATGCTTAGATTGATCACTGAGGTAATGACTGTCTATGTAACTGTAGGAAATCCGTCCCTTATATATCCATTCATTTCCTCACTGATGTTTGCCTTGATCACCTACGTTGGTTGGTGATCAGTGGTGCTCAGTGGTGCTCAGTGGTGATCAGTGGTGCTCAGTGAATTCCACTGATCACTTCTGAACGCTTCCGGAGAGTCACGTGATCCTTTATCACGTGCTCTTCTGTTTCGTTCCTTTCCTATTCCACTGTGGCTGCTCACCTGGGTTCCACTCCCGGCGCTGGGCAAACCCGAACCGACTCTCGGCAAATTCCGGCTGGATACGATGGATAAAGAGCTCTTTCTCAGTATTCTACGACGGAATATACAACCGATGAGAGGGATAGAAAAGGCGGCAGACGATGCCGAGTCACTGGACCGCTTGGCACAGCAACTGACAACCGCCCTTGTCGAGAGCCTTACAGCCTCCACAAAACGGTCCAAGGATCCCGACCAGGACGTGCATACTGGAACGAAGAATGCAAACGAAAACACCAAGCATTTACCAACAAAAAGAGGGACGCAAAACGGCTCCAAACTCTAGGCAAAACCCTTCTAGAACACCTGGAGGAAATTGAAGCGCTCCGTCAGGAATTCGTCCGGGAACTTCAAAAGGCGAAGGATAAATATTGGAGAGACAGAATCGCTGCAGCCTCGACTAGCAAAGAGATATTTAAAATAGCGGGCTGGCATAAAAGCACGGGAAATTTCCGTACCCCGCCATTATGCGACCCCGAAAACGCGGACCGACTCATCAACAAGCCAGACGAAAAGCGGGAACTCTTCGCACGAGTGCTCCTCCGAAATACGGCCAGAGCCGGCGATATACCCGGTGATCTGCGGGCACCAGGACCCTCTCCCAAGCTCCCTTTCCCCCAAATCACCGCAAAAGAAGTCGAAAGAGCCATCCTCCAGGCCGGCAACACCAGCCCCGGATCCGATGGCATCACAACCGCAGTCCTAAAAACTGCTTGGCCAGTAATGGAAAAAGTAGTCGTTGCGCTCTTCCGAGCATGCGTCCAAATTGGATGGCACCCCACATGCTTTAAAGAGGCAACGCTAGTCATCCTAGCCAAACCAGGCAAAAAGGACAAAACGGCAGTCCGCTCATACCGGCCTATCGCCCTTCTATCTGTTCTGGGAAAAGGCCTAGAAAGACTTATTACAAAACGTCTTTCTTGGATAGCGGTAAAACATCGAGTCCTGCATAGCCAACAATTCGGTGCCCTTCCACAGCGATCGTGCTGCGACCTAATCGCAGCTGTTATCCACGACGTAGAGACCGCCTGGCAACGAGGACAAGTTACCTCTATGCTAACGATGGATATCAGAGGCGCATTCCACTCAGTCCTACCAGGGAGATTGGCATAACGCCTTTACTAACAAGGCTGGCCGGAAAATCTGGTACGTTAGGTCCACAGCTTCGCTACGCAGCGGAAAGGGAAAATACGACTAGACGGGGAAGTCGGGGACACTTTTGACCTCGAATGCGGGCTGCCGCAAGGGTCGCCCGTCTCGTCGATTCTTCTCCTCCTATATATCGAACCTCTCTTCAAGCTAGGCTCCTGCCGACCTGGACGCAAATACTCGCGATTCGGCTACGTAGACGACGTTGCCATACTGGCAAGCTCTAATTCCCTAGAAGAAAACTGCAATATACTGGGTGAAAAGTAGAAAATAGCACTCGACTAGGGCATGTCCGAAGGACTTACGTTCGACCCCGGCAAAACTGAGCTTCTTCACTTTACGAAAAGACGAAAGGATGCAAATCCACCAACCACCACAACCCAGCAAAACGGGACGAGCCACACCGCCTATCCAGTCGAAATCGGTGCTGCACTTAGGTGGCTAGGGGTCTATTTGGATAGGACACTCAGCTTTAAGGCCCACGTGAAAATCGTCTCAGCCAAAGCCCTACAGGTTGCCAACGGACTCCGATCGCTAGGGAACACAATCAGAGGAGCCCCAGCACGACTGCTCCGCCAAGCTATCATCGCGTGCGTGCTCCCCGTGCAATTCTACGCCTCGGAAGCATGGTGGCCGTCTGCCAAACGTAACAAAAACGGATGCATAATCTCGAATAGAGTCCAGGCCCTAGCCGAGAAATTTGACAGAACGCAAAACACCTCCATAAGGGCCATGCTCCCGGTATATAGGACCACGCCAACACCGGTCCTGCAACGGGAAGCGGCACTACCGCCGGCCGAAATCGCACTCGACGCCAAACTCCACGCGGCGTCTGTTAGAATACACAGACTGGATAGTTATCATCCTTTACGCAGAAGGCTCAGAACTCCTCCGGGCCCTGACTCGAGGTTAAGGCGCATGGCGAGGCTAACCCTAATTAATGCAGAATATATAGACCCTCTACAGATACCGCCATGGGAGCAGGCCAGCGAATGGTCGACAGCCCTCACAAAGATCGGCTATATCCCAGGACGGTCAAAAGAGGAGGCTGCTCGCTCATTTCTCCAGAGAATAAACGAGCTTTCAAAGCGCGACATAGTGGTCTTTACAGACGGCTCACTGGCAACCCATAACGACAGAACCTTAGCCGGAGCAGGCTGGGCCGGGTACCAAGCTGGCCAAAGACTATTCTGCGGATCGGAACCACTGGGCTCCCAGGCAGAGGTATACGACGCGGAAGCCCACGCAGCACTACGGGGGCTTCAGGAGGCTGCAAAGGTTCCGTCAAATAGTATGGCAGATAACGTCCATATCTGCCTCGATAACCTCGCGGTGGCTGGCAGGCTCATCTGCCCAAGCCCCGGAAGCAGCCAGGCAAAATTCACCGCCTCCCAAGAGCTGCGCAGCACATGGACACAGAGGGAGCGAAGACCCTGGGTACCTCCTGGACAAGTGTATATCTGGTGGTGCCCCGGACACGTAGGCATTCCCGGAAACGAAGAAGCAGATGCCCAGGCCAAAGCGGCCTGTGAACGACTACCCAAGACACAACCTCCGGCTTCATTCGCGCATATCAAGAGAACCGCAAAATCTTATACCTGGAAGAGTTTCGCCAATCGATGGGATACTGCCTGTCCCCAGCAATACCGAAACCTGGGGATCGCCATTCACCCGCGACCCCCCGAACTTAACCTACCTCGGCAACACTTAGGGAGGCTGCTAGCAGCGAGATCGCATCACGGAGATTTCTTAGCCTACCACGAGAGATTCCAGCATAGTGACGCACTACTTAATTGCGGGCGTGGCAAGACGAAGACACCAGTACACTTCTATTTCTGCAAGCGTGGACACAAGGCCACGCCTGGCCATTTAAAAGCGCATATGGCCAAGAATAGTATCGACTCCCTACTGGGCACGGCCAAGGGAGCTCGGCTGTTTTGCGAATGGGCGGAAGCGACCAAATTTTTCACAAAGATTTGCCCATCGCACTGAACAGGAACATTAGGTGAAGATGGAACCCTGTAATAGTTATAGATTCGACTAGTATAGACCATGCCGGCACTGCGCCCGGCACGTCTCACGTGACAAGACGTTAAATTTCAAATAAATAAATAAATATTCCACTGTGGCCCCGCTGGGCTTGTGCTTCTTGAGCGCCAACATTTGTTGTCTTCCGGCAAGGGTGCATGTCCGTAACAATAGTGGTTTTAACCTAAGCGATTACACGACAACACTATCGTCATTTTTATTTAGGATAGAGCCCAAGGGATATAGGATAGCTAAAAAAAAAAAAAAAAAATTTTGCGTAAATTCAAGCAATTATATTCATTAAAGCGTGGTAGAAATTGTATTGAAAACGAAGTACCTCTATTTTGGCCCGCCACACAGGGTGGCTCGCTACGCAGGATGGACGTTAAAGGCTTTCAATTGGGAGGAAGCATAATGACTAAACGTTGAACCTCGTGTCCAGTTGACGATTTAGGTTTTACTGCATGGTTCTAGCAATGAGATTAGTTATCAGCCTTAACCCCCACTGAACCATTATGAATGTGATATTTGTGCTTAATTCACAAGATTGAGGATAACTACTCATGATCACTCTCGAATTCCATAAGTTAATCACCGATTGCGGATAAACTAGTGTATATCAACATTACGGAGAGAGATTGTATGAGTTTTTGAGCAAGGAATGCTTTACAATTTATTGACTACAATGATGAAGACCAAGTTTTAATCGTTATTCGATCCTTCTTCTTTTCCTTACATCTTGCTCTGAATCTGATTTTCTCTTGCGTGATAAAGAATGCAATGGGATGGAGTGGTTTTCAATGGGTAATGCCTGCTGAGAGATCTTGCTGAATGCTGTAGTGCATGGTCCTAAGGCCTGTGGAGGAGTTGAAGACGACTGGTAACACTGCTGTGGCTTTGATATCCATGCCTCTTGATCTGGGAAGCCATCCTGGTATCCACCTACAACAGGAACCACGATAGTCTTTAGATCATACTTGATGTTGTCTGGTCCGAATTGAAGAACAATGGTGTGGAGAGAGCTAATACGATCGCGGTGGCAGCGGACTGTCGCGAATGGGGTCTTGCTGTCCTCAAAGAACTCAGATGTCATAAAGCTCAGCCGCACCATGTCAAAGTGAGCTGCATCCACCTCAGTAGGCTCGGATGGAGTATGAGTTGGAGCCCAGTCCGTGATTCTACCATCACCATCGGTAATGCCTTCGAACTGGACCATTTTTGAGTCAATGCAGCAATCTAAGATCGCACGCATACCTTTTATCCCGAAGTGATCAGATTTAATGACATGACAAATAACCTTCGACATATTTCGAAATTTTTTTAAAACAGATACGCGATGATATGAATTGTTCTTGGAGCTTTTTGCGGTATAATCATAGCTTGCAGGCGATTACAGTATTATATGCGATGCAAATATGGGCAGGAGAGCGTTATTTTCAAATTTTCTCCGTTTTCCTTTCTTTTTATAAATAAACTTTTTAGTTTTAGAGTTCAAATTAAAAAAGGATATTATATCCTAGGGAAACTCGCATTGCATCATTACTACAACATTAATATCTTATAGATTACTTTTAAATTATCGTTAATTCACGTTAGATTCTGGGACGTCCAATAAGTATTGCGAATCAAATTTTCAGATATTGCTAGTTTATGGAAATAGTGCAGATGAATCAAAAGAAAAAAAATTTATTCTCGTTAACGATCCCGGCTTCTTGTAGTACGAGTGGAAGTAGTGGAATGCCCAGTCTCGTGATATGTTGATCTTCTACGACCAGAGTTCCGGCGTGGAGGACGATATTCATTCTGATACCGTCGCTCCCTTTGATGCTCTTCAACCCTTTTATCAATACTTTCATTTGTTAATATTCAATGGACCAATGAAGATTCACGTCGACACTCACACATGCGCGAGTGCATAAGCACAAAAGGCTGCCACTGTAAACTTAACCGGACCCATTGACTATGATGTAATAATATATTCTTGCGTTTGTATGTGTGTGTTTTGAATTGGGTTGAGGGAAGTTCTTTGGCATGCGACCACCATTAAATAATACAGATTAACAAACGTTGCATCCATGGGCGCCGTTAAAAATAGTTTTTGGCTTGCCACCTCGAGGCAGACAAGCTGAATTAAGCGCCCTCAGCATAGAAGATCTTACGCCGAGTTTACCCTTAATTTTCTGAAGCACCATCGCTCCAAACACTGACAAGGTCTTGGTAGTCTGATACGATCTCTCCATTCATCGATCGATGGCTAGCTGGTGGATAAACTTTGATTGTTCCAAATCGTTGCGTGGTTTCTTGATATTCTTTGAAAGCAAAGGTGATTGTCTCCGCGACCTTTCCTATGAGATACTTTTGCTCTGCAAGTTCTGTCCGGCATTCATCATTATGTGCTTGGAGGGCCTCAACCTCTCTTACTTTATCAGTATGGTCTTTGCGTAACTTTTCAATTTCAAACCAAAGTTTCGAGTTCTCTTTCTGTGTCTCTTCTAATTGTATCTGGATGTCTTGGCTCCGGGGCTGACGTTGGCCATGGTTCAAGCCTCTACGAACATGCTGTTCAGAAGTCACTCCTTGCTTGTCGTTGGACAATGGAATGGGCGGTAGCTCTTTGTCCTGGCACGTTATAAATGACATCCTTCTGGGAAGTGTTTGGAGATGGCAAGAATTCAGACGCTATGGCAAATGGTTGATAATGTTAGGCTTTTATATCAAGAAAGTGAAGCATAGCCGGTTAAATTTCATATCTTAAAATTAGCATTCTAAAATCGTGTGCAATTGCTGCTTAGCGCCCTCTCAGTATGATACTAACTTCCTATTCAACCACATTTGAGCCATCCCTACCTACTGCCACAAAGGTTTCGATTAGAGTTCTGGTATAGTTCTCCAATCCACTTCTGAGACGATCAATGACGCTGTGCACTCTTTCTATAGCAGCGCTGAGTTGTTGGATGCCTAACTCGATTGAAGAGCCCATTTTATGAACCTGATTATTCGTAGCCATTCCAGCCTCAATTCTGTCTAATTGTGCACAGATTTGCGTTAAGCATCTCCTTACTGTCAGCTTAGACTAGCCCTTTTCCGTCCAATGGTACTTACCTTTGTACATCGACACTCGAACTTAGCTCAGTTGAGGTGAGGTCGGTCTCGTAATCGAGAGGGAAATTGTCCAAGAGGTCTAGGTCGAAAGACGGATTGTCTGGGATGGGACCAAGGTCAAAGTCTGGAATCTTGAAATCCATATCTGCAGGGTGTTTTTTTTTTTTCGTCTTTTCTTCGATGGGGATAATATCGAAGGTTTTGAATGGGTAGTACCAATGATTACGTCTTTATAACTTGTAGGTCGGAGGACTTAAAGAGGGAAAACGGGAAGTCTATCCAGTCTTGACACGGTTGCTCAAATTTATAAATAACATTCCGCATGCCGACATTGACTACTACACCCAAAACCAACCATTATTTAAGCGCTTTGAACCCACCCCTCCGGAACGCCGAATTCTCAATTAATAGTACCAACGACGTGACAAAGAAAATGAAACATCTCACTTGTACCGTGTTTGCGTGGGGATTGGTTGCTTCGGCTTCGGCATGGATATCGCAAGACGGCGGCGTTTGCCTCTCGGAGCCGCTGGTGGCGCTTGAGGCCGGGCAGTCGGAAGTCTCGGCGGTGTTGGTTCCTCCAAATCCTTCTCACATGATCCCTGCCAGGAGCTGATCTAGCAACGCAGGGTAACCGATAACAAGGATCATCGTTGTCAAGCTGCTTTAGAGTTTTCCAACCCTGACTTTTTGTCGCTCTTTTACTACTTCCAGCCGCTGAATTGCTCGAGAGCTCAAGCAATGGCGTTCGTCCTCCCATTTGATGTTCCCAATGGAGAAACCCTTGTCACGTGGTACGAATCCCATGTACCCCACGTATGACTACGCCTTGCATTCCGTGATGATGAGCTAAGCTGTAAACAGGCAATGCTCCGGCTCGCCATCCATTTGCTACCACGCTAATATCACCGGCGGGTCTGAAGACCCTGGGATACAAACGCAACAAACAGGGTCGGTAGGGTGTGTTGTGGAACTGATAGAGACTAGTACAAGCTTCATCACATCTACCGCATCGTCCACCACGTTCACAACGTCGCTTGAGATAACACAAACAACCACTCAAACTCAATTTGCGATGAATGCTACCACACCTCCCACGGCCTTGACTGTGACCCAGACGGTGATGGCCGGGGCAAAGCCGACAGAAATGACCTTGCCGTCGGGGTCCGGTTCCCCGAGCATCCTGACAGGTGGAATAGGCGACATCGCGCCAAACTTGGACACAAGTAGGCCTACCCATCCCTATCTTAAACTCCTACGAGAAGTGCGCCATCGTTAAGGGTATTATTCTCTCCTTTCAGGTAGCGAAAGTGGCTAATCGAGCTCGGCCAGCTGACACAACCGTACTTGCCAAACCTGCAACAACGAGCAATAGTACGGAAACAGCAGATTTGGAGAACACTTCAATGCTTCCAGAAAATGGAGCTGGTGGTGCACCAACAACATGGATGGAGAACATCAATGCCATGACTTCTCCAGCGACCAACACTGCAACAGACCCAACAGCAACAACGATTGCCAAAGCTGCCTCTATTTTCGACACGAGCCCAGGCTCTCGATTGACGACTAATCTAGTTGCGGTTACTGTTGTTTCCACCTTGACGGTATATCAGACTGTTCGATCATGTACCATAGTGTGAGAGACGCCTGGTCCCATGCTTTTCATAATTTGTCTCCACACATCCATGTTGGTTCTTTGACTATTGTAGTCCTGTTCAGAGCTTTGCATTACTCAGTATAAATAGTTTGAGTTTTCTTGTTTTTATGGAAATATACGATATTACCCGTCTGCGCATTCCGTTTGAGATTCGTGTACAGCATTTTGTCCCAGTCTCGTCCATCAGTTCATCTATTACAGCACAAAGACTACGCGATGCCTGAGAAGTCTCTTCCGTCATTGCGTTATCCTGAGATTGTCATCGATTGGGAAGAGTCGCCATCGCCCTCTGTTGAAGCCGAGGAATCCCCGTGCGTATGCTGTGACCACGCTTCTCTGAGTGCAGGCATCATGTCTACCAGGACCTATGGATATGCCCGACAGCTTTTAAGCGACCTTCAGCAGGCATGTGACTCGATGGCGGACTTGCTACGGGTTTTGCAGGAGTTTCACGATGATGTGAAGATATTAGTATGTCACTTTCTTCGCCTTCTCGTAGCCATGATTATGCATTGAATCTTGAATATTCTCAATTGAATTGCGGTTTTGTTAATAGCGACTAGCATGCGGAATTCAGACAAACGCTCGAAGAACTTCAACAGCAAATGAATGCCCAATAGCTGCCTAATTTGGTGCTTTCCAACGGCGCAAGATGCTAGGTGGCGGCTAGCTTTGCCATGGTAATTGATGTTTGGATGTTAGGTAGTGGGTACGATTTAACCTAAATTCGAATCAGTTAACGGAATAGCGATGTATCTGTGAAGGGACTCACAATTTGATCAGAAGTAGGAGGCCAATCATGAAAAGAAGGTTCCGAATTGAAAACATGCAATTTTCCGTTTTTCTTGACAATCAAAAACACTTGCGCATCACAGTCCTTGTGCAGATCATAGGCTCTTCTCACGAGAGTTCTCCGACGTTTTGAGAATTTTGAAGCCGCTCTCTTGCGATCACGACGTGTCTGAAGACTGGTTTGCAGTATTGGAAATGGGCCAGTCGATTCAACACAAGTTTGTGGAGAATGAAAAAGTGGCACATGAGATTGATCCATAAATGGGGCAAATAACCGTTTGCAGCTTTGAAGTATCTTAACAAGAGAATAACACTGGTCATAGGATGAGACTTACGACTGGCATCCGTTATCGTGCTGCTGAGTTGATGCAGTCATTATTGTTCTCGAGCGCTTATGGTGAGATGTGAATTTAGAACATATTCAAACTGTTAGTACTATTATGGAGTTTTATGTATGTATTAGACAGCTACTGAAACCAAATGTGGTCGAAAATAAACAACTGATGGGCGGTTTAGGTGCCTAATAAATTAACATGTCGAATTTTATTTTTAACTCAGCAGATTTCTGCTATAAAACTATTCAATCCAGCTTCAATACGCACCATTATAAACCACTCGTGTACTGTAACAAGAACTTGAAATCGAATTTGCGCGCCAACATGGAACAGAAACAAAGCATTGCTAAGGAGATCGCTGATCGCATAATCGAAAAACCAGAATCACTAAAAATAGAAGAACAAGCACATGTTGTTCGAAACCTAGATGGCTTCGGACCTATGGATTTCGAAAAAGACACAGCACATATTTTGAAAATACCATACCAACAATTTTCTGTCGTCCGAAATAAATTGCAATCACTAGTTGATTGTTGGGATATCATCATGGCAGACAAGAAAGCATACGATGCATCAAATGAGAGAGCGAGTCCACCAAGCGGATTGTCTTCGCAGCAATTTGACTGGTTGTTTCGCACGCTGTATTTGCGTTCCCATATGGGTACCATTAGCACAACCCCGGTCTCCATGAAAAGAAGTATCGAAGCGGATGATGAGCCAGGAGGCAAAAGAGTCCCCTCATCATCTAAAGGAGACATCTGCTCGGATACGAAGGGCTCAGAAGAAGCCAAAACAGATGATGCAGGTCACAGAGAGGCCCGGGGGGAGATGCATGGACAGGGAGGTAGCGACTAGATCGAGACCATCTATTGACTTTAGTGTTATCGCGCTTTCATGCTCTAGTGTTTTTGCTACGGATGGCAAATGTGGCGATTTTGATCATGTACCCATGCCGCGTAATTTCGCAAAGGCATTAGTGAACAATCCCTTGACACTGCCTGCATACGTAGGGATTCGGCGTACCAAATTGTCGGGTCGCGCTAGTACCTCTAATAATGCAAGCGCTTAAGCGCCGTCATGGGTGCCCCAAAAGTCGATTGTGACGGCGGACCGTGTCCGCATCTTACGTGGTCAATGCGTACCAATGTGAAGCCGGAAGTGAGAAAAAGACAACATTCGGCGCGGATCACTAACCACCGAGCAGGGATTATTGATGCTACTGGTAGCGATGCATCCAAGTTATGTACTCGACCACTGTCCTGAATGGCATGTTGGCTTTGCTCTACTAGGATCCGCGTTGCATTGTCTAATCATCCCAGTAACTTGTTCTCAATGAGTACTGGTAATCCCAGTTGCTCTAGATTGTGTCCTGGTAGAGGACAAACAAACAGGAAGAAAGGTACTGGTCGAAGCATGTGAACAGTATGGTAGTGTTAAATTTAGGAAGCTAAAAGCCTGTTTTGACCGTGCAGCCATAACAAACAACGATGTCCTTGCATGAAAGTCAGACAATGTTTTCTTCGGCGCTTAAGTCTTCTCTGGCTATCCATCTCCACTCGGAAAGGCACTAGGCACATCCCTCCACAGCAGAAGGCCTTCAGCTCCTGATGGAATCCTAACTATGACACAATCACGATTATAAACAAAGCAGTGCCAACCTAAGCAGTTTCTCAACCATTTCCAGACGTTCTAAATCAAACTTTGCCCGTTTCTTCCTAAGCATGTCGTCATCCAGAGAGCACCGCTTGTTCAAGCTACGACTAGGATCTTTGATGCGGAAACTACACAAACTAAGCCAAATTGTACCTGCCGAAACTGCCCTATTCGTCAAAGTCAATGGAAGACTTTATTCCTTTCAGTCTAACACCCAATGGCCTTGTTCTCCTTCCACTATCAAGAATGTTACCGTTGATCCAGAAGAACAAGTTACTCCCGTTCAGCTTGACTCACCAAAAGAGCTTAAGCATAGGATCGCTAGCCTTGAATCTCAGCTGGCATTATACCAAGCATGCAACAGTCTCCCATCAATCCAGAACATGATTCCCGGAGATGGAACAAATGCAGCAAGGAGCCATCCGGATGACCATACGATCTCTGAGCGCTCGGAGATCGTCATGTAGCGGACAAATAGGTCTCCTCCTTACCACTTCAGAACGTGCAAGGGATCGAGCGAGAATAACTCCCCGCAATGAGGAACTGTCATTTTTGGAACATGACCAACAGGGTTGCTGTTATATCCACTTGGCATTTTGCTTGCACTTGATGTGGCAGATCAATAAGTGTCTATATCTGTTTACATCTACTATAGTGTTGACCACAATTAATTATCGTTCACTTCTCAACACTTGCATACGGCGTAATGGCCGAAAAATATCCAAGGCGATCTCACCTTCGTAAAATCGAAGATGTTACTGTTTGTTAATGCATAGATGGTGTAACTAGTTATATGTGGACGGATGCTTCTCGCTTTTGTTTTTTGGAACGCAACGTCAGGCCAATTACAAAGGCATAATTGTCACATAATGAGTTTCAGTGATGTCACAATCTTAATGGTAATGTAATTTTGAAGCATGCCATGTGGAGTCGATGTCATTGCGTGCCTTAGAGAAAAGCAGGAGGCAGGAGGAGCTGCGCGAAAGTGGTCCTTCACGGAAATTCTCGCAATGCAGGCGGGCGAAAAAAAAAACTAAAAAAAAACTGTAATGATGCAATTTCTTGGCGGTCGTGGCTTTCCAGGAGACACGGACGCTTGACTGGTTGACCTTCATCCATTGTGGTGCGAGTCTGAACGAGTCGCAATCACTAGAGCGATATGCTTGGAGGAATGACCGTCGACGCTACACGAGTTGAGGCATGGTCTCAAACTAGGAAATGACAGTGGGAAGATAGAAATGAAGGAATCAAGAATGTTCTCTATTTTGGACTGTCGAGCTTTAGAATAGATTTTTAGTTAAAAGACCTTAATTTGCAGCAGTTGGTCCGACGTGAGTCCGGTCGATAACTTAGTTATTGAATAGACTCTGCTGTACCGATTAAAGTCTGCAATACCTCAAGCATCTCCGTGATAGGATCATTTTTTGAGTGCGAATCCAAAAAACCATCATTTGGTGTTCTGGCGCGAGATTGAGTCTCGTCACACAACTCGTGCCTTTGATCTCGGATGAGGTCTTCCAGTCGATACGGGCACTTGCTAATGTGAATGTAATTTTGCCGAGCATTCCCAAGCTGTACTTCCAAAAGAGAAGCCATATTGAATACCTCAATATCAAGATTAATCAAGAAAGGCTGCCCCTTGCCACAATGGCTCCAGATTGCTGCGGTGCAAATCGGTATATCTATAAAATCTTGGTTATGTCTACGGTAGCGTAAGTGTATTGATCGTTGACGAAGCATCATGAGTAAAACCATCAGTGTTGGTCCAGGTGGAACTCGACAGGATACCCGAATTCGACACACATCGGGGGCCTGGTAAAATAGCGGTGCACTGAGTAACTCAATGTAGAATAAATAAGAGATCAACTGAAATGAGGTCTGTTCGACGAGACTTTCGTTGCATTGTCCGCCGCTGTACTGAACTGAGATATCGGCAGAGTTCCCGATCCATGTTTGCAAGTGCTGGATGAGGCTGGATTTGTTTTCTGTTTCAGTAACAAGCAGGCGTATTGAACCTCATAGTAAGCTTACGATCTATTGTTTTGTTTTTCTTGCAGAAAATTTGAGTAAAGGCGTCTTTTTCCTTGCACAATGAAGTTGATGTGGCTTGCCCGTTGAAACTCGCGGAGGTCCCATTGCAATTTGCCACCAAAATCTACCACGTCATGCGCTTTGAACTTGGCTTTTCGTAATTTTGGAACGTGGTAGGCACAATCCCTCATCGGCCATCTCTCGAGGAAGATGGTGATACCAAAATAGATTCCTAATATATAGTGTTTTAGTATAATTCAAAGCAGTGAATTTGGGCCACTGACCTGACTGCGTGGCGATAACTCCATCAAAGAATTGCCATAGCGGTATTGTGCCTATGTTCAGCCTGGCCGATAGTTGTCTCAAAAAGTTCCAAATGGCAGTAGCGTTTTGGCCACCCAACCGCAAAAGCCTTAAACCGGCTGTGGGCGGCTTCATTACCAAAGTGGTAGAATTAGTCAATTTGCAGAATGGGCACATTTCAATCTGGATATGGCCTGCGCCACTACTTTGGCCTACTTTTGTAGCACAATCCTCGCATAGTCTATGGGAGCAATCAAGGGTGAATTTTGGGCTTCGAATTGCGCAAGCAATGCATGTTGCTTTCAGCACGCTGGTAGCCATATTCAACCTCTTTAACGACATCAGGTGATAATTCGATATGTCGTTTTGTTTCGCATTGATTTCGGCGACTCTAGGTAAGACCATGGCTCTGAGGCCTGCAATACCAGTTGATTTCTCAACATCCTCTAATTCTGTATGGTAGAGTTTTGCAAATAGTGTTTCCGCAGGAAGGCCTGCATATGTTAGGTCATGTTCGGCTTTGAAGGCTGGTAGCAACTTACGGCACAGTTCCCGGCTTCGAGCATGAGACAATATCGTGGATGCCAAGATATCCACTCTTTTTTCAATGGATACTTCTTCGCATCGCATGAAGCCAGAAATGTGATAAGCAAAGTCGCCTGGCACTGGATTGTATTGTTTGACTGCCATGTAGAGGTCGAATGGGATGTCCGGTCGCACTATGTGATGCGACAGAGATGTCCGAAGAAGGTATACGAGGGATTCTGGGCGGAACGGAAGGCTGCCATGATATTGCTTGTTGTGCACGATCGACGACCATGTCTTGTGATTATGAGACCCCTGACCTGAATTATGAATCACGTCTAATTGGAAACACTCGCGGACTGCAGTTTCCAATTGCTTATGTGTGTACGGAGTCGTTGGTTCAGAGGTCCTCAATCGGTCGAGAAGATTCCCGGATATAAACAAATACAGTCGCTTGATGTTCATCGAGACGTTGTTGTCTGCAGATATGAGCACGATGGCGGATGGTGCCTCTGGAGGGCGATGAATGCGCTGAGTGGCCCACAAAGCTAATAAGTCGTACACATTGTTCCAACCTCCTAGGTCTGTCACGAACAGCAAAGTCACAGATGCCAGAGGCATCAATGCGTTGGCGTAGATTCGAAAAGCTATGTCAGATGGCGAGCCCGCATTATTTGATAATTTATGGTAAACAAGGTTTCCCGGCCTCGGGCCACCCTTGATTCTGCGTGTTGAGCCTAAATTATTATGCAGTTCGCAGTCCAGAAGCACAGCACTAAATGAGGCACTGCATTTGAGCTGAATATTGTGCTGTGCCCAGCTGTCATCGCTCAAAGGAAAATGATCACGGAGAAATGCGCGTTTTTCAGCGGAACCAATGCAAGCAATCAGGCGGACAGAAGATGCACGAACTTGACGAAGATCGCGATAAGAGACCATATGTTCCAGAAGGAAGGGTCCACCAAGTCCGGGGGCGCCAGAACGTAGCTCTAACCAAGTGGTGTTCGCCATCTGTGAGGAATAGTAGGTCAGGTTAGTTAGGTTGCCAGAGGTTGTCTAGTGGGGTCGCGCAGACATAAAACGAGATTTTAGGTACAAGTAGCGTCGCAAGTTTTTAACATATAACTTTTAGTATGCCGCAAACCGACTAGCCTAATGGACTCATGAACGCAGCGATGCCCTTCAACAGGCAACAAAAGCCCGAGGATTGGGATACCACATCTCAATACACCTTGATTCGACGTCTTATGAGAAAGACAAGACATCTGAGACTGAGGGTAGTTAGAAAAGACCTTTCTGGCGTACTGGCAGTATGGATACTGGCTGCGTTGGTATTATTCGTGTGCCACTTACCACATTGTCGTTCGTCCCCACCCCAGGCCTAGACCCCACCAATTCGTGGACCCGGCAGGCGCCAGAACGACTTCTCCGACTGAAATTGGCCAGCATACATAAACTTGCCCGCACTTTTCGCTTGGGCCGCTGCACTCCATCACGGCCAGAACATCAAATGCACGGAGTAGTAACGCCTGACACTTTAGACACCATTCTTCGGCTTTCACATCTCTCGAAGGATGCATTATTCGAATCATCTGCGAGAGGACACTTCCCTTTTGTCAAGGGCGGCTTTAGTATCTGGTGTCGCAGTGGTCATCGACGGGCGATTGCTGCCAGATTGACATTTCGCGACAGCGCTTGGTGGACCGTGCGACTTTACTGTAGCTCAAGAGGTACGCAGCACGTCGGGCGGCATTACTAGCGCTATAATTAATTTGTCTGTAGCGTACTACCAAGAGGTAAGCATTAACGAACGAGAAGCGTCTGACGGAGCTGTATACCGCTACGCCCGGATAAGCATCGACACGAACAAGCCCAATGATTTCAAACAGTACATTCAAAAGCTGTCGGCCTGCAAAAAGAAGAACTTGCTCCAGCTCCTGAAACGAAAGCAAGTTGTCCAGGCGCTTGATTCACTGTGGGATTTCACGGGATTATGGGACGCTCTTGAGCTAGGTAACATCCACAAACATCTCGCTTTACACTGTGACGAACAGATCATATCGTATTTGAACCATGTGCGTTCGATCTGGAATCAAATCTTTACAGGCCTAGAAAGCTTAAAAGTTTATCTTGATATTGAAACTGTCCAAAAGCTGCAGTTCAAGGCGCCCGGAGTCTACTCGCCCGATGGAGAGCAAATTCGAGACTACATGACTTCAGGTCAACTATTCACTCTGATCAAAGATGGAAGATCTCGACAAATGTTGCTCAACAATATCATGGGGCTATCGAAACTGATTCCCAGCATCAAGTCCTTCCATGCCGACATGAAGTATTTTGCTATTGGAGCAAAAATCTTAACGAAGTTCGTTGAACAGGTCAAATACACGGACAGTAGAAGACCGCGTGAAAAGAATCGCATAAGTCTAATGGATTCAATCTGCTCGGATTGGAAAATGCCCGAGAAACCTTGCATTGAAGTGCAAGAAGATACCTTCCTGCCAGCAAGGATCACGATGACCGCCCGAATTGCGTTCCTAATGCTCTTCATCTCGACTCAACGTCAGTTCTCGTATCTAAGTCATGATTGCCCACTTCAGGACACGAAAAACACGAAGGTCGTTAGTTGTATCGATGAACGATACGTTCAGCTTTTACGGGAGCGAGCGCGGAAACTTGGATTTCAGAACAAAAAATTGGAAGTCAGCGAGACGAATGCCACAAGGAGGGAAATGGTAGATTTCGTGGGGCCACAGCTCAATCATGTGCCACCAGTATGGAGGGGCGGCGTACCATTCACTTCGACATATATAGCTATTCAAAAGGACTTGTTCCTTCCTGCGCTCCAGATCGAGCGCAAATGCGATCGGACGTTAGACCACATGTTCACGCAAACGAACTTCGTGCGGGCGTTCTTTGGCCAGCTCAGTATTCCAGCATCGGATGGGAGCCTTGTTTTTGAGTTTCAGGGTGCCGGTTCGAAATCACTACCTAGTCCTTCTCGGTTATCAGTATATTCTGGGAAGAGCCACCGTCTCAAACGTCTTACGAATGGTAGGCCGAAAGCCAATCGACCAAGGCAGCAACTCAGACAGCGTCGCGCGGCACTTCCAATACCGATGGCAGTCGATGAAGAAGCTAATACTTCGATGGAAGATGCAGTTGGCCCTATTCCACTACAGCTTCCCGAGATCATCTCTCAAAGAGACAAAGATCCTGGCATTGCATCTCAAACATTGCAAGAAGTTCCTGTGAGACCTCACAGAGAGCCTGGTCCAATCATTCCGCAGTCCAACATATTACTACCATCAGCGGCAAATGTTCTCCCGCCGAGAGAGGTAACTTCTGTTGCTACTCCCTTACGTGAAGTAGTCTCAGCATCGACAAGTAATCCAGTGTCCAATACACTGGCAGGCACATCTCATGCGGCTATGGTACATCTGGCTTCCTCAGATGACGGCCGTCCTTCAAACGATAAGAATTCTACCGACTTGGAGACTTTGGCCAGTGATCACCCTGGACGTCCAAACCCTCCTGAAAGCCCGATGGAGAACACACTTCCAATGAGCCCATCTGGCTCGCAAGCTGCCCTTGCGGGCACAAACTCCATTAGCCACGAAGGGCCGAACGGGAAGAAGCCTCATGGCGAAGGATTGGAATCATTTCGCCCGGCACAAAATCGACTCAACCGACAAGTGCCAAAACTTGTGCGACTCACATATTTACCAACGGAAGCCTCATCAAGAAAGCGCACCAACCCTTCTTTTGATACTAGTCAATTCGTTGTGAATATCAGGCCAGGTAAAGAAATTTACCGTCCGGCGAAGAGAGCAAGGAATGAAGATGTAATGGATAATTCAGATGCCTCCAGAAGTGATGTGACGACGCCCGAAGGCAAGATTCAAGACAGAAAACCTATTCCAGTACGGGATGGAACCCGCACAGTTCCTTCTCTTTTGAAGTACAGCCGTGTACAAACTCCTGACATGATTTCCCAACCAGATTCAGAAAGGAATGAAACCTCTGGAGACAGGGGGCACACCGAAGATAAGGCAGTATTCCAGCCGCGACTGGGACAGCAAGAGGAATTGCCGCGGAACCGGGAAAGCAATACTGGTACAAGGCTAAGCCCGAATCATGAAAACAGCTTCGCAGAAAAGAGAGCAAACATCACAAACCGAGGTGTCACGCCCTTAGAGCTTGAATCGTTGAGTCAGGCTATGAGATCACATAGTAACTCAAAAAAGGATGAACGATCCGAACAAATGACGAATGAAAGTGATAGTAGATCGGAAGATGTGGGTTACCGAGGAAAAACAAAAGAAGTCGACGTACAGTCTATGGTGCTGTTTGAGATTCCAGATGATAGTGATGATGACGGCATACTTTAAAATAGATAATAGATTGCTGAAAGTTATATTTAACCTGCATTCAATCTTACTTCCTTTTGAAACAAAACCAAGATAAACCACATCTATATATCGTCGTTGAATATCGTTATCATCTTCTTCTTCTTCTCTTTTTCTTCTGAATTGTCATCTTCACCATCATCATTGTCATCATCAATCTCAGGTTTTTCTTCATCTTTTTCTTCTTGGTCTTCATTCTTGACATCGAATCATATAAGGTGGTAGAATAGCAAGTGTCATAAACGACAAGACGGGGCTGTATCATGCAAATAATATCTAGCAGTCTCACGTTCAGAGCCTTGTGGTGATACCATGCCAAATCTATATCATTCTATGGTAATTGCATCAAATGAGATTGACAACATGTATAATTTCATAGCTGCCATATGCACCTGGTTCCTGCTGGCTGGCTTTTTTATATTGCCCGGTACATTCTCGTTCTTACAGAGTTTCACCAGTTTTCAGCACGAACTCAACACACCTGTTGGTCGCTTATTGGATCTCAATAAAGCGCTGATTGCAATAGCCATCATCTGCTTCATCATCGGCGCATTCGGAACAAGCTGGCTCTGGTATAAATTTCGAGGCAATTACATTTGGCTGTTAGCGCATCTGTTCCTGTAAGTAGGAATATCTTGATTGTGTTTGAAAACTACTAATCCAGAGATAGACCCGGACTGTTGAATTCGGCGAGCTGTCTATTTACTATTTTAATCAATATTTACACAGCACAATACGGTTATTGGTCTTTGTCGGCTAAGATCTCTTTAGGAATTGTAGGGTTTTCAATGGTTAGCATGGCGGTTTTGTTCTGCTTGTATCAATTTGTCTGGGTACCTCAGCTTCGGCACAATCGAAGCATCCCAATCACTTAACATATAACAACAGCTGGAGAGACTTTGCATGGGCATGTATAGGCGAGGAAATTAATAAGTCAAGACGCGTATTATTTGTTATTGAAAGTTAAATTATTGATTCAAACAATATTCAACGTTTATCAGTACAGGTTACCGCTAGATCTAGAGGAGAAACAGCCCCTCTGCCTTTCTCAATGACCAACCTCACTTCAACCACGCTGGCTCTACGGGAGTATTGATATCAAGAGCCATTGCACGTGGGGTTTTTGGACTCCCAGTATCTGTTACATCGTCCTTCGCACGCTAACGTATGCCATTTTTCAATAAAGTCGATCAAGGATAATCCAAGTATGCTTTTGAGTGGACTTACATTGGTCTCTTTTTCATCCTGTACGTGGCTCGTAGATTCTATCTCGACTTGAAGCTTGCTAAGGTTCTTTCGTAGTGAAGACACCTCAGCTTGAGACTTAAGGTAAGCATCTTGCCAGTAGTGGGAGGTTCTGCGGTAATGTTCAAGCAGGGCTATTGTGTTCTGGACGGGGATACACTCGAACAGGTACGGTGCCCTCCATCTTGGATCAAATGATGATTGTGAAGCGGTTGATGTCATAATTGGGCTGGGTAAAAGAAAGAAGTGAGCCATGTCTTTCAGCTACCAGTTGGAAGTAAGAACACGCCAGAATTTTTGCTTGCTGGAAGATAATTTATTTCGGTAAATTTCAGGCAATTTATATAATTCATCATGTCAATACATTGTCCGGTCACCAGTCCGGACCTCGGCCTCATGATCATTTGAGCTCACGGCGCCGGAGCGCGTAGGTGTGGAGATACGGGTCCCGGCGCCGGTTTAGGAGCGGCCTTCTCCCTTGCTGCATTAAGCGCCCGGAGTCGCCGGGCATTACACTCAAATTAAGCGCTTTGACCTTTCATGCGGCTTGACTGTAGGTTGATGCCTACTCTCTAGGATCATGCAGGAAGACTTCGCTGACATTCCGAAAGACATTTGTCATGTAGTGGTACTTTCTGTCACGGAAAAAGTACATTAAGGACACCCTGACAATACACTAACTTCATTCATACGTCTTCCCGTGGCGAACTCCTAGACCACGATCCTTCGCCCAGGGGATGAATGTGAGATAACGCTGCGCCGCTGCAAGGGATTCCGAGTGCAAATGGCGATGGTGCGCCGGAATTGGCATAAATGAGGGGCTACTTCTCCGCGGCCCTTACGCGCGTGTCGGCAGTAATGGAACGTTCTGGCCGGTATTATGCATGATTAACGCGGAACGCCTAGCGTTGCACCTGGGGCCACCAACGCCACTACCAACATGAATATTGGCAGAGCATCACTTTCCCCGTCGCAAATGGTTCCAACCTGGTTCATGAAACACATTACAATGGTTTCTTAGCTTTGAACTGCCATACGCTTATCACTAAAATTATAGGTTTGGGATTGTAACTTCCCAGTACAAATAATTTCCAACAAACGCTATTGTCGTAAATAGTAGTTTTCAGTCTGTGACTTGGCCATCATACTTGCAGGAGCAGCCTATCTTGATATATGAACGCTAATATGGACAATGCAGGATGGGACAACATCATATGGCACTGTACAGTCTTGACACTAACCCTGGCCTCAGCTATCTGACTAGGTCAAATCTCTTCGACCACCTCCCGTCCGGTATCAGTGAGCTCCAGAAACTGTGTTTCCGACCTTAGCATATCCGATATTGGCGTCCGGCATGCTGGGCATTGCATAGAAACCTGCACAGCGGTCTTCTCTAGGAAGTGGATCTGCATCGAAATTGCTTTAAAAAAGCATTTGAAACAAAAACAATGACCTGAGCAGTCATCAGCTTTCAGATTTTGACAATGGAGCGTAGGGAGGATTTGAATACCACAAGATTTGACCAACGTCGGGGTTTCCATCATGTCATAGCAGATGTCGCATTCGCCGAAGTGTATTAGTCGTTTGAAATCTTGATTCGGCCACCTTTTTCCGTGGTCGTCCCGTTGGCAGCGCGTAGTAGGGTTGCTAATGGCTATACAAAGCTCACAGATAGTCTACTCCATTAGCCAGGTCCATTAAATTTGGCAGACTAATACTTACGCATCCGCATTTTGTCCAGTAGAACATACTAGACCCCGACATTGGGTTTCGACATTGATGGCACTGGGGAGCGGGCTCTGTTAAGTCGACTACTATCTTTTTAGGGTTTCCAGAGCGCCTTTTGAGGTCGTGAGGTAGGCTGCCAATCGTGTTTGATGCATTGAGAGACATTCCAGGCGCCTACTTGAGATCACAATGGCCTGGCAGGTGCTGAGCGGAGGGTGTCAGCGATGATATACTTACTACCGTGACGTCCAATTTCAAGAGGATGGCATGTGAGACCCGGCAATTCGGCCGAGCGAATCAGGTAGCGTAGCGCCGGCCTAGCTATCTATGCGCTCTCAACGGGGCCGGAGGGACGGGGGAACGGAGTAAAGTGGGTCAAAATTTCCTTCGATGTCAGAAATTTAAATTTAGCCGTCCGATTTTGGCGGCCGAGCATCACAGTCTCAGGATCACGATGCAAGGCCGGATGAGTGACTCAGGACAGCAATGATGATCCCAAGGCTGTAGGACTCAATGTACATGTCGAGACCTTCAGGCTAGTTTCGCTGCCTCGGCCTCAAAGGTGATATGCAGACACAGTCGAGATCTAGTGTGCTCAAGATCGCGGAAAGAAGAATAACTACCTAAACATGACAATTTCGAAAGGAACAAAAGCAAAAGAAAACTCTGAGTACTATATACAATGAATAGAAGGACTTAACTTACTAGTCGTGATAGATTATTGGAAGCTTCGTTCATTGCACCATAGAGTCTTATCGCTACTTATGCAGAATCTGTTGCAGATGATTATTCATGCTTTCTGCTTCAAACAAAAGTTTTCAATATAAACCGACATAATTCGTTATCACATTTATGATTGATGATCAAGTAATTTATAGTTGACAGTATTTAATTCCTTGGTGAACGAAATCAGAATTTCTTTCAAAACCGGATACCAAAAAGCCAGAATTATGAAAGTAGCGGCCGTTCCAGCAAGTAGAAAAGACAAAAGAATGAAAAGGATAATTAAAAACCAGAATTACATGCTTCAATACCCGAAACCTACGTGGCCCACTTCAAGAATCGTAGTCGGACCCGGAAGCTGAGAATGAATCAGGTACATCGAGGAGTTTGTACAAGTCCCCCATTAGCGGGATCAACTTATTGAACGTACGTATAACCCCAACAGTGTCCCATGCCTTGATGTTCTGAAGAAAAATATTGGCTTGATCCTCAAGTTGCTGGATCAGTACTCCATCCACCTCAACACCAGGCATGATGCGATTGTTTCGGTTCACCGAAGCCGCTATGGCTTCGCTCTTTGATTCGAAAGACCTGAGTCCAGCTTCAATTGCCACGATGTCGGATAATTCCGGTATCCTTGGTGTATGAAATCGTACTGCTGAAGGCAGCCCATTGATCGGCATTTCCTGAATTCGTTGGACCGTATATTGAGCAATGGGCTGACGCGTGGGAGGACGAGGCCCTCGAAAACAATTCAGGCGTATCCTCTTAACGTATTGACGAAGAATGCCAATATCGACCTGACGAAGTGAAGGTGGACGCACGTTGTTGTAGGCCAAGGTGGTTGAAACTGCCAACGCAAGACGTTGCTCTTTGTAAGGCACAAAGCCCGGTGGCGGTAGTATACAAAAACTACTGGCTTCTCTGATAAGCTCATCGATCGATTGTTCAGTATCGGTGGTGGGAAGAAGTAGCTCAGGGACCGTGGTGTTGTTCATCAGAGCTTCCAAAGACCTGTAAAGATCTTCCGCGCTTGGTTCTTTCTGGGTCTGGCTCTCCTTGTCTGCAGTCATGAATCGCAGCACTTGAGTACGTTCGTACAGAGATTCGATGTGCCCCTGACCAGTCCATGTCGGCCCAGAAAGTATACCGTAATGGGCCTCAAGCCAGCAAAGCATTACATACAATGCTAATGTACTTGGCGTAATCGAAATTTCGCGTGGTGTAGCAGTAGTTTCTGGATTTTCGAGTCGCGGATTGACAACATGGTGGTCTGCAATCTGTGCAGAAGAATGGATGGAAGTCATCGTAATCGACTCCCTTGTAGTCACATAGGGCTGGTTCAGTGATGTTGCGCTGATTGGATGCGAATGTTTCGATACTGGCTCTTCCATGAACACTGGTATGAAATCCATTGTGGATTCACTGATAGAAGAGTCGTGAAAAGGCATATTTGGGGTCAAATAATTGTCTAGTATCATCATTCGTCGGATCGTGATCGAATGGGAAAAAAATATTGCGTGGCTCTTGATGAGGGATGTCACACCTTTTTATCCTGGTGCTTCGCCCGACTAGAGGGAGGTCACAAATCCTTCGTATGCTCATATACTTTACATGCTTGTTCCTGCAAGTCACTTGCAGCGATACCCTCTGAATAATACAACGAATATACAAGTATCCTCCCCCCCCCCGTTCGTATTACGGTGCAAGAGACTCGCCTGGGTCCCGTACAGGGTTCTTAGTGTGACTTGTGCAAGAGATTACAATCTCCTTACGGGAGGGGGTGAGTCAGAAGGTCCACAGATTCATTCACGGAATATATCCAGCCCCATTCCAGAAGATTCTAAACAATCTGAGATACATCGTTCAGATAAGTATGTCAACCATTTCGCTGTACTATTCCGGAGACCGTATATCTCTCATCGGAATGAACTAACCGAAGCAGTGCTCACAACGTTCCAGCTTGTCAAGGGGATTACTCACAAGTTAGTGAAGGCCTTGCAATGGGTGCTTTTAGAATAGAGCCTTGAATGTAATGGTTCCCAATCAAGTAGCGCGGCAATACACATTCATTTGTATCTATATTTCATTAAATTTTGGCACAAAAAGTCCACACTGTATCCGCCTTTGAGATCCTTACTTACTCATGACTACAGCAGCATCGTTGGCGCCAGATGACAAGCCCTTACCATGGGACACATCCTATTGGCTATTCCATCGTATTCAGATTTGCCAACGGCCAGTATGAGTAACCCGCTACCCACCCAAATTCTCTTAACCCTTTGAAACCAAGAGGAGCTGAAGAGGGTTGGGCATGTAAGAGAGCGGTACATCTGTCCATTTCTCAGTATACAGTGTGAAGCTCAGTGCAGGCAGTGCGAGAGCAGCATTGATTATTTAAATTGGTGAGTTGCAGAGTTTCGGGGTCTTATGGTCTACTGACCAATTCAAATTGGCATCCTAGTAAATGACAAGCGAGAATGGTCTTTGCCGCGCTACAGATTAGGTACAAGACAAAAGTACCTCTGATCTTGAGCTTGACAAGCACCATTAATTCTGTTGCATGCACAGAGGCAAGAATGACGGTCTCTCATCGCCACACTGGAGATCAGTACTTGAATTGGGAGTAATTCTTCACAGTGCCCCAGCTTCAATGAGTTCAGCAGTCCTATTGCATAACCATTGCAGTGGTCCAGCCATTGCACCCTCTCATATCACTCTGCTCTTTTGTGCGTGAATACACCGTAATAAGAGATTTGGCCGGCAGCTTAGACGGCGCAAAAAACCACTTATGCACAGCCCGAAATTATATAGGCTAACAAACTCGCAGTATTATGCCAATGTAACTAACTTATTTCTTCATCAATAACAACATGGCAGCACTGATAATCTCCCGGCTCATCTACTCTCCTTGTTCTCTCGAATATTACGAAGCAATGACTCACTCAACCAATACCATGTATTGCCCAGGGGTATTCTAGTGGCACTTACGCGGTCTCATGTTAATCCCTACCTGAAACAGGGAGCACTGAAATGAGATAAAGTTCTCAGAGATGGTAATAAAAGTATGTTCCCACATCCAATGAAGAATTCTAGGAAAATTCAGAATAGCCAAACAGCCCCGTTTTTCAGGGTGATCCAAAGAAGGATTTCTTCTTGTGAGGATTACGATTACCACAATTTACGGATCTCCTATGGATTAGTCGACCAAGAATTCACAAATGATGACGAATTCGGCCTCAGAAAAACTTGACGATCAACCGCGCCTACATCATGACACGATGCTCGAGCCCCTATCTCAGAATCGACATTTCAGTAGTGTCCTGAGGAAAGCATCGGAGACCAATACTTTAGCACCGATTACTCGAACGAAGTTCATACAAATAAGCCCAGAAAACAACACGAACCACCCAAGGCATGAATTGGTGCTTTCAGAATCGACTCTTCCGCCTTTAAAGGACAGTGGTAGATGGACGATCGCTTCGATATTACTACCAGTCAAACGTCGCGACAAACGATGCCATATCTACCATATAGAGGCGACGATCATAAATGGCATCGGGAATTATCTTGAATTCAAGCTCCTCAACAAGACCGTGATTGACCTCGTCAATTATGTTGCACACGAGCTTTCCCACAACGCTAAAAACTCAAAGGAAAACAAGATTCTTGTATCTAGGTTTCGCAGAGCTATTTCTTGTATTGTTTTCCGAGCACATATCTCGTCTCTCGATTACGATGAAAACGGCGATGGAGAGTTTCTTTATGGGTATATCGAAATGGTGAAGACTGCTATCACAGGAATCATCAGCCAACATCGCCATAACCGCCCCCCACAGACCTCATCGAAGACCGGTGCGTCTGTTGGACAAGACAAATCCAACGCTACCCAATCATGAGTGTACGGAAGGCAAGACACAAATTTGAGATCTGTTTCAAGCGATGATACTGGGTATCTGCAAGCCAGAGCAGATTCAAATGGAACCTCGAGCCTATCTTAGGCCAATTGGAACAGTGGCCACTAGCTCAAATTGGCCAGTAAGCGGCCTTGTTATTTTACGATTCAGGTTTCACTTCCTTCTGGATATGTTTTCGTGCGGAAAGGGGTTGTAATTGCTTCTGAGAGCGTGACAAATGAACGTTTCTGGTAGTAAATACTAGAGCTGGATACTTTCTAAACGTTCTATATGCGTGACAAGATCTAGGAGTGATCAAATCTCCTCGAATAAAGACTATGTAACCTATTCACTCGCTGACTTTACGGTAGAATGCTCTAAACTCAGGATGCTCACGATTTTCCTTTGCTATTTCTAGAACCCAAAGCCGCTGTGCTTCAGCTTTGTCACGCTCCTCCCGCAGATCATATTTTGGATAGGGGTCATCCGGTCCAACGCCAAGCCTCTTCCTGCGCGACTGCTCATCTTCGCGAAGCAGATCACCGATAACGTCTCCGTCGACTCTTCGCCAAGGTAGGGAATACTTCCGTACCTCTCCGGTGGCCCAGTCGGAGAGCTTTGTTCGAGTGGTATTCCCGACCTCTTCAGTCATGTAGCTGGCGAACCCACCATGGCCGAGGATCAGAAAGACTGGCTGAGAACAATGCTTCAGGACAGTCATTGCCCATTTGGCAAGCTCTGTGCAACATTCTTTACCGCGGTCATGCAACTTGTCTGGACTCCAGAGACCTTGCTTGTTGTGCCAGGGCTTCTTAAGGACTTCTTTCTTGCCCGATATTTCATTTTCTTCTCTGATCTGCGCCAAGTTTTCTCGACCATTGACCATTTCAAATCGTTCGTACACAGGTTCGGTGTCCCAGGAATCTGCCGAAGCAAACAGCAAGGTAAAGTCGATGTGGATGTCCTCGAATCTCATTTCCCCACCCTTCTGTCTGAGCTCGTCTGAGATCAAAGTCTTGATGGCTTGGAACGAGCTTGTTCGATCTGAACGCCAGTCTGTTTGCTCCACGATCAGTGGCATGATAGTGATCTTGGCTGAGCGGAGCGTTTCCCATGGCATTGATTGTATCATTGTGCTCAGAACTCGTTTGGAAGGTGAAGCAGCGATATGGGAAACGCCTTGTCTTTCGAAGTGAGGTAGCAAGACGTTATTGCAGAATTTGCGACCAAGGTACCCACTCTCCTCATCTTCGATTCCATCCAGAAGAGGTGGATCAAAATCGTGGACGCTTATGTTGCCTGCTCTGTTGGCTTCGGACTTGACGTGACGACCATACAACATCGGAATTTCTCCGTTTCCCGAGTTTGAAGACTCCATTTCAAAAGTACGGTTATGGTCAAACTTCTTGTGAAAATTTTCTGTTGCTAACAAATGAATGCTTAAAACGACGTGAGAAATGTGATAAATGTCTGATACCGTCAGGGAAGTAGGAGGCCTATACCCGACGCCTTCGATCAAAGCTTGCCGGCTAAACAGTTCTCTCGGGGCGGGGCTCTTTTTCTCCTCACATTGCCTTTGAACTCACAGCACTGACCCATGTGGTCAAACTTCTGTTGCCAACCCCTGATCAAAGTGGTCGGGTCGCGATTTCACCGCTCATTCGAAGACAAATATCACACCGGAAACGTGTTCCGATAGGTCGATTGCCCAATGTCTTCTTGTTACGTACAACTGTTTCAATAATATATACTTTCTTATCACATGAATCCAATGTTTCATTATTCAGCCCGGTGAGTCATGGATTGATCCTATAGGTCTGTGAGCCATTGTCCGTAGTCAAATCCTAGCTTCGTAGCGTTATTGCAGGCACCTAACTCGACTTCCATATGCTAGCAGATTACATCTACGTTATTTCGTGTAACCAAACTAACTCCTTTTTGGCACTCCGAGTGCCACCGCGAGCAACTCATTGGACTGTTTGCCACCGTTAGGACCAAACGAGCGATCCCCAGGGCTCAGAAGCCACATGTCTGTTTGGCCCTCTAACTTCCAGGACCCAATCACTGCTTCCCCCCTCAACAGATCTGACCACACGTTTTTCTGTATAGGGAGGTCGGCCCCGGCGCCTTCCAACTTCTCTTGCAGATCAGATGTGACCTGGCCTTGTTCCACTTGATTTTATTAGCTTATGACAGCATCGCCATGAATCAGATACAGAACCCTCACCCCATGACTGTATTTGAGTCTGGTCTAACTTGACAATGATCCTCCTATTCGACTTTTGGATAATTTCACCAATCTTTTCAGCATCATAGGACCCCATTTTCGAAGATTGATGTCGCAGGACTCAGACTCAGAAGACACAAGAACTTAAGGTCTGAAATAATAGCATGTTTTGGAGACGCGGGGCCTTGTGCCTTAAATACACATCTGCGTACTGTCTACCAGCTTCCGTTTAGGGGATAACGCAATCAGTTACTACAATTTAGATTCCTTTCTTCATGACATGACTTTTCTCCATCGATCATGATAGCTCCGGATCAACCAGTGTTACCTTACTTCACACATATCGTCGAAGTTCTGGCGAACGTCTCAATGCTAGTCTTCCTACAGAAGTACTATACATGTCTCCTGCGTATCAGCTGGCGCCAATCTATCGCACCCTCTTTACTCGTCTTCTCAGCCAAAAATGATTGTTACATCTGCTCCTTCCTCCTCCGTGTCCTCTTCGACCATGCTGTCCGAGTTCGCATCGTAAAATTTCAGCCTTGTTGGGTGATAATTTGGCTCCAAGATTTTCCTGTCAAAGTTCAGTGCCACTATCAGGACTGCCCATGCTGCACAAGTGTTGACTGAAAGTGGCTGGATTGGCGGCGTAATTCTCAGTTCAGCAGAAAGCTTCGTGAGTATGTTTCTCACATGGTGAGTTGGAGCCACGTCAGGGTAATTTATAAAGGAACATGGGTCGAACTCCATGGTCAATCGTACAAGTTCAGCCCAAACTGCTTCATTTGTGGACACGGTCACTTTCGGAAGCTTATATGTTTTGACCGAAGTGTTTCTGCGTATGACTTGGAGGACTTGTTGGAGGATAGACGTTTCCGAGGAATCTGTGACTGAGTCCGTTTCCATTTTGAGCAACAGCAAAAGACGAATGAGCCGGGCCTCTGACTGGATGTGTAGTGCTCTTGAGGTCCCTGCTGACGGAATCACAGCGAGGTGATTATCCGAAACTAATTCAGCGAAATGGAGAAGCCTCAAAGTTCGTGACCACTTATTCTCTTCCCACGAAGAAAGCTCAAATTCGGGTGATTGGTTGTGCATTGTAATGAGAATTTCGACTGGATTGAAACGTTGCTGCACACGGTCGAAAGTATCAATGTATCAGAGTTGCAAGTAGTAGTTAATATGAAAGCTTGCCTTTGGGAGGGATCTCGCGCTTATATAGATAATTACTCAGGCTGTTGGGTCGCCCCTCTACGAGATTGTGTCAGATGAGCCACTGATAACTAATGCACACCTCAGCATTCGGTTTAATGGCAAATATCACATTCGACAGCTTCGTAGGCGTCTACCTGCCGTAATTCAATGATCTCCAGTCGCATATTGGGTGCTACAATAAAGGCTCCCTTTTGAGGCCCATTTGACTTGAATTCAATCCAAGTCCATGCTTACTAGAAGAACACAATGAACAACTGTTTTTGTAGATAGGCCACTCGAACCAAGCACCTAGTACTTGGTGGGCATTGGCACGCGAGAGCCTGGTGCTTCGGGCGGGGTAGAGCATCAATAACATCACACCTCTGTGTACCTAGAAACGAAGTTTTTTTCCCTGGCTCCAGTGCATGTTTGTGGAGCTATTTAGCACACCGTAGATGTTAATTAATTCACGTTAAGAAAGATATTTATTGAAGTCTCCAAGCCATTGTTAAATCGTAATACGGAGACGAAACTTAGTTAGAGAAATCAGGAACGCAACAAAATAACGGTCATAATGAATTGATGAACCTCGGACCCAGTGATATTTCTAAGTCAGTCGAGCGCGATGACTAGTAATTGGAGATTCTCACTGGTCTCTTCGCTCCAACTTCACGCCGTATCATATCGAAGTCGATATCTCGTCGCTCCAGCTTTCCTGACGTCATGGCAGCTATGAACTCTCTTATATTTTGGAGGTCAACATGTCCTCCGTGTGGACCACCCATTGCAAAATCAATGCTTACACTTCCACCGGCATTGTACATGTCTCCAGCCAAGTCTATTGCTGGCGAAATAGGAAGCTTTTCGTCTTCGATCGACTGGTAGATGAAGAGATTAGCTTGTTTCATCTTTCCAACGGATATCTGCGCCGAAGCTATCTGCTTGTCTTCATCAGTGGCATCTCTCCCTAATGCTCTCCGCTGTGTGCCTTCGTCGGTGAGATCATCCTTCATGGAGAGAACAGGATAAATGAGGATGTAGATATCCGCAGGTGGGTCGATACAGGCTGCAAGATAGCCAGTCGCAGACCAAGCCCAGACCATTATGGTCGCGTCGGGGTGATCATCTCGAATAGCACGAATTCTTCTATTGACATAGCCCAATGCTGCGTCTCGCAACGGTGGTCGCACATCTTGCGAACATACAGACCTGACATCTGCGTATACATCGATGCCTAGGTCATTCAAGAGTTCTTTAGGCTTTCCGATGTTGTTGCGTACCCAGCCGTGCGTGGTGCCCCAGAGTGCGCCACAAGATACCACATATGCAATGGTGTTGTTTGATGAACCCTTGGTCGATTCGGGTGCCTTGTATAGTACCAGCCATTCTTTGGTAAGATGCAGCGTAGCACAAAGCCCTGCAAGGCATTCATCGAGATTGGTGATGTCAATTGGCTTGATCTTCTCCGGAGCAGGGAGCTCGAACAGGGAATACATTTCTGCAATATTCCGCTCACAACTAGATTGTGAGATCGGTGTCGGCCCGTCTAGAACATCGCTTGTCCTTCTTCCACCTTCGTATTGCATGATCCGATCCAGGGCATCCAGCTGGTGTGGGGTGCACGATGGGACGCGCTGAATAACCCAGTCGGGAACAATTGGAGTGTGGGGAGATTGTGCGCTTGGAGAAATTAAATGGAGTAGTGTACTGAGTGCGACTACTGTTTCCTCTTGGACGTTCTTTGGTCGTGTCTTTTCGTATCAGCACAACTGCAAAGGTTTTGGGGATGGCCATGGACACTCACTGTGAATCTTTCGAGGAGGCCACTGCTCGTCAGGCTCCAAGTCAAGTCTCCATGCGGACGGATCATATTGTCAGATGGTGAGTCGACTGTGGAAATCGCGACACTGGCTGATCGTCCAGTGAGATGGGCGAAACGACGTTGATGCCCTTCTTGTGATATCATGAATGATTCCATATCGATGAGTGATCCGCTGTTTCAGGAATCATCAAAGGCGATGTTTTAATTTACTCGGATAGTATACTGTTTAGCGCATTTGGAAGTGGGGGATGCCAGTTATTTATGCGCGAAACTCTGGCTTGATCAACCTTGGTTGCACATGAAAAGTGTAGGGGCCTTCCGTGTAACTATGCAAACTATCAAAAGAAGCATGTTGCAGTATGAGAGCTTCAAACTGGACAAAGTTTTGCCCAGACTAACATGATTCTCCATCAAGGGTCATCCCATTTTTTACCGACTGATCATATGCTCCCAAGCTGTTGGCCGATTCGGCCGGTGGTCACCTGCAATCATGTGAGGACCTATCAACCGTCTATACCGCGCCCGCCTTACTGCAAACTTCATCTGATCTGTTTGTAGTTAGTACATGCTATTCATAGATCAGTATATATTGCGACCCACCGATGTTCGATGTACATTATGTTCAGTGGGCATTTCTTATGTGTCCTTGCGTATGCATTGCACCATGCTAATACAAGAAACCGAGAATCTGCACAGCCATACAGAACCTAGGCGTTGTTAGAACAAACTTTCTATGCTGTCATAACGTACTTGCTTGTGGTCGCACATCCTGGAACAATGAGTTTGTGATGCTCTAGTCATTCACATTGAAGATGACCGGCCTGGGTCGACTATTTGTGCAGGGTGGTTTCGGAGCATTTCTTATGGGTAGGGATTGATCCATCCCGTGATCGGCGATTCAAGGTCAAAAGCAAATTCAGGCGACCAGTATGTAGCCCGTATTGGACAGGCTTCTCCTGCATTATGCTATCATTTCGAGCAAACTGATCATTCACCCCCGCGCTTGATGTTCAGTAAAGCTTTCTAGGCAATGATAACTTAAGCTATGACAAACAATGTTACGGACATATTTCGAGTAAACTTTACTAACATTATGCGTCTGGACACAAGTGCAGATCTGATACGCCAAGATTAGTCTGTATTGAAAGCTACTGGCAGTCCGAATGCACTTGAGAGCTTGACCAATCCCATGGTGATCCATCGTGCATCAGGATACCTCGACTCTCTGTGGCTCCGTTCCATGCCACACTCCACGCTTCCTGGTGGCTCAATCCTTTTCGCATTTTAGCTTTCCAGTACTTATCCCAAGTTTTGTCGCCCTGCAGGATCGGGCTGTCCGGTACCAGGCCCAAGAGCCCGCACACCGATGAATCCCACTGCTCTGGTAAATTCAGTTTCATAGAGAAGGCCATATTCTCAAACATAATCAGAGAATTCCTCACATTCTGCCCCTTGATGTGTTTATCGAAATCTTGCAAGTAGTTGGTAGATTCCGGAGGTTTTTGTTCCTGGCGGGAAAGTGGAGAGACCAGTCTTTGGAAGCATAGTAGACCTAGGAGCCTGACTACTGTTTGCTCCATCGTCTCCCTCCCTCGAAAACCTTCCAGCATATGACAATAGGAGACATCGCCATTTGACGAGAGAGCCCAGTCTCGAAGAGCGGGGTCAGCGGTGTGGCACATCAACAAAAGCATTTCATTCTCAGGGTCCCGCAGTAGCGACACTGCAGAATAGTAGATACTGTCGCTGTTCACACAGTTAATAAAGATATGTAGTGAAATTCGGTGCATCTTACATTTTCATCCGCGTCTCTCTGAAGTTTCCATCCTTCATCAGGCGCTTCATATCCGATTTCAATAAATCCTTCACATCCCGGCTATCATATTTGTAATTAGTCCATTTCAAGCGGTGTGGCACATACACGGACCGCGGACTTAGGGTAATGATAATCATGCAACCCAAACATTGGACTGTAGTTTTGTACGGTGTCTGTAGAATACTCGATGACAATACCAGAACAAGAACATTGGCCATTACCTGGAGCCATATACGTGAAACAGGGTTTGACTTGAATATGAGTACCCATATCGTCGAGATTGAAAATAGGATATGGGTTGCCACGGGAATGCCATCAAGTACACTGCCTGGCCAATGGAAGGTCACCCATGGAGCAAAGCCTAGTACGAGAAATTCGATGATCAGGCATGTAATGGGAGCGAACAAATACGCCTGTCGGGGTGGATACGAATGCAGCATGCCATTGCGTTCTGGAAGTACAGAAAAGAAAATTGCCGAAAGCTACAAAAGAGTTAGTGCCAACATCTCCGTGCAATGGGGCTTAATTACCTCGTAACAACAGATTGAAACCACGGAGCAACAATTAAGGATGATTCCGATTGCTGGAGCTCTGATTGATAAGGGACGCAATCCCACATAGTGCCAGATCATTGTCAGAGGTACCAGGAACCACAGAGAGAGAGTCAAAGTAGTGAAGAGCCTCAAACGACGATTTTCTGATCTGGAAAAGCGATGGCAGCCAAGAAATGCACAGGAGTATACCTGAAAGACACCAACAGCCATATATGCCGCAATAGCATCCATGGTCGTCGTAATATGTTGACGTATTGGCGCGAGTGATGAACAGCGAAGACAATAGTATATCAATGTCCAGGTTTGAGCGTCTGTTTGCAATGAGGCGCAGAGAAATCAAACGGAACGATTAGAAAGTCGATACAAGACGGACCGCAATTTGTTTGGGGTGGGAGTTCGTTCATGAAATCTCTGCCAAAAGTCTCCAATAAAGAAAGCCTCGGACCAAATTCTTTGTGCCTTTCAAATATAAGGCAAATGTAAGATAATCTTGTATGAGTGCTGAGTTCTGGTTCGCATAATCAATGATACGCCAGCAAGGATAGTTTCTAATTATGTTACATTTCTGACGTATTCTTGCTGAGAATCTCTCTAGATATATAGATCGTTCCATGGTCGGCGATCATAAGCGCTGCCATCGGCAGAATCTGCTTCTTAAAGAAACTTGCATAGTGACGTATTCAATCTCGTGGTAAGCTAACTAGGGGCGTATCTGTTGAGTGCTTGTCATTGTCGCAGCTGTCGTGTCCGAGCGGCTGAGCCTGCTCTAGTATTACCCCGCACCCTGTTGCGTTCTGTTTCTGCATCCTGATATGCTGATAGATTCCGGCCATAGTCCAGCCTATTATACAGAAGTACTGACCGGGGAAAAGTGCATCAACTCGCCCACACATCCCCCAGATATAGAATGTGATCGAGCATGCAAGGATGACGAATGAAAATGCAACCCAGTAGACTAGCCGCAAGTCCCTTGCTTTCTTGCTTTTGCCACGGTTGATAGACAGAGCATTGAGGAAGAGCAAAACAAAGGACAAGCTATGTGATATGATAGGAATTGCACAAATCACCCGCAGATTGCGGGTCGCAAAGAAGGCAGTTGCAAGAATGAGCTGAACAAGAGCAGTCATTACAACAACGCAGCGTATCTTAAAATTGTATGCTTTGACCAGAGCCCAGATGGTCACCATGTACTATGTAACGTTAGTCAATTTACAATGGAGATGGGCACTATCAGTATGTACCTCAATGGTGATGCCCTCAGCAAGTAAGAGGACCTCCAAGGATAGGGTGATCCAGTCTCGGGCCACTTCTTCCGTTCCTTTGGACTCATATACCGCCAAAGGAACAGTGAGTGCCAGTGTGCCAATGACGAACAGAAAGATTATGCTAATCAAGATGTATGACTTCCCATGCGTATCCCAGAATTGGACAAGATGCAAGGTAAGTTGGGTAAGATGCAGGGCGTTGCTGACCGCTACACCAGCGTATACGAAAGCGAGATTGACAGCAGTTTCGTTTGCCATCTTGTTGGTATGGAAGGAAAGAGAAGTAACGACGCCCGGCTACAATGGGACAGCTTCATATATACATGAGCATCCCGGCTCATCGATTATGAGAGATAATTACAATAGAGATACATGGGTCACATTGCTTCCAGTATGTTATTAAGTAAGGTACTTAAGCTTCCCGATCAGTCTGGCCTTTTCATCACATGAGAACCCATAATTGATGCTTCTCTTGCAATGGTAGCAAATGGTACCAAGCTGACATTGTCTCCCCTACTCCAAACGGCCGGGTGCACCAGTGACATATAGAGATGCCCAGCTCTGGAGGCCTTCAACGTCTCGTGTTCTTAATGGGGATATGACTAGCCATTTCACTTCGGGGAGAAGTAAGCGACAGAGAAAGAACTTGGAGGACCGCAGAGGTGTCTCCACCACAATGAATTGCTGCTGCATGTAGTCTCTGGGTATTACTCGCTTAACAGACACCTAGGGCCACCATTCTTTAGCCAGGTCTCAAACATACCAGCGAAAGACCTACTTCGGTGGTCGTCATGCCATAGGTGGTGGTAGACATCAGGTAGATTGGAGAATTATTCGTTGGTGACTGGGCCTCGGTTGAGATGGTGGCATAATTACAGTTCGTATAGGCCATTGCCTTACAGCATTCTGGCTTTTTGTATACAAACAAAGCAAATCATCTGCACGCGCCCGGTCAATCTAGCCAGAAACCTTGAGCGGTAGCTTGGAAGTGGGTCATACTGCTTCGAGGCAATCCCATGTCAGAGCTACATGCACCATGACCAAGCGCGCTTTTCCCTTTTCGTTGTTTTTTGTTCACTGTGAACAAAAAACAACGAAAAGGGAAAAGCGCGCTTGGTCATGCATCGGTTAACAAAATTTATTTGTCCAAGCATCGTGACTTGCCCCATTATCAACCTTCAGTACAGAATGGGGGCGCAACAGAGCCTTGCCCTTGCGGACGAGATTGGCGCAGCGTGCAGCAGCGGCAAAGATGGGCTGGCAGATTTGCTTCATGAACCGGAAGTGAGTGGACAATCTCACCACCAAGTTAGCCTTTCCATCCGCTTATTCTTCTGCAGTTCAACGAAAAATGGACCTCAATCTTGTCAAGTACGACAGATGAGATCAGGGGGTCATTGACAGGACTCTCCAGACAACCACCTGCAACCCGTCTGTTGACCAAGACAGCAACTTGCGAAGAAGCTCTTGACCTGCCCATATGTATCGCGGACTCTCTCCAGGAGTGGGAACGCGACCCGAAAACCTTCTTTGATGGGCGCCGTCTCGGGGACATTGTCTCTTTGTACGAATATATCGAAGCTCTGGACAAAAATCCGATTCTTGATGCCCTGCGACGAAGAGTGACTCTCACGACCTTATATCGGCTGAAGGAGAAGACTGGCTGCCATGGTCTTGCTGACTACATTGCGCGTTCTGGCCGAGTCAAAGATGCAGTCGAGGAAATCACGAATAAATGTACGAGATGGAGTGACGTTGGCAAACGGTACGAAGGCTATGTCACACATTTCAAGGACAACAATGGTATCCTTTTCGCGTTGGATTTCAAGATGAAATCAATGTAAGCCAATGTTGATCTGGATTCGGCAAATGCTAATATCAATCGTTGTACCTCAGCTGGGAACGATACCTACCCATGGACGGTAATGAACGCCATATTCTCCTTACACGACAAGAAAAACGAAATATCATGCATATTGCCAACATTTGCAAGCCCACAGCCGACCGGATTTTTGAGCACCTCGACAAATTGATGACAAGATGGTGTGTTCAATCGGTGAATGATGGCGTTCCCAACTGCGACACGTCCCTTTCGTCGACCAGGAAGAGAAGGCGGGATCGAACAGCAAACATGAACAGAAGGACAAAATCAAAATTGTCCACTTTATCGGTAAGATACGTCATTTGAGGGTCGAGGAGTACCTGAAAATTACTGACAAGGACAAAAGAGCGTTGGTGGCACAATACGCACAGGGCGTGATCGGCTCTCTGACCAAAGCGGAACACGAACCCATGCAATGGAGCGTTGCCATCTCATTGAAGTTACTGGACTCAACGATCAACCTCATAGAAATGACTCTAGGACAGGAAATTCAGGTTCGAATCGGTCATCACCATCCCAACCGTTGCCTAAACCCCGCTGCTCAGCCAGTTATAATATGAGTCGGCTCATTGAATCTAGCTTTACTTCCCCGAACGTGACAGGGCAGTGGCGTGAAGATGGACAGGGCCTCCTTGAAGTTCCAGTTGAAAGGTCAACAAATCCATCCTCCTCGATACCTCAGGGACATGAAATCATACAGACAAATATGGGTGCACTTTCGGCGCTCATACCCTTTGATACACCGGGTGAGCCTGATGAATTTGGAATTCCCTGGTTCAATCTTGACGATGATGATACGTTGGGCAATGCAGCGAGAATAGCATGGGGCGACGTATCCCAGCTCTCTTGAGTCAAAACATTCGTCGGGAAACCTCATTTATACGCACATGTAATCTTTGGCATTCCTGCTCGGCTTACACGAAATTAAATAAGTTTCGAGCAATGTTCCGATCTCCTATTATAGTCTTTTTCTGAACTCTACTATCATGAACTCAATCTCGCCTGTGACTCGTTCCAGTGTTATGCCTTGCTCTGTAAAAAAAGGGTGCATCGGCTGCCAATCGATAGTGTCCCCCTTACCTAAGCTCTTTGCTTCTTTAAAACACCGACGCAGGACTTTGGGAACGCAACCGTCTTTCAGCATAGGGATTACGACCAAATTTCCCGCCTTCAGCGTCGCGACACCTTTCTCAAGGCGGAATGGTCCCCGTACGTACGGATCGTGGCTGTTCCTCCAATGCATAAGATCTACCTTCGCTTGCTGTTAGCACCATTTGTCAATGTCGTGGTCAAGACTACTCACACATCCTGACAGCAGCTCTTTCGCAAGTTCCTCGTGTGCTTCAGACCGCTCACATGTATATATTTCACTTGTGGCGTTCTGGCTTGGCCCCGCTCCTTCTACGGGCATCCACTGATTATTTCGACGAGTGGCCTGAAGGGACAGTTGATGAAAAGAATCCGTCATGATAAAAAATTTCAAGTGCATTTGACATGGTTGCGTAGACATTACTTTGAAATCAGAATGAATCAACGGAAAGAGTAGTAAGACTTTTAATAGTTAGGTCGAGTCTACTAGAAAGGTGTTCAACAATCAGGTAGCTGCAGCATCGATCAGGGGTAGAGATGATATTTCTTGTTGTAGCAACGCAAATGGACTTTGAGTCGCGTTGAGGGGTTGCAAGGTTTTGCCAGCCGCGAGACAGCTGGTGATTTGTGCAGTAGTCCAATGGGCATTCAAAGCGCTAGTACGTAATAGACCTAGTAGCCATGATTGATAAAATGATCTCAATCTCGGCTGTCACAATATGTACATTCACGAGCCCCGTGAATGTGTTAGGAGCCCCCTTTGGCCTAAGAAACGTGCACTGTCGCACACTGAGTGTTGGATGATATGTAGATATTAGATACCTCACACTAGGGTGTGCTTATGCACATCACAGTTTACAACGCTATAGGGTCCAGATTGATGTACAGGCCTGTTGGGGATTAGCCGGGGCCAATCAAATAAGCGTGCACGTCGTCAAACTAGAGACGTAGAACATAAATCGGTACATTACACAATTTACACCTGTATCAGAGCATTTCAAGCTCTAATACGGAAGCACCACCTTCTTGAACATCAAGCCAACAAAACGCCTCCCTGTGATTATGAGTTCGTAGCAAGAAAGGCTCAAGATTATGGCAATCTAGGGCCGCGACGCAGGAAGGGGATGATCCTCAATCGATTCTATAGAACCGCAGCTGCAGCCAGTTCTGCCTGCGGACCAGCCTCGAGACAGTGGTCACGTGGAATGGTCATTATACTTCCTTTAAACATCATGGTACTGCCAAAGTCCTGACAGGGCGTGTGTAAAGGTCCATGTGCTGATTCAACGATCTTGTTCTTATCGCCTACGAGGATTGTGAACATAGCGAAAGACGGGAAAGGAGTGAGTATTCAAAGGTTTATCCTAATCGATTAATGATTTGTTTGAATTGTATGTTTTGACCAATTAGACATGCTCGCTTTTACTTTGGATGTTGGCAGTAATTGTTTATGATTAAGGCAACGATTGTTTGCACAACTAGGGGTCTCCAAGTTCCTAGCATTATATACCCGCTGATAAATCCCCAACTTCATGAAATCCTCCCCTGGAGTATGATGACAAGATCATTCGAGTAAAGTCAAATCTGGTATGAAATATTAGCTAAGAGATGAGACCAGGGAGACTTTTAAATACCAGCGTGCTGTTCATTTTTTTTTTTTTTTTTTTTACCGGCTCTGGGCTTCCAGCTGTGCCCTGTGTGATATCAATAGGCTCTTGAGTTTCTGGCTTTGACATTTCGAATGATAAGTATTATAGGAATATTTTCGAGTATCAAAGTTATCTGTAGAGTTCTTGTAGGATCTGGTTTGGGTTATGAAAAATTGGTCGAATAATGATTCCAAGACTAGTTATATATGCATTAAGAGGTGGACCGCCGCTGGTAATGCTTGAAATCATACTGTTGTACTTTAACATCCAAGAAACGACGTGGTGATCTCTATGAAACCATTAGTCTCCTGTCACGTATAGGCTTACTCAGAGGCGAATCAACAATCGTTCAAATGTATTATTGGCGCGTCGATGTTGTATAGCTACATCACACCTACAATATACAGAAATCACGGTGCCACATAGCCTCCAGCCAGCAAGGATATGTTGCGACGTATACAATAAAACTTCAGCCAAGCATCATATCTCCGGCCATTTGGTGATGCCGTCCGCTCAAGGCCACAGCGGCAGATACGCAAGTTTTCCAAAGCGGTCAACAGGCCGCAGAAAACATGGCCACGAGACTGGGATAGATGCACCATTGAGCATCAATATTCCGATCAACGGTATATATTCTTGTCACATTATCTTGGCAGGAGGGTACAACATACATGAGAGTCGATCCACAAATGAGCCGCAAGGCTGTCGAAGCTGGGCCGCGGCAGCTATTAGCTTCACACATGCACGGTCACATTCAGCGGCAACCCCTGCTCAACCAAACCTCCACTCTATGTCACCCCATGCTCGCCAGTCACTCCGTCCATACCTCCAACCTCCCCCCGAACCTCCCCCCGAACCTCTCCCTGAACCTCTCCCTAAACCTCTCCCTGAACCTCCTCCTGAACCTCTCCCTGAACCTTTCCCTGAACCTTTCTCTGAACTGCTCCTTCAAACTCTCTCTGGACCTTGCCTTGAACCTTTCTCTGAACGTCTCCCCCAACCTCTCCTTCCACTTATTATGGCTAATCTGGACAATAATCCAATGAGCAAGGAGAACGCTGACTCATTAATTGCGACTGCATTACGTTACAAGAAGAAGTTACCGCCCGGGAGGTGGAAAACCTTCGACGTTTCAACTAACGAGAATATTCCTAAGCAGATATTTGAACAAAATGATTCCGCTTGGATTGTGTATGCTTTAGCCCTTGCTCAAGTAAACAGTACGCACAAGTTTACTCAGAAGGATGACTGTCGGCAATTTCTGAAGACCATCGACAACAGCAACCTTGATACTTTTGTGAAGCTGGTGGACGAGCGAATCAGGCATCTCGACCCTAAGGAACAGGGTCGGATTCAAAAGTTTTGTGAACAAGCCGAACGTCGGCGGAAAAAACGCCGTAGGCTGTATTCTAAGCCCCTGATATCGTAAGCTAAGCAGAAACCAGGTCTCGAAGATGCTAGTGAAGAACCAGACTTCCGTGATGATGTTAGCTGCGACGAAGGCGACGAAGGCGAGGACGATGAGGACGATGAAAGGTCGACGCCGAGCACATCGCCGGAGTGCCATCAACAGACCAATGCTCAGGCACATAGCGAAATGGCATGGACTCTATTTAGGAACGCAGATCTCGAGGCGGCGGTATCACTATTCCCACAATTTTTGGCGGACGCGATCGAGCGACGCTTTCACCCTTCGATCACAGATGTAATGGTTGCCGCCATCGACATGCAAACACCTGGCGGTTATGATCTGTACAGTCAAGGCTGTACCATGTTGATCAACATTACTGGGAGTGCCGTTTTTCGACTTGCACGCGACCTATTCGATGTTTATGTTGAGCAGGATGCTGTCGGAGTCTATATTGCATACGGCGGTGGTGCTAAGCTTCGACCAGAACCGTCCCTCAAGCTTGAGGGCGGTCGTATCGATGCTATTTCCACCTTTTTTGGCGAGAAGACATCCAGGGCCATTCAGAGTAGTGGCCCTTTCCAAGAGGATCTGCGCCGCAGGCATAGCAAGACGATAGCAGTCACAATGTGTATAGATACGTTACAAGGAACAAGCGGTAGGCTATTCCTCAGTTTAAGCGTTATAGAAGGTGGGGAAATACGTTCGCAGTTGTATACATGAACTGCTCGACTGGGTTCAAATCGCGTATGAGGACATTACGCGTTTAATGGTAATTCACTCTTTCACTTTTCCGCCACCACCGAAGAAATATTTCCAGTCTTTTGTCAGAATCGTTTTCCCCGAACAGGAATTCACGCTCTCCACAAGTTTGCCTTCTTGGTCATGGACCCAAATGAAGCAATTCTGCCAGAGTACCAATTGGTTTCGACCATGAATCGTCATTCCTGCTGGTCTCGCTCCGGCTAAATCGTCGGTATCGTCGAGCTTGGCATACGTGAATGGCTGCTGTTCATCAGTAGATGAAATCGTGGGCGGTATTGACGGGCGTACCATGGAAAGTTTGTGGTGGACGGCACGGAATTTCTTCTTGTTCAATGCGGGGTATCGTGCGATCTGATCCCGAACGGTCGCTTCAAAATGGGCTCAGAGATATTGGCAGGAATATCGGGTAGTTCGAGGACGTTGGAGAATAGGTATAAGACAAGAAAGGCAGACATAAGTGCACCATGAACGTAAAGAGCCTGGCGCAAGGAAATGTATTGTATAGCTCAAGACGCCTCTGGCAACAATGTGGTATGGGTGAAGGTTGGGCGTTTGGGCGGAGGTCAGGCATCAGGGAACTCCCCACCAAATCGACCCGGTACCACTAAAGTGATGCCGGGTGGGTGCAGTCGGGCCACTTTACTGCTAACGAACCAGATGGCCTTTTGTGTGTCATACCGAAGAAGTTAGTAATCAACACTAGTAGTCAGTCGGTTTTGCCTTGGACAGCATCTCTGCCGTACGGCTGGGCACTTTTTTTTGTTTTTTTTTTTCTTTCTTTTTTGTTAAAAATCCAATGAGACGTATCTTTAAACGATAAAAGTGCCAGAAGCTATGAAGTCGAAATGTTTAGAGGACTCCAAACGTAACTGTATCGACTTTGGTGTCTCCGTACTTACAAAAAGGCTACAAAGAGGGACTTAGCGTGTCCAGTCAACGGCTAGGTCAGGCAGTCCTCTCCCCCACCCCCGCTTCCGCATCCCATCCTCTCCCATCCCATCCTCTCCCATCCCATCCTCTCCCATCCCATCCCATCCTCTCCCATCCCATCCTCTCCCATCCCATCCTCTCCCATCCCATCCTCTCCCATCCCATCCTCTCCCATCCCATCCTCTCCCATCCCATCCTCTCCCATCCCATCCTCTCCCATCCCATCCTCTCCCATCCCATCCTCTCCCATCCCATCCTCTCCCATCCCATCCTCTCCCATCCCATCCTCTCCCATCCCATCCTCTCCCATCCCATCCTCTCCCATCCCATCCTCTCCCATCCCATCCTCTCCCATCCCATCCTCTCCCATCCCATCCTCTCCCATCCCATCCTCTCCCATCCCATCCTCTCCCATGCCATCCTCTCCCATCCCATCCTCTCCCATCCCATCCTCTCCCATCCCATCCTCTCCCATCCCATCCTCTCCCATCCCATCCTCTCCCATCCCATCCTCTCCCATCCCATCCTCTCCCATCCCATCCTCTCCCATCCCATCCTCTCCCATCCCATCCTCTCCCATCCCATCCTCTCCCATCCCATCCTCTCCTGACCATTCTCTCGCTACCCCATCTGGCCGTTCTCGCTCCAATAATCAGCCTTGAAAAGACCGACCTGTGCAACCCATGCTTATCTCAGAGGATAAGCATTTATGAGTTTTAAGTGAAAGTCATACTATACATAAAACTATCACATGACCATTCTATTATAACCCTGGGATTGCATCTCGCCACCCCTCCAAGCCTGGGGTTGCGTCTCGTCACCGTAAGTCCCGGTAGTGGTATGGTTCTTTGTAGCTTCGGTAGCATGACAGCTATCTGTATGCATACTTTTGTGAACCCCTCCGATACCCATGCCCATTCAAGGAACCCATGAAGCATGATTCAATGATCATTGTTCGAGTATTGTAAAGCTTTTCCATTTCAGGACTTAATCATATTGTCAAGACAATCCAAAAGTTAGTCTTCATGCGATCCCCCAGGACTAGGTTCGCTGTACTTCATCTCTGCTAACCTGACCAAGTTGGAGATCTCACAATGCTGGAAGGAGCCAAGACGAAGGAATGCACGAGCCACTACAGTATACTTTAGCAAATCAATGTAGTGAGTCAAACAAAAGGTCACTGTCCACTGAATTCTTCTTTTGATGAAATACTTTGGTACACAGTCTCTCCCGAAATGTCGTCTTGCATCTATGGTGAAGGGGCAGGAGCAGACTCGGGAGCCGGACGCAGAGTTCCTATATTGTAACAGGTACAAATGAAAAATATCTAGATTCGTAATGCTAAATATGCTCGGTAACACAACCGAGCTATGCAATGTGGGAGGTCCAAGCATCACAAAATGGTAGGCCAGTACGCCACGCTCTAATGCTAGTACTTCATTTATATATATCATAGAACTAATAGCTGCCATTTCGAATGCTCTGACACTTCCATATTTATTATTTTCCTTCTCCAGAGAAAAGCCCACATACTACGCCATAACCGAGATTGCAGAAATGTGGAAATCATCCTCCAAGAAACACGCAAAACGCTCTAACTCCGAGAGAAAGTCGTCAAAGAAAGACAACAAAGACAAGAAAGATAAAGGACGAAACGATCAACGAGAATACTCTCTGTACTTCTACTGCGCGATCTACCGTCCTCGTTTCGGCAATCACTATCACTGGGCTTTTGTGGTCTACCTCGAAGAATTTCAGCAGTGGCATATATACGAAGTAACACAGGAAGACGAAGGTCGTGACTTTGAACTAGAACATCGCCAAACAAATCCCAGAAGTTCCTCTCGATGCTTACAGCTTATACCCCTGACAAGTGTTGCCTCAGGATGGGCTGAGAGAGTAGACGCAGCAATTGCATCTGTCGCAGTACCAGGAGAGGCAGCAACATGGAATTGTCAAGACTTTGTTATTGATGTCTGGGACGCTATTCATGCGGCGGGGGCGTTATACGACGATGTCTGGCAGGCAGGGAAGGACTTAATGCTGCCCTTCTATGGACCTGATTTTGGGGGAGATGGTGATTATGATGATGATTATCCGGAAGAGGCGACGGGTGGAACGGAAGCACCAGGACCAATCCTCTCAGAAGAGTTTATAGAAGATTCCGATTCCTTCTAGTGGTCAACTTTGTGAAAAATAGTGGATAATAAATTGATTATCGACTCTACCCCTCTGCAACTATGCATATGCCTGTTCATGTTGCGCCGTAAATGAGAAAATCAGCTATTAATCATTTTCCGATCCAAAATACGATCGACTAGCCATGGTATTGGGTATTTCTGATGAAATACAGATGCTGGCAGGTAATTGTACCAGTCATCATCAGTTTTCGACGTCAAATTGTTCGTCATTTTGATGCTCTCCCAGTAATCCGGGTAAAAACCACTTTGCTCCCAATCGATGAGACCGACAACTGTCCATCGCTCATCTATAAAATCGACCAAAATATTAGCCAGGTGAATATCACCATGCGTAAATACGCATTGGGTTGAGGCGGGCAGCAGTTTTTGCAGATTCTCTTTGTAGACAGAGGATGCTCCCCTGATCCCCGCAAATATAAAGGCTTCAAATTCTTCAATGGTGTGAATATCATGTTTCGAAATGCGCAATTCCCGCCTCTGGTCTTTGCAGCCATCCGCACCAACGCCTCCCAAATTTTGGCCATGGGAGAACGGCAGTGACCTCAATTGAGATAGGAGCTGATCAACTTGGTGACTGATATTCAACTTTTGTACTTGTTCCAGTTGGGCCCACACATGTTTTAGGCTCTGACCAGGAAGGTAAGCCGTGAACAAAAAGGACGAGGAACCGATCTGCACTAGGCCATGTGGTTTCGGCGCGGGAAACGACTTCAGATGCGTACGGAGATATACGAGAGAGTCGTATTCCGTGACGGCACGCTCCTTACTGGTGACCTTGACAGTAATTCTCTCAGTGCCAGGAAGGACTGAGACAAGAGATGCTGGCGGTCGGCTCAAAGGCTGACTGTTCTCCATTAATCTGAGTATCTTCTCGGAAAGATTAGATTCGCCGCCGATCAAACTTTTCAGCTCTGGTGACAGCTCAAATATTATGGTGATTGGATCGGAGGCTCTTGGGAGGTATCCAGAAAGGCTTTGCGAAATTTCTGAGTGATGGCGTGCCATAGTGGTAGAATCTTGAATGAGGTTAGTACGAACTTTCGTCGTCAGAGAGTTTTTTTACTCAACTAAGATGAAATCTTCGTGTTTCTGAGTATCTTAGTGGTAGAAGGTCTGCCAAATCTGCCTCAGGATTTTTTTTCAAGGCCTCCTGGAGGCTTCGTATTGTTTGGCGATTAAAACGAGCCGCTGGTGTCTGTGTCGATGCAAGCATCTTACCAGCGATAGCTGCATTAGTCATACTTACGTTGATTTTGATTGCTTGCTAACAACTTGTGGTTACAGGAGATGCTTTACGTCCAGCAGAAACAAGACGAAAATGGGTTGATCATTGACTTGAGCTAAGACTACTCCCATCGGCACTGGAACATCTATTATCCATTCATAGAGCAGTGACTGCGAATAAACATATCTGCACAGTTCGAGTACTCCTTAACCGAGCTCCTTGCAGCCGTCCGTTCTTATTGGCTCCCAGCCGTTGTTGACTCGCTCCCGACGTGCACGACCACTGTATCTTCGTCCTTGTCGGGAAATCAAATCTGACACTCGTCGCAGGCCTCCTCCAGGCCGATCACGTGCCATATAGTGCACCTGTCGCGGATGGTCCTGTGTAAATGCGGCCGGGCTGCAGAAACGGACAAAGTTTAAATACAAGTGTTTGTAGCGTGTGTATGGTGGGTTGAGCAGTCTATTTAGAAATTTATACATACCGACTCGATAAACCATTCGTAGAACGCTGAAGCAGGAAACAGCTTCGTGTCTAGCCTCTGGTCAAAAGCTACCATAGAATCTATAGGCAGTAGCCAACTTCGGCATTACGGTGAAACCTGCAGCGTTTGTAACGGACGTGTCTGACTCCACAGGCAACATTTTCGTCTTGTGTCCAACCACTAAAATCAGCTTTGCAATGTGCTCTAGGCTCTTGCCACGAAGATGTCCCGTAACAAGATATTTTGTTGTGTTCCCGATTTGATACCTTCGACAGCCGCCTTAGACAAAACAGATGGCTATCGGAAGCAAGATAGTCAAAGGGGGCGATGTGACGGGCTGGAGAGGACCTCTTCTTGACGATGGAAAGAAATTCGATATCTCTTTTGTTAATTGTGATGTATTGGCAAATCAGTTCTCGCGGAAGTGGCTCCAGGAGACATGATTAGGTGTTTACAATTTCTCGTTTCTTCTGGGAATATGTTTTGTGTGCATCAGTACTTCGAGCAGACTATTTATCATATTTGACTAGTTGCAATGTATGTACTTTTCAATACATCCTCTAGCAACGGATTTAAGATTTTCTGGACAGTAGAGTAACTATTACCTCACATACTTGGGATATACCAGGCTTAGACCAAAACTACAGCCCGAGGCATCTAACATTCTTGGCCTGGTCCGCATATATTTAGCTGCGCGAGAAGAGGGCGTATGCACGCTCGTCAATGGGGCACTTGATGCAAACTGATTGCAAAGCTTTACGAGTACTCAGCTTTACCGTTGGCATCCAGATCATTTTCAAGCTCTGACTCAAGATCGCCAGTCCAAGATTCGTCTCTTGGGTCCCTTCGGAACTGCAATCGCTGCGGCTTGGTACGACCTCGATCCGTAGACAGATTCCACTGAGGCAGCAAACGCTATAGCTCGCGGTGTCTCTGTGCCAAATACGTGTATTTCTGAGTGCTGCAGATCCTTCTCGCCAATCTTCTCGTCCCCCTTCGTAGCGTAGGCCTTGATTTGTATAGTATAACATTGTGGTCGCAGGTGGTCGGGCGCGAGGATGTGATGCGCATATATCTTGAGGTTCCATCGACCAGAGTTGATGTAAGGGCATAAGCGTTGCCAATATAAGCAGGCTCCGGTGCTAGATAGTTCTGTAAGGCATGTATGATGTGAGCTCCATGAGCTCTACTGAGAACTGCCTGCCGCCGGGCCACGTCACCAGTTCCCCTGGGCCCTTAGCCTTGCGGAGAAAGTTTGGTGCCATGGGGACATTCGCGTGCTTTGTAGGAACAATGATGGCACCCAGCTCTTCTCGTACTATCTTATCGACCTTGCTCGGCTGTGCTCCATCGAAGAAATTAGGCACCAGATTTGCAGTTGTGTTTTCAGTGATGGAGGCCAGATTGAGGAAAGGAAGGTGTCCCTCGTTCGGGATATCAACATCGCCCGCGAGAATGGGCACCACAACACGCACGATTGTACCTTCATATTTTTTGGGGTTTCGATCTTGATTCTCCTCGAAAACAGACTCGGGTTAGATGAATGACGAGAGGCAGGCACGAGAGGTCTTGAGCGCCTGTCGGATCTCATCTATATTCGCTGGTTCGGGTGGTCTTCGATCGTTCGGTAGGCAATGAAACGGAGGGTAAATATCGTGATCAAGAAGGTGCTGTTCGAAATTGGGATCGTGCGCCGAAATCGGCGGCTTGCGAAGACACTGTAGTTGGTTTCGTCAATTGCGTTCTCCTACTGCTGATAAAAGATGCCTTGGGGGAGTTCTCGGCCACAATCATATCGTCCGATGAAGGTTGGCACTGGAGAAGCAACAGCTCAGTAAGGAGGCAGACAACTGAGAAGAACGTACACCGCGAGGATCTGAGAGATCGGGACCACCGGCTCTTGCGATCCGAGTCAGTTTGGAGTCAGCACGCGCGGTAATCTGGTCGGGGCTCACGATACTACGTCAAGGTAGTGCAGGCTTGGGAGACGGGTGCGAGTTGCTGCGCTGAGCATGTTCTTACAAAGCACGACCTGTAACTTAGAGCTCCGATCAGGTGTCGTAAAAGTGAGGCGGGAAATTTCACCGAGTCTTCTTAGGGGATGCGTGGTCTAGCAAAGGCTCGTCTGCACGCTTTCTCTTTCGGCTCTGCAGTCTTGCCAGGGACCATGAGAGATAACCGCCAAAATAGATGGAGACCTTGAATCAATTTGCAGCTGTTATTCTTGCGCGACGAAGGAATCATGCTCCAGAATGCTCAGCGCTTATCACGCGCCGCGCCCGAGATTAGCGTCCAGCGCAAGCTTAGCGGGCAGCTTTATCCCGGTCACGAACGAGCACTGTGGGGAAGGCACTAACTACTCGCTAAGTGGATGGCCTAAGAGACGAATTGTCACAAATAACCCAAGACCCGCACAGATTGTTCTGTTGAGAGGGGTGTTTATCATTAGACATATGCAACAGCTTTCCTTGGCTGCCAACACTATTATACAGATGATGTTCAAGCTAGAGATGCTGGCCGATGGGTTGCCTATTGATTTGAACGTCTCTGAAACTCAAGATAGCGTTCTATTTGATGTGGATCGAAACAGTTGAAGTAGTGTTCCGGCACGGGTAGCATGTACTCTAATAGCTCGGTCGATGATTCGCCAGTTATATCTCTGTTTGTGCATTAGTAGGGCAAGGTCAGTGGTGAATGACATCGTACCTGCGGAGAGTATAACAGCTCCAGAGCATCACACGCAGATGCTGCTGGTCCATATCGGACATGCTTGTAGTCACAAGCAAATTCGAGATGCCCGTGATAGCTTCTTGCAGCCATCGACTGGCTTCTTCCCTACAGTCGGACAGAAGCCAGGCTGCCATGATCGATAAAATTATTGTCCATGTTCCGTTTCCAACCGGCTGAGTTACATGCTGCTTGAACATGATTCTGAAGTGGTGAAACAGACTATTTAGTCCTGCAAATCGAGAACCAAGTGCCAAGATGCAATATGAAAAAGAACAATAGAAATTGTTGAAGCTGGCCCTTGCCACCATGTTGCTTCGCAGTAGCTGGCTTGTGAAGTCGTGAATACCATTGAGTGAAGAAGGTGGGATAATCGGATGGTATTGCTGGTATTTCCCACGGAATACGCTCAGTAACCTCTCCACCAGCTTATCGGTGCCCACGAGCACGCCGTCTTGAAAGGCATTCGAGACTAGTTGAAGGTTCATAACATCCGGCATGTCTGTACGACAGTTGAGAAGCCTCAAAGCTTCCTGGTAGCCATGATATTGTGAGATCTGTGGTGAGTCGAGGCTGCCATTGCGTGAGAGAAGCCAGACCCAACTCGAATAGAGGACAACGCCCAATTCATCATCTTTCGTGACGTTAATATTTAGCTCCTTCAAGAAGAACAAACGATGCACGCGTAAGGCTTGGAAGAGCTCGGGTGCGATATCCACCAACCACATTTGACTTTTCTCAGTGTGCCCCTGGGTTGTGCATAGTTGGGCAAATATGATTGCGGCAACAATGTATTTGTTTGTGTGATCATACTGACTTGCCACGAGAGTTTTTTCAGCCTGTGCAGCACAGACGATGCTCAAGTCTTTGTCTCCGGAGTGATGTGCACCTAATGCTACGACTGAAAGCATGATTCCAAATTCAATTTGGCTTGCTGGATGTTGTCTCTTCGTTTCATCTGCAAGCCATATGTCCGCCTGGATTTCTATTTCATCGAGCACAGGTTTGATTAAGCTGTAAATCCCCTGATTTGGTTGCTTGCGAAGGCATTCGAAAAGATTATCGATACGATCCTTCGATAATTTTATGGTTGGAGAGTCTTTGGACGTCATACTGCGAGATCGGTGGGACTTCGTTGGAAATAAAGCAGAGTTGATCGGTGGACAATTAAGGGACATGGGGTCCGTAGGCTACTTATGTAGTATGTTCTGTCAAGCTGAGTCTAGGTCATGGAGATCCATTGCTGGGGTGTGTTAGCATTTGGACTCACAGCAGGACTTGTGCTACATGCTTCATGCCTACGACAACAGCGGAGATACAACGCTGTAGCCACAAAATAATACAATGCCGCATTGGTGGCTTGATACAATAACAACGCTGGAACACTAGCAGCCAGGATCACGGTGATATGGATCGAGATTCTCGAATGGAAAGGACACTTCATCATCGCCCTCAAAGGCAGTTCCCACGTTATCACCGCAATCCCACAGAGCATATTACAGAGTTGCAATATGGGCACTGGATGCACCAGGAAATTCATCGACTTCGTGAGGAAGTCCCAGAAAATCTTAGGCCAGAAGAATCCTTGTAACGCAGCAGCTAATTGGTCTAGCTCAAATTAATGGAAGGTCATCAAGCCATTTTCTTAAGACTTACATAGCCCAGCACTCAAGCTTATGAGCCTCGCGACTGCAACTGTTGTCCCCAGCATTTTGTGTGGGATTATTAAAACATGAGTCCATCCATATGGAACAAGATCACTTTAAATATATGGATTTACGGTTAAATGTTAAACTTAACTCGGCTGGTATCTTGTGGCTATTTGCCATCCCTGAAGTCTGGTTTGCAGGCGCCAACCCTAAACGTAAGAATTTATAAATGCCATCATTTAAGTGCCATCATTTAAGTGCCATCATTCAAGTGCCATCATTTAAGTACCATCATTTAAGTGCCATCCAGTAAACCCGAAGTACCATCCTTATCACTGTTTGCGCCTAATTTCAGTGCCATCCTTCAATTTCCAAGTACCATCCCCATCGCTGCATGCGCTTAATGTCAGTGCCATCCTCCAAAGCCGCCATCACTTAAATAACATCCTTGAAAGTCACAAAATTCAAAACTCCTACCAAGTTCAATGTCATTCAATTTCTCTATTGTAACTATTCGCAAATTTCCATCTCATCTTTGTGAATGTATTGAGGTAAATTTTCACATTTAGCACACTTTACTGCTGATTCGATAAGCGCTGCACAATCACTAAGAACTTGTTCTGAGTAAAGTTGTTTTATGCACTGCCCGATAGCTCTTATTGTACCGAGCCGATGGGAGAAGTCACGACTGTGCAGGTCAGCAGTATGACGATCGTCATTTACCTAGAGTACATACATTATTTTCTCGGGTCGCGCTTCTACTGTAAATAACAATGACAGAAGAGATCCTTGTGCAAATTCGCTCCATCTTTTTGCAAGTCGCCAGTGTAATTTTACTTGCTCTGGGCGTGTTGTTTCAGACAAGGCAAGGGAATGGATTTCGAGGGCAATAGTCTTGTCGCCCTCACCTGACCGTCCGCAGAATTTGCTTTGGTACCGTTCCAATTTGACTATCGCCAATAAGTCATGAATCATTGCTTCCATACGCCAAAAACCAATTCTAATCTTCCATGGCTCCGCGGCTGGGTTTGATAAGAATACGTCTAAAGCCCGGAAAGCCGATTTTACCTGCTCTGCCTGGCTTGAGACGTTGTTTGGGAATGTTGTGCCTTGAAGCAACGCGACGAGATAGTGAAATAACATCTCAGCGTCGGTGTGTGTCACTGAAGGGGGCTTACTGATCTGATGGGCAACCTCATGAGCTTGGTTACTAGTGATGCGGTAATGCCTCCTACGATCTTTACGATATGATCTGCGAGTTATTCTTGGCAGGTCTTTCATGGTGATGCTGTTAGTTCTTGTCCTCATAGGCGGGGTTGTGTTGTAGTATTGATGGCTTTTTATATAATACTTGTTCGTTGTATTTCATGTGCTAAATTAAACTTAACATCCATGAAGCTTTTCAAAAGCCACTTTTAAAATTTTATTTTGCACAACACCAAGCATCGACTCAGTATATAACCAAAGCACAGAAAACAATAGACCTAACCATATGTAAAAATTGACCCATATTCTAACATGGCCACAATGACAAGTCCAATTGTTGATTCAGTCTTTACAGAGAATTTCCTTCATTTCCTTTCAACAGATATTGGAGGCAATTCGTGCGGTCTTGTCAGAGCCAAGCTCGAAGCCATTTATCTGGTCAATCTTAACGGCACAATTGACCTTGGGGATTTATGCGCACTCGCCACAAGGCTTGAGACTACCTTAATTCATCTAGGAGTTGATTTAGGATGGCCCATACTCCAAGGGGCAAACCCGCATGGTCTATGTACCACTCTCCCCTGCCGCCGCCGTAGCATTTATCTTCGCGCAGTCATTTCAGTAGTGCGTCAATCGTGGCTTAGCAAGTTCTCGAAATCCCGTTGCGGAGGAGCATGCCCTCAAGATGGGTGTCCAGACTGGAGGGTATTATGTGCATATCAAGATGCCATACGGACGCATATACAAGAATGGGTAAATGGTTTGAGTTCCGAGGCGTCTGCCGGAGACCAAGATTATTTTTTGATTGACTTCCTATTATTGCCTGGCAGAGTGATGTCAAGCATATGGGCACTGGAGTTTATGGCGATTTTGGTGAAGAACCCTAGGATGGAGAGTTTTGTGCAGTCTTTGCGTGTTGCGCTAGAAGATTATTTGAGCGGAAGCGAAGAGCATCAGTGGATCGCTGTGGTACCTGATGACTGGCATAAGTGTTGTGTTTACTGGAGAGACCATGATCATGGTCTTGAGTGCAGTCTATAACATGTCAAACATAAATAAACTTCTGTCGTTTTTACATGCTCAACCATATCCTTCATGTTGAATCTGCTTCTGCGTTCAGTGCAAAGCTAACAGCAGATAAGAACTGTAAAAATAGTGCTCGACAAATTCCCCACAATTGCTAGTGGGACTTGGCAATGGTTAAATGCAGACATTAAACAAACCGAAGTGGAGGCTGTTGTCTGCGAAAAATAACCGCTAAAATGTTGAAGCCCCACACCTCCAAGGTGCTTATAAACTTTGGAAAGAATTCAATACAATACATAACTTACACGCACTAAAAGCAATCTAAGTTAATTTTGCCGACCTAAGAAGATAATTAACGATAAGTTTAGCTTCAAAGAGTCCTCTTTTGCGCCCCTTTCGTCGATGCTGGCAGCACCTTCGAATAATTCGAAGAAAAGTCAAGGATGTTCGGCTTCGAAAATTAGTAGCGAACACTCGCCAAAGCCTATCACGTGTTTACTCTGTGGGGTTTATAGACGCTGATGAGCACATTAATTATGAGAAGTGCATTGCACATGCCGAGGAAGATGAGAATTGTACGTGTACTCTGCGATCAAGTCACGGTTCTAATCAATGTTAGTGCCGCTGTTATGGGATATCTGGCACGAAATAGCAAAGACTGCTGTGTTACAAGAAGGATAAAAAAGACTGCTGTATTACAAGAAGGATGAGCTAGAGATCAAAGGAACATGATTTCTTCAAATTAATTACTGGAACAAATTGGCCATTCCTTCCACCGCTTTTCTTCTTCATAATATGCTATACCAAAGAATATCATCAGACACCAAGAGTCTCGAGTTCAATGTATGAGTCTCGTTGAGCGAATTGATTTATCGTGGGTGTTTGCTGAGTCCCTCTACGCGGTCGTGCTGCGATAATTTGCATGATGATGGATACAAGGTCAGATAGGAAGTCGTTGATGCTGTAAATTATTGATACACACTATTTTGTCAACAAGTGCAAGCATAGTTTCGTGATGGGGAACATACCGAAAGCATAAAAGATCTCGATGATAGAATCGGTAGAAATGTATTTGGAATGGTCGCGAAGGTGCATATACCTAGCACTACCATAGCGAGAAAGAGTTGAAGACATGCATATGCCGTGAGGTAATTTGTCGCCAAGGCAATAGAGAAGTCACTTCCTTGGTGGCGGTTCTCTCGTAAAAATAGCATCGATGTAAATGCCATGAGAACCCGGAACAAGGACAAACTAATCGCGAGGAGGATATTCGCAATTTGGGTTTCTGCCAATATGATGGCTACAAGGAAGGTACAAGAACACATAAACAAGAAGGAAACAAGAAGGAACGGATGGTATGCATATTGGTTTGAGTGCCATTTAGAAGCCTCCCAAAGTGTCTGCATAGAGTTAGCGAAGACTTCTTTATTAATCAGTCATACTTGCCTGCCTGATTATACTTGATAATATTAATGTGCCCAAAAGAAAATGTGTTTCGTGATACGTAATCACTAATGAGAAGGATATAATGCTAAGAGGAAAAGAAAAAATGACTTGAGATATGAATAGGCAAAGAAAACAGCTTTTATGCCGCTCTGAGTATAACTGTGATGGGCCGGCTTGTCGAGGATGTTCGAGAAATTGAGTATGGATACGCTTCATTCGAATTAACGAAGCTGCCATGCCCAATGCAAAAGAGACATATGATAATGATAGTGTGTTCGACATGATTCTAGCTTTCATGTGAGAAATTATTGGAATGGGATGGACGGCGTATTTATATACAGGGGCAGCTCAATCATGCAGGCTCAAGACGAATGATATTCCCAGACCACCCACAGGATGTATTGGTAACCTTTCGATATCGAGCCAATGGATACTAAAGGAGCGGCAATTGGTTGTGAACGATTGGCCTGGCTAGCATCAGAGGTGGCGCCACGACGAGCTGGACGTAGAAGTGTATATCGTGGCGGACTTGTCGAGCGCAGCAGATGTTGCAATAGACTTCGCATTCACTCACTATCTACAATGCCAATGACCGGTGCGGTACTTGGAACGAGAACTTGGGATCAAGTAGCCTTCAAGGCGAGCTTTGTAGAACTTATGGAGGCGATCCAAGTCGACGTTGAAATATATAACGTTTATCATAGAGCATCATCGTCAATAGTTGACATTTGGGGCAAGCAGGTAATTTACCTGAGGCAAGACGCTTTAAGAACTGCTCGCATTGTGAGGCTTGGAATATCTGTAACTCGACCGGTGTCTTTGGTAGCGACATCAAGTCTCTCATTCTACTGCAAAAAAAATAGAAAAACATCTTTCGCAATACTTGGGCGTACACCATCGAACATTCAATTTGAAGGGCTGATGTCGCTTCACCGTTGGAATATCAAACTTAAGCTCATCTAAAGGTAATATATGGATAAAGGAGCGTTGAATGGATGTCTGAGACAGGCCTATCAAAATACAAAAGAAATTGCTGAAAAGCCAATAATACACCCGTGCAGATAATCTGCGGCGGGTGTTACACACACCAGTGCGACAGTAATATGAAATATTTTGTTATCAGAAGTGACTGGCACCAATTGTCCTTCGACACTGATCAATACATGTTGGAGTCTCGTAATGTTGCTCGACTCGCTCACCCGGCTTTACCACTACTTTCGTAATCCGATAAGTCAGGATTAGATCTTCTCATCGGATGGCGCGGTAGCTTCATACATCCAAGTGCGAAAAAGCACCAGAACGCCGTGAATATGTGTATGGCGAAACATCGACGTAACGCAGTCTTCGCAGCTGATGAAATAAGATGGACGAGATCCTGATTCTCCAGCAAACGGGATGTCGTCGCCCCGGTCATGATCTCGAATAAGGCCTCCTTTGTGATGTTGTTGTCTTCTAGAGAAGAACTCAAAAGCGCGAAACCTATACCACGGTAAATAAGTTCCGATGACACCAATGCGGAACAAATCCCGCCCATTTGAGCAATACTCAAGAGATTCACCGCATCGACTCGATGACCCTCAGGGATATAGTCAAATCTGTGACGTAGTGTCACATACGCTATTGGAAGAAATGCTTGGAACATCACCCCGGCCCCGAAGCCAACAATGACCTGTGTCCAGGAGAGAAGTTGAATGGACATCTCTGCCGGTCCGACCTGATACCACACACCTCCATATAGCATAAGAGTTGGGCCTGTGACGAAGACAATCGGGTAAGGGACTATCACAGATAGCCAACTAGAGAAAATCATCGCAACAATAAGCCCAATAATAAATGGGGTCAAGCTGACCGACGCTTGGGAAATACCATTGAGACCGGAAAAGAAAGCGTAAAGCGGGGTACAAAAGATCACTGCGCCGAACGTTGCTGACGAGAGTGCTGTGCACAGGAACAATAACGCCAGATTCCTTTCGTGGGTCAGGAGAGACCAAAAAGGCTCTTTCTTGACCTGCTCTTCGTTCGAAATGCTTTTGTGTTGTTGATGACAAGCCCTGTGGTAGATGTATGTGATGAAAGACATCACACATAACAGCCAGATTGATGCTATCATGCTTGCTGGCCAGGCTGTGAGTGAGGTGGAGATGTAGAGACCGATCCCGAGAAGGGCCAATGTAAAGATCCAAATGTAATTTCCGGTTAGGTCACCTTTGCGATGAACATCCAAAGCAAACTTTCTTAGACCGACTTGCTTTCCACCATCCCTCGAAGCGAAGGCTTCAGTACTTTTTAACAAGGGATAACTGGTAAGTATCAGAATTCCAGGGATGGACAAGAGCGGGATTTCGATCAGAAATGCCTGAAGTTGGATGAGTATGGAATCCAGCAATGATCGGGATAAGTACATACTCCTCTCCATGTTGTGTGATTGCTTTCTGCAAAAGCCTCACTAATGTAAAGACCTGAAAGCAGACCCAGTGCATAAAAACTCCAGACAATCCCCTGTGCAATCGGGGACTTCTGCGGGTGTGTGCACCGAATGTTATAGTAGAGAACACTCCAGTGATTGTTAGTAATGCAACAATAAATAAGATCGTGGCCTGGCTTACAAGTGGTGCAAGATTGCTGATCCGAAGGCCATAAGCAAGCGACCGCAGATGAAGACGGACGATTGCTTAGCAAGACCAGACAGCAAAGCTCCGATCATATTGATAACGCAGGCAGCAGGGCCCAGCCACTTCAAGCAAGACAGGCTGACTAAGTCTCGAGCCATTGGCAACGCGGCGATCATGGCAAGTGGATAAGCAGTATTAGTCAACGACAACATTCCAGATAGATGGAAAGCGTCTCGAATTGGCTGTTGGAGGCTTGCTATATTGATGACTTCGTAGCCTGTTGAATTATTAGCATAGCATCTCCATAACTTATGCTAATAGAGAATTCTCACCGCGGACGAATGATAGCAGAGAATTGCCAACAAGCACTGCAAGCTTCATGTCGACAGCTCTGTGTGCCGCCTCTTGACGGTGCGACATTTTTCGTGTGAATGGTCAATTTGTAGAAAAGAAATGGCAAGTGTTGTAAAGGTGGATATGGACTGAGAAAAACCATAGATTCCTTAGAGGACAGACTTGAAGCCCATATATACATGCTGCGTCAGTGAGTCCAACAAGAGGATCGGATCGCTGATTGGTCGTAGATACCAAAGGCAGGTTGGGGTCGCTGGAACTGGCTGCTACCAACAAGCAGAGTAATGGTGCCAGGCTTTAAGCGCTCATCTCTTAGATGTATTCCGAAATCCTGGTGAAAGTATCCTATACAAAATTCACGTACAAAACTAGGGGGCTTTGTGCCGGTGGGTTGGCGCCTGGGTGCAACTTCAAACTTTGAAAAGCGGGGAGTTATACAACACCCATGTAGTGCAAATCAGTATATCTGGGCCAAATGCCATTGAACGAGGAACCACACCTCCTTGTGAAAGATTATGGTTGCCTTTGTCGCGCAATAACATGTACCGTACGCATGCCAAAGGTCTGAGCATCTCCAAGGATAATGGATACGAGTAACAATACAGGGCCGGCCATCGCTGTTTTCAGTCGATCAAACCAACGGTCACGTCACAAATGACAACCACACCTCTAGCCCTTAACGGTAGAATTCAAAGGGCGTCAGAAATCTTTGCCTGTAGATGACGGCCCTAAAGAAGCTTCTGCTCAGAGTCTCTCAAATTATGACTTTGAAATATCGCTCCATGATTTGATCCAGGTGGATACCAGAAGTGTTGGTAGAGTTTAAGTAGGAGAATATCCGCCCACACAAATCTAAAGAGCCTTTCAGGTTAATTTCTCCTACCCGGAGAAGATAAACAAGTACACGCAGAGCTAGTCACACGCATGAGGAATCATGGTTTTTCTTAGTAGACTGTGGAGAGGGGCTATTGGTCGTGGCGGGTTGTTGGTTGTTAGTGATTATGGTTCGCTTCATGTCTTTTACCTGCCCCCGGCCTGCCTAGTCCATTATTGGTTCCGAGAGTTCGATTCGCGCTAGTATGGCTAATTCTAGATGTCCCTTACCTTCCTACAAAGAACTTTGGCTGCGGCAGACAGGTAAGGACCTAACCTTAGATATCAGGCCTGAGTACCAAGACATCAGTGGTCCTTGCTACACCCAGCTCCAACTGCCCCAAACTCCCAAAATACAAGGGTTGACGCCCCATCACATACAAACTGCAAGCGATGTCAAGGTCTGCGCATCTATTGTGCCAAAAGAGCTATCTTATCCTTGTTCCAACTCTGCATACGTAGGATTCCGTATACCAAATTATCGGGTCACGCTACCACCCCTGATCATGCGAGCACTTAAGCGCCATCATGGATGCCCCAAAGTCATATCCCCCACCCACCTCCACCCATCTCCGTACGCTCGAGCCCGAGGACAATGCCGCCCTTACCGCCATCCTCTCGGACCCGCGCAAAACGGGAATGGAGCTGACCACGGCCACGGCGGCGATCGCCCGGATTTGCGATAATGCCGCCCAACGGACGGTAACGTAACACGTCGGACCCCGGACATCCTTAGCGAGCTTGTAGCAATCAATTGTTACAACGCCTGAGCTGTCCTCCGTGCCAAGCCTCCGTGATTTCAGGTCTAGGAGCAATACTTGGAGCCTGATAATTTGTTCTTCTTAACCTTGCAGGTAAACTATTGTTTTTTAATGGTGTGCGGCACGAGCGTGTGCACCAGACCATGCCTTCCTTTTTTCCCCCCAGGGGTGGGACAACGGTGATGATCACACCAGGACTCACGGGGCAATGCCAGTGGTCCTTTCGGACGGGCTGCTGGTATCCTGCGCAGTTTCCAGCGTCTGGTGTTCATGCAGTTTTGCAATTGTTTTTACTGGCGAATGTAGAAAGCAGGTTGTCTGTATAGTTATGTCGTAAGGCCATATCATGAAATTCCCGTCTTCGCGGCGCCCTTGTCCATGAATTGAAAGGTTATTCAAAGATTGAAACAAGGCAGCAAACCAATGAGTTCTAGTGGAGTTGGCTGCCACCTCATAGCGTAACATGTTGCCAACTTGCATGGGTGGAATACTAGCTCGCAATGGATGAACCAAACTGCATGCTAGACTAGTCAGCAACTTGCATGGACGGAATGGCAATTTGCATAAACAACTGCCAAGTTGCATAAACAGATCCTTTTTTTTTTTTGTTGGCAAAGCCTCGCTTGTGCCCAGAACTATGATAGGTGATAGAATAAAATGTTGCGGCCGCGGTTGACAAAGGTTGAAACAAATCAGATTTTTACAGCTATTGCCATTCAACGCAACCGAGTTGCAGCTCTGGTAATCTTGGCCGGCGTCCGTGGGAATGAGAAGTGAAATACAGAGGACTATAAAACAGTCGTCGATTGGACTCTGTCGAACTACAGCTCAGAGTTTTCGAAGAGCCGTATCATGTAATGATCACCTCTTCTGCTTATTTATCATTTACGATACCAATCACTTCTGGATCTTCCCTAGCTTGTCGCAGAAGAGCTTGCATGAAGTCATACAGCTCTGGATTTGGCTTCTTCCACCTCTCGCCATTCGGGAATACGACTTTGCGCAGTCGGTTAATCCATGGTCTCAGTGACTGGAAATACATCGCAAAATTCTCTTCAACAATCTTTCGAAAATCATCCTCGTCATCAATAACTCCCTTCTTAGCACTAGCTAGCTCTTCGGTATCAAGGTAGTTCCACTTGTCAAACCGTGGGACAACCTGACTCTTCATACCCGGACCATTATGATGGATACATATCCAGAATAGGACCCAGAAGAATGACTCAAGATCGTGCATGAATGAATGCTGCTCTCCCAAAAGCGCTCCGATTGCCATGAAAGCTCTAGTGCCGGTCTTTCCCTTTGCCCCGGAGGACTGCTCTCGTTGTTCTCGAATCGCCAAATCAAGATCGACCAAAAATGATGACAAGGATGGGTTATTGCCATCCTCATTTATCATGAGGTTGTTTTTAGATATATCCCTGTGTAAGATGCCGGCTTCCTTCAAAGATTTGTGCCCCTCGATGCAATCTTCTAGTCCTGCGAGGAGAGCGAATCGGGAACTTGCCTCGGAGATGGGCTTTCCATAGTCCCTGACTATGATCCGCCGATGCACACGATTTGCTATGGTGTTGCTGGACGGCTTCGTTGGAGATACCGAGCAGGATCTTTTGCTGGACGGCAGCGGAGCATCAGTCTGACTGGATGACCGTTTCAAGCCAGCGTTGCTGCTACGGCCCCCTCGCAAGGCGCCCTTCATACTAGACCCCGGTGAAAGCCGTGGACCTTCTGGTCGATAGTTCGAGGCCCTCGTGACATCTAGATTGCGCCGAACATTGACACGAACGTCGTCCATCATGTTGCCAATGAAGACAGTCTCATGATGATAATACCGGGCAACATGCACGACGCCCTGCCCGGTAGCTTCGCTGAGTAGCTCGCCTTCGTCGTCCCGCTCCGTGTACTGCCAAGAGTCCTTGACAACGAGCGGCGTTTGTGGCTGTCCTTCGCGGTGAGCTTTCCAGCAGGTTGTCGCTCGGCCTGCAATGCAACGTGCGCGATAGATACAAGTCTCGATAATGATTCGTTCGGTCGATCCGTTCCGTATAATCTCAATAAACCTTTGCCCATCTGCAGTACTGACAGTCGTATCGAAACCAAGCTCTTCTTCATTCATCCATAAGAAGCCAAGAATGGTAGCAACGAATTGCAGTCCATCTTTGTTGATGTCGAATTGTTCGGACGCAACGCCTCCAAGCCGGTCAAAAGCCCATATCCTCATGAGGGATCCACAAATGGTGAATCCCAGGACGTAGCGACGGGTATCCTGAGCAGCAAGGACCTCCCTTGCGTATGTCCCGAGATCAAGCCATGCTTTCGATGCAATGTCAGCGGATGAGTTGCTCTTCAGCTCACCCGGTACAAGAATCTGAGACCAGTGGCACCGAGAATTTATCCCCGCTTCAGGATCGCTCACGAATCCGACGTCCAATTTGCGCTCTGCTGTTGAGCCATGAATAGCTTTGTTGGGCTGTGCCAGTGGCCTCCTCTTGTGCGATGGGGGTGTGGTAATTTGTGCCGCAAACGCTGCCAGCTTGTCGCTCATATCGGCAAACCAGCTCAGAACACCAGCTTGGTTTGCATCGTGAGACCATTCATTCCAGCCGTCATCGAAGAGCGGGTTGTCGCCATCGCTACACATTTCGAACACTGCCTCGGACAATGCCTCCAGACCTGGCACTCGCCCAAAATATGCCTCGTGAAAGCCGCGAAGCCCGACGTAGAGCGATCCAAGCTCCATCTTAAGGACCTTGTCCACATCTTGGCGATATTCGGAGGAGTTGGCGAAGCTGCTGGTATTGTGAACCCATGGGGTCTGCTGAAGAGATGATGCTATCGGTCGTGGGGGTGGAGTGGATTCCGCGACCGCGTTGTAGACTTTGTTCCAAATGAGCGTGTCGTCGGGGCTCTCGGCGAGGGCTGCGTTCACGAGCGGTGTGATGAGTTCGAAGTCGAAATCATCGGAATTGATGGCGGAACCAAGCCTCGACAGATCACTGAAAAGATTCTTGTTTCTGCCGTTTGATTGGAGTAGACGCGAGGCTCGAACAGCTTGGAGTGCTAAGATGAGATCTAGAGCAATATCTTGTTTCTCTATACAGCGTCAGTACTGGACGTCGACGAATGCGGTTTGCCTTACCATTATAGCCCAAGCTGCTTAGTGAGCCGAGAATAGGAGGAACCTTCTGACTGTCGCATGCGGACCCAAACGCGGCGCGGAAGGTATCAAGTCCTTTCCCAATGGGGTTGGCCTTGATGATCTCCAAGCGCTCCTGATCTGCCATCACAGCCGTGATGCTTGAAGAGTTGAGGATGGAAGGCTGGGCCGATTGCATTTGTCGCGTTTGGCTCGTCAGAGCCTGTGCGGCTTGATTCCGCCTGCCCATTGCCCAGTGAAACGAAAGCCTAGGGTTCGCAGGTAGCGTTGGGCACTTGGTGGGGCCTGAGGCCGGGGAACACGCCGGCGTCCAGATCCCCCGACGCTAGCACCTGGAGCCAGAAGCGCTACGCTCAACCTTGCAAGCACTGTTGATTTGCCGGTTCGCCAAAAAAAAAAAAAAAAAAAAAAAAAAAAAACTGGTTGGTTATAACTAACATTTAACATATTGTTACTTAGAATGGCCGTAAGTGCATAGTGTCTGGAACACATCCCAGGTAGTCGCCATACCTAATATCGCTATCTGCAGTTTTTTTTGTCATGTCACACTCTCAAAGAACACCTGCTTTTGAGTGGGATCAAACCCGAACGGACCACGGCGTCGAGCATTTGGTTGCTCACTGGAGACGTGATTTAAATCGTGCTAGGAGGAATATCCTCCCAGAGTTGGGGCCTTTGACCGTATATCACTATCTGTATTTGGTCCATACTCTACCTTTACTCCGTAGTGGCGGAATATCTCGCCATTGGGAAGACATGCTGCGCAGGGCTGTGCCTGAGCGCGATAGTCACGCTGATGGAGACGTACAGCACGAGATTGCAAACGAGCTTCAGCCGGAAATCAAAAGCTATGATGGCAACCAGGCACTATCTTCATTCCTACTACTACCTCCAGGTCAGTGTTTTTCATTGTTGCAGGAGCTCTGACTGACAATCCTCAGAGATTCGTATGCTGATATACAAGTGTGTTATTCCTGATATTCTACGGGTTCGTTGGAGACCATCCAGCAAAGTGCGGAGCGATGACGGATATCATAAGGGGGTATTTGGCCTGATGTGGACATGTCGCCTAATCCGTGGAGAGTTTGGCCCTTTCTTCCAGCGAACTACATATGCAGTCAACTTTCAACAAGTTGGTAGATACGTCCTGAGTACGCTATGTACGCAGCATACACTCCGAGAGTTATCTATCACGATTGATCCTGGCCACCGAGCTACCTGCGACTTCCTGCCCATAGTTCGACTGAAAAAGCAGTATCCGAGATACAAAATCACTTTTCAAATAAACTCCAACAAATACCACACCAAAGTTGCCAGCAGCTTGTCTTTGCTCGTCAATATACTGGGAAAACCAGATTCCTTGGTGAACACAATCTGTAAAAATATTCACATTAGTTGGCGGGATTGGGACGCTCCGTTCATCATTTGGATTCCTATTTGGTACAATTCCCATGAAAATATGATAGATCTCGAACTGGAAGATGAAAGCCTGGGAGAGTATCTGAGTATTGGTGGTCTATGTCGCGACTTAAACTTTCGAGTACGTGGGCAAGATCGGCGACGGCCGTAGATTCCTTCGCTTGTCTCAATGGAAACACCTTCTAGTCTTCCATAGCTATGCATCAATGTTTCATGATTCCACGACTGCATTCCGCAAGTGCTCGAAACAGGCAGTGAACTGTCGATCGCCGCCTACTCGAGACTGATTGGTCAAGGAATCTGCACCTCTGGTCGAAGCCAAATACCGAAGCGTTCCCCAGAGACCAAAATGATACGAAGCTGCCACCTGTAGCGCAGAAGGGAGGCCATTTTAAGGCAGCCGACAGACTGCTCGTATCTAGAGCCAAGCGCGATTCAGGCAAACGGTAATACTAATCGAATAGAAAATCATCCAGCATAGGTGATATCTGATTGTAGATATTGAAAGCTATCGAAGTATGATTGAATTCTTCGTTATGACCACGAAAGATACTACAGCGGGTGAAGTCGCGCATCGGATATCTCTGGAGGACTCAAGGCACCCGTGACCATGAAAGACGGCTTGGCTGTGATGGAAATCAGGGCCCTGATGGACCGCAAGGACCGTAAGATATGGATTGCTATTTGGGGCACCAAGTCCATCCACCTAGGAACCCTTCGGCCAAGTTTCTCGCGTACTGTACGACTATTCGAAAGCCCTTACCATCCGCTCCTTCAATTTGGCCATTGCATTGCCGATTGCCTCTTCAATCATTTCAATTCCTTGATGATCATCTACATAGTGGCTGAGCATGCTATCTGCTTGATCACTCACGCGCCGATCCAAAGACTCATTATCGACAAGGTTTTCCATAACCTCCTCGCGTAGCTCATCGAGTTGCGTGTCGACATAAGTTTGAATACTGCCCGACAAAGTCGAGGAGGCAAGCGACATAGGTCTCACGGCTGCTAACGCAGATGAAGAGATAGTAGACCTGCGAATGCCTCAGCTCTTCCGCTTGTTGTCCAGACCCAGAAGAAAACCGTCGACTTCACGTAACGCTGCAGCCTTTTCCTCTACTTTCGAGTTAAGTTCTATTAACTCTACTATCACCTTCTGCGCACGCAAGTATTCTGTATCCAATTCGCTCATGGCCTCTGTAAATGAATTTTTCTATCCTCTGCGCGATACGATATCTCTGCCATCACTCGTTCGCAATCACCAACAACGAGATCAAAGCGTTCTAGTGTGCAATGGTCTGCTGGTGAATTCGATGAGATTGAGTGTGTACACGCGCAAGTCGATTTCTAATATTTCGCGGGTGTCCGGGGAACAGTGGCGACGCGAATGGGGTTGACGTGGTAGTCTCGCATGTAGGTGGAGGGAAGAGTTCGCCCAGCGTTGTCGACAAGAAGTTTGTCGGGAAAGAGCTTGCTCGAGAAACTGCTAGCGATGGTACTGCGGAAGATAAGTTTTTAGCAATCCAAAGAGTATCGTTGGCCTTCACGATTCGTCCAGCTCTGCACTTGTATAACGTCTGCATGTGTAGGTATTTGGGATCTGGACACAACGCTCTCCGATCGATCGCCTGGCATAAGGCGTCGAGGGTCGATGAATTGCCCACCTTGCTTGGTAGCGACACACCAAGCGCATAACAACGCGAAAGTTAAGGACCCGAAAGAAAGGTAAGGTTTTGTATCTTGCCGAGGGAAATGTCCAGATAAGAGTGACGTAGCGAGGCGCTGGGCGAAGCATCGACAACCGCACAGAAGCGAAAATAAGGCCAAGTCTCGGATTGGGTCAAAGGGAATTCGCAATTCGACAGGTAGGGGACCAATGAAGTAGTTCTTCATATCCGAAGCACCTCGGCGTGGGATGCGGCAGATGATATCGTTGGCATTGCAATACTCCTTCTCAGGCACGAAGAACACCCCCGTCAGTACTGATAGGACATATTGGAAGCGGAGTGGGGGATGCTAAGCGGACAGAGACGAAGAACTCGATGTACTGGAGCCAGGATACCCTACTGCGCGTAAATGATTACGGCAAGAAAGTCTCCAAAGCGGCCCGTGTTCAAAGGGACAGATGTGGATTACGCGATGAAAGTGCGGGTTGGGGTAGACGACACCGACCCTTTTTTTATTACATCCTTGGGTGCTAGAGTGCAGCATCCCGTTTCCACCTGAGGCCTGGACAGTGGACATGCTGGGCAGCCAAAAAGAAATAAACCAATCCATACATAACTTTCTGATATCAATAATGTCAATCGAGTCTATCTCAAGGCACATGCTACAGAATTTTAGTTATATTCCGCTCTGCAAGTGATCAGAGATTATAATATGTACGCCCCCAGGATTACATCGAGCTTTGCGATTAGCGGAGCTGGTTGCAACCCCGCTCGCCCCGCTTGCCTCTGTCCTTTGAACTGGTAGATTCGCTTGGACCGCGAATTTGTGGTCGCTGATCTTCGAGGGGCGCTCGTTGAGTCCAATCTGATGTCTAAACGACAATCATTCTTTACTTTACTTTACTTGGCTAGATGAGAGCATGAAGCCCCTGCTCCCCCGGCCTGGACCATTAGTGGTCACTACAACACTTGCTAGCTCCGTCTCGCCAGTGCCAAAGACCTTAACTGCCTGTAACGAATGTCGTCAGAGAAAGGCTAAGGTAGGACTACTGTCTGGTGGAATGCTTAGTACAAAATTCCCAAGAGCATTACTGAATCCTTATTTATTTAGTGCGACGGAGCACGTCCGTCGTGCGCCCGGTGCAATCGCTCTAAAGCCACCTGCGTATACGCCAGCGACTCTATCGTGGCACAAAATGCCCTCAAACGGAAACACAAAGAATTGCAGCAGGCGACAGACTTGCAAGCCGAACTAATCCATATTTTACGCACAAGAGAACAACATGATACCGCTGCCATTCTCCAGCGGTTGCGGAAAGGCGACACCGTCGAGTCCCTAGTCAAATTTGTCAAACATGGTGACCTTCTGCTTGAAGTCCGTCTCCCGGTTACAACTCAAACAAGATATAGCTTTCCCGTGCTTCCACCATTGCACTTGCCATCTTGTCTTGAGGACTCCTTCGCTCGATCGTTTCTCAACCACGCGACATTTTGTGATGAAGAGGGAGGATACATACCAGCAACGATTTCAGGAATCCCCCGTATTTCAGCACACGACAAGAAGTACAGGTGGCCGTACCATGCCGCAGAACTCATCGAGCCAGCCATAGATACTGTTCGTGCTGCACAGTGGACCAGTGTGACAGACTCGGATGCGCTGGTACGAGCACTTCTGAAATCTTATCTCCATTACGACTATCCCAATGTCACCTTGTTCGAGAAGGGAGCTTTCCTCGCTGATTTGGTCGCGGGCCGGAAAGCCTACTGTTCGTCCCTCCTCGTGAATGCAATTCTAGCTTGTGCTTGTGTGGGTGTTCTTAGTCTTGCATAACATTGTTGACTCTCGGACTGCACTAACAAATCTATAGCAATCGTATCGAATGCCTGGAAGTTCGGCTGACTTTTGGAACCCTGAAGAGCTACGTTATCGGTTTTTAGCCGAGTGCAGGCGTCTCTGGGAGCGCGAGCAATCACGCAATCATATTGCGAACATCCAAGCTGCGGCTATCATATCGCATGTTCTCAATTGTGATGGCGTAGACAAAATTGGCTTTCGGTATTTACGGCACTCCATTCACATGGCAGCCGATATGCACATTTTCGAAGAATACAAGACAGCAGGGGACAGCAAGAAACAGACTGTATACTTCACTACCGCATGGGGACTCCACAGCCTGCATATGTAAGGGTTTTGCTGGTCATCAAAATGGGGATACTGTAGACTAACAGAACTTGGAAATCAGGATGCAAATATTGTTGACTCGTCAAGCCCCCATTTTCGAAGTACCCCAAAGTTTCCTAGTTGACATACCTTCGCACGATTTTCATCCGGGTGAAGTATGGGTTCTTTACCCGCAAGCACCTCATCCGATTCCTCTCTGCCATGGTCTCGTTTTCGGCACTCTTTGCGGGTTGATGGTCATCATGCACGATATCGCGATACGATTGTACGGCTCTGGTCAACGGAATGGCCCCATTACATTAGATGAAGCTTTGCAGTACCGCGAGAAGCTTCTCGCTTGGGAAACTGCTCTGCCTACAGCTTTGCAAGCTGATCAAGTAGTGCACCCAATACATATCAAAATTCAGTATGTATATATATACTCTCCCTGGACGCCTCACGTAGTATTTCTGATTAACATCACTATAGCATGCAATACTACGCCCTAACGATATTCGTATTTGACCCGTTTAACAAAGATAACCATACGCTACCATGCATGCATCGCTATCAGGAGATTATTGATGCACGGATCGTTGCAGCCGCAGCGTGGAAACGTTTGGAGTCTCTTGTATATATCTACTATGCTTGGCACGGTTTCGAGGCATGCGATTCACTACTCATGAATTGTCTGCATCTCGTGGGGTTTGCCGCCCTCAAAGACCTGGCTGGTGCTACTGGCCCTGAGCGAGTTTCGCGACTCGCAACTATTGTCCTATGCGCCAAAGGACTGCGTGATCAGGCAGATCACTACTACTTGGCAGAGGTGATCTTTGCTTTGCTTCGTGACTCCTTGACCCCGACGGACGCACAAGAGCTCAGGCAATTTGCTAGCATTGAGAACGAGGAGAGGAGGAAATGTCATATGTTGGAGCATGTCTTTTCGGATTATGTGTTAGGCAGCACAAACAGTCATGACGAAAGAAAAAGTGGTAGACTGGACGAACTCTTAAGAATAATTAATGCTTAGTATACAAAAGTCATCATGCTAAATGTTATGAACTCTTAGCGTGACCATCTTAGTATTATCTCAAGACATGAAACTTGCTCTAAGCTGCTCTTAATCGCAGCAGTGATGTCTTATTGCTTTAGTTCCAGAAAAGAGATGTCACAGCAATGGACATATACATTGCCTATATGATATTTCCTTAGAGAAATTGATACGTGCCACCTGTTGGCCTTCGTTCCTGGATCTCTAATATTGATCGCAGATTTGTTCCCATTGCGAGCAAGAGTTGCCATCTTTTGCATATCAGGAGTGTGTATGTCGTTATGCAACGCCCAAATGTCCGCTCGCTTACCTGGAGGCACAATTGTGACCCATGGTTCGTTGTCATCAGCACTTATCCCACATACGACTAGAAAACTTTGTTGGTCCAAATATGGCCTTTGCGATGACTCAATAGCTGTGAACAACACACTGCCAGTAAAGCTTGGGCAGCCTTTCGTGAAGAAGAGACGTTGTTGCGCGTGCCATAAGGAGAACGGCTGTATTGAAGTCGGCCGAAAGAGCTTGGTCTGGAAACCTCGTCTGAAAGCGATTGCCCCTTGAATGTTTGTTCGACGGGCCAGCTTCGAGGATAGCGTGGGCAAGATGGTTTTGCTCATGTAGAAGGTTTTCGTTGCTTCATAGTTCCGCTCTTCTAAAATAGCGTAGCACGATGGTCGAATTCGTGCATACAAATCAGCACCATGCTTCTCGACATGGATACCAAGATAATTTTTCTTGCGCTTTGTAACAACGAAGCAATCCAAAGCCAGTATATCAGAATCGCAGGATAGGCCACATTGCATTCGTAGGCCTTTATTGGTGACAGCGAATTCGTCGCTGAGCCGCCCATCACGCACCCTTTGAACATTTCCAGCATCTCGGAATTCCGCTGGCGAACTGGCGAGAAGGCCCCTGAACTCCTGCGTGCATTGCTGCTCATCTGACTTCCACGCAAATAGGGAGAGATCATTTGTCTCTTGGATGATGGCCTCCTGTAACCGTATGAATGCATGTTTACCCTCACCATACAGCAAGGGCATGTGGACTTGGAAAATGCCTAGAAGACAGTATGCCTGGTCCTCTACACGCGTTGTAGTTCTCCGAGCTGCCCAGGACATCCGCTGTGCAACCGGGACAGATGATAGATAAGATGGACTTTTCAGTACATTTCTACTAATGCCTGTAGTCGAAACGAGAAGAGAACGAAGGCTTGTCTTTGTGCCTCTCAAAACCCATTCTGCATCGTAAAACTCCACTGTCCGTGAGGCAATCAGCTCCTGCAAGGTCCAACCACGTGTGAACCAACGGCATGATCTCAAGATTTTGGTTGTCAACGAAACCTCAGGGCATGTTCTGAGATCCTGTAGGAAGACATATGTAACAACAGACCTGGAATACCAGGCGAACATTGAGTTGATTGACTCTGTCATCTCAGCGCTATTGGTCTTGTCTATACAGCAAGTATCTACCCAGGCGTAAGGAATCCCCTGTGCTTGAGCTTGTTCACAGGTTTTTCGGATCTTCGAATATCCTTGATGATGCTGAGCTTCGTGAGACTTCTTGTATTGCTGGAATGTCACTTCATTGTCGTTCCAGGTATGTGACAGCGTGGCGAATCTGCGCGGAGGTGTAGGAAACTCTTCCATCTCCAGAGTGTCCGTGTTGATTAGCCGCATGGTGTTGTGTCAACAATTGTCATGGTTGCCGTGCGTAAACGAAGAACAAAATGGAACAAGATAATAAGATGTCTTCGGGGGCGGCATGATATGAACCTCCTGATTGTGTTCTTCAGAGTTCCTCAGAGACAGTCTGCTCCATAAACACAACCCCGCACCGGACAGTTCTAAATGGGCAACTCCGGTTGAATTGTCAAAACTGATGCAATGTTCCACAGCACAACGAGCGAGTACAATGATACTTTGAAGTTAAACGATGCAAGCAGGCTATGGATCGAGTTTTCCACTCAATGGCTTAGTCATTGATCACCGATGCTTCATGAAAGGCTCTGATCGAAGCGCTCAAGGGAAATATTCATCGCGAATCTTGCTTGACCATTATGTCAGATTGGTCAAGCGGCTTGCTAAGCTCAGCTTAGTGCAACGATGTCATATTGAGAGGTTAACTCTGTGGTAGTTGACGACATCTGACCCTCTGAAAGCTGATCCCAGCGAAGTCTGGTGCGATGTGCGGGTCTCGTCGTGCGGTCAAGTGACAATATACTGCAACGGGGCACGCGACAGAGAAAATCAAATACTATTCACAAGCATGATGCCGGTGGCCCCGTTTTTTTAAAGATAAACTGACAAATAGAGTTGCAATTCTCTGATGCGATAGCGGTCGCTTCGATTATGGTACAGGTAAGCACATTTTCGGCTTTGTGCAATTATGTTGCAAGCTTCTATTTGCATGAAGTTTTTTTTAGTTTTTTATATCCTACGAATTAGAGCTCTCATCCAGTCATCTTGAATGCCGAAGCTCGTATCTAAGTGAATGCACTTGATATTCTCACTATGTCACTTCCTAATGAGTTTGAGCACCCTCGTGGAACTTCAGGATGCCGTTGCTGCGTCCGATGCCCAAGACGCCTTCTCGGTAGGGAAATAGGAATATTTCTGAAAAGCAACGCATGATACACTGTGAAGACATGTATTATTAGTTCAGATTGCCTTTCCAGGAGATTGACAACACATCCATGACCCTGGCTGGAAGCCTACAGCAGTACAGACAGGTATTTGCTTTCACAGGCGTTCATGATGCCAGTGCTCTTGAAAACAAGCAATTCCGTAATGGCCAAATCACCATTTCTGGCAGCCCAGATGCTCAGGCTGCAGATTACATCGGTGGGTGACACTCTCCCTGGTAGCCGTGGCACGACGCGTTCAAGCGGTGTCGATCCGCGTTGGTCGCAAACAGCGTAAGCGCCCCTTCCGGAAAGCACTTCATATAAGAGTTTCTGGATACTTTGCGATACGTTCTTGTTTAAATTGTTTCAGCGCTTCTTAAGGTTTCGTTTGGCAGACGGCGATGGAGGACTGTGCAGTAGAAGTTTTGAACCACGCAGAGGTGGCGTTGATGGGCCACTTGTGGCTTCTGAGGTGCTAGTCGCGGCGGAGCTTCCCACAAAGCTAGTTGATGCCTGTGTATCGAGTAGCCTCTGCGAGTGGTCATCCGATTGTTGGTGGTGGATGCCTAACCCAATGGATTCTTGAGTTGCTCCTGTTTCGTTCTCAACATCACCCTGCCCTGGCTCGACAAACCACTCGCATTCAAAGAAATCTGTGGGACTTGATCCTCCTTCTTCGCTAGTCTGGTCGTCCGCGACAGTCAGAACTTCATCTGCACCGGCTGTTGCATCCGCCATTGCTGGCAGATCATGAGCTCTAGCATTTGCAGAGCTGATGAATTCGCCAAGATAACGTTGTGCCAACTCCCTCAGGCATCTGAATTTCCTTGTGCCCTCTAGCCAGCTACTGTTTTCTATGGTCAACACATGTGCAGCAATCGGTGTCATGTGATAGCTTGGTCTCTCCCCTGGCGAAGTGGGCTTGGTGGTGTGGTGCGCATAGATTGTGAGGGTTCCAGCACTGTAGGTAGAAGAAAAAGCATAGGCGTTCCCATCATAAATAATTGTTTCTCGCCGATAGTTTTGAAGAGCATGCATGCTGGCAGCTCCGTGTGCACCGTCTAATACTGCCTGAGCGACTGCGACGTCAGGATTTCCTTTGGGTCCCTTGACTTCTAGGAAGAAATTTGGTGCAATCGGCACTCCAGCTGTTTTGTTGGGAACGATTATCTTGTCTAAATCTTCTCGAACTTGTTTAGCCAAGCTACTCGGGGAAGCGCCGTCGAAGAAATCAGGCACCGGATTGACTGCCAAGTTCTCAGTCAACGAATCAAGGTTATTGAAAGGAAGGTGTCCATCATTGGGAATGGAAGCGGTGCCTGCAATGAGAGGGATCACGTTGCGCATCGTAGTGCCTTCGGATTTGGTCTTGTTCTGCCGCTGGAAATTCTCGAAGGCTGACTCGGGAACGACAGATGGTGAGAGAGAACCGCGGGGGACCGCGATTGCTTTTTGGATATCACCTAAGTTGGCAGGTTTCGGGGCTCGGCAATTACCAGGAAATTCGTGCAATGGAGGGAAGATGTTGTGATCAATAAGAATCTGTTCGAAATTGGCATTATACGCGGACGATCGGCTGGTGCTTCGCGACGTGAGAGTTGTTGGGTGGGTGGAGCACGATTTCGAACTGCTCGGTGTAGTAGATGGCAGAGACTCCATTGCATCCACGGCACCTGCTGGCCTGGGATACTGCACATGGTCAGTCTCCAAGTGTCAACGACTGCGAAATGGGCGTACACCTCTAAGATCGCGGAGATCTGGACCGCCGTTTACAGCGCAACAAGCTGACGGTGCAACACCAAGTTTCTTGAGCGCTCGGAGTTTGGCACTGCGTGTTGAGGAAGGTTCGATAGTCGGTGCCGCTGCTGGTTGTAATGCGTTGCGTCGATTGTGTTCTTCCAGGGCATCACGGGTGAGCCAAACACGTGAGAGTTGGTCGTAAACTTCGGGCGGACGATGCAAAACATTCGTCTTGCACTTCTTCAAGGGCGATCGGATGCGTGAATTGTCTTCGTCGCGTTGTCGTTTGCGGCTGCGGGACAACGCCATGGGAATTTGGTCACGGTAGGAGGCCGAATGGACAAGGAGGGGGTTTAAGGAATAATCAGAAAGTGACTCCATACGCTTGGGTAAATGCTTAGGACGCGTCAAGTGATCAGTCCACGGAAAAATCATTGGTCGCGGAGCACCGACCTTGAGACGCCGTACTCTGGACACCAAGAGATGGAATAGGTGTTTCACTGTTTCGGCGCGTATCGATCGCGTCATGCAGCTTCACGTGGCACTCGTGCGCATTTCCTCCAATCGGCCGAGTCTCAGCGCTTGAGCAGGCGCTCGAATGGTCCTCATGTTCAATCGGTCTTCTGATTGTTAGGATGCAGGAGTAGCAAAGCTGAGTACTCAAGATGGGATGACTGGCTATTGTGAGGAACCCCGCAGAGCTATTTCAGGCTCCATTAGTAACCCTAGCGCCTATTTACTAGGTGAGAATGCAGGTAACGCAAGTATCCCAAGAACTACAGGTGATTCCCCACACCTAATGATTACCCCGAGTACCCTTCATCAGATGCCATCTGTAAGGCGGACCACACCCAACAGTGAACATCTCGCAGAATCAACCTACACTCGTTGATGAAATTCGATTTCCGTAAGACATACCTATTCCATCCTTGCAGACTGTCTCACCACGATAACTTCTTCATAGTTGTGACGGTACAGGTTATCTACAATATGTGGAGTTTATTTGTTTTCCCAAGAAGATTACCGGCCAGCGTCCCAAGTTCTCCATACGATCGTGGGCATGGAACGTTGAAGCAGCCGCATTCACAGATACACTAGGCTTGGTGAAAAGAAACTAAACTTTCATCGCAAAGTCAGTTTGTTCAACGTGGCCGAGCGGGGTTGGACGTAGCTGCGGTGATACCTACTTGCACTGACAGGCTGAACAGCAAAGCTTGCCCGCTGTTGTTGCTTCGTATCACTGTTTTCGTTGGGAATCGTGCCGATAAGAGTCCATTCATGCCGGCGCGGAACTTCAGCAAAGCAAAATCAATGCAGCTTGTAGCGTAATGGCTAAGATTATTCTTACTGCGATTGGACTATCTTGAATATTCGGTCAAGGGTAGCCATGTGAGTGAACGAGTGACTACGCCAAGAGCCTGTTGCCAAGGGTCGTGACCAAGGGTCGTTGATTAATTGGACTTTTGAAGAACAATGGGAAAAGAAAATAAACGGAATATATGATGCATGGCGGGCCTGACGGCAACACTTTCATGCTACGGTCGCTTCACACCACGAAACTTCAGCACAGCCACTATCCCACAAACAGCGGCGCAGATGAGTCTCACTGGACTGCCATAAACTCTCGGTCAAAGCTCCTGAGGTGAGTGAAGAATAATTGCCAAGGATCGCTGCTCAGCTGGGCTTAAAGGTGAAAATGGGAAAGGAACATGAACGAAGAATATGATGGATTGACATGCCCAATCAATCAAATTGGTAGGTTGGACTGCCAATGCTGTGTCACATTATAATTGAGGAGGGCGTACACAAGGTTGCTGTGCTCTAACCTAGACAATTGGTGCGCAAGAAGGTTTGAACGGAGTGACAATTGTTTCTGCGACCAACATAAAATATGTGTCGCAGCATATGTCGATCCCGTCTACGCAAATCAAAGACGCAACGCCTAATACTACGCATTCCCTCGAAATAATCTCCATTAGAAATTCACCTTTGACGCTAACCAGTCTACGTGCGACTCTCTCTACGATGACGGGGCTCACAGCACTTCTCTCTTGTTTCCAAACCGACAAGGCAGACATTCCCAAAAACCGTCACGTTTCTGGCGCCTATTTGGTCTGCCACAAGCCAAGACCGACAAGGCCACCGTGTACCTCATTTTCAAGCACCGCACACAAGGATATGATACAAGATGCACTCTCGATCCTGCGGGCTGCGGAAAAGTATGGTGCAGAACTTGAGGCACAGCTTGACGACCTCGTTGTTTCCACAGGCTGGACAGAATGGATTGCCGAAAATGTCCTGGCTGGTATTGAGACAGCCTTGAGAGACGGGAGAGAAAAGATGGGACAAGCCATGGTCATGGCATACGATGAAGCCGCCAGGGCCGCTGATGAAGCGTTCAAGTTCGCAGGAAATCATCCTGTGTTGACTGCTGGGCTTGTAACAATCATAGCGGTCGGTATATTGGTAATCATGGCTCCAATGATCGTAGAGGCACTGGGGTTCGCTGAACTCGGGCCGCTTGAAGGTGAGTCGTTTCCTCTATGCTCTATAATGATGATATCGAGTGATTTTGCTGACATGCTGTTCCCAGGATCTTTCGCAGCTTGGTGGGAGAGTACCTATGCCGGGTTTATTCCTAAAGGTTCGCTATTTTCATTTCTACAGCGCCTTGGCATGGTCTGGGGACATGGTTGAGGGACGAATCGGACACGTGTCCGACATTCAGACAAACTATAGACTATTATGCGATCGGTGTACGAGCCTCATCGTCGCTTGGTGAAATTGCCTTTCCACAACAAGGTGATATTGATTGTCAAAGCCAGAAGCGTTATAATTTGTACAGGTTTCTTGCAAGCCAATTACAGTCAAGACTTGAAACAGATGTTGACCCAATATTGGAAACAAACGTAGACGGAAAAAATACCTGCACCCACGTTGTGCTTCGTGTATTGTGAAAGGCTAATTCGCGACGTAGTGCTCTCCGGACTCGTGGCTTCATATGACTGCCCCAATCAGCTGCAGTCTTTAGTGTTGGGAAAGTCGTGAACACAGATCATGCATATCATTCCATTGTTTCAACAAAAAAAACTTCAATGCAGCTTTTCGGGTAGTTTTCCTTTTCCGAAAGCATTAGGAGAGCGGCCACCAGTGGTGTTCTTCTCTCTGTGCCAGCGTATCCCTTCGCTGAAAAATCACGGCAAGTTGATTTGGTACTTCACCGCCGTACGAGGAGAAATAGATAACATAATTTGACTAGCTGTACATTCTAACTTTAATTGTGCCACGGCAATATGGCGCCTTCCGTTCTCAATTTTATAGCTACTTGTATTTGTGTCATTTCGAGCCGAGAGGCCTACCAATAAGTAGACCGCTGTGGAACCACGTATCGAGTCAAATATCAAAATGCCAACGAAACTGATTATTTCAATCGGTCTTTGCATAAATCCTTCCTCTCTCGATTGTAACTGTTCATGCCTCTTTCTTCTTGATGCTCTTATGCTAGAGACAAGTACTTCTCGCCAATGTTAGCAGGAATGTTTCCTCCTTAGACTGCAGATTATTATGCTGACCTTGGTATCAACGGACAGGCAGACTAACTGTCTATCAAGAAGGCATTCTTTGCTCTAGCCAAAAGGCATCATCCTGATAAGTAAGCTTCTGGATCTTGTATTGGCGTCAACTATTGTTCAATTTCCGCAACCTTCCTTTACCCGTCCTGCGGAATAAGCGGCCCTCTCATGTTTCCCTTTCTGCAAAGCAGCTTCGACTCTCGCAACCCTATTGACAACATCACACTTGGTATTCCGCAAGAACGGAGGCAAGCTTAATGGATCCTACGAAATACCGAGAGACAGGTAATGATCAAGTTTACCCAAGTCCGCCATCTTCACCGCGGCACACGGCGGAAGCGTCAAAGCAATATCCACACGGGAAAACACTGCCCAAGGCTAAGCGCAATCCGTTGGGGAGTCTCGGGAGTCAAGGCTGTGTGTTAGAGGCGGAAGGTACGCAGCAGCAAGATGGACATTGCAAGACTCTTCAAGATCGACTTCAAGTGAACGGAGGGTTGTGCGGGGCTATGACCAAAAACGACAAGCCGTGTCGATGGAGAAAAGTTCGAAACAGTGAACGCATCGAGTCATTGATTGACTCGATGGTAAATCTTACCTGCGCATCTCTGGAACTTGATGAAAAATTGGATGAGCTCATTCGGCTTATTCATTGCAGGCATCACGATCATGGTCGGTCCAAAGAAGCTCGGCTTGAGCAATGGAGGGCACAGTTCCCCAATCCGAAATCCGCTCTCTTTCCACCTGCCGAAGGCCTTGAGAAACGGGTCCGTCAACTGCTAGAGTTGAAATCTGCCCAATGCAATGCCTGTGAAAGGGAGATTGGAGGCCAAAAGGTTCACAATTGTGCAAGAACGATTAATGAACTCGTAAAGCCCAAGGTGTTTTCCAGTAGCACCAATCTCGACTACTTACTCCAAGTTCTCGCATACAACATACACTGTCAACGTCACGCAGAAGCAGAGTTTGCGGGAAAGGCAGTACTGTGGAAGTCACAACTTCGTGAAATTTGCGGCACATTCCATAGTGACGACTTCGACGCACCAAGTGCACACGTACAACTCCTAGATCTCACGAAAGAGCCCTCAGCATTCTGGCCCGCTGCTTATGATATCAGCGCTTTTGAGATCATTGATCGGGAAAACAGCTTAGAGTCCTCCAAAGATACTGATAGTTGCTCCAAAGGGCTGAAAGCAACCCTCATGCGGCCACTGGACCCGACAGAAACCCATCTAGGTTTTGTGTACGTCTACGAGGTGGCGGGGAATGACGGATTTGTCAAGATTGGTTACACTACTAAATCTGTTGAAGAACGTCTGGCTCAGTGGACATTTCACTGCAACAGATCCTCGAAAAGCCTGTATCCAAACTGTCTTAGCTCTGCGAAAATGGTTCCTTATCCAAAAAGGATCGAGGCTTTGTGCCATGCTGAGCTTGATTATTGTCGGTCTAGGATATATTGCCGAAATTGCCTGAAGGAACACCTCGAATGGTTTCAGATCACGCCAACGAATGCCATCGCAGTCGTGGAGAAGTGGTCTAGATGGATGACAACCGAGCCCTACGTGGAAAGAAGGTTCAGAAACAACCCTAAGTTTTTTCTCAAGACGGAAGAGTTACAAAAGACTCGCAAAATGGAAAAGTTTATGAAGAACCTGGCGGAAATTCCGGTTGTACGGCAGTGAAAAAGGTTCGGTTTTGCCAAGGGTACAAAGTGTACCACAATTAGCAATCACTTCGAGTATCTTACATTCCTGCAATTTGATCACGATAGCAAAACCTTGGCCAGAAATCTTCGTCCCGAAATGTGCAAAGAAGGTTCACATGACGAAGATAAATAGTCGTCTTAGCACTGGAGAACTGAAATCTTTGTGCTTCACCTTGTCATGTTATACTACGACACCTAGTATGACGCTGAACACAGCAGGTGAAGCACCGCCCGGTCTCGTGGACGGGCTTCGTTCTAGCAGCTCCACCTATCGTCTGAATCAGATTGATAGAGTCAGAGCCAACGGCGTCGGTGGTCTCGTGTCTCTTCCTCAACTTGTCGTTTGCGGCGATCAATCTGCAGGGAAGAGCTCCGTCCTTGAACGTTTGACGGGGATTCCGTTTCCACGTTATGATGGCCTCTGCACTCGTTTTCCGACTGAGATCATCCTTCGCCATGATTCCGGTGTCCAACAGATCTTTGCCACAATTCAAGCCCACGACTCCCGCGGCACCGCGATGCAAGAGTCCTTGAGAGCATATCGTCGCAACATTTCTGATCTTACAGAACTTCCGGTGATCATCGAGGAAGTCTCAAGATTGATGCAGATTCGAGGATATGGAGATGATGATTTGAGCGGGGATGCTTTCGCACCCGACACCCTTCGGATAGAGATCTCTGGACCGACCGGTTTGCATCTTACCGTTGTCGATCTCCCTGGTTTGATTTCTGTCTCAAATGAAGAACAAACGGAAGAAGATGTCCTGACAGTCCGCCACATGGTTGAGAGTTACCTTTCCAGCACCCGGACTATTATTCTGGCAGTGCTTCAGGCAAGCAATGATGTAGCCAATCAGGGAATCCTACAGCTAGCTCGAAAGTATGATCCTGAGGGCCAGCGCACTGTTGGGATCATCACAAAACCAGACCTCATCAATGAAGGCACCGAAGCAAGGATTGCAAGACTCGCTAAGAACCTTGACAATGTCAAGCTGAAGCTTGGCTTCTTCCTTTTGAAGAATCCGAGTCCATCAGAAATTGGTCATTCTTTCGAGGCACAATGTCAGCGAGAAACTCAATTCTTTCTGATGTCAGTTTGGCAATCTCAAAATCTGGATATGAACCGAGTCGGCATCATCAACCTCAGATCCTTCTTACAGGACCTTCTTGATCGGCATATTGCGAAAGAATTACCAAAAGTTCGCGATGAGGTGAAGCAACTTCTTCTCGTGACAGAACGTCGACTGGGGGCCTTGGGCGAAGAAAGACCAACTCCGCATCAGATCAGATCCTTCCTCACCAGAATAAGCATGCGATTTCACGGTCTGACACAGGCAGCATTGGATGGGAACTACCAAGGGCCTGAGAGCGACTTTTTTCTCAATCACTCGAACCGTTTGCGTGCAGAAGTGCACAACGCCAATGAGAAGTTTGCTAAGAAGATGCGCACATACGGAATGAAAAGAAAAATAGAACACTTCGATCTCGGCTTGGATGCAGACGACTCGCCAACGCAGGAAAATGGATCGAAAGTCATATATGTGACCAAAGAAGAAATGAGACTTTGGGTTACGAAGGTGTGCTTACTCTATTTGAAGTCATTTGTGATGAGCTGACTGGTGCGATCAGACTTACACTGCCACTCGGGGCCGTGAACTTCCGGGCAATTATAATCATGTCCTATTGGCTGAACTTTTTCACGAACAGTCCAGTAGATGGCCTGATATTGCCCAATCGCATATCCATGCAGTCCGAGATCTAGTTGATGACTGGTTGCGTGAAGCTCTCACGGTGGTTGTGGCCGAGGATGATGTTCGTCAACAAATCTCCGTTACCTGCCAATCCTCTTTGGATGAAGTATTTCATCAAGCTCAAGAGGAATTGGATAGGCTCGTTGCCGATGAAAGAAGACAGCCAATCACATACAATCATTACTACACAGACAACATTCAGAAAGCCAGGAATAATTCCAACCATAAGTCCATCGAAAAAGCATTGCTAAACACCATCGAGCAAGACTTCAACGGAAAGCTCCACGTCAGCAATCTGCCTCAAGATCTGGAAAGATTGCGCAGGTCACTACAAACTCATGTCATTGTAGATATGACTGAGCAAGCATGTGTGGAAGCAGAGGCAGGACTGCAGGCGTATTATAAGGTAGCACAACCCACGTAATGCACAAATACTATCACTAACACCTTATGTAGGTAGCGATCAAAACCTTCGTAGACAATGTTTGTCGTCAGACAGTTGAACGCCATATGCTCGGTCCACTTATGGAATTCTTCTCCCCCGCCAAAGTGTCAGAATTATCTGATCATGAATTACTTCGAATTGGCACCGAGAATGAAAATCGGATGACCGAAAGGATGCAACTTACTCAAAGAGCTGTAGGCCTACGGAAGAGTCTACTAGATCTCCAGAATGCGCGTGAGCCTTGAACTTTCCACGCACAACCAACAAGTCACGATGGTTTTCTCTTTTCTGTTCACTTGTATTGGCTGATATCTTGCACTTTCTCGAGCTCGATGGGTTCTATTTTTCTTTTCATTCCGCTACGGGGCAGTCTTCAAGCAAATCTTCAGGTGCTGGTTTTATTTCTGTGTCGTGCTATGTAATTTCAGCCTTGGTTTTGGTTTTCCCACGAGGTTTTCCCAAGACTGTGATGCGAATGCAGAGGCTAGGTATTTATCGAATTTCTACCATTAATAGACATGAATTCTTTTTTAATTAGATAATGTTTTCAACACATTCCGTGGACCCTCATTTGCGAAATAATACGAAATAGAAGACAGTTTTAGCGACATTAGGAATTGCGGTTCGATCAAAACTCCTGCTGCGGGCGCTCACAACGCTATGTCATTCGTGTTTGACCTGTCCTTTACCACGACGGCAAATCGTATCACCCAGACCCACCAGCACTGCGCTCGATGCCCTCTTCCTGGCGCCTCTTCGCGTTTATAAATGACAGGTAGAACCTTAAAACGATGAATGCACAGTCACACCATGAGGGCGTAGCAGATCATGATGGCCCGGGAGGCGGTGGGCTGCCTTGAAGAGCTAGCGTCAGGCAATGTTGCCGGCGCAGTACCTGCAGTCAACGTCCGACTTAGTTAGAGCTTCGTATTCAAGCACACATTTGCATGCAAAGCGGATTACTCGAATAATGGGAGCCTCGTTGGGCTGTTCGCCTAAGTGGCAACACTGCAGCTTATAGTTTGGACGTGTTTTTCTTGAATCGGATATGATACATCTCGACGGTATGGGGCGGCCAGATTATGAGCTTACGATTTATATGCCCATCTCAAACAGCAATTCTATCAATATTGAATCCCCTCCTTAGCAAGGTACTTTTCAGCAGCGGACAAACTGACGAACTTTTGGATGTATGTATGGCCTCCCACATATCTTCAATACTTGAATCAGTCAGATAGAATGAGAGAATGATTCGATGTGAATCCTTTTCTCACCAATGGTCGTCTCTTGCATTCTCGTGCCCAATCTGAGCCCGGCAGATTGGACGGCCTCCTGCATCTAGTGTAACGCCGGATAGACAGAAGCCGCGTTCTCTTCCCACCATGATAGTTTCCGTACTCAATTCGTTGTCACTAGGCAAGCATGCTCCAGAACCCCAACTCGATCGAGATTCTATTGCCTGGCGGTAGCAGTGTGCACGCAGAATCATTCAATCACGGCCACACTACCTAGCCCAGTGAATATGAACGAACAAACCAGAGTTGCATGAGGAATTGATAAAGTAAAATATTGATGCCTAATCATGTCGTATGCATTGAAGCTGCTGTGTGTACCCGAACAAGGGCCACCTATTGTTCTCGATACGTGTATCCACAGACACGGGCAATCAGTACCTGTTTGCGGCGTATGCTTCTTCATGTGTGAGGTGCCGTCCAGATCCGCCCTGCCGTGCGGGCATCCCGAACCGACGAGCCGTAGTGCGTGCCGCGGTGGAGAACAATGGACGGCCTAGCAGCTCGACTAAGGCTGCTGGCCCGAGCACGAGGGCGACGCTGGCGGTGGCTGGCGTCGAAAACTATTGTTCTTTGCGATGAGGGCTTAGTGTATGTCAGTGTCGCGTATGTTAGCTGCGCCCTCTATCCAGATCCAATAGCTCGGGCACACAGCGCAACTTTTGGAATACGTTGTCACCCTTGGAATGGTAGCGCGACTCGATCATCCTATCACACTGTGCAAAAAGATTGTGCATCTGGCCCAATCACGCCTCCGTGTATCTATTCAATAGTTCATGGTGTCTCTTCGCTCAGCAACTTTGAAGTGGCCGCGATTTCAAGTAAACCAGTCATGCTGAAAAGAAACTACTTCCATGGCGAACTCAGGCTGGTGAACGTGGTCGAGCGGGGTCGGCAGTGGATCTAGCTGGCGTGATACCCACCATCCACGGCGGGCCGCATGGCAATGCTTTCCCGCTATCTTCACTTCACATTATCATTCGGTTGCATTAACGACCTACCGATAGCGATCCAACAGTTGGGGAATCATGCCGATAAGACTTAATGCATGCCGGCACGTAGATAACTGGACTGCCTTGGAAATTCGGTCGAAGATAGTCATGTCAGTGGAAGAATAGGTACGCCAAGAGCTTGTTGCCGAGACCAACTAATCAACTGGGCTGCGGGGAAGTGATGGGAAAAAAAAATTAAAAAAATCGAAATGCATTGACAGATTATCGCCCAATACAAGTCTGAAGCGAGTCCAATCACGTATTGTTTGCTTGCTTGCAAACAGTCACGAATCTGTAAGTAGGCGTGTATAATGGCGGTAAATGCTAATCGTTTTGCTTGTCAAGCTTCAAGGTGTTTGATCTCGAATTGATGCCCGAGTCAGGCCTCAATGCGCGCACATCTGACATCTACATCAGTAGCAGGGGTCAAATGATGTGCGTACATGCACAAAACCGTTTGCGTGGTGATGATCTCTATATGATCCTAATTTTTGCATAAGGATGTCTTATGTACCTTTGCACCGCACGGCTCAGAGGCAAACCGCCAAACTCGAACTCATTCGAGCGACTTTGCCAGTAACAAATCGGAAGAAAGCGATAGAAATACTTTTAAATTAACCTTTTCAGAACGGAACTTTAGATAATAGGTAGGGTAAGGCGCATGCCAAGTAAGACAGTAGTTGATTACCAACCTAAGGGTTGACGCAAGGGAGTTTGCGGTACATTATCGTATTCTTTCTCTGCCAAGTGAGAAAAGAACAGTCGAGGTGGAGGTTTCGGACGCGAAACCGTTATTTCTGCTTCTATTATCCCGCTGAAGGCGAGCTAACTGCATAACGGCGATGAAGTTACTCGGCTTGACACCCGGGACAACCGCGTTGAGACGACCGGCGAATAGCCGAACTCAATATTATAAAGCATTGAATCATCGATTCATTTACCACCTAGAGGCTTTCTTTTTTTTTTTTTTAATTTTTTTTTTTAAATAATTTGTAAACAAATACTGCCCTTTGTCTGATAGGTAATAATTGAACTTCCGGTTGCTTCATTCCAGCTTTGATTCGCATGACTTGTACTTATGGGTCAGATGAATCCTGAACTCGACCAGGTCCAGATCGGCTAATCAACGCCCACCGAGATCCCTTTCAGGCGCCTTTTCGACGACCTTCACGAAACAGTGGCAGACTATCAAATACAGCATGGAAAATCTAGGAGACACCCAGACTAACACCGTTGTCGAAATTGCTCCAGATGGCGATCTTATTCTGATAGTTGGGCCAGAAAAGGCAAGGCTTCATGTTCAGTCTACGTCATTGATAGCAGTCTCGAAACCTTTCTCTGCCATGCTCGGGCCAGAATGGAAGGAAGGCCGTGCTTTGCTCGATGCCGACGGACTTGCCGAGATAACATTACCTGAAGACGATGCAGTTGCGTTAAAGATTATCTGTTCTATTGTTCACCATCACCACAAAGACGTACCTCGAACTCTCTCTGCAGGCGATATCTTCGCAATTGCCGTCACCGCGGACAAGTATGATTGTGTTCATGTCTTGAGATTTGCAGGCGAAAGTTGGCTTCAATCCTCTACAGACGAAGCTAGCAATCTAATGTTTCTCACTGCTGCAGCATATCTATTTCAGAACGCCGAAGCTTTCAAAGAGATCACCAAAGCATTGATACTTGACTATGATGGTCCTTACCTTGCTCTCTCATGCGAAGAAGTTGAATCTGCTATGACGTGGAGGGTCTTTTGTAAGCACTCCGATGACTCATCTGGACATATGACTGACCGGCAAACTGAAAGGTCTGCTGGAAGAGCAGAGAGGGTTTGCAAGGCTGAAGGTAGCGAACATTCTTATATCAGGGGTAAACGATGGGACTGGACTCTGTGTTCACAAATGTGGATGGACAAGCAAATATGCATATGCATATATAAAGCTGTTGGAAAGAGAGAATCTCTGGCCAGCGCACTTGACCCGCACCTCTATCTCTAAGGTACTAGAGTCAGCAGAGACGATCAGTGATCCGATCCCTGAAGAATCAAGTACTGCATGTACCTATGCGTACAAGCATGCGGCGCCAGCATATAGGGGAGACCGTAGCCGAAGTCTGGACATCTTTGACAAGAGTATCGGGCTTTGCCTACACTGCGTTCGGTCAGGTAGCATGAATTCCAATTGTAGCCAGCACTCTCATGGCTGTTAAGATCAATCATTAGGGAAATTCATACAAATACGTTATTCTGCTCTACCAGGAATGTTTGCTGCAGATCGCCAATTACTGTTGCAAGAAGCATATAGTGCGCTCAGGTCTTTTTCGGCACTTTCGTTTTTGTGGTAAAGCTGACACACAAGCGAGCGGATTGTGTTTTCGAACTGCTGTTTCTGAATATCGGTAAAGTCGAAATAGAAATACAGAGTGATGGGGGCTAGCCCGGAGATCCTCAATTGCGGTAGATGTGAGTACCGTTTTCCCGCAGGCGGGAATGCCATATAGCCAGAGAAAGGACTTCGCTTGGGTTTTCCAGCATGCTTGCCTGTTTGCATAGACTCAACCCCTAATTGGATTTTTTTTTTAACTCCCGAAGATATTGATACCAGATTCTCATTCACTAACTAGCCATTAGCGGACATGTAACAAGCATAAAGAAATTGCTTGAGATCACTCGCCTTGAGCCAATGCGTCCTTTACCGTTTTCTGTTGATCGACTTCCTGTGGCTGAATATAGCCCAGAAGTTCTTTCGCAAATGCTGCCGCAACAGCAGCGGCGTGTTCCTGCCATGCCTTGTTTTCGTGTGAGTCGGCGTAGTCACAGATCCCTCGAATCACAATGCATGGGAAGTTGTCCATCAGTCCCGCAGCCTCCATCTCGACAAAAAGGATTTTTTTGTATATTGCTCTCAAGAAGCCCATCTTCGTGTTCTGGGAGAAGAAATGACCCAAAGACGTTCTTCTTTTACTTTCGGTCTGTGAACACGATGCTGCATGGCCCTATTAGCATGCAATTGCTATGATACATAGCAATTGCCAAGTTATACTATATACCAGACGTCACAGTTAGTTGAAGACCCACTGTGCCGGCCTTCTTGGCCACTACGCTCTTGAAATGCTTGACAAACCTAAGGCAGACTGCTGCGCCACTGGGTCTAGATTGCTGGCCATCGAGGACTAACTATGCCGTTTACCCCGCGTCGCGATTTTCAATGCATGTTCTTTTGTCCCAGACATTGTAGCGTGCTCCCAAGCCATTAGTCTACATTGCGGATCTCTATTTTGAAGTCAGAGCAAAGCTGCGTCAAGCTGAGTATGAGCTCACAATATCAATAAGAGAGCTTGCCTAGTCTGGCGATATACGACTACTTCGCATTCTCCCTAGCAACGACGTAAGTACACGGATCCAGTATCAGTGGTTCGATTACACCTTAAACGACTAATCGAGGAGACTCATCTTTTTGATGCCATGTCCTACTGCCGGGGCAGTTCGGAGAGGAATCATCACACCCAACTAGTCGTGGACCTGCTGAGCAAGTTCAGACGACAGCCATGGTGGGTCACCCCGCCCTGCCTTGACTTCCTTTTATTCGCCATTATTCAGGGATAATACCGGTGTGTCGTCCGGAGTCAGAGATAGGGAGGGAGAAAGAGATAGAGAAAGGCGCAACGGGAAAGGAGAAAAGACAAATAAATAAGGTTTTTGTTGGAAATAATGGATGTTGCGCCTACCGCTCAGTTTCGTAAGGCTCTTTACGGACGGCAGCGATAAGATACGATAATTGAGCGTCCAAAGGCCTGGCGGCACGTTATAGTAAGACCCATAGCAGGTATCGTTACGGTCTCTCCAGGTAGGTTCGCGCTGGAACTTTATTTCTCAAACACGGACCGGCACAGCATCTCTTTGTAAATCTTATGTCCGCCAACGTGGCCCGTGATACAGTTTAATGGCAATCATGTCATCGAATTCTTATTTTCTTCATTTATGGCTGAGGAGGAGGAGGGAGGGGGGAGGAGGGACAATAGTTATAAGCACACTTTCCTCCAGTCTTATCACTAATGGAATAGAATTTCTTCTAATTAACATTCACCATGACCAAGTTCCCCAGCTCATGCGTTTCGGGCGCCAATCCTAGTATGGCTAGCGATACTGATGTTATCAGCTATACAAGGTCATGCCGTTCGCAACGATCGGGCGGATCACTCAAAGAAGCCGCCGCGCAGCATGAGAAAGGCTGGTACCCTGAAGGAACAGACTCTGGCAATGCTGAAGATTTCATAGATATATCGGATTCAGGGACTTTTTTTCCTGGTTTGGAATACACAAGATCTATGTATCAGAAGCTCCGGGGCGGCAATACTGTTGTAATCGCTGTAATGGGGTGCGTACATGCCGTCAATAGTCCGCCTTCACAATGACTAACTATTGAACAGAATGACTGGGTCGGGCAAGACAACGTTCATTGCCAAGGCCACGGGGCGCGAAGACCTGAAGATTGGGCATGGTTTAACATCATGTAAGTCACTTCCCTCGATAACTACGTGTCATGTGTCTTACCTTTACTTAATTCAGGTACTCGGGACGTTGAAGTCATTGAAACCGTGATTGAAGGGCACAAGTTGCATTTCATCGATACGCCCGGCTTTTCCGATACAGAGCTCTCGGATGCAGATATTCTGCAAATGATCGCTGACTACCTGGCAACTGCGTACAAGAATAAGGTCAAACTGTCAGGCATCATCTACCTCCATTCAATTTCTGAAACGCGCATGACGAATAGCCAGACCAAGAATCTTGAAATGTTCCGGAAGTTGACGGGGGAACAGCACCTGAAGAACGTGATTCTCGCTACGAGTATGTGGGATAAGGTAACACCAGAACAAGGCTCTGCTCGCGAGAGTGAACTCATCGGGAAGTTCTGGAAACCACTGCTGAGACGTCAAGCTCGGGTGCTGCGGTACGAAGGGTCGCCGGAATCGGCCAAGGGAATAGCCGGAAGCCTGGTGGCTAACGAGCCTTTCTATGCACAGTTACAAGAGGAGATCGGAAAGGATGGAAAAGTACTGCGCGAAACTCAAGCAGGACTAGAACTGATGTCAGAGCTCAAGCGTTTACGGGAAGCGCACCAGGTTGAGCTGGAGGAGCTCAATCGCAGAATGGGGGGAGTGGCGCAAACCCGCTCAGAACTCGAAGCTACAATCAAGGACTATCAAGATAAGGTAGTCGAGTTAGAGAAAACCCTGGAAGATGAGCGGAAAATGAATGATGAAGCTGTGGAGGCAATTCAGGAACGGATTAAGAAGCTGGAGAAGAGGTGGTGCACGGTAATGTGATAAGTGATGATAGAACGGTAGAGACAATGAACATCTTGGTTTTACTGAGGAAAAGCTATTTATGCTCAACCTTTTGCCTCAGGCCGGGGAACCGTGTGTTATGGTAGTGACCTCCTAGGATATCATATTTATGCTTACGAAAAACTTCCTGTGCAAGGCAAAAGCCTCTTTCGACATCTCACTTCAGCTTGGAAGCACGTCTATAACTCCTCCACAGGAGGATTCACCATCAGTCTTGAACCAATCCTGGGACTCCTTGCTTACCCATAGTTCTACCAAACGGCAAGCAGCATACAAATAAAGCATGTACCAAGGCTGGTCTGAATTCCCGTATTTGTCGACAGTGTTTTCTTGAAGTATATCGAACCAATTCTGTGAAACCTGGAGTTCTTTCAGCCCTTGGAATCATGCTTGCCAGTGTGAAGATGGCGTACACCTCTAAGATCAAGGAGATCTGGATGCTTTTACGGCGAAAAAAGCCCATAGCGCAACACCAAGTTCCTTGATTGCTCGGAGTTTTGCACTGCGTATTAAGGACGGTTCGATAATCGGTGTCGCTGCTGGTTGAAGTGCGTTGCGTCGATTGTGTTCTTCACCGAGCGTCTAGGAGTTCGGGTCGTCGGGCGGTTTCGGGAGGTTCGGGTGTTCCTCCTCAAGCATTGCGATTGCGGCTGTCTGCTCCTTGGACAAGGCGTAGACCCAATCCACAGTGTAGGCATCGTGAGTGCGCGGGTGCGTCGCCATCGTGTGCTTGTCAGTGAGAGTGCATTCGGCGGTCGTCGATGGCTAGAGAGTCAATCGAAAATATCGGTGCCATAACCACGATGATGCACGGGTCCCACGCTTCGACGACAGTTCTAGCAATGGCTTAAGAAGCTCCGTTCATGTTACATGCTTTTTCGAACGAAGCAGAATACATGTACCACAGAGACAATCAAAATCGGCCTCTTCTTCTCGTCTCGTTTCTCTTGTCTTTGAGCACGGACGATCCATATCCGGCGCTGGCATTCATGTACATCAGCCAGACCCACTTGGTACTGTCATCAATGAGTACTTCGGCGAGCCGAAGGCACTCAAGCTGACAGCAGAAACTTGCTTGTCATCCCCCGTTGTCACCGAATGTACATGCACGCTGTTTTCGAGTCATCAAGCAAATATGGGGAGCTTTCAAGTACTGTATGGGAACCTTGCCAATTCCAACCAAAAAAATAATTGTCATCAGTAATCCGACTCTTGTTGTGGGCAAGAGCATGTGTCCCTTCTGATGACAATGGTGATCTTGACCAACCTTGAAATTATTGACCTTTCTCTTTCAGCTACTGATCTATCAAATAATACAGGTGTAAATTTTCCGCAGAGAACTGGATGCCACTGACTTCATCTGAACACTAATTTTGGCGCAACGCTCTGAGAAAACGACCTTCTAGCAAGTTGCGGACAATAAAGGTGCAGTCTCTTCTAATAGCACCTAATAGGCATCAGCGCTACTGTAGAGCCCCAATCATAGCTTCTCTATTCTAGAGGGTCCCGCTTAGCAAGAAGATCACGTCGCGAAGCCCCACACCTAAGCAATTCTAGCGCCTTCCTCCTTCCCCTCCCTAGGTTAGCACTCTCAAGTGAGTGGACTTTGTGCCTCCACCGTGTTATTCTTTTCGCAGCTCCTCTTCTCACCATTCAATCCTTGACACATCGAACGTACGCCGTCCGCGCTATACTCTCAATTTTGTACCGCTCATATCAGGTTCATTCATGGCTTATACGCGCAGGATATACAATACGCGACGGTAAGCATAGTCATTTGCTCACTTGTCCCCGCGAGAGCGCCCGTGCCTCCAGCTAGGCTACGTTTCAGAGCTTCCGCATCTGTCCCTGTTGCCTCTGCGCATGGCCGTGGTAGTACCACGCCTGATTGTGTCGTTAGCTGCCTGGATACTTTATCATCAACGAAGGAATTCTTCTCCTATTTACAGACTTACAAGAAGACTGCCCAGCCCGAGGCGGTCTGAAACTTCATGCCATCTCTACAGTAGCCAGAGCGCCATCGTTGCAACGGTGATCGTAGCTATGATCCATTGCGCATGTTTTGCAAGCGTCACGACTGACCCCCAATTGACTTCATACCCACCGTCATGTGTGCAACGAGTGTCATGCCACGTCAACGCTGGCGTGCGCAAGAATAATACAGCGAAGCAGACATCCTCAAAGGCAGCCTCAGCCCACATTCTGGTATAGATCACATGTTCCATTCACTCAAACAACTGCACAGCAGGCTTCTTTTCAGCCAAGTGACATAAGCTGATAGGGTATAAGCACTCGTTATAAATGGCCATTTGACCAGACGCCGTTGAGTCTGTTGAATTTTTGTTTCCCCGTCTTGTACCAGATCACTGACAACGAAGTGTGCACAGTGGAGGTCAATATGTTGATTCGAGGCCCAAAAATAGTAAAGCTGAGGAAGAGATCATCGTTACTACAACCCCTAAAGGCGACAAGTCATCACCCTTTTTACCAGACACTACAAATAAAGAAGATGAGAGAATGGCTAAAGCCGGTGGTGATACACATATCTCGCATTATCCCAAGCGTAAACGCGCCTCACAATACGACAAGCTCAGCGAAGACAAGCTCGAGGTAGGCTTGGCTGCCGCCAACGAGAATGCAAGTACTGCTGCCCGGCAATTGAAACAGGTTTGGCCTACTCCTCGACTAACGAAAGGAGTGCTTCTGGGTTACTGGAAAGACTCTCCCGTACCCAGCGATGCTAAGAAGCACGCTGTGATTGGATTTCTAGACGTTGGTAACAGATTATACACTCGCATCCAGCCTTTTACCCGTGGCGGAGAGACTATAAATGGACAATTATTTCCGAGACGTCATGGTCCTGGTGGTAGCTGGACATCATTTGACCGTATAGTCCTTGAGGATCACCTTGTGGGATTGGGTAATCATGAAGTCAAGGAGTATATCAAGATCCGGCTCAAGGCACTGGCCTCGGGTGAGCTTGAAGGTGATAAGTACCAAGCTGAGCTCGATGCTGTCGAGGAAGCGAAGCGGAATCTTCGGAACGACCCAAATGCTGAGTCGCGGACAACACTCGCCATTATGACTGGGGAAATTGTCCTCAAGAGTCATGAACATGACAGCCGACATAAGTCCAAGCGCCGACGGAGCGATAGTGCTACTGTACCTCCAGTTGTGCCGTTGCAAACAAGCTCACCCGCGCTACGGTCTGATGGGCAGATACCGCCGCCGTCTTTGGGCTATGTCGTCCCTATCGCACAAGCTGATGCTGAGCGTAAGTCTCCATTTCAGCCGGCGCACAAATCCCAGACTCCATTACAGCCTCAGCCCCCCTTTCAGTTATCACAATCCCCAACACAAGTCCAACCGCTTGTTTCCGGCCCAATTCCGCCGCGGCAGCAGTCACATGCCTTGCCACATCAGTTGTCACTACAACCGCAGCAGTCCTACCCAGACCAGCAGTCTGTTCCGCAATACCCGCCAACGCCATCACCAAGTCGTCTTGATGTTACACATCATATGGGAGATCTTCCCGGCCAGCGTCCTACGAGGATTCTAGTCGGGTGTCGGTCTGGCAGTAGTGCCGAAATGGATCAGGACAAGCACGCGGTTTACGGAATTCTTGGAGCTAATGACAGGTTTCGCATGAAGTTGATTCGCGAAACTATGGATGGCCGCTTTGTTGATGGCAACTTCCCTATCGGTGCTGGTGCACTATGGATTGGATACGAAGAAGTGAATTTCCTCCCACAGATCCGCGACCTTAACAAGGCTGAAATGAAGGAATATGTACGTGTACGGCAACATCAGGTTGATAGTGGCGAGGCTGGGGCGGACCGTATTGCGAACGAGGCAGAGGCTGCCTACGAAGCTCATCGCTGGGCTGCCCTGAACCCTGAGGCTTTGTCTGGGCTTTCTGTCCATGCTGACCGACACGGTGTCAACGCATCCACAGGCGATTTTCGTATCCAACGAGACACAAGTTCAGAGGAGCTGAGAGGTAGTCGGCGTGGCATGTTACAGGGCGTGAGAGATCGTCCAGCATCAGAGGCCGACTACCGCCAAAGTAGCCGCGCGGCAAGTATTGATCCGCTCGAACGTATCAACAGTCTTACTCAAAGCGAGATTCGTAAGCTTGAGGCTGCTCAGATGCGACGAGATCGTTATCACAGCGAACATGGCTTGTCGAATGTTCAGAGCCACACACCTCCGCCTGTTATTGTACCGTCCGACAGTCGTGCAATGATGCCGGAAAATATGGTTCGCCTTAACGGGGTAATTAAGAACCAGGAAGCTGCCAGGCATTGTGGCCAACAGAAACAGACACAGCAGACACAACAACAGCAGCAGCACCAGGCCCAGGCCCAGGCCCAGGCAGTCCAAGCTCAATCACGAGCTCACGCTCAAGCACAGGTACAAGTCCAAACCCAAGGACAGATGATGCAAATGACACCCAACAGCAACCACCACAGGTGCCATCACAGACTATGGCCCCTATCACAAGTATCGAAGAGGTCAAGAGTCTTGGAAATCTGATTTACAGCCGGAAACATACTGGTCCATTCGATGGCAAACTTGTCAGCTGCGGAGAAATAATAACCATCGATGGGGAAGACTACGTAGAATATCGAGTACTTACAAAGCCTACGTTGTTTTGACTTTTCATTGCACCTCTTTGCAGCATGTCCTTCAGCCCGAGGATAACGATTGGTCTCGGTCGAGCTATGGACACCAGACCAGCAACACGACTGAAAAAAAGTAGTAGACTTGGTTTACCACATCACGATACGGACGATTTATAGTCAAATCGCGACGCCAAAATCGTGATGCTGTTGACACCAGCTGACATTGGCCAGTATTAGCCAATGTCCTAGTACCAGCGCAAGCACATGTTTGTTTTTGGAAGGTGCATGTTGGTAGCAAAGCGCAGCAAGTAGATATTGACGCTGAAGAATCGGTGGCCAGTGTGCGGAAAAAAAAAAAAAAAAGAATTGCTATCAATTTCGGCTGGACCGGAGTAGATTATAGAACTGTTCCTGTGTCTTCGGGTCGTCCTTCAAAAGACCGATCATGCTTTGGCTGAGCGTAGAAGTGCTTGTCTTTTCCACCCCTCGCGCCACCATGCACATGTGCGTGCATTCCGAGATCACTGCCACACCAATTGGACTAACCAGGTTCTCTATCGCTGCGGCAACTTGACTAGTGAGTCGCTCTTGGATCTGTAGTCTATACGAGAAAACTTGTGCAATTCTTACAAGCTTCGACAGACCAAGCACCCGACCGTTCGGGATATATCCTATGTGCATCTGGCGCAGTGGTTTTGTGTCAGAGCCAAATGCAAGAAAACCATTTCTACAGAAAATAAAGAACTAACCAACCTTTCCGAAGAATGGCAATAGATGATGTTCGCAAGTACTAGCGATGTCGATATCACGCACAATGACGAGGTCATTACTATCAACAGTAAAGATGGCATCGTTGACAACATCTTCAAACCTCTCAGAGTAACCTTTGGTGAGATGGATAAGGGCTTTGGCGTATCTTGCGGGCGTCTTTTGCAGTCCTTCGCGGTTTGGATCTTCACCAATAAGGCAAAGAATTGTACGGATCGCAGTCTCAAGATCTGCTTGGGGAGACACGACGGATTGACTGCATGGCACAGAAGTAGTTTCTACTCGTCGGCTGCGTCCTGAATACAACACACAGATTAGTAGGAATTGTGGTTGTGAGTTTATGGATATCACATAAAATATTCCACTGACCGTTTCCATCGGCGTTGCATTCATTCACATGATTGGTGTCTTTGATAGTAGTCGCAACTGTTGCAGTAGAGGTAGCAGACATGACGCATGTTTTGACCTGTGTATAGTTTAGACGTGTTTTTCTTGAATCGAATATGATACATCTTGACAGTACGCGGCGATCAGACTATGAGCTTACGATTTATATGCTCATTTCAAACAGCAGTTCTATCAACATTCAATCACCTCCTCAGCGGACAGACTGACGAACTTTTGGGTGTATGTACGGCCTCCCGCATGTCTTCAATACTTGGACCGGGCAGAGATAATGAGAGAATGATTCGATGTGAATCCTTTTCTTACCAATAGTCGTCTCCTGCGTTATCGTGCCCCATCTTAACCCGGCAGATTGGACGGCCTCCTGCATCTAGTGTAACGCCGGATAGACAGAAGCCGCGTTCTCTCCCCACCATGATAGTTCCCGTACTTCATTTGTTGTCATTAGGCAAGCATGCACCCATCGAATCACAGCCAGAACTCCGACTCGATCGAGATCCTATTGCCTGGCCATGGCAGAGTGCACGCGGAACCATTCGATCACCGCCACACTACCTACCCCAATTAATGCGGACGAACAAACCAGAGTTGCATGGGGAATTGATAAAGTAATTTATTGATGCCTAAGAATTGGTCATATGCATTGAAGCTGTTGTGTGTGCCTGAATAAGGGTCGTCTCTATCGTTCCCGATACGTGAGTCTACAGACACGGGCGATCAATAATTGCAGCGTATGCTTCTATATTGAGCTCATCCACTAAACAGACAGTGCTCTCTCTTTTTCTTTCTTTAGAAGCTCTTTTGAAGACTCTATTCTATAACTTTATTCGATTTTCCTTCGATACCTCGACATCATAGCAACCCTTAACTTATGTACCCTTTCTGTTTTACGCGATTTCAAATAGTCTGCCTGTCCACATCTTCAAATCACATGGCCACTCTCCGTGTACTCAAGGAAACCCTTCGGCAGAGAGCTGACGACTTCACGGCGCTGTCAAGGCAGGCCTTGTCCGAAGCCCAGTATGTCGCGGGTTTCGACCTTCTCGCAAGAGCCTCGGAGTGGGCGACAGACGAGAATTTCATTCCACAATTATCAAAATTGTTGAGCACTCTCTTCGGCTCACTTACCAAGATCTCCGCCCTAGAAATCGGCCCGGGCCCAGAGAGTGTGCTCGGTCACCTTCCCAGTGAGATGAGATCTAAGATTAACAAATACACTGCATTTGAACCAAACACCTTGTATGCCACACGACTAGAGGAATGGCTCTACCGCAGGTGCGAAGAGGAGTACCCACTGCCTCAGCTTCAGTCCAAGCCCACCATTCACAAAGCACCATTCAAGGTGGAATGTCATCCGGCAAGCAGCACAACAACCTACACAGATGAGCAAGACCAGAAATTTGATCTCATTTTGTTCTGCCATAGTATGTATGGTATGAGGTCCAAGCGCACCATGATTGAGCGGGCAATAAGAATGCTCGCGGATGACCATACCGGCGGAATGGTTATCGTTGTTCACCGTGAGGGATCATTAGATTTTGGTGGCTTGGTGTGCCATCGCACGTCCTTGCTTCCAGACGGCTTAGTTCGCGTAGCGAACGATGATGTATCATTGGATTCGTTCAGCGCTTTCATCGCCGGCTTTGCGATGCCGAGCGCTGAAGCCGGAAAGAGTGTTCGAGAACAATGGCGTATCGTGTGTCGCACCCTGGGCCATACCAGTGAAGACCATCCCGATCTTCTCGTCTTTAACGCGCCACAAGAAATTGTAGCTTTCACCAGAGATGCGACCAGTCTTGAGACTCTCACATCGGCAGGATCAATGACCCTGGTGGAGAACGCGGTCAAGAACCGGGACGCACGGCTTCACGTTCCTGCCGCTGTCGTCAGACCACAGACGATCCAGCAACTGCAAGACTGTGTTCAATGGGCTCTAGAGCACCGAACTGGCCTTACGGTGATTGGTGGGGGTCACAGTACTCAGTGTATCTGGCCCAACGTTGTCGCAGTCGATCTGAGCGCTTTCAATCAAGTGCACATCCTTAATGCACCGCAAACAGGCGTGGATGGCCTGCTGCCTTCGAACGCCTTGGTTATTGCCGAGGCCGGTTGCAACACGGGAGATATCATACGGAAGTCTTTGGCATCGGGGCTGACCGTGCCACTGGGCGCTCGCCCAAGTGTGGGTGCTGGGCTATGGTTACAAGGTGGCATTGGACACTTGTCCCGATTGCATGGACTGACGTGCGATGCAATTCTTGGAGCCGTGTTGGTCAGTGTCGACAATGGTCAAATTCTTTGTGTCGGCCACGTCCCAAAAGCCCATGTACCGGCTGGAGCAGTGCGCCCGGATAACGAAATCGATCTGTTGTGGTCACTGAAAGGTGCAGGCACAAACTTCGGTATTGTGGTCAGCGTCACATTCAGACCCTCACTGGCTCCCAGTTTCCTGGTCCGAAATTGGATACTCCCTATGTCAAGCAACCCACAAATGGACCTTAGTCTGGCCGATTTCGACAAGCGCATTGCTAAGCAGCTCGACCGAAACAGTTCTGTAGATGCGTACATTTTTGGCGTCGATGAGGAGCTGTTTCTTGGGATTACTCTGTATGAATCATTCGAGGCTGGGTCTAAGACTAGGGCGCCACTAAAATTTGAGAAAGTCCTAGGACCAGAACAAAATGCCAAGGTCGTGGATAGTGTTGGTCTTTTTGACACAGAAATGTACATTTCGGGCATGCACGGGGGACACGGCGGGGGCAAAACCTCAGCGTTCAAGCGTTGTTCGTTCTTGAAGAACATCGGAGCAGCAGAAATCGCGAATATCTTGATTTCAGCTGTTAAGACCCGCCCTTCACCGTTATGCTACATCCACCTACTTCAGGGTGGTGGAGCCGTGGCTGATGTGCCGGCCAGCTCTTCCGCTTTTGGCTGCCGGGACTGGGATTTTGCCTGTGTGATCACTGGTGTTTGGCTTCGCAACCAAGATGGGACTGACATATCTCGATCCGCCAAGCAATGGGTTTATGATGTGGCTAAGAGTCTTTTACCGTGGAGCAGCGGGTGCTACGGCGCAGATCTTGGTCCAGACCCAAGAGACCTTGTGCTGGCAAGCAAAGCTTTTGGCCCAAACATACGACAGCTCAGTCACCTCAAAGAGAAGTATGATCCTTGTGGCGTGTTGGACTATACCTGCCCGCTACCAAAAATCCCGACGGTGCCGAAACTCATCGTTCTGATCACTGGCGACAGTGGTGCTGGAAAGGATTATTGTGCCGAAATATGGGCTACCTTCTTCAACAGCCTGGACAATCCGAAACTAAAATCTGCTTCGGTCAGCATCAGTGATACGATCAAGTCTCAGTATGCAGTAGCGACTGGAGCAGATTTGAATCGTCTCCTTCGAGACCGCATGTATAAGGAACAGCACCGTCCGGCATTGATGAAGTTCTTCCAAGAACAGGTGTGCCAAAGGCCCAGATTACTAGTGGATAACTTTCTGGATGCTGTGCACCGTTCTTACGAGGTAGACGTACTTCTGATCACTGGGATGAGAGATACAGCGCCGGTGACAACCTTCTCACACCTGGTACCGCATACAAGACTGCTGGATGTTCGTATTAAAGCCAGCGTCAAGACTCGAGTCCATCGAAGATGCTTCACCACTGATAGCGTCGAGACTGGCATCGCGGGTGGTGATATCTTCACGGCAGACTCAACTCCCTTGGAATATCGACCTTCTCTGGTTTTTAACAATGAATCGTCTGGAACGGAGGCAGCAGAGCTCTTTGCCAAACACCTCCTTCTTCGTTACTTTGATGAACAACTCGAGCAACTTGCGAAGATGGTACGGTCAGTGCCTGGACATCCCCGGCCAGGCATTACTTTTCGACATGTACTTGGTATTGCAGAACAGAAGGGTGGCCTAAATCTTTGCGCGATGCTTTTGAAAGCGGAATATGAAGGCGATTGGTCCAAAGTTGAACGAATAGCATGTTGCGAGGCTGGTGGTTTCATATTTGCATCAGCATTGGCTGCGCGAGTTAAAGTGCCCTTGCTGCTTATGCGCAAAGCTTCCAAGCTTCCTCCGCCTATCATCTCCGTCGCCAAGTCGGCTTCATACATTTCGTTATCTTCACGAGTTGCGAGCGCAGAGAGTTTCATTGGGATGGATCGTGATGCTAGCAGCCATGGCAAATCAGTGGTCATTGTTGATGATGTGCTTGCCACAGGCCAGACGCTCTGCGCAATGATCCAACTCCTAATGGATGGTGGAGTGAATGCTGCAGACATTACCATTCTTGTTGTAGCCGAGTTTCCGATCCACCGCGGACGTGACTTCTTGCGCCAGCATGGCTTTGGCACCGTTCAAGTTCGAAGTCTTCTGGTCTTTCGTGGGTCTTAAGCAATCAAAGTTCAAATTGAGGGGCTCTGAGCGAAGTGCCAGTACTAAGCAATTTTTATATGCATTCAATGGTATTACAAAGAGAATCTTAAGATTTTGTGAGTAGACTGCCTTCCACAACATCAAGTTCTATGACTAGTTTAATTTCTCACCGCCTAGGTGAAGACGACGACAAAAAGTTGGCTTGAACATTCTGACCGAGAGCCCATGGTGGTACATAAATTCTACGCTCTCTTGACCGGGCTGTTGCTTCTGTTCAGAGCACATATTGGTTTCGAAAACAATGTAGCCGGAGAATCCATCCGGTTTACTCCAAAAGAATGCTTATTCTTATGCACAAGTGCCGACGATCAGTCGGCGTTCCACAGCCCTGAGCTTTTTAGGCGCAGTGCAAGATCGGTCGATTCTACGGGCACATGAACATTAAGGTAGGACTCTGGCAGCAACTTGTTGATGACGGCGCAGGTCGTTTTTGGGTCCATATGCGTCCAGATGTCGGAAATGCCTTTGGTGACAATATTGACGGTCTGCTTTTCCTTCCCATTAATTACGTGCTTGAAGGTCGGTTTCAAGAACCGGAAGGCAGTAACTAAAAGAGTGTGTCGTTTCCCTAGTTGACTAGATAGTCGGCGTAGATCTTGACTGCTCACTATGCTGCTCACGGCAGGCAGCGTTACAAGTTATTCATAAACACCAGAGCAACTTACAAGTGACCATCGTATATCTTGGGGCAGCATTAATGGCCTGTCTCCACTTCCAAACGGTCAGCACACGTTAGTCGTAACGGCCGTGCTGTCGCAAGAGGTCTCTTCATTGGCCAAACCCCGCTTCTCTGCCAAAAAGATAAAAACTGTATACGAAACAGCCTAGTCTATGTCCACACAAGCTAGCTCCGGCAGCTCCCAATGGCCCCACTCCAGCCGCGCTGCAAACCTGTCCATTTTTACACTTCTGTCCTATGCCGCAACTACCGATTTGAATACGCAAAAAATACTGGAAGTAGCCAGGAACATCGGAAACTTGCACAGTCATCAATTCGTCACCGATCCGACTACTGGGCGGGCGGTCACAGGACATGTCTACCTGGTGAAAGTGGCCCGTTTTCGCGATAGCCTGTGACACGGTAACCTGTAGCTCTTGCACCGCGCTAGTGGTGGGGTAGCTTTCCGTTCATAACGCTGTGTATCGCACGGGCGAATACGGGCATTAGAGCGTTATGTGACAGTTCTTGGGACGCTCGCCGCAGCTGGTGAAGCATTGCTTTGCTCCAATCAAATTCGAGAACGTGGCCGTCTCGAACCAACAACAAAACGATCCATAATATGGGTCGGGGGTGCGGATGGCGGTCGCCCATAAATGCTCTCGTGAGAAGACCTTCTACAGGAAAGACATTCTCAATGCTGTCTTGAGAAATTGCCAACAACATCAAAGCGTTTCTAAGTATCCCCACAAAGTGATAAATTCCTATCATCACAAGCATTTAACTTCCGCTCTTCCAAACTGCGCGGCGCCTCAGTGCAGGTCATCATCGGCTCACAGCTCTTGTGTAAGCCCATTTATCTAATGAGATGACAATTGCCTGACAAGACAGGTCATAATGCACGACAGTTCAGAGTTGATCCTGTTAGTACCTGCCACTAGCTGGCAATAGTGCTAGGTTCAAGGGCCAGTTCCAAATGTCAACCCCGCAGAGCCTTCTGAAGCGCAAATATGTTTGTCTTCTTGCAAGGATGTATTGTGACGAATTATACGGTGGGGTTTCTTAGATTAACCTAGAGTGTAGATCTGAGGTGGGGTCATGCTAACAGGATGCGCTAGCCAAGAAGATAACTGTACTGAGCAAAGAGTAACTGAAGTGGTTTTGAATAGATTCACAAGTGTAGTCGTCAAAGCGTATTGAATGCTTCACCTATGGGTAAGATAGATGCTTAGATTGATCACTGAGGTAATGACTGTCAATGTAATTGTAGGAAATCCGTCCCTAGTATATCCATTCATTCCCTCACTGATTCCTTCGATCACCCAGCCCGTGGGTGATTATGACGATAGCCCGTCAGTGATTCTCATCGACGGTTGGGGAGTATCACTCTGCCAAGGAGTGGTTTTCACTTTTCCAAGACCGTGATTTTGCTACAGTTGGGGACAGCTGTGTAGGGGTGATGACACACTTGCTGCGGGGCTCCCGGCCTCCGTATTGGTCGCTACTGCCGTCTTTCCTATTTCTTCCAACATGGTTTGCATTGTTTGCATTTGCTATGCAAGGGTGCTTGTCCGTAAGAGGGAGCCTGAAATATTCCATTGAGTCGAGATTCTAGAAATTGGTATTCGTATTATTATGTAGTTCGTCTTAATTTTGAGCGATTTTAACCGTTGCGGCTGGTCCTATTGCACAGGAAAAGCGCTTTGAGGATGCTCACTGCATTTGAAGTATGCCATAATGGCAGACGCCAATAAAGGCCGTTTGGGATTCGAACTTAGCGGCAGTCGCATGCCTTCGTTAAACTGCGCAGCAGGGTTTATTATATTGTGGTCAATGCTGTTATGTTTTTCACGAACATAGCCTGGTTTTAGCCATGCTTGGATTCACATTGCTGCTTCTCCATAGAATTTATAGGATCGGGAGAGCCACAAGATTGTGTTCCTCCAAGCAACAGCGATGGGATGTCGGCTAGATTATTTGTCGCATGTGTCTTTTATTTGTTTATATGGGTTAGGGGATGCACCCAAGCGAGGAAAGCTTAGCAGTTAAGCCCGTCGCCCTGGGGCATGCTGCCCATGCTGCCCTGCTCCTGTCGAGCCATCATGATAGTCGCCCAAAGCATCTTCTGCCTGCTCAGAGGCCCGCTGGTCCTGGCCGGATTCCATCTGCCATCATGCGCCTCTTCTTGCTCCGGCAGTCAGAGGCCCGCTAGGTCCTGGCCGGATTCCATCTGGGCCATCCATCTCGTACCAAATATGGATGTCCGCTCCTTTCTTTAGAAGAATTTGTACAATTTCCTCGTGCCCTTCAGACGAGGCAGCCTGCAGAGCATTATCGTAGCCTCCGCCCTGGGCGTTAACGTCGGCCCCCTTCTCAAGCAGCAGCTGCACGACTTCTCGGTGTCCTCCAAGTGAAGCAGCCTGCAGAGCGTTGCCGTAGCCTCCGCCCTGGGTGTTGACGTCGGCCCCATTCTTAAGCAACAGCTGCACGACTTCTCGGTGTCCTCCAAATGAAGCAGCTTGTAGAGCGTTGCCGTAGGGTCCACCCTGTTCGTCGACGTCGACCCCCTTCTCAAGCAGCAGCTGCACGACTTCTCGGTGTCCTCCAAGTGAAGCAGCCTGTAGAGCGTTGCCGTAGCCTCCGCCCTGGGCGTTTACGTGGGCCCCATTCTTAAGCAGCAGCTGCACGACTTCTCGGTGTCCCCCAAATGAAGCAGCTTGCAGAGCGTTGCCGTAGAATCCGCCCTGGACGTTGATGTGGGCCCCCTTCTTAAGCAGCAGCTGTACGATTCCCTGGTGTCCATTGTCTGAAGCAGCCTGCAGAGCGTTGTCGTAGAGTCTGCCCTTGGCATCGATATTGGCGTGGTTGTCGAGTAGGAGTTGCACGATTTCCTGGTGTCCTCTTGACGAAGCAGCATGTAGAGCGTTGCCGTAGGGTCCACCCTGTTCGTCGACGTCGACCCCCTTCTCAAGCAGCAGCTGCACGACTTCTCGGTGTCCTCCAAGTGAAGCAGCCTGTAGAGCGTTGCCGCACTCTCCGCCCTGCGCATTGACGTCGGTTTCGTTGTGGAGCAGTAGCTGCACGATGCCCAGGTACCCTCCTAACGAAGCAGCCTGCAGAGCGTTGCCGTACCTTCCGCCCTGAGTGTTGACGTCGGCCCCATTCTTAAGCAACAGCTGCACGACTTCTCGGTGTCCTCCAAATGAAGCAGCCTGTAGAGCGTTGCCGTAGGGTCCACCCTGTTCGTCGACGTCGACCCCCTTCTCAAGCAGCAGCTGCACGACTTCTCGGTATCCTCCAAGTGAAGCAGCCTGCAGAGCGTTGCCGTAGCCTCCGCCCTGGGTGTTGACGTCGGCCCCATTCTTAAGCAACAGCTGCACGACTTCTCGGTGTCCTCCAAGTGAAGCAGCCTGTAGAGCGTTGCCGGAGCCTCCGCCCTGGGCGTTGACGTCGGCCCCATTCTTAAGCAATAGCTGCACGACTTCTCGGTGTCCTCCTGACGAAGCAGCCTGCAGAGCGTTGCCGCACTCTCCGCCCTCGGCGTTGACGTCGGCACCCTGGTCTAGCAGCATCCTAGCACAGCGTGGTAGCCCTAGAAGTGCGGCGTAGTACAGAGCTGGTGCTATGTGATTGCTTTCAGGTTCAATTTCCCAAGGCTCATCCGGGTTGTACAGACGACACCATCTTTCGAGTAGTGTACGGCTCAAAAAGAGGTCTCTCGCAAGCTCGAATACACGTTCGCTATTTTGCTCGCCCACAACACCATAACGTGCCCAGTATCGTGCTGAGTACTGGGCAAAGGGGAAATTCTTTTTGATTTTTTTGGCTGCTTCGACTTGTTGAAGTTCCGATAGATATACTAAGCAAACTTCAGCAATTGAGCTTTGGGCAGTCGTCTCCTGCAAATACCGAGCAGTTCTACTTTCCAGCCGGTCTGAGGTAAGGTAGTCTTTGACGGAGAAATGTGCCAGTTGGATCTCTGTCACTTCTTGCACTTCGCCGTATCTATCCTGTCTTGAGCTTGAGACGAGCAAGACAAGGCTCGAACAACACCGAGTGATATCTTCTGGGTTCAGCAATCTATACTTGGGATCAAATCGACTGCCCACAGCCACATCCTTCCCGACTTCAACGGCAATCGCATCAACCGCCTCCTCAAGTCGCAGCGGTCGTTCAGAGTATGTCAGGAACTGCAAGATTCGTCTTGTATAGTGCGCATGTGCCTGAGGTATATTCGCTAGTATCCGCTCGTACGTCTCGTCGAGTGTTCTCGGTAGGTCTTGCAGTGCTTGTAGCAAAGCTTTTCGTTCTAAGCAGTCTTCCAGAGCGTCAAGTTGACATGATACCCAGCGAAACCTATTCGAAATTAGCACAGTAACAAGGTGGCATAACATTAAAGTTGAATTTAAGCCTATTACATTCCGTTAGCCTTTTCAAGCAGAGTAGCTTCAATGTTGTCTTGGATTTCCTTGTGTCCACGCCACCGGCTGAGACCTTCGTGCTCACGGACTCTGGCCTATACGTAATTTCGGATATCCGCCTCTAGCAAGTCGTCTTGAATAGCGATCATCTGCTCGTTGCTGGCGTGGTTTTGAATAGCTCCTTTAATTTCCTGCTCAGGTCGACTCGTTACCAAAAGGTGGATTTTAACCTGTACAAAAAGGTCCTGGTTTAAACTGCGTAACCAAGCTAGCAAATCGCCTCGTGGCGTGCACTCGTCGAGCGCATCGAGCACGATCCACACTTCTTCGAGGTTCGCAATCATTTCGGTAAAAGCCCTTTGCAGAGACTCGAAGCTGGGCTGCTCTTTTCTGTCTCGGCACGCCGACGAATAGAGCGAGTCAAGATGCTTTCTGGCATTCTCGTTCTGATGGTGCATTTGCCAAATAAGGGAGCGGAGGGTGTTCTCAAATGACTGTTTTCGGCTGTCGGTAAAGTCAAAATAGAAGTAGAGCAGCGTCTGTGAAGAACTTTGGCTTCTTTTAAGGTCTTCAATCACAATAGACGTTAGGACCGTCTTGCCACAACCAGGTATTCCGTGTAGCCAGAGGAAGGACCTTGGCTGGAATTTCCACTTCTGGTAAGACTCCCCTTGGAGAAGTCGTTGACCCGAACCTGGATGACGGGTCTTGAGTGCCTTGTTCAAGTTATTGGACACATCGGGCGCGTCAAGCCATTTCATAATATCGTTATGATGTTGACCCGTATTCATGGACTCAACCCGTGATTGCATGTCGTTTACTTTGGAAGACATCATTACCAGATTCTCATTCACTGACTACCCATTAGTGGACTTCAAACAAGCATAGAAATCTGCTTGACATTACTCGCCTTGAGCCAATATATCCTTTACCGTTTTCTCTTGATCGACATCCTGTGGTTGGGTATAGCCCAAAAGCTCTTTCGCAAATGCTGCCGCAACAGCAGCAGCGTGTTCCTGCCACGCCTTGTTTTTGTGCGAGTCGGCGTAGTCACAGATCCCTCGAATCACGATGCACGGGAAGTTGTCCATCAGTCCTGCAGCCTCCATCTCGACACAAAGTACGTTCTTGCCTATGTCTTTCCGCAACTGATTTCTCACGCTGGCATCTTTGACGACCTGGTTGCCCGATGCGATGAGCCCGTAGTGCACGCGCATGTCTCGTGGCTTCCTTTCCACTATCTGCGTCTTATCGCAGTGCCGGCAGTCCTCTTCAGCGTCGTCCTCCGATGCATCCTCCTCTTCCTCTGAGGCGTCTGAATACTGCTTCTCCACATGACTATAGTTTGCCTTGAATAGGACGTCTTGTAGAGAATCCGATCGCAGGTACTTCGGCACTAAAAGTGGCCAATTATGCTTGATACTATCAAGATATTCTGGAATCTTAGTACCCTTCATCTCAGTTTTAGTTTCCAGCGTCGTCAACGCAGACAAAAGCAGATTTGGTGGATTGTTAAGAGCGCCCGTTCGTCGGAACGTCCCGCCATCCTCGGCCTTGCCCATGTCCCATTGCACGACGCCAGGAAACTGGCCGACGGGCACGCTAACAACTACATCTCCGAGCCGTACTTTAGGCGAGACACCGCCACCGATACCGACCATCAGCCCAAATCGGACGGCTGGGAAGGCGCCAACCATATGAGTTGCGACGGTTGCAGCTGGGCCGATGCCGATCTTGCCCTTCGGCAAACAAGCAATCACAATATTGTGGCCACAAATTGAGCCAAGCGTGTAGGAGTTCGGGTCGTTGGGCGGTTTCGGGAGGTTCGGATGTTCCTCCTCAAGCATTGCGATTGCGGCTGTCTGCTCCTTGGGCAGGGCGCAAACCCATCCGACTGTGTAGGCATCGTGAGTGCGCGGGTACGTCGCCATCGTGGGCTTATCGGTGAGATCGTATTCAGCGTATGTCGATGATTAGAGGACGCCCAACCTAGAATTCGGTGCCATAACCAGGCAGTCAGGTGAATGTTTTAAGAAAGTCCCACGCAACCTCACGACTGACTCTGTTGTGGCTTCATGCATGAGGCGGTCGTGGCAGTGATTGGCCAGCAGCGTACATGGTGACTGTGCGGCGGCTCGTCCACGAATATCATTTGCGCAGGGTTGCGCAGCCGCGACATAGGAAACAATAGAGGTGTAGAAAAAAAAAAACCCCCCGTGAAGGACTGTCTTGTGCCCAAGCCAGCTCGAATCCTCGTTAGGCTATTCCCTGATAGCAAGACCACAGCCTCATGCCGACCTGAATGCTAAGCTCTTAGCTCGGAAGGCAAGCGCCTTCGCCAGTATCGAGCGAGGTTTCGGACAATGAATTCGAGTGAGATGTGATCTCAAAAGACATGTTGCATGGCCATAGCCGCCCCGCAACCGTGTAGTTGCCGAGAAGCAAGAAGGTTGACAACAGCCAGACATGCAATGCTGATTACACTCTCAAAGTCATAAGTGGCGTGATTAAGCTCAGCCGTCGCCTGGGAGCCGCTGGATACAGTAGCTTCTTAAGCTGTACTGCGACTCCCAGTGTTCAACTAAAACTATGCCTCTCTGTGTTGAACAAGCTAACTGTTTGCGTTTGCGGCTAGCTCCGAGTTTTTGGTCGGCAGACAATCCACATTTGGAGTAAATATAACTAATGTAATGTAAGTATCACGTTTGGCTGTCACATGTTCCAAACTCTCCACGGAATATCATCTAAGGTTGTACCCAATTTTTAGGCAGCGCCTACGGCGTGTGGCAACGAACTCTGTTATGATGTTTTACCGCTAGTCTAGGCTGTCTCTAACCTTGTTTTGAGTAAATATCATGCTATTGCACTGTGTATGGACTCTTTTCCTGATTATCAAACTGCTTTCTTGTCAAGATCCTAGATAGGACACATCTGATACAGAACGGCAGGTCCTTGAGATGCCCAACGATTTCGCTGGAGAGCTGTCGCAACCTGAAAATATTCGGAACAAATGCACGAATCAGAAGAAATTGGCGATAAGCCCAAGCCCCTCTCGTCTCCGTCTTTTCTTCTTTTCTTGTTACAGTACAATAGGCACTGAAATTCACAGTGCGCATAAGTACTGTAATGCACAGTAGACAGGCTATTCTGAACAACCATTTAGCCTAGATTAGCACTAGCTAGATAGTTCCTCTTTCCTTCTTTTGAATCCAAGCTACACTACACCATACAGACTCATCTCATTGATCGTGTCCCGTGGCAAGTGTAGCAACCATTCTGTTTATCACGACGATCCATTTGAACAGTATTCCCATACTGCAACATTTCTTTTCTTTTCTTTTTTTTTCCCTTATATTTGGTAATTTAGAACGATGTGCTTTAGCCTCCATTCGATGGTAAGTAGCGTCGTAACACACATCGTGGCTAGGAAATTTTGGCTTTCCGGTTAAGTGCGAATGGCCTGAGCAAGAGTGCGGATCGCTGCTATATGTATATTTCGTTTTCAAGCACATCGAGGATAGGCAGTATAAGCTGGAGCTAAGATGTCTTAGCTGGCGTTTAGTTAAGAGTTGAAGTTAATAAACCACTTGTTTTCATTTAACATGTCGCGGCGCCGGATGCTGTTAGTGGCTGGACAACACGCCAGCTGCTGGGTGGGGTCGCCGCCCCGGGGGACCCCGCAACTGTAAATATCTTCACTGATCTGCCAGAACTTTCATCGTAGTTCTTTGAGCTAGGTCCTGTCGACCACCCTACCGTAATTATTAACCTAGCTACCCGTAGATTTGCTTCGTGGCTGCACTAAAAGCGGCATGAGCTATAACTAAATAAGCTAGCTTCGGAAGCAGCAGTCAGTTACCCCGCAAAGTTGTTGAATATTGATAGAAGCACAATCGTACTTTTATTGGGCGTTGTCTGACCATGTGATTAATATAAGTATTTTATTATGAATTTTGATAGGAAGCCAGAGGACTTGAGTAAGCTCGGGGACGCAATGTATTTGCCAGATCAGAGGAGAATGTGGCCGCGCATTTGCGAACAGCACTAAAAGACCCTGATCTATCTTGTCACTATGACGGCACGACTACACGTCAGTTTCAAGTCAACACTTTGTGCCCCTCTATCCGCTCGAGTCACCAAGAATGCTTCCGAAGCAAGCTATGCCTGACGATATTTGTTCGAACCCTTCGGGCATATCTGTGCTGCGGTGGACAGAAGGTAGGTGCCCCGCACCGACAGTCAATGCACATTTCAATACAGCTGATATAGTGCTGGCACCACCAGGAGATAACATTTGGCAAAAGAAGGAGATAGATTCCCATCTATTTCATTCGACGCGGGAGACTTGGCCTGATATTTGCGTAGGCTTGTCCGTCGACGTTCTGTTCGTACTAGCCTCTGAGATCTAGGTGCAAGGCTGACCACAAGAAGACTTGCCAGCGCCAAGAAGATTCGAGCCTGTCCCAATTGTCAGCGAACTTTCACCAGTTTGTTTCACATGCCGGCAGACTGGTGGTCGATGCAAATGCAGAACTCCAATGGGCATATCGGATTTTCCCAGGAACAACGAGCTGGTCATGCATCAAGCATAAGTACGAAAACAAGATGGCTGATACAAGATGATTATTTGCTAACAACAGGTCAGGCACATGGGCATGCTTCGAAACAAAACAGCTTCTCGACGGCAATCGCTATGAGTGGCCCAGGTTCAACATTTTCACACGATGGACATCACCTAAGAACGAAACGGTTGTCCTTCTGCTCGATATTCAGCCACCTAGTATGGACCGTCTACTCCAATCGCTGATGCAGATTGATCCGGACCATTTAGAGGATCCATTGTGGATCTATGTTGGGGTAACCAGTGAGCTTATACATCTTGAAGATGAAGCAATCTGGGCCATACGCGACCAGGTGAGAGCGATCGAGATAGACAAGAAACCAGGAGGCAAGCCTGAGCCTGATTACAGGCGTCTCCACGACTTAGCGCGACACGCGATCCATGTGACGGAAACACTGGATGTTACCATGCATACCATGGAAGGGATGCTTCTACAGCATCAGGAGCTTCGATCTGACATGTCGAACCAGCAAGCATGGAAGGCTATACATCAGAAATTGCTCTTTTTCAAACAGCTGATCGGCAGTTTGCAATACCGTTCGAGGTCGAACCAAGAGCGACTACAGAATGAGATCCAGCTGTCGTTCAACATTGTTGCCCAATTCGATTCGGGCGTGTCTTTGAGAATTGCACAGGCTGCGAAGGCGGATAGTGCTGCCATGAAGACGATATCTCTCTTGACTCTGGCCTTCCTCCCCCCAACGTTTATTTGCGCAATCTTCAGCATGTCTTTCTTTGACTACAGTGCTGATTCCGGCTGGATGGTGTCGGGCAGGATTTGGGTCTATTTTGTCTTCGCGATCCCCCTCACCTTGGCAGCGTCCGTGGTATGCTATCTCTGGCAGAGGATATTTCCTGCTGAGCCACTGGATCAGCCGGGTACCGACCGTGCGACATCTGCGTGATTATGGCTGTGGTGGATCAAGGCATCTCCTGGGGAGCTGGGGGTGGGATGTTGCGATCGGGTACAACAGTACAACAAAGAGAGGACTTCAGGGTGTTCCCGTAATGAATCATATACTTGTCGACTAGATACCTATCACATGCACATATATGTGCAGTGCTAAAGCTTTTATGGTCTGCGTGGCGGACCAGTGAGGTCAGCTTTGTCGTTCAGGAGCGCCTCAACTTCCAACCTTTCCAAGCACGTATGCATTGTCGTCGTTGGGGGGCAGTTGGTCTGCGTCGTCGTGTGCTTCGTCGAGAAATTGCTTGGCGGCAACGAGCTCTGTCCCAATGGGACAGATCCATGCGACTGTATATATCGTTAGGTCAGACATGGTTGGTGGTTTTTCGTTGTGAGACACTGTATCATTCCAAACCGAGACGACAGTACTTCTTGAGGGGGAAAAATGCTTCGGAATGATAGAACTAGAATGTCTCAGCAACTTGCCATCAAAAGCCGGTAACGAATTTCCGTGGTTGTATGTTGAATGCGATGGCAAAATGGGAGAATGCCTTGACGCCCGAGGCGTTTTAGAGCTCGTCAGGCTGTATGCCGGGTAGCAATGCATGCTGAGGTCTGCATGGCTCTCGATCACTAAAAAAGCAGTGAAGATGCGCCGAGCCGAAATAACGGCGAACAAAGTCCGTTCCAGCCCACCATTTCTCGAGCCTTGCCATGGATCCCAGTAATTGGTGATTCGTAACGTGTGTGCTTGATCTCTATCATGTATCATAGGAAGAAAGAATTCCGAGGTTCTACACCATGATGAAGATGTTTGGTTGTTATGTCAGGATCGCGACCTTAAATGTCTCGATCGTTAATCGTCGCAACGGCTGTGCTGCGCCTAAAAGCAGTGAACTTGATCCATCCCCTCGATGCTAAACCCCGCTTTCTCCCCCAAAAATGGCCGCATGCCGAGCGGCCGAGCTATGCTTTAAACGGCTAGCCTCGGCTACTCCCGCCGCTAATACATTTCCTGCAGGTAAAGTTCTACATCCGCCCACCAGACATCTTTAAAGTCATCAATCGTCACCGATCCGACTTCAAATCGAGCGGCCCATGGACATGTCTACCTAGTGAAAGTGGCCCGTTTTCGCGACAGCCTGTGACACGGTAACCTGTAGCTCTTGCACCGCGCTAGTGGTGGGGCAGCTTTACCGTCCATAACGCTGCGCATCTAGGGGAGAATACGGGCATGGAAGCGTTATGTGACAGTTCTTGATACGCTCCCTAAACCTAGCAAAGCATAGCTTTGAACCAATCAACTACGAGAATGTGGCCTTCTTGTACCAACGACGGAACAGTTCATGGGTGCATTTGGCGAAAATGTTAACGCAGAGCCTGAGACACGCCAGCCCAAATAATCAACTCAGCATCTGACGACAGCTCACTTAGTCAAAGAAAGCTTTGACCGACCGTCGAATATCGCATCCGCCCATTCTTGCAGCCATCATCCGACGATTTGACCCTAGGTTGGCACAAGATATGCGATTTCTTCTCCTGGGTTAGAGGGCTGGCTCCCAAGCGTCAGCCCTGTGGGCTGCCTTCAGAGTGCCAACGCATTTTTATCTTCCTGCTAAGGCCTGCTAAGGGTGTGCGAGAATGGAACACATCCCAAAAGCGCCTGTATCATATCCCACCCGTTCTCTAGTGAATACGTCAAACGAGAAATACATTGATGACTCATCGCATTTGTTCAACTAGTGCATGCTGTGGCATTAACTCATAGAGGCACTCTTAGGTAGTCGCGCTTTGCTTATCGAGGTCCGGGAGTACGATTTTGCGAAGCTAATTGATTCACGTCTATCGAGCTGTCACTCGATTTGCCAAATCACTTCCTAATTTTCTCCATCTCAGCCGTAGTTTATTAAAGCTTATATTGGGCCAATGAAGCGCATAATCAAAAGTCCAGATGCAAAAGATTCGTATCAATCAAATATGGCCAGAGCACATCAAAGCGTTTCTAAATATCTCGACAAAGCACTAAATTCCTGCCATTACTAGCATTAACCTTTTATTCTTCCAATACTGCGCGGCCCCTCGATAAAAGTCATCATCGGCTCACAGTTCTTATAGAAGCCCATCGTTCTAATGAGATTATGCCGGATTATACGGTTGGGTTTCTTAGATAAGCCGTAGCTAGCTACTATATAGAATCTGGCGGATCAGAAAGGACAATTACAATTCTATGGCCCACTCGGGCCGTTCGCAGCTGATGCCTAGCATCACTTCACTAGCTTTCGATGACGGCCTCCCGCGCTAGGGCCTCCGGTCTGCGATCACAACACTCTCTTCATTCTGATCAAACGTTGTCCTCTCTCTCAGCCTTCTCAATCTTCTGTATCTCGCCTTCCTGTATAGTCTATACAGGAATTTTGGCCTGATTGTACTCAAAGACACCTGTAGCTGTGACTCTCCCACATTGTTTGGCCGAATGACTTCGGCAAGTAGTGGTCTATCGGCGCTTCCCATAAAGTAAACTTCAGAATTCCTCAACGCCCAATGGTCAGCGCGACTACCGATCGGTGCATCATCACAGCAAACTACAACTGTCCCGAACAAAGCTGTCGAGTTGACCCAGGAATTGTTGCGGCCACGGCACCTGACATCTGTTGTCTGAAGACACTCGGTGGTCATATATGCGAATGTGGCAACATCTTCGGAATCTTGAACAATGTGGGTCCAGTAGTTTCGATCCTGACAAGGGATTTTGAAGCATCGAAAAGGTATATCAGGCTGGATACAAGCGACAATGAAGTTTTGTCCGCTTCGATCGATGCCAGTATGCCGTAGGTCAAAGAGGATATCATAAACGAGCGTTCCAAACATACTCAAATGATTGTCGTCTAGCCCACGGAACCACGTCTGTAGATTAGAACCCTGCAATGCCTCAATAACGCGATGTTCTCCAAGCAATGAATTCCAGTAAAGGGGAATTTCCATACGACCTTCGACATATGCGGGGAGAATGTCTACAAGGAGGTCGCGAAGTCGCACTCTGCGGGCGATGCCAGTACAAACACTCATTTGGATGCCGATGGGCGCATCGAAATCTAGAGTACGCAGTGGTCTTTTATCCAGAATCTTTGACTTTTTCGTGATTCCAGGTCTCTTGACCCATCCCTGATTGAACTGAACTACCGCAACAGCGGGCCCACTACTTTGCAGTGCGAATCCCATCTGCCTTTCAGAGACCTCCCAGTATTCTGGCGAGGTGCCCAGCTCGTGAGACGATTCCCTTGACATCAAAATCTGCCTCTGCGGATCGGCATCGCACATCGACGTGGAAGTTATCCTAGTGCCGATCACAGCTTTGTTACGGCGAGGGAATGTTTTGTCCGTCAACTTAATATTGGATGCCGACTTCCAATGCAGCTTGTCATTAGTGCCGCTATCTCCGTCCCATGCAGGAGTGATGTATCCACTGCCAATTGAAATGGCGTAGAGACTTGTGGCGTCATCATGAGTGGTGATGAACTCTCCTGGACCCCAGGTATCTAGAAGGTCCTCCGGTTCGGTAAAGAGATCAAGCCTTGTATCAGATTCAGAAAGGGCCGTAATACCATCAGAACCATGGCTCAACTGAAAAGTGAACACTTGCTCTTGTAGCATGTCCCCAAAACAGCTGAGGTTCATCAGAGATCCAATAATGCAAGGCCCCCCGAAGTTTTCATGCCACTGATTCTCCCCTATCAAGATGATACGGCGGAGCCGAGTGTCCAGGAAGAATGGCCGAATAGGTCCGCAATGTGCTTGGGAATATGACAGGAAAGCAAGAGACAAGAATTGGGCTAGCAGAGAAGGCGATAGGAGTCCTTTATCATTGCCTTTCGCAAACACCTGCGAGACGAACTCTGATACATGCGATGTTATCGCATCGACATCATGAATGAAGTTTCGTATAAGGAGCAGGTCGACCCGGTGAAGCTCAAGAATTGACTCATGCCTCGAGATGAAGGTGAATGAGTCGCAACAGCCTCCCATTTGCTGAAGAGCCGAGATTGCCCGCTCCAATTGTCTTAAGACGTTTCCCACAACGGACTGGTCCTTATTCTTTCTCAAAGAATCTGCGAGCGAGACAATAGCGGTCGAGTTGTTATCTTGGAAGATCACGGAGCCGAATTGATTCTCTTGAAGCCCCGTAGGCATTGGACTGACTCCTCCTATTCCGCAGAAATACTCGAGGCTTTCACGAATAGAACATTCATCCGTATTCGAGAATTCCGGTGCTGGTACCTTGTTTTGGAGCGGTAGCACTTTTGGATCTAGTACCTGACTGCTCACATCTCTGTTGCTGTGTAAGCATTTCTCGATATGGAATGCGGGATTGAATGGTTCCAGGTCTGGAACGTTGAACTTTGTATAGATCCACGGTCCATCACGAAACGCTTCCAATAGCTCACTAACTATTTCTGTAGATGAATAACCCAGTTTTCGAAGTTCATGAAGCCATGAGTAATCTTCAATTGCAATGCGTTCAAAGGACTCCTCTAGTAGACGACACGCCTTTTCCGTATCCAGTGTAGAAATAGCTTCGCGGAAGGACTCCGCTATGTGAGAGTTTTCTTCTGAGATTTCGTCAAGTATATTGTCCACGTCTGTCCAGTTAGCGCCCTTTTCGAGCAGGATCTGGACTACATTCTCGTGTCCTGCAGATGAATCAGCTTGCAGAGCGTTGCCGTATTTTCCACTCTGGGCATTGACGTCGGCACCTTTTTCCAGCAGGAGCTGCACCACGGCCACGTTTCCTTCGTAGGAAGCAGCAGCAGCCTGTAGTGCATTGTCATACTCGCCTCCCTGGGCATTAACGTCGGCACCTTTTTCCAACAAGAGCTGCACAATGTCTACGCTTCCTTCGTAAGAAGCAGCCTGGAGTGCATTGCCATACTTGCCTCCCTGGACGTTGACGTCGGCACCTTTTTCCAGCAGGAGCTGCACCACGGCCACGTTTCCTCCGTTAGAAGCAGCAGCAGCCTGTAGTGCATTGCCATACTTGCCTCCCTGGACGTTGACGTCGGCACCTTTTTCCAGCAGGAGCTGCACCACGGCCACGTTTCCTCCGTAGGAAGCAGCAGCAGCCTGTAGTGCATTGCCATACTCGCCTCCCTGGGTATTGACGTCGGCACCTTTTTCCAGCAGGAGCTGCACAATGTCTACGCTTCCTTCGTAGGAAGCAGCAGCAGCCTGTAGTGCATTGTCATACTCGCCTCCATGGGCATTGACGTCGGCACCTTTTTCCAGCAGGAGCTGCACTACGTCCACGTAACCTCTGTAGGAAGCAGCCTGTAGTACATTGCCGTACTCGCCTCCCTGGGCATTGGCATCGGCGCCGTTCTCCAAAAGTATTTTGGAAATGTCCCGATTCCTATTTTCCAACGCGGCATATAAAGCGTTGCCATACTTGCCTCCCTGGGCATTGACGTCGGCACCTTTTCCCAGCAGGAGCTGCACCACGGCCACGTTTCCTTCGTAGGAAGCAGCAGCAGCCTGTAGTGCATTGTCATACTCGCCTCCCTGGGCATTAACGTCGGCACCTTTTTCCAACAAGAGCTGCACAATGTCTACGCTTCCTTCGTAAGAAGCAGCCTGGAGTGCATTGCCATACTTGCCTCCCTGGACGTTGACGTCGGCACCTTTTTCCAGCAGGAGCGGCACCACGGCCACGTTTCCTCCGTAGGAAGCAGCAGCAGCCTGTAGTGCATTGCCATACTTGCCTCCCTGGACGTTGACGTCGGCACCTTTTTCCAGCAGGAGCTGCACTACGTCCACGTAACCTCTATAGGAAGCAGCCTGTAGTACATTGCCGTACTCGCCTCCCTGGGCATTGGCATCGGCGCCCTTCTGCAAAAGTATTTTGGAAATGTCCCGATTCCTATTTTCCAACGCGGCATATAAAGCGTTGCCATACTTGCCTCCCTGGGCATTGACGTCGGCGCCGTTGTCGAGCAGGAGCTGTACAGCATCTTTGTCTCCTTTGTAAGAGGCAGCCTGTAGTACATTGCCATACTTGCCTCCGTGGGCATTGGCATCGGCGCCGTTCTGCAAAAGTATTTTGGAAACCTCTAAACTCCCGCTTTCTAACGAGGCATTTAAAGCGTTGCCATACTTGCCTCCGTGGGCATTAACGTCGGCGCCGTTGTCGAGCAGGAGCTGTATCACTTCCTGTTCTCCTTGGTACGAGGCAGCCTGGAGTGCGCTGCCATACACGCCTCCCTGGGCATTGACGTCGGCGCCATTGTCGAGTAGAAGCTGTATAATATCCACATCTCCTTGGTACGAGGCAGCAGCAGCCTGTAGAGCGTTGCCATACTCGCCTCCCTCGGCGTTAACGTCGGCGCCGTTGTCGAGCAGGAGCTGTATAATATCTACGTTTCCTTGGTACGAGGCAGCAGCAGCCTGTAGAGCGCTGCCATACTCGCCTCCCTCGGCATTAATATCGGCGCCGTTGTCGAGCAGGAGCTGTATCACTTCCTCTTCTCCTTGGTACGAGGCAGCCTGGAGTGCATACTCGCCTCCCTGGGCATTGGCATCGGCGCCGTTCTGCAAAAGTATTTTGGAAACCTCTAAACTCCCGCTTTCTAACGAGGCATTGAAAGCGTTGCCATATTTGCCCCCTTGGGCATTGACGTCGGCGCCGTTGTTGAGCAGGAGCTGTATAGCATCTTTGTCTCCTTTATAAGAGGCAGCCTGTAGTGCATTACCATACTCGCCTCCCTGGATATTAACTTTAGCTCCTTTATCAAGCAGGAGCTGCACCACGTCCACACTTCCCATATACGAAGTAATGGCTGCTTGTAGTACGTTGCCATACTCGCCTCCCTGGGCATTAGCATCGGCGCCGTTCTCCAGAAGTATCTTGAAAATCTCTCGATTCCCGCGTTCCAACGCGGCATATAGAGCATTGCCACATTTGCCCCCCGGGGCATTGACGTCGGCGCCGTTGTCGAGCAGGAGCTGTACAGCATCCTTGTCTCCTTTGTAAGAGGCAGCTTGTAGTACGTTGCCATACTTGCCTCCCTGGGCATTAGCATCGGCGCCGTTCTCCAGAAGTAGCTTGAAAACCACTTTCCCCCCAATTTCTAACGAGGCATATAGAGCATTGCCAAATTTGCCTCCCTGGGCATTGATATGGGCGCCTTTGTCAAGCAGGAGCTGCACGACGTCCCTCCTGACATTAAAGGAACCAGCAGCAGCCTGTAATGCGTTGCCGTATGTTCCGCCTTGTTCGTTGACGTCGGCGCCTCGATCCAAGTGCATGCGCACGTCCGCAATGTCGGCTCGCCATGCTGCATCGTGCAATTCAGTGCTCGGCATGGTTGACAGTCAGGGCTGAGCTCGAGATTGTGAAGAGGCTGTTGTCGCCAAAGTATACGAGTAGCGTTGGAAACAGGGAATAGTGAATGCCACTTAGGATACTGTGATGCACTTGAGATACTGGAACGGTAGTCTCATGAATACTATCGAACGATACTTCGAGGCTTTATTACTGCCAGTTCACAGATATCACTTGCTGATGACCTGGAATGGAAGAAAGCCAAAAGACTTAGGTGGCTGTGAAGCGGAGTCGATCGGGTAGGCCTCTCAGAACTTCATGCAAGAATCGCTAAAAATCCTGCTCGATTCGATTTCAATGAGGATTCAATGCCTTGACGCCGAAGGCATTCCGAAGCCTTGTCAGGCTGTACGCCGTGGTGGCAATGCTGTGGTTGCATGCTGAGACCTGCATTGCTCTCGAGGACTGAAAGGCCCCTGTAGCGGGACGAAGATGCGTCAAGCAGAATTGTCGGCGAACCAGGTGCTGTCTCAGTCCACCATCTCTTTGGAGTCCTTCCATGATAATTGGTGTTTCTGAACTTGATTGGTTGATCCTTTGGATCTTTTGGGGATGGGGACGCATGAGGTTGGTAATTCCCGAGCTGTTGCGCAACGAATTAGGTCTTTCGTTGTGATGTCAGTATGCTCAGTAGGAATGCTGTGGCAATAGATAACGACGATATCAAAACGTCTTCATATCACGTTAGTCGCAACGGCCGTGCTACATCTTTAGCAAGCACAACTCGTTTGGCTGTCGCAACCGGTCTTTTCGTTGGCCAAACCCCACCTCCGGTGGAAAAAGATAGTGGTCGCATACTAGACATCCAGATCTATGCCGAAATAAGCTAGCTCTTGCAGCTCCAGCAGCATCTATTGCAACCATGCTCATTTTTACACTTCTGTCCAATGCCACAGATTACCGATTCGAACACGCAAAAGAGTAACGAAACGATACCCTGGACGTAAGACTTGCACAGTCATCAAATCGTCACCGATCCGACTTCTGGGCGGGCGGTCCATGGACATGTCTACCTGGTGAAAGTGGCCCGTTTTCGCGATAGCCTGTGACACGGTAACCTGTAGCTCTTGCATCACGCTAGTGGTGGAGTGGCTTTCCGTTCGTAACGCTGCGCTTTTTAAGGAGGGATACGGGCATTCGAGCGTTATGTGACAGTTCTCGATACGCTCGCTAAAGCTGGCTGAGCATAGCTTTGATCCAATCAAATCCGAAAACGTGGCCGTCTCGCGCCAACAACGAAATGATCCAAAAGCACAGACACAGCTAAACACCAAGCGCGATGGCCATGCAATTCCGTTGTGCACTTGCATATAGGAAGCAAAAGGCATCGATTAATTGTCGAACATCGCGTTCACAGACTGAAATTGAGAGAAACAACATCTTTGAATCGTTCCTTCTCCCAGATAACAGAACGTCTCGATAATCAGCTACAGGCCTTGTCCAGCTGAACGCGATAGTACTCATCACTATGCTCTTCTTTTGGAATTATCAGCAGCAGGCAAGTGTGGCTGGGCTCTTTCCCCGCCTTCACGCAGTCTTTTCTTGAGCGCGCCCGCACACGCTTGTCTCTTCCTGTCAGTGGTGTGCATTTTTGTATCATTAGACCCTGGCGACATCTTTCGATTTTTAGGACTTCGGTTAAGAGCACTGCCAGCCAGATACTATTTTGGAAGCTTTGCGTCCCATGTGTCATGATACAAGTCACAAGCTGGAGGTTTGGTTGAGGCGGCTGAACTCTCTGGAGATCCACTAGTTTGATCAGAGCATCCAACTCAATACCTGGGCCGCCCTTTGCAAAGAGATGAAAGCCAGAGAGAGGCCTGATGTCTAAGATCATGCTCTCTTCAGGTAAACACATTGATTCCGTTTGCTGGTGCTCAAGATCGTGTATTATTCGTGTTTGACCAGTCCTTCACGGATTCAGCAAATCGTATCACCCAAACACGACCCGATCTACAGCCGATTGCAATCGTTGATGTTCTCACTCTTAAGTCTAAAGGGCGATAATCTGGTGGCAACCAGATTAGGTTGTCGCCGTTGTAGACTATCCAAACATTGTTAGCACTAATGCTATATCTACTATAGCTGCTGTCGCCATCTAACGCAGCTTGTGCCAATAGCGCAGAGTCCATAGGAGATGATTTTAAAGCAATGTCGCCAATATTTCTTGAATGACGAGAGCTATAAGTTGGTTCGTGTAGCTCATCAGACTTAATATCCACTTGCAATGTCTGGAGGCAGACGCCTGACTCGGCGTCCCAAATTTTCACTGTATGATCGATTGAACCAGACGCTATCCTGCGGCCGTCGATCGAGATCGCCACAGAATAAACCCAGTTTTTATGGCCTTCGAGTGTTTGCAGACAGGTACCCAATTCGACGTCCCAGACCTTGACCGTTTTATCGCCAGAGCCAGACACTACCTTGCGGCCGTCGGCCGAGATCGCCACGGAACCAACCGAACGGCTATGGCCTTCGAGCGTCTGCAGGCAGGCGCCCGATTCGACGTCCCAGAGCTTGACTGTTTCATCGCCAGAGCCGGACGCTACCTTGCGGCCGTCGGCCGATATCGATAAACAATAAACCGAGTCGCTGTGGTCCTCGAGCGTCTGCGGGCAGGCGCCTAATTCGGCGTCCCATAGCCTGACCGTCCTATCGTCAGAGCCGGACGCTACCCAGCAGCCGTCGGTTGAGATCGCCGCGGAACAGACAGTACCGGAATGGCCCTCGAGCGTCTGCAGGCAGGCGCCCGATTCGCCGTCCCATAGCCTGACCGTCCTATCGTCAGAGCCGGACGCTACCTTGCGGCCGTTGGTTGAGATGGCCACGGACCAAACACGACCCCTATGGCCCTCGAGCGTCTGCAGGCAGGCGCCTAATTCGGCGTCCCATAATTTAACCGTCCCATCGTCGGAGCCGGACGCTAGCCAGCGGCCGTCGGTCGAGACCGCTACGGACCAAACATGATCGCTATGGCCCTCGAGCGTCTGCAGGCAGGCGCCTAATTCGGCGTCCCATAATTTAACCGTCCCATCGTCGGAGCCGGACGCCAGCCTGCGGCCGTCGGTTGAGATGGCCACGGACATGACCGAGCCGGAATGGCCCTCGAGCGTCTGCAGGCAGGCGCCTAATTCGGCGTTCCAGAGTTTGATCGTGTTATCAGAGGAGCCGGACGCCAGCCAGCGGCCGTCGGTCGAGACCGCTACGGACCTAACATAACCGCTATGGCCCTCGAGCGTCTGCAGGCAGGCGCCTGACTCGATATCCCAGAATTTGATCGTGTTATCAGAGGAGCCGGACGCCAGCCTGCGGCCGTCGGTTGAGATGGCCACGGAGCTGACCCCATAGGAATGGCCCTCGAGCGTCTGCAGGCAGGCGCCCGACTCGGCGTCCCATAGCCTGACCGTCCTATCGGCAGAGCCGGACGCTACCTTGCGGCCGTCGGTTGAGATGGCCACGGACCAAACACGATCCCTATAGCCCTCGAGCGTCTGCAGGCAGACATTCCAATCCGCCTCAACCTTGGGTGCTAAATCTATCCAACCAGGGGACTCTTTGTGAAATAGCTTTTTGACTAAGCTATTAGTCGGGCTGAAAATTAGGGCTGACGTATACGTTTGTAGTGGTGCAAGTTCGATGCCTCCTTTTTGTGAAAGAAGAAAACGACGAGCATCCTTAGCGAGATTCTGCAGCTCCTCGGAAGCAGTGCTAGCCTATACGTTATTAGCCTTCTAACTTGTTATTGTACTTCAATCTAATGCGAGAATTGCAAATTTACTAGGACTTTTTCTAGCTTTTGTATTTCTTTCACACCTTCCGGGATGCTGTGAAGCAAACTGAGAGCCTCAAGCCAATAAAGGTAATTGGTCTTCAGGAACCTCAGAGTATCGGTAATTGCTGACTTCCCGTGCATGCCCGTCTGTATTATATCTCCCGAATCTTGGAGATGATCTGCCCAATAGACACAGGAGTATCGCATGCTCGCTAGCGGGTCAGGAGAAGGGGTCTCGACTTTATCGATAGGATAGCCAGGCTGGCGCAAACCGTAAATATCGCGCTTTAAGGTGCCAAGAAGGTCCAATGAGTCTGCAAAAATCTTGAAATGTTGGTTCTCAATACCAGAGCGTAAAATCTTACTTCCTGCTTTCTCCAAAAGAAAATCTTTCGCGGATTGATATACAAAGTAAACAGTGCCCTCTCGAAGTATAAGAAAGGAACCGCATAATGCGACGATTTCTTGTATCTCATCTTGATCGAGGTCTTCGATAGACCGAATCAGGCCCTTTAGCTCGCTTAGAGTGACAGGTCGATAAACCAGCAAAACCAAAGCCAGAATCTCGCGACAGATTTCGGCATCCATGGACTCAAAGACATGTTCAATCATCCGCTTATAAAGCTCGTCGAGCCCTGGAGGGAATGACTTCAACATGTTCTGCGTATGCCTCTCTGCAACCTGAGGACCCTCAAGTTGCTGGCAGACCAAGGCTACCCACAGGAATGTTCCATTGGCATTGTCAGCTAAGTAGCGTCGCACGGCTTCTTTTGTCTCTTCTTTCTTGTATATCTTGGTTCTTGCGAGCTGTTCCACCCTGTAGTCGACGAAAAAGTCGACGGCTTTTGTGACAGCATTTTGATTCACCTCAAGCTGAAGCCTGTCCAGATGCTTCGCATTGTTAAGCTTTGCTTCTATGTCCGGCCAATTACGACTGGACACAATCCATCTGACGGTTGAAGTGTCGATAATAAAATCAATAAGCTGCTCCCTTTCGGTAGTGCACTCATCCAAGGCATCGATGATTATGGTAGCGTTCTTCAGACTTGCATCGTTTAAGATAGCGGTTGCAATTTCTCGAACATCATGCCAAACGTTGGCACCAGCGAATAGCTTCTCACCTTTTTCATCATACGCTTTTCGTACATGCTGGATAAGCATCTCTTTCTGGCTGACAAGGTGATAGATCAGGCCTCGCAATACAGATGTCGCATTGTTTAATGCGTCAATAGTGGCTTGGCAGAAGAAATAACACAATGGACTAAATGCGTCCTTCTGCAGCTGATCGATAATGCCGCAAAGAAGCATCGTTTTGCCTTTGCCAGGATCTCCTTTGATCCAAAGAAGCCGATTGTGCTGATCTTTACGAAATTGGTTGAAGATATCGTGTTGGAGAATCCAGGAATAAGAACCCTCGAGTAGACCGCCTTTGGTCTTCTCGATACGCGCCTTGTCGGTACGGGGATCAGTCACGAGAAGGTCACGTAAACACTGCTTGTCTTTGTCATCTTGGTCTCTTCTCTGTTGTTGCTGAGTTTGATCCTGAATGGCCAATTTTGTTTTTTCTACCTCGGTACTAACTTCTATATATCAGCCAACTTCTTATCATACAGCGGGATGAGCTTGAGAACCCGCGGTTTTACATACTACCGTCAAGAAGCTCGACCAGCTTTCTTTCTGCCTCTATCTTGTTCGGTGCCACTTTGCGGAGCAGATCCTTTGCGTAAGCGGCTGCTGCCATAGCTGCATAACCTTGCCAGACCTTGTTTTTGTGTGTATCTGAATAGTCACAAATCCCGCGGACAACAATACACGGGAATTGATTCATCAGTCCAGCAGCTTCCATCTCGAAACATAGGACATCATGCTCGGCCGAGAGTTTGTCGCGCAGGTTCGCATCCTTCATGAGCTGATTTGCTGAAGCAATGGTTCCATAGTGGATAGTTGGACTGTCTTGCTTTTCGGATCGTCCAGGCCTCCCAGATACCTGCGTTGTGTCACACATGGCCGAACATTCTTCTTCCTTCGTGCCAGCATGTAAATATGACGAAACATATAGCTTGTCTGTGCTGGGATCTGGTTTTGTATAATCTTGCTGCAGCCTCCAATTGTTTGAGAGTACATCCGCGATCGTCTTTTCGATATCGTGGCCACGGCGCTTATATTGGGCTTTGAGGTTGGCTATAGCCGCCAAGATGAACTGGGGCGGTTGATTGAGATGCGAAGTCACGACGAATTCCGAATTTTGGATAGTCTTGCCATAGTCGTACTGGAATACGCCGCCGCTACCGGGACCTGGCGAGCTGACGACGATGTCACCTAGACGAACATCATGATTTGCGCTTGGCGCACCGCCGCCAATGCCAACCATAAGACCGATTCTTATGTTGGGAAAGCTGCGAACCATGTCCCGAGCCACCGTTGCAGCCGTAACCAATCCGTATTGCCCATTGGGAAGTGCAGCGATAACAACATTGTGCTTGCCGATTCGGCCGAGAACGTACGAGTTGTTGTCGTTTACGGGCAAGTATTCGGGTTCGTCATGCTCTTCGTCGAGGAATGAGGCTGCGGCGACAAGCTCGGTTTCGACAGCGCATATCCAGCCGACTGTGTAGAGGTTGGGATCTGACATGTTGGCACGCGGTATCGATGCGCAGATTCAAGCGTTATGGCGCGAGATGTTCGATTAGCCTTTCCGCGTAGAAATCTGGAAGAACTTTTGATAAATGTAGGCTTGGTGATTGATTGAAGCGAGAGATTCGGAGATACCTTCTTGACGCCCGAGGCGTTCCAGAGCCTTGTCAGGCTGTACGCCTTGATGGCGATGCTGCAGCTACATGCTGACCTGCATGGCTCTCGAGCACTGAAAAAGCCTTACAGGGGGTGAACATGCACCGAGCTGCAACATCGACGATCCAGATACGGTTCTAGCCCACCATCTCTTTGGAGTTTTGCTATGATAACTGAACTCGATGGCTGATCTTTTGGGGCACGCATGATATTGGGAATTTTCGAGCCATTGCGCCACAATCTGGCCTTTCGTTGTTATGTCTATTTAGCGATGCATAGATCGCGAAGATCTCAAAACGTCTTAAATAGTAATTTCACGTTTGTCGCAACAGCCGTGCTGCATTTTTAAGCAAATACAACTCGATTGGCTGTCGCAAGCAGTGTCCAAACCCCGCTTCTCTGCCAAAAAGTTAGCGACCGCATGCAGAATGGCCAGATCTATGCCCCAAAGAGCTAGACCCGGCCGTGCCCCCTACCACCCCACTCCAATTCAATTCAATTTTACACTTCTGTCCTATGCCACGATTACTGATTCGAACACGCAAAAGAACCATTCAATGATACAGTACCCTAGACAACAGAGACTTAGAAGACTTGCACAGTCATCAATTCGTCACCGATCCGACTACTGGGTAGGCGGTCATAGGACATGTCTACCTGGTGAAAGTGGCCCGTTTTCGTTATAGCCTGTGACACGGAAACCTATAGCTCTTGCACCGCGCTAGTGATGGGGCAGCTTTCCGTACATAACGCTACGTATTTGAGAGAGGAATACGGGCATGGAAGCGTTATATGACAATTCTTAATACGCTCGCTAATGGTTAGCTTCGATCCAATAGAATCCGAGAACGTAGCCGTTACCCATAGCATGGTCTATTGGTACAGCCTGGGCATCGAAATCGGTATCCCGAACACAGCTGAACGTCAAGCGCTGGTTTCCCAGGTCCGTATAGCCATTCTGGCCACCTGCTTAAGGGCATGCTTATTGTTCATGTGATGAATGCGCGGGAAACGGCCCCCTGTAGTCTTCACCATATCGGGGAGCGTGCTAAACACGAAGTGCTCGATATTGCATTCCGTTGTAGCATCAATACACCCTGCCAGTTAAATGCAACAATATGCGTCAGGCCCGATCTTAGCAGCACCTGCCGCCCGCTGGCGATGCATTTCGGAAGCACCGGCAGCTGGGTGACGTTTTAGTGAATAAATGCACCGTATCCAGTCGAAAGTGACCGAGTTCCAGGATTAGTTCCAAGGCACAAGTCCCACGGAGTGCGTTTATAATTTTATTTTCCCACCCTGCAATGGTGCATTTTAGAACAAGAAGATGGCATTTTGACCAATATTAATGCGGCATGTGATGCTCTATCATTTAGCGTAATTATATATTAAAGCACCAAGCCTAATAGGAATTAGGAGTATATCACTAAGCATGGAATAAATCAAATATATACTGATTCAGAAACAGAAGACGAGATTGCACCTTTAGCAGATCTGGCAAATCGTGAACCAGCATTATATGCCAGAGAAATGCCATCATTGAGCTTTCATCGTTTCCTAGTCTCACTTTCATATCAAACTTAGATAGACTATTCTGCACTCGTTGGTCGGACCTAAGCGGATCATCTTTACATACACGGCTTTTTTATAATTAACTCCTGGCCAGGCTTAGTATGCTTTCGCTTATTGGATTGCCTCTGTGTCCCCACGCTTGACTTCTTTTGATCGCCGTTAATGGCAAAAAACGGAGGTACTGACCCTTAAAGGTTGGTATTATTATGAGCTTTTTTGGCGGCGTTAAGCAGCCGGACGATCTCCCGGTGTCCTCTATTTAAAGCTGCTTCTAAAGCGTTACCGAAACACCCGGCCTCGGCATTAATATCGGCTCCGTTATTTAGCAGCAGCTGCATAATTCCCTGGTATCCTCTAAATAAAGCAGCCTGTAAAGCATTGCGGTATCTTCCGCCCTGGGCATTAACGTTGGCGCCTTTATCGAGTAGGAATTGGACCATTTCCTGATGTCCTTCAAATGAAGCACCCTGCAGAGCGTTGCCGCCCTGGGCATTGACGTCGGCGCCTTTATCGAGTAGGATTTGGACGATTTCCTGGTGTCCTTTAAATGAAGCAGCGTATAAAGCGTTATCGACGTCGGCGCATTCTTCGTCGTCGGTGCATTCTTCGTCGTTAGTGCATTCTTCGTCGTCGGCGCATTCTTTAATCTCGTCGTTAACGTCTGCCCCGTTATCGAGTAGCAATCGAACGATTTCCAGGTGTCCTTCCGATAAAGCAGCGTAAAAAGCGTTACCGCCGTGGGCATTAACGTCGGCGCCTTTATCGAGTAGGATTTGGACGATTTCCTGGTGTCCTTTAGATGAAGCAGCGTATAAAGCGTTATCGACGTCGGCGCATTCTTCGTCGTCGGTGCATTCTTCGTCGTCAGTGCATTCTCCACTCTTGGCGTTGACGTCTGCCCCGTTTTCGAGTAGCAGTCGGACGATTTCTTGGTGTCCTTCCGATGACGCAGCGCAAAGAGCGTTGCCGTACTCTCCACCTTGAGCCTTGACGTCTGCCCCGTTTTCGAGTAGCAGTCGGACGACTTTTTGGTGTCCTTCCGATGACGCAGCGTAAAGAGCGTTGCCGTATTCTCCACCTTGAGCATTGACGTCTGCTCCCTGGCTCAGCAGGAATTTTACGATTCCCTGGTGTCCTTCTGTGGAAGCAAATTATAGAGCGCTGCCGCCAGATCTATATTAGGCATGAATATCAGCCCCTTTCTCGAGCAAAAATTTGACAATTCCCTGGTGTCCTTCAGATGAAGCAACCTATAAAGGGTTGCCATAAAATACCGCGGCATAAACGTCGGCTCCTTTATCGACTAGAATTTGGATAATTCTCTAGTATCCTCCCTCTAAAGCAGTATAGAGAGCGTTATCGTAGTGTCCGCCCTAAGCATTAACGTCGGCCCCTTTATCAACCAGAATTTGCACGATCTCCTAGTGTCCTCCAACTAAAGCTGCCTGGAGAGCGTTGCCGTATATTCCGCCTTGGGCATTAACGACGGCCCCTTTATCGAATAGTAACTGCGCGAGTTCCCGGTGTCCTCCAATTAAAGCTGCCTGTAGAGCGTTGCCGTAGTGTCCGCCCTGGATATTAACGTCGGCCCCTTTATCGAGTAGCAGCTTCACGATCTCCCGGTGGCCTCCGTATAAAGCGGCCTGGAGAGCGTTGCCGTATCGTCCGCCCTGCGCATTGACGTCGGCACTTCTGTCGAGCAGCAGCTGCACAATCTCCCGGTGCCCTTCTTGTGAAGCGGCCTATAGAGCGTTGCTATAGAATCCACCCTGTGTATTAATAACGGCCCCGTTATCGAGCAGCAGCTTCACGATCTCCCGGTGGCCTCCGTATGAAGCGGCCTGGAGAGCGTTGCCGTATCGTCCGCCCTGCGCATTGACGTCGGCACTTCTGTCGAGCAGCAGCTGCATAATCTCCCGGTGCCCTTCTTGTAAAGCGGCCTGTAGAGCGTTGCTATAGAATCCACCCTATGTATTAACAACGGCCCCGTTGTCGAGCAGCAGCTTCACGATCTCCCGGTGGCCTCCCTCTAAAGCGGCCTATAGAGCATTGCCGTAGAATCCGCCCTGGGCGTTAATATCTACTTCCTTTATCTCGAGAAGCATCTTGGCCACTTCGGTATATCCATTTTCGGCTGCCCACAATAGCGGTGTTCGACCGATACTATCTTTTGCATCCTGGTTCTTCTTATTCCATACTGCGCGTAAAATATTTCCAAGCCCAAAAATGGCTACAAGGTGTGTTACCTCCACCCCACTAGGCGCTCTTTGGCTATATCCCGAATACCGCCACTTCGTACTAGTATCAATAAAATATGCTTGAACTAAGGCATCGATCTGCGCAGGCTTTCCAAAAAACCCAGGAACTTCCTCATATCTAAAAAGGGCTCGTGCATAGTAACCCCAATAAAAAGCCGCGTATCCAAAAAATCGATGTTCCTTGAGACGGTCCTCATACTCCTAATCGCTCTAACAGCGCCCATCAGCAAAAGCATCGAATAAGAGATACGTAGTGCAGGTTACTGCCAAAGTCGAATGTGCTGCAGGAAACCATCTGCCTTGCGTGCTTTCAAAGTACTTTTGTATTATATAATGTACTAATCGGACAACGCTGCTCGCTTCATCGATTGTCACCAATCCTGCACAGGCGGAAACCATATCATGGACCTGCGTAATATTATCCTTATCCAGTTTTGTCTCACCAATTTTGACCGCAAGCGCATGCTGCAGCTCTGTTTTAGTGAGTGGTCGTTGTGCGCATGTGATCCACACCAGCACTTGTTTCGCAAGCTCGACTTGCCCTTTGAGCTGGCCTTCAATTCGTTGCATTGCACCATCGTACGCTACTGTGTAGCTTTTTGAGCCGCTTCCCAGATCCTTCAATGCCTTCCGTACGGCTGTAGGATTATACTTATCCATGAGTGTATCACAGTAGAGCTTGGCAAGCAGAAACCTAATTAATTAGTATAGGTTAGTTGGCAGATATATTCGTAATAGACTTACATTCCGTCCACTATCTGACTAATAGTCTATGTGATCTCATCTGGCAACCCGTCCGTCTCTGCAACAAATTTGGGGAAACGTGATACGGCGCCTTTCAGATATATTCCTATATCTTCTTCACTGGCTCGTATCTCAATTATCAAGCTACTTGAGAATTCCTTCTTAATGTCAGGCATATGCCGAGACGTCGCAAAGACGCTTACGCGTAGCTGAGTCTAAATGTTACGAACATGCACCCTTGCAGAAGGACAAACAACTGTGTTGGCGCTTAAGAAGGTATGCTGCGGGGCAGTGACCACGGCCCTGGCCAAAAGACCCAGCCACCCCCGCCAGCTGTCAACAAGTGTTGACAGGATCATGGCCTTGGCAATGATCCATTGGCATGGATCACAAGGATCATTGTGATCCATAAGATCCAAGAACAAAGGGGGATCATACTTGTTGGTATGATCCAAGCAAACATCAGTGAGGGAATGAATGGATATATTAGGGAGGGATTTCCTACGGTTACATAGACAGTCATTACCTCAGTGATCAATCTAAGCATCTATCTTACCCATAGGTGAAGCATTCAATACGCTTTGACGACTACACTTGTGAATCATTTCAGGACCACCATCTTCAGTTACTCATTGCTCAGTTCAGTATCTTGGCTAGCGTTCCCTGTTAGCATAAACCCCCAACACCTCTTATACTCAGGTTTATTCTAGAAACCCGTAGTATAGTCGTTACACTAAAGGCTAAAGAGTTGGTGAAGAAATCGTGTTCTGCATTTGTCTACGACCTGGCATTCATCCAGCGCATCGACGACGATGAAAACCCTGGAGAATGTCTCGATTGTAGTCCGAAATGCCGTTGAGATCTCTTCTAGAGTCGGTGTGGTTCGTTTCTTCGCATATTTTCTATGGAGCTTCGATAGAATCACTGGTAGTGAGGGACTGTTATTGGCCAGCTGTTTGAGCAGGCTAGACATAAGATGTTCAAGTTTCTGCTCAGCATGACGATTGAAATTGGAGTAGATGTAGACCACAGCAGTGGTGAGATCGGTAGAAAAGCGACTCTCAAGGTCGTCAATGACGATAGACGAGAGAATTGTCTTGCCAGCTCCAGGTATGCCAGGACAAAATAGTCTTTGTCCAGGCTTATCTACCCATCTTTGGTATATGTCGCAGTTAAGAAGCCACTGCCCTGTGCCAGGCTGTCGTCTTCGTAGATAGTCGGAATGCTGCGGGCCGTAGTCGACAGGCGTGAGCCAATTGAGTATCTCCTGATTCTGCTTTATCGTATGTGTCTCTTTCGCTGTTATTTGGGTCTTATGAACTATTCGACGGATTTTATTGACTGCAAGACTCTTCTAGTGAGCATAACAGTTAAGATGCATCGATAGGCAATAATGCAAATTGTGGTAACTAACCCTTATTCACCAATTCCCTCATCCGCGGCGCTTCCGTCACCTCATCGCCAGGCACCTTAAGAAGGGCAGCCTTGCAGTAGGCTGCCGCGGCCGCTGCCGCATAATAGTGCCACTCATCGTGCTTATAGGTATCGGCATAATCGCTAATGCCCCGAATTACAAGGCATGGAAGCTCGTCCATAATCCCCGCCGCCTCCATCTCGAAGCATATCGCGCTCTCGTATCCTCGACGGAGCTGTTTACGGTCCGTGGGATTTTTGATTACGCCACCGCCTGACAGAATAAGCCCACGGTATGTGACAGGCTGGTCTGGGTGTTCGCGCGGCGGGCGGGGCACCACTCTCTTGTCGTCCGAAGCCAGACACGCGCTGTAATCGGAACCTTCCTGCACGTGGGGAAACGTGTTATTAAATAGGGTGTCCTCACTATCAGGCCTTTCGAACTGTTTCTTTCGCTTGATAATTTGTCGCAAGGGCTTCCGGATGGGAAATTTGCCCCGGTACTCCTTATTTTCCAGCGCGAGGACAGCACTGCTTAAGATCCGTGGTTGCTTATTCAAGGAGCCCTTCCGTATAAACCTCTCAGCCTCGTACTTTCCAAAATCGTACTAGATAACTCCAGGGTGGTCGTCGCGAGGCAAGCTGATGGCAATGTCGCCCAGGCGAATGTTACGCTTCTTGTTGGGAATCCCTGCGCCGATGCCCACTATCAGGGCGAGGCGCACATTAAGAAATTGCTGATTAATATATGCGGCGCACTGGGCAGCGTTAACCGGACCCATGTCGATCGGTCGGGCGATGACCATATGGTGTTCGCCGATGCGGCCGAAGGTGTAGATGTAGCTTTGTTTGCCGGAGACTCTGTAGGTAAACTCTTAATCTAGCGTAAACCAGACAGCGGTAGATTCTTAAACCAGAGCGCAAAAGATAGCGACTTTAATATCGTCTGGGGCAATTTCTTTAAGCACTTCGTCTTCAGACTCGTCTGACTCCTCGTGTGGTACGTGCTTGCTAGGCGGACCCATCGTGAACGTTAATGCGAGAATAAGCTAATAGCCGTATTTTTAAACATAACCAGAAAGAGTCGCTTTAAAAAAGGGAAAATTAAATGGAGGGGGAAGCAATAGGAGCGAAAATAGAGATATATGTATATATACATATATATACAATGATGTTACGAACATGCACCCTTGCAGAAGGACAAACAACTGTGTTGGCGCTTAAGAAGGTATGCTGCGGGGCAGTGACCACGGCCCTGGCCAAAAGACCCAGCCACCCCCGCCAGCTGTCAACAAGTGTTGACAGGATCATGGCCTTGGCAATGATCCATTGGCATGGATCACAAGGATCATTGTGATCCATAAGATCCAAGAACAAAGGGGATCATACTTGTTGGTATGATCCAAGCAAACATCAGTGAGGGAATGAATGGATATATTAGGGAGGGATTTCCTACGGTTACATAGACAGTCATTACCTCAGTGATCAATCTAAGCATCTATCTTACCCATAGGTGAAGCATTCAATACGCTTTGACGACTACACTTGTGAATCATTTCAGGACCACCATCTTCAGTTACTCATTGCTCAGTTCAGTATCTTGGCTAGCGTTCCCTGTTAGCATAAACCCCCAACACCTCTTATACTCAGGTTTATTCTAGAAACCCGTAGTATAGTCGTTACATTTTGATCACTCTTGTTCAGGTACGTTCCCCCAGAAACTAACTGAGCAATATCGGCAGAATGTCTACCGTCAGCAAGGACAGCGGCAGTAGCAAGAAAGGAAAGGAGACAACAAAGGCCACTCAGGAACAGACACCCCAAGAATCCCCCACTCAAGCTATGAGTATTGACTCCGATGGAGACGACGACTTCGAAGTCTCCAAGGAACAGTACGAAAGCATTCTTCGGGAAATCAAGCGACTCCAGCGAGAGGAGGATCGCAAGGCCAAACTCATTCAGGAACTCCAGGATTCCAACACCGCTATGCGAGGAGCAGCCAACATCATCACCACGCCAATCCAGAAGACTGATGGGCTCAAGTTCAACACTCCCGCACCTTATGATGGAACGCCTGGAGGGCTCAAAGGATACCTTGCCCAAGTCCGCGCCTATCACTCCTTCCACATGGGAAGCTTCCAGAATGACCTTCAGAGGATCGTTCACGCAGCATCCTTCTTGAAAGGACGCGCCCTCGCGTGGTTCGAACCATACCTCTCTGAAGCAAGCGAACATGGATGGATGTTGAGCCAGTGCAAGGCAGAGACACAGAAGATCTTCGGAACCTATGCCGGATTCGAAGAAGCACTCAAATCACTATTCCAAGATCCTGACGAGAAGAGACAAGCCGAACGAGAACTTGAGAACCTCAAGCAGAAAGCATCCGCGTCAGTATACACTGCAGAATTCAAGCGGATCACCGCTCGCATGGACTGCACCGACGACACACGCATCATGCTATACTATCAAGGTCTCAAGGAAGAAGTCAAGGATGAGATCAGTAGGATCTTGTACCTACCTACCGACTTCACCCAGTACGCGGAACTTGTGGTACGCATTGACAACCAACTATACGCTCGACGGTCTGAAAAGAAACAAACCCCGAAATACCAGAGCCGTACCACCGCCAACATGGGAAGACCCCGACAAAACGGATATAACAACCGAAACCGCGACTGGAAGAACAAGACGTCATACGGACAACACAGCGGACCCATGGACCTTGACGCTACCCAGCGAAAGGACAAATCCAAGGTCAAGTGCTACAACTGCGGGAAAATGGGACACTACGCGAGCGAGTGCAACCAACCAAAGAAACTGGGATTTAAACCAGTGCCAGAGGGCAAGAAGCAGATCTACAGCACCAAGCGAGAAGAAGTACCCCACGACTCTCTCTCCTGGACGGCGTGCTACGACGACGAATGTCGAACGCATAAATCCAGCAAGCGAGACAGTGGATGGTACCCCAAGCAACCAAGAACCCTAGCCGCCGCGACGCGCCTGGGAAGGAATGTCCACATCGGATCAGAAGGACAACTGGTAGACAGCGATAGCGACACTATCGGCAGCGCTTCAGAGAACGAAGGCTACCACCAAGTCAGAGAAGCAGAACAACAGCTTCGACAGCAACAAACGACCCCATCTGTGGACGACACTAGCAGCGATGAGGAGGATACCTACGAACCCATGGACACCGACTACAAGGGAAGAAGGGAACTCATCACGAAACTAGAAACCTCCACTAGGGATGAACTCGAACGGGAATTCAGACAAACCCGACGAATCGACACCAATGCCCAGTTTACTCTCTCTGCCGTGGAGATGTACGGCACGGGGCAACAACTAGCAGAAATCCTCCAGAAAACCACCGACACCCCATGGGAGCAGAGAACCCCGGGAGCCAAATTTGGAGACGACCCCCGACTCAGCATCAAGCACCCTCAGCACCACCAGATCGCGTGGGTAGGATGCATCGACCCGGGATGCGACGAACACCTTGAAAACAAAACATCTCAAGGAGTATTCCCACTACGAATGGGAAAAGACGCCATTTGCTACCCCCATCTAGCTGAGCACGCAGGAAAGGCAGAAGTAAGCTACTGCGACGCACGAGGATATGTCGTACTTGCTTTGCACCCTAGACCACCGCAGTGCTCGATCAACGAGAAAAAACCATGGTGGACATGCCCACAGGATGACTGCATACGCCATATGCAAAACAAAGCAGAAGCATGGAAACGCATCAGAGACCTGAGAATATCAGGAAAGCTCAAGATTGAACCAGTGGAAGAAACTTTCGATGTCCGGAACGTAATGAATACCACCCGGAAAGAACCTCCACAGCCACTCCGACACACGGTCACCATGATATCCGAAGAAACCAACGAACAAATCAAGAAGACATTCACATTACCCCAGCAACCAACGAAGGAAGAACCTTCGCAGAAAGAATTCAACGATAAACTAGCCCAGCTTGAGGCACGATATCAAGAGGAAGGACAAGAGAAGCCACCCTCTTGGGAACTTCGGATAGAAGCATTGAATGAGCTAGCAAGAGAGCTACGCTCACCCAGACAAACCCCTGGAACGCAGGACGAAGACACAGGCGACGCACACTACCGCCAGAAGAGAAATGAGACCCGAGAACAAAGGGATCAACGGATACTCACCAGCGCCGAGAAGCGACGCGCCAACAGACGAATCAACAAGGATTCGGGAAACGACCTGGACCACTTTTAAAGAGGCAAAAGCGGTCCACCACAGAAAGGTCCATCTGTGCCACCAACGGCACCAAGCTACACGATCACCTAACGATCCCGATCAGGATCATGAACCAAGAAATACGAGCCCTGGTAGACACGGGAGCTCAAGGAATTTTTATCTCCCCAAGAATCGTCAATAAACTTAAGGTACCATGGAAATGGAAGAAGACGCCCTACACACTCAACACTGTTGATGGACAACCTATATCTTATGGAGATGGAATTGTTGACATGGAGACTGCGCATATTCAAGTCTACATCCAAGACCATAAGGAGGAACTCACGTGCGACATCACAGAAATCACGGACTACGATGTAGTCCTAGGGATAACCTGGTTGAAGGAGAGCTGTCCCCGAGTGAACTGGAAAACAGGCCAATTCCAGTGGGATTTACCAGGAATAGAGTCAGCCCCTGAGGAGAGTTTGAAGAACAAACCCTCAAGCGACCCTGAGACACTTGGATTTTACCTTATGACCAAGCATGTCAAGCCGAAACTCGACACTGTAGTACCCGAAGAGTACCAAGAGTTCAGCGACCTGTTCAGCGGAGTGCTGAAAACAGGATTACCAAAGCACACAAGATACGACCATGAAATACCCCTCCAGGAAGGAAAGGAACCCCATTTCATGCCGACATACCCAGTAAAACCTCAGCATGAGGAAGCGTTGAAAGAATACCTCAACGACATGACCCAGAAAGGATGGATTACAGAATCCACCTCACCAGCAGGATACCCTATACTTTTCGTACCCAAGAAAAGCAAAGACGGGAAACCCAAATGGAGACCTTGCATCGACTATCGCAAGCTTAACGATATCACGATCAAGAACCGATACCCCCTTCCTTTGATCAAGGACCTACGCGACAAGTTGCACGGAGCCAAGTGGTTTACGGCCCTAGACTTGCCCAATGCGTACGGATTGATCAGAATTAAGGAAGGAGAAGAATGGAAGACCGCATTCCGTTGCAAATACGGACATTTCGAATACAAGGTTATGCCTTTCGGCCTAACCAACGCACCAGCAAGTTTTCAAAACATGATCAACGATGTCCTTCGGGAATACCTCGACAAGTTCGTAGTAGTATATCTCGATGATATACTCATCTACTCCAAAGACCTCGAAGAACACAAGCAACATGTCAAAATAGTGTTACAGAAACTGCAGGACGCGAACCTGCTAGTCAACCCCGAGAAAAGCGAATTCCATAAGAAAGAAGTCACCTTCGTAGGATACGTCGTATCCCCCGGAGAAGTCAAAATGGAACCATCCAAGATTGCAGCAGTAAGAGACTGGCCTACCCCGAAAACGGTAACAGAAGTCAGATCCTTCTTAGGACTCGTAAACTTCTACCGAATGTTCATCAGGAACCTCGGAGGCATAGCCGCACCTCTCACGCACCTGACGAAAAAGGATGTACCCTTCATTTGGACAACCAAGGAACAAGAAACGTTCGAACAAATCAAGGAAGCCATTACGGATGAACCAGTAATGCGCATGGCAGACCCAGAACGGGAGTTCGAAGTCGAGACAGATGCCTCGGACTACGCCATGGGTGGACAGCTCACACAAAAGGACGACAATGGGAAACCACACCCTGTCGCCTTCTACAGCAAGAAGTTCACCAAGGAACAACTCAACTACCAGATCCATGACAAGGAACTAATGGCAATTATCGAAGCCTTCAAGGAATGGAGACACTATCTTAGTGGAACCAACTACAAGGTCCAAGTCTACACCGATCACAAGAACCTCGCCTCGTTCACAACCAGCAAAGAACTCAACAAGCGACAAATCAGATGGGCAGAGTTCTTGGCAGACTTCAACTTCGAAATCAGCTATCGAAGAGGAACTGAAAACGGAAGAGCCGATGCGCTCAGCCGACGACCAGATCATTATCAGGATACGCCCAAGGAGGCACACACCCTTTTTACCATGGAAGAAAACGGGAAACTGGTCCCGACCATGAATCTCTATGCAACCATGAGCATAACCAACCATAACAGCTGGACGGAACGCATGACTAAGTGCCCAGATCCAGATGACAACCTAGTAGGGAGACACGATCCCAGCCAACAGCACTATAACGGGAAGATCAAAATCAAGGAACCACTACTCCAAGAGCTAATCAAAGATTACCACGAGTCACCGACTAGTGGACACCAAGGAGTGTTCAAGACAACCAAGCGAATCCAACAACACTTCGATTACCCACAGCTGCGGAAACACGTCAGCAACATCATCAAGGAATGCGATTTATGCAATAAGGCAAAATCAGCACGACACAAGCAATATGGACAGTTGCAACCCATACCGCCACCAGACAGAGCATGGAAATCTATCGCTCTAGACTTCATCGTGAAGCTACCACTATCAAGGGAACCCTTAACTGGAGTATTCTACGATAGCATCCTAGTATTCACCGAACGACTCACGAAGTACGCATACTTCCTCCCATACAAGGAAGCAAGTAACGCAGAAGAATTGGCATACACCTTCCTACGGACGATCGCCAGCAGACACGGATTACCAGACGAAATCATCTCCGATCGAGACAAGCTATTCACATCGAATTTCTGGAAATCACTCATCAGTCAGTTAGGATGCAATCACAAGTTATCCACCGCCTTTCACCCACAAACCGATGGACAAACAGAACGAGCCAACCAAGTACTCGAAGAATACCTCAGATGCTATGTCAATCATCAGCAAGACAATTGGGTCACACTATTGCCACTTGCGGAGTTTGCATACAACAGTGCAGTACGAGAACCCACCGGAATGTCACCGTTCTACGCCAATTACGGCTTCGAACCCGACATCACCAAAGAACCAATCAGAGGAAAAGGACTTGCACCACACGCCATTCAGCGTGTAGACCAGCTCAAACACCTGCAAGCACAACTCCAGAAAGACCTTATCATGGCCCAAAGCAAGACCAAAGAAAGACATGATAGGAAGAAGATTGAGGGACCAATCTTTGCGGAGGGAGACAAAGTCTACCTTCTACGCAAGAACATCAAAACCAAGCGACCAAGCGACAAACTCGACTTCAAGAAACTCGGAGCATTCATAATCGAGAAGAAGATCTCGGATGTCAATTACCGTCTCAAGTTACCAAAAACTATGAGAAACCACCGAACCTTCCATATCTCATTGCTAGAGCCAGCACCAAAGAACGCTAAAGTCGACGAAACGCTAGAAACAGAACCCGATCAGCAAGAATACGTCGTTGAGGAAATCATCGACCATAAGAAAGTCGGACGGGGATACCAATTCCACGTTAAATGGAAAGACTACCCACCTGAGGAAAACACTTGGGAACCTAGGAAGCATGTTGAGGGCTGCGCCGCTCTTGACCAGTATCTCCGGTCTCAACAAGAGGACCAAGATCTACAAAATCACTTCCGAAACCAAGTGAAGACCAATCCACCTCGTTAGAAACCCCCATAGACTGAAGGTCCTCCACCACGAAGTGCTCGTGGCTATCCAAGGCAGGCAACAGACCATCCTCCTTGTCCAGCTCCTCCATTCCTCGCTGGAACAACTCGGACCCCTTCGCCTTCGCACGAGCACGGATCTTTCGGATACGAGATAACCGACCAGCAGCAGCGGCTAAAGAAGACTGAAGTTCTGCCATCTTCTCGTGAAGAGCCAGCAGATCATCACTAGCTTCCTCTTCCTCCTTCTCCAACTTCTGTTGCTGATCCAACACCTTTCGGAGAGAAGACGCTACCAGAACACCATCGCACTTCCGAGTCGGATGACGGATGCACTCCAGACATCGATTCGACCTTTCCTCCGACATGACGCAAGTCGTCTTATTTTTCCAGCAAGGCGTGCAAGGCATATCGGCAGCACGACCGTTCTTTTTCACAAATTCCAAAAGGTTTAAGCGCTCGAGTGTTTTACGAGCAGGGACTGAAGGATCTGACATGATGAGCACCCATCACAAGGAAAGCAAGAAGGGAAGGATATGGAAGGGAACTTAAGGGACACGGCACAGATGGGGACGCGACCTACTTATGCGGCCTAAGTCTTTCGAGGACAAAAGACATGGAGAAGGGAGCTGATGTTACGAACATGCACCCTTGCAGAAGGACAAACAACTGTGTTGGCGCTTAAGAAGGTATGCTGCGGGGCAGTGACCACGGCCCTGGCCAAAAGACCCAGCCACCCCCGCCAGCTGTCAACAAGTGTTGACAGGATCATGGCCTTGGCAATGATCCATTGGCATGGATCACAAGGATCATTGTGATCCATAAGATCCAAGAACAAAGGGGATCATACTTGTTGGTATGATCCAAGCAAACATCAGTGAGGGAATGAATGGATATATTAGGGAGGGATTTCCTACGGTTACATAGACAGTCATTACCTCAGTGATCAATCTAAGCATCTATCTTACCCATAGGTGAAGCATTCAATACGCTTTGACGACTACACTTGTGAATCATTTCAGGACCACCATCTTCAGTTACTCATTGCTCAGTTCAGTATCTTGGCTAGCGTTCCCTGTTAGCATAAACCCCCAACACCTCTTATACTCAGGTTTATTCTAGAAACCCGTAGTATAGTCGTTACAAATGAATAGCGGATGCTATAGGAGACCTGAGCTAGGCTAGGCTGCTGCCGAACGATATGTAAGGTCGTGGCGTATCAACCGCACACAAACTCAGTCCGGGGGCGTCCGAGAGAGATTGTGGGCGATTAATCTGATTTCAAATTAAGCTTAAACGCCTTCTATTTCGCTTTTGCCTAGAATTGCTTTCCATAAAAATCGCGCATTAAAAGGGTGGAATATTCGGTGAATGCCTTGCCGCCCGAAGCGTCCTGGAGCCTCGTCAGGCTATACCGCGCGGGTGGTAATGCTGCAGCTGCATGCTAAGACCTGATGTGCAGGGATAAAGGTGCGCCGAGATGTAATATTAACGAACCAGATCTGGTTCCAGCCCACTATATCTCTCAGAGCCTTGCCATAGTAATCCCAATAATCGGTATTTTTAACCACTTATGTGATCAACCCTTTTGGAGTACGGGTATAATCATCGATGCCCGCATCGGAGACGGCCAAATTTATACCTAAAAGGCTTACTTCGGCAGCTCCCGCTGTAACCCGCCTTTTGGTCAGAAACTTTCAACCCACGCAAGCACTAACAAGCAGAAACAGAAACATTACCAGCCTCCTCGTCGAATAGTTCTAGTTTCACGAGCTCTTCATCCGAGGAGAAATAGAGATCCGCGAAATAATTAAACGTTAATTGGATGCAGGACAATCTCTTCTCCTTCGGGAAAGGTCAGCTAGTGAATATAACTAAGTGCTAAGAGCGCAACCAGCCCGTCATCCACATTAAACACGAGGACTAAAAGATCCTTCCAGTGTATGCTGGGGGATGAGGACGCGCCGAGCTAAAGTACGATTTCCAGCCCATAGTCACTCTCGAAGCCGTACCACGGTAGTCCAGTAATAAGCAATTTAATCACTAATATGATTAATCTTTTTTAAGGTCGGATAGAATCATCAACCTCTAAGCTGCTAAACCATGATGCGAGTCTATGGCCAATACCCGCGGTTAGGAATTAAGCAATAAATAGTGAAGATCTCAAGTCATAAATTCACAGCTATGCTGCATTGCCTATCGGGGAGCACAACGATAACGATATTGTCCACCGATTCGACCGAGAATGCATGTATTATTGTCGTTCAGGGGCAAGCAACCGGGGTTATGCTACTCTTCGTTTAGAAATGAGGCTGTGGCGACGAGCTCGGTTTCCACGGCGCATATCCAGCCGACCGTATAGATATTAGGATCTAATATATTGGCAATCGCGATTAATATGCGTAATCAAGCATTATAGTAGGGAATATGCTCGATTAGCCTTTTAGCGTCGATATCTGGAATAATTTTTAATAATTAAAGACTTGGTAACTGGTAAAAGCGGGAGATTCAGAATACCTTTTTAACGCCAAAGGCATTCCAGAGCCTCGTCAGGTTATACGCCTTGGTGGCGATGCTGTAGCTGCATATTGAGACCTGCATGGCTTTTAAGGACTGAAAATGCCTTGCAAGGGGGTGAAATATGCACCGAGCTGCAATATCGACGAACCAGATACGGTTCTAGCCCACCATTTCTTTGGAGTCCTGCCATAATAATTGGTGTTTCTGAACTCGAGTGGGTAATCTTTTGGGGCACGCATAACATTGGTAGTTTCCGAGCTATTGCGCCACAATTAGGTCTTTTATTGTGATATCTATTTAGTGATGCATAGATCGCGAAGATCTTATAACGTGTTATATAGTAAAGTCACGTTTGTCGCAACGGCCGTATTGCATTTTCAAGCAAGTATAACTCGGCTGGTTATCGCTAGCAGTCTTTCTTGGCCAAACCCCGCTTCTTTGCTAACAAATAGTGGCCGCGTGTCAGACAGCCTGATCTATGCCTAAAAGCGCTAGACCCGGCAGCACCCGCTGCAACCTCACTGCAATCAAGATCATTTTTACACTTCTGTCTTATGCCATGACCACCGATTCGAATACGCAAATAACCAGTAGATCATACCCTTGATATTAGGAATTTGTATAGTTATCAATTCGTCACCGATCCGACTACTGGGCGGGCGGCCCCAGGACATGTCTACCTGGTGAAAGTGGCCCGTTTTCGCGACAGCCTGTGACACGGTAACCTGTAGCTCTTGCACCGCGCTAGTGGTGGGGCGGCATTCCGTCCATAACGCTGACCATTTAAGTGGGGATTACGGGCATTCGAGCGTTATGTGACAGTTCATGCTACGCTCGCTAAAGCTGGCTGGACATCATTTTGCTCCAATCAAGTTCAAGAACGTGGCCGCCTCGAACCACCAACAAAATGGTCCATACTGCATGGAATTGGTCCGCAAGCACGTTCAACGAAGCATCCTGGCACAGCTGAACATCAAGCGCGAATAGCACAAAATACAGCTGTACAATTGCACAGCAGAAGGCAATAGTCAATCATCGCGTTGATAATCCGAAAATGATAAAGACGTCTTTGGATCACTCCTTTTCCCAAGTACAAAGCGTACACAGCTGAATGCGACATTATTTCCCCATATGTGGTCCTGCTGGCACTTGCTCTCAGCTGGCATTCGTGGCATTCGTGGCTGGGCTTCGTCCCCCGCAGTGTCTTGCACTGCCAGCCAAATGATGATCTTTGGATCTAAGTAGCAGCTAACAAAGTCAGTGCAGCTGGATCAGTTGCAGACTCACTCGGCTAGGCTGAATAAATGACTTTCTGTAGTTTTGCAAATGGTAAGTTTTAAGCGCATATGGTTGTAGGCTATATTTTAGGCGAGGATCTGAAAGAGTTTAGGGATGATGTTGAGATTTCTGGGATCGACCGGGTGTCTATAGCTGGCACTCGAGGCCTGTCTGTTTGCTGCCTGTAAGTGGCGTCTAGCGCTTGCTACTATAACAGGAAAAGGACGTAACAGAGCTTATTTATCTTAAGCATTCCGAAATCGGCCAAACTAGCAGCTTCCTGAGGGTTCCAGGATTCTATTTCTTAATCATATATTCAAGTATATCCCTGGACCCTCCCTTGCAAAGATATAAGAAATAAAAGAGAAATTTAACAGATACCGAAGTTGCGGTCACATTAACCAACTCCTGCTGCAGGCGATTATAACCTTTTATTATTTGTGCTTAACAATCTATCAAGTTGCTATCCACTCTTATAAATACTTAACTAGGCAGATTATTCTACACTTACTAGTCGGACCAAAGCAGGTCATTATATACAAGGCTTTTTCGTGATTGACTCCTGGCCAGGCTCAATGTGTTTTCGCTTGTTGGATTGCCTCTGTATTCCATCGTCTGATTCTTTTTGATTACCGTCATTAGCAAAAAGAGTTGGCATTGACCACTTAAGGCTGATATCGTCATAAGCTTGTTTGCTGGTGTTTAGCAGCTGCACGATCTCCTGGTGTCCTCCAGCTGACGCTGCATGGAGAGCGTTGCCGTGGTAACCGCCCTGCGCGTTGACGTCGGCCCCTTTCTCGAGCAGCAGCTGCACGGTCTCCCGGTGCCCTTCTATTGAAGCGGCCTGGAGAGCGTTGCCGTATCGTCCGCCCTGCGCGTTAACGTCGGCCCCTTTCTCGAGCAGCAACTTTATGATCTCCCGGTGCCCTCCAGCTGAAGCGGCCTGGAGAGCGTTGCCGTAGTATCCGCCTTGCGCATTGACGTCGGCTCCCTGATCGACCAGAATTTGCACGATCTCCCGGTGTCCTTGGGCTGACGCTGCCTGGAGAGCGTTGCCGTATTCTCCGCCCTGCGCATTAACGTCGGCCTCTTCCTCGACCAGCAGCTGCACGGTCTCCCGGTGTCCTCCGGCTGACGCTGCCTGGAGAGCGTTGCCGTAGTATCCGCCTTGCGCATTGACGTCGGCTCCCTGATCGACCAGCAGCTGCACGATCTCCTGGTGTCCTCCGGCTGAAGCAGCGTAGAGAGCGTTGCCGTAGTATCCGCCCTGCGCATTGACGTCGGCCTTGTGGTCGACCAGCAGCTGCACAATCTCCTGGTGTCCTCCCGCTGAAGCGGCCTGGAGAGCGTTGCCGTATTCTCCGCCCTGCGCATTGACGTCGGCTCCCTGATCGACCAGCAGCTGCACGATTTCCTGGTGTCCTCCGGCTGAAGCGGCCTGGAGAGCGTTGCCGTATTCTCCGCCCTGCGCATTGACGTCGGCCTTGTGGTCGACCAGCAGCTGCACGATCTCCTGGTGTCCTCGCTCTGAAGCGGCGTAGAGAGCGTTGCCGTAGTCTCCGCCCTGCGCATCGACGTCGGCCCCCTGATCGACCAGCAGCTGCACGATCTCCTGGTGTCCTCGCTTTGAAGCGGCCTGGAGAGCGTTGCCGTAGTATCCGCCCTGCGCATTGACGTCGGCTTCTTCCTCGACCAGCAGCTGCACGATCTCCCGGTGTCCTCCGGCTGAAGCGACCTGGAGAGCGTTGCCGTAGTCTCCGCCCTGCGCATCGACGTCGGCTCCCTGATCGACCAGCAGCTGCACAATTTCCTGGTGCCCTCCGGCTGAAGCGACCTGGAGAGCGTTGCCGTAGTATCCGCCCTGCGCATTAACGTCGGCCTTGTGGTCGACCAGCAGCTGCACGATTTCCCGGTGTCCTCCGGCTGAAGCGGCCTGCAGAGCGTTGCCGTAATATCCGCCCTGCGCATTGACGTCGGCCTTGCTGTCGAGTAGCCGCAGCACGCAATGTGGTAAACCTTGGAGCGATGCATAGTATAACGCTGGTGCTGTGTTTGTAACATTTGGTTCTTTATCCCAGGGATAGTCTGGGTCATAAAGGTTGCACGAAATTCGGAGCAAGTTACGGCTCATCAGAAGCTCTTGCGCAAGCTTGAGCACAGACTCACTGGAACGCTCACCAATGACAGCGTGGCTGGCCCAGTATTGTGCCGAGAACTGTGAAAAAGGGAATTCTTCCCTAATAGAAGCGATGCTCTCGGGCTCTTTGAATTCCAAAAGATACGTCAGACAGACTTCTGCAATTGAGCTTCGGCCAGAAGTCTCTTGCAGATATTGCGCAAAGCCACTACCTAAACGTTTTGAGGTCAGGTAGTCTTTAACGGAGAAATGTGCTAGTTGAACCTCTGTCACTTCTTGCTCTTCGCCGTATCCACCCTGTCTTGAGACAAGCACAACAAGGCTCGAACAATACCGGGTGATCTCTTCTGGAACCGGCAATCTATCTTTGGGATTAAATCGACATCCCCGAGCTACATCCTCTCCGACCTCGACGGCAATCGCATCGACCGCCTCCTCGAGTCGCAGCGGTCGTTCAGAGTATATCAGAAATTGCAAGATTCGTCTTGTGTGGTGCATATGCGCCTGAGGTATATTCGCTAGTATCCGCTCGTACGTCTCGTCGAGTGTTTGCGGGAGGTTTTGCAGTGCTTTTGTCAAAGATTTCCGTTCTAAGCATTCCTCTAGAGCGTCAAGCTGACATAACACCCAGCGAAACCTAGTCGAAATTAATATCGTGACAATAAAGCATATTACTAGAATTAAAGTCAAGCCCCTTACATTCCGTTGGCTTTCTCGAGCAGACTAGCCTCAATCTTGTCTTGGATCTCTCTATATCCACGCCAGCGGCTAAGACCTTCGTGCTCACGAACTCTGGCCTGTACGTAGTTTCGGATATCCGCCCCTACCAAGTCGTCTCGAATAGGAATCATCTGCTCGTCTCTGATGTGCTTTTGAATGGCTCCTTTGATATCCTGCTCCGGTCGACTCGTTACCAGAAAGTGCATCTTGACCTGTACAGAGAGGTCTTGGTTGACACAGCGCAACCAAGCCAGCAATTCGCCTCGTGGCGTGCATTCGTCAAGCGCATTAAGAACGATCCATATTTCTCCAAGATTGCCTATCATTTCGGTGAAAGCCTTTTGTAAGGAATCGAAGCTAGGCTGCACTTTTCCGTTTTGGTAAGCAGACGAATAGAGAGAGTCGAGGTGCTTTCGAGCAACCTCGTTCTGGTGGTATATCTGCCAGACGAGCGAGCGTAATGTGTTCTCGAACGACTGTTTTCGGCCATCCGTGAAGTCGAAGTAGAAGTAGAGCAGCATCTGTGCATGCCTCTGGCTCCTTTGCAGGTCCTCGATGACAGTAGACGCCAGGATGGTCTTGCCACACCCTGGTATGCCATGAAGCCAAAGAAATGAGCTGTCTCCCGTCTTCCACGTTGTGTATGCCTTGCTTTCGAGCAGTTTGCGGCCGGAGCCTGGATGGCGAGCCTTGATGGCTTTATTAAAATTGGAGGAAACGTCAGGTGGAGCTAGCCATTGCATGATGTCGTCGGTATGTTTGTTTATTTGTGTGGTTTTCATCTGGGAATCGATATCATCAAGCTTAGTATTAACTGTTTCGCAATGAGTTCGATGTATTAGTCTCTGTTTCAGAATGTTACGTACTCTTGGGAAGAATATCCGCCAGCCTTCGCTCTGCCTCTATCTTATTCGGCGTCACTTTGCACAGCAGGTCCTTCGCGTAAGCGGCTGCTGCCATAGCTGCATAACCTTGCCAGACCTTATTCTTATGCGTGTCCGAATAATCGCAGATGCCACGAATGACTAGACAGGGGATATGGTTCATAAGCCCGGCGGCTTCCATCTCAAAGCATAACACATCCTTTTCAGCAGAAAGCCGGTCGCGCATAACAGCATCTTTCATCAGTTGGTTCGCTGAAGCAATGGTTCCATAGTGGATTGTCGGACTATCTTCTTCGTCGGATTGTTCAGGCCTCTCAATCAAGTGCGTAGCGTCACACATACCCGTGCACTCTTGGTCTTTGTCTCCAGCATGCTTATAGACTGGGCTAAAGAGCCTGTCTGTGCTTGACTCGGGCTTTCTGTACTTTGCACGCAGACGTGGCTTCGTCTCGAGAATACCGGCGATTCTTGTATCGATACCGTTGCCGTCGCTTTCGTAATCAGCCTCAAGGAGAGGGATCGCCCTCAATAGGCACTGCGGCGACTGATTAAGGTGTCCAGTTACCTTGAAGCTCTCGTCTTGGATTGTCTTGCCGAAATCATATTGAAGCACGCCACCCACGCCGGAGCCAGGTGAGCTCACGACGATATCGCCCAGCCGGATATCGTGCCTTCGACTTGGTGCGCCACCGCCGATGCCGACCATTAAAGCGAAACGTAAGTTGGGAAAGCTACGCGCCATGTCGCGAGCAACGACAGCAGCACTGACAAGCCCATACTGCCTATGTGGCAAGGCAGCAATAACAACATTATGCTTGCCGACCTTTCCAAGCACGTATGCATTGTCGTCGTTAGCGGGCAGTTGGTCTGCTGCATCGTGTGTTTCGTCAAGAAATTGCTTAGCCGCAACGAGCTCGGTCCCGATGGCACAGATCCATGCGACTGTAAATATCGTTAAATCAGACATGGCTGGTAGTGTTTCGTCGTAAGACGCGGTATCATTCCAAACCGAGACGTCAGTACTTCTCGAAGGGACAAAATGCTGCGGGACGATAAAACTAGAATGTCTTAGCAACTTGCCATCAAATGCCAGTAGCGAATTTTCGTGGTTGTATGTTGGATGCAACGGCAGAATGGGAGAATGCCTCGACGCCCGAGGCATTCCGGAGCCTCGTCAGGCTGTACGCCTTGGTGGCGATGCTACAGCTGCATAATGAGACCTGCATGGCTTGCAAGGACCGAAAATGCCTGCAGCGGGGTACAAATGCGCCGGGCTGAGATGTCGGCGAACCAGCCAGGTATGGTTCCAATACACCATCTCTCTGGAGTCCTGTTATGATAATTGGTGTTTCTGAATTCGGGTGACCGATCTCCTGGAGGACGCATGATATTGGTAATTTCCGAGCTGTTGCGCCACAATCAGGTCTTTCGTTGTGATGTCTATTTAGCGATGCAAAACGTCTGACACAGTAAATTCACGTTTGTCGCAACGGCCGTGCTGCATTTTTAAGCACGCACGCACAACTCTATTGGCTGTCGCAAGCAGTCTTTCTTGGCCAACCCCTGCTTCTCTACTAAAAAAAAAAAAAATAGCGGCCGCATATAAAACGGCCAGATCTATGCCGAAATAAGCTAGCTCTTGCAGCTCCAGCAGCACCTATTGCAACCATGCTCACTTTTACACTTCTGTTCAATGCCACGACTACCAATTCGAACACGCAAAAGAACAGTTAAATGATGTCCTGGACTTCATGATTTGTACAGTCATCAATTCGTCACCGATCTTACTACTGGACGGGCGGTCTATGGACATGTCTACCTGGTGAAAGTGGCCCGTTTTCTCGATAGCCTGTGACACGGTAACCTGGAGCTCTTGCACCACGCTAGTTGGTGGGGTAGCTTTCCGTCCATAACGCTGTCCAATTCAACGGAGGAAACGGGCATTCGATCGTTATGTGCCAGTTCTTGATACGCTCGCTGGAGCTGACCGAGCTTCACTATGCTCCAATCAAATCCGAGAACGTGGCCGTCCAACACCAACAACGAAACGATCCATAATGCATATAGAAATGGTCCACAAGCACATCCTAGAGTCCTCGTTCTCAACCTTTAACCGAGCATCCCGAATAAGCTGAATATCAAGCACGATAGCCTAATCCAAAAATAACAAGGCGTCTTTGGATCGTTCCTCCCGAGTGATAAAGCGTATTTAATTGAATGCGATAGTATTTCCCGATTTAGCCAAGCTGGCCATTCTCAAGCAAGCGCAGACGGCTATGGATAGTAACCCTCATTACTGTGCCACTTTTCGAGAGCCAAACCAAGCACAGGATCACAGAGACAAGTAGGAATATAATAGTCATGATCGTGCTAAACCAAAACGCCATTCCGAAGAGACCTAGGCCGTACGGGGTCTGCTTGACGGCAACGGCACACCTGAAATGCACTGAGAATCATCGACGTTATACAACCTCGAAAAAAAGAAACAGAAAAAAAGAGGATTGGTTGTGGCCGGGTTGTCCTTAGCGTCATGAGATACGTACATTTTCTATGTACGGCGATTGTTAATACTTTATACTAGGTTAGAGCAGTCCCCTGCCAAGAGGAAAAATAAGCTGGCAAAGAGCGCTTCGCTTAAATTACGGCTCCCCGAAACACGATCAAAAGGTCTTACGTGTCATCAGCATACCCTACTTCGTTGCGTCCGTCTTGCCCCTGTACGTTGGGCTTATGGTTGTTCAGTTGCCCTCTTAGGCTGTGGTCGTAATTGCTGGTGAAAATGTCCAATCCATTCTTGAGTCCCAACTATGCCTGCCAGTCCGAGCTGGGACCAAACCCTGGCAATGGCTATCTCTTTGCCGCTACTATAGCTGCGTATGATTCCTCGTCGTCTCGCTTGGGTGTGACCGACCGGCGACAACTGCCCAATTTCGACGTTCACGAAGCTGTACCAGCAACCCCAATTCCTTCCCAGATCCAGTTAGCAGCACAACACCGCGAGAGCGCCAAAGCCAGGAGACGAGTTCCCACACTGCAAAGGAAGCGCACTAAGCTGAGCTGCGACGCCTGCAAAGCAAAGAGGTGCAAATGTCTTCGTATTGGCCCCATGCTCGATTCTGCTTTTATCCAGGACGACAGTTATTTGGCACCCTGTAGGAATTGTATCGACGCTGGGATTGAATGCATGTTGACGTTGCCCCGGAAGCAAAGAATCTATGGTAGTGTCGAGCAGCTTGGCCGCAGATATCGTGCACTTGACGCCCTGGTATCCGGCTTGTTCCCGGATGTCCCTTCCGATGCCACACCTGAAGAACTCGTTGAATATGGCCGCCAACGCGGTGTTGCCATGCCGGATTTTGGTACCGAGCTCGAAGTGTCCAAATTTCCAACGACATTCCCGCTAAATATCATATCCCCAAATCCTCCCCGACCGCCAGCAGGCGCATTAGAGACGACAGTCCAAGCTAGGCCATAACAACAACCACACCCATTTCCTCGCCGACGCTGGTGGCCGCACACTAACATTGGACCTTGGGGAGCCTGGGCAGTTTTGTCAGGGTACTCAACCTGATGGATAGACGCCTCAAGACCTCATCTGAGCCGGTTGTGAGTCGCTACGGCCAACGTCTATCGTCCAAGAGTGTAATGGATAACATTGCTGGTTCCTTCGGGAAGATGTTGACAAATATTACATCACCTTTCCTTTAGGTATCTATTAAAGAGATTAGCGGATATTTGTGTACACGCATTTTTCAATATTGCCTACCCCAATTTTATGTTTTTTCACCGACCATCATTTCGACACGTTCTATCAAGTCCTTCTCCTGTATTGCTGTGTTCTTTGGTCTATATGCTTGAAGATAATGTTTATTTATGTACCTGCTTTCAATATGCAAACTGGCCGTATTTGTGTAACCAAATTGTAACTAATGGACAAGGTCGTAAGAGCATTGTGTATAAGACTTATGCGCAATGGTATGGAAATAGTCTCGCGAATTTTGGAGAGCTTTATCGTTAACTTGGGCGTAGAAATAGATAGCGTTTTTAGTTATCTTGGTATTCCTGAGCTACACACTGTTGACTCACAGCGCTATAGGGATTGCAGCGGTTGAGATATAGCGCCCAAAGCTCTTTTCAATAAGCCTAGGCGCTACCGATGCACAAAATAATTGCAATAAGCATTATATTAAAGGAAGGCCACTTAATCTAAATCTCGTGTCTCCAAATTCCCACTAGTTACTCGGTAACGCCTTCACCATAGGTACAAAATGCGAAGGGGGTAGCATTAAAGAGATAGGCTAGAGCACAAGTAAGGCACCATAGGAAGTGCGTAGGAAGCTGCATAAGTGATTGGACGAGTATGAACCTGTATTGCGCTGCTGCTTGAGGCCTTATTAGCTTGTATCGGGAGATTCGCGGTAGAATAAGAGATCCGAATGCGCTTGTTTATTGCGGCTAATGTTTTCATGTGATTTACGATTTGAGATTGATAAGCGATTGCGCTGCGGGGTTAGACTAATGCAGCGCTAGTCGATTTATTAGCTTGAATTGCTGGCGCTCCGAATGAATAATTTATAGCAGCACCCACCTAGTAACGCAACCGTGCCTCCCAGATTATTGTTTCTTTTTCGCGGTTTATCCCTAGAGCATTAGCGTAAACTTGTATCAGACGCGGACGATTTAATAGGCATCGAGCGGCGCAACGTATTTGAAGACATTACTATGGCTAACGACACCTACGATTTCTCAGTCTCAACCGTAGGAGACCTTGTCACCGTAAGACGAATCAACTTAAAAGGAAAATCACGGCACGTAGGTGGGCAAATTAGCGATGACAGCTACCAAAAAACCATACTTGCTTTTACACAAATATCTATGTGCAACCAAGATTCATCGAAAGAGGCCGACGAAGAGTTAGCTCAACCAGATGCCAGCCAAGAGCCACGCAATGGACGCCCCGGAGGAAGTCAATTTCATGATCGTTATGGTCAGGGATTCAGGCTGTCTCGTCCAACAGAAACAAAACTCACACCATAGAAACGTGCTCTTTCCCAGGCGGTGATAAACCTGTGCCAGGCTTGAGAGTCGGCATATTATAATTCGGGATAATAGTCTCAGAGAAATTAAATGATACAAGAAGAAGTCATACTAGCCAAACGTGGTTTGATGAATACCAGTTATGTGAGCACCATAACGGACATATTCGATCAAACCAAACTTACTTGGCGAGTGGCCTTTATGATGTTTAAAATGGGATGGTTTCACCGCCTGTGGGTTGTTCAAGAAGTTGTACTGGCGACTAAACCCACGATTCGCTGCGGTGCTGATGCCATGTCTGGGGACGTATTTTTTGCCGGTAGAGAGACTTACGCTTCTCTATTGCAATATTACCGCCAGTACCCCAATTCCTAAAATTATTTAGGAATGCTTTGAAACTCGGACGGCTTAGGAGTTAAACTTCATTACTGGGCCATATAGATTTCCTTATTTAGCGCAGATGCTAAGCGAATGGGATTGTGAGCAGAACCAAAACCGTCTCAATGCTCTGCACAGAATAAATTTCCGTAATGCAGGTTTTTTTACTCCTTGGTTTAAAGAGTTATCGCTTTAATAAACTTCGGTGATCTTTCAATCGCTCTTTGTGAAGCCGTCCGTCATATATACCACCCCCCGTGTCCATACAATTCATGGTCTCAGCCGTCAACCGCACCGACGGATCCGGCCTAAACAAATGCGGCATGTTGAAGCCCCTTCTGGCGGAGTTGCCATGAATGGGTTGTACCGCGCTTGCGGCAGCGAGTACTCCCGCTCACCAAGGCCCAGCAGGAACACGTGCCTGACTGTACTAAAGATATTAAATTGTTGAGACCTAGGGCCATGACCTTGAGCTTGATGCTGTACACGACGGGTTTATACGTTACCTGGATTTGGAAGTTGTTGATGTACTCGGTAATCATGAGTATAACGTCGCGGGTCACGATAAGGACAAAAATGGCAATAAGTTCGCGATTGACAGCCCGGACCCGGGTCCCTCGATTAGGTCCATGAGCTTAGGGCCCTCCGAGGCCTCGTATACGCAAAGTCCCGAGACGATGGCCTCTTGCAAAGTGAAAGCCGTGACTTGAACTTTTTTGCAGATGCTAAAGATGCGCTCCGCGAGGCCGCGCCCGGGGCTGCTGGAATTGGCCGTAATGAATAGCACGGCAGACGGAATCTGCATAGCAAGGAATATTGTAATAATCATAGCCAGGACCCAGCGGATTTTGCGTGGGTCGCCGACGACGAGGTGCAGGCGCGCGTATAGCACCACGGCCTGTTCCGTCACCATCATGAACCATCCAAGGTCAATTATAACGCACATGGGAAGGTTGGCCGCCAAGCTGAAGAAGCGCAAGAATATAGCGGTGGCATGGATAGGGATCCCTAGGTCGGCGACCAGCATGCTCCAGTAGTAGAGTCCGCGCTTCCGCTCCAAGGTCGAAAATATGAAGATCACAATCTCTATGCTGTTTAAGCAGCCGAGGCGAAGAAGCCGCCAATGATCATGGATACCGGCAGCGACACACAATTGAGTATGAGGCCTGTCTCACCCGTCATCATAGGCATCGGAGCAACCGGATGCGAAACCCGTTGTTACACTGGGGACAAATGAGATACCTATACCGGGGACACGGCTAGTTACGTGAGGCCGGACTGCTTAGGCGATAGATACGGTTGGTAATTGTGGCGAAGGATAAGTGAATCGGCATATCAAAAGTTCTTAGTTTTTCCTGTCTATGTTGCCAAGTACCTTATATCTTTCAGTGTAGGGGGAAAACACTGGGGGAAAGCAGGTCAGGAGAAGTAACGATAATAGGATAGGCCGAAAAATGGCATCTTGATGTTCGTTGAAAGCCAATAATAGCCAATAGGGGCTGCAGCATAGCAGGGCCACTATCTGTTCGCGACATCGTGTTGATGCGTTTACTTTGAGCCGGCACGGTCCATATCCAATAGCGTAGCTAGGAGTCGGTGATAACTACTGATAGGAGACGCTTCTAATGCCCGCTGCTGGAATACTAGCACTAGGGGCGATGGCATATCGTAGATAGTGAACGAGATAACTTCGTCGGAAAACTTTGTAAGAGTGAGAGTCGTCACCCATTCCGAGTCATAGACTTGTAAAGGGGGTAGAGAGGTAATTTTCGCGCGCCCGCCCGCTTGCATTTGGAATCTGGCTGTCTACCTCAATTGGCAGTTAACTACCCAGGCGTTATAGGACTCTTCGCCCCGTCCTCGAAGCCAAGGTTCCAGTCCACTCGTCTACGCCTGTCCGTGTAAGCATTTTTGAGTATTAATACTATGCAGATATGTTACTTGAAAATATAAAAGTATCACGAGAGATCTAGTCACGCGAGAAAAGAAATGTTACGATTGAAAATTCACCTCTTATTTGTATGACCCTTTTGCTAGCTATTATTTTTTCACGTATTGTGCGCCTCCCTAATCGTCCATTGAGTCGTTTTTCTTAAATAACAGAAAATTAAAGATAATTTGATTACACCTTAAAATACCAAAGAGTGCTGCTTTGAATGCAGCACTACATCTCGAGGCCTTTCTTAAGGCTTTGTAATGAGAGACGCGGAAGAGATTTTGCCTTCAGAGCCGGGATAGCTTTTAAGCCTTTGGAGAAGTTCTTGGAGAGCGGCTGTTTCGTCAAAGAGTGTGGCCACCATATCTTCCAGAGCTTCGTTTTCTATAATAAGATCAATAAGATCGGCTACCCTTGAGCCAAGCTGCAATGGGCAGGATAAGGTGGCTCTGGAGCTAAACGGGCATCGGATTAGTTAGATATGACATTAATCGGACCCTACCTCCCGTGCTCTAGAATCTGTACAGATTGCATTATCAGACTAACCACATTATCGCTATATTGTCAGGCGCAAGACTATCTCTCTTGTCTTTCGAAGGTTTGATAGGACCCATATTAACCTTTGCATATATTTATTCGGAGATTTTGAGGAATTGAATAAGACCTAAGAACGGTATTTTGTGTTTATTAATTACTATAAAAGTAGAAGGTAAGGAACAGTTTTTATTTCAAAATGAGAATCTGTTTATATTTATAGACAGACACACTTGGAGAGAGAGAGGAAGGATATGTTAGTATGATGATCTTATGACGGATGATTAACAGACTTAGCGTATATCAAGAGCATCCAACCTCGCACTCGCTAGTATTACCGATTCAAACTCTAATATACCTACTGTCTTGAATTTTTCACCACAAACAAATCAAAATATTAAAATGATTTGGATGTCTTTTTTTATTGGAAAAATCTAGATGGAGTCGGTACAAGTCACAGGGTACTTCGGCACTAATAGTGGCCAATCATGCTTGATACTGTCAAGATATTCTGGAATCTTAGTACTCTTCATCTCAGTTTTTATTTCTAGCGTCGTTAACGCAGACAAAAGCAGATTTGGTGGATTGTTGAGCGCGCCCGTTCGTCGGAACGTCCCGCCATCCTCGGCCTTGCCCATGTCCCATTGCACGACGCCAGGAAACTGGCCGACGGGCACGCTGACAACTACATCTCCGAGCCGTACGTTAGGCGGGACACCGCCACCGATACCGACCATCAGCCCGAATCGGACGGCTAGAAAGGCGCTGACCACGTGAATTGCAACGGTTGCAGCTGAGCTGGTGCCGATCTTGCCTTTGGGCAAATAGGCAATCACGATATTGTGGCTATAAATTGAGCCGAGCGTGTAGGAGTTCGGGTCGTTAGGTGGTTTCGAGAGGTTCGGGTGTCGCTCGTCGAGCATCGCGATGGCGGCCGTCTGCTTTTTTGGGCAGGGCGTAGACCTATCCGATTGTGTAGGCATCGAGTGTACGCGGGTGCGTCGCTATCGTGGACTTGTCGGTGGAAGTGCATTCGGCGGTTGTCGGTAGCTAGATGACGACTCAACTCAAAACTCGGTGCTATATTAAGGCAGTCAGATAAAGAATCAAGGAAAGTCATACGCAGCCTTGCGGGCTGACTCCGCGGCGCTTCATGCACAATGCCCGAACATCATTTGCGCACGGTCGCAACGATCTCTATCCCACTTAATGCAACAACAGTAGACGTTGAAAAGGTTCTGATGAACAAACCCAGTCGCGCAGATGTAGGCAGTTCATGTTGCTTGGAGGATGTTTTAGGACGTACAGCGAGAATACATTTGCTAGCGAGAGCAACCGGCGGACAGCATTGATCGCCCATCCCCACCTTTAAACGGTCAGCACACGTTAGTTGTAATGGTCTCTTTAAGCAAGCGCAACTCGATTTAGTGTAGCAACCGGTCCACTTCCCGGCAAAAAAAGACAGTGGCCGCATACCAAACAGCCAGATCTATACCTAAAAGAGGTAGACCCAGCAGCACCCGCTCTAACCCCACTGCTTGTCCAGTTCATTTTACACTTCTGTCCTGTGCCACGACTACCAATTCGAACACGCCAAAGAATAATTAAACAATTCCCTAGACGTGGAACTTGCACAGTCATCAATTCGTCACCGATCCGACTACTGGGCGGGCGGCCCCAGGACATGTCTACCTGGTGAAAGTGGCCCGTTCTCGTTATAGCCTGTGACGCGGAAACCTGTAGCTCTTGCACCGCGCTAGTAGTGGGGCAGCTTTCCGTTTAGAACGCTGCGCATTTCGGGGGAGAATACGGGCATACAAGCGTTATGTGACAGTTCTCAAGACGCTCGCTTAAGCTGGCTCCAATCAAATTCGAGAACGTGGCATTCTTGCACCAACAATAAACAGCACACAACATGGGTGGGAAGAATGCAAATGGGACGGTCGCAAGTGCTTTGATGGAGAGATTTTGTGGGGGAAAGACAATCTTAAAATCAACTGCGAATTTTGGAGAAATCCTTGATGGTCCCAGCAAATGACTTGCGTTTGGTACCCTAGTTCTACTTGTAGCAATGCACTTCGACAAACCGTATGTATAATACATGACGGAAGCTGAGTGTTTCTCTTTAGACCCCTGTCATTATTTTATTGCATACACAATCCTTTGGTCAAACGACAAGTTGTGATATGGACTAACTCTTACTACTGCATATCCGTTAAGAGAGAAGAGACCAAGACGACAAAGACAAGAAGTGTTCACGTAACCTTCTCGTGACTGACCCCCGTACCGACAAGGTACGGCATTCTATTTACTATATATTGAGCACACTCACTGGATCTTCCTTTGCCAAGATATGAGAAATAGAAGAGAAGTTCGACAAACGCCGAAACTGCAGTCAGATCAACCAATTCCTATTGCCGGCGCTCACAACTGTGGTTACAGCGCCGGACGCTGTCGCTGAATAGCTAGTGAATGGAACCCCGACGCTAGAGATATGCTATTTGTGCTTAACTAATTCTGGTACCACTCTAGTAAATCGTATCACCCAAACACGACCAGAAGTACAACCTATTGCAATTGTTGACCCTGCTACTCTTAAACTTGAAGAGCGATACTCTGGTGGTAACCAAATTAGGTAACTACCGTTGTGTACAATCCAGACGTTATCCATACTAATGCTATGTCCATTTTGGCCGTAGCCGCTTGATGAGGTAACGTTAGTGAATGTGGCAGGGTCGATAGAAGATGAGTCGAAAATAACTTCGCCGGCATCTGATAAAAGTCGATGGTAATCGTCTAGATCAAATTCAAGGCAATGAACAGCACGGCCAATGTCGAGCGTCTGCAGGCAAGCGCCGGACTCGGCGTCCCAGAGCTTGACGGTTTTGTCGTCGGAGCCGGATGCCAGCCGGCGGCCGTCGGGTGAGATCGCTACGGAATAAACCCAGTCGGTATGGCCTTCGAGCGTCCGCAGGCAGGCGCCCGACCCGGCGTCCCAGAGCTTGACGGTCTTGTCGTCGGAGCCGGATGCCAGCCGGCGGCCGTCGGGCGAGACGGCCACGGAATTGACCGTGGAGAAATGGCCCTCGAGCGTCTGCAGGCAGGCGCCCGATTCGGCGTCCCATATCTTGACGGTTTTGTCGTCGGAGCCGGATGCCAGCCGGCGGCCGTCAGGCGAGATGGCCACGGAATAGACCTCGGAGGAATGGCCATCGAGGGTCTGCAGGCAGGCGCCCGACTCGGCGTCCCAAAGCTTGGCCGTGTTATCCCTAGAGCCGGACGCCAGCCGGCGGCCGTCGGTCGAAAAGGCCACGGACCTAACACAATTGGAATGGCCCTCGAGCGTCTGCAGGCAGGCATCCCAATCCGCCTCAACCTTTGGCGCTAATTCTATCCAACCAGGGAGTTCTTTGTAAAACAGCTTTTTAATAAGGCTATTAGATAGGCTGAAAATTAGGGCCGACGTATACGTCTGTAATGGAGAAAGTTCGATGCCTCCTTTCGCCCAAAGAAGAAGATGATGAGCATCCTTGGCAAGATTCTGCAGCTCCTCGAAAGCAGTACTAGCCTATACGTTATTAGCCTTTTTATTTATTATTATACTAAGATTTTAATGCTAGAATTGCAGACTTACTAGGACCCTTTCTAGCTTTTGTATTGCTTTAACACCTTCGGGGATACTGTACATCAAACTAAGTGCCTCAAGCCAATAAAGGTAAGTAGTCTTCAGAAATCTTAGAGTGTCAGTAACTACTGACTTCCCGTGCATGGCGGTCTGTATCACATCTCCTGCGTCTTGGAGATGATCTACCCAATAGACAAGAGAGTATCGGAGGCTCGCTAGCGGATCAGGAGAAGGGGTCTCGACTTGACTGATAGGATAGCCAGGGTTGCGCAGATCGTAAATATCGCGCTCCAAGGTGCGCAGAAGGTCCAATGAATTCGCGAAGATCTTGAAACGTTGATCTTGGATGCCGTAACGTAGGATCTTGTCCGATGCTGTGTCGAGCAGGAAATCTTTCGCAGACTGGTGGACAAAGAAGATGATGTTGTTTCGAAGCGTTAAAAAGGAACCACACGCTGCGATGACTTCTTGGATATCCTCTTGGCCAAGGTTCCTGATGGCCTTGGTCAAGCCCTTCAACTCATCCACATTGACAGGTCGATATACTGTCGAGGCAAGAGCTAGTATCTCGTGACAAGCTTGTGCATCTTTCGAATCGGTAATGTATTCCACCATCCGTTCATAAAGAGAATCAAGGCCCGGTGGGAATGACTTCAGTGTTTCAAGCGTATGCCTTAATCGAACGTTGCCATTTGCAAGCTCATGACAGACCAAGGCGACCCAGAGAAAAGTGTCGTCGGCGTTTGATGACATATATTGGCGCACTTCTTCAGCGATGTTCTGTTGGTAGCCCTTGAGCTGCGTAAGCTCGGAAACCTTGGTCTTGATGTAGCTTTCCACAGCGGCAGAAACCGATTTCGCATTAAGCTCTAACGATAGCCTATGCCCGATGTTACCCAACTTCTCTTGGATATCCACTCAATTGCGGCTTGGGACGAGCCATGTAGCGCGGGTTGTCTGCGAGGTTCGGACGATAAGATCAACCAGCTGCGGGAGACCCTTTTCACACTCGTCTAAAGCATCAACCACGTGGCAGACTTTTTGGAATTTAATGTCTTGAAGAATGTTGATGAAGATCTCGGTTAGTACCTGCCATGCATTCACGTCCTCGAAAAGGGCTTTGCGAGAAAAGCTGAGTAATGACTGTGGAGGCCAACGACTTGGAAGCAAGATGATGTCGCGTTCTGGTCAAATCTCGGATTGGAGACCGGAGACGCATGCTTTGCTTGTGAGCTTATGGTGCGCCTTGTATTCAGTGGCGAGCGTTGGGATATTGCGTCCGTCTGATGCCCGATATATGCAGAATTGGTCGGCCAAGTTGCCGCGTCCCTTGGTGTTTGGCTTTGATCGGCAAGAGTCAGGGCGGGGGCGAGCTCTGGAAGCGGCGCTTGTCGGCGGCAGATCTTCCTCGGCTATCGAGAGATGTTCGAAAGACTCGCTGATGTCGATATGCGATTTCCCCAGGTTCGTATGGCTTTCAAGCGTCGCAGTCCCCTGAAGGTCAAGCTTTTCCCGTAGCGTAGGATCCGCGCTCGTGTAATCGACCAACCTCTTAACGACGTTCTCGACAATATCGCGCTCAAAAGCGCGCAGGCCGATCTCGCTGCTTATCGGCTCGATGAGGGTCATAATACAGTCGATTTCATGCTTCGAGGGACGTTTTTGCAGAGGTCACCTTTGGGTGCCTTCCGTGTGCTGCTGAACCCCACGCTGGAGTATTTTCCACAATTCCTTTTGCAATATGTTGGCGCTTAAGGAGGAATGCTGCAGGGCCAGCTTCGAAAACCAGCCCTGTACATAGCGTGGATCTTGTCAGTCCAAGTCTGATAGGGGTGCCTCCCTTTGGAATCGCCTAATATCGCCAGTTTAAAAAGAAACTAGAAAATAACTTAAACTTAGAATCATATGATCAGCCACAAAATAGCGCTCGTCCTCCTAATATTCAAAGTTCTTTTGAATTAAATCTTAGGAATAAAAAAGAACCTCTTTTAAAGTGGGAGACCGGGTTAATATTCTACGAAAAGCATATTAGTCCTAATGACCGACCGTTTTTCTTTCCTCAGACATACCACCCCAAAGGAAATCATAGGCCAACCGGCCTAATGTATGGCTGAGTGGCTTTTAAAGGCCAGTCAGTGCGCTCATCCGTGAGATCTTAATCGCATCAATTCAACTTCTGAAAATGGCGTTTCTTTGTGGGACACGCGCCATCTAAACGCCGTACATAGGTTGACGGTGCAAAATATGGTTCTTTAGTCATCAACTCAACTTGAGCTGATTAAAGCCCTGGCTTTCACTTCATGGGGAGCGCCATTTGCCGCAATCGGCATGGCTTCTTGATATTCTGCTTTTATCACAAGCGAAGAATTATTTCTGATCGTTCTAACTCAACAAAAATCGATCTTCAATATGATGACTCTAGTGCTCCACAAGGCTGGACCAGCTTCTCGGTAGTTAACACATGTCTTGTCTTAAAATCTCCCACGTGAGCATACAATCATTACCAACGCACATTAAGCTACGGAGAACCCATAAGCTTTAAGGCGCGAGACTTTTGATCCTACCTCGAGACAAGGCTGAAGACAGGCCCAGCCTACGCCATAGCAGTCCTACCAGCCGGTGCTCTAGACCTCCCCCAATATAGAGAATCGACACTGATGCGGCTGAAAATGACCTTATGTGATCCATGTGAGACAAATCAGTACGATATGGAGAATTGTAGTCATCATGAAGCACCATCGAGTATCAGCATGATGAGGATGACTATGGGATCAATTTGTATAAATAGGTTAGATTCCCCAAGAATGTCAAGTTTCTCTCTCATAGTGCACTCAAGTAACATTGCCAAGGCTTCTGCGCCGATAAAACTCTTATCAGCATGAATCATAATATTCATCTTTGCCATTCCTGCCACCAAGATGTTTCTATCCCAGACCCCCGCTACAGCACTTGCTACCTTTACTCTTTCACAGACCGCTTCGTCTGCTACCACTTCCGATCACTGGAAGAACGAGAAAGACGTTCTGCTCTTTACCAAATACAATACCATAGAATTTCGATCTCTGCACAGATACGCTGTCCAGGCTCGCGGCGTCATCATCGGCTGCAACGCCAATAAGAAGGCTGGGTTTACAAGCTCATTCTTTAACGCTGCACCTGGGACCAAATTATTCTTCTTGCAGAAGTGGGGTCAGACCCCAAGTTCCTCCGATCCCACTGTGAACAGAATCAATTCTGCAAGCAACGCCTACATCCGAAACAATACTGACGGCACCCTCTTCTCGACCCTGGAGAATCTGCAAGGTGGACGATGACGGAAGCACGAGTTCGACGGCACCAGCACGATCAATGCCGCGCGCAGCGGGCTCTAGACTAACTGGCAGGACACAGGCTGGACTGGACCCAGCCAGAGACGATCTGATACTGTAAAGGCAAGAAGAACAGTCAACTGGCGCACAAGGATGCCCGATTCCCCAGTTCCCTCGTCTTCAACATGTGGTCGACTAGGGCCAAAGCCTTGGAGGGAACCATACCTGTTGGAGGGTTGACCTACTTTGATGTGCAGTACATCAAGAAACACGTACAACACGTCGACTGTAAGCACCCGTGCTTGCCGGAAGACTTGTACTCTGGTCCAGATGTCTCTACAGCTATAATGCTTTGCTTTTATTACCCCGTTTCGATCAATCATTCATTGTTTACAACATATCGCGATTTATGTCACCCACCTGAATGTAAATTTCGAAAGCCGAGGATATAATTTTATATCCTGGTGTCTATATGACCGTAAGTTAAGGGGAACAATTGTATCTAGCTAAAATATCGGGCTCTGATAGTCAGTGACCAATACACTCATTCTGCCAAGCTTGAGGGTTCCATCTATCGTAACTTACGGCATAATCATCCTTTGTGCCGTGTGTATCCCTTGTGCACATATATACGGAAGGCATTTACAAACATTATTGTCCCCCCCCCCCCCCCCCCCCCCCCCCCCCCCCCACCTTTATTATAACTATTTAAAATTCTTTTGGTTATCTTATCTTGGTTATGGTACGCAGCTGATCATTGTTAGGGTGTTAGGGTGGTCGTGGAAACCAAAGAATATAGCAAAGCAGAAATGGATCATGCATCACGAAAGTACAAGTTCATTGGCGACAGGAGAGTGGCGGGTCCAAGGGTCACGGAGACAGTCAGGCCTCACTATCGTTTGGAATGGCCTAGTTGCACTATATAGACTTGTTTATTCGCTTACGAAGCTGTAACTTTAGTTGCGAAAATTACCTGCAGAACTCCAATTCCGATCAATGAGAGGAAGCTGTGCCTAGTCCTCCGGTTACGCATCCGTCTTGGGCGGTCATTAGAGCAATCACCACAACTTGCACACCTACTCCAACATAGTCCCACACTAAGCGCACACTTTTAATTAGTCAATGTATCATCAAACCCTCGTCCATCACCGAGACGTCATTGCTCCAGCGCTAGCCAAACTATGGTGATTTTCCAAGAAGACCTATCACCAACATATAAGCAAGTATTAGCTGTTCACATAGTTACATTAATCTTCCGTATGGGAAGAGAAGTGTGTATCTGCAATCTGCCCCATTTATATTAACGGCAAATTTCTACCACTTGGGTGGCAACTCTTGCTCAACGAGGCGAGCTGTCCGCGAATCATTGTATTGTGGCGATGACGGTGTTGGGACGTGTTACCAATCACACGCTGGCGAATGAGCTTCATCCCTTTTTTTTTTTTTTTCTGTCTGCGTTCCTGTCCGAGCTTCCGCCGTGAAACCTGCAAGTAAATTTATCGGTATTTGATCCGGAGACGAAGAGCAGACGCCCTGCAACTCAATGAGGTATCGGACGACTGTTGTTCGGGAGAGATAGAAGATTAGGATCCGAGGACCGCCCGATTTAGTATAATTGATCTTTGGACACCCCTCTCTAGACTTGGACCACCACCACGGAACCTTGTCTGTACACAAGGCTCGCCACACACGTCTTCGGGGTGCATCCTGACTAGCTCTATATCCGATTTGCTTCTTGCATATAAGCGGCCACATATTCAAGTTTTTCTCAAATTTTTCAGGTCTGAAATCCATTTAAGTGACCATAGTTCAAGACTTCTCATGCAAATGTCTCTCTTCCGCCCATAAATCATTCATTGATTCTCTTCGGATTACAACTCTTGAATCGCTGCTTACTCAATAAAATCCAAAACCATTCTCCATCAACATCCTACCAGCAGGACCCAGTATCGAAGACAAACATCTTTATTTCTACACAAATTTAGGTGTTAAAAAGTGAAAGACACGAGAGAAAAGGCACCCAATAACCCATCAAGACACAGGCTAACACGTCCACCATGCAACATGTGTCAATACTACGCCCACGCCTTCAGCTGTAACCACATGTCGTTTACGTTTGCGCGATTCTGCAATCCGGCCTTCTTCACCCAGACGCCCTGCGACAAGCGCACCATCTGGCACACTATCGGACTTGAGATGACCTGCACAGAGTGCCAGATCTGGTGCCCTGACAAATGTATGCCGCCGCCCATGTCCAAGGTCCGCCACGCCGGCGACGTCGGCGCCAGGATGAGGAGGTCTTGAGAGTAAAGGTCAAAAATCATTTCTCTCTTTTTCGATATCATGCGTTCCCATCATAGACATTCCGATGCTCTACCGAGGTTCGTTCCTTGTACGTATCCAAGAATATCTGGGCTGCAGGTCCGGCGCGTACTTCGAGGGCCACGTAAATACAATATTACAATTTGATTAGTAAGTCCGTTTCTCAAATTTCCAACACTCCTGTGTAATTGTTGTTAATTTTAAGTGAATGTGGGTGTAAAATGAACGTACTAGTTTGCCAACCCGCCGCTCCAGAGATTAGTACGGTATTACTCATGATGTATACAAACCCTGAAAAGTACTCCCTGCCCCCACCCAAGGTACATAAAGGGCTGAAATGGATTTATAGTCAACACGGTACAAAACTGTCTCAAGAAATCGTTGCGATGGTCGATAAGAGTCCGAGGAGGCGATCAGGCTGAGACATAAGCAGGCTCGGAATTGCCGTATACGGGGTGAGCTGTAAGAAATGGTCCACCACATTGCTTACAACCAGCGATTCACATCTTGGCTTAGTGCCAATGCTTTGTATACTCAGTACAGAATGCCGGTTCTTGATTTACATTGATAGATCCTGTTTTAGATCCAGTTGGGCACAAATAAACTGCTTCTACGTTGAGGATCGATACACAATCAATCCTGAGCACACTCCTTGGTCTACGAGTTCGCTAGGTGACTTCTCTTGCGCAAATTCTGGGAATGTTGCGCTTTTTTCTACCTCCTGTCCCCGTCCATCTTCACCACATACTTGAGATGCTAAACGACCATTTCGTACGGCTTTTATCATCAAGTGAATTCGGGGTCACGAGGTACATCATCATGCTTATGTTATCGCAATTAGTAACCTGACTAATCTGTACTAATAATTTGCTACCGAGAACGTTCCATGTAGATGATTCAGTCTCAAAACAAAAATTCATATTATGTAAAGCACTATTCAATTGCCAGAGAACATTACACTATCTTCAGTCGCCCTCGATGATCTTAATCATTAATGATATCATCTGCTTCTTTGGCTTGTTGTGGTTACCTTATCATCTGTACTCCAGCCACACACGTCCTGATTGAGATCATATCAGGGATTATCGGAACTGTCCGAGTCAAAATATCCAGGACGATATATGCCACTGAGGATTTAGTTCGTGTAGTTACCGTATAGGTTGACTCCAAAACTTACTAGTTAACTTGTTGAATACAATAGACAAGTCCTCTGTCTCTGTTTCGTTGTAATCTCTGGCCTGGAAGTTTTATCGTCCCGAATTGCATCGCTTTCGCCGTCACTATGAACAGATTCTTCTGTTGCAGAAGCAATCGTCCGGAACTATTCGATCCCAAGCTTCCCTTAATCCTCTGTAGAAAAGCTACGGCTACTGGGGTCGCAGATAAAGTGAGTGTTATTGTGGCCTAGCTCAGGACTCTCAATTCTGATGTGCCTGGCAGCACTAGGAAAATTGGGAGGGTGTGAAATCCAGTGAGGTCAATGTTGATAATTTTGGTGCTTCTTGTTCGGTACCGAGGACACAACTAGTGCTCAAATACAGGCACGGCCACCCAGCATATTCCGTGTTTTGGATCCGCGCAGATACCGAGACGTGGTTCGCGTAGGACTACAAGTGGATTGTGACAAAGCTGGGAATAATGGTGACTTCAATGTTTACAACCTACTTACTACCAGGCGTGCTGCTATCCAAAGCCTACGGCAATTTTTGACAGTGCATAATAAGCCGACCGACTATAGCTTGCCTTGAACAGGACGTCTTGTAGGGAATCCGATCGCAGGTACTTCTTGGCCAACCGTGGATATCGAACTTGCAGCTCCTCCAGATACTGCGAGATCTTACTTCCCTCTAGCTCGTGGTCTGTTTTCAGCTTCGCTAAAGCGGTCCGAAGCGAGGTAGGTGGGTTATTTAGCGCGCCTGTCCGTCGAAACTTTTCCCCTTGCTCTGCTTTACCCATATCCCACTGTACGACTCCAGGATGCTGGTCGCCAGGCACGCTCACGACCACATCTCCGAGTCGAACTTTTGATGGAATCCCACCTCCAATTCCGACCATCAACGCGAATCTAATAGTCGGAAAAGTGAACCATGTGGCTTGCAACAACCGCAGCTGGGTTCGTCCCTATCTTGCCCTCAGGTAGACACGCAATGACGATGTTATGGCCACCGATTGAGCCGAAAGTGTAGGTGTTGGGATCGTTCGTGGGCTTAGGGAGATTCTGGTGGCGCTCGTCGAGCATCGCTGTTGCGGCCGTCTGCTCTTTAGACAATGCGCAGATCCATCCGATTGTGTAGGCATCATGCCTGCGCGCGTGCGTCGCCATCGTTGGCTTATCGGTGGTAATAGACTCGGCGGTGGTCGATGGTTAGGTCACGAGTCAACCCCCAATTCGGTGCCATAAACAGGTTGTCAGGTGAGGAGTTGAGGGTTTCCTACGCAGCCTTATGGCTGATTCTGCTGCGCCATGATGCGGTCGTGGCGGTGATTGGCTAGTAGCGTATATGGCGACTTTGAGCGGGTTCCCTTCCACGAACAGCATTTGCGCAGGATCGCAATGATCTCTATCCCACTCGATGCAACGGTAGACGTTGAAAAAGTTTTGATGAACAAACCCAGTCGTGCAGATATAGGCATTTCGTGTTGCTAGGTAGATGTTTTGGGACGTAGAGCGACTATATGACGCTGGTCTACGCGAACTGGAATTCCATTGCTAGCGAGAGCAACCAGCGGACATTGTTGATCGCCTATCCCCACTTCCAAACGGTCAGGACATGTGAGTTGTAACGGTCGTGCTGCGTCTTTAAGCAAGCGCAACTCGATTTGGTGTCGCAACATGTCCTTTCATTGGTCAAACCCCACTTCCCGGCGAAAAGGTAGTGGCTGCATCAAAATCGCCAGGTCTATACCCCAGGCGGCTAGCTTCGGCAGCTCCCGCGGGAGACCCCGCTATGACTGCAATCAAACCACGTTTTTACACTTCCGTTCAATGCCACAACCACCGACTCGAACACGCAAAAGAAATTGGAAAAATTAGAGAGATGCGTAGTCATCAATTCGTCACCGACCCGACTACTGGGCGGGCGGTTACAGGGCATGTCTACCTGGTGAAAGTGGCACGCTTTCGCGACAGCCTGTGACACGGTAACCTGTAGCTCTTGCACCGCTAGTGGTGGGGTAGCTTTTCCGTTCATAACGCAGCGCTTTTTAGGGAGGAATGCGGGCATTCAAGCGTTATGTGACAGTTCTCGAAACGCTCACTAAAGCTGGCGAACCAGGGCTCTCCTCCAATTAAACTCAAGAACGTGGCCGTCTCGCTCCGATAACGAAATGATCCATAATGCATGTAAAAATGGTCCACAGGCACAATCTGAGTTCCTGTCCCCAACCCAAATACAGCTGAAATGAAGCGCAATAGCCCGGAATATAGCTGTATACCTGCACAGCAGAATGCACAGCAGAAGGCGATGGTCAATCATCGCGTTGATGATCCGAAACTGGTAAAGACGTCTTTGGATCGTTCTTTTTCCCAAGTGACAAAGCGTACTTAGCTGAATGCAACAGTATTTCCCCGTACGTGGTCATACGTGGGCTTGTATCCAGCTGGCAATCGTGGTTGGGCTTCACCCCCCGCAGCGTCTTCTTAGGCGCGTCCACACACATTTGTCTTCCTGTCAGCGGTGCATCTTTGTACCCTCAAACCCCAGAGGCATCTTTCGATATCTCAGACCTAGGGTTAGAGCACTGCCAGTCAAATGATGTTTTGGAAGCTTTGTCTCCCAAGTGTCACGAATTAAGTCGTAGGCCGAAGGTCTGAATCAGGCAGCAAATTACCTGGAGGTTCTACCAACTAACCTCGCAGAGCTGGCGCAGTCAGCATTCAGTGCACATTTTCTAAGCTGAGTTGAATAGAGGACATGACTCAAAAGCTATATCATTTTCAGAATCAAGCGAATTCAGTGAAGACATGCTGTTCGAGTGTCGACGAGATCGACTAAGCCGCTCTCATTCAGCGCCTAAGGTCCGTACATTTGCTGCCTGTGTGTGGCGTTTAGCGCCCGAACAGCAAGAGAATCTTAAAAAGCTTGTTTTTAGAAATCGAAATTTGAGAAAAGCACAAGCTTCTTTGGAATTCCGCGATTGCATTCTATCACTATATATTGAACAAATTCCCTGGACCTTCCTTTACAAAAACATAAGAAATAGAGGAGAAGTCTAACAGCAGCTGGAAATGCAATTAAATCAACCAACCATATCAGCAAATCGTATCACCCAAACACGACCCGAGCCACAGCCTATTGCAATCGTTGATCCTGCTATTCTTGACTCCGATGGACGATAATCCGGCGGTAGCCAAATCAAATTATCGCCTTCATAGGTAATCCAAAGGTTATTAGCACTAATGCCATATCCAGTTCGATTAGAATCCGTTAATAAGGCACCTTGAATTAATGGCGCCGAGTCTGTGGAAGATGGATCAAAAATGATATCTCCAATATCTGACAAAAGACGAGAGTGATGGTCTGGATCGAATGAAAGGTACCGAATAACACGACCAACGTTCAGCGTTTGCAGGCAGTCGCCCGACTCAGCGTCCCAGAGCTTGATAGTATTGTCGTCGGAGCCGGACGCCAGCCGGTGGCCGTCGGTTGAGATCGCCACGGAACTGACCGAATCGGAATGGCCCTCGAGCGTCTGCAGGCAGGCATCCCAATCCGCTTCAACCTTCGGCGCTAAGTCTATCCAACCAGGGAATTCTTTGTAAAACAGCTTTTTGATAAGGCTGTTAGATGGGCTGAAAATTAGGGCCGACGTATACATCTGTAGTGGAGAAAGTTCGATGCCTCCTTTTGCCCAAAGAAGAAAACGACGAGCATCCTTGGCAAGATTCTGCAGCTCCTCGAAAGCAGTGCTAGCCTATACGTTATTAGCCTTTTTACTTGTTATTATACTTAGATTTAGTGCTAGAATTGCAGACTTACTAGGACCCTTTCTAGCTTTTGTATTGCTTTAACACCTTCGGGGATGCTGTGCATCAAACTAAGTGCCTCAAGCCAATAAAGGTAGGTAGTCTTCAGAAATCTTAGAGTGTCGGTAACTACTGATTTCCCGTGCATAGCGGTCTGTATCACGTCTCCTGCGTCTTGGAGATGATCTGCCCAATAGACACAAGAGTATCGGATGCTCGCCAGCGGATCAGGAGAAGGGGTCTCGACTTGACTGATAGGATAGCCAGGGTTTCGCAGATCGTAAATATCGCGCTTTAAGGTGCCTAGAAGGTCCAATGAATTCGCGAAGATCTTGAAATGTTAATCTTGGATGCCATAACGGAGTATCTTATTTATTACCTTATCGAGCAGGAAATCTTTCGCGGACTGATGGACGAAAAAGATGATGCTATCTCGAAGCGTCAAGAGGGAGCCATATGCAGCGATCACTTCGAGCACCTCCTCTCGATTAATGTTCTCGATAGACCGGGTTAAACTCTGCAATTTATCGACGCTCACAGGTCGATATACTGTCGAAACCAGAGCTAGGATCTCGCGATATGTTTTTGCATCATCCGAGCTGGAAATATATCCCATCATTCATAATGCGCGCACCTGTCAGGTAGAGATGGAAATATCTGGGCGAGAGTATTCTTCGTAGTTTTAATTGATTTACAGCGTTGTGCTTGCGTAATCGTATTAAAGTCTATATTTTGCTGGTTGTCGTGGCCCGTTCAATTGTGGACTATATTAACTAGTATCCAATATATAACTACAAGTAACTAAGTAACTGATTAAGGTCCAATTGAAAATGGAAAATGATTCATCGAGTGAAAGGTGTATTAAAATTGATTGTGTAAACGCCTTTTTTTTTTTTCTTTCTCTCGTGCTTAAGTTGTTGTGAAAGTCAAAACAACTTGGCCTGCTGATGCCTGCGATGGAGATCCTGAGGTTGCGTTACCAATAGTTATGTCGACGAAACTGGATCCACGACCACCAGCACCAACAATAGCGTAATAGAAACTGCCAGAGACATAATAAAGCGTACTTCCGCTACCACCACCATAATAGCCGCCGCCTCCAGCACCTGAGGCGCTTAAGGTCGGCGGATTGTCGATACTATCGGCCCCGTTTGGCCCGATGCCGCTATTGCCGGGGCTGAATGTGGTAAATTGTCCAGTGGCGGAGCCACCAGCTCCCGGACCATCCGAGGTTCCTGGTAGTCCAGGTCCTGCAGTAGCTAGTGCAGTCCCTCTGAAATTCGCAGTGACGCTCCCGTTATTGGTGGTTATGGTGTATGCAGTGTTGTATCGGTATGTGCCTGGACCACTCCCGCCGCCGGCAACAATAAATAAGTTGCCATCCAAATATAGGGCAGATCCAGCACCAGCGCCTCCAACGCCAGCTCGAGAAACACCAGCTCCACCATCTCCGTAGCCACCAACTCCTGGGGATCCGTTCGTAGAGCCTGCCCCCCCCGCAACAGCAAGGAAAACCTGGCCTGGGACAACAGGTATGGTACCACTCAGCATTGCTCCCAAGGCAGCTGGTATGGTCGTGCCGTAAGGGCTACCAGAGCCGCCAACTACACTAAATCTTGCAAATCGTGCACAATCTGGAACGACAACACTTCTTTGCGTGCCCGCAGTTGCTAAAGCGGAAATGGTAGTTGTTGAGGCAATCGTGCAGGAAACAGAAGGGACAATTGTGACAATGACCGTGCCTGGATTAGTGCCAGATGCTGGGACGGTCGAGGTGCCATCAGAAGGACCTGTAACGACAGAGGTGACAGTGCCAGCTGGGACAGTTGTGACAATCACGGTGCCTGGATTAGTGCCAGATGCCGGGACGGTCGATGTGCCTCCAATTGAACCTTCCACAGTATTGGTGATCGTGCCAGCTGGGACAGTTGTAACAATCACGGTGCCTGGATTGGTGCCAGATGCTGGGACGGTCGATGTGCCATCAGAAGGACCTGTAACGACAGAGGTGACAGTGCCAGCTGGGACAGTTGTGACAATCACGGTGCCTGGATTGGTGCCAGATGCTGGGACGGTCGACGTGCCTCCAATTGAACCTTCCACAGTATTGGTGATCGTGCCGGCTGGGACAGTTGTGACAATCACGGTGCCCGGATTGGTGCCAGAGGCTGGGACGGTCGATATGCCATCAGAAGGACCTGGAACAACAGAGGTGACAGTGCCAGCTGGGACAGTTGTGACAATCACGGTGCCTGGATTAGTACCAGATGGTGGAATAGTCGACGTGCCTCCAATTGAACCCTCCACAGTATTGGTAATTGTGCCAAAGACAGGAATAACCGAGGTAATAATTACGGTGCCTGGATTGGTGCCAGATGCTGGGACGGTCGACGTGCCTCCAATTGAACCTTGCACAGTATTGGTGATCGTGCCGGCTGGGACAGTTGTGACAATCACGGTGCCTGGATTAGTACCAGATGGTGGAATAGTCGACGTGCCTCCAATTAAACCCTCCACAGTATTGGTAATTGTGCCAAAAACAGGAATAACCGAGGTAATAATTACGGTGCCTGGATTGGTGCCAGATGCTGGGACGGTCGACGTGCCTCCAATTGAACCTTGCACAGTATTGGTGATCGTGCCGGCTGGGACAGTTGTGACAATCACGGTGCCTGGATTAGTACCAGATGGTGGAATAGTCGACGTGCCTCCAATTGAACCCTCCACAGTATTGGTAATTGTGCCAAAGACAGGAATAACCGAGGTAATAATTACGGTGCCTGGATTGGTGCCAGATGCTGGGACGGTCGACGTGCCTCCAATTGAACCTTGCACAGTATTGGTGATCGTGCCAGCTGGAACAGTTGTGACAATTACGGTGCCTGGATTGGTGCCGGATGCTGGGACGGTCGAGGTGCCTCCAATTGAACCCTCTACGGTATTGGTAATTGTGCCAAAGACAGGAATAACCGAAGTAATAATTACGGTGCCTGGATTGGTGCCAGATGCTGGGACGGTGGACGTGCCACCAGATGGACCTGCAACAACAGAGGTGACAGTGCCGGCTGGGATAGTTGTGACAATCACGGTGCCTGGATTGGTGCCAGAGGCTGGGACGGTCGACGTGCCTCCAATTGAACCTTCCACAGTATTGGTGACCGTGCCAGCTGGAACAGTTGTAACAATCACGGTGCCTGGATTGGTGCCAGAGGCTGGGACGGTCGACGTGCCAGGAGTAACACCCTCCACAGTATTGGTGATAGTGCCGGCTGGGACAGTTGTGACAATCACGGTGCCTGGATTGGTCCCAGATGCTGGGACGGTGGACGTGCCACCAGATGGACCTGCAACAACAGAGGTGACAATGCCGGCTGGGATAGTTGTGACAATCACGGTGCCTGGATTGGTGCCAGAGGCTGGGACGGTCGATGTGCCATCAGAAGGACCTGTAACGACAGAGGTGACCGTGCCAGCTGGAACAGTTGTAACAATCACGGTGCCTGGATTGGTGCCAGAGGCTGGGACGGTCGACGTGCCAGGAGTAACACCCTCCACAGTATTGGTGATAGTGCCGGCTGGGACAGTTGTGACAATCACGGTGCCTGGATTAGTGCCAAATGGTGGAATAGTCGACGTGCCTCCAATTGAACCCTCCACAGTATTGGTAATTGTGCCAAAGACAGGAATAACCGAGGTAATGATCACGGTGCCTGGATTGGTGCCAGATGCTGGGACGGTCGAGGTGCCACCAATTGAACCTTGCACAGTATTGGTGATCGTGCCAGCTGGAACAGTTGTGACAATTACGGTGCCTGGATTGGTGCCGGATGCTGGGACGGTCGAGGTGCCAGGAATAACACCCTCCACAGTATTGGTGATCGTGCCGGCTGGAACAGTTGTAACGATTACGGTGCCTGGATTGGTGCCAGATGCTGGGACGGTCGAGGTGCCACCAGATGGACCTGCAACAACAGAGGTGACAGTGCCGGCTGGGATAGTTGTGACAATTACGGTGCCTGGATTGGTGCCAGATGCTGGGACGGTCGACGTGCCAGGAGTAAGACCCTCCACAGTATTAGTAACAGTGCCAGCTGGGACAGTTGTAATAATCACGGTGCCCGGATTAGTGCCAGATGCCGGGACGGTCGAGGTGCCTCCAATTGAACCTTCCACAGTATTGGTAATTATGCTAAAGACAGGAATAACCGAAGTAATAATTACGGTGCCTGGATTAGTGCCAGATGCCGGGACGGTCGAGGTGCCACCAGAAGGACCAGTAACGACAGAAGTGACAGTGGCAGCTGCAACAGTTGTGACAATTACGGTGCCTGGATTGGTGCCAGATGCCGGAACGGTCGAGGTGCCTCCAATTGAACCCTCTACGGTATTGGTAATTGTGCCAAAGACAGGAATAACCGAAGTAATAATTACGGTGCCTGGATTGGTGCCAGATGCTGGGACGGTGGACGTGCCACCAGATGGACCTGCAACAACAGAGGTGACAGTGCCGGCTGGGATAGTTGTGACAATCACGGTGCCTGGATTGGTGCCAGAGGCTGGGACGGTCGATGTGCCATCAGAAGGACCTGTAACGACAGAGGTGACAGTGCCAGCTGGGACAGTTGTAACAACCACGGTGCCTGGATTGGTGCCAGAGGCTGGGACGGTCGACGTGCCTCCAATTGAACCTTCTATAATATTGGTAATTGTGCTAAAAACAGGAATAACCGAAGTAATAATTACGGTGCCTGGATTGGTGCCAGATGCCGGGACGGTCGAGGTGCCACCAGAGGGGCCTGCAACAACAGAGGTGACAGTGCCAGCTGGAATAGTTGTAACGATTACGGTGCCTGGATTGGTGCCAGATGCCGGGACGGTCGAGGTACCTCCAATTGAACCTTCTATAGTATTGGTAATTGTGCTAAAGACAGGAATAACCGAAGTAATAATTACGGTGCCTGGATTAGTGCCAGATGCCGGGACCGTCGAGGTGCCACCAGAGGGACCAGTAACGACAGAAGTGACAGTGCCAGCTGGAATAGTTGTGACAATTACGGTGCCTGGATTGGTGCCAGATGCTGGGACGGTCGACGTGCCAGGAGTAAGACCCTCCACAGTATTGGTGACAGTGCCGGCTGGGATAGTTGTGATAATTACGGTGCCTGGATTGGTGCCAGATGCTGGGACGGTCGACGTGCCAGGAGTAAGACCCTCCACAGTATTGGTGATCGTGCCAGCTGGAACAGTTGTGACAATTACGGTGCCTGGATTGGTCCCAGATGCTGGGACGGTCGACGTGCCACCAGATGGACCTGCAACAACAGAGGTGACAGTGCCGGCTGGGATAGTTGTGACAATCACGGTGCCCGGATTGGTGCCAGAGGCTGGGACGGTCGATATGCCATCAGAAGGACCTGGAACAACAGAGGTGACAGTGCCAGCTGGGACAGTTGTGACAATCACGGTGCCTGGATTGGTGCCAGAGGCTGGGACGGTCGACGTGCCAGGAGTAACACCCTCCACAGTATTGGTGATAGTGCCGGCTGGGACAGTTGTGACAATCACGGTGCCTGGATTGGTGCCAGATGCCGGGATGGTCGACGTGCCTCCAACTGTACCTTTATGGTTATTAGCAGATGAACCTCGGCTGATAAAGTTTGGATACGAGCCGGCTAGCTATCTTACCGAACGTGGTCTCAGTGCTAGTACTTAGGGTGGCTGAAGGCGTCACAAAAGTAATGATGGTCGGGGTGCCGCCACTGGTAGCTGGTTGCAAAGTCGTGAGGCCTGTTCTGTCAGTGGTCACGGTCTCAAAAACGGGCTCTAAGCTCAGGAACGTCACGATGGTCTGTGCTCCTCCAGAGGTAGCCGGCTAGCGTTTGACAAATGTCAGCATTACTTGATCAATTAGGGCTGTCATTGAATTGAGGTCAGACTTGTATGCTGATACTTACCGGAATCGTTGTCAGACCTGTTTGTGTACCTGTGGAAGTGAGGAACACTGGGGCTGGAGTAGTTTGAAACGTGACGACAGTTCCAGTTCCTCCACTGGTGGCCGGGGGAATGGTAGTAACGCCCGTTAAGCTACCAAAGGACGTGATCGTAGTCGGAGGAGGGGTGGTTACAATCGTAATGACCGTTTCCGTACCTCCAGAAGCCGTAGGAGTAATCGTGGTCAATCCAATTGTTGTACCGAAGCTGGTGATAGTGACTGGGGCATAAGTCGTTATGAATGTAATGACCGTTTCCGTGGCACCGGGAGCAGTAGCGGTGATTGTAGAGACATTAGTGGTAGTGCCTAATGAAGTGACAGTCAAGGTTCCTGGTGTTGAGACAGTAGTGACAGTCACCGTATTGGATGTCGTCACGGTGGTGGTTGCAATGCAAATGACGAGAGTGTCTGGACCGATGCCGTATGCAGGCGGCACAATCGTTTGATATGGAGCGGGGCCATATGTTGTGATCGTAACGCACTCATCGCAGGTTGGGTAGACCCCCGTGATGACGGTGGGCACTGCGCCATCCTCTGTCGGCTGAATTGTTGTATGGAATGGGGTCTCAAGAGTTGTCGTAATGGTCACGCATCCGATGCATGGAGAAGGCTCGACCACCTCTCCAGGGCTTTCCGACCCAGAGTGGCTTGCAGGTGAAGACCCGCCCCATATATCGGGCTCTTGTGGGGAAGGAGGCCCCCCAACACTAACAGTTGTATCCACCCCGCTGCCAGCGCTACTGCCATCGGAACCAGGCGCGTATTCGGGAGACGGACCGCCAACTTCGCTGCCATCACCGGGAGAGTAATCACCGCCGACAAAAGATGGATCCGAATTGCCACTGTAGCCCTCACTCGATTGACCAGAGTAATCGCCGCTGCCGCTGCCGCTGAGGGAATCGCTACTAGCGGGGCTAGAGCCTGAGCTGTCGGGAGGGTATTCTTCGGGAATGGGTTCGAGCCCGCCGAATGAGCTGGAGCCAGAAGCAGAGCCAGAAGCAGAGCCGTAGCCAGAGCCTGAGCCAGGGTTGTAACCAGAGTCAGAATGAGTGCCAGAGTTGAAGCTAGGGCTGGAGCCAGAGCCAGAGCCGCCAGACCCAGAGCCAGATACTAGGCCAGTACCGGATCCGGAACTAGAGTCGGTATCGGGACCTGAGCCGGAATCTGAGCCTGAGCCTGAGCCAAAGTCGAAGCCAAAGCCAGAACCTGACGTAGAATCAGAAGTAAAACCAGAATCTGAAGCATAGACGGGTACGTCTGCAGTGACAGTACCGGATAAACCCGTACTGCTGTGCTTGCCCTTCTTGCCGCATCCTCTTCGTTTGTATCTAGAATGTTTATTATGTAGTGGCTCTTGGGGCAGTCCCAAGGCCAAGGACACCGCAAAAATAGCAAAGAGTGAAGCTGGGCGCATGATCGCGAAGACTGTCAAATATAGACTCAGATACAAGAGAGTGAACGAATGACTGTATAAAATGAGAAATGAATGACTTGATGATTGTAGTGAATGTCAACGATGGAACGAGATCACCAGATTTATAGATCGAACAGCTTCGCTACTTCAGCTCAAGTCAAGGGAGTTTTCTTTGGCAATTTCGGGATGGTATCTGCCTCTTTTCCCGCTCCGTGAAAACGAATGACCTACCGCGAAGGCTTTCGTTGTCAAAACTCCTGTTCAATATACTACTACTACTACGCGGAGGTATACTTCATCTTCATGACGTTGAAAGCAGAACTAGGGGGCCACGACCCAAAGTGATCCCCAGCAATCCAATGGAACTGAACCTTGAGCTGAACCTTCCTGACATTGCTGCATTGAATGCCTTCACAAAAAAGAATCACTCACCATTATCTAGTGGTGTTCTTTATTGAATGAATGGAACCACATTATTTTTCGAGATGCGGAAACGATACAGAATCAGCCGCCCAGGCTCGGGACCTCTTCTGGCATGAGACCATGAACCGCGAAAGGCCCGCTTGGTGATCTCTTGGGTAGTTGCAAGGTAAATACGATTGCATCGTAGGTATTCAACTTTTCAAGGTTCTGCTGGGAGATAAGTTAAATCATTTACTTTAGTTAGTGGCAATCATTTCCCGAGTTTTGAATCGACTGCCAAGCTACACACGGGTGATGGCAAGATCGAGACTCTGAGAACACAAATTCAATCTTTCAACAGAATATTGATGAAACCAGGTATTTACCTTGTCGGATTACTCGATTGCAGTGCTTGTTTGCTGGCAGTCTAGTCGCAACGAATTAGATCATAGCTCGAACTCCTACCAACTAACATAAGAGGTTGATTGTCAATGTTCATAGAAGAGTTCTTCTTGCCTTTGATGGTCTGCATGCAACTAAAATGACGGAAACTGATCACCACAAATTTCGACGCTTTTCTTCGAGAGCGGCCGGGGGTCAGTCCAGACGGAAAAGGGTAATGGTGTGATGAATACTAGTTTGCAAGAGATAATTACCATGTTTGCTCAAGCGAACCACTATCGGCAGGATAAGTTAGCGGCAAAGAGCCCCGGGGATAATAATACCGACCCATTGCGGCGATTATTTCAAATCCATGTCTTCAGGACTTAAAGTGATAAAATATCCAGCATCGAACCGTGCTACCAGACCTTCCATCGCCGTAAATAAAGCCAATATCTCGTCCGCCCAGAACTATCCCTGTCCAACAGGATTAAGCTTGAACGGCATAGTTGAGCGCAACGTCCCCAACATTGATTGACTAATCAATGATCCTCGATACCTTAGACCTCTGTGAGGCGGAAATTTCGGCAATCAAATTGTCATAATGACCGAAATAATAAGCTCGAATCAAATCATGCACCCCTCAACCTTTTGCCGCCGTTCCATGTCTGGCTAACGGCTTCTCGATGGTACGGTCCGAGAAACACAAGTTCCGCTATAATTATTCCAATCAACTTAATAGATATATTCAGAAGGTCTAGTCCTCATCGCCTTGGAGGCAGATGAGACTTGTCTGCAATGGCGCTTTCTCATGCTGTGCTCGTATTTTTGACCCGTGAAGAGGCGCAAAAGTACACAAGTCGAAGTATTCCATATGCTTTCCTTACTCAGGGGTGGATACTACAATGTTGCATAGACTAGAACGATTTCGGCCGAGCAAATGAAGAGGCCAGAATCCAGCACGAAATCGAGCGTGGCTGGTTAAGCTCAGAATTCTCATTCTTTTCCCCCCCTTGCTTTTTCAATATTGCATTGACGCCCACGAATCTTGATCAGCATCATGACTAATATGCTGCATGGGATCATTCTGGCCACTCTGATTCTTCAGCGCATACGAGGCCGTGTAAGGCAGCATGTGAACCTTATCCAAGCGCACGAACTATGTGATGCTTTTGCGAACCGCCTTTTATCCCGACGAGGGTATCATGATGGTGGTACAACATATCCCAAATATTCTCTATCTTTATAAGTGATATAAGGTTGAGTGAACGAGCTAGGTATAAGCGGGACACATATCAGCTTTACGAGGATATTGATTCAGCCATGCTAATATTTGCCAAATCTATATACGAGGAAGCTTTCTGCATCAACCTTGTCGAGCGTGATGACTTGCTTGTTTTGCATTCCGGGTTCAACTTTCAAGGCAGATCAATATGAACCCGTGTTTGCACTTGTAGCATGCTGCGAGATGTGTATTCTCAGGGAACCCGCGTACTGTGATACATCCCCTACGTAGCACCTGTATTCGTGTTTAATTGCGATTTGAAATGTCTCTTGAAGGGAAAATTTCGCAATTAGACTACTGGGATAGAACAAGGTCTTGGTAAACAAAAGAAATACTTCTTTTTTGGGGGTTGGGGGGGGGGGGGGGGGGGGGGGGGGGGGGGGGGGGGGGGGGGGGGGGCTGTCGGTGTCTGTATGTAGCTTCGGGAAGAGTAAAAGATATGTGTAACTGTTCAAATTCACGGCGGAGCATGAAGCCCGAAATGGAGGGGGCTGGGCTTTTATTCCAATGCCGACATCACTCACACTCACGAGCGGCGCCCAAGAGCCCAAATTGACGCTGCGATTAGTCACTCCACAAACAACGAAGCTTCTTGAAACAAGTTCCTCGTGTTAGACTTGCAAAATAGTATTATGCGGATCCTTTAAGGCTGCCACCGCTCTAAGGAATGCTTCGTAGTCTACATAGTAAAAATTTTGTGCAAGACGCTCGTACTAGCACAAAGTAGTGCTATTAATCAAGCTCTCGATACACTTGGACAAGCGCTTTGCGAAAACTGGTGGTCGCATTACTGGAGCCAATCACTTTGGGGTTAAGATATGATCCCGGACTTAACAAAGAAATCTGAGTTGACTGTATCAAGCTATGAAGGAAATGTACCAAGCACGTGATCTGCGGTGGACAAATATCTACGTCAGTAGCACAGCTTCAGTTGTCCTTCAATTTGATTAATTTCAAGCTCTTAATCTCAACAAATCAACTTGTCTTTGCTGTAACAATCTTCCCATTCTCTGCCCCATAAATTGTCATTTCTCCCCTTTTGAGTAGACAACATATGCGAACAATGTGCGAGGACGCGTTGGTACACTTTTAATCTTGCTGAAACTCATAGCCCTCGGGACGCTCCATATCATTCACACCGAAGAAACGCGACGTGCCTACGACTCATGTTAAACAGCAGCCATGAAGATGAAGTCATGATAGAACTTACAAGAATAGCCCTTCCAATCAAAGTTCTCTTTTGGGTCGCAGTGGCACTTGAGATCCAGACGCTTGTGTGTCTCAGTGGGACAGTGAGTGAAGGGATTGTGACGATATGCAATCTCGTCAAAGAAGTGGATTTCATTCTTATTCAGGAACAGTGCCGCAGCGATTGAATGTACTGGTGCATCTCCCCATCGCTCGTAGAAGAACCCCCCGGCCTTGTCCAGAAATTCGAAGTAATCAAGATAGGCCTGGCTTCGGAAAAAATTCAAGTCGGCAATCTCGAAATTGGACCACTGCGTCAGAAAAGGAAGAAAAGAATCAGTACCCAGATCTATTGCACATGATCGGACGGGTATCCTCCTAGTACTTACGAAATGACACTTATTGTACGTAGATCCACCATCGTCGCTCAAGAAATCAAGAGAGTTGTTATGAGCAATATGGTGAGGAAAACTTTCTTTGAACTTCAACACAGTATCCCATAGGCTTGCGATTGTCTCGATATACTCATAGAGACTGATGACGAAGCTGTACTTGATATTGTTCTCTTTTATGAAACGGAAGGGATCGAATGAGATATCACAGTAGAAATCAACACTCGGCTCCACACGCCAGTAATAGTCGTACTGCTGCAAAAGTGGATGACGAAAGAAGAAGCCAGATTCGAAGCGGCACATGTGCCGGTAGCTCTCAGAGCCGCCGTAGATTACGCCTTGAGATTGCATGTCTTCACGTGCCTTTTTGGCACGATCCTGATCGATCCATTCAGGGAAAGACCAGTGTTCGCGTGGAATGGTACCATACTGCACTTTTCCAGAGACTAAGGCGCGGGTGACTTGCTTAAAGGTCTCATCGAAGGGTTGATCATTTAGGAAGACCCAGTCGTAGTTGTGTCTCTTGTTGAAGCGGTCTTCAACTTGGCGGATAGACTTGGCGATTTCCCACACATCTGAGCTGCGAGCCAAGGAGACGAAAGTCGCGTTGATCCGATCACTAGGCGATATCGTCGGCGGAGCTTCGAACCACGGTGCACCAATGGCAAAGCCACCTATTGATCGTTGGTTCGTAGGTATTATGTGTCCCTTGCCGTCTTCTTGGAGAAGAGACACCGCCAGGAGTGATTGTCGATTGGTGTCTGCGATCAAAATAAAAGCTACCACCTATTCTCGTCAGATTCTCTTTAAACTCTGTTTTACCATTTTTCCAAAGAAGTGGTATATATGGATATGGTAATACGAAATTGACCTACTCCTAGTAGCAAGACTGTAAAGCGCCAGGCATTGTTGTTATGTGGCAACATATTGAATAGAAACACCGCAAGGATATAACAATGTATCTGAATTTCTCGCTTGATAATCGAGATCAAAGAAATGTGAAAGATTCGAGATATATAAATAACGTGTTATATCAAGATAAGTGATCGGGACTGCATACTTCCTTTGCTATCTGTCTTCTTTCTAGCCACAACGTAGAGGCATAACTAATACATGGTTATGTAGGATCGTTGGAGAATTTCAAAATAACTTTGAGTTTCTTTTGTCGTAACAGCACTACTTTTTCCGCTATAATTTTGGCTTAGCTGGTTATACCTCTTGTAGTTCTCTCTTTAACCTTATTTCTCCCTTATGCGCTAAAGCAGATGTTCGCAAGCATCTTGAGCCGCCTCTTAAGGCCATAATCTGAGTGTAATCCCCAAAGTACTTAGGAGTATCTAAGGAACCTGTAGTTCATTGGCCAAGGTCTACGCAATATCCATTTTGGGCACTATAATTTGAACCTTAAATTGGATCCGCGTACCGTGAGTTAGGATTCCATTTTTGCAAAACTTGCCACCTCCTACCGCTTTTTTACCCATTTCCTAGAAACTGGCTATGGACCTTCAATTTTAAAACAAAATTTAAGATTTCCTCGGTATTATATGGCATAAACTTATGGTATAGTTCAGAAGAAAAAAGGTATTAATTTTTGTTGGCGGTCTAATTTACGACATCCTTCGAGACCCATGCAACAAATAAGAATTTGTTCCCTTAGATTCGTTTTGTTCGAGCCTTTGAAGTCTAGCATTGATACGCAAAGACTTTCTGTCATGGCGATTCCACAAGAAGCCATCAGCTTGAACGTGAATACTATCAGATATGATATATCCTTTCTCGAGAGGAGTAACTACATATCTGGACTGGGAGCCGACCTCTACGACTTTGCACGATCTCTTAATCCAGACGATGAGAGAATGGAAGCTTTATGCAGGGATTTGCCGGAGTTGCTCAGGTCATTTGCGCTCAAAATTGGCTACAGAGCCCCATCTCGAAGACATTGTGATGTGATGCTACTCGTTTACTGCAATAGGAGGTAATTGCCATTTCTGCTACTAATTTGTCCTTTGCTCATAAAAGACTACTAATACTAAGTGGTATAACAGCAGGTTGACTGCGCAATTCAGAAGTCTGCTCTCCCAGAAGCCCGATTCTGAGACGCACGTACACACAGAGGCAGAGACAACATACACTAGACACGACACAAAGGGAACCACTGATCGATGGCTTGGGGAAGTTGAAGGGTCACGCAGCGACTTTGCTGGAGCTGGGGAATATCATGAGGGCAGGGAGAAGGCCGTAAATTACTGGCCAGGGTTCCACCAATCGTTTGTAAAGCGCACCGTTGCGTATGAATGGCTCTTGTCTAGTATTCGGAGTCAACTGTCAGCTATAGATTGCCAGTTCTCCCCTCTACTAAGAAAAGACTGATCCAAACTCTATCTTGGTTGAGAATATTCAGCGAAAAGGAAAGATGACGGCGAGAGTCTCCACGTAAGAGCGATGATAACTTAGAGCATAACTGGTAAATTTATAGCTTATCCCAGGAGGGAAAGGAGGCAGTTGGAATTGACGACAAATACCACCAGCTACGAGGGAATTGATATATTCAAGAGCTCATTCTGCTCTTCATATACCTTCCCTTCTATTAACTGTCCGAGCGCAAGCAACTGCTAGTGTACCTGCCCACAGCACATCAAGTTTATAATAATGGGCCCGAAGTGGGACCTAAAAAATTCAACACCAGAAATTCTCGTGATGGACGTCGACCTCACCACCCCAAGCAGGCCACCCGCCGAAAACAGGCCTAGCACACGTTGCTAGGAGGATGTTTTAGGACGTACAGCGGCCATATGACGCCAGTCTACTACACCATTGCTAGCGAGAGCAATCGATCGTGTGTCCTCACTTCCAAACGGCCAGCACACGTTCGTAACGGCCACGCCACGTGTTTAGGGAAGCGCAACCGGTCTTTTCGTTGGCCTGAACCCCACTTCCCAGCAAAAAAGGCAGTGGTCGCATACCAGACAGCCAGATCTATTCCTGAAAGAGCTAGACGCGGTAGCATCCGCTACAACCCCACTACAATCATGTTCCTTTGTACACTTCTGTCTTATGACACGACTACCAATTCGAACACGCAAAAGGATAATTAAGTAAGACCCTGAGCCTGGAACTTGCACAGTCATCAATCGTCACCGATCCGACCTCAAATCGAGCGGTCCCAAGCTTATCTACGGAGGAGCGCAAAGATATTTTGGAAGTAGGTTTTCCAGTTTTGATTCCGTATGCAAGAAATTAATAATACAATTCAATAATAGCTATAGCGGCAAACTTTATCCTGCAAAATTATTCGCATCGCAATGTCGTTGGTCCTCGAAGGCGCACAGGCGCCTAGTCTCTGAACTGCGGAATAGATGATCCTTTAACTAGTTTTACCACATTATCAAGTCAAATCCAGGATAAAATTACCCGTCATTATGTGTCGTTCCAGTCAGGCACCAGAAGACACACCTGATCTTAATGATTATGGCATAAATGACTCGTGGATGTTGTTTTATTTCAGGGGACTGAGAGGTAAAGCAGTACAAGGGAGTTACTTTATGGCCTGTTTCGAAGGGCTTGGACAGTTGCACTCAAGATTCTTTTCATTCAAGTTTCTCGAATCTATCGGCTACAGTGAGTGACACCTATTTATCGAAATGGTATCCTCAAATGTTGCACTACAGCTGCCTGCTGCCTACTCTTCCGATTGCGCACATACAGAAGGGCATTTATTCAGCCTAACCGAGTGACCCCACAACGAATGCCAACTGCACTAGTCCGGTTGCTTCTAGTTACTGAAGATAATTACAGAATTTCTGGCTGCCCGGCTCAAACCCCAAGTTTTCGGTTCATCCGTGATCATTAGGTGGAATACCGAGGTTTTCCTGATTATTTGGCAGGAATTAGTCTTATCAGAGGCATTTGGCCTTGGCGGAGGTCATACTCCGCTCTGCTGAATGGTGCAGTGTGCCTTAAAAATGTATCACTCACTGACTAGAGAGCGCGCCGGTGCTTGACCTGCAGCGGATAGTGGGCTAGTGCTCTTGCCACAGGTTATGCCAGCTAGTCTAGTGGTGACGTGTCCACTAACTATCACCGCAGCAACCCGCCGCGGTATCTAAGGGTAGACACTTCTGCGGAAATGCGACAAACTAATTAATGCTGCCAGTGCTCAATCACCACTTCTTGCTGTCTCTTTGTTCTGTCGCACGTCGTACGTCGCATATCGTATGTCGCACGTCTTTCAACACTCAGTGCGTTTTAATGTACGATCACGAAAAGAATGACGATAGATTGCTTACCACCGTGCGAGCCACATTCAGACCAGACTCCCCAAGAAAAAGCGACTTCTATCACCGCCGGTGTCGAATACCTCTACCCACTCGAAGAAACGACTTAGACGCGATATATCGAAGGCCGAACTCGAAGATGAAGCCCTACGCTGAGCACGGTCTGCTTGGATAAGCTCGTATATTTTCACATCCGAATCAAGCGACGGTATTTCGCCACAAAGGAGCTGGACAGCCCGCAACTCGGTGAAGATAGGGTCTTCAAGCGCAATCTACAAATCGAACAAAGCAATATCCTCTCTACTCGCCCTCTACAGCTACTTGAGAAGATTTGGCAAACGACGATGCGCCCGCGCCGTCTTCTACCAACAACCTTGCGACAAAAGGCGATCAATCATTTTACCGACTCATTAGGTGAGCACCTCGCTTTCCCGATAGCCCTACCAAAGAATTCGCGCGAACTAGTATGAAGAGAACTTCAGCTATGCATCATCACCTTCCTGACTCATCGTGTCCATAATGACGGATCGGGTATGCCTGAGGATAATCAGAAATAAACCGATCAAGTATGGGTATATACCTACCGTGTCTCAATCTATTCCTTCTTATATCAGTATGGAGCGACCGGTGAATTGTAGTATGTCGCAACCGATGTAGTAATAGCTTGATTGAATCAGGAGGGAAGTCCTAATCAGCGGTGCCTAGGCTGCTAATACAGTTTGCTACAGCTAGTGCTATCGTAGACACTCAGTAGCTAAGTATATACTGTAATATCCGCTCAGCAGAATGGGCCACAAGGCGATGCAGAGCAGCCCGGGGCGCCCCGCTGGTAGGTACCTACCTAGTGAGCCACCACCAACCACCTAACCTAGGTAGGTACCTAAGTAGGTTCCCACCTTCACCATCGCACCCTTTTGATTGATTCCATCCGCCTATCACAAGGTAAGAAAGCTCGCACATGCCAGCTCCGAATAGAGATATAGAACCTTTGTCTCGATTTTCTTTGGCTTTCCAAAGCCTCCGTACTTCGACGTGGCCAGACTGTTTCTAAAAAGGGTGCAGACTCAATTACTGTGCTGTGGCTGTCAAATCCCCATCTGCAAGCCCGCAATTCCTCACATCGCATTTTTTGTTTCATCCTCAATGATATTTTCTCAACATCGTCATTGAACAGAGGAATGCCAGTTTTATAGCACTAGCCAACTGCATTCTCTCGGTATCATCTTATTTTTCCAAGTATCAGTCCGAAGTTTCACCTATTTATTCATGAAGGATCTTAGTGCAACTATGGAATTATTTCGCCATTACCTGCTTGGGACACTGCACTAATACGTTGGACATGTGTCTAGTTCTTTCGAAGCACTTATATTCTCCCATTGGCCGGGCCTGCCCGTACGCGCAGTATCTGGAACACTATAGCTTCTGACGCTTGCCATTCTCCTCAATGTAAGCATTTTCGACTGAATCAACTCCTGTGAGATCAATAAACTCAATCTCCTCGTTGTTTTTGACATTGAAAATGTCATCAATGTCAATAAAACTGGGAGACTTCAGATCTTGAGCAACAGTAACGCCAGTACATCCCAAAGACTCCGCACGTGTCCTGCCTCCTCGCGACTTTGGTGTGACGCCAAAATCTCCGGACCCCATGAAGTTCCTGCCCCTCTTTTTTGTCGATGAGGTAATTCCGGCAGACTGGTACATCGTAGCTTTTTCGACATGAAGGTCCTGAGGGTTGACTGTAAAAGCATCCGGTGTGTCGGGTATTGAGTCATTTATGGTGATCTCCTCGACGTTCACGAGATCAGGCCTTGGAAGATCAGGTTGAGTGCAACTATTTGTGTCGTCCTTTTGCGTACTATCTGGGTAAAAGGTTGTGTTTGGAGACGATCTTGATGGGTGGTCACGGTGGGATGTATTTTGAGCGAAGTCCACGGCATCCAAGTCGAAGTGATCTTTGCCTGAACCTTCGATAGCCGGATCCAGAACAACCTCCGTTTCGTCGTGGACATCTAGAAGCTCATCAAAATATGTCCTTTCCTGTTGAGAAATCGTTGAGTCTGCGGTCATCGATTCGTTGGTGCTAGAAGGCTCTATAGCGATGTGAGTTGCAACACCACTAATAACCGGATGGATGTCGGGGAATCCTGTTTTGATATGCGCGTTCATTGGTACAAATGAGTCTCCAACCGGGTTTTCATCGACTCCATCAACGGATTCGAACATTATTGAATCCATAGCCAGCGATGAATACGGGTTAATTGGGGGAAATATGTTGAACCCCTCCTGGAAGAGAGGATAAGCATTCGTGAAAGTTGGTCCAATCAGCGGCCCGGTGCTGTAAAGAGTCTCGGAGGTCAGATAAGGTTCGCATGTGACAAGCCCATGTCGGGCAATATCCACATCCTCATATTGGAAAATCGGGAATGATGGCCATTCCATGAGTGAAGTCGGTTGGAAAAGATCATCAGAGCTCCTCCAGAGATCCATGCATGACTGAGTAGATCGTAGTGGTAGCTTCGCAAGCAGAATAGGGTGGTCGGATGCGCCAAGAGTCAGGTTTGGCAATGGCAATGACGAGTCTTCCTCACAAATTGTGTCCAACGGTTCGAAAAGGTCTGAAATGGCGTTGGATAACATGGGATATGAGGTGAATACGTCTGTAGTGTGATCCTCTTGGCGAGAGGTAAATGGTACAGCCATGTCGTTGTTGGTGGTGATAGGTTTTGATGATTGATTGCAATAACTTAAATTCCTGGTGTTCTGTTGGACAAAACTCCTCAGGCAGACGAGCTCTCTCTTATATACTCAAATATTTCTTGAGAATGTTCTGATTGGTGGAGAGACTATTCGTAGAAGGCGGCGATGTGGCATGAGTTGATATCTCGGAGCAATGTCCATCAGCCATAAAGCTGAATGCCTGAAACAACTTACCACTCGAGGGAGGCCTCACGCCCTCAGGCTAAGTCTATGAAATATGATCCATTGGTTATGGGTTCACGAGTATACCCGGCCGTGACCAAGTGTTGTGTATCACATTCATAGGGAGAGGCTATGTGTATGTGGTCTATCACATATAATTGGCTCGGACATGGTGCATACCTTGTAGGCAGTCGAGATATTCAACCGAACAGGCGACTACTGCGACACACAAGAGGATCCCGAGTACTCACACGAGTTCGTTAAGTTGTATTCCCATACAGTTCCACTCACCATTGCCACCAAGGCATATTCTTGGACTGAGAATGCCAGACAGTAACGGGCACTCACTACCAGCTACTTTGCCCAACCAATTTATCAGGCTGTTCAAGAACATGCGATCAAAGGAGCATTTATTTTTCAAGCGACTAGATTCGAACACTGTGTCATGTCGTCCATCTGACAAAGCTCGGCCAAGCACAACTTCGACTTTTTTTGAAAAGATTATACTAGAAAGCATTGGAGAGTGCTGCTAGCATAAAGGTACCCAAGAGAAATGGATATCTTACTTCCACATATCCACGCCACGAAAACCCTAACACGTGTCTCCAAATAGATGTTCAGTCTCATATCTTCCTTTTCCGGATAACTTATGGAGATTTCTTAAGCGAAACGGTCATGCATGAACATCAGGCTCACTTTGAAAAGCCATTGGAACTAAGTGTGATTTGTAGTTCTAGTTAATTCTGTCTGTCAGCAGTTCTATTCTACTACAGTTTGGACTCTCTCTCAGAAGCGCTTCAAAGAGAGTGTGATAAGCATGAGTTTCCTGGGAGACAATTCTCCCGTCATAGACTTGGAAATGGATAGGGACGTGGTCGTTCAATTAGTTGAGCACTATTGAAAGGCAGAAAGGGAAAAGCATAGTTTGTAATAGAAAGTCAACAAGATGTTAGTTATTTCTGTGATGGAAAGGCAGGCCAAGAAGCCCAACATACTAGTCTTGGAACTAAGCATTTCTGATTTTACGCCTCTGATCCGTTTCGGCGACATCTCTGTAGTTATGTATTCTACTTCTTCCCTGCTCCAGGTATCATCGTGTATGATGTCGGATATAGAGTATTGCCACAGCGTTTCTTATAAGAGAATGGTGGTCGGGGTGCCTGAAAGTACAAAGGAGATCGAAATAGGTTTTGTCGCCACTGATTTTGGCTTAAGGCAGCTGATGTTAACCTGAACCTGCCGCCAAGAACATCTTTATGCACGAATGGCACGTTCCAGCAGCTTGCCAATAAATTTCGAATATAGACCTTGGGATGGAGTTGTGTCTGTTGAAATGTGACTGAATACGACTTCTGTGCTTCACAATCTAGCTCAACGGTCTGCATCATGGCCTTTTGTCGTATGTCCGGATTGACTGAAATCGCAACTCGTACATAACCCGTGACGGGAATGTCAGTGTCCTCGACCGGCTCACTGCAGAGTTTCCATGACCGAACAAGGCCTCCCAGGTCTGTTACGCCCTTTAACAGATAACTTGGGATATCATCTTTTAGAAAAATTTGTACACTAATACTGGTATAAGGTACACCAATCCCACGATGGTCTTCAACACGACAAAGTAGCGACGCCATGAGTTCGGGTCGACTAGGAAACGACAGACCGAGTGAGATAATGATGCACTCGCAGACTGTAAATAAATTATGATTATTTAAAAAGAGAAATTACTCAGAATATTTAAGATTGCTAAAGATGATCCCCCTTGCCTTTTAGTGAGAGTAGCCATCAGCTTGGTATTTCAATGAGGCTAGTTCGTTATAAGTTAATTTTAACAATATAGTTAACTAACGCGCAAACAAAATCTATTTTATTGGCGGATCTTCCTTAGCTTATCATCCTTAAACACTTATGCACATCTCTCACAACATGTCATCGCAAGAGAAAGCCACAAATTGTCAAGATGGTAGCCAATATTATGTTTGCTCCAAAAACAACTTCACCGGATGTTGCACTTGGGATCCTTGCAACAACGTCCAAGGCTGCACGCCCGAAAGCACATTAACTAGTACACTGGCATCTGGTACTGCAACTGGAGTCACAATATCATCACCAGAGTACTCAGTTAGCAGCCCTATCTCATCCCCCACTCAAGCCCTCAACCAAAGCAATAATGATGAAAATGACCACATGCATGTGGACCATCGATTGCAAATCGGACTGGGGGTTGGAATACCTTTTTTCATCATATGTATCATATGTGTCATACTTCTCGGTGCGCGAAGCTGGCGATCACGGAAGAAAAAGATGAAAGCTGCGCACATAGCGACTTCTAGTGTTTGTAAGTTACCATGACGTTCACGAACGAGCACTTATTAATGTTACTTTCTGCAGCGCCGAGCTCGCCCATTTACGAACTACCAGGAGAGCCGCTGCAAATCACGGATTCCGTGATCTCTGAGCATAGCTAGGTGTGAGGTTAGCTGTATATAGTTCGTGAGATAATGTGATTGGTGTGCGTTTGACAGTGTGAAGACTCTTCCTGGTTCTTACGTATTTTTCCTTATTAGGTACAATGGGTTACATCACACCGACTAGTCATGTTTGTGGTATATCGTCAAGTTTAAGATAAAGAAAATCAGCTAATCCTTGAACGCTATCGGATGAAAGACTGACAGCCAAATAACACAGAGCATGTGGTCGATCCACACAATGAGTTTCATGTAAATACATCTGCCCTAAATTAGCCTTCCCCAGAGGACCAGTCACTGGTTCGTGCCCGAAGCATCTAATGTTGGAAGAATGTTGTCGCCAAAGCCATCAACATCTCTTTTCTTTGCTGAGAAATGGGGAGAGGACACAATATATCTGGTTGGTTCACGACAGAAGGATCGTCACAAGCTCGGCTTCCTATTGAACTTGTTGTGCTGAGCTGTCCCGGTGAAGTAGTGAGTGTTGAGGGATGTATGATGTAATCGTTTTCACCAGGGGAGCTTTTTTCAGCAGTGTCGTCAAATATTTCCACCGTGTCCTCGAATGGAAACGGAAGTTCCGGTGTAAGTGGCTCGGATGGGTCGGTTGAGGCTGTCCTAGTGCTTGTTGAGCTTGCATCCCACGAGATGGGAGGACTTCCAATATGAAGAGGCTCCGTGTATGACGTGCTACTAGACCGAGAATCAGGGCTGACATGCCTATCCGCAACGGTATCGAAGTTGTCGGGGCCCCACGCGCTATGAACGTCACGCCGGGTACGGCGGAGCACCCCGTTCACTGACTCATATGTAGTGACCTTTCCGTTGAGTTTAATGTAAACCGCAATTTCTCCGCCGTAAAATTTGTAGAAGGTGTTTGCCTTCTTGAATAAACCCTTTTCCCGATTTGACAACCCTCGAGCATAATCCTTATTGCGATTCGCGCTGCGTGGCATAATGTGTTTTTTTAACTATTTTAAACTTGTCTTTCGAAATAGTGGATACAGTCAGAGAAAAAAAATAAGCAGCTAAAGACAGCTTGCTAATTCAAAGAGATGGAATTACATATGAATATATAATCAAAGACCTTGATTATTTATAAGATAATAAGCTTTCAAACTATAGATATAAATAGTCTGGCTGAACCTTTACCGAGCCGCGCGCGAAGATATACATTGATAGCGGCGCGTAATTACGTCTCTAAAGTTGTCCAATTATGTTCCGTGCTTAGCCGGCGTGCATTCTTCGGGAACGGCGATCACGGCTTTGGGTCACGGGTCCGGCCGGCGTGTGCCCCGCACCGGCATCGCGGTAATTAAACGGAGAGAAGCGCGCGCGTATCTTAGGCTTAGTTAAAAGTAGAATGCCGCAATTAGCTCGCGTCCATTTCTCAGGTTGGTCTTCATATTTCATTCAAAAAACTTTCGAAGGACCTAAAAATCCTTTTATGTTCCTCTTGTCTTTCAAAGCGCATTTGAACTTACTATTTGATCATGGAAGAGGTCCAAGTTTATGCTATTGCTTTAGGTGTTGTTATAACCATTTTGCTAGCGCTGCGCATGCAACAATGGTTGGCGACATATGCAGGCTCTATCCTCCACCTTTTTTTCTTACGCTATTTCCGATATTGCTCTGTATTCACAAAGCGAAAGTTCTTACACTTAACATGGCTCCAGTTCACCGGCTTAATCAGTTACCTTGCAGGCAATATCATTCCACTCACATTGCATTATTCAGGGACTCGTGACCTTGAGCAAAGATTGGCCGTCATGGCAACTGCAAATTGCAGTCTTTTATTTTTCAGTGGGCCTACAAATATTCTAACAGACTGGCTTGGCATTTCAAACGTCGCGCACATGATCATGCATCGTTGGATAGGAAGAATCGCTGCCCTTCAAGCCATTCTACATGCAACAATCGTTTTGATCCTTCACCCTTTACCAGGGAACATCGTTACATCTGGCTACATTGTGAGATTCTCCATCCTGTATCTTAGCGAAAACATGTACTGATAGTTATGAAGAGCGCTGGCGCTGTCTTTTGCACTGTCGTTCTTGGCGGATCCAAAGTTCGAAACAATGTCAGAAACCTGAGCCATTTACTTATTCCAGGGTGCTTTCAGATCCTACCCTTTCCGGATCTTCATACTGTATTCTCTCTCGCCTTTCTTTCGGGGTTATTCTGGCATATCATCACTTTGCCATCTCCGAATCTTGTCACTAAAATCTCAATATTAGTGGGCTCATCACTTTGGGTCGCCTCGAGTATTATGCGGTACACGCGAATCGTATTGTGGGGCTGTTCGGCCAAAATCACGAGTATGACAGTAGTTCAAGATTGGATCCGCATCCGTGTGAGCACTAGATACCCTATTTCCATCGTTCCTGGATCGTACATTCATGCATATTCCCATCGCTGGTTGACGTTCACAAGTCTTTCATGCGGCCACCCCTTAATGATTATTCCAGAGGATAGCAGCTCTGAATGGACCACAAAGGGCGTGCGAGACTTCTCTTTCGTCCTCCTGAACAAATCAAAATTATCAAAGAAACTGAAACAAGGCCAACGACTCATTATTGACGGCCCCTACGGCGTTAATACACATTTAGAGAAATATGAGAATTTGTTTCTCGCCGCAGAAGGTGTTGGTATTATTGGGGCTTTGACCACAGCTCTATTTATTTCCGCACGCAAACGATCGGATAACGAAGCACGAGAGAGTCGCTCAAACCGAAGAAGTAGCCAAGTACAGAGTAAAAATAAAGAAAATCACGAGACATATGAGATGCAAGATCTTAAGACGACCAAACCGAAAATTTCAAAGCCCTTCTCACCAAAAAAGCTTCATCGAGACCTCACTAGGAGAATTGATCTGTATTGGGCAATGGATACAAACAACCAAGAAGAGCTGGTCGTTGAATCTATCCGAAACATCCAAAGGCTTGACCAAGACAACGTACGTAATCATGATTTTGATTTCTTTCGATCGCTATACGTGTATTCAATTCAATGCTCAATGCTTAATAGCCCATCGTTTATGTATGCTGCTTTTATCCTGCCGAAACAGAGATCACGAAAAGACCACTCATCATCCCTTCCAATTTCTTGCATTGCTATTATGGCATCCAAGACAATGAGAACTTAATTTCACAACGTCTGGAAGATGGAGAGACATTCACATCATCAGGAGATGCATACGTTCTTAGTAGGTACTATATTCATGCTATTATCACATTATATTCACTATTCTTAGGTTATGGAAGTATAGCGTTTACTGAGAACATTCGCCAAAGCGCTTTGAAAATGCTGAAGGCAGGGTATCTTGTTAAATATAGCGAAACAAACACTACTTAAAAGAAATCTAAATCGAAATGTACTTTGCCTTGGATTTAAAGAGTAGAATGGCTTCACCGTTCAAGAAGATTTCACATTCGTACGATGGGGGCGACGGCAAATAGGTCTAAGTTTAACGTACTATACGGAAGGGAACGAGGAGAACATGTTCCTTTCTACGAGTACTATAAGAAGCGACCCTGGCTGTACAGATGCTGGCAGTCGACAGCAACGATGTGGCTGTGGTGGTTTGTAGATAGCATCCTAATTCTACTATAAACAACTACACACCGTTGCCGTACGAAGCTTGAAATATCGATATCCATTGTGAAGAGATTTGATTGATAAGCGTTGATTACATTATTGTTCTTGACTTCACATTAACAACCAAGTTATTTTCCGAATATGTTGTTCACATCGTTTTTTACTTATCAACAGTTTTTTCTACATGAGTGATACGTTATTTACAACAAATTAAATGTTAAAATCACTAATAAACTTTTAACTGATTAAAATTTGATTAACTCAAATAATTCATAATATAACTATATCAGACTTTATTCTCATTGCTTTCATTAAGCTTTATATTAAGTGCAATTCCGTCCACTTACACAGGAGTCAATCAAATACCTGAATTGAAATAAATTGAGAAACATATTCAAACATGTCACAACAGGATGTTGCCATGACTGGTGCACCTTCTTCCACTGGAGAAGAGAACCAAGACAATAGTGGAAACTCACACCAAACGGCGGGCGTGAGAAATGGCGAAGGCAACGGTGAAAGCCCGGGTCAATCGGATACACCTAAGCCTCAAGAAACAAATGCCGATAAGCAGGAAACCCCTCAAAAAGAGCCTTCCAAGACTGTACAACCGGAGCCTCAAGGTACAAATACCGATAAGCAGGTGAACCCTCAGAAAGAACCTATTGAGCCTGTAAAATCGGAGCCTCAAGACGCCGACATGAGCGACTTCGATCAAGTCCCTGGGATTAATAGACCCGGTCCTAGCAATAAGGAGCCTTATGTTGGCCGAGCGACAACTGAAGCTCTTGAACCAGGACCTATTGTCATAGAAGATGACTCGGATATACCATACGACGAGATTACAATTCGTCGTGATCCAGACACGGGCGATAAGAATGTGAAAGGAAAGATTCTCTGTGTATGGTCGTTTAGAGGATATGTTCTTGTTTCTCTGCCCTCTTTGAAACCGGAGACACGGCACCTGCTTAGAGGCGTCCTGGTACGGGGCGCAGATTATCCTCTTGAGAAATCTAGATTTGTGCGCCAGAGAGGATTGACTATGTCACAAAAAGGAACCTTTTTTGCGGACTGTGAGTGGGAAAAGATAATTTGTATTATCTCTGGTGTTTCTCCTGACAAGAAATATGTCATCATGCTGGTGAAACGTCCTGATGATGAGGGATGGGGACTTGTTTCTCGGTCAACTTTGGATAGCAGATTTACAAAAGCCCGCAGCGAACTGATGTTCCATATCCAGCGTGCAAATGTTGGGCAACAAGATATCCCCAAACGCCTAGTGAGGGACTCAATGGTTTATGACGAGGAAGCCAGGAAGTATATGGATCAACACCTCGAAGTGGGTGCGCGAGATCCATCTCCATCCTAGCTTGACCACGGTCTAGAACTCCCACTTTTACAGACACGGGCTGGAGAACATCGTGACAGATGAACACCCTTGAGATTGAGGAAGAATAGTGGAATGAGTGTTTTTTTTTTCCCCTTGAAAAATATACTACGCTGAGGTTAGATAGATTGTTTACGTTCTTTGATCATTATGAAATAATTTCATTTGGAGCTTAACCATAACTAATTGTGCCTCCTCCTTTTTGTTGGCCGTGTTTCGGCTTGGGATCTCAACTCGGATACGAGACATGGGTCCATATCTTTTTCTCGAATCCAGCAATCCTCTTGAGATGGTCTTCCTACCCAGTTGACACGATATTCGACCTTGCCATTCCGTCTCCTCTTACGTAGGACTTTGATCCCTTTGTTATAACCCTTGTAATCTTTCTCAAAGTCATTGAGTAGCTCCTCGCTTATGTCCACACGTGAAACCCAAGAGCAGGATCCATCGAGTTGCCATTTAAGCAAGAATTGATCCTTGCCCCATCGCTCAAGGATACAGTCGACCACGAACTCTTGGTTGTCAACGATCTCAGACGGAGCTTGAAGATGTTGGCTGTTGGCTTCGTATTCACCACAACCTCGGTGGACTTCCATATTGTTCTGCCCATCAAACTGCCCCTTCGATGTGTGAAACCGGCTGTCGGAGAAGGACATGCATCTCAGTGCAGGATCAAGTAGTTCATACAGCTCAGTAGTTGCAGTTGTATCGCTGAGCTTAACGTTACCTTGACCATGTTCACTGGTTATAACAGCATCTTCAGCCCCTGCATTGTCGTAAATGTCTGCATCAAACTGGTTGCGGAATGAGCCCTGCCCTGTCTCTCCTGGGACCTGAATCTCTTCCAAGATCCTGTCGCCTTCGTTGAAGCGGCCCTCCATTTCTGATACTGATGGTCGCAAATCTTTGCTGCTGTGATGATGGACGTCGACCTCATTTAGGGCTTCATGCGGTCGTTTTAGTGTGATAGATAGTTCAAGTTTTTGTCCGTCGCAAGATCCTGGAGTTGACGTCCAAATGGGGTGGGAACTTAAAACGTGTGTTTGCCAAGAAGAGAGACCGTCAATGCTCTCTATTTCCCTGCCAGCAATTATGCATGCAGGACACAGGAAAGCTTCTTCGAAATCCATATGGTGTTTAAGAGTAGAATGCCGGCTCAGGCCACTAGAGCTGGTGCAGAGGTACACACATAATCCGCAAATGCAGATCGAGGGTAAGTGAAATAATTTCAAATGGTCGACAAGTGACCATTGACTTTCAAGCTTGGCGGCTGGAACTTTCGAACGAATGCACCACGCGCACTCGACTGGCCAGGATGACTGTTTGAACTCGTGTCGATTGATATGTTGAATGAAACTGCTAATGGTGGTATAATTTCTCGAGCAAAGAGGGCAGGTGAAGTTCCGAAGACAGTCTCCTTCTGTCCAATTTGGTGCGTGAATGCGGCCATGTGCAGCCTCTACATGGTTGCTCCACTCAGCTCGACCGTGCACAACCACCTTTTTACCACTACGGTAACATTTTGGACATTGAAACTCTTGATCAAAAAGTTTCGTATGGGAACCATTGTAATGCCGTGTAAGAGAGCTTCGATCACAGTAGGACTTTGTGCATAGGAGACACCACGACCTGCAAGAGTCCCCTACGTCTGCTGTCTGGGAATTTGATTCAGATGCGGATTCATCTTTGGGCGTTTCTAGAGTGGGGGGCTCGCTCCTGAGGTGTTCTAAAAGACATCTGATATATTTGCGTGTCTTGATGTCTCTTACTTCTGAATCTTCATCCAGTACTGGCTGGAGAAGCTTCGAAATCTCGGCGATCGATGGCGAATGTGGTTGTGAAGGAGGTGCTAGTGCGCTCTGTTCAGATGTCGATTGTCCAGTTGATCGCAGATGATCGACTTTCATGAAGTATTCGCCTCTAATTTCCTCTAATTTCAGTTTTCGTAACGTCTCCAGTACCGAAGTAAGATTTGCCCGTAATTTTGTTCTTCGCGATCCACTGCCGCTATATGCTATTGACCGTCGAAGTTGCTGGACGTCTTGGCGATTCTCAAACTTTTGTTCTTCTTCGATAGAAATCCTGATCGGAGCATTTGGATCTCTGCTCAAAGATGTGTCTCGCAAAACCTGGAAAAGACAATCTTCCTGTCCAGCGCCTTGACCAAATGCTAGGCGCATCAAATCTGCACGAACGTTGTGGGATTGATATGACGCTTGGAATACGCCAGTGGTATGTGACATCACGTAATTGCGTAGAGCATCGGTTAAGACACCTGGGAGCAAAGAAATTAAGTTAGAAATACATCGCAGAACGCATGACCGCAAAGACGCACCGTCCATTCGTAGCCCGGCACCAACGCGGAGGCTGTAGAGGCGTGCAGGCTCTCGAAAGCCCGCTACAAGCAGTAGTCGCAGCCACAAGCCGTTAGCAGTGCTGGAAGACAAAGAAAACGCTGCTTCTGGCAAAAACTCAGACCTCCACTCGAGAGGGATAAAGTCGACCGATTCTAGCTTGGGTTGATCGAAGATATCGTCAATCGTTCTGAAGCCTGCCTTAAATGCATTCTGTTGGATCGCTCTTGTGAGGATGAGACTTGCGAGACAGAACATCCGATTAGGGACGAGGGTGATAGAGAAGCCGATACTGTCAACGATTCGTAAGCCATTGCCAATGAAGTAGGAGAAATGCTATAAACAACTTACTAGCCACCGTTACGAAGACGACTGGTCGTGGCCGTCTTCTTGATTTTGTTTCGCCTGATGGTGATAGACACAACGATTTTACGTTGTGAGACGTTCTCTGGATCCCGGACAACCGCCACCTCGAGTTGGTGGTACCTTACTTGTAGAACTGTTCCACGTCGAAATCCTCCAATGGCAGAGAGTAGTAGGAAGGCGTGAAAGTCCAGTCTCGTATCAGGTTCACAGGGTATGTCGCTGCTTCTGGACCACAGAGTTTCGAGAAGTACGTACACATCTCTACTCGTCATCTCGATTTTCCGGTACGATGGATCTATAGAAAGACCAAGCTCAGGTGCAAGATCCTCAAATATCCACTTTGATGCTTGGTTAGAACTTGAATTATGTGAACAAGCTATTTGGAACAAGCTTGGAACTATCGGAGACAGTGTTCTGTTACGCACCTGAACAAGTCGATAAGATGGGCTCGCATTTGTCCCTTCATCCTTATGTAGCCATCTGAGTCGCCAATCTTGAGCTTCATCGGGAAATCGTTGCCTCAACTCACTCATTACATGAGTATCTGCAGCAGCGACAAGTCGACGCCAGGTTTCCTGCACTGTGAAAGCCATATCGACTGTTCTGACATAAACAAATTCCTCAGGGCCGAGAACCAGCGTTTTCTTGACTGATGCCTCTACGTAAGTACGTAAGAAAGCCCTGAAAGGTGCTTGGCCTTCCGATGACTTGGGATTTCTGAGGAATTTGGTCCATGCCTCTATACAGTCCGTTTCCGCATCGGCACAATGTCTTTCAAAGATTCTGAGAGTCAATAACTCGACATGGCTTAATGCGAATCTTGTGGGGATGAGTTTACTGACTGTAGCCATTCTGACCATATTCTTTCCCGCACTTTTGCTGTCGACGGTGCCACAAAGGGGCTGTTCTCGGCTACCTGTGTCTGGTATGCTGTTGTGTACTGAAGACTTTTTGCCTTCTTGTCCGCTGCCGAAACTGGCCCGGCCTGAACTTGCTTCCCCCGAAACCTTTTCGTGCTGTGGTCGACCATTGCATTCAATGGATACCGATGAAGATGTGTGAAGCAAAAGTAAGAATATTCGACGATTAGGGCGATGCGATGATCTTTTATATACATAAAAAAAAGAATCCTGCACACCCGAGACACCGTGTGTGCCGACAACCAACCGGTATTTTGGTTAGTGCGATCCTCCGGCGGCTAAGCCAGTGAAGCGATAACAAGAGTCAGGAGTGTTTTGAAGGAAAGGAGGGGGCGTTAGCGGAATAAACAAGTCAAATTTGGCGGCGCATAGTCTAAGAACTGATTGGTTCGCGGCATGAATTTCAAACGGTGTTCCGGCTGCGGGCATTATAACGGAGCCTGAATACGGAGCCGTTCCCGGGCGCTAAACGCCGTCCAAAAGTGGGGCATCGACTGAGGCAGCGGAATGAGTCAGCAGACCCCTGTCGTGCCGCAGTGGACGTATTGCAGACTGGAAATCAGCAACGACATTCAATCCAAAGGACACCACAAAGCGAGATCCTCGGGAAACATTCCTGGTGTCCGAATGCCGGCACAAGAATGCACACAGAGAGGGTTGCTGTGGCCGTGATATTATATTCAAAGATCACTCTATCGACGAAAATGACTTCGCAGTTCACTCTTTGAACAATTCACACCTATTTGGAGCAAGACAAAAGAAATCTTTGACGGATGACGACCTCCTACTGCTTCCAGATAGAGTACATGGATTTATTCTGAGGAACCGCCAATGGGTAACCATCAAAGTCACTGACCTAACCGAGATACAGTATCAAGACAACTTTGAAAATCTCATGTTACCTGAACGACATAAAACATCAATTCTGGCCCTGGTAAAGACTCATGAAAATACTCGTCAAGGAAGCAAAGCGAGTGTTGGTGCAGCTTTAGATCTAGTCAAGGGAAAGGGAACCGGTCTCATCTTTTTGCTGCATGGGGAGCCAGGTATTTTGGCCCCGAGGCTGTTTGTAATGATAACTAACAATCTTTAGGTGTTGGAAAGACTTCAACAGCAGAGTGTGTTGCAGACAACACGAGGAGACCACTGTACCCAATTACTTGCGGCGACGTAGGTGAAACAGCCATGGAAGTGGAAAAGAATCTGGCGTATAACTTCACACTGGCACACAAATGGGGCTGTGTCCTTCTGCTTGACGAAGCAGATGTCTTCCTCGCAAAGAGGAGCAAGACGGACTTGAGGCGGAATGCTGTCACGAGCGTTTTCCTCCGTAGTCTTGAGTATTACGCTGGGATATTGTTTCTAACCACAAATCGTGTTGGAGGCATCGACCCAGCCTTCAAATCCCGTATCCACCTCAGTCTGTTCTATCCAAGACTGAGAAAAGAAGAGACGGTCAAGCTTTACAAAGTTTTCATACAACGAGCGAAAGAAGAGCAGGCACGCTCAGGAACAACTACTTTCAAAATCGATAAGAAGCAAATCACCGAATTTGCCAGACAGCACTACCGTGAGATGGAGCGAGATGGCCTAGGGACGTGGAATGGCAGGTAAGTACTGATGATTGACTTCATAGGAGTTAGCATGCAGAATTCGAGTTGTCGCTGACACGATAATCAGGCAAATTCGCAATGCATTCCAAGCTGCCATAGCGCTGGCTGAACACGAAGGCCAGCAGGGCATGAAAGGTGCACCCAAGCCAATCTTGGGTGCTGCGCAGTTTCATACAGTGGCAGAATCATCCAGAGAGTTTGACAAGTACCTCATTTCCACCCTCGGAGCTGGAGAGTCGGATATGGCTATGCGGGAGGGATGGCAAGCAGATCGTTATCAAAACGGTATCAAAACGGTACGCAGCAGTCTTTCTCGGGAGATGGTTCGAAACCTGGGAGGTCACGTCGATCAAAAGGTCGCTCATCGCGCACCAAGATGGAGACGGATACCGAGGATTCAACTTCTGATAGCGATGTTTCAGAGGATGATAGTGACAGTGATGACGGGAGTGACTAGCTCTACAGCATTTCTTTTCTTTTGAAATTCGGTAGAATCAGGTTATCGTCCTTTTCCAACATCGTTTCTTTCAACTACTCTTCCGATTGGCTCGAGTGACAAGTGACCTTGTGACAGGGATATTGTCACCGGCGCCAAGAATCGGGGCTTGCAAAACAATGGTAAGTCCTAAAAATAGCATACCGTCGATGATGGAAGTCGCGACTATCATCAAGCGAGGGGTACAAATGAGCGCTCGCAGCTACACCAATCGAGTCTTTGTTTTCTCAATCATCCATACACTCACGCTGATGTTTCTTGGAATTTCTTCCTTTAGCCAAGTTAGTACTTGCGTGAGTGACAAAATTGCATTCGATGTAGTGTGGGAAATGTCCGGGGTCGGCTTCATGAAATTGGTTCGGAAGTTTCGTACAGCGGCTGCTGCAACCAAGTTTGTGTCGAGGGATTAGCTGGGTTCTGATATGGCGGATACATTGTGATCTGCACAATTCTGCCGTGTCATTCCCGAGAGCACTTTGCTCCGCATGGAGACTGAGAACAACGTTGATAGGATTTGCGGCTTGATAAGAGATCACAGTCGCGCTATGGCAGTGCTCATGAGAAGAAAGAGGTTTTTCCTGACTAGCGAGGGGCGTGTCGCTATTGGTAACCGCAATGCTCTTCCTGGAGACCTGCTAAGCTGCTTCTATGGACTAGCCATGCCGTTCATAGTCCGCCCAAAAGGGCCGCATCATGTACTGATCTCTCCTGCTATAGTCGATAGAGACACTCCGAGTGAGATGTGGCCCCAGGATCATGACGAAATGGTACCATGGGAGATAGCGTGAACGATACAAAGCGAGACAGAAACAAGGCCTTCTCCATTGAGATAACATATGAGGAGTTGCAATGAAAAGAGTGTGTTTTTGCTATATAGAAGAAATAATTGGCTGTTACTACAATTGTGCCGTAGTTGCGCAGCTAAAGTGAGTTATCCAAATGATCGTAATGCGCTTGTGAACGTGCCTGTAGCCTGCTACCACATGAGGAAATAAACTATAAGAATCACCATATTCGCTGAGAAGACTGTGATCTTAGTCAACACCTTGAGTCGATTGGGTCCTTCTCAATCTCAGTGCCTTTTAGGGCAGCCACTTGAGAGACGTAGCATTCTGAAATGCAGAGCAATCTCCAACGCCAGGAATGTCAACATGATGAGATGTCTCATTGCATGCAGCAACATCATAAATTCGTGCTGTGTTACGATCTGATGTTAGTCGGGAAATACTATATTCTTCAAGTGGTAGGTCCACGTACCTGGGGCATTGGTCGTTTTGGCAATGACACGGAAACCTTTCGCGTTGAGGGGCTCGGCGAGAGCCGTGCATGTTCCGGCTGGAAGCTGTGGCAAGACATCTCTGCGAATGATGTTGCCATTGCAGCCCGCGTCGCTGTTCCACGCGATAGTGACTTGGCCGGCCTGGCGCGCCTCGAGACCAGAGTCAGGCAGGGCCTGGACTCCAGCCAGAGCGAGAAGGGGGATGATGCTGGTGGTGAACTTCATGATGGTATTTTGATCTTGGGTAGTTTTAGAGACTTTTGCTTGTGTTGTGCATGTGCTTGTGCGTCCGGATAGTTGATATTGAAAAGTCGTGGATGAACAAGCCAGATGCGGAGGCTTTTATACTTGGTTAAAGAAGCGTTTCTGCATACTCATGACATCTCATGGTGCAAGTAGCCATCACCAGACCGTATAGCTGCTGAGAGGCTTTTCTTACCATAAGACCGATCAGAACGTGTCAAGTACGATCATCGTCAGTTGCTTAGATATATGCCCAAAGTAGTCATAAGAATTGTATTCAGCCATTGGAGTTGTGAATAATTTGAGATGTTTCCGCCGTGAACCATCCGATCAAGTTCAAGGGGCGACGTAATGAAAATACCCAATCCATGACTTCACACAAGGTTCATACTCTTGTCATATTTTTCAGTCCCTTTCAATTCTGTCTGCATCTGAGTTATGTTCGCTGCAGATCTGGGGTTCTTCACCCTGCTTTTCCATCTCATCAGTCGTCAGCGAACCATCTCAAATACGACGGGCTACCTCCAAATCCATTGACTTGTTAGTTTTCGATGTGTCCTCTGGCGTTTGTGGTTGCCGTGGCAATTCAAGCGGATCCGGAACGTTGCAGATTCAAATCACACAGCTTTCGCGAATTGTTTTGGATTATTTCCTTTACGCAATATCAAGAATCGGAGAACACTTCTCAAACAATCAATAATTATGGGATAAGAATTACAAGTACGAAGAAAAAGCTCAAAAAGAGAAAAATAAATGAGTGGGTATCAGTCGATCCCCCTACTCGAACCTAGGTTGCCCTGGAGTCCGAGATTCTACACCCTAACGTCTGGACATGTAGGCGGGGGGTACGGATCCGTCAAGCCACTCGACCACGAAACCAGGGATCCTGCGTCAGGCGTGCCCAGTGACTGGTCATTTGTTGATTTCCTGGTGCATTATTGCCATTGATATGGCCTTTGCCTGTCCAAGAGGTCGGGACTCACCACGTACTGGCTGCATAGGTGCGCTCTATCCAATCAGGTCTATGCTTCGCGTTTGCTACCTGGTCACGACTTGCACGAGATGGCACGTTTAGTTTTTGGATTCAACCTTAACTCAAGCGTAAGATTCCGGTCGACATCAAGTCTCATTCTCTTGGTACGAATCCAACTCGTGCTGACGAGGAAAGATGCATGTTGACAGTGTCGGATCTCCGGGCCGACCTAGCCGTCGGCTGCATAAAACTCATAATTCATTCGAAACACAGTAAGTTACTTTGACTAATGGATTCAAGATCTATGGTTCTGATCAGCCACAACTCGTCACACAGACGGTTTTGGTAATGCAGAAGACGCCTCAGTCGTGTCTCTTGGATCTTGACGCGATAGGTGAACGACTTGTTGATGCGCCTCTCATACTACTCATGCCACCAGGCTAATCCTGCACTCTCCCAAAGACCTCATGATTCCCATTCAGCCGCGTTTACCAAATGTGTTTCATCCCTGGATCGCGCTAAAGTCTGACGAGAATCCCGGTTGCGCGGTCATGAACTTTGCATAGGGCTGAGTCTGCCTGCATAGACGAGCAAATCAAGACGCAGGACCAAGTAGACACAAAGTTTGGTTATGGTCGTGCCGGTAACGTTGCATGAGAGATACGAAACATATGCTCACAAAGGTTGGCACCTTTGTTCGTCTCGGCCATGGCTCTCTCTTCCGCACATATGTAGGCTTCATCATTTCTCCATAAGCCACGCTGTCACGTTGGTTCAAACAAGGTCGAGTTTCCCACAATGTCAACATGGTTTGATCATTATATTCATTACTGATCTTTTTCTTTTTGTCCTATCTAATAGATAGACTTTGAAGTCAATTCGTTTGCCTCTCTCCTTCAGACTTTCAAGGCTCGGAGCCGTAGGCAGCATAGGCAGAAGCAGTAGTGCCGTCACAAGAGTACTGGACGAGGTAGTTGCTCGTGGTGCTGTCTGCGCTCAGGATGACAGTGCCATCAGGCGCGGTAACCTCGATATCGAAAGCAAAAGGACCATCACCTTGGCTGAAGATGATACGGAGGGGAATGTACTCGCCAGCCGTTGCGGTGTAGGTTGCAGTCTTGATGCCACTGTATAACTGTGTGTAGGTCACATCCAACAAGGCGTTGGATCGAGTCCAGCCAGAGTACGCGGCATCACCAGCCCATACAATGACAATATCGTCAGCGCTAGAGATGGTAAAGGTAAAGTCTCCCGACTGGCCGGCGTAGAGGTAGCCGCGGTAGTTGAGAGCAATGTTGTTGCAGTTCTGGGTGTATCCGTAGAAGCTAAAGGTGGAGGAGGTGTACGGGCAAGATCCGCTGATGCCACCAGCAGATCCAGCCACGCCCGAAATGGTCGGCGTCTTGGTCTTGAAGTAGGTAGGGTCAAATTGCGAGTAGACGCCGTCAGAGTTCACGCCGAATGGCGAGGTGTAGTAAGCAAACTGGGCGCCCTGGTTGGAGCAGGACAGGTCAGGAGTTGGGCTGGGGCAGTAGATCTCCGTTGAAGTGGGAGTGACGGTGACAGTGGTGCTGGGTGTAGTCACTGGGGTATAGTAGGGAGTGACGAGAGGTGTAGTTGTGGTAGTATCCGCTACAAGAGTTGTCACAGAGGTCGTTGGGTAGACGCTCGACACAATGGTGCTTGTGCTGGTAGGGGTGGGAACGTGAAGGCAGCTGCAAGCAAGGGAGACGGCAGTGCCAGCCAAGTTCTTCAAGCAATCCGGTGTGGGTATGCTAGACTTTGTGGCGCTAGTAGTTGAGGTCTTGACTGTGGTGCTCGAGGATGATGTCTTCAAGCCTCGCTTCTCGGCGGCACTGCTAACGCAGGTTGTCACTGTCACGGCATCTGCGGTGGCCGTGTATGTGACAGTGGGGGCAGTGACGGTGTCGAGAGTCACGGTAGGGACGGTGGAGGTCTCGGCTGTCACAGTGTTGGTGCCAGTAGTACTTGTGATTGTGCTGCTGAGGTAACTTGTGCTTGTCGAGGTAGTGTAGACAGTCGACGTCTGGATACCCAAGTAGCTGGAACAGAAGGGACTGGCAGATGCAGCCGCCGAAAGGGCGGAGACTACAGAGTCAACAACCAGACATGCGAGGTTGCCGGTGCGTCCCTCAAGATCGGCTTGCGCTGCGGGCAAAGCCAGGACTGAGGAAGCGCCCAGGAGGGCTGCAGTGAGAGTGTAACGCATCTTTGACTAGATTGGACGAGAGAAGATGATGTGATTGCTGCTGGTCTGGTTCTTCTCTTTCTCAGTAGCCAGAGATCTGCTCAGCTACTTATACTATTCTCTCCATCATCGCATCTTGATATGTCCGGTACCTTTCACCATGGGAATTTCGGTCATCCCATGGCCAACGTTGCCGTTGGACTAATCAGCGCTGGACTGTTTTTCAAGATAGCTGAAATATCGATAGTCTTTAGAACAGCTCGGTAGGTGCATCCTAATGCTTGCTGATCTCTCATCCGATCCAAGCGCCTGGATGGCAATGGGGTAAATACCCCGAGCTCCACGATTCCAGATCAAAAAGGGTCCAATTTCCTCCCTGTCAAGCTGTCAAGTTGTCAGGGATACTTGCTGTATATAGTACCCGAAAAGTCTCCACTGCGCTGAGTTTGCGGGGGAGCTGAACTGAGATCGGTCGTGGAGTATACCCAAAAACGGGACCCTGGTCAATGCTAGTGTAGAGCTGATCCGGTGCTTCAGGCGCCATTGGCGCAGCTTCTAGACGATTTCCATATGCTCGAATGCCTAAGCGGCTTTTTGCAATAACCGTTGCGATTTGTCAAAACAAAACGCCGCTCCGGGCATTTGCTCAACGGGTTCGGAAGAATCTGCGCGCTAATCAGCGACCGCTTTCAGAGCCGCGGCACATTCTTTGTCCCTGAATAGTGGCGCGACGCCCTGATTTAGGTTGGTAGATATGGCCATGCCGAAAACAAGTCGCCCGAAAATAACGTCTCCTCTATTGGCGGTTGCCCTGTGCTGAAGTCGAGTTGAGTCGGCATTTCAAAGGCTGTGGAATTATGGGAAATGTCTGCAGAGTACAGGTCTCGAGCGTTCCCGGCCATAGCTAAAGCCTGCATGGGAAGCGAAGAGTCTCGATTTGGCGGTAGCGGTTGAGAGTGCGTGGCATCCAAGGCGCTAGTCCTTTGATGTGCCGGTTGTGTTGCGTCCCGAAAGAGAGACTGCATGGGCGTGCCTGTCCCATAGCTGGTAGCTGAATGCGCCGGTGGAGACCTATAGTGCTATACAAGGCAGAGTGTTGGTAGCTGAAGATCAATTTTGCCATGCATGCTATGCAAAGCTCGTCTTTCATGAGGAAATAATCTGCAACACTCACCTGTGGCTGCTCTGCCGGTGCGAGACTAGAAGCTGGGCCAGACAAATTCTGCCAATCGGGCAGTAAACTCTTACCCATTGAGAGCAGTCCGGTCTCATGCTCTGACTGAGAGGCTTGCTTCATCGAATGGTCGATGCGATCAATCTGCGCCCGGAGCTTCTCGGCGAGTCCAGTCGTGATCATTCGGTCAGACTCAATTTTTTCGAGGAAGTCGGCAAGCACAATCAAAATGTTACGGACTTGCAAATATGTCCAAATTGGAAGTGTGTCGTGTACGTCGCCTCCAAGCATATGACCGATGTGCGCCAAATGGTGCAGCTGCAGGGATCCAATTTGTTAATGGCTTGTGCCACTTTGGCTGATCAACTAGGGACTTGACTTACCGATACTGTACTCGATGCGTGAAAGAAGGCAATTGGGATTGTGCTTAATTGATCAAGGAGCTCGCTGGCAATGGCACAACGTAGGTGAATATTTGGTGTCCCAGTCCCTACTAGTAACATTCGCAACGTTTGGGTTGTGAGGAGAACATTGGAGGCTATGAAACCATAGCGATCTGCTCGGAGATCCCCGGTCAATACTTTTGGCTTCTTGAGTTCCTGTGGCAAGTCGTCATAGAGTTGTGAGACGAGGTGTAGACTGTCGGCCGCTAATTTCTTGGAAGGGTATATCTCAGAGAAGAAGGCTTCAATCTTGCCCCCTGGCTCAAAGGATGTAGCTTGCTGCCTCGCTCTTACTGTACCTTCCATACGTTCTAGGATACGATAAAGATCAGTGCAAAAGTTGAATCCCTTGACAAAAGATACGTGCTCGGACCACACTTGCACTCCAGTTTCGGTGATATCGTCGTCATCAAACACTTCAACCGGGTATTTGACCATCGCCTTGACTTCCCGCTGCCGCGAAGCAAAATTGAAGTTACTGGACAGATATTGCTCTTGTTGGTATACTCCCCAAAACACCCTGCGCCTCTCTTGCTTTTGAATCTCGCTTAGCCGTGATGGCCAGCTAGACTCTTGACAGAATCCAGTCATGGCAGAAAGAGAAGCATAATCGCCGAGGTGGACAGTGGCCGTCTTCCAGTCGCCGCTTTGCAAGCATGCTGCAGCTAGTATAGCTTTAGCCTTCATAGCTTGGTAATGATCTGGTACCGACGTAATGTCACTTGGAATGGCATCAATGGTGGCTCGGTAGCATTTCTTGAATAAACTGGCAGCTTGTTGACGAAGAGGATGCTGTCCATTTGGCATGAGCACACCGTCACAGAGACGTCCGGCAGCCATTGTGCAGATGGACATGGTGAATGTATAGAGACCCCAATCAGATTGATACTGCCTCGACCGAATCTGTGCACGATAGCTGGGCCAATGAAAGTATGGTCTTACTGGGTATGCTGTGTGGTAAAATATCTCGACAAGTTTCTCCAGAATGTCTGGCTGGATGACATCGTCAAATGTGGCAGTCCTGGAGAGAGACGCGTTGTTCTCGATGGTATTATTGTCGTCCTGGTCTTCATGCACTGTTGGGGCGAGAAAAGACGAATCGTCAATCTCTTGGTCAGTTGCTACATCCTGAGACGGCCCAAAACGTTGTGATGAAGCGCCAGTAGCTTGCTCATTGTCCACGGTAGCAGCAGTGCTGTTCCGCCGATGAGTTCGCGGTGTGGTCTCAGAGTATTCTTGATTATCCCTTCCATTGCTTGATCCGCCAGCCCTTCGTGGAGGAGGCTAGAAACATCGCAAGTAATAAGACAAATTGCCGACGTCAGAATAATCCATGTATGTCAAACTTACGCCTCTTCTTTTTGCTGGCCGATCATATGTGCAATCAACGCCCTGATCCTTGCAGCGAGTACAAGGTACGCCTTCGACGCCAGGAGAGCACTGAGAACAACTCAGACCTTCTTCTCAATACGCTTGACCTATGTTTGGACTCACCCGGCACGCGTTCTGATGGCATCTATCGCAAGCACGCTGAATTGATCTCCCGTTACCTCCCGTCGCAGATGACTATTTGTTGACCTTTACTCACACTATTCCGTTTTCGCTTCTTAGCAGACTCAGTCTCTGGTCCCGATCGTCTTCGATGGATCGTGGATGGCGTCATTGCGGTTGATCTGTGAGATGCTTGGAATTTCGGGATCCATGAAGTAGCGGTTTAACCGGAATCCAGAGCATTTGGAGGAACAAGCGCAAGGACACTGACCTGGACACTTACCATTAGCACTACGTATCTTGCCCCACCGACAAGCAGGTTTAACCGGTGGTTTAACAAGCGCGGGGCACTTGGTGCTGGGTTAGTGGGGGCTTTGAGCACTAACCCGCTATGGAGACCCCTGGTTAGTGGGGGAGAATGGAGAGCAAGGAGGCTTGGGAGGATTAAGTACGTAGTAGGTTAGAGGGTTTAGCCGAAGACATTCTACCGAGAACATTAGTACAGCGCAGCTCGTCTTCTGCAGAATTCCTCAAGCATCACGGCAATACTGCCGGTTCTCGGAGATGAATACCAGGTGATATAATAGACAAGTTGAAGATGTTGCTCCCGGAACTCTGGCCCGTCATCATTGACTTTCGAATTCACGACATACTTTTCCCTTCTGCAAATAATGTTTGTTTAGAATTTGCATCATTATCAGAGCATTCGAGCGTAAGCTTCAGATACCCCAGTACATTATTTTGTTTTTAGACACCTGCTATTCATATACCAACATCGTGATCATGCATCGCGCCTTGTATGCACGATCAATCGTTCGGACCGCACAACAACAAAATAGCGTGTCCCCTTCAAAACTAAAACATGTCACATCAAGGAACTTTTCGACAGCTACTCAAAGATGTGCCCGACAAGCATCATGTGCAAAACCAGCAACAAATCCATCATGGAGGGTAACAGGTCGTGCTGTAGCGGCTTTGGTTGCATTTGTATGTAACCGCAGCAATGCACAATAGGAAGAAAATGGAAGCTGATGATCACGCCCTAGTCCATCGCTGCATCCCAAGCTCAATCGCTCGTGCGGCCGCTGCGACTTGATGATGGCGGTGCAATGCTGGAAGCGTTTGAGCAGTCCGATGATGAGCGGCCGAAGATGATTTCTTACTCGGAGGTTCAACGGCACACGTCTCCAGATGACTGCTGGACGATTATCAAGGTAGGATAATCAATAAAATTGATACACACCGATGGAGAAGACTAACTCGCATGATACAGGGCCAAGTATATGATCTCACAAAATTCATCGAGGCCCACCCAGGAGGCGAACAGGCAATCCTCGAGCACGCTGGCAAAGACGCCACCGAAACCTTTCAGACGCTGCACCCACCAGACGCAATCCAGACGCTACCAGCCGAGATGCTTCTGGGTCCCGTGGATCCCACGACGCTGCCAGAGCCGGAAGAAAAGGAGCTGACCGAGGACGAGCGCATGCGCGAGGCCGCCAGAGCCGAGATGCCCGCGGCGCACAATCTCTTCCTCTTGCAGGACTTTGAGTTCTGGGCCGAGCGCGTCTTGACGGGTACTGCATGGGCCTATTATCGCAGTGCGTCTGACGAAGAGCAAAGTGAGTTTTTCGGGCTCTCAGGGTGGTTGATGAATATGCTCGACTGACCCCGGTTGCCTACCTAGCCTTTTACGAGAACCGTAACGCTTTCCAGAGATACTTCTTCCGCCCACGGATACTGCGCGATACCAGCACCGGGTCGACCGAATCGTCGTTTCTCGGATTGCCAACCTCGATGCCCGTCTTCATATCGCCTGCTGCCATGGCCAAGCTGGGACACCCTCTAGGCGAGGTCAACTTGACAAGGGCTGCCGGGGAGTCGGGGATTGTACAAGTTGTAAGTGATAATCAAAGATGGAGCAGTCGCAAACTCAAAGACTAAACTTGACAAAGATCTCGTCAAATGCCAGTTGCAGTTTAGAAGAGATATTTGATGCACGGATACCAGATCAAAACCTCATCTTCCAGGTAAGTTGCCATAAATTGTGTTGGGGTCTTACAGGTGCTTACATTGCCAAAGCTGTATCTCAACCGGGATCGCTCTGCCTCGGAAAAACTGATTCAGAAAGTCGAGGAACTCGGCGCCAAAGCAATCATGTTTACCGTAGATGTCTGCTGGCAGTCGAAGAGAACAATGGACGTGCGAACCAAAGCGACGCCGGGCTCATCGCCGAGCGCGCCCTCGTCTGCCCCCAAGGGAGTCTCGCAGGCAATCAGCGGTTATCAGGACACCAATCTGACCTGGAAGGACATTCCCTTCATCCGAGTAAGTTTGCCCGCGAGAGACGACAGTCTTTCCCCCAATTCGGCTTCTGGGGCTAATGTCTTTGATGGTCTTAGAGCAATACGAAACTGCCTATCATTGTGAAAGGAGTGCAATCGCTAGAAGATGTCGAGATGTGCGTGCGCAACGGCGTCGAGGGTGTTGTCATCGTAAGTCCTGCCACTCATGGTCTTGTGACCTAGGGTCTGCAACAGAAGCGCGTTACTGACGTTTGGGTTTCCCTCAGTCAAACCACGGCGGCCGACAGGCAGATTACGCGCCGGCGCCCATTGACATCTTGTATGAGATTCGATGTCACCGACCCGACCTGTTCTCCAAAATCGACATTATGATTGACGGCGGGATCCGGTCTGGGGCAGACGTCGTCAAGGCCCTGGCGCTGGGCGCCAAAGCCGTTGGCATCGGCAGGCCAGTCTTGTATGCCAATGGCACTCACGGCCAGGAGGGTTGTAGCAGAGTTCTCAACAGTAAGTCCGCAATTTTTTCTTTCTGGCGACTCTTCTGTTTCTTTAACAAGTCGTTCTCATGCTCACACGTGCCGCTCTAGTTCTCCAAGAAGAAATCACAAATACTATGCGCAATATCGGCGTGACGAGGATCGAGGAGCTCAAACCAGAAATGGTTGGTCCAGCAGGCCCCTGGGTCGGTGGTAACCGGCCACCGTGCGCTCCAGTACCGCAGATAAAGAATTAATTCATATGAACAATCTGCCAAGCAATCCACTGTTATTCAATGTGATACTAGTGTTCTGTCTCGCGACACATCATCCAGGACTCGTCGGCGTGGTGGTCGAATAACTACAGATAACACTGGAGGTATTGAGTGAATAAACTTGTCATTTCGCAGCTATAGATTTCAAGTATCTGGTGATTATGACAATTGCCCAACCAACGCCAGATTATGCAGAAAATATTGACGGGAACTTGCGATTGCGTTTGATTTGTAGTATTAACAGGTAATGCACCCAACCAACAGAATAATTACGGGCTCTCTCTGATTGTAGAGCTTGGATACAGGCTGATTTGGAATACTCCCAAAGGTCGTCGAGCAAACGGCTCGCTCGAGGAGAAATTCTCGGGCTCTCTCTCGCAGCCTCTGAACCACCATGGGAGGACTTCTCATCGATCCCGTCTACAAGGATTAGTTTATTTCCAATATTGGGTAGCTAACACCTGCGTTGCGGAGTAACAACTTTTATATACAGAGAAGCATCTACGGTGACAAGCGGATCGAACTTGGGATCGAACTTTGTGACCAAAGTGTGGTGGCAAGTCAGTGTGGTGGCATTGCATTTCACGCAAGCAGATATCTAAGATCTTGCCGTTAAGCATTATTCTCAGGCAATGACCCTGTGGGTCGAATTACGATACTTGGGATCAAGGATATGATCCTTCGAAAGAGGCGCCAACAGAACTGGTAACATGCTAAGCCCCCCAGCGCAGCGAGACCAACAACTATATATGTAAGCTTGTATTCGCATCCATGGTTGAATGCATTTCAACGCCCTTTGACCTTTTTTGCAGCTCCCTCGCCCTGAATCCAGCAAGTCATCAATGGGGAAGAAACAAAGGATTTCTTTTGGTCGGAAAGAGGCAAGATATCCACAGCTGTTCTTCATGCGTTTACGGCTTAGCCATGTCACGATGGGGTCAACCGGAAAAAGCGGCACAGCAGGAGTTGCCATGGATTGATCAAACCACGCAGCTGCACAAATCACCAGAGATCTTGCCGCCTGCCCAGACCGATACGAGCGATGAAGCATTCGACAGTAGTCACCCCAAAGTAACTATCCAGGGCCCTGCTACACGCGTCCGGTGGTCTCCTTTTAGGTCAGACGTCCTCGAAGCCAATAAAGTCATGAAGTTCTGTCCAGTCAGAAGACTGACCAATTCTTGATCTCTAGTGTCATTTTCATGGGCTTTGGTACCATGGCGGCGCACAACTTCTTCCGAGCGCTCGGCGTGTCCAGACCTGCCGAGTGCGCACTGGCGTACAATTATCTACAGGTTTTCATCTACATGGTAGCCTTGTATCGCGCCGGTCTGCTGAGGGAGGAGGACTAGGCGCCACAGACACGATTGAGAGTATCGTACAAGCTATCCCGTGGATGATGAAATGGTACGGTGTCCCGAGAGTGCTCCAGAGCCTTCATCATGGAATCAAAAAACCTGGCATTCATGGGAGCACGTACTCCGCGGAACGTTCCAGGCAGCAACGGTCCTGCAAGTCATAGTACAGTATCATCTTTGGGTTAGCAACCAAGCTAGTTGGCATACAAAGTCATTATGCAAAGCCGTGTCGTCTGTCAGAAGCAAAGCTCGGCATTGGACAAAGGCACAAAGGTATAGTTTCTATTGTTCAGAAACAAAATATTTCATCGATGCTTTGACTTACGGGCTAGTTATTGTGAACATGTCATGTGTGCGTCAATATGAGCCGGGATTTCAAAGATACAGTATTCCATATTCCCATACGACATCCTCGCATGTACAAAACCTATGTGAGGACGAAAACGAATATATAAAGTCTAGGCGACTTCGCATTATCAATTGTCATTTCCGAATCATCACCATCAAGCTTTCAGCTACACTAGAATCAATTCAACAAAACCCACAGCCTTCCTCAGGTCAGCTAAAAATCAAAATCTTGGCACAAAGGTTTCCAAGTAAAAGACAGAAACATGGCCATTGATACCCGGCAGCCGCAGCTTACCCTTGCCGCCTACGGGCCGGGCGTCAACGAGAAGGGTGAAGGATACCCCAAGACATGTGGCTGTAGTTGTGGCTGCAGCTCGGCCGCTGAGGGAGACTCTGGTAAGTGCAAGTACTGCAAGGAGGAAAAGTGCAAGAAGAAGAAGTAAGCACCTATCAAAAATGGTGTGAGAGAGAGTTTCATCTCCACCAACAGGGCCGTAGCAATGTTCCCATCTGTGCGCCGCTGACTTCTTTGACTTTTCACTTGCAACAAAGGGCTGGTCCCGGTAGATAGATCTGTAGACAATACCCGCTTGGACAAGCGGCTTCTATTCACGTGTCTCAAATCGATTTGCTCTGAACTCGCGAGTGAAAGCCATCTTTCAGTGAATATCATATGATTCTTCACCAATGCTTGTATAATCTATGTATTTTGAGGATTCAGAATCTGCAGCTTCATGGCCACCCACACGTGGTGATGCTAGATCTGCCTCCTTGCGTCGTAAATGAATGAATGCTTGTGATCGGGCTGGCATGTCCCGTCATCTATGGTATCCCCATTTCTTGAACCCAATCCGTTGGACGAAGGCACCCATCCCAGGTACCGCCAAATGTATGAGAAAATTCAACCAAACGCCTGAGTATTATCGTGGATGCAGTCATGAAAGGTTCGAAATGGCAAGGGAAATGTCGTCATGTGCTGCCGGACGCGTCTTACAGGGCGTAGGCAGCAAAGGCCGCCATACCCAAGACACCCATGCCGGCCATTTGTGTAGCGGAGGCAGCAAGACCTTCCGAGGTGGCCGTGGCCAAAATCGATGTAGCGACGGCAGATGCAGAGGCAAGTTCGCTATCCGATGCGCCGTCGTTCACGTCTGCGCAAATGCTGGAAGCAAGAGAAGTAACGTCTGTGATGAGATGAGTAGCAGGTTAGCAATCAGTCATTTAATGGTACGGGCTCTTGCATCTTTGCAATTGCGACAAGAGTGGAAATGACGTACTGCTCTTCTCTTCTGATGAGCAAGAGCTCGTTACGACACAGAGACCAGCACTCTGGATGAATTGGTTCTTGCCGTCGCCGCAGATGCAGCTAAAGTCGGTGATTGTGCAGTTGGCAGCATCAGCGCCACTTTCCAAGCAATCGAGAGCGCAAGTGGGCAGCTGAGCGACAAGGCTGGCGAGGTCGGTCGAGTTGGTCGAGTTAGACTGGGCAGCTGCGACGGCTGCAAAGAGAGGCACCGCCAGGTACGAAAGCTGCATCTTGATGGCGAGTTTGTTTGGTTTGTTTGTGTTGAGGGTCGTATCGTGTAGTTCGCAGATAAAACGAGAGTCGAGCTTGTGTATTGTAAAGGGGGAGAGAAAGCACGGGTGCTGGTTGCTACAAGTACTTCGGGTGTGTCGCTTTGTGTCTTCGGCGTGTCTGGAAAACACAACCGAGATGGATGGTTTACGTGAGACGTTGAGTGTAAGTATCCAAGGTAGCTCAACCAGGTAGGCAGTGCATTCACTAATTCGACTTGGCAAGCAATCTCACGAATAATGAAAGCAGCAGGGCAAGCAATTTGCTGGGCAAGATTTGTAGCGAGGTTTCTTTCGCTTCGTATTTGGATAACAGGAATAGAAATTGGAATTTAGGGTGCCTGGAATCAAGGGGACAAGCAATCATACTATGAGAGAGAGCGTTGGTACGTTCTAGTTCTTGCTTTCTCCGGTTTTCACTGCTGGGAGGGCTGAAGAGATTCCCACTCGAGGTTCCAATCGTCGCTTCTGGACCTTGATGATCCTCTGCAGATTCTGGGCATGTTCCCTGGTCTTTTTTGGGAGCATTGTAACAGATCCAGGCGAAACATGTGTTGATCAAGGCAGTCGAACGACGGATTCAAAGCCAGGGCGCCTATCGTTGGTCCGGATGCGCTGGAAAAAGAGTGGATTTTCGGATTTGTGCCTCGTATTCGAAACACACACAGCCACGATCGAGAACTGGAGGTTGGTACCTAGCCTGGTGGGGTGATGTCATCCCGTAGGCATTAAAACGGCTGCATTCCATTGTTGAATCGCATTGGCTCCATCGGGGGCTGCCTGCTAGCTCGGATTATCCCGCCTGCCGCAATCCGAAAAATTCAGTGCCCTCAATAGGTACATGGCTACCCGTCCACCTAATGTAGATATGTACTGGGCTGCTAGTACCTACTACAGTAGATACCAGACTATGCGACCCAGGCAGGCATGAATTGAATTGGACCCAACGCTGTCGTCTTTTGCCCAGCGTGGAGCCGGAATGATTGTTCATTGGAAGGCAACCTAGCCACGACGCATAATGCTGGGCGTGATCGAGTATGAAGAATGCCCGTGAGCGTGGAGTGTTAAAGATGACATGAGAGAAGCGGATAAAACGCACAAACTATAACGTTGGTGATGATCCGTTACTTCCCGATCATGGCTAGGTAAGAGAAATATCCCATCGTTGACCCTCAGTCGCGCATATATATATATGTAAAATGATACTCCTGCAATGCCTTGGCCGTAGTTCCAGAGACTTGTTACCTCGCCATCCAAGACTAATTGGAATACTCGGTCTCGATTCTGGTCACATCGCCGCGAATCATATTCAGACGATCCTGGGCGTCATTTATCTGAGCCGTGATTAAACTGCAGGTTTTTGGGCCCAAACAACGTAACTTTGTATCATGAGAGTCAGTAACAATCATCCCCAATGATCTACTGATGGGAGACTTTTTGTGTACCTACCATCCCATGTACCAATGCTTTCGTATATCGTGAAGTTCTTTGGAGACCTCACTAACAAGATCTTCAATCTCTGCTGGATCCAGTCCAGCGAAGCCAAGCATCTTGCGATACGGTGCGAGCGCACTCAGCATGGCAGTGCCATTGTAGTACCCAATCTTCTTCAGCCTCTTGTCCCTGGCCCAGGGGCTCGTTGGCGTAGGTATCTGAATGTCGTTTACGTTGGTGAATCCAACCTCGAGAAGATACTCCTTGGCCCTGCGGACTTTGGACATGTCGCGGCCCTGACTCAGAGCGCCGATCGTGATCAGATTCAACCAGCGTTCCATGGCGGACCCTCGATGCGAGCCGTCGGTGGAGAAGATCTCCCATATCCCGTCTTGCACCTCGATCCAGCCACCCGGGCTCATGTGGTTATAAGCCTTGCGAAATACCGTCTTGATGTCCGTGAAACAGGGTCCCATACTTCGAAGATGAACATAATCCAGCTGGTAGGTAAAAAGCCAGTCATGGGTTTCAGAATTCTCCAGGAAGAAGTGACAATTACTCGTTCTCGGCGCAGCCTGAATAAGACTCAGATCCGTTCCGACAACATCGCACGATGGATGCTGCTCTGCAAAGTCAATGGCCCAGATACCGGTACCGGTGCCAACGTCCAGAGCATTTCGCGGCTACTCAATCGGCGCCAATGCCAGTTTACCGTCGAGAATGATCTCGTAAAGCGCATGCTGAAAGTCTTGACGGTCTTGCTCTTCACCGTCGTTGGGCAAGTTATACTCTGGAGCACTTAGAACACGGAGCGAGCTTGGCCATTCGTTGTCAAGCAAGGGGAACGCATACCTCCGGGCATGTATGCCTGGTATGTACGACCATCTTCGTCGTAGGAAATGAACCAGTCGTAGTTTGTCCACCCCCTTTCGCGTTCTCCGGGGCCCAGTATCCGGGACACCAATTGAGTGTCAGGCTCTAGATTCCAATTCGCGACATTGAAATTCGAATTCAAATGCGAATTCGAGAATGACTGCCGGGCTTCGAGGATTTGGGATGGAAGTAGTAATGGCACTGCCGCGCTCGGACTCGGAGGCCCGGCTGATGCGCCGCCTGCAGTATGGCTCAACCGATGGCGAGGATCTTGCGACATGATGCGCACTGAGAAGTATGATTTTCGACGAGCGTAGACACGTTCGGCTTCTCGAGTCGAGGTTTCAATATCTTATGAATATCTTTTGGCCGTTTTATGCTCACAGTTTGTGTCAAAAGCAGCAGCGGTGAAATGCCAGCCTTATATGTGAATATGCTCACACATATGTAAGTTTCGGACCGCAAACCCGCCTTCTCGGCCCTGCATCTCGGCCTCGAAGGACTTGGTAATTTCTTGCGTGCTCAGGTAACGGATAATGTAGTTGGCGGGCGAGACCCAAGTGTATGGATCGATACCACCACGATTATGTCGAATGATTTCACAGAGCATTGATTTCCGTGGCATAAATCAAGATCCCTGGCCATGTTGCATGGCTCATAATATTCATATTCGTTACGGGATGCCATACAATCACATGCTTGTGCTTAGAGAAGAGACTTCCGGTGCAGGTACGATCATCTTCAATAGCACGGGTTCTCGATTTAAGGAGATATTATGGAGTGGGGTATTTTCCACGGCAACAAAAATTCATCTTTTGAACTGAAAATATGCTGATCAGAAAGGCTGATGGCTGGCAAACAAGCTGCACATTCTGGGTGTTCACAGTTTCATTTTGGGATCTCATCCCCGTCGCCAAGGTGCATGTGCAGGGTGCTCAGCGCCTACACCACAGTTCAAAATCCTTGCAAGATAAAGACAAGAACGGGGCATGTGGGCCATGCGTGCGTTGCAGTACGAATGATCATAATCCGGATCACCTATCCGGTTAAAGTACGCAACCAACTGCCTTATAATATTGATAGACTCTGCCGTTCGTCCTCCACATTTCCTTGGAGTGCAGCAAAGCGGGGGAATGTTTCGTCCTTACTGCCGTTACGGGATGCCAAAGCCTGCTGCAACCGGATATCTTTCGATGTGGAGGATCCATCACGAACGAAAGGCAGGCTGCGTTAAGATCTAAACGTTTCCCCGGGAGACGCAACGCATTTCAACTTCAGTGCTTTTGGCATTGCTCTTTGAACAAAATAAGCCAATTACTGCCAGACAAGCAAGATGGGTGGCACCGCATCGAAGCCGGATTATGCAAGGAAATTTGAAGTACTAGGAGCTGGATACTCCAGGACTGGAACTTTGTCTCTCCAACTCGCTCTGGAAAAACTCCTCAACGGACCAGTAGTGCACGGCGCCACCGGTCTACTGACGCGACCAGAATGTTTGTCCCTCACGCGCCTCCCCCGAAAGGCGCACGCTCGTGGAAGTAGTTGTCGACTAACAGTCCGCGAGCCTGGATCAAGAACTGGGTTCTCATTACCCGAGCCAAAGCAGATGGCGACCGAGAGCTTAGCCTCAAACTCTTGAAGGAGAACATGGCGGGTTATGTCGGCGGCACGGACGTGCCTATCGTGTGCGTCGTGCCAGAGCTCGTTGAGCTGTATCCCGATGTGAAGGTCGTGCTCGTGACCCGGGATCCGGAAACCTGGTGGCGCAGTTTTGGTAATATCCTCGACATGTCTACAGCGTGGTACATCCCGGTCTTGACCGCTATATCGCCCACCCTGAGGTGGTGGACTCCATTCAACGTCGAGTGGAAGAGAAATGCAAGCGATTTGATACGCGAGGCTGGTGGACAGCCGGGCGTCTATGGTCCACGTATGTACTACAAAATTTTCAGCAGCGATACCACCAACTGACTGCAACAGAGCTCTTGATTGCCCACGAAGAGATGGTCAGACGCACAGTCCCACCAGAGCGCCTCTTGGTCATGAAGTTGAGTGATGGCTGGGAGCCTCTGTGCAAGTTTCTCGGGAAGCCGGTCCCCGACGAGCCTTTCCCACGTGTCAATGATATTTCCGCAGCCGAAAAAGTGTCTTCAGGAGTGGTGCAACGGTTATTAGGGATGTGGGTAGCGGCCTTTTCAGTCGTCGGCTGCGGTGCTTATCTTGCTTTCAAAATTCATTCTATAGCTGCAAATGGAGGTCCCATGAATGGTTGACCTAGAAGAGTCTGCAATTGCCTGGACGGCAATGGTCTACACATTCAGGTGTAAAAATGGGTTTCACATCAGAAAAGCAATCCGGAAACCGGCCTACATAACAAACATACGATCATAGTGATGGGGACGCGCAAAAATGCAACATGTCTTCCCGAACTAGCTTAAAAGCCAGCATGTCTCACAGTAAAGGTATTAAATGTGTATGAGCTCATCAAATGAATGAGAAATTTAATTCTGAATATAGTCCTATAATTGAAAACAAGGGGTATTGGTATCTCCGCAGACAGGAAACTGCATAAATCGCTTTCTACATGAATGTTATACATAGTCCCAGCCAAGAGGCAACACCTCAGGGCTTATTAGTAAATATCGTGCTCACGGGGCTCTTGCCCGGCGCGCCAAACGTCCCTGCGCTCTCCCGGCTCCACCTGTCGCGGCCGGAGTCGGGCTTGAGGTAGTAGGAGGCAACGTGAAGCTTTGCCGACCGCGGGGTCTTGGGCACGTCGGGCAGGGGCCGATCCATGGGCACGGCGGGAACCGTGAGACCGTTGGGCCACTTGCCCCGGGCAAAGCTTTCCCAGTCGCCCGAGTACCGGCCGGACGAGGCCGTCTGCATTGAGGCCGCGCTTCGCGTCCATCTGGTGAAGGACGATGGCGCGATCGATGATCTCGTTTTCTGGGATCGTGCGCTGCCTCTTCTCGACGCCTTGGACATCCAGCTCCAAGTTGTCGAGGGGCCTCTCGCGTTGCCACTCAACTCTGCAGCAAGCTCTTCGGCCCCCAGTTCAGCCGGATTCTCTTTGGCGCCGAGGCGCGTGCTCAATGCTAATTCAGGTATCACTGGTGCTGTGCCGGGAAGCTCAGCCGCTGATTGCAGCGGCAGGACGATTGAGTCTACACTTGAAGTGCTGATCCGTCGACTGTCCGAGAAGCCACCTCCTCCGAGCCACGGCTTGTATCGATAGGGTTGTAGGCGAGCTGCCTTGTCATGTCTTTTACGGCGACTCCGACGCATGAAGATAACCGAGGATATAACAAGCACAATCACAATCAGGATACTTGATAGCGTAATGGCGGCCACACTACCTGGGTTCAGTGATCCATTGGACTCACTGTCCGAAGCTTGGGCGGTTGTAGTTGTGGCTTGGGTAGTTGTCACCAACGACACGGATCCTCCTCCTGGCGACCCGGCGGAACTGATGACAGAGTTTGAACTCGTTCCATCTTCAGTTGTGTCCAAAGCAGATGTCTCCTCACGAGAGACTGCCGATGGTCGTACTGTTATGGTTGAAAAGCTTGCTATCGATGTCGATACCGACGATGTTTGAGCTGCTGTGACAGCGGTCGAATCTGTTGTAGCACCAGCCAGTACCAGACCGGGAGTCAATGGATGGGTTTCTAGTATGCTCAAGTCCTCTTCTCGAAATCGGATCTGCAAGGCTGGACCTGCTGTGACAATGACATTGCCAGAGGATGGTGTTGCTGCTTCTTGCGTGAAGCCCCAGACCCCTCCGCGAAAATCAGTCGTGTCGGTTGTACAGGTATGACCGCTAATGTGAAGACAATTGATCAATATTAACACGATTCAAACCTCTCTTCTCGTTCGTCGTACCTTGGCACGCAGTACACTGCAGTCTCCCCATTGACAATTGGGGGAAATCCCTCGGCTGTCCTTGTCTTTGTGATTTCACAACTTGGTCCAACTTCAAACCCACTTGGACATATGGCGGGAGAATAGTATTGGAATCCTTTATCTTTGAGATTGGCAGCCCATGACGGAGGATCACAGGACGACGGCCCGTCTGTCGGAAAGGGTGGGAACTGAGATGGCACTTTCGTGGTCGTGAGGAGCCATGAGATAGAGCATGGAGGCGTAAAGATTGTAGTGAGTGGCGCGAGAGGCGCCGTCGGTGTAGACATGATCGATTGGAAAGGCAGCGCGCCTTGAACGCCAAGGAGATCATCCACCACTGGATGACAAAGACCGTCGAGAGGAATGAATATATCCAAATCACCAAAGCTGGAGACAGAGGCGCCGGAGGGCTGGCCGCGGGAGTGGCGACCGACACCATTTTTTAAGGTTATGGAACATGATAGCTTGTTTTGACAGCCCTAGTGTTTTACCAGGTAGATCACGCAGATCGGGTCCCATGTCTCCGGATGGAATCGGTGTTTTGAAAGCTGAGCGACAGGGCCGCCGACAGCCCCGCACCCCGGCGGTGATCAAACTAGAGGAAGCGCTGAGACCTCTTTTCATTCGTGTGTTTTCCAGCTTGCCGCGCGAGGCACACACAAGAGTTCGGATGATGGATAACAGAAGCCCTATATGAGCAGTCGCGATCCTTCTGTTGCAATCCGTATGTACGCCCCTTGTCGGGTGTGGGAGACCACCTGCGTCAATGCGGTCGGATCCCATGCGGGGGAACCACAAGTTCGCGGAGGTGCGCGGGCCTCAGACACAGCGGCCGGGGCAAGAGTACGGAAACGGATGCCCCGCGGTCAAAGCTGTCGGCCTCCATGCAGGAACAAATTTTTCTAAGACGAACAAAATGGTGCCCATGCCGTACAGATGACTTCCAAATATCGCAGCGCTTGCCCGAAAGCATGTGGGTCGAAGCATTTCGTTTGGACCCTGAGTATTCATGGCTCGGATGACGTCGGTGAGCGAGCTGTCAGCCGGACTTGACATTTTCAAGTCCGAGGGTGCTCTGATGATGGGGACGCCAGTACTGAGATATGTAGGCGAATGCCGTTTGCATATGTCGGAAGCAAGTTATCGCAAGAGGTTCGCTTAGACCTCGACAACAATGACAGCGCACGTGTTTGCGCTCGAGTACCTGCATATCGTCTGTGGGAGCTCGCAAAAGATGCAGGACCACGAATCGGCGGTATTGCAGCCTCCGAAGTTGGTATGCAGAAATGTCCAGTATTCAAGGCGTGGAGACAACTCGAGTCGGACAAGATATACAAGATTGGAAGAACAGGCACCTTCCGTTATGCCCAGACACTTGTTTGAGATGGCTGCATCTGTCGATCTGAACTATGAGACGACGGGGAATTGCTTGTACATGCGTCTGGTGCGTCTGGCTTCTCGAAATATCATCCCTCCTGTCTCATGGATTGTTTTGTTTTGAACACCTCATCATGTATTCCCGCGTAAACATGTGCGGGCCTACGCGTGATGGATGGCACGATGGGCCTCGTTCGATGCACATACCCAATTTATCAGCTTCGGGATGGAAAGAATTCCCTTCTTTCACGAGACCTTTGTCAGTGATTCGAAAGTTAAGGGCCAAAAGGTCGTTTTCGGATAGCTTTTCTGGATCAAGTCTCGGAAATCCCAGGGTTCTGCACATGCTCAAGACTCTCTGCCAATCATCCAACCTGGGATACCGGTTCTTGTCTTCCGATTTTCTGAAATGGCGAACACGTTCAATGACAATGTAGTTGACCATGTTTGCAGTTTGACTCCACGTGTAATATCTTGCAAGTTCCAGCAACACGACAAGAAACCTAGGTGTATGCAATGGCAGCCTAACAAACTTGGAGCCCTGCGAATTCTCATCTTCTCCCCAATGCATGAGTATAGTACTTCTGAGTTGTTGATCCTCAGGAATGGTGCTTGGAATCTGCGAAGCAGGAGGAGTCGGTGGCTGTGTGGCAGGCGACGGGGTAACCTGCCCAGGACTGAGGAAGCATTCTTCAAACTCCACATCCGAGTAGACAGACTCCGCATCGGAGTCTGCTAATACTTCAGCATATTGTCGAGCAGCCAGCTCTGCGTGTAGCTTCTGCAGATGCCTTGTGAGCTCGCTGCACCGTCCAAGCAAGTGGTCGGTGGAAAGCTGTGAGAGCGCGTCGTTTGGAATATAGGTGGATGAAAGCGGCATTTCCTCTAGTTTCCCGTGACATATGGCATCAATGTATCGTGCGAGGGACTCCTTCTGCCATTTCATAGAATGCGAGAACGCGGTAAAGTACTTGTGCCACATTGCAGTACCGACTGCCTCGCGGCCATATCGCAGTACAAACAGGCGCTGAAAGACATCCTTGTCAAAATCGTCAGACCGTTCATAGCTTACCCAGCGCCTTCTCAGCTTGCCGATATTGCTCTCCCGGCAGCCGGCACAGTAGTCAGTCTCGTTGCAAGAGCGACACCTGGAGACGGGCAGTTTGAGGATCGCGGTTTGCGACATTGGTGGCCACTCTGGGTCTCAGGTAGTGATGAAATGGAGTGGCACCAGATTGGGTTTACTGAATCTTCTTGCCGGTGAAGCCAAAACCAGCAATGCAACAGATAGGGATAGTTCCAATTGTCTGTCAGAATGATGTCTTGGTGCGAGAGTTGCCAGAATTAAGCCTACCCGTCTGAGCGTTGCTTTCTGTTGAGATTTCCAGTCGTGGTAGCAACGCAACCACTTCTGTAAAGCAGTAGGTAAACAAACGGTTCAGACAGTGCGGGTGCGTCGGGCAGCTGAACTAATGTGGGCGGACTCCCTATCAATTTGTTAAGCTTCGCCCATGTAGATGGTCAGAGAAACAACTTGAGGGTCCTAGTCAGTTAACAAAGAAACACTGCGTAAAACACTGCTCTTCTCCATATTCTATAGCTCCATATTCTATAGATAGAATATGAAGCAGCTGATACTCGACCCCAGAACCAAAATATCCGTGCAATGATTTGCCCGCACTGTTGATCACCACAATGCCCCATAACAATGGTTGCCCTGTAAATAATACGCCACATCTGATTGCACAAATATACCCATGTATAAAGCACGCGATCAAGTATTACAGAACCGCACATTGATTTTGGTAGCAGGCTCCTCTTCTACAGACGAAGCTCAACGTATTCATGAACCCCAACAAGCTATATCGCTGAAGTATTAGGCCTGTTTTCGGGATAAACTGGACTTGAGAATTATAATGCCAACCATGGCCCGCGCGGCTACAATGGCTGCCTTGTTCACCTGACATGGCTGCTTTAATTCCACAAGTAGCTATTCTCACCGACCAAGATTCCCTACTACACTGCCCACCATGACTGCCACTTCACGATCCCAACCTGATCTCTCGGCGTCCGACTTGGCAGATTTACCCTTGTTTGCAGTCACAGTGCTAGGCGGCTGGCTACCTTTGATTACGCATTCCCTGATGGCGTCTCCCACCGCACTGCGATTGCTCTTGAGTGTGCGTGCAGACACTCCACCGCGATTCACAATCTCAACAACTCTCGTAGACAGGCTACTCGCCATAGACCGCCAAAAGTATGATGGCAGAGACCCAGTCTCCAGGTATGCAAGCAGTGGTTGGAGAAGGTTCGTAGGCTCGACGTGGCTCTTCGACTTCGGTATTAGAGGATGTAGTGGCGCTTTTGTCGTATCGAGTATGATCTCCAAAGCCACAATGTTTTGGCATCTTGCCGACACTTCGGCTAATGTGCGATCCAATGTAGGCAAAGTGGCCAATGAGCGGGCAACTGAAGTTATTGAGCTTTGCAGAGCATTGCGCAAGTAGGTCTCTAAAGCCTGCAGCAGGAGCAGCGGTGTCCATTTGTCGGCCTTGATACCGGACGTGGGCGATATGAGGTAGAGCGCCGTCATGGCGGATAGTGTCCGGGCCTTGGTCTCTTCGCTTTGCGCAAACGTTGCGGTTCCGGTCGCGGAGCCTATGGCGAATTCGCGAACGATTTGCTCCGATGTTGTTCTGACTGATCGCTCAATGGGCGCGATGATGCTGTCTTGCAAACTCTTGATCGCATTAATCTTGTCGAGGCCATGTCCTTCTTCGCCTGGCGCTTTGTGGTCGAGGACTTCGCGGAGTGATAATATCGTATGCGCACATCTGACCAGTGCTCTGTGATCCTCTCTCTTGCCAGCGGATACCGAAGCAGAGCTGGAGATCTCTGAGTGTTGCACCTCAAGCTGCCGGCCCAGCTGTAGGCAGCGCCCGACTGCTCTCCCCAGCTTCAGGGTCTCCCAAAGACGGGAAGCAACCTGCCTGACCTCGTCCGCCTCGGCATGCTTCTGTATGACTTCCTTCTCAAGCTGTTTATAGCTGTCATTCAAGCTCTTGACTTGATGATCGATCTCTGATATGATCTTAGTGCTCGATTCCGTCTGGTCTTTCGTGTGCGACAGGAGCGGGATTGCAGATCTTGTCGTGAGCGAGTCTATGTGGGAATCTATTTCTTGCGCGTCGAAGAGGACCTTAGACAGCGGCGTCGACAGGTCTAGCGTAGCATCATTGGCATTATTCGTGGCGAGAACAAGGGTGTTGGCAAAGGCAGAGGGTCGGAATTGAGGGTCGAGGAAAGTCTCGTAGTCGATGTAGGAAGGTTCCTCTTCAGCATTAGACGCCATTGCCGTCTCTAGCTGCGCGCAAAACCGCAAGACTGGAAAGACAATTGGTCACCAAAGGTAGAGAACGGGAGTTGGTAGAATTCATGTTCTGAACACTAGTTCTCAATGTCCCCAATCGCAATTAGCTGTCCACTGCAACGAGCCTGGCTTGAGCCGCAACTCGAGCGGGTGCTCCCGTGCCCCACGTTGTGACTCTCATCCACTGCAACCCCCCTAAGGCAACAGTGCCTGGCACTTGACGCCAGGTATGCTGAGAACCTGGTGTTTCTCTTACTGATGTTGAATGCACCCATTCGATGGTGTTCTTTCAATACTCCGAAAGCCAAACATGATTTTTCTGGACCAAAATCAACAATATGACTCATTCCTACTGTATCGTTCTTGCCGGGACCTTACTGGTGCGATGTGCTGGAAGTCACTTGGAAGCTGTTCACCTAACATACAATATGGTCTTGGAGGGCGTGGTCATGAAGTGGTGGTGAAAAGATGCCAACATTAATTTTTCAATCCCTGAGGATATTGTGCAGAAATATGCGTACAATACGTAATGATTTCGCCATGTAGGACACTTGTATCATTCCTGGCGGCCCTAACGATCATTACAATTGTGACATACTCAATTGTACTTATTCTGGTGAGAGACGGCCACAGCATCACAGCGTGCAAATACCGTACGCCGCCAAGCACTTTCACATACTTGGGTATTGAATGCCACCAGATCGCTAGCCTCCATCTTTTCACAGTAGCCAAGATGTTCGAATGCCCAATGCAAGATCAGGCTTGTGAAAACGTAGGACATTCAGCCATGAATATCACCGCCAATCGTCTCACGTAGCCTTGCTAAACGGCCATCAAGCCAAGCCTTCTGCCATGCGTCAACCTTTCCGCCGAGAATTGTGCAGCTGCCCGGTTCTAGCAGCAATGTCCCCCTTGCCACGATCGTGTCTTTCTTGAGCAATATCTTCTCGCCAATGTTCAGCGTTCCCACGCCGATCCTATCGATACGCTTCAGCTCAAGCCCGTAGACTTTTTGCCCTTTACAGTCCTGCAAGACGAGCCGATGCGTCGAGTTCTTGGGCGTCGCGCCTCCTGGACCCGGCGGACCACCAGCCCTCGTATTGGGCCCTGCAGGGATGACCTGTGTCGCTGCGCTGCTCACGCTTCCTCCCTCATCCTCGTCCTCGCCAGCGGTGGGCAGCCGGATGATCTCACGCCCGCGGGTCTGCTCGCCGCGCGCAATGGCCTCGAGCTCCTCGACCTGCTCCCACTTGCTCTTGGTAAGGTTGTCAATGTCGAGGACCTGTACCAGAACGTCCCGCGGCAGCCTGATTTCCTTGGTCTCCTGGTTCGTGACGTTGGGCGGCAGGGTCCCGGCCGAGGCGTCGAGAATTCCGGCGCCCGTAATGTCTGCGGCCATGAGACGGGCCTTGGCGGTTGCAGCAAGAGCTGGGAGAGGGGGCATGGGACTTCGGTTGGGCAGCACGCCACGAATCCATGCCGCTGTAGGCGCTGGGAGCCCCTGACTCTGCAAATGAGAACGGACTTGCGATGCAACATCCATCTTGTGTTTTGTGGTGGCCGTTTGAAATTCCTTGCTGCTCAACTAGCTCATCATACTTGTCAGGATGTCGAATGACATGCTGATAACATCGATGAGGCAAATGGAATTTCAATAAAGAAGAACGCGCATGATTTCCAATTTTTGTGAGAATTGGGATATCAATATATTGTCTACTGACTGCTTAAAATATGTGACCATGGCCATTGCAAATGTGCTTTATGTGCAGCTATAGAGGTTAGGTAATAGTGCATTGATTCAGGGACAAAGTAATGCACTGTATTGTATTGTCAATCCAGGGGCTCGCTGGATCAGACGCCACAGTGGCTTCCCTCACAGTGCCCAAATGTCCAGGACGGCGGCTGGGGTGTTAGCTCTTGCAAGCACTAAGTACCTTAGCTACATCTTACAGCACAGGGGTCTCGTCAGCATAGCATGCCGCAGCTAGCTGTTCCCTAGCATACCTACATACCAAGCTGTCACTTCTATTCGAGACATCGTGAGCTTCCAAACCTCCTTTTGCGACACCGCACAAGCTGCTGCTCATTGAATTGACTCAGCAGAACTCTCTAAGGATCTTGGTCTCGATACAGTGCAGCTTTCACGAGAATGTCCACAATAGCCTCTCCGCGCGAGCCACCGCGCCGCCTGCCGTCTCAAAGCCTCGTTACACCTACATCTTCCACGCGGCCCTCCCTCGACGTACCACGCTCGGCAACCACGTCGCCCAACCCCAACAGCACGCCCACCAGCACCCTCCCAAACCCCGCCAAGCGCAACCGAGCTGCCCTGCGAGAATATTATAACCTGCGAAACAAGACTGCGACCCCCAGTGTAGAGGTCACCGACGAGTTGGGCGAGAACCATGAGGCTTCCGAGGTGCCGCCGTCCGAGGTGGACAAGGAGGGTTTCGATGCCGAGGCGTTTGTGAAGGAGAAGATTGAAGGATCCGGGATGCAGGAGATCCTCAAGCTATACACGAGGACTTTGAGCGAGATTAGGGCATTGGATGCCGAGAAGAAGGCATTGGTCTACGACAATTACAGCAAACTGATCTCGGCTACGGAAACGATACGCAAGGTATGTGAAAACCAAGGGGATTTAGGCTGAGGGCGTTATAAGCATTGCTGACTTGTTGCAGATGCGCGCAAACATGGATCCTCTGAATCCAATGGCATCTACACTAGATCCTGCGATTGCGCAGATTTACTCTCAAGCATCAGCCATCAGGAATACACTGCGAGAGGCTGTGCCTGAATCTACACCGTCACAAGTTGAAGCTCAAGAGCAGATGAAGAGAAGACAACGAACCAAGCAGCTAGCTTTGGAGGTTCTGGGCACACCAGACAAGCTTCGCAACCTGGTCAACGATGGCCGGATGGAAGACGCCAGGCAAGCGTGGAAATTGCCACGGAAGCTTTTGCAAGAATGGAAAGAGCAGGGAGTTGGAGGTAAGGATGTAGATGCATGCATTGAGGATGGCGATGCTGCCCTACGGGGAGAACCGGGCCGGTTCAACTGGCGAGCTGCAAAGACTGATGGCGATTGATTCAACGTCAAACTATGAATGGGGCTAGGCAATACCTGGCATATCTTTATTACCGTCCCAACGGGGATGGGGATATAAGCGTCGAAGTTGCAAAGTTCTGCTTTACAGCTCAGAGATATCGATAGTCTCGAAAGGGTCGCGATCCTTTTCGCTCACCAGCACGGTGTACTGCGCCTGTCCAGACTCCTTCAGTTGTTGCTCTAGCTTGGGCTTAAGACGCTGTGTTAGGTACTGTCGTTCCGAATTGCTGTGGAACACTGTGACCACAATCTGGCCTGATTGAGTATGGTACAGAGCATCATGGTGGCTCATTTCTCCGGTCACAAGAAGCTTTGCGTCGCAGCCTTTGAGGATGTCTGATCCAGACCCTGCGCAGACAGCGATCTTGGGGATGACTTCGTTCTCTGAAATAGTGCTACCAGCTGGCAAGGCAATAGAGATATATCTCTGACCGCCCAATCCAGCAGAGAGATTTTTGAGGAGGGTGGGCAGGGGCAATGGCTTGTCAAGAGAGACACTCCTACCATAGCCCGCACCCTCGTGTCCGTCAGGCAGAGGTCGAGAGATGGGTTGAAGGACAGCAGACTTGACCTTGGACTGGCCGTTTACTACAATGTCGCAGAGCCAATCATTGAGCCCACCGTGGGCAGCATCAACGGCTGTATGGGGGCAGTATACTGCAACACCAGCGGCAATGAGACGGAGGAGGGACGATTCCATGGGAACCGCGTTGGTCAGGGACTTCAACCCTCTGAAGATGACCGGGTCTGGAGAAGGTGTAAGTGAGCGGTCTGTCACAAGGTAGTCTGGCAATTTGGCAACATACGATAGCTTACTATAACACTGGCCTTGACGCGTAGAGCCTCATCAACGACAGCCGCAGATAGGTCGTTGGTCAGCAAAACCACATTCTCAGTCTGAGCAGTGAGGCGCGCATCCTGAGCTTGGTCAAGTAAGACTGGCCGAATATCAGAACTACTTCAACTCATGAACTCGGTGACACTATCAACCTACGTCCTGTGTTGTCCCATGCACTATCAGCCAATGCCTTTGGATACCTAATTCCTTGTAAGCCAAACGTTCGTCCACGTGCAAAGGTGTTACAACGATTCATACAATTTGTTGATTGCTTCAATGACCGCGCTGGTGAAAGCTGGCTTTGGGGTGTCTGTAGCCATGGTCGTTTGTGTTCTGCTGTGGAAGAAGAGCTCCGGATGCTGCTGCAAGTATAAAGCTCGAGGTGCAGAGACCACAGGGTTTGGTGAAGGTCGTTTCTTCAGGGAAGCAGAAATTCGGAAGCTAGTACGCTGTAGTGGACGCGCACAAAACATTCCACCAAGGCGTTTTGAGATGATTTGGATAGCAAATCCAGGTCGATTCCAGGTGAGCGTCTTGTTTTGACACAATGGAAAATTGAATTGGCTGGATATGCAGAATATGTAGAACTCGGAGCAGAGCTTGAGATCTTGAGTTTCAGCCTCCCGCGGTTGCAGTCATGCAAGGTAATGTAATGTACGTCCACTATTCCCTATGTAGGCCGTGGAGCTGCATATTAATTAGCTGGCAAAGGCTGGCTGCTGGCACTCCAGCCACAGCTTCAAGCGCCTAAAGACCCCACTGCTCCCCTCCCTGGTCATGTCAAGCCTGGCGAGCGCGGGGCATTTCGAGTCACCGTCACCGTCACCCTACTAGTACCAAGTATGGAGGGGCAATTGGTTTACATTATTACTTGACGGCATTTCATCATAGGCCGCAAATCGCAGTTACTGATTGACGTCTGGAGAACTTCTGCCACAACTAGACCCCCAAAACACGCCCAGTATCTCATCACCATGGCAGAATCGACGATAACTGAGGCCTCGCTGCGTAGCGCCATCGCCGAGAGATTGAACGCTGTCCATGTCGAGGTCACAGATATGTCTGGTGAGTTTACCCTCGACCAGCTTTTTTCCCTCCCTTCTCGTACTCTTATCATGCGACAACCGCATCAATGCCTCGGCGCGGACCCGATTACAAATATGACAAACCACGACGGCGCAATTGTAAACACACACTGACTGGCAAGTTTTACAGGTGGCTGTGGCCAATCCTTTACCTCGCTCATCGTATCACCTCAATTCGCCGGCCTAAACTCCCTGAAGCGGCACCGGGCCGTCAACGCCGCGCTCAAGCAGGAGATTGCCGCCATACACGCCTGGAGCGCCAAGTGCCAAACACCCGAGGAGTGGGAAAAGGACAGGGCAAAGAACGGCACAGAGGCAAAGCCGCCAATGGACGGGACGGTTGGGGGACAGGTACAGGGAACAAATGCATAATGCAAAGGGGCCGCGAGGATCACAAAAAAGAAATTCAAAACATACCTACGCATCGAACCAACGTCGGAACCTATTCCCCAGACCAGACTCGGCCGAGTGAGACCCTGTTGGGTTCTTGACCATATGCGCCAGAGGAGAACCGATCAACCTGGATATAGAGCTGGGGACCGTTCATATGACGTGAAGCGCAATATTTGCTGCGTGGTTGGTCAGAGCTAGATGAACAGTTGGATCGACATATTGATCTTGGACTATCTCAGTCAGATACGAATTAAATGAAACAAGAATCAATGACCCCAACTCCTTGGGAGAGTCTGATGTGCAGCAGCAATTTCTCATGTTTTACTTGAACTCGTCCCTCGTCTCGAGCTCCTCGACCAGGTCGGCAAAGTCTTCATCCCCGCCATCCGCCTTTTCTCGAAACGCCGCTATGTTGTCCCTCGCCCACTGCGCATCCTGGCCGGCGGGCGGCACGGCGAAGCCAGCCTCCCAGGCCGCGGTGATGTCGCCGAGGACGAAGACGGCCCGCAGCTCCTGGTCCGGGGGCGGCTTGGTCGGGTGGCCCGGGTGCACGATGCTGGACCAGGCGACGTGGACGTCGTTGCAGAGCTGATCAAAGTCCCGCTGCGTGCGCGCGGCAGAGGTGCGCACGTGAGCGGTGATGCGGTTGGAGGCGCGCTTAGGTGAAATCAGACGTTGCTCATTTTTTCTGGGCGGGAAATAAGAGTAGGGTATAGCTCGATAAAGCCAGATTGAGGTGGGATTATTATTATGGAGAAGGCTGTTGTTGTTAGTCCACGTACCGGTCTACCAGCAACATAAGTTTCCTGCTTTGTTGCATCGGTAATCTTGACATTGACGAATAACCTGGGTGTCGTGAATTTGTTGCTATGAATGTCCGTGATGGCCACTGCCAGGGCATCCTTCTGCTCCAGTGTGAGGGGAGCAATATGTTCTATCTCGTACATGGGCATTGTGGATAGATGGTTTAATTAATCATGATTCGATGACCAAGTACTGAAAATATGTTGTACAGGTATAGATGAATATTAAATGCAGTAATAAGCCAAATTGTAAGTCGCGACATTATCTATAATTCTTCCGTTTTTCTCCAATTATATATATAGATTTCAAGACTGGCTTGACGTTGTGCTGATAAATGCCGGATGACGTCCTTCCATGTACTTTTCGGAAGGGTGTGGCCATCGTCATACCTCCGGATTTGACGGCGATGTGGGGTAAGAACCGGCAGACCGAGGTCGGAGATGGTCATATTAGTGATCTGGGTGGTTTCTTGTATTACTCCAATCACTTTGAAAGGTCACATTAAGACATCATGGTGAATATTTAAATCATTTATTTCTTATTCTTTGTGGGTATAGAATTGTTCGGCTGGTAAAGCGTAACTTCGTATAAATTTCCAACATCCGTCATGCCTGCATCGAGGAGCAGAGCTTTGATGTGTTGCCCTTGCTTGTAACCTAGTCGTCGTGATGACAGGTCTGATTATGTCGGATGGTTTCAGTTGACTTAGAAACCGGGGCCACCGTGGGGGCCACCACCGCCGTGAGGACCTCCGTGTCCACCGGGGCCACCGGGACCACCACCACCGTGAGGGCCTCCGTGACCACCCTGGCCACCGGGGCCACCGGGGCCTCCAGGACCTCCGGGACCGCCCTGACCTCCGTGGGGACCACCCTGGCCGCTGCAAGTCTCTGAGTTAGTATCGCTGGAATATATTCAAAAATGATGAGTGATGCTTACCCGCCGTGGGGACCGCCGCCGTGAGGGCCGTTACCGCCGTGAGGGCCAGGTCCACCGGGGCCGCCGGGACCGCCGTGCTCGCCGCCGTGCTGGGGTTGGTGTCCTCCGTGCATCTTTTCTGAAATCTTGTGTTCGATCTTGTTGATAATACCCATTGTATGTTGAGAGGAAAGAGGAAACTTTGGACTGGATTGGAAGGGGTTTAAGTATTGATGTTTTGGATTATGTATGAATGATTAATTGGCCCCTGAGGTGGTGACATTCACCGCTTTTATGTGATTAAGCTCTGCTCTCGCAGGAGGCCGCCATGCTGCCACGACTCACTACTACAGTACATAGTATGAACTGCTCAGCCCGTCGACCAACTTGAGACCCTGATGAATGAGGCTATCCGTGTGACGTCGGGGAACAGTCGGACGCGTGGCTTGTGGAGTATACTAGGCCTAGCGCAGGAACCTCTACCATACTCAGCTCCAGAATAGGGAGCCTCTTCAGACTTGTCTGGAACTTCGGCACTGCATCGTGCCCTCACCATTGATCTGATTGAGTTAATATTAGAAAGCGGCCATGGAGATCATGCGATGCTCCCGCTTCAGCTCAAGGGACCAGCCCATTCCAGTTGGCAATTCGTGACGCAGCAGGTGGACCTTGGGAGACGTATTCAAATGTGCTGGCTTCCGCCACAGCGGCCTCCCAACGTCATTGAGAAGAACGATAGGAGATTGACGAGAGTTGGTAACATAGCGATAGCCATTACAGTTACTTTGGCATTCTACCTATCACATTGATGAGGGGTTTCGGTGAGAACGAAGCTGTCACGACGCCGTTGCAGCGAGTCAAATGCTTGGCCGGCAGCTGGAACTATTCAATACTAAAAGTCTTGGCAGCAATGCCCGCATTGTGCCGTTATTCCGCGTTTACGCAAGAGTACTTGTGTCTGCCGCCATAACCACGACAACTGGAGTTCTTGTCGAGCATCTTCCAGAATAGTCAATGCTGACGATGGAGCAGTTGCTGGCATGTTCCAGGCGGTTCATGCGTTTGCGAGTTCCAAACCCTCTGCTCTCTAACTGTGTCGTCAGCAGTATGTCAATAGAACCCATTCCTGTCCAACTGCCAAGGACAGCATATCTCGAAAGCTGATGACAAAGTATCACAAGAAATGACTCAACAAGAAGCTGCGATTGAATTTGGGGTCGTTATGGTCAACATGCATTTCTGTTATCAGGCTTGAGCTAAAATGACAGCCTATAATAATGCCAACATCTGCAATTCTAGGCCACGGGCACTTTGCGGCTCAAGTGTTGGTTTGCTGTCCTAGTAGGCCGAACTATAGTTTACTAGCCAGCTATTTGGCATCAGGGTCCAGTCACTTTCAAAGGGACCATTGTGCCTCGCCAGCTATTACAAGTCTTTTGCGACTCTGTGATAGACTTACTAGCAATAGTCCAACAGGAGTCATGTGAGCGATGGGTCTTCGGAACACTCTTCTGCCCACATACCGTTGGGGCTTTATAGCCGATAGGCCCTGAAGTCTCCTGCGGGGAATGAGTAAGTAGTGTACATATTCCTAGGTACCAAGGAACGTACTACGTAGAATGGATATGAATATTTGTCGAAGGTTACTCGGATGTTTATGCATTTCAGTTGAAGCATAAGCTTGATGGTATGCTTCGATATTGCTCAACAATGCAACGAGTTCATGCAAGGGGAAAGTGACTTGACTCTTTCACTCCCGCGGGGTATTCTTTGCATCCCCATGCTCGGACTCGCCTTCTTTGTACTTTTGCACTTCTGGAGGCATCAGAAGCATTTCGATTCGCCGCAGTTGAACCTCCAAGACCGTTGTTCCCTCCGGTAATTGCCTTGATTTAAGCTTGTCCCTCTCTACGTCAAAGTAGAGGGACCAGAAGATTCCTTCTTGGACAGCTAGAAACCCTTCCCACCCTGCAAAAACAAGACGCCGGTCCTGTCTTGTGCAGTCGAAGGGTCCGGAGTAATTGGCTTCAGCATATGGCCTCGTGCCAAACTTGACCTCGTAGGTATTTCGGTCGACGTAGATCCAGTTCATTATCGGAGGGTCGTCGCAGATCGTCGAGACCAGCCCTTCATACGGAGCATCGGGGAAGGCAAGATAATAACCGGTGAACGGGTGACCAAATGGTAGATTGGGATCCGTACCGGTATCCACATAGAGCTGTTGATTTCCATGATCAGAACATTGAAGCAAGACCCTGGTAACTCATGGGAAGAGTACAGACCTTGTCGCCAGACAATACTATATTCCTTCCCTCTAGGGTGCGGCCATAGTCAGATGACTTCGTACAATGAATCTGTAGGTTGTTTTTTCGACCTCGGTGCTCGTCCCTTCTGGCACGCGATTGTGTCTGACGAATCGCTTCGACTGCCCCAAAAGCTCCAATACCAGCGACAAGAAAGGTAGCCATGTAGTCAAATTCGTCCCCTGATCGTTCAGAAAGGTGCAGTCACAGTTGACTTCAACAGCCGCGGTTAACGTCGCAGCTCACGGAACGATCCGTCCCAGAGCTTACAATACTCGACGAGTGTAGAACCAGTGGTCGATTAGTTATTTCCAAAAGGATCGCTTTCCTCAACGTTGCCATGTGCGAAGGTTGCCTGTATTTGTAAAATGTCGCGCAGGCACAAGAGTTACCACTGAAATTCTCTTGCATGCTTCCGCTTTGGGAACTCGAAGTCCAAGCACTTCCCAGCAATTCAAGAACAACAACCTCTAAGTTGGCGCTATGGACGCTGACTGCAGTTGTCCAACTCTACTCCTGCGCGCATACGTCAGGACGAACTCAATGTCGCAGCTGCTGTTGAGCTGGTACCAACATGCGAATGTTACATTTGTGCTGCATCGCTTGTTGCACCTCGGATTCTCTTATTTAAAATGTGAAGCAATTCATGCGGATTCCCGGGGAACTATGTACCAGGAAGCGTGTTCAGATCCTCTGCAATGGTCGAGTTCCGTCTGGCCTGCCTACGATGCCGTCATTGGTGACTTGTGGAGCTATAATCAGCTCCCGAGAACCAATACAGTATATAAATTTCCCCGCAGATTAGGACGATGGAAATAGCACAAGGTTCGCGGCACCTGCGGATCTGCGCGTCCCCGCCCGCAGCGACTAAGCACCTTAAGCACGAGTTATATGTGTAGTAGAACTTTTTGAAATCTTCGATGACTCGTCGAATGAAAAAGACTGTTTACTTACATCAATAGTAATGGAACAGAACATGCAGCGCCTGTGTCCTGTTCTAGCCTGGGGAAGCATACGAGGCGCTTCAAGTCAGGAGTCATGCTTTCTCAGTGATTTGAGTTTTGTAATTATATCACGCGACCGATTTCAAAGGTCCGAGAGCTGCTCAAGATCGGGCAAAGATACAGCGTAATTTCTTGAAATTATACATGCGCAATTCGATTGTCAATCCTACCGTGACACAATGTTACTGTGACTAGCAGCACTCCGTGATCAGTGCTACGGTGACGGAATATTCTTGTGTGACGATATTCCCGGGGAGCTGTCGTCCATTACAGCGGAGCTGGTGGCATCTAAATAGAGCCACAATTACTGATCAGAGTTATAGGGTCAAGCGTTATAAAACTATATCAACACGCGGCTTTGAGTATGATGGATAGTTTTACACACAATAGGAAGTGAAATGACCCAAGCGGCCTGCATTAGTTCTTCATCGCTGACTGTAGCGGCATAGGAGCTGAAAGTCAAACAGACCAGCAGCAAGAGCCACCCGATCTCCCTCAGGAGATATCAACAGGTCAGTATTCCCCAAGATCAGATCCCTCGTTCCCTGAGTTTTCGTGGAGCTCAAAATTCCGTCTTCCTTGAACAATCAACCATTATCTGAAGCCTCATATGCCGAAGAAGAAAGCCAACAAGACATTCTCGAAAGATCCTACAGATCTATCCTCTGAACAACAGCCCCGCCAGTTTCCCGTCTCTCCGCCCAGATCACCCGAAGTAGTCGAAATGCCTTGGCCAGCGTATGTGTGAAACCCCCTCAAGCCTTGCTGCTGACGAGCCCGAGTGGACTGATCAATGATCGTAGCGTCCCTGCCAACCGCGATGGAGACTTGGGCGTCCACAGTAGTGACGATGAGCACAACGCCCCAGGCATGGAGAACGCCAGTGGGCTTCCCGTCTCTGCCAACACGTTGCCAAAGCCTGTTACTGCTGGAACAATTCAGGGCCCAGCAGGTAAGTAGTAGTGTTGCTCCCGAACAAGCCACGGAGTGGAAGATGCCGTTGACCCCTTGTACTAATGATCAAGAACAGGAAGTCTGCTAAAGGGCCCAGTCACTGCTGATGGAAAGCAAAAGGACCCTCTGATCTTGGTTGGAATTAAGCTTGACCTGGAGGCAGACATTCATGTCAATGTGAGAGTGAGGGGTGATGTTATGGTGGGCTTGTATTAGAGTAGCTTCAGGTGTACCACGTATCACGACTCACACTTCGTCGAGTCCCCTCTGGTAGTAATGAACGTACACACAAAAGGGAACTTTTTTCTACGGATAGCTACATAATCTCATTTCGCATTCAATCAGACTGGGCCAAAAAGACGGTTGGGCTAGGTTTTTTCACTCCAACATGCCCGTTGTGTAGAGTGCGGAATCAGAACTATCCAAAGTGCGTCGATGCTGATATCAAATGGACTCTTGCGCTTGTTGTGTCGACCGTGTGTCGTGATCGGTGCGGCTCCAAATCGACTTCAAATCAAATGTCATGGAAAATAGGCATTCGGTGAAAGGTTTTGTCGGATGGAAGTAGTGTCAACTCTATTGACCATGAATCATTACCTTGTACAACAAAGCATACAACACAGAACCATTACTTCGGAAAAAAACAAGGCAAGTTGGGTCAATTGGTGCAGTCGAAAGAGTAGATCAAAAAGTATGGAGTCTTCAAATGATTTATTAATCTGAGAGGTTGGGCTACAGTCATCCTCGACATATGTCGGCTCAAGCAATCTCTATGCACCGTCGACCTTCCGAGGTTGTTTATTCTCTTGTTTTCAATTAGTTTTTATTTTTATTTTTTTGATCATTATCATCTCGTCGTGTGGATCTGTCCTAGACTATTCTCCCTTCTCACGGGTGTCTTCGCAGGATCGAAAACTCTTGAAGGAAGTCGTCAAAACAGCGCCAGGTGCCGCCGACCAGGGCATCGTAGGCCTTGGCCATGTAGTCGCGCTCAATGCCTCCCTCGGGGTAGAGGTCATATGCCACTACGCAAGCTTGAGCCACGCGGCCCAGCATGCTGGCGGGTAGGTTGACCAGGAAGTAATTCATGGACCGGCAGATCTCGTGCGCCGATGCGACGGACGCGGCGTCTTCTGTGCGGTCTTCGAGCTCCCGGATCGCGTCATTGACCATCAAGAGGGCGGCGTGGTAGTTCATTACGGCGGCAAGTAGTGCGCCGTTTGGGTAGACCATGTCTGGGGGTTCGACGATCTCGTCGGGGTTTTCTGGATTCGGGTACCGAAATACTGGTAGGGTCGGGTCCATTTGTCGGAGGTTCTTCTCGTGTGGCTTTCGCCAGATGACAGGGTCCAGCCACGTGCTCTTCCACCGTTCTAGGTTTGCCTTTACTGTTGCAGCAATAGTGCAAGCTTTCGCATATATTTCCACCTTTTTCGATTTCTCTTTCAGACCCCGGCATTGGTCGACATGCCAGAGCATGTTGGGTATTTCGAGCATCTCGTCAAAGAGATATTGCATCATGTCTTTGCCTGTCGTTCCAAGGCTCCACGGTATCGTTTTCCATTCCTTCTTTGCAAGAAACGTCGGTCGCCTAGCTCGAATCGCACACCAAGTCTGGTATGAGGTTAGCTTTTACACCCAGTCACAAGTCAATTGATAGCACTCACGCAGTAGAGACGAGCATCGACGAAGAAGTAGTGCGCCAGCCCAGATCGATGAAGCTCAGGGCCACGGTATTCAAAGAGCCTCAAGACTCCTGCCACATGTACCGTGTACCCCGTCTTGGCTTCGCGGGACAGACGACCCTATTGAATAGTGAGCAAGGTGTCACGAAAACTGAATATGTAAGTTGACCGACCTCGTAGTTCATGCACAATCCGACCGTCATGAGAACTGCGTCAGATTTACCAGCCTCGGGATCACTCAAGGCTTTCTGGAGTGATCGCAGGACATAGGCATAGCTTTGCGCGCCAGCCCGTATCAAACGTTGATCCTGATACACGAGTCCCGCATAGGCTGCAGATACCGCCAGGTACGCAGATTGTAGTAGCTCGGAGGAGGCGCACTGCTCCGCACCACAACGCCAGAGAACCCATGGTCTGCCTTCGTGTATCCAGAATTTCTCCTCAGAGTCGGATTCTCTGGGTGAGCCGTATGAATCTACAAACTTTTCCACCAGTGCTGCCTTGATTGGGGCGTCGGCAGTCCTCAGGGATGAATCAGTTATAATGAGAGGGGCCAGTTGCGGTAAGTCTAAAGTATTATGAGTCAGCAATAATACAATATACTAATAGACATATTGAGTGTTGTTTGCTTACCCTTTTCTTGCCCGTCGTCGGTGCAATCGGAACTGGAGCTTGGTGACGCTGCAGGCGTTATCATTGCCCGGCTTGAAGAAGCAGCGGCAGCAGCATCTTCAGCCTGGTTTATCTTTCGTCGAACAGCAAGCTCGCTTAGTACTAATTGGTTGAGGTCCCGAATCTTTTCGTCCAGACTTTGAATGTTGCCCTGTAGGTAGCCTATAGCTTCAACATCATCGTCGCAAAAGGTTGCGCGCGGTGGTCTTCCACGGGGGCGAGACTGTAAAGATTCCGGTCTCGGTCAGCCCACATTGAATATCCTCTCTTGTCTTCGCTTACCTAGCGAATCATTTTTGAGGCTGTCACACGTACACTTTTCTGATTTGTCTTTGACTTGCTTGCGTGTTGCGCGCGCCGCAACTTTGACTTCTGAGCTGCATCCATGCTAAACCATGGCGGAATATTTGAGGCGGGGATACTATGGATCCTATAATGCTCAAACCGGTGACGATGTGATGATGCGAAACAGCAGGTGTTTATTATCCTATGATTCTGTTGGCTTGCTGGTCGCGGAACATGGCCGATCTCACCGCGGGACAGTTCCTAACGTGCCCGTCGTTGGTTTCCTCAGTTCGTTAATTCGGCAGGGCCTTAGCAGAAAGACGAGCTGTCTTTTCTAGATCCGGGGTCGGTGATCTTCAAACTCAAAATCATTAGTTAGCGAGCAAGCGAAACAAGAGACTGCCGCGGACGGCGTCCCCGGTAGTTTAGCGTATTCGGACGCAAGCCGAGCACGCGTCACAAACCACGTTGCTGCAAGTTCTTGAGAAGGGAAGTTGGGGTTGGTCGGTCTAGGAGCAAAAATTTATGCAAGCAGTACGGAGTAGCGACCTTGATCATCGATTGGTTGCTGCATATGCTTGCTACCAGTCAAGCTTTATGATTAATGGTATCGTAGCTCTGTCACTTTCAGGTCCAGGTCCAGATCCAGATTTGGTGGTGGTGGTATGTAACACAAAGGGACCATATCACTTAGTGTGCATGCCCGTACGTAGTACGTAGTAGTGAGCGTGTCAAAATTTTCTTTTCTTTTTCGTTCTCATTCTATAGGACCGCCGTCAAATTCAAATAATTGGAAGCTAGGTGGCAGGGCTCCATGGGCATGAGCTGCTCCCTATGGAGCAAGCCTATGGAGCAAGCAGTACTCTAGGATCCTTGCGGGGACTTATTGTGCCTGTGCGCTAGGACAAAGGCAATGATCCTCCATCTGTTTATTGGCATTAGCTCGGAGTTTATTCCGACACATAGCGCTGACTGGCTCGACTGAAGAGCACCAAAGGGCACCCACGAGTCATAACCGGGCAGTAGCCCGTACCCGGTTTGACATTTCATCGCGCATTTGCATGAGATGAAGTACTGTTAAGTGTGTTTTGTTTTGCAACAGTTGTGCCTTTCCACGTGGGAATGATGCGTGACCAAGCCTTCCAAGGTTCATAAGCAGACTAATAACGGCCCCCATGGCTCTGCTTGTCCACGATTATCACAATAGGAAAATTCTTCGTCGTGCTTGTTCCGACATGGTGATTGGCCTACCATGTAGTTCAGCTCGGGAGCAGCGACACTCTCGACGCTCCACCTCTCCTTGTTTGGGTCCTGGGAGGGCTTGGAAAAGGACCCTTAGCATATATTGGGGAGACTTTGTATTGAATCTTGATGCAGTGCAGCTGTAACCGAGACCCGACAACTACGGGAATAAGAAAACAACCGGCAGATCAGTGGATCAATCTTCTTCCTTATTGGTTTCCATACGGATCATAGGAACCCCCCTGCCCTGATTCCCTGGAACCTTTCCCCAATGCCGTGATTTACAGGGTCCATTCATACACGTGTAGAGCACCTAGTCATGTTCTACATCTTGTTCCTTTTCAACATACACCATGTTCGAAGCGGTCTACAGAATCGGTAGGTAGGTGTCAAGAATGAAGAAAGTTCACGAAGCGCTGACCACATGTGCATGCAAACTAAAACTTGTTGCTAGACTAGAGGACGTTTGTCCTGGCCCATCGTCGCGTCGCAAAGACGTTGCCAAGCGTCGATTTTCTCTATCTAGCTCGAGAGGGACACTAGACCAAAAATGTTCCCATAGTCCACAATTCTGTCATTAGTATCTTGGGTTCCGGGTTAGATCTGTAAACTAGTAGAACTTCAAAACAAGATTGATATCACAGTAGTTGCTGTATGATCGTGGCCTAGGCCTCTTCGCACTCAAAGATACCCCGTGCCGAGTCGCACGCCAGTCGCAGGCCGCATGGGGCATAGCTGCCGCGCCATTTCGGTCTTCGCCTCGACCACGGCGATCCGCATATTCGGCTGTGCCTCTTTACTGCATTGTGTCCCACATGCCTGCCTGCCTGCCTCTGCCTTCAACGCTGGCAACTGCAGGCGCTGCAGGTAGGCTGGCTTGGCTGGCAGGCTCGGTAGGTTTAGGTCATCCACGCCCAGGGCAACCCCCATTTTTTTTTTAGCCATGCTGCTGCCATCAGCCATGTGCGCCCCGGCTACTCACTTGCCTAATTACACAACCCCAAATTATACAAGCTGCCTCTCAGTCTCAGCCCTAGAGGGATAGTCGGGAATTCCGCCATCATGACCGCGGACACGATTGAACTGCGGAACCTCGATAGAGGCGTACTAATTGATGTCGATCATGGACAAGAACCACAAAACAAGGAATCAGAGCCTCAAATGCCCCCTGCCGCTGCCGCTGCTGATGCTGCTGCTGCTGCTGCCGAGTACTCCTCATTGCCGCCAGTGGATACGGGGAGGGAGGCCTGGTTATTTTTGACGGCTTGCTGGTTCGTCGAAGCTTTTACGTTTGGTGAGTCAGCCAAACTACCTCTTCTATTTGCCGACAAAACGAAATGCGTAGTCGTAATTCTCCGCGGGGACCTTTGATTCTAATTAGAAAAAAAATTCTCTCAACAATAGGCTTTGGGTTCTCATTTGGTGTCTTTCAAGACTACTACAGTAGCCATTCCCCATTTGCGGGGTCCGGTAATATTGCCGTGATCGGAACCACCACATCTGTAAGATTTTCCCACCTAGTAGAACCCAAGAAAAAGAGAGGCCTCAAATTCCAACCAAACCGAACTACCTAATTGCCTACCCCGGGTAAACTAATTAGCGGGTCGCAGGGCATTCTGTACCTTGGGACGCCGTTTGTTGTTGCCATTTGCCGCTCATATCCACGATGGACTCGATGGTCAACGTTAGCCGGCCTCTTCGCCACTTCAATGTCTCTGGCCCTGAGCTCCTTTTGTACCAGCGTGCCGCAGCTCATCGGGACCCAAGGTGTCATCTTTGGGATCGGCGGTTGTGTTGCGTATTGTCCGAGTACCTTGTACATTGACGAGTGGTTTGCCAGGCGCAAAGGCATGGCCTACGGTATCGTCTGGAGCGCCGCCGGGGTGGGGGGTGTCGTGCTGCCTCTCGTTTTTGAAATACTCCTGGATCGTTATGGTTTCAAGACGGCCATGCGTATCTGGTCCGCCGTCATGTTTGCTGGATCCGCGCCGCTGGCATACTTCATCAAACCCAGGCTGCCCTACTCGGCCAACATTAACAACAAGCGATCTTTCAACATGAGGTTTGTCATATCCCGGCGGTTCATGCTTCACCAAACTGTGAACGTTATCCAGGCTACCGGCTACTTCCTCCCCGGAATCTTCTTGCCGATATATGCTCGCATGCACTTCGGAACCTCGAGCTTCCTTTCTACCTTGACAGTTATGCTAATGAACGTTGCCGTGACCATGGGTCTGGTAATTATGGGTTTACTTAGTGATCGGCTTCGCCCCACCACTTGTATGCTTATCTCCGCGGTGGGTGCGGCTGTATCAGTCTTGCTGGTCTGGGGTTTCTCGGCAACCTTGCCTGCCTTGTATGTATTCTGCATCCTGTATGGCTTGTTTGCCGGAGGCTGGGCGGCTATCTGGCCAGGGATCATGAAGGAGGTCTCCCAGAGCGGCGAAGCTGATGGGTACGGCTTGACCGATCCAGTTATGGTTCACGGACACTTGTGTGTTGGCAGGGGAGTTGGCAATGTCGTTTCTGGACCTCTAAGCGACGTCCTCGTTCGCGGTATGCCGTGGAAGGGAAAGTCTGTCGCCGGCTATGGAAGTGGATATGGTGGTTTAATCCTCTATATTGGCTTGACAGGCCTCGTCAGCGGGATCAACTACTTGTGGCAGGCACTAAACCTACTCTGATCGCGAATACGATACTACTGATTGGTACGTATGTATGAAATTCTTTCTACTTTTGTTTTCGCACTCCCGTAGACGGGACACTGAATAGTTTGATTGGATATGGTCATTGGGGACAAAGTCATGTAAGCTAGGAAACAATAATGACTTGCAGCCACTTTACAGGCAGTGATCGACGTTCCAGCAGTCAGCCCCCCTTACCCTCGGCATGCGCAGCAGGCCTTATACTCTAGACGTATCCTTGCAAGAAGTTTTTGCTTTCTTTATTGACGGCATATCTGCAAGAAGCAACGTTTCATCCTAGCCCTCATAGATTCGATTCATTCGGAGCTCGGCCATGAACCAGTCATTGTCCTTTCTCTTCCAGGTTTCGTAATAGTGTCCGCCGCCAGTTCCTGTAACCCCGTAGGACTCGCCGACACCCTTTGCAAGCGCCGAGTGGTAGATGACGGTGAAGGTAGCCCGGACTTCGTCATCACTGATCTGCTCAAAGTCTCCCGGGCCGACCAAGTGGATGGTCTGCAGAGTCTGGAACGCCTTTGCAAAGAAGTTGGTAAAATCTTTTGTGCAACCCCAACGGTATGTGAATCCCGATTGGGTCAGCACTTCGCCGTCCGACTGGTACTCATATTTGCAGTCGGACAGCGCAATCTGGTCAAACTTTTCGAACTGACAGGTGTCGGCATAGCGGCAATACCAATTCTTTTTGCGGTTGATTATCATGGCGACCTCCGGGGAAACGTCCCGCCACACCTTCGGCAACTGTCCAGACATCTTGATTGGGCGCCTATCCGGAGGCTACGGTTGAGAAAGTAGGTGCCTTCTTTCTTTTTTATTACTCGGCCGATAATCAAACAATAGGGGATATGCAGAGGGATAGTGTGAGGCTTTTCGAAACCCCTAGATGAGCACGGCAAGTGCTGCTCAAGTTCCACGAAAGGAATCGTTGTCAGCCCTTATCAAGCTTCTCCCCGCAGCCAAGACAAACCTGTGTCAGAAGAGTATCCTGCATCTCCACTATTTCATTCTGCTGTGCCGCACACTCGCTACGTATGAGCAACGCTGATTGGGTTGTCAAATATGCAAGGTAATGACGCTCAAATACACTGATTGGATTTCAAGTCATGAGTTGAAGGCACGGACGGCCTCCCCTGAGTTATTACAAACCTTGGTCAGCAACAACACAGCGCTCTACTCTCAGCCCTGATATTTGCAGACGATGACAACGATGTCAGGATAGGGGTTCAAGCTGAACAGTTTTCTTCATTTCAACCATTTTTTCTTTTTCTCCTGCCTAGGTATGCAAAAATCAAATATGAGTTATCCTAATCCGGATTTCGCGGAAATCCGGATTTACTTGGGCTATCTGTGCTGATAAAAGGATAAAGGCTCCGTTATCTTAACTAAAGACGTGATCAATGGACAATATTGAGATAAAGAAACTCCCGATAAGCAGATCACACGATCTATGATCACTGTAATGTCTTCTGCGGCGTATTCATATATGATAAGATATGACGCCTTGGATTGGATTCGTTCGTAATACTTACAGTGGGGCGTGAAGGCAAATACTCACATCGATTCGAGCGTGACTTGTATTATCATTTTACAAGCGGAGTCAGGATACAGCAATTTTTGCACTACATGACATATGCCACATGAATTGCAAGATTTCACAATAAGCTGCTTGGAGTAAGTCACGAATTTGAGTTGTGACGCAATATGCCCTGCAGATATTCAGGCGTATCAACAAAACTGTATACTTCTCAAATTGAGCACGGGGTCACGACAGACTATTGCTGCGATCGTCTAACCGATCCTGCTGTTGGCGTAAGTCTCATTAGAAAACTGACGCTTGGTGGTGTAGCTTTAGTGACGGGCGGGAGCAGACAGTCTCGAGCCTCTAGTGCCGTGGGTTTTCAGCTCACGCCATATCTCAACGACTGCAGATGGAACCTCTAAAGGAAATGTACTCGCGCTTGCGGAAGCTGGCGTTGGGGATGCTTTCTTGGCAAACAGTTGACCAGTGCGCCAAGGTGATCGTCGATGATAGTGCCAGAGATTCCAAGAATACTGGACAGCAAGCATCTGCAACTCGAATTGATGGGGCAGAGAAATAAAATAAACTTTCTGTACCCAACGACAGTGGATCTGGTGGTATCGTCCGTGTATTCCCATTCACTGACAACGTACACTTCATCGTAATTTGACTTGTTAAAACCAATCGAAAGTGTAAGCCTTTTCGGAGCCGACTCGGAAGGTACACAACTGTTACAAGCTTGATACAAGGATATCTTCCCCATGGTCGGCGACACTAATATGCAGTGAACGACAGGGTCAAGAACGCCTTGAGGGGCCATGGCCAGACGGGAGTCCCATATTTTCCCTGGCATCGGCCCATGCCTCGCGTACCTAATCTGGAACGCGGCTCGATTGTCCATCTCGGTTCTCTTTCCTCCTTGACTAGTGTTATGGGGTATAACATCCTCCACCGCTGTGGAGCAAGTAATTGTTAGCATTATCAAAGTCGCTGGCGAATAGTCTCTTCTCATGAGGTGAGGTGCGTATCTTGGTAGTGACTAGTCATGAAATTTCATTCATGTCGATATCTTGGCTACATGGACTACAGCACGTACATGGGGTTTATCCTGTCTGGACTTAGAAGTCTATTATAATGTGGGAGTCTCTAAAAGCCTGATGAGAGAACATGTCAACAATGACTAAGCTCTTCGGGCGTGGGAATGTACCGTACTTTGCTCTTCTTTGAAGCCACTTCTCCAATATCATCAAAAACGCTGTCACACGCATTGATACGGGTTTATGTTGTCTATATCAATTTCCGATCCAGCACAAAAAGGGGGATGGTTGAGGTAACCATATTGAAGACCTTGGTGATACAGTTCAAGATGACTTAATCAATTCCAAGCTGAAATCTTCGCGTGAAGCACATTTATTACCCTTCCTGTACGGAGTACAACGAGCCGTCTATGAGGCTGTACTAGGTAAGCCACAAGTTCCCAGCATCAGCCACTGTGGCGTCACAGTACTTAAGAGGGCTGCAACTAGCTGCGATTTACTTCTCGTGTAACATAGGTTCCTTAGCGATTTACGCAATATCTATACCTCTCCAAACTGCTTTGACAGGTGATCGTAATGACTGAATCGATGTAACTCATAATACTAAGGTGTTGGTCTGCCCGATCTGTGAGAGCACCACTTTCTGGCAATGTGCTTAATTTCTTGTGTCATTCGGACAATCGTATCACGCCTGCAGTATAGATATAATAGTTCTCTGCTCATAATTCTAAGTATCGGTGAGCCTTGTACCCAAGTGAGTTGATAGTATGAGCTGAAAATTCTTCCTCTTGTTCTCATTGGATAAAATCGATACCTATCGGTATTCCTCAGCACTCCAGCAACTTCTACAAGCTCACTAATTCTGGCATCTAAAACTCCACGGACATTTATACAGGAGGCTAGAGTGGGCTAGAGCAAGCAGGAGGACGTGGTATGTCAAGAGGACAGCCTACAAGGTTGATTTCCCGCAACGCGGGCCAGATCAAAAGACCTATATGATCATTCATTCCTGCCTTCTCTATTACCTAGGGCCACACTCTCTCGGAATAGTTTTACATGAGATAGTGGGGAAAGAGGGATTGAGGCTTATACCCTTTGTGTCGCCTTGTTCACCAGGACCTAGGTCAGCAATAGAGAGGGGGGAAATGGAATGAAAAACATTAAGAGATTCTAGTATTGATTTTAAGATCACACGCATTTCGTTAGAATTGCAAGAGAGATGTTTTCAATGTATGACCGCTCAGCCACTTGGCTCTTTATTCAAGGCCAAATCCAAAAGGTTCTCGTTTGTTTGATCTTATTCACTTATGACCGATCTATGTTTCTGCCTGAGGGAGCAATGGGTAATGCGTTGGCGCTGGTCTGCATTGTGGCCACTCCTTGTCTAGCCAGGCAACCAAGCTACACGATTCTTCATGAATATCTTTGCGTATATGTGAGAATCCGATGCAGCCAGAGTTCAGAGCCTTCAAAGCTTGTGAATATTCAAATTTGGGCATACCCTAGTTACAAGACTGGCTCCTTGAGATCTACTTGATTCATACCCTTGGCCCGTCGTTCGACCCATTCGCGACAACTAATTTCCTGATACTTCTTCCGTTCCCCTTCCGGAACGCAACCATCCAAGACGCCGCAGCTCTCATTCAAGTTGAAGCCAAAGAAGAACGGCATGCTGATGCGCTCATTCCCACTATTATTTCGTGCGCGATGCACCGTACTCACGTATCTTGCATGAGACTCGTCAGCTGAACAACGTCTTACACTATGAGAAAGGAGGGCGGTGCTCACAGGTCATTTGTGATGCGCTGCATATAGTCAGCGATATTAACGACAAAGGTACCCTCAATGGGTTTTGCATTGATCCATTGGCCCTGCCTGTTGAGAACCTGCAGGCCACCCGCATTATCTTGCCACAGCATGGTGAAAAGTTGAAAGTCTGTATGGGATCCTATAGAGACCTCAGTCTCTTCATTGGTGAGCACATTGACCTGCTTTAGGGGCGGATAGTAGTTGACGCTGTTAAACGCATTAGACAGTGTCACAAATTTTAAAGATTCAAGGTGTCAAGACGCTGGACTGGATTCATCCAAATGATCTGAGTAATACAACCATGGTGATACTTACCAAAACGTTGCGTCCGGATGTGAAAACTTTCCATCAAAGTAATCCTCAGGCAGATGCAACGACAGTGCAAAAGACCGCACAAGCGCACGAGCAAGTCTCAAGCACGAGCGCCAATACTCAAGGATCGCGCTCTTAAATAACGGCAAGTTCGCCGTTGCATCCCACAAAAAGTCCTCGCTAATCAAACACCGGGCCACCTCTGCGGGGATGGCGTCTGGGTCGGGAACGGACTCGTCGTACGTGGCATCGTACTTCCACGAGAAACTCTCTCGGACGTCGACAGACTCAAATGGATTGATTCGCTGACTGCGCGGCCCCTGGTAGCCATTGAAGATTTGCGACTGCTCCGAGCTGGCTCGGTCCTTCACAGCGCGCGGCTGGCGAAAGAACTCCAGGCTGGCGACGTGCGCAGCTTCGAGAACATTGACGGAAATGCCGTGGTTGGCAATGTAGAAAAATCCCGTATTAGTGCAGGCGTTGCGCAACTGCTCAGCGACTTGGCGGCGCACCGGGAGCGACGAGCTGTAAATGCCGGAAACGTCGATCACCGGAAGCTCTGAGGGATCCGCATCTCGTGGAGGTGTCCGCAAGACGGTTCTGGTGGCTGGCCCATCCCCGGACATGATCCGGAGTTGAGTAGTGCCGCATGACTCAAGCGCGGGATAATTGTCAATGGTCGTAGTCACAGTCATGCTTTTCAATTCATCACCCACGTTCCTTCACGAGTTCCGATTATGTGGATGGCGATACACGAATTGGTGACCGGAACAGAGGGACGCACTGCGAGATCTATGAGAAGCAGCTGAGAAATTGAAGTAAATGATGAGATATAAGACAGGTTGCTAAGTACAAGCTTGTGAAGCCTCAAAGGTGTGTCTGGGTCCAGATACAATGCCAAGCACTAGATGGTCAACGTGAACAGACCCGGATGTGGGGTTCACTGATAGAGACTTGTCGGACTCATGTCGGCGGAGCCGAAACGATCGCCGGCTTGCGCCTCCCGATCACCCGCCCTTGAGAGGATCGCCAAGCCGAAACCTGGGTCCGATTAGATTCTTTCCTGTCAAATAGTTCCATGACAACTCAAGTCGGCGACTTTTCTCTTCACACAAACGCCTATAGACGTCCTCAGATACAGAAATATTCATCATCTTGGCCACTTGCAATTATATTCCGTTCTTAAGATATATTCTTTGATGACGTTACGACCCTTTAATATGGCCGGATGTAGTAATTCCCGCATCATATATTATCATTACGATCGTAGTACAGTGATTGGCATTTCAGAGCCTAGTTGGAATTGTAGCGTGAGATAGCCTGCTGGTTACAGAGTCGCATGCGGAATAGGGTGTGTTCAGGTACTGAGGTGGCAACTGGCGACTGCCTAGGCATTTGCGGCCTCTCTGCGTCGTTCCTTGGCCCACCGAAGGCCGCATCTATTGCAGAGGTCTTTCTGACCACTCGGTCCTCGACGCCACTCTGGCGTCTCACGCGCGTGACAGTTAGCACAGCCGTCAAAAGGAACCTTGCTCGTTCTCTTCAAAAGCTTGCGCTGCTTTGCTAATGTTTGAAGACGGCCCAGCTCCAGTCGGAGATCATCATTTTCCTGAGCTAGATTACTGATCTCGACTTGCCATACGCCAAACCGACTCGAGCGAAGTTGTTCAAAGAGGTCATCGTTCTTGGCAAAGCTGGCATGGGCTGCAGTGACCGTCTCGGGATTCTGGCCTAACATTGGGCTTAGTTAAGGCGATTCAGATAGTGACGGACTCACAGCAATGATACGTACCCTTTTTCGATGTGGATCTGGCGATCCGGCAGTGTAGTATGAGAACATGCGGCCGCCGTGCAGAGGAAGTATCGCTCGCGAAAATTGTTGCTTCTGCCAGCAAATTCGGGCCGGTAGTCGATGCAAGCTCCAGTGTTGTTTGTTGTGAGATTCTGGATGATGTATGCTTGAGCAACAGCTCCGTGAATCGTTCGCGAGACGCATCATCGGCCAGTAGATGCGAAAACGTTGTGCCGGCTAGTTCTTGTGGCAACCCCAACGCAGTCATGCGATAAGGGAAAACGTTGAGAATCAGCCCTGACCTAGACATCTTCACCCACACGTCCTGGTCGCTAATGTCCCGTTGCCCCTTCAGTACCGCCAAATTCAGGCTCGGTACTTCTTGTTGGAAACCAGCCATCACGGCCACTTTCCTCCCACCAGACATTTGCATTATGGAGCCAACATTGTGCAGCCACACGTATTCCCCATCAGATTGTTGAAAACGTGACATGAGTTCAATAGTTTGTCCAGCCGCTGTAGCTTTGAGATGTCGGAATAAGACTGGGATATCTGAAGGATGCCATTTGTTTTGCATAGGCATGCCGATGAGTTCTGCAGGAGTATAGCCCAGCTTCAAACATGATGTAGATATCCAAATAAGTGTGCCGGAGAGCGAGAACACTTGAATGATGCCCGCAACCATGTCTAGAACAATCTTGCAAAACATGTCGTAGCCTGACTTGTCGAACGCAATGGCGCGATTGTCTTTCAGGAGCTGCGCCAGAATTTCTGAGTTCGGGTCGACATCGTCAGGATCCGTGGCTTGAGATTCGGTTGCTTGAGAAGGTTCCGACAGTCGAGACGAATCACTCTGATGCTGTGAAGAAGATGAAGACGTGGCATCATCAGATCCCCAGTCGTGGGAGGCACGCAACTGTTGCATCCTACGATGGAATAATGAGTTGCTGCCACCAATGTTGAGTACAAAATTTCTAGGAGACAAGACACTGTGGGTAGCGTCAATCTGGTAGCCGAACAGATATCTGCTGTCAGCTCCAGGCCACGGGATGGGGATAACGGTAATGAGATTGATAAAGGGTTGGCCATCTTTCTTGAAGTTGACAATCGTCTGCCGAAACTCGCGGCCAGCCGCGACATTTAGCTTCAAGTGGTACGCGTCGATGCTGTCAATGTGTTGCCTCGCAGCCGTGGGTTGAACCAATCCACCCGGGGACTGGAGAAAACGACAGTTGCGACCTAGAACCTCGGTATCATTGTATCCGGTCAAAAGCTCAAAAGCCTTTGACATGAAAATGACAGGCGAATCCTGCTGCCAGGCATCCACAACAACAAAAGGATTGATAGGTTGTATCGCTTGGAGGCTCGTGTGTGGTTGAGGTCGGGATGCGACGAATCGAAGGGCTTGGACAATGTTGAAGGCAATTGGTTGATGATATGCTGTGATCATGGCGTGTTGTTCGTCCGTACTTTCGAGACTAGAGACATTGTCCATCATCATAGACAGGTCGTCGGGACTACTGCACGGCGACGGTCTTGTCGACGCCGCGTATTGCTGACGGGCGTGCTGCTGGTGGTCGTCATGTTTGTCGAATCCGGACACTTGGTCTGTCTCATGTGTTGGAATTTCGGACTTGGCGGCAAGTGGAAGTTGGATATTCGGAGGATGGATTGGATCGTAGGCTCTCGTGTCTGCGGAGGAGAATTCGTTTTCGAAATTGTCGAGCGCGGAGAAGACAGCCTCGAGGGATTCGGGTGGACCTTGGCCCAACGCAGGAGAACCAATGCTATAGGCCAATGCTTCGTGCCTCCATGGTTCCATGTCCTAGCTCATTGTTACAGTGTTAACGACGAGCATTTTGCTATCGGCTTCCACAAACTTGCAATCTATGTTGAAAAGAGAACAGTAAATGAAGGAAGTAAGTATTAGAATCCAACATACTTGAGTGAGTTTCCCCGAGACACTTTCTGTTCAATTCTTCGTCGTACTATGGTAGACAATGCCCCAACAGGAATTGCCGTGTTTGCTATATGGCTAGGTCTAGATTGACTGATACCCCCCACTGATACCTAATGACAAGGGTTGTCGGGGTCGCCTAGCATTCAAGTAACGTATGGAGTATGGGGTGTATGGTACATAGTGGAGAGCAGCCATTGGTCAAGGATTTAGTGAAGAATATTTCATACGATAATACTTTATCACTAGCTGCCCTGGAGGTCATCTAGTGATACTTTATCATATAACTGCACGAAAAGCCAAAACCTCTCTTCCATGCTCGCGATATCTCGGATAACAATGACAATCGTGTTCCCATAAAGTGATCACGATCACAGTCACGCTTGGAGCAAATACAAATTTTCCGCTATGGTAGGTACAAACGCATTGTCATGTAAGAAAATCACAAACAAACAATGACTGTTGCACACAGGCTAGGATTGATTGGCTGCATTCTGGTGTACAGGACACGGGTTTTGCAGCTAAGCCCAGTGGCGAACTACGGGATAATGCAGGTTTGAGCTCAATTGCTGATTGGATTTAGAGCCGAGCGGGTCTTAGTCCCCGCAGATACCAGAAATGCAGCAAAGTTGGTGTACATGCAACGTCATATCACATTTTTTCACCTGTCGATCTCTGATAGAATTGTGGTGGAATATGACGAAACATGACGATTTGAGGGCGCAATTCAAGATTCCCATTAGATTATGATCGAGGTTCCCACAATACCCCTCTGTCGCAAGAATTCCCATGCCCAAGATTGGCTCATGTGTTATCGCCACCGTGAAGTATGATAATATTGAACCTGTACCTGACTCTAGCTGTCTAGATCCCATCATGGCCAAATCTAGAGCGATGAAGTCACAAAACATCAACAGGAGAAACGTACTAACGCGACGTCAGCGCCAGCCAATGATTAAAGGTAAATTAACTAGATACGAGCGGAGGCCTTCCGTGCAGCCGTGATCCGCACCCGCACAGGGTTCTGAGACTCTTTTGGGTGGCATATGCCATAGACATCATGTGCGTGTTCCCCACATGTTCCGAGGAAGAATACAACCACTAAAACCATAAGCACCATCTCCTGGTTCACCGTCAATGCCCCCATGCTCGCCAGAGGGTCTAGACCGCTCTATGAGGCTGGGCCTTTGGAAGCCGTTGGTTGTGATTCTGGATCAGACTCAGTCTCGCCATTGATCACATAGACGGCCTGAGGGCCCTGCCGAGCTAGCTCACGCATCTCTAGCACACGCACAACTACTACCCATATACACATGCCACAGATAAATCCCAGGCTTGCCCTAAATCCGTCGCTGAACTGTGGTGCCGCAGTCGTGGGGTAGAGAAACTGCTGAATAACTGTGCTCAAGGCGGTCCCCGCTGCGTTCATGACCGCTAGGGTGAGGCCTCGTACCTGGCGATCTCCGGCGGTCAGGATATTGGCCCAAGAATAGTAGATTGGACTCAACGGTCCATCTGTCCCAGCAAACAGATACGAAACAATCTTTAGACCCAGGGGGATATCCCATATCACCAGGCATGTTGTACCGAAGATTAAGAGAATGAGGTTGAAGGCGACGACAATCATGCGGTATCCTGTGGCATCAACAAACATGTTCAACACCAGAATCAGAACAATATTCCAGCCGTTTATCGCAGTCGGTATATTGTTCACTTGGTAGATGGACCAAGTGTGCTCTGTGTCCGCCTTGAGGTACAGCTGCATAACCGTATTGGCCACCTTGCCAACAGTAGTATTCCAGAACCTGGCAGATGGGGATATAAGTATGGAGCCAGAACGACGAGTCTAATCTAACCAGAGCACTTACATGAACAGTATGGTCAGGACATAGAGTTGCCATGACCTCGCGGCTCGCAAGAACATGTCCCAACTGAAGGAATTGACAGTCTCCCGTCGGCCATCTTCCACGATCCGCTCAAGACAGCGAGCCTTCTCCTCTGGATTGAGATAGAAGGCCTTGGTATCGTATGGTGTATCGGGAAAGAAGATGAACCCATAAATTGCCACGACTACGGTGATGATTCCATCAATAACGAATACCCTATGGTATGGACCGTTAATAATCAAGATCGCAACCAAATCATCTTGAAGCGAGAGGGGAACGCTCACCATCTCCAACCCGCGATGCCATTCCGTCCCTCGAGCGTGGCCAAAGCTGCCGACTGCAAGTAACCTGATATCATTGTGCCAACGTAGGCAGCACATGCAAATATTGCGGTACGTTTACCTATCATCCCATGTCAATACCACGTACATTTCTGCTTTATCAGAGAGGAAACATGGATGTTACCTAGTTCTGTCTTCTTGTACCAACTCCCAAGGACATACTGTACGCCAACAAAACAAGAGCCCTCGAGGAAGCCAATGAAGAACCGAAGGGGATACAACTGATTTACATCACGAACAGCGTACGTGCCAATCGTCAACACTGCCCAAATGAGTTCCATGCCCGGCAAAAGAATGCGAGGAGGAATCCAGGTCAGTAAGAGGTTGGCAGGAATCGCCCCGATAATCTGGCCGACCGAGAAGCAGGTGACGGCCAGGTTGTACTCGGTGCCGTACATGGCCAGGTCTTCCTTCATGCCCGACACATAGGCGTTGCTCAGGTTGGCCTGGTCCAGCCACTTTGTGAAGTAGGCGAGGCAGCCATAGGTGAGGATGAAAAAGTCAATCTTGAAGAGCAGCTTCTTCTCGGCCGAGGATGTTCCCTCGGGGTACCAGATGAAGAACTTGGGTTTGTCCTTGCCATAGGACGAGGCAAAGAGATTCTTGGCATAGTAGGATATCGGTAAAGACATTTTTGACCTCGACGCGACACTATGCCTGCTCAGAAAATTTGTTTCTTTGCAGCAGCAGCCAGAGGAGTTGAATGCGACAGTGGCCAATTCAATTGTGGCTGCTCACCGCGACCTCCTCTTCGAGTTGCAGCCCCTGATACTTTTAACATGTTGTACAAGCCCATGAACTCTTATCTCCAGCAAGTGTATAATTGACCAATCAACATCCAAATGAATCGGCGCAGATGATGGACTACAGCAAAAGGTCATGCCCAGTCGGACAGCCGACCAGCCGACGGGTATGCTGGAGGTGGGGCACAGATAGGCAGAGGTCCGCGAACCAGTCTGGATCTGGACAATGCCTGCCGCGACTCATGTGACGGATCTCCATATGCAGACGTGCTTGGAGACGCGATTGACTTTCTCTTGAATTGATCTGAGAATTGATGCCAGTTTTGTGTCCCATCTCACATCTGGAAGAAGCATCATGGCCGAGGTGGCGAGCGCGGTGCCCGGCGGCAGCATCCCGGATATAGCCAAAGATGTGAGTCCGTCTAGTTTCCAGCGACTATAATCACGAACGCGCTTTGACAGTCGGCTATATACAGGGCGCACAGCATGTTTACTTCCACTCTGGCTCTGAAGCTACTTATCGCAAGGTGTCCAAGCAGGGATCTGGATTCACGGCCATTCCAACGATTGATCTGACTGGCTTGGATGGCACTTCCGCTCAACGAAGGGCTATAGCCGACAATGTTTATAAAGCATGCCATGAGTGTGGCTTCTTCTATGTCAAGAACCATGGCATACCTCAAGAAGTAGTTGTCGAGACATTCCAACTGCTGAAAAAGTTCTTTGCTCTCGATTTGGACAGTAAGATGGATGCTCATGTCCAAAAGAATCCCGCCATTCGTGGGTATGAACCAATGTTGGAGACGAAACTGGATCCGAGGACACAGGGAGGTGAGTTTGTAATTTCAAAGTATTGAGTACGTGGATGTTGTCTACTAATTATATCAAACAGACATCAAAGAAGCATTTACCATGGGGGATTGCGTGATTGAGCCAGAGCAGGACTATGTTGGCAGGACGGGAAAGCAGCCACCAGCTCACATTACGCAGCCGCAAAATATATGGCCGGGAAAAGCACCTTGGTGGCGTGAGGGCTTATACAAGTACTATCAGTGAGTCTTGAATCCGTGGGGCTTGCCCCGGCTAGGGAAGAGTCGAGAGCTGATCATATTAGCCATGTCTTCCCTTTGGCCATGAAGCTCGTCCAAATATTCGCTCTAGCCTTTGGCTTAGATCAGTCGGCCTTTGACAAGCACTTTCAGTTCCCCATCACCGGCATGCGCCCACTGTACTACCCGCCGACTCCCGTGTCAGAGGATGCTGCCAGCGTCGGGCTCGGGGCTCACGCCGACTTCAGCTGGCTCACCTTGGTTCTCCAAGGAGAGAATGTCCCGGCGCTCGAGGTGCTCAACCCGGACGGTGTTTGGGTGGAGGCTCCGCCGATTCCTGGCACGCTCGTTTGCAACGTGGGACAGTACCTGGAGCGGCAAACAAACGGCCTGTTTCCCGCCACCGTGCACCGCGTGCGAAACAAGACGGGCCAGGAGCGATACTCGCTTCCGTTCTTTTTGACCATGGACCCCGACGTCGAGTTGGACGTGCTGGACTGCTGTGTGGAGTCGGGCGAAGCGCCAAATTATGAGCGCATCAATGTTGGGGATTTGTATATTCGCCGTGTCCTGCCAGCCAGGAAGAAGCATCCCACTAGCATCAAGTATCGGGACACACCTCAGGAACAATGGTCGTATCAGATGTTGTTATCATAAATCGCATGAATGCGCATCAGTATTCACTCGAATCCTAGATATTAAATGTCGTGAATTTGCAGGAGAACGATCTCGAAGTTGATCTTAAGACTGGCGATGGCCATACTGAGGCTTTGACAAAGCAACAAGAAAGACAGAGGGCAGACACCTTGAACCCATAGATTGCATCCTTGGCCATTTTCGAATACCTCGCACCTGATTAGCAGTGAGTATTTGATGAATATTTGTGACAGATCCGATTGTAGAAAATTTCTGATTATGTTAGTTACTTGAAGGACAATAAGTCGTGACAATATCATACAAGCCAGACAAGAATGACATGTATGTACAGTATCTCCGAGTCGCCGAGTCCCGTCCAAGGTCTGTGCTTTCATTGGTCGCATTCATCCACTGTCCGCACTTCACACTCCAGACAATCAAAGAATCACTGTAGCTCTAACACAAGAGCCCTCCCCACCACCTTTGACCCCACGCGCCGCCCGTTGCCCGCTGAACGATTTGGATCTACCTTGTAGGCGACGCGCTTGAATGCTACTTACAAACCAACTGCCGACGACGCGTCAAACGACGGCCAAATCAACGACACAGACGAAATCAACATAGTCGCTCGCTTTTTCTGATTGTCCAATTCAAAGAATACATCGGCCTGAAATTTTCGGCCGTTTTCAATCGACCCGACGATGCCTAAGCCCTCGGACAAGACCATTGAGAAGGAGCTGCGAATCGAGACCAAGTCCTTGCTCGAGAACGATGAGGAGGTCACCGTGAACAAGGTCCGCGTTCTGGTTGAAAAGAAGCTCGATCTTCCCGAGCGATTCCTGAAGGACAGTGGAGATTGGAAGGATCGCAGCAAGAAAATCATTTACAAAGCAATGGTAAGTCATTGTGCAATGCCTTTTGGGTCATAGGATGTCTCGGTGGGTCCTTTATACTAAGACACGACCAGAATGGCGAGGAAAGTGACGAAGAACTCAAGAAGGAGCCGGAGTCGCCAGCCGTTAGAAAGACTGCCGTGAAGCGCCAATCGAGCGAAGAGCCCGAGCAAAAGCCCAAGCGCGTCAAGAAGGAGGCCGCTCCCAAGAAATCCGTCAAAAAGGTTGCGCCCAAGAAGGGCAAGAAGGCCGCCTCGTCCGAGTCGGAGTTAAGCGACCTTGAGGATTCGGAAGAGGAAGAGAAGCCCAAGAAGCGTGTCACCAAGCCCCAGAAGAAGGCCAAGAAGGCTGCATCCGAGTCCGAGCTCAGCGATCTAGACGAATCCGAGGAGGAAGTCAAGCCAAAGAAGGTGGCAGCAAGAGGCAGACCAAAGAAGAAGGCTGCCCTTTCAGACGAGGAGGAGGATGAAGTAAAAAGTAAAGCAGGCGCCGCAGCTAGCAAGCGCAAGCGTCCTAGCAAAAACGCCAAGGTTGAGTCCGAAGACGAAGATGAAGACCCTGAAAAGAAGAAAGCCCTTGGCAACGAGTCCGAAGATGAAGCTGAGAGCAAAGACGTAGCTCCAGTGAAGAATCAGGACGCTGAAAACGAGGACAAGCCCCAAGTCGCAGCTAGCGAAGACATTAAGAGCAAACCTACAGCAGCCGACGACGACAGCTCGGACCTTTCGTCTGTCGTTGACGACGAACCACCGCCGAAGAAAAAGGCGAAGAAGGAAGAAGATAAGCCGATAGTGGATGACGATGATTCCGACCTTTCCTCTGTCGTAGATGATGGCCCAGCACCAAGGAAGCGAAAGACTAAGGATCCCAAGGGCGGCAAGGGTCCAGCCAAACCAAAAGCAGCAAAGCCGGCCGCCAAGGAGCCCACGGGCGATGAGGCAGAGATCAAAAAGTTACAGGGTCAGCTGGTCAAGTGTGGTATCCGCAAGATATGGGGTATTGAGCTGAAAGAGCACGGCGACGACAACAAGGCCAAAATTCGACACTTGCGGAAGATGCTGACCGACGTAGGCATGACGGGTCGATTTTCGGAAGCCAGAGCCAAGGAGATCAAGGAGAAACGCGAGCTTTTGGCTGATCTGGATGCTGTTCAGGAGATGAATGATCTATGGGGTACCAACGGGCGTGCCGGTCGTGCCTCGCGAAGCAAAGCCAAGGCATCTATGAAGGAGGAATCTGCAGATGAAAGTGAGGCAGAAGATGCGAAGCCCCGAGTCACGAAGCGAATGGCAGACTTGGCATTTCTGGGCTCAGAAAGCGAATCTGAGTAATGTCTCTGGCGGAAAGCTTGTTATTTGCTTCATTTCTGTATCTTATAGCTCGTCCAAGCTGATCGTGTTTTTTGCGCCGTCAGCAACCAAATTTGTAAAACACCCAATGTAGTAGTAGTATTATCTAGAAGCGTTCATCCTTTGAGCGACTAGGCTGAAGACAGCGACAGAACCCATGAACAACACGGCATTGTAAAACTGTAAAGTTACAAATTTAGCGTCATGATCTGCTATTTCAATTTTGATAATGGACCTACAGCTCTGCGAGACACTGCGCGTTCTTCATCTTCTGACCTAGCCTCTATAAAGAGCCTTCTCAGGTTGGGGAAGCTCGCCTATATGGTAAGTGATTAGCGCTGCTCGAAAATGGTACGTAACCACAAACATGGAGGATGAAAACAGGACTCACCATGACAGGCCGAAGCAGGCTTGTACGAATATACAAATACAAAGGTTGGCACTTTTATTTTGATTCGGGATGTTGGGCTTGAGACGGCCGGCGTCGGGTAACAACAGAATCATATAGACATGTCTGAAGCGTTGAAAACGAAAGTGTATCAATGCAATTGTCCCCTTCTAGAAATTGCAGATTCAGGCGTGAGTGTATGGAATGGAACCCACCAGCAGCCAGATTCTAGGTAGCGTGGGTCTCGTGACCCCACCAGCCGCAATTGCTGCAGCTCAGTGTGTGGCTGATGCTGCGACCGACTCTCAGTGTTAATACTTAGCGCCTGGTCCTGCGTCAGGGCGTCCGGAATGCCACCTCAAGGCTCCCAAGGCTGGCGATCAATTGGGCGAAGGGGCAAGCTTATTTACTACTCACCTTCCACGTCGATTTGGACAGATTGGCGAATATTTTGAGCTTGCGTCTGCTGAGGGGCAGGAAAGACAGTCGAACTGGATTCGAAAACAACTGAGACCAACCGTGGGCAAAGCATAAAACGGAAGCGAATGATCTCACAGCTGCCCTAGCAGGGCCCCTGATCTCCTTCGATACCCTCCAAGTGGCCATATCACCTGGCGCCTGGCCGCTCCCCTTTCCCAAACACAACACAACGCTGACGAATCGCCACGGTTCTCAACTCGTCCAACCTCGAAGATGGCGGTCAATCGCATGCGCGCCGCATTTGCGGTGCCCAGAAAGGGCGAGACCTTTGAGCTGCGAGCTGGTCTGGTTTCCCAATATGCGTGGGAGCGCAAAGAGTCCATCCAGAAGACCATCATGGCCATGACATTGGGCAAGGACGTCTCGGCCCTGTTTCCCGACGTCCTGAAGAACATTGCAACTGCGGACCTGGATCAGAAGAAGCTGGTATATCTCTACTTGATGTGAGTTCTCCGGTGGTCTCGGTCACACCTCTTACCGATTGCAGCTCCAAGCTGCCCCTCCATCGTCGCCACGCCACTTCGCAGCCAAAGACTAATGCGCTTCACAGGAACTATGCAAAGTCTCACCCAGACCTATGTATCCTCGCCGTCAATACCTTTGTCCAGGACTCAGAGGACCCGAACCCCCTCATCCGCGCTCTCGCTATTCGAACAATGGGATGCATTCGTGTCGATAAGATGGTAGATTACATGGAGGAGCCGCTGCGAAAGACACTGAGAGACGAATCTCCATATGTGAGGAAAACGGCCGCAATTTGTGTTGCCAAGCTCTTCGACCTCAACCCCACCATGTGCATAGAGAATGGCTTCCTGGAGACGCTGCAGGAGATGATTGGAGATTCCAACCCCATGGTTGTCGCCAACTCGGTCCAGGCCTTGTCCGAGATCAGCGAGACCGCCCCCGAGACTGCCGCTCTTGTCATTACGCCGCCAACCCTGAAGAAACTTTTGATGGCCTTGAACGAATGTACGGAATGGGGACGAGTCACTATTCTGTCCACTTTGGCTGCATACCCACCGACGGATGTCAAGGAGTCGGAGCACATCTGCGAGCGAGTTGCACCACAATTTCAACATGTCAACCCTAGTGTCGTACTGGCTGCTGTCAAGGTTGTTTTCATCCACATGAAGCTCATCAACGCAGACCTTGTGCGGCAGTACCTCAAGAAGATGGCTCCACCCCTGGTCACCCTGATTGCGTCCGCCCCAGAAGTGCAATATGTCGCTCTTCGAAACATTGACTTGCTGCTTCAGGCCAAGCCCGACATTCTCAGCAACCAGCTCCGAGTGTTTTTCTGCAAATACAACGACCCTGCTTACTTGAAGCTTCAGAAATTGGAAATTATGGTCAGGATAGCCAACGAAAAGAACTTTGAACAACTATTGGGCGAACTCAAGGAATACGCCCTTGAAGTCGACATGGACTTTGTGCGGAGAGCAGTCAAGGCAATTGGTCAAGTCGCGATCAAGATTGAAGGCGCCAGCGAGAAGTGTGTGAATGCGCTTCTGGATCTGATTGCGACAAAGGTCAACTATGTCGTCCAAGAAGTAGTCGTGGTCATCAAGGACATTCTAAGGAAGTACCCTGGATATGAGGGCGTCATCCCGACTCTCTGCCAGTACATCGATGAGCTCGACGAGCCAAATGCGCGAGGATCTCTGATCTGGATTGTCGGAGAGTACGCTGAGAAAATCAGTAATGCCGATGAGATCTTGGCTAGCTTTGTTGATGTTTTCTCGGAAGAGTTCACTCAGACACAACTTCAAATCTTGACGGCAGTAGTCAAGCTCTTCTTGAAGAAACCTCAAAGCAGTCAGGGTCTTGTGCAAAAGGTCCTCCAGGCGGCGACAACAGACAACGATAACCCCGATATCCGCGACAGAGCTTATGTATACTGGCGTCTCCTGTCTGGGGACCTCGATGTAGCCAAGGTAAGTACCGCCGAACTTCACGGGCCGATCTCATCTCTGACTGGTTTTACAGAACATTATCCTATCGCAAAAGCCCGCCATCTCTACGACTATGACTTCCCTGCCTCCAGCTCTACTAGAACAGCTCTTGGCCGAGCTGTCTACTCTTGCATCGGTATACCACAAGCCACCAGAGTCCTTTGTCGGAAAAGGCCGTTATGGCGCGGATGCTATCCAGCGTGCAGCTATTCTGGAGCAGCGCGAAAATCTCGCCGAAAACCCGAGCGTCGCATCTGCTGTCGCAGCTGCCCAGGCCAACGGCTCGACACCACAAAACAACATCGAGAACCTCCTTGATATTGACTTTGATGGCGGCGCACCGGCATCGTTGGAGCAGAATAGTGCCACAGCCACACCTGACCGCGTGCAAAGCCCTGCCATGGGAACACAACCCTCTGGAGGTATGGCCGATATGATGGGCTTGTTTGACGCTCCAGCACCTCAAGCACCGGCCATGAGCACTGGTAGCAACGACCTGATGAACGGATTTGCTGGTTTGGACATCAGCGGAAGCAGTGCCCCGCCACCCCCTTCGCAGCAATTAGGGCATGACGGAAATGCACCCAAGAAGGATAGTGAGGATCTGCTAGGATTGTTCTAGGTGCCACAAAAGTCAAAGGACAAAAAAAGCATGACCGAGAGGGAAAAAGGAAGGGCAACAATGTAGACTTGACATAGAGGATGAAATGAGGCGTGAATGTAGCCAGAGTAGCTCAATAGTGTTACTCAGCTAGCAATGAGATGGAACGTGAAATGAACTTTGCGGATTCAATTATCGAACTTGGCATATTGGAAAGTCTTCTATGTGCGCCATTACATGGAATAGTATGCCTCGTATAGTTCTTGCTGAAAGACAGCTTTTTCAGTGGTCAACTCCAACTCTCCCGAATATTATCGTTCCCGTCGTTCTCGCCGTCGACATGCCTCTCGTCGAATCCACCTTCACTCTATTCATCAGCATCCCTGTCTGGGGCAGAATTCCCAATGCGTCATTGCCGGTTCGGCTCGGCCACTGTTGCCATGATCACTTGATGCATGGCAGCTATTGTTGCTGCTGGCATTCGGCTCGTCGCTCCATGGTTGAGGATTCGCCTTTCAGTCATAGCCAGGATTCGAATTGCCACCCACCTCAAGGCCACATTCTTGTTCGCACCTTGGCTTGAAATGTTCATCTTCCGTTCCGTAAATTCGAAATGTGTTGGCCAGGTCCGATCACATAATTGCTCAGCATATGGAACCTGATGGTTCCGTCGCAGTGCATGACCATGAGAATTTGTGACAGAGCTTCACTCAAGACCGGCCGTGACCTTCAGGGCAAGCAGAAGGAGTCATTAGCTTCAACAATTCATGGTTCAGCGCGACCACGCCACGTCCTAGGTAGCGAGACTACATCCACTCACCCGGCTAGTTCTCGCAAGCGCTTATGCTTTGTATTCCCAGAGCCTAGCCAGGTTGAAGATGGGGAGGAACTAAAGCACTAAACATGGATATAAATATATTCTAATAGCCTTGGGTCTCATGCAATCATGATTTTTTGATGCTCATGCAAACCCGGGTGTGGGTGTGGGGGTTTTCTTGAGAGGACCTGAGGTGCTGCCAGTTCTTTGTACTCATCATGGCAGAAGGGATTTTTCCCAGTAATACCAGCCTGTCAATTAAGGAAAGGAAATCATAACTTTTGGGGGAAAAAAGCCTTTTTGAAACAAAAATTGATTTTCGCGGAAAACTTTCCTCCTTCTTTTGATGATAAACAATCTGATAAAACACGATAGGATCCGCGTACAGATATCTACTCGGACAGCGTAATGAGGTGGCGACCTTCTTCTCCTTGGCTTGGAACTCATGATCGGTCTTCAGTAAGGCCTCGGATAGTGGCCTCTCCCATGTTGGCCATCCTTATCAATGCTTCGACGTTGAGTCGGTTCGTCTGAGGCAAATCCAGTACCCTATGGTTTCTTCCCAAATGAATCAAGTATCCCTTAGTGGTAATACGCCTTTTCCCGGTTGCAGAATCCTGCTTCTCCTGTTTGTGCAGCTTTCCAACATAGAGATATCATTCTGTCTTCAATTCCTTGTTAAGGCGGTTCAGGAGTTGTAATAGCAGGGGTCCGCTCATCGAGCTGCCTAAGCATGGAGATAGCGGTTTCCACGAATTCTCCTCTCCACATGGGAACGTAGGTGGGCTGTCGCTGTGGTTAGCCTGAATTTGAAGGGATCTGCCTCATTGAGTGGCATAGACTGCTTCAAAAGTATCTTCTGTACAAGGGTACCGCGTCAAATTCGTTATCCGGCATTGGTACATCAAGAGCTTTCTCTGATCAGTCCCAGGGCTTTTGGGATCGATTCTTGTTGCTTGTCATATATGTCTCGGTAGTTATTATGTATTTCGTTGCGGAGACTGCTACAAGCAAAATCATCGGGACAAAGTAGAGCGATGCACAGAATAGTCCTTGAGTATCTAACCGTAACTACAATCAGAACAGTAGTGCCAAGGTCGGTATAAGTGAGTGGGGGATTGACAGAGGAAACGAAGAGACAACTGGCAGAATTCAACCCTGGAAGTACAGGTTATAACTTACCCCTGTGTTAGTATCACTTGAAATCCGATATGAGGTGAAAACATTGCATTTGGAGAAGCTATGACCTCTCATCCGGTTTCAAAATGGGATATAACCACGCTATGCTCTGTCAACAGAGACACTTAGGGAGCTAGAGATGATATGCAAATTCCTACTCCCAGATCCACATTAGATGTCCCAACACCAGCGTTGGATCCTGTAATTGTTGGCTGTCTGGATGGGCGTTTCACCGAACGTTAGACTGTTTGATCAAACCCATAATCTGCTCTTATCTCTAGATGGAGATAGCAAGGACCTCAGATGATGTTACTCTGCTGTGAAGCATCTGTCCAAGTCTCGTGTCTCCGATCGTATCACCGAACATGGCCCGCAGGCCTCACATAGTACAATGAGCCAACAGGCACAATTTCAAAAGATAATAGCTTTCGATGCATTCACCTTGATAAGCTTGCCGGCTTTGGGTAATTGGCGGTAATTGTAGATAGCCCAGATCGAGAGGCTGTCGGTGGATGGCGTCAGGCCAGTCAATACTCACATACTGGAGCTACGACTTCGAGATGGAACATTAGGGAAAAGGATTCAAACGGCGAGCTTGCACAACCGTAATGGTCCCACACGACATTCTCTTTCGGGCATGACGGGCGGCGACTCTTCATGCAGGTGGACTCAAGCGATGCTCAATCCCTCAGTACAAACAGAAAATCAAGCAGAGCTTACAAAGGTACTCCAAGCTTGCTGCCCTGACACAAAGGGCTATCACGATGGTCAACATTGTTGGAATAAGCAACGCTCACCAAGTTCCCAGGGGGAGCTCGTGGAGACACAACCTGCAAATGTGATGTCAGCAAATTGGAAAGAGGCGCTTCAGGTCCCCGAGATGCAAGCTGCGGGCCAAAATCCTGACCAGGGGCTATAGGACTTGAGGTACTGGGGCCGCAGGAACACAAGGCAGACGAGACGGTGGATCTTTCGGAGAGTCAGACTGAAGTACCAAGCCCGGCACATCTGTTGCTCTCCAGCGGTTATGGCGGTCTTGCGCACTGAGGATGTTGCTGGGCGAGTCAGCACTTGCAGATCCGCTGCCAACCGCACCAGACAGGATGCCTACGGAGGCGTTTGAAGGATGGGATAAGAGCAGTAACTCTGCAGGAGTGAGCAGCGAGGGCGGCAATGAGGGCGGCAGTCACTTGCCGACATCAGTCCACTTGAACTTGATTTCGCCGATGATCAAAACTGAGAATTAGATCGAGAAGAATTCAGCGACTGTCTATCGCACGAAATGCGTGAGTCCAGGGGTTCCTTGAGAAAACCAACCTACCTCTCTGGTCTTGCAGTCACTGTGTGGCTCTTATCGTTCAGTACCATACAATCATGAGAGGCGAATTAGAGAGAGAAATCAGCACTATGAAACCTTGATCTCATTGACAAATGGATTGGTGGTATACTAATCTGGGAAACGCCCTTGAATCATTTACTACAATCCATGCTTCCATGCGGCTTCACCCTCGAAGAACTTATCGATCGCAGTCTTTAACTACTCCCTGTCATTCAGGCGACAGACCTCGATGTCGTACAGAATGGACGTCGTGAACCTGGTTTCCGCCTTCAACAATACTCCATATTGCAATGTGATGTCTACCCCTGTCTGTATCTTGCTTCTCGTCCTCAATGTGTGATGGAAATCACTTTAGTTCTCGAGACGCGGCCCAAGCAAAAGATCGACTGGAGGGATTATAAACAGATCCACCGATCCGCAAAAAGCCACTCTACGGTCTTGAATCGAGAACGGCATAGTCCGTCCAGCACCCAACCAAGATGGGCAGAGATTCGGGTCCCCAAGAGTAAGGGATTATTGAATTTGCGGGCAGATTACCACCTTGACGATGGGATGCGTGACCCGTGGGCCGGTATTTGATTCCCAAACATCCCCTCGCCGATGCGGAATGGGGTGAGACGGTTCGGCAAGTGCCGTAGATCGCTCCGAGATACGATACTTGGCCAACGTCTTTGGTACACAGAATCCCATTCCCCCAACCCGTATCCGGACGTTGCGTCGCATTTCAGGTATTGTCAGCCGCGGCACAGAGTGGAGGTGAGAGAGAGAGAGAGGGAGGTAGAGAGGTACAGAGATCTCGAGCTAGGCAATACTTTCCCTCTCTGCTAGTGACAACGGCACTGGGCCAAATGCCACCGTTACAGTAACATCACCGTTCCTGGTTTTCCTGGGTGTGGGGATTTTTGATTTGCAAGGGCCATCGCTGACCCTCAATCAATCCAACGTGGGAATCTGATGTGACAGCCCAGCCACAGGAACAACAGCCGTGCCACTGTGGTTGGCGCGGTAGGCATTTGGATAAGTGTTGGACCGGCACGCACCAAGCAACTTGCACATTGGATGACTGTTGCCGACCGTTGAAAAGAATGCTTGCTAGGCAGGTTTCCAAATTTGATGAAGATGTGCGCTTTTGGGGAGACGGTGAAAGGCAGGTCAAGGCAGTGAAGGCGAACCTAGTTTGCAACGCTGCATGCAAAGCTCTTTTGGCTCACACGAAACACAACCCAGAGACACCAGACACCAGACAGATCCTGACATTTGGCTTTTCTAGAGTGCACAATCCTGTTCTAGAAAAAAGGGACTCGTACACACTACACGTAACGATCCTGGACCCTGTCGATTGGGGGACATGGGAATCGATCCATGCATCGTTGAAGTCATTGGGTGTCTGGTTGTCGGGTTCCATGCATTGATCGTCAGAAGTAGGGGTTTTAAAGTTTTTCAGCCAATTTGAATCTTTTCCCTCACCTTGGCCTGCTTAGCCTTTACCCTTCTGTCGGAATAGCTTTTTCGGGGGAAGATCTGGATAAGGATGCGAATCATTGGCATCAGGGGTTTGTGCGGCGATCGATCGTGCATTTTCATTCGGGATCTCGGAGCATCTATCTGTCCTCGGCCAAACGGCTGTAGGGAATTCTGAACATGGAAAAGTTGGTTAACTTAGGCGGAATACCCGGGCTGCAGCTTGACACCTACAGCGCATGATCTGCAAACCATTATTCGTGGCTTATTCGACGATCTATATAACGTGCCACGAGGTTGATTGACTAACCTCTGCATCTCTTCAAGTTCCCGGTCACAAAAAAGAATTGTTTGCGCTTCGTATACTGCCAATGTAATAAAGCGGATCCAGACCCACGGATCAGATACAAGGTAGTATGTAGTGACTCCACTATATTCACCGGCATCGTGAGCGGCAGCGCGGGTGGATATTGCTCAAGCCCTAAATCTTCCACAGCTTCATCAGACCCAACATGACCATAGTGATAATATCGCCAGCCCTTGATAGCTCAGTTGGCAGAGCGATGGACTGTAATTGCTACAATTCCAATTCTTAGGAATATCCACAGGTCGCCGGTTCAAATCCGGCTCGAGGGACAAATAGGATTTGTGAGGTCAGCATGACTTCACGGTTCATTTTTGCTAATTGTTGAGCTTGAGCTGTCAATCTTGTAATACCGAGACCCTGGTTTGAGTAGAGAATTGCTTATATTTTGACACTGCACCATTTTGTTTTCTTTCCGCCACGTAATCTGTACAGGGCCTTGGTTTACTGGTTAAGCTAGAGGGAAATACCACGTCGTTCATAACCAGCGATCCTGAGCCGCACTAATGAGGAAATGGATCCGTTTCCCACTTCGTGGCTGCAAGGCCGCCGGTCGCTTAACTACTACCGAACCTATGCGTCCATCTCAACACGGTAGGATCGCAGCTGCAATACCCCTTGCTTAGAATACACATGGTGTTGTGCCTCAATGAACTGATATCTCATGCGATCTTTACCGCCCAAGTCTAGCTGTCCCGATTTTGAATTCGGGACTTGGCTTAGTCTACAAGAGGAGCCTAAGGATATTACAGTACAGGCTCTCTTAGCTATGTGCTGGGATAGTTAGTGCTCGACCTATCTCCCTATTCCACCTGCTATTAGGCGGCCCCACGGAGACATGGCCTGATGGCCTTGCTCTCAGCGCGGGCGAGGGGAGATTGAGTTCACACCGGTCCTCTTACTGGTGAAAGTGCTATTTCGAGAGGTTGTTGCTAGAGCATTAGTGCAATATACCTGGTCTATAGCCATTTGAAAACAGTTAGCGGTTTGCAGATTGGGATTCGTCTCCCTGGCCACCAATTAGCCATGAGACGAGGGCTGATTTTCCATCGCATTTCTGCTTTTGGATCAAAACCCTGCATAACATCGTCCCTTTGAGACCACACACACATACACCAGCCACAATCTTTGCCCTCGCATCGCAGATGCGCTGAAACCATATGCGCCATGAGAAGCGGGTCCAAGGGGCACAGCAGCAGAAAATCGCGAAGACCATTGGAGCGTGTCAGAGCGGCACGAAAACCATACAGCATCATACTTTGCACCAACGCAGAAGAACACGCACTTTGACGCAGTCTTGTCGCCTAGATCATCAAATATCGCCTTCTGACAGGTGCTGTATTGGCAATATACTGTCGCATATACCATGCAGTCATGGTCGCTGTCACTGTCAGTTTCTTCGCGTCATACATACGCGATGCATGCAAGCGACTTGCCAAGTAGAGCCCGACCATCTGAGGCGCCCATGATGCATTTCTTTCTGCTTTTGCATACTACGTACTGCTGACATTCTCATCTGTCCAAATCCATCCATCCACACATTTCCACAGCTGAGAAAGTGTTACCCTGTTGCCGGTATGCCAAACCGTCAGCTCGGGAAGGGGAACCCAAAACCATCATGAGCTTGCGAAAATGTACAATGTTACTTGCCGATGTAGGTGAAGATCCCGCCTACTGAGGCTTGGGCAGGGGTAGTTTTGGCGTATGAATGGACGAGTGCTGAATGCTCGTAGGGAAACACACGGAAAATGCCATTTCATGGCCAATTGACGTGAAGCAGCAGTAATTATGGGAGGACTTGGTGTGGTTGAGGGGGGTTTCCCTCCAATGATTTCTGGTGACTGTGGCTCGATATGCGTAACCACTTATGTGCAAGGATCAGGTAGTAGGAAATATAAGCGAAGTCTGTCGCCCCTTGTACGCCGTTGCAGGCTGTTGGCTGCAAGCACGCGCCGCTCATCAACAAGGGCCCCTTGCATACTTACCCATCGATATTGTATAGAACTCCTGGAGAACAAACGTGGTTTATATTATGGGAGTCAAGTGGCTTGACCTTAAGGATTTTCACCCGGTACTATGCAGCGACGAGAACGGCCCTAAGAATCCCTCTGAAACCAGGGTTCTCCCTCAAATTAGTACCCCATTGGTGATCCATGCAACATGTACCACTCTGCCAGATCGTAAATCAACCTCTTGGGAAAATGGTAGCAGTGGTGGCATTCGTAGTAGTGGTGATGGTAGTAGTAGTTTAGCGAATCTCTCCGATCGGGTCCACCACCCGAACAAGATCGACTGCTGAGCCACGGTACAAGTCCACCACGTATGTACGTGCCAGGATATACCCATTCCTCGGCTTTCTTTCCGCCGACCTGAATGGACTAGAATGGACCCAACAGGACAATCGTCTGAAGTCGACGGGTTATGGGGAAGTGGATCGTGCATGTCTCTCGTCTCATCCAGAGCCGAAGAACGAATAACATCAACTGTGGCACACCTATTTACCATAAGCCCCTGTCCGGTCCTTGCTCTATCTACCGGCGTGGGTGTGGAGTTCATTCATCGGAATAACCTGCCTCTGCTCGCTGCTTATTGTTGTCCACTACCTTGTATAGTACGCAATCTGTTCGTTGAAAACTTGAAATACAATGAGCCAGCTCCACTACCCGTATCCCCGAACGTCCACGACTTACCGCTGTACGACAGGGGGAATGAACATCTTTGCCTACGGCTCGGTGTAGGCTCTCGCTAGGGACGGTAAGAAACCCAAGGGGACCAAGGGGACCAAGGAAGAAACGCTATACTTGAATGTCTATTTCCCCTTACTCGCAAACTGGACCTCTTTGGAAAGGCCGTATCGAGCTCGGACGTCCGAACTTGTAACATTTATCGAATATGATGCACTATACGCAGGTTCGAGGCCATCACGTACCGCTCTAGGCTATATACACATTTCCCTCGACCATGATCCTTATTTGCAGCAAAAATCAAGACTTTTTCCAGCATTGGCTTTCTCACCATGGCAGTTCTAAAATCATCGACGGCATCACCTGACGGGGCGGAAGTAAAGTTTGAGTGTTCGAAATGCCCGCGGAGTTTTCAGAGAAGGGAGCACCTGAAGCGACATCGACGGATTCATGATGGCACAAAACGATTCGTTTGTCCGACTTGCTCGAAACGATTTGCACGAAGGTATGTAGAGTATGGTTTCAATACATCTCGATGGCTTCTAACCTTCGAAGCGACATATTGCACCGCCACGAGTTCATCCACACCGCAGTGCCGCCAGATCCAAGCAGCGTTCACAGAAAGAGGGCTTGTCTAGAGTGTGCCAAAGCAAGAGAGAGGTGTTCCAAGGGGCTTCCTTGCGCCCGCTGCTCCTCGAAATCGTTGCAGTGCGCGTATCCAGATGCGAAAACTGGGGGATTGGCCGCAACGTCCGTCTGCTCAAAGGGTATTACAACAACCCGCAGCCCCGCGTATCCCGACTCGACGTCCTCGGAGCAGGGGGAGCAAGTCGTACATGATGTTCTCACGTCCGGCTCCAATAGTGCCATTGAAACAATATCGTATGGGTATCCAGAATCGCGTCAAATATCCGATGGGCATCAACGCCGCATCTCCACACCCTTGCCTGTCGCGAACGTCAGCGAAGCAGAGAACCCGCCTCTCCTGAGCGTCGGTCAAGCCCACTGCAGGCGAACCATGTCTTGCCAATTACCCAGGACGATGGGAAATCTTCATCTAACCCCCGAAATTTCAACAATGCCTCTGCAACAGTACGCACGTAGTCCCATAACGGATTCACCTGTAAGCTGGCCAGCGAGTATCGACACTTTCAACACTGGGTACAACCCGTCAGAAGGCATAAGTACGCCCATGAGTGAACCTTCGGCAACATTTAGCTCGATTGTGTTCGACAATCAGCTTCCGACGACGACAACCGCCATGTATACAACGTTGCGGTCCTCGGAACCTCCGGCATGGAATACAGAGTATTGGATGGGTCAGAACTCGCTATCAGTCCAAAGCCTACCTACCGCAACCTTTACCTATCCTATCCCTTTTCAAGATATTTCAGAGGGGGGAAACACTTCAATGGTGCCGATACTGCCCGTGGTTGCCACATCATCACCCACAGAGGCGTGGTCAGGCTGCGCGGAGCAGAGTTATGCTCGCCATGGTGCGATTCCAGGGCCTTGTACGACGACCACCCCGGAGAAGGGGTCATTTTGGGTTCCCCAGCTGCAGAACCTGTCGCCGGATGACGTTGAGAGTATGAGCAGACGGTGGTCAATGGCTGGACTGCCGTATGTCACGACTGTATGACGATGATACCCCCGGGGCTTTGCACCAAGAGCGTGCTGCCTTTGCGACCGGAAGTTGTCACGAGTCCCAAGCACACAAGCACACAAGCTTCTGATAAAAGAGCGTCGATCGAAAAGAAAAAATGGTTGTACATGTGAGAAGGAAGCCCCGGCACGAATTTGCCACGACTGGTTCTGTCGATGGGTATGGCATCATCAACTGTTGGCCCTGCCACTCCGCCAGTCACGTTGCACTGAGTAAGCGAGTGAGCCTTTGGCAAGAGCATCGATGGGTTGATATAGTCTCCAGGCAGTCTGCCCGGATCAGGCGGAGGAAAAGGAGATACCAAATTTTGCCCTATGGTGGCATCGCTGTGGAATCTTTCTTACTGAATGGACGAGTTACATCACATGGCGACCATTTCAATCAAGATGGCGTCAACGTATACTAGAGGAGGGCCATTACACTGGCTGACAAACGCGCCAGTGCAACACTACGGGAACAAGCATTTTGGCATGTTCGATTATACTATACCTCCACACTATGATAATAAGCGTAATATAATAATACCACACCTATTTACAAGGCATATGTAAGCTTATTCTACCACGCGTGAGGCATGCAAAGATGCTGATAGCACGAAACACAATTTCAGGAACCAAGTTCCGTATTCAACAAAAAACCTTTCATCTCTATTCAATATCATAACTATTTTGTTCGATTTCCAAGACGGAAAATCTCCATTCGAAACGTGCGAAAGGAAATGCCAAGTATAGATCATAACACACGAAACAACCTCGGCCTCCGCTACGGGGGTCAGTTGGAGATGCCGACGACTGACCTAGGTCACTGAGACAGGTTAGGGCAGTTTTTGCTTGTGCACATCCCCCGCAGTGCACTGCATAGCGGTTTTGGAGCCTTGCATTGCGTGATTATTCAGGACCAGACGCCCTGGCAACAAGGATCCAATCAAAAGGCAACACAAGGCTTCTTGATTTCATACAAGTTCTCCAAGAATGTGTGTCAAGAATGATAACTCCGAATACCTTCCAGCCCTCTTCCTGCTTTCCATTGTGGAAGAAAGCTTTAATATCCTAACGCCGATATCTTGCGCCTATAATGGGTGAAGACCGCTATAGGTGATCTGGACTAGCACCACGGAAGCTGCCGAGGCACTGGAACAGCACGCCTAAAAGATGAGACCCACTGAAAGTCAATGATGTCAATATCACGCCGCGCCGACATTGGACAGGCAGCAGAAAGCAAAAGGGCCGGAGGGACACTGCATGGTCAGTAGTGCGGCCGCAGCGACAGGAAAGACTACGTTTTCTTCGATGAGCAGTCATATCAACGATACAGGAGAGGGTTGGTCTTTTTGCTTGTGGGATGGATGGGATTAGCACACACGTGCAGGTGCCGAACGAACCTAATCTAGCCCGTGTATGGTTGGATTCCGACGGTCGACCTGGAGAGAATGGTCCGTCTTCTTGTGGTCCCAGTGGGGTGGACGGAGACTGGCCCCGTTCCAGCCCAATATTTTATGAACAGAGACAGCCGAGACAGCCCTAGGGATCTCCAGCCGGCCGGAGTCCGGCTGCAAGTTGGATCAAGATCAGTGCCGTCATTGGTTGGCGATGGGGTGTGTCTACGATGCATATGTGTCTAGCCTGATAGCTAAATTGGATTGGATGAGTAAAACGCAGGAAGACAAAGAAACACCACCAGAGTGATGTACGTCACTTCTCGGCACGTAGCCTACGCACAGATCCACCATCGGACGATGTGCTTTGTGTCGTCATGTCGATTTCATATCTACAAACACGTTTATATATAAAGACTGTTTGTATGCTTTAGGATTCTAGGAGCTGATAGTAACAATTTATAAATTCTACCGCGCACGTCGACTTCAGCATTCTCACCAACGATTTCGACTCAAATTACCCATATTCTGCACATCACACAATACCGCAAAGATGCCTTACCCGGACGAATTCGAGGGTTTCATGATCAATGAGCTCGGCAAGTACAAGGACTTCAAGAGACAGACTGTATGTCAAGATTCCAGATTTCAACCCTGAAATTGTCACAGCTCACACCCATTATAGTTCAAGCCAAAGAAGTTTGGTGACAATGATGTCGATATCAAGATTGAGTGCTGCGGTGTTTGTGGCTCCGACGTGCACACCATCACGGGTGGTTGGGGAGACGCCCCGACGCCCATCTGCGTCGGTCACGAAGTCGTGGGCAAGGCAGTAAAGGTTGGATCTGCAGTCAAGACCGTCAAGGTCGGCGACCGCGTCGGCGTTGGTGCTCAGGTCTGGTCCTGCCTCAAGTGCCCGCAGTGCAAGAGCGATAACGAAAACTACTGCCCGCACATGGTTGGTATGTAAACTGTGTACCCAGAATATGGTGGCCGACTAATGATGCTAACATATATCTAGACACATATGGAGCACCATACCCCAAGGAGGTCGACCCAGATGAGACCATCTCGCAAGGTGGTTACGCTTCGCACATTAGAGCCCACGAGTACTTTGTGTTCCCCATTCCCGACGCCATTCCTTCGCACCTGGCCGCGCCAATGATGTGCGCCGGTCTGACAGTATGGTCCCCGCTGGTACGCGCAGGCGTCGGCCCGGGTAAGCAAGTCGCCATTGTCGGCCTCGGCGGACTGGGCCATTTCGCCGTCATGTGGGCCGCCGCGCTCGGCGCCGAGACGACCGTCATCTCGCACTCGCCGCACAAGAAGGACGACGCCCTCAAGCTGGGCGCCAAGCACTTTGTCAGCTCCGGGGACGAGGGGTGGGCCAAGCCCCTGGCCTTCAAGTTCGACTTTGTCCTCAACACGGCCGACATGACGCACACCTTCAACCTCGACGACTACCTTTCCATCCTCAAGGTCAACTGCCGCTTCCACCAGGTCGGCCTGCCCGATGAGCCCATCAAGGAGTTCAAGCCTCAGCAGTTCATGGCCAACGGCTCCAGCATTGGCGCCAGCCACATTGGCTCGCGTCCGGAGATCCTCGCCATGCTCAAGCTGGCCGCCGACAAGAAGCTCTTCCCCATGGTCGAGACGCTACCCTTGTCCGAGGCCAACTGCGCCGAGGCTGTCGACCGTGTCAAGAATAACAAGGTTCACTACCGATTCACCCTGACAGACTATGATAAGGTCTTCGGTGCTTAAATACTTGAAATGGGAACAAACCTAACACTACTGTAATGAAGTCACATTAACTATATTTAAATTATTAATATAATGCATGAATCTACTCCCATTGCTACTATCGACTCGAAACGTGACGCCATTATCTTGGCCGCAGGAATGGATGTGCTTCAGTGTTCAGCACATAATCGTCCAAACTGATTAGGTCAGGTGGAGAAAAGGCCAGGTAGAAGTATTTCAAGGTTTCAGCCAGCCAGAAACTCTCCATGTAGTCTTCGTTGGTGTTCGTGTCCACTGGTTTTGTCACATCCCGAACAGCACCGCTTGCGTATTGGGTGCGTGTTGCATTCCGTACAGCCAGGAACATATCCCAAGCAGCATCCTGAAACTCCTGGCGCCCAGTTATGCGATACAGAACAAACACGCTCTCAATGGCTTCGGGGCGCAAGATGTAGCGCGGGTCGCTCACGCCCGTGAAGCCCTTGGGCAGGTGCTCCTTATACTCTAGACGCCGCTTTTTCTCCTGATCCCAGCGTGCCTCGTTCCATTCGCAGCTGTCGCGGGACTCGCAGGCGACCATGTTCCAGCGCTCGGGGCCCACGCCAGACGGCATGGACTTGTAAGCGTACATGCAGCCTCTCGTGAGCTTTGCGCCAGTCTCAATGTCGGCGGGTCGGTTGAGCAGCCGCCCCGCCAGCGCAAATGTGCCTCCGATGAAACAGGTCAGATGTTCGGAACCAGGGTCAAGCTGCACCTCGCCTTCACCGAGGTAGTTGGCGTTACCCGAAATAAGTATATCCTCTTGCCTGGGCACCATGGGTCGGAAGAACAAATGCTCATCCGCAGCGTTCATGAAACCGCGCGACATGGTGCTGTAGATCGGCTCGGCTCCCTGCAGTAAACCGTGCATCTTGGGCAGATACTCGTACAGCGAGTCGGCACAGCCGCCCAGCGTGAAATCGGTGCCGGCGGTGACGTCCTTGCTGCTCATAAATACCATCTTGGGCCATAACCCGGGAATCTTGGTCTTGTTCTGGTTACGAAAGAAGACGTTCATGACTCCCGACACGGCATTGTAGTACTTTGGGTCGCCGGTGACTTGCGACAGCCGAGTCATCTCCAGCGACAGGGTTCCTGGAGACGCCGAGACCACCGATGCTTCCACCATGAGTCCCTCGCCGGTCTTGGCCTGTTCCATGCTGATGAAATCGACGGGCATATGGTTCTCCGTGTTGAAAGCACCGTAGAGCAAATCCCCAAGCTCCCTCGCCTTGACAAGCAGAACCGGCCGCTTGCTCAAGTCGTACGCGGCAAGCAAACCTCCCATGTATCGAATGTTGGTCTCAAAGGTATTGACGCTATCCGAGGTGGACTTTCCAAAGTCGATCTTGGCGACGGCTGCCACGGCCTCGTCGAACTCGTTCTTGAGACCCATGATCCAGAGGGTGTCGAGGGAGTCGACCAAAGTCGCGGCCCAGCCGGAGAACTGATCGCGGTAGCCGCCAGACACCGGCAGTAATGCGTCTTTCATCCATGCATACTTGCGGTAGGCCTGCCAGTCTCGCACAAATGTGTCTAGGACCTGCTGCCTCTTGTATTCCCGCTGTTGGCGTTGCTCCTGCGTCTCGGCGGGAAACTTGAATTGCACTCTCGGTAGGCGGGCAAACTTGCTAAAGGGCACCTGGGCTGATGGCTCGTCGACGGCAAACTTGTGCTTGACATTACTCCAATTGAAGCTGCTAGGGGCTAATTCGATGGGCGAGGAGGATATATCGACCGAGTTCATGAACTTTGTCAGTCGTACTGACTCGAGACTTGATGTTGAGGTCCATGATGTGTAGAGCAAATAACACAAAATAATGGCAACACCGAGCGAGGCATACTGAGTGCGACGACCTCGAGGCGATCCCTTTATCGCCATGCCGTTCTGTTTGATGTTATTTGATGGAAGTGGACTCTATCCACTCCATTCTTTGCTGTCGTGAGGAGAGAGAATGAACATGACGGAACACGGGTCAGGTCAGCTCATCATCGTTTCCAGGTGCCGAGAAATGTGTTGGCGGCAGTATTCTATAAGATGTGTGTGTGGCTTTAGGCTAATCCCAAAGCAATGGGGAAAATGGTGAGACAAACAAAATCCGTGGCGCTCGTGACCGTGTTGTGTTGGTCTCGGCGCCCAGCACTCCTAACATAGAAGGTTGCAGCTCCTGCGGGCTATCGCCAAAAACAATCAAAGCGCGGGACATTTTGGAGGTCTGAATGGGATGCCAAGATATCCATCGCGCCTCTAGCCGTGGATTTCAGCTGGATTAGAAACCAATGATCAAACGGTAAACACAATGCGTAGAACATTATCCCGTCATTGCCGTCGAGGGGGAAAAGATGCCACATAACATTCTGGGCATACATTAATTCTTCGTGCCTTGAGATCGATGGGTTATTTGCATCATTTGCGAGGCGTCCGATTCGACCTCTATACATAGTCAGATGAGTTCTCTGCTTCTCTCACTTGAAAGAGCTAACCTAGGCACCATGTCCCTGGGTACCCCAGACCTCGTGTTCCAGGCGTTCCAGATTGCCGGTTTCTCACCTCGTTTCGGGCGGAGTCTTTATTGGTGCCGCTAAAGATTAAGCTTAAAGGCCACTTTGCACCTGTGTTGCGACCCCGCATGACGATCTCCCACCCATGGATAACAGGTATGCAAAGTAGGCTGCTAGGTGACCCAGCAAGCTATTTTTCACTGCGATTTTAACCCTCACAAAGGGGCTGCTCTTGACCTCAAAATTCTACCCTACGGCCCCCAAACCCTGACACTACAGCCCCCAAAGCTTTCACTGCAATCTGGACGCTCGCAAATGAGCCGCTGAGCTAGAGGACATTTCATGGAGCTGCTGGCAGTATTCACTCAGAGCCGATGCCTGGCCGGCGCCACGCTCACCAAAACCAAGGCGGCAAACTGGCCCAGGTCCCCAATTACAAACTTAAGCTGAAGACATATAATTGTAACCAGTCGCTAATAAATGATCGCCATTGTGCAAAATGCCGACAAATCTTCCACGCCAAAATCTACCTAGTGCGCGGTCACACCCTGGTACATCTCACAAATATTTGCATTATATCATTAGGACCAATAAGAAAAGGCAAAGCTAATTTAGTGCCAGTACAATTGGATATACTGCATTTTGTTTGAGCGCCACTATACCCCCACGACATAGATACGAGTAATGACTTCTTACGCAAATGGAGGCGAACCGTAGATGCCCCAGACGAGCCGAACCCGACTTTATATGTCTTCTCCTATGTTTTCCCTATTAGTATTCTGACGAAGGTGGCTCAGCGTTATGGCGAAGCATGTCAGTCCTTGTTATTAAGAGGCATGAATACAAACACCTGCCATTCCGTATACTTGCCATGTCTTACATCAATCGCTTCTCTTATGCTGTTATTGCCAAGTACATCAAACACTCTCGATAACTTCAAATGCTTTACACTACAGTTCTAGTTCTTGTACTGTCAATATTTACAGCCACTATAGAAGCAAGACACAAGGAGCATCACCAGAAGCAGCCTACTCCATGGAGTTCTCCCTTCCCCTGGTCTTGGAAAAATCCATACGCGAACAATGGTGCTAAGCATTACGGGGTATCGATACCGACATTCTATGCAGATAATCATCCTGCATATGGCACGCACGTAAAGAGCAGCACAAAAAAGTCGCCTACATCGACTTCGGCGTCCAAAGGCGTAGCAGCAACATTTATAAGACCAACTTGTTGGAGTCAAACGAGCGAACCGCTAGGAATCTTGATTCTTTCCATAATCATTGACCATCGACTCTGGTGCAGTGAGATGTACAAGCGTATTTTGTTGCTATTAAAATTGGGTATCTACCTCAGGGCTCGTCAATCCATTCAAACACATGCTCACCGTGCTACACAATTTGATCGCTCATCTTTCGTTATCTCTGGTGAACTTGACGCGCTTTTCCGAAGTATCTCGTTCAGAACCCATGTCGTTCCTTTCGCGCCTTCTTTTGTTGGGGATCTTTGGCGCTGCAATTATTGGCGTCTTCGGCCCCTCTCTGTCGCTTTGTAATTCAGTCGACCGCAAGATGGAGGGAGAACCAAGTAGCTGTGATATGCCTAGGCCCTCGCAGGTTTCGGGCTCGGCGGATAAGCGTAGTTTTGGAGTGGTAGCACGACTGCCGTGGTCAGAAGAAGGATCCGGCGATGGAACCTGTCCCGCTTTGTTGACGGTAATCTTGGGGGTTTGTGGTGTAATGGGACTGCTGCGTTTGCGAACTGAACGGAATGCCTGGATGGCTGTCTGAATTGACATGGCTTCCTTGTACGTCAGATTCGTCGGTATAGTAAGCCCTTCCCAGGAAGCACCTTTTGCTTTGATACCGCCACTGGTGATTGAAAGCTGAATATTTTTAGCAACTTCCTGGACCATTTCTTCGTCTATTGGCTTGTCAAAGATATAGCGAACCAGCAAGTCTTGTCTAGAATCTTCAATGGAATTATCATTTCCATTCGTTTGGTTGGCCTTCCTCGCTTGTTTGATGGTTGCCTGGGTCAATGCCGCCATCACAATCTTCCGTCGGGAACCATGCCTCTCATGAAGCCTCGGGCACTGATTTTTCGGAAATTCAGGCGCCTGGCGTATTTTGCTGACTAGCTCTTGGGTACTGAAACTTCCCTTTTTCCCCAGGAGCTCAGTGAGCGAGTGTATCAAGGCTGAGGTAAACGATTCAGGTCCTGGACCTCTTGTAGTTGATTTTGCAGAAGTCGCAGCCAGAAATTCGAAAGCGCGCGGTAACGGCGCTCTTACACTGTGCTCCAGTTCGCCAGCGTAGCAGCAATCAAAGATCACAAGTACATCTCCTTGTGTGTCTTTGATGATAGTCTCGGCCGAGTTCCAAACAACCTCATGGATTACGCTATTGCCATTTGGAAGCGAGATCGACCTGTTCTTGGAATTTAGCACTGGGAACCTCGAGCTGCAGGCTAGAATACTAACGGTGTCAAATGTACTTGCCCACGATCCTGCCCCCGACATCCATGACCAGCATAATAAATAATCAACAATGCGTTGGGGGCATCGTGATCATAGACAAAGTCAGAGAGGTGCTTATTCAATTGTATTTGAGCTGGCTTTTCAGAACCGCCTTTCAATTCTGCTCTTTTTGTGTTGTACTTAAATGTTTTCTTGAAAACGCGTTCAAGTTCGGTCACCTTTTGGAGTGTGAGCGACTCAACGAGTTCAAAAGGCTCTTCGCTACAGGACTTACCTCCTCGTCCGTCTTCAGATCATCAACAGATTTATGCCAGGATAGTAAAAGGACAGACACTTTCTCGTGGGTGGTGTGCGCAAACCCTTTTATTTCACTGTCGAACGCAGCTTTGAGCTTGGAGTCCCATGTCTCGTCTTTATCTTGGTAAGACATGCCTCTAGTCTGATGAACGGCTCCCATTTTCGGCGATGTCAGGGCTGTCATGTTGAACGCTTGTCAAACGATACGCAATCCGTGGCGATGTTACGAAATGATATACGAGATCCGAGCTGTATATATTCCAATCATTCAGGAAAGCGAAGCGGCGAAACGGACAAGCCTTTTTCAAGTCTTGACATGGAGACCAAAAGGATTGAGGCCCATTTGAGTAGATCCTAGGCCCTTGTTGGCATGTCCGCCTACCCCCAGCACAGCCTTGCGCGATGCATCCATGAAGCAAAGGCGGGGGCCTGACTTTCGGTGAAGAATGGCGCGCGCATGGTTAGGTCGCATCGAGTAAGCATACTCCGTGGTACAACACCAGGGTCTCAGGCTGTTCTCTCCAATGAGGCCGTCTTATCTCGTCCTCCCCCACCTGACGATGCACGAAATGAGGGGCCAAGCATTAGTGTAGATTATGCCGCCGACATCTGGATGTCGAAAAACCATTGTGTATTTACCGATGCAATCTTGATAAATTCTGCCTTGCCCAAGGGCAATTTGCATAGGCTTTTTCTTATTTACCGACATACTCCAATCATTGAGTACTGTGCCAGGCTTGGGATTTTGTGCTATCCAATATGTCAGATCCGCCCCAGCCCGACGAGTACCAGCCAGATGGGCACCAGGTAAGTGTTTTTCCACTTCTCACCCTTGTACGGATTGAGGCTTACCATATTGGTTGGGACGTATTATAGCGCGCCACGACCCCCCCAGAGAGATCTGGTGCCAATCAGTCAAGAGACATAGCATCTGTCAGTTCAGCACTTATGGTTACTATTCCATCATTGCTCATAAATTTCCTAGGGCGTTCCGTTGTTCAAGAAAGGTGACCGAGCATGGCTCGAGATTGGCAAAAGAACCATTGGCGTGACGATTGTGAAGAAGTTGAAAGAGGGCGGGAAATACTACTACCAAGTCACGGACCAGAGTGGTCAATTGTATAAGGGTGGCAATCCGGTCTCGCAGGAAGACCTTGAACCACGTTGATCAAGGTCCGATTGCAATGCGCCTCGTACACGCGCTGGCGGGCGGTGCTTCTGCAGCAGTGATAGGCGAGCAACGATCCTCAGTGGTCCGTTTGGGGGCCGGCTACATATGCATCTGCAAGCTGGATGCATGCTCAGCTGATATGGCCTATCATCATTCCTTAGCGCTCTAGACAATGCCCCTTGTATTCCCATCATAGCAACCCACAGTCTCGAATAACTGCTGTTGTGAACTAACCGGGCGTGGATCTGGGCTGATGGGCACATTTTGGGCGGAAAGTTCCTCTGTAGTCGATGCCGACAGAAGCCTCAGGCGTGCGTACACCGTTGTCCGGAGACCCCGTGTTATATAACCGTGGCTGCATTGCTAGGTGGTGTGTTTCCAAGCCAAGCATACGTACTATGTGATGCTATCTCAGTGATGCGTAACTGTATTTCCGCAAACTAGTCACCACTGTCAGTCACTCCGTTGGAACGTGCTTCTCATAATGGATCAGCATACAAGGAACGAGCCCGATCTCGAAAAGGGCATTCCCAGTGAGCGACGCAACACGGAATCGACACTATCTGTGAACGAAGTTTCTCAGGTGGCAAGGACGCCTTCGACACAAAGCAGCTATTCTGAAGGATCTAGTGAATCCGTAGCTCCTCCCAGGAGGGTACCAACGAACAGAAAATGTAAGTCGAAGAAATTGCAAACTTATGTGACTACGGCCTCTAATGGAGATTCGTATAGTGGAACGAAATGAAAGAAGTTATCGGAAAATGGCCACATTTCTTGATAGTGACGAAAATTTCATGATATATCGCCGTTTCGGCTATCTCCACGCGCGCACTCTTCTGAGGCTGCAGGACAAGCTCAGAGAGCTGGAGGCCAAGCTAGATAAATACGACGATGCCGACATAGAAGAATCGCAACCACGGCCGAGCCGTTTATTGATGTCACGCAGAGCAGACGAGGCGGATTGTAAGAAAATAGCCGAAGAAGATCCCGAGCAGATGACACGGACCCAAGTATTGGATGAAATAGAGCAAGTCCTCCTAAGATATGGTACGTATTCTAATCGCATTTATGTCAACCATTCACTGATAATTGTCAGATGAGATATTGCTCAAAGCACAACAAATGGTATCCCTCAACACACCGGCTGAAAGGGACTATCGGAGCGTCGAGAATCAATTATTCAGTAGGAAACCAGTAGTAGACGAAGAATGGGGATTCATTTACCAAAAAGAGGATCTCATCACATTGCGAGATGGGAGGGAAATGGCGGTATTGGATTCCATAACCGAGAGATTGTTGCGCACTTTTCACTGCAAGCTCTTACATGTGAGTAGATATGCGAATTTCAGGATCACAAGAAAGAAGCTAATATGCCATCAGAGATTATTCGGGACCAAGGTAAACCTACCGAGTCAAACTTTATCACAAGTCGCAAGCTGACTGGACTTATTACAGCGCGATCGCGAAAAGACTGATGACTCAGACGTCTTCTACTACAGCAAGAGCCGCAAGAACTGCATGAACACCACCATTTTGTGTCTGGTACTCCTCAGTCTGTTGGTCTTGCCGATATATCTGCTATATCGTCTGTTGAAGACACACCCCGACGACAAGTCCTACACCATCAGTATTGGTGTCATGATCGTCTTTATGCTCTTATTCTCGGGTGTCCTGTCGCTTTTCACCCGGGCGAAGCGCCATGAGATCTTTACTGCAGCAGCAGGGTGAGTGACAATCCCGTCAATCGTCTGCAAGCACTTCGATTGACTTTCTGCACAGATATTGTGCGGTATTAATGGTTTTCTTCAGTAATATATCGTAACATGATCTTGCTTCGATGCGAAATATGTCACTTTCTCATTCATCCATCCCTTTCTAATATTTTATTTTGTAATCTGCAATCGAACATATGGTCGGAGGCGGCAAAAGTCATCTTTTCTAAATGTTTTGAAAGGTTTCAGACGATGCGGCGCCTATAAACATATATAGTATAGAACTTTAGGCATTTGTCATGATAAGAGGAATTGAATCGTTGTAATAAGTGACATGATAAGAATTACTGTAGACTTGCATGTACGAGCACCAGAGCAATGAGCGGAAGGTCACCAGGTCCTTCGCCACAAATTATTCGATGTCTCAACATCGCGATATGAGAAGATTTTAGAACTATTCCTTTCGAGCAACAATCTTTTCGAGGCGGACTATAAACAAATCTTGAAATAACGAGTACTGGCTGATCTTCCTGCGGAGGGCTTGCATCATATAGTGGGCGGTATATCACATATAAATAGCTTGACTCAATAGTTGTATATGTCTTGTGTGATTAATTATTCTAGTATTTTAATGCAAATGTGTATGTCTTGAACTTTTTTCCCACTCTTAACTCCTTAGGGTATCCGCTGGCCATATCTCAAAAAAGCATAAATTCCCATAAATGCCATAGTTTCATATGACGAACCCAAAAACTCAGTTGGCATGGTGATCCGTCAAGGACTCCTGTGCAATGCAATTGTAGTAGAAGATATTGTTTTCCGCAATTGGGCATTTAGTGCCTGTCAACCGACACGCGCGGCGAGGACTCGACAGACGAGTTGGGAGTCTGTGCCGGCGAGGTGCCGTAGTAGGCGGCGTGGGCGGCATTGACGCTGCGGTGGTGCTCCTTGACGTGCTTCTTGACCTTGCTCCAGGCCTTATCCACCGACGAGCGGGGAGTCTCGGACACGGAGGCAGGTGCGGCAGTGATGGAGGCAGCGGGAGACTTGGCGGCGGGAGAGTTGGTGTTGGAGATGGGGAGAGGAGCGCCGGTGGTGCCGTAATAGGAGGCGTAGGCAGCGTTGACAGACTGGTGGTGCTCCTTTGCGTGGCGCTTGACGGCAGTCCAGGCCTTGGAGAAGGTGGTGTTTGAGGGAGACATTATGGTGTATAAGTGGTGAGGTGGGTCTTGATGACTGATTTGTTTGTTTTGTGTGATTGGCTGATTTGGTAGCTCAAGAGCAATTGCTGTAGTATAAGAGCTCGGAGTTGCTTTGGATTGTATGGATTGTATTGTTTGTAATCGTGAGGATTGATGATGTTCTTCCAATTTCATTCATTCGTCACCAAGCAGACCCGCCCCTACTTATACCAATTCAACTTGCCTCCATTTTCCTGTTTCAAAGTGTACGTGTTCTGAAAATTTTACCATCGTGCAATAAACATTGTTACTTGTTAGTCATAGTTGAACACGCCCTGCAATGTGATGCGATGCAAGCCGACGCCTTGTGGATCGCAAAGGGCGCAAAGCCGAGAGCAGATGTCATGGCTGTGGTACCTGAACGAGTATAGCGGCGCCCAACTGAGCCTCTAAAGGCTAAAGGCGCTGGAGCATTTCAGAGTCAAGCACCCAGAGCAACACGCCCAACCGCCCGCGGTGTGTCACGGCTTAGCGTCGGAAGCGACCAAGTCACAGCTCGGCCTGAGCTTCCAGGTCGTTTCCGCGCCCTTTATTGGAGTCCAGCGCCCTGTGGTCAGGTCAATGTCAAATTTGCTTTCGGCTTCGGCTTCGGAGTCGCCTGTAACCTGTTTCTTACTCAGGGGGTCACAAGGGTCACCAGACCCTTCAAAGCCTTTCGAGGCCTGTAGAATCATCTGGTAACGACCAACTGGTGTCATAGCACACCATTCAGGTCATCCCGTGCCTGCAAAAATTTCTCATGTTGCACCCGCGCGTCGGCATCGTGAGTAATAACAGCGAACGAATTGTACCATACATCTCCATCATCACCAGAAAAGATCCGACCTCGCGCATTCCACGACAAATAATACGACATCAGAGTACATCCGAGCGACAAGTCCTTGTATGTCTGTAACACCACCTCATTCAATACACGAACAATATAAGCACTCATTGGTCAGTTGTATAAGCTTGGTGTGATCATCAAGAAAGAATTTTCCTTTCTTTTCATTTTTCATGTTTTGATGGTGTATTGCATCTCATCATAACTGGCATCGTGGTGTACAGAGTAGTAGTAGAAAACGTCAGTGAATAGGTTTTCAGTGGGTGAAAAGTTCCACCGGCAGTACATTCCCAATATGGCAACGCTATACTGGAGTACATACGACCCAGTGTTTACTGCTGAATAATTTTGCAACGCCTGAAATAGCAAACCTCTGTCCACCTCCTGAAGTGCTGCTGTACAATAAAACATTGAAGGCTGGTAATTGCAGTTTAGAATTCCGCGGAGATGATTATTGAACTCCGGAGCCTTTGGAATTGACTGAATGCAGAACGCGGATGACACAATAATGCCGAAAGGTCTCGGCGACGAAGACGCCCATCCGAGTGCCTTCCGCTCCGAGACCTCACGATGTCGCCAGCCACATCATCAACATACGACATATTACCTCATCACTCCTACAACAGTCCATGCCTAAAAGTGTTTGCGTATGAGTTGCAGGTCCAAATCATGCAAGCCCGCTCAGCATGTTGCATACCATTGCCAGCTAAGCCAATATACTGTGTAGATTGAACATGACCGCAAATAAGATCAATTTCAAGATCAGCGCACAACGCCAGAAAAGCACTCGCTCAAGACAAATGACGGGCCGTCGTGATCAAACGTGCCCAAGTATTCGGGTACGATTAGTCGCACGGGACAAGGCGCCTTCCGGAAACTAGATGCGATGGCTGGAAAATTTCTCTTTCATCTTGCTCGATCGCGCCACGATGAAATTTTCTTGAATTGAATCAATGCCGACCAATGACTCCAACATGTTGCTGCAAAGGTCCGGCACGATTCAAGTTGCATGCACGGCGCTAGAACTATATTTACATTCTGTTAGGTAATCCAGTTCGGCCTCGGGTGAGCTGTCACGCCTGTGCTGTTCCTGCATCCCGCCCAAGCCCCCCTGCGCATCAGCCCTATGGGCAGGCGTAGCCGCACTAACACGGGTCTGGCCGCTCCTCCATCGAAAATCCTGATCGTGTAGTATCCATATTGGAGACAATAGCCTGTCTTGAATCCCCGGAAACAATTTTCAACGGATGCCCATTCCCCCTTTGCGTATGGTGGATCAAAATTTGACTATGTACTTCGGACACCATGATTCTTCTTGAGCCGAGAATTGAATACGACACGGCTAGAATCGGTAATGTAGAGCAGCGATATGAAGTAGCGATGACCCCTTCTCGGTGCTTGAGACTGCGCACAAAGGTATATGGGTACCCTATGGTCCGGCGGTCTCCTTACTATGACCCCCATTGTGAGAAACTCATTTCCACCTCATTTTTGTCAAGAACTGGCCATAGTCCTTCTCCGTATTAACATAATTTCACGAGTGTTGCCACTGAATAGTAGAGAAATGAATAGATGGAGACGGGAAATATTTTTCAAGAAAAACCACTGTAGGATATGAGAATTCATCATTGTAGCAAAATGTTCCTAACTTGGCACATTTGACACTCTCTGTGCCATGGCCTATGGTCGCCTTCGTCCGAGTGACAGGGCAGATCTCAGCGAAATGCGCTAAGAATCGAGGCAGTACGTACCCCCAGGGCCAGGTAGCGCTGAATTTTCATGGTCGACAATTTTAGCCATCACATATGATTAATCATCCTCTTGAGAGCACAACAATAGATACAATGGGGAAATTTGATCGCCAAGCCCAATCGCAGCCGAAGCATGGCAAGCCGTCAGTGAGCAGCGCATCAAAGGCCCCGGCAGCTCCATCGATCCTTCGGCCGCCTTCGAAGAACTCAGGGTTCACAAAGAAGAAGGCGGCGCCCCGAAAATCTGCCACTTCCGCGCTGGCGGCTCCGGCTACAACCTTGCAGAGGAACATTCTTCCGGTTGAGCTACAGCAACTTATCCTTGACATCTTCCGGGTCACCTTCCCTGCATCTCAGGACTTTGCGACGCTGAAGCCTCTGTTGACCCAGATCAATGATGCATTACTCCAAAAGTCTTTTGAGACGGCATTTGGCACGGAGCAGTTCCGGGAGGGGTACGCAATTCGATGGAGTCCCAGCCGTGCATTGGCATATTCAAATACACTGGCCCAGATCTGCGATGACCATGGAGACAGTCCTTGGGTGAAGAGGTTCCTTGGAGACGGCGCCGAGGGACCTGCCAAGGTACTCTGCTTTGGTGGCAGCGCCGCAGAAGTCATGGCTTTGGCCGGAGTACTTAGGTGTATGCGAGAGGACGCATCGGGCAAGCCGAGTGCATCATCAGCTGATCTCGATTCATCAGAGGACACACAGGCAGCATTGTCATCTTCACTAGCCACTGGCCTTGTCGACCTTCATTTGATTGACAACGCGGACTGGTCCGAGGTCGTATCGAAACTCTGCGCAGGCCTGACGACTGCCCCTCAGCTGTCCAAGTACGCCAGCGCCGCGGCTCGCGCCAAGAATGTGTCTTTTCTCTCGCCTCAGGCTCTGGCAACAAAGTTCACCAAAAGCGACGTTCTAGAACTGACCGTGGAGGATCTGCAGACCACCATGGGATCAGAGGTCACACTGATTACTCTATTTTTCACGCTAAATGACCTCTACAATACCTCTCTTAGACGCGCCACGAGCTTCCTACGAAGATTGAGTGATGCAGTACCAAAGGGGAGCCTGCTTCTGGTCATCGACACCCAGGAAGCCGCGGCCATTGTCGAGTCCGTCAAGGATGAAGCGGAAAAGGCGTTTCCCGTGGGCTGGCTCTTGGACAAGGCCTTGTTGCCGGCTCCAGTCGCGGTCGAGAATGGACCTGCGCCGGAACGTGCGTGGGAGAAGCTTGTTGATGACACAAACAGGCTGTGTAAACTCCCGGACAAGGGCGTCGATTATCCAGCGGGTTTGGAGAATTTGAAACTACAGGTGCATTTGTTCAAGCGGTTATAGCAGACCTTAAACCACTTGAAGGCCACGCGGGCTTTTCTTCCTCATCCGAGAGCATGCCGCTTTAGGATCACTTTTGAGGAAATGCTGTGCGGAAAGAAGACCTAGTATGGAAGTCGACTCAGTCAGCATACCCATCCGAGACGGTTCTGACCGGGTGCACAGTCAACGAGGAGAGCTTCCATGGACAACCTGGTCTGGGACGAAAGCTGTGAGCTAGAATTTGCCTATTTACAGCGCTTGAACACTTGGCCGACCAGGGTTGTGTACAAAGAAACCAGGCCATGATGATGAGACACAGAATCTTACGATTGTTGACTGTAAATTCTTCTGTCTTGCCATATCCTTTCTCGATGCTGGCTCTATCTATGCACATTGCCTGATTCTCATGTCTCGCCTCCCTCGCAAGACAGTCAGTACGAGCCCCTCTGCACGGATGTCGAGAACATTGGTGTTCTGCCTTCCGAGGGCTTCGGATGTGTACTCTAGTGTCTAATGTGGATACGCGGTGTGTTATCCGACTTTGCCATCCGCATCACACATTGACAATTGAAGCACATCTGCCAAACATCGCTATGGATTTCTCGGGTATAATTTGTGAAATTGGTATCATTCAGAAAGTTCAGCAGTCGCTCTACCATGGTCGCATCATAGATTGAGCAGATTGGGGTCCAGACGTAAATGGAGCGGAAGACTCTCATTACCCGTCGTCCCGCGTCATTGCTCCTTGAAATACTTGAGCGCCCTGTCTTGAGCCGCGGCCTGGTCCGCCGAGTAATCCTCTGTTGAGATGGACATGAATGACTTTGAGCACGGCGTTGACGGCTCTCCAATAAACACTGCCGACTTGATCTCGCCATTGCAATTAATGGCTTCGACCAGGGACGGGTACGCCAGTGTATCGTAGACTTTTAGCCCCATGTTAGTGGAAAGTCGCACAATAATACAGCGAACTTATGGCTGAGCCATGGACGGTTGTAGCATGCATACCTATGATACCATATCTCGACTTGTCACTGCAATTGTCGTGAAAGTCGAGCGCCTCGGTGGCCTCGCGCAGCTCGTCCCGTATCCTCAACTCGTTGTGAGCGGGCGATAGCTTGAGGTGCGCGACGATATAACCCTGCTGCGCAAAGGTCTGCTGCGTGTCGGCTTGCAGAGGAACGCCGGAGCTGCCGCCCGCGGGGGAGACAATCACCAGCCCAGGTCCGCGCTTCTCGGATCCAAGTGGAGACTGGACAGTCAGGCTGGGGGTGATGCGCTCCGGCCGTGTTGCGGAGACGGCCATGGTTGAAGTGAATGTGGCGTGTTGAACGGGAAATAAAGTTTTGGCAATGTGATACACAGGTCGATTGAATTGTTTCTTTTGCAGTTGACCTTGTGGCTCGGATTGAAAGGAGGTGAGAGGTGAGCGGTGGGCGGGGCCGCTCACCACGGAAGTTCGGATGGACCATCGGGACTTGACGATAAGATTCACTAGCGCAGTGGTGTTGAGAAATGGACTGGCCAAGTGATAGGACGAAACATGGAATCGTGAGGCCAGAGACAATGTGTTTTTGCAAGATATTTTGACCCTTATGCGATGATACCATGATCAAATCAAAGGCCTTTCTATAATGCTTCACTATATCGTTAGCACATATATGATATCCTTGGGATCTGGCTCCACGCCACCTTTCGAGAAACGCCCAGGTCCACGCTAGCTGATTCTACGAGACCCAACACAGTAGGGACGTTATGATTGCTATTAGAACCCAAGTAGCCAATATGAAGCGCAGCATTTGCTACTCAGACCGGTCGATTGACTTGCGTAGTGCGTAGCAACACCGCGATTCAGAGACTCCCGGTCCAGAATAATCCAAATATGATCCTATGATGAACCAAGTCTTGTCTCTTGCACGCAACCTCCATCACTTCATGAATTCTTCCGAGATAATCACGAGATTTTATCGGCACGACTTTTTTCTTAACTCAATGAAGTTTTTTTTCTGCTGAAACTAGCGCTGGAGACATCAAGGCGTCCTAAAGGAGCGCTTTTTAGCAACGAATTGAAGGATCCAAGTCAGGCGCGACAATGTATTGCACATGTTATTCGCGCTGGAATCCTCAGAACCCGGTGGGATTCTGGCCTGTCTACCAGATCGATGCTACACCTAGTTACAAGGATGGTTTCGACATCACTCGATGTATGTTCCCTGGTTGTTCTTGTTTGTTTATAAAAGGAGTGAAGAAACTAGACGTCTCATTCTCGAGGGTGTTCTGTGAAAAACAACGGAACATGCGACACTGGAAAAGGTGAAGGGGAAAAGAAGAAGGGGGGAAAAATAAAAAAAGAAATGCCTACAGCGCGGTTGATTTTGTTTCTTGCGATCTTTGGGGTTCTTTTTTTTGGGTTTTTTTTTGGTTTTCTTTTTTGGTAGATCCGTTTTTGTATGATTCGAACTGTAGGTCTTCATGCTACGGTTGGCTCTGCTCTTTGCTGCAGTTTGCTTTGCTCTTTCAACCACTACACCAACGGGGCGTTGAAGAAACAGCATTTATTTAGAATGATAACTACTCCTACGGACCAAATAATGAGCTGAAAAGCTTTCTAGAGGGTTTTACGTTTTGTTGACATCGCAGTAGCTAGGTGTTGTGCATTGTTTACATCACAGCCTGGGCCAAAAGCACAACAAGCATGCCTTCGTATGTGCCCAACAACCTTGTCAGCCCCAGGAAAGCATAAAAGCGATCGAAGAATATGATACGTGTCCAGATTGTGCCATATCGCAACACTTGTACATTTTAACATTATCCCTGTAAGAACAACATATATAGAGGACGAGGGATTGACTCCGAACGACGTCAGAAAGACGGAGTCGAAGGCCCCTCTACCCAAGTCCGGGGGCAAGCTAGGAACAGACACCAGGTCTGAAAGACATGATCGCTGGCGTCAAAAGAGATACGGTGGCCTTAGAAGAGATTGTCTCAAGTTCCTAATAACCTAAAATCGCTAGCAACTCAAATATCCTTTACGCCTCCAGTCCAAACCAAAGCGAATAGGAACGCTGAAGGGTTTGTTGGGATCCACATAATCACCCCGAAGCATCTCCCAGACTGGCGTCTCTCGCTTCAAATCAGATGATTTGCCGTCAAGGTCCGCATTCCATGAGCGCCACCCGTCATCTTGAGGAATCCTCCATCTGAGAAATACTGGCGGGCTGGCCTGGTCCATGGGTCGGCCAAGTCGCGTGCCGTCTGGGACTTCTGGTCGCGCAGGAGAAACTTCTTGTTTGGGAGGAACCAAGGCGCCCAAAGCCAGATGCAGGTATATGTCTTTTCCATCAGGGGAGCTAGTCCTCTGCAGCAGCCGAGGATCACGATGAGGTGTGGATGACGGAAAATAGATTGGCGCGCTCAACGTCTTGATTCCTGCATCTTCACCGGCGCCATCCTTGACAAGATTCACACGTATTATCTTCGCGTCGCATGTCAGTGGGGGTAGGGCAATGAGTAGAGAATTCTCGGTCCAGTATGTGAGTGTGAGCGGCAGAGCAATGTTGGCCAATTTATCAGCGAAGCTGTAGGTGCACTGGACGGCCGGCCTAGTAATGAGAAATGCATTGTCGTTGTCGCCATTTGCATTAAAGGAATAGGTTGCCACTGTAACCTGGCAGCTTGTGTGTCCGGAAGCGTTCACGAATGTAATGATGAGACAGTGTAAATATTTTCCACATGCCGAGAAACGAAGCTCTGTGCGCCAATATTAGCTTTTTTATCTTCTTGCTGGGATGGTGTTTGACTTGCCGCGAGTACTCGATGCTGGCTTCCCATTGACATTTATCGGCTCCGGCAAATGCTTCGTCTCTTGCGTCTTCTTATCCAGATCTACCAGCTCGATTTCAAGAGAATTGTGCGTGAACGCGAGCAAAGGTAAATTTGGGTGCATCGCACAGCCAACTTTATCCCATCGCATGGCCGAGCTCATCCATGGTTTTATCCAGTATGGATTTTTCTGAGGCCGGAGAATTATTATGCACTGACCAGTACGTTTGTCCTCGTCATCAACAGAGGAGTTTGTTGTCATGGACTCATACCCGTCAAGAGATTCAGATCTATCAGATGTAGAGTCACCATCGGACTCGGATTCAACTTCTTCTTCTGCTTCTGAATCTGAAACATCTGGGTCTGTCATATCATCTTCGATTTCATCGCTGCTGGCTTTTTGAGATTTGAGGGGCCGATCTGTTTCTAGCCACCCAGCGTGAAGAATGCGCACCCGTTTGTCTTCGGCTGGGGATGGTTCGGTGACTGCTCGCAAAATGGTCCACTCGCCACTTTTGAAGGCCTCAAATTCTGGATCTGCTACGAATGGGTTCTTGAAACGCTTGCTGTGCACCGAGGCTGTTGTTCTAACGGCCAAATTCTGGGGGTCAACACTCCAGGCCTCCAGTCCACGGCCCTCTATTTCGTTCAGATCCCAGAAACCTTTGTCACCGCTCAAAGGTATGTTGTGTTCTGAAGTATGCAGAACCTGACCGGGAACTTCAGTTTCAAATTTGTGTATGAAGCCTTCGGTTCCATCTTCCTTTCGGAGCGATACTTCCGCAGCCAATCTTTTACCCCGAAATTTGATTTCCAGTATGCGTACGTCGGAATGCCCTGTCAGATCTATCAGGTCTGAAAGATAGTCGATTCGAGACCGCCTGTCAAGTTTGGATGGCGACTTCAAATGGCAGCTCATGTCGAAACGTCGCAGTAGACCACAGAGACTGATTGATGCAGTATGGTTTGTGATCACCTCATTCCACTCTTGTGTGAAACAGCATAGAGATCTAACCAGTGATATAGATTCGGCCGTGGCTGTTTCACCATCAAGCCAACCTGGTAGTGGGAGACCAAAGGCGTCTTCACCATTCCATCTGTACGCTTTGGACGACATTCTGTACGAGTCCGATTTGAGAGGGATATAGGTCCCGAACAAGTGTGGCGCTGTATGGCTCTGGACACCTACACAAGTCCAAAATGCCTTGCTCTTCAAGAATTGTGTGACCTGCTCCATCATCTTTGAAGTTGGCTCGACTTCGCTCAGATGCTGGCACCAGAATGTTGCAGCATATTTTAGGAATGCTTGATCCTTGTCTTCGTCAACGCTCCGCACCAGTACTTCGAGATCTTGACATTCCGAATATTGCTGGTCCATCAGATACGACAGGCATAGCATGCCCATCGCACGCTGAGCATCCTTTCTTGTAATGAAGTATCTTCGAGAGCAGATATTCTCCACTTTGAGCCTATCCGGATCTTGTAGTAAGAAGTCCTTGATCGTTTTATGGTAGAATTTGACAATGTGCGTCTCAACGGAACCTCCACCACGTCTCTTCATTGTGATCAGAGGACCACACAGATTGAGGATCTCATCGGGCTTCCGTAAGCTTATTCTCTGGTGGTTACGAGACTCTGATTTGACTGATAAAGCATCGATGAGTTCGCGAAAGGTAACAGGTTGCTTTGCAGCGACGAGAATGATGAAAGCCATCCTATCAGGAGGGGTCAGCCGGGCGTGTATAAAAGACGTCTCACTTCACTTACCTGATCAGCTTTTGCTCGTGGTCATGTCTTCGTGCTATCTCGTCAATGGAGCGAGCATAATAACTGGTCAGCGACTTTGGAAATTGGCTCAGTGCTGAGGGAATGTCGCCGTCGCGAAGAGTACCATTACCACCCAATGTTTCGCACACGAATTTCGCATAGAGGAAATTCTGTTCGTTGTCATCGGACCATTTGCTGAAACAGTTGTCACATGTCAATGTCGATGTGACATAGGTTTGGATATCCATGTTTATCACGTCCGACTCTGGACGCAGCTCCAGCGCTCCCATCTCGCCCATCTTGCTGCGGAACGACTCACGATAGCGACTCAGAAGCAACCATTTGACAGTCGCGTAGACTTTTTCCCGGACTAGACCACTCAAGTCATCTAGGAGTCGCGCATCGTCGGGACACTCATCAAGTCCATCAATGACGAGATAGACATGATCAAGGGGAGTCAGCAGCCGATGGATAAGCTCCCTAGCAATAGGTCTTGACTGTAGGGTTGTATTGTAGATCTTATTCTCCTCGAACAGCTGAATTGCTCTGTCCGGAATGTCTTGCGTCATGCTCAGTAGCTGTAATGCAAGTGACCGTAAGCCATTGAGGCCATAACACTTCGTGTTGCTGCTGTATGAGTAGAAGAAGGCGGCGACTTTTTCGTTCCTCTTCCTTAAATAGTCGATGACTGAAGCTGCAAGTACACTCTTCCCTGATCCCGGTGGGGCGTGATACCACAGTACACTTCCAGTAGTAGCATCACGCCAATCTTTGAACACTTGTTCCTCCAAGATCCACTTGCAAGTACCATCATGCCGTCTGCTCAATTGCTCCGCAGCGTCATCGGTAATATCAAGGTTGTCGTTTCCTCTGATCCAGAGCGCAAGGTCATCCTTCTGCTTCTTTCTCTTGTCCAGAGCAGCCTCCTTGAGAGCCTGGTCTGCTCGTAGAAGTCCTGTCGAGAATGCGTAGTCCTTAAGTCCATTACTGTGGTTTCGCAGCTTATCCAAAGCTTCTTTGATGATAATGCGAAGGGGGCTAAAGACGTTCTTTGCTATAGTCTTCAAGGAGTTTTCAGACAAGGCTTTGGACGCCTTGATCCAGAACCAAATGATGTCCTTGTATGACCTGATCAAAAGCTTTTGAAAGTATGAATCGCTGTCATACTTGATGAGTCGATGGCAGAATTTCAGCATGTTCCCAGCCTCTCCGAGGGCCTTAATGATGATCTCCAACTGACTCGGAACGTCAAAAGCAAGGGACAGGACAACTCTCAGGCCGGTAAAAGCAATGCTTACGCCGAAAGGGGCATCTTGGACAAGGCTTTCGCAGATCTGCATCAGACTCTTCAGGCTGTCCATGAATGGGCTCAAATTCTTCATGACCCTGTAGGTGCGCTCTGCGCCCTTCTGAATCTCAAGATCCTTCATAGATTCCCGTAACCGCTCATCCCAGACGTTTTCTGAGTCGCTTACACTCTTGCTTTCTCGGGGTAGTCGTTTTTCCTCGATTTTCAACAGCTCTTGGAAAAGAAGATTCTTTCGCGCATCGCTAGGCTTGATTTTCACTTCTTTTAATACTTCAAGGACTGCTGTAGGAAATAACTTCCCAGAGTCAAAGTCTGACTCTATAGTGTCCCATGTGTCAATCATTCTCGTTTGTAAATCAAGGACGTATTTACAAGATGCTGTTTACTCCGCGCGCCGTATGCTCGGCTAAAGTGACAATAATAACTGTATACGCGCTGTGTGGAAGATGTTTATGATGACATTTTTGAGATGAACAATCTGCTAAGGTAAATAGTCCTTAAAAATGTGCAACGTTAACAGCGGCGACAGAACCAAGGTGGTTGGGGGCCAAAACGCGGCTCGGCATCTAGAGAAAAGAAGACTATCTCGGTGGTGGAGGGGCCCAATGTGATTTGTCGATTTGATAGCCTGATTATGAATCACTATGACCAGGTTATGGCGCAGTGAGGGGTTATCATGCACTGGAGAATATGCAGTCATATGTAACATAATGCGGCCAGTTGCTATCTTTGGGAATGCTCGCGACGCATCTCGCACAAAGTAGCAATAGTATTGCCTGCCTGGTCACCGGCCGCCAGTCATATCAATCCAGCTCAATCTCGATGAAGTGGAGCAAAGGTTATCTGCATAAGTTTGATGCTCTTGGCATTGCAGTGATACATCAATCGATATCTATTCGTCAAGCTAGACTGTCTGTGTAGCACCGAAGCAATGTCAGCACAAGGCTCCGTCTTACAGCGTTTGAGTAAGTTTTACATAGACCGGAAGCCATGCTAGTCGGAGTGTAGAGAGCCAGCTCTTCTCTTCATCATTTTCTTTCCAAGCCTGAATAGTACCCGATCCATTTCCATCACTCGCTATTGGGTCAACATCTCTGCTTCTGTTCACCTCAATTCTGTGGATATCTTGCTTGCATCATGGCGACTTCCGAGCATCAAGCACCAGAACAAGAGCCTGGCTCACGGGCCGAGTTCAGGACATATCACGTTCGGAAGAAGGACAACCAAATCATTACTCAAACCATACTAGATCCCTTCGGTAAAAGCGAACGGGACAAAGATGAGGCATACGCCCTTGTCATTTATCGCGATTATACGGATAAAGAGCCGTCAGTGAAATTGCGCATCAACTCGCCTCATCTACTTCGAGCATTTCGGGAAGTCATTGACTATTATCCGCCGGTAGCAGCAGACTTCAGCTCACCATTCGACCTCAAGGGCCCATTTCAAATGCTGATGCACTATTGGGAGGAGCTAGAAGCGTACCGTTCGGAAACTACCAGCATGGTCATGCGCCGTGACCTGAATCTACTTTTTGATTTCATGGAACACGAGCTTGGACCATCCCGGGAAACTCTACTCACAATGATCCGAAATGAACAGATTACCTATTTGACTGCGTGGGCACTGTTTCGGCCGGGCGATATTCTCTACAGGAACGAGTTTGGCCATGGATGGCTGCTCAAATGTGTGAAAACGGCATATGAAGAAAGCAATAAGATAGGGCCTTATATGGAGGTTCATTGCACATACACCGATTACGATGGCAAATCCGTGGGGCAAGCCAAGCAGATGTTCATGTTCGTTCAAAAGCAGATGTTTGGCCAAGAAAACCCAGCTTACATTTTGGATCTTCCTATCTATCCTCGAAAATTTGTCAAACAGGACGGCGCACTCGAGGAGGCTCTGAAAGTACGAGGAACGAAGTACCTGGAACTTCAAGGTACACTGGTCAAGCTATACGACGGTCTTGCCACTTATTTGCACGATCCTCCTGATTCCTTTTGGCACCCGAGTATGGCAAACTTTGACGGAGTTTGGCTTCCGTATACGGTAAGGCGATGATCCAATGGGCAGGGAACAAAACAAGATTGACAATAATCAGGAAACCGGTCGTGTGGTACTCGACAGAAAGACGTTCCAAGAAGACAACTACAAGGACTCAGCCAAAGTGACGCGTGCTGACCCAGACCCTCAATTGTGTCCACCATACGCGATCGGCTATTCTTTGGTCAAGAAATACTGGTCGCGGTTTTTTGTGGACTACATACACGATGTGGACTGGAGGAAGGATGCATGGCAGTCTCTCGTCCTTGAGGAGGAGCGAAAAGACATAATACAAGCTCTGGTAAGGTCTTATAATCACTGTGAATTGTCAATCCACTGATGGATAAGTAGGTGACGTCGCATCGATACCCGGATGATGTCCGTAATCAAAAGGAACAAAAGGGCAAGGGTCTTGTCATTTTGTTGCACGGGTCGCCTGGATCAGGGAAGACTCTTACTGCGGAGACGGCAGCGGAATGCACCGGAAGAGCGTTGCTTTCCGCCTCTCTTTCAGATCTGAATAAATCAGACAAGTAGGCTCCATATCCCTTTGACAAGATGAAACCTGGATACTGACTTATCGCAGTCCGTGGAGATTCGAACGCGAATTGAAGGAGCTCCTGCAATACGCTACCTTGTGGAAAGCTGTAGTCCTCCTCGATGAGGCTGATGTCTTCTTGGAGGCCCGAGAAGATGACTCCAATAACATTCAACGAAACGCACTGGTGGCAGTCTTCCTGAAAGAGCTCGAATATTTCTCCGGAATCGTATTTCTCACAACGAATCGTTTAGCCTCATTTGATCATGCCATGAAGTCGCGCATTCATCTTGCTCTCAGCTACGATGCCCCAGGGAAGGAGCTGCGACGGCAATTGTGGAGACAATCGCTTTCCAACGTCCCCAGTGAGGAGAGGAATAGCTTGGATGATCTTGATGTGGTTGCCGAAAAGCTTGCAGAAAGGAATTTGAATGGACGGGAGATTTACAACACCTTGAATACGGCCCGAACAATAGCCCGTTTCAAGAAGACAGAGCTGCAAGTGAGCCACATCGAAAGTGTGCTCAACGTCAAATTTGCTTTTGAACAGAGGTTGAAAGATGAGAAGAAGCGATTGATGACCGCCGGACAACGCAAAATGGGCTTGAGTGCTGTATTGCGACAGAACTCTATTTTGTCGGACGAGCCCGATGCGATCGAGTAATAAATTGTTCCATCTCCCTAGTCCTCAAGGTGTTTGATAAGTCTCTCTTTGATGACTGAAGACCAGTGATCTTCGTTCTCGCCGGAAGATACGCCAAATGCGGAAGAACTGATCTCAATTGTCTTGTCTTTTGACTTGTGGCCGGCGGCGATGGTCAAATCCGACTTTGCAACCTGGAGTGCCTGTCGGAATTCGTTAGTCATGAGGAGCTACGGATCATGTAGAAAAGCTTGTACCTCGCTCATGACTCTGATGACGGCCTGATTCGCCTCGCCGTCTCTTGGTGGCGCGGCAACATTGAGCTCGACTGCATCGTCGGTAAGGGCGCTGACGCCTTCGCGGTTCTTGTTGACGCCGGGCTTGACGCGACAGTGGATGTGGATGGCCCCCAGAGGTTTTGTTTTCGAGATTTTCGTGAACGTAATCATGGCCATCCGCGCCGCCATAGCCTCATTCGCCTGTCTTGGAGATCAACCAAACTCCCATCGATATAGATATCGAACCGGCGGCAGCGCTGATTCCCTCAGTCAAGTGGAACGACGATATACATCTGTGAAGCTAACAATAAGGCTGAACAGCCGGCACTGTACGAGTTACAGGACTCCGTCGATGCGGGACAGTCCAGGGCACCAGCCCCACCTGAAAGCCAGTGCAGGCTGGTGGTGGCGGATCACCTTCCTGACTTCACCTTCCCACCAGATTCGATAGACTCCATCAACAGTGTTGATTACGTCCCGATTATCCGTCCTTACCATATCACCTCTCAAGCAAATGCCTATTCAAGGCATGAACGATCAGCCCCCCACTTCTCCAGCCTTGGCGGCGAGCAGGCGCAGTTTTGGGGTTACTGCCAATAAATTCCCTCTATAAGTGCCCTCCAGGCCTCATAGCTTCCCAAGCTGAATATTAGCGCTGTATCTTCCCTGTAAGCCACTTCCCTCTAGTCTCACCGGTGCCAAGAATAGGAAATAGCCCCTACTGTATGATAATGCGTCGTCGTGACATAGGTATTATTCACACACCATGAAAACGCTCTTGCATTTGCAATATGTTTGAGGTACAAGACAACGTACTCAGTTCTGAGGGCCCGAATGAATGGGACTTTCACACAAAGCGGTAGATCCCGTGTCTAAGCATATTGGAGGTCACCTTAATTAGCTTGAAGGCGATGCCCAGCACATTCGCAGGAATACCAAAGACATTTTGACTATGTAGATAGAGGCAGTATTACTTCAAGTGCTATGATTTCCGCTGGAGAGAAAATCGTTCTAAATCTTCCTGAAGCTTTCTGTCGAGTCGAAGCACTGTCGCAATCGTGCGTACATCCTGCATTTCTGTTATGGAGAGACGTGTGACCAAGTCTCTTGCTACGTCGAAACATGACAAGTTATAATCAGGACTTGGTGGAGTTGCCCCAAGACCCTCCCAATCGATCAGCAGAAGAGTCCCAAAGACTCGGTCCCTCGGATCTTCGCACTCCAGTGCTTTGGTGAGTAACATGAGGGTACCGAAGTCAATCATTCCCCGTTCTCCAGTGTTGATCAACACCCCCAGTCTCTGCACTACTTCTAAGCAGAAGTCTTGGCTGGCCGAATGTGTGCGAAGTTGTTCATAATCCGGACCGAAAGCTTCCAAAAGCTGATGATAGAGTATGACGAGAGAGTTCCAACTCATTGCTGAAGTTCCACAAAGTAGGACTAGTCGGCCCCTGCCTTCGAATAGCTCTTGCACAACCCATATCCGATGAAAATATGGTCTATGACAAAAATATTCCCAGTGATGACGAAAGTTAAAGATTGATTGCTCGTGCTCTGAGGAAACCAGAGGATGTTGGACGCGTCCTGGTTGCCTATTCGGTCCGAATTCCTCTGCGCTCTTGAGTTCTAAGAAAACTCGGATGAACTCGCACGAGTCATCGTCATCTCCAATACAGGCGAGGACTTTTTCTGCTCGAGCATAAATCTTCCCCATGATCGCGACTTGAGCGCCTTTTTCATGCAAATCATCTTGGTTGATACAAACTGAATCGATCCAGACGTACAAATCTCGGCAGTAGTTTCGAGCTTGCCACATGGCGTAGAAACAATTTGGGCGGACTCTGACATCTCGTCTGCTGATATTTATGGTTCGCTGAGGATTCAAGGGGCCCCAGGTATAGGAGATGGCGTTGAATCTCGGCGCTTGCGACAGTTCACAGCTGATCACAGTGCATCGAATTTGTGTTTCTTCTTGTTCTTCTCGGCCAAAACGGAGTAGTCGGATCTGTGAATTTGGATTTTGTAAAGCCTCGTGCGACATATTACTATTCGTCTGTGTCATGCCACACCAACGAAACCAAATCACCATCGTTTTCATAATTTGGACTGGTGGGTTTAGTTGTTTTTCTGCTTTGGAATTGTAAAGTCTGACGACGACACCCAGGCGGTGCATCGTGGTACTTAGCGACTAGCTAATACAGGATAGAAGAGAGTCAAGGACAGGCTTAGGTTCTATTTCGAGCTCATCCTTCACTACGTAGGATCATATTTTCCATGAATTTCATTGCCGTATGCTTGAAGCGTACCTTTGAGAGTGAATATCAAGCATATCTGAGGAACCGCAAGGCTGTACGTAGTAAAATCTAACCGATCCTAGTAACGGCTGTAGCTCACCGAAGCGTAGCCGATTATAAGTCAACATGGTGTTGACCGGGAGCTCAGCTGCTCAAGGTCAAGTGCAGGTAACGCGGATGTGTGATGTGACAAGGACAATCAAAGCATCATAGTCTCAAGAAGTCTGCCAGGAGCGGAGTTATCACTGCTACTTCAGGCATTTGCATGTGGCCATGCTCTCGACGCATGTTCTCTGGAAAGAATATCGACCTTGACAGAACAGCCGCTTCCGCAGCATAACTGGCTTGATTCTATGCTGCGAAGTAGGGACTGACATATGTCGCCGAGCGGCTTCTCTACTCTGGCACCGTGATCGCGCCTTTTTGTGAACGAAACGCAACGACCACGATTAGTTCGGTGAAGTGGAATAGTCGCGAAGACGAATAGTTGGCCCCCAACTCCTGCGCCAGCAATCAAACAATTGGCTGACCGTTTGGCGGGGGTGCGCCACTTAGCGCATACCAGCAGTCTATAGGCGGCCCCGGCCCCCATTTCACTGCTGCATGAGCTGCGGCTGTCGTGATCAGTCTTGCCCGTGGCGCATCTTTTGGGCGAATCAGGTAATCAAAGATGGTTTTCATTAACAATTAGATTGTTTCTTTACCAATACCATAATCATACAAATCCTCTAGTCTGAAGCGACTATTGCGGCTTGACAATAATGATTGTCATCTGCAATGTAGTGTTGCACCCCGCCAACCAGTAGATACATTCCCCCAAGCCTAGGGCTGCGACTTGAGTCCCGCCTTGATGAACAAGGTCATCAGCATTCCAATGCCTGCCATCCAAGTATGGGTCCGCCAGACGGACATCTTGGGGTTGTCCAGGAGGTAGATGTAGACCCATGTGTAGGCGACCCTGCTGGCAAGATAGCCCAGGGACAGGGAATTCAGGGCGAAAGACGACAAACCCGCAGCATTGCCAGCCGTGACTGCTGCAGCAAACAGCGGCAATCCCTCGAAAGCGTTGGAGCTACAGGCCTCGGCCCTCTGAAATCGCAAACGAAGCTTTACCCAGGTTTGTCAGCTCTGCTTTGGGTTGAAGCCTCGTTATCATCAATAACAACATGGCTTACCTGCTTGTCCAAGCCTTCAACCTTGTCCAACTTGTCGAGAAAAGTCCTAGGGTTGCTTGGATCAAAGTACCTCTTTCCCGGCCCAGTGAGTCCCGAGTAGAAGCGCGGATAGAGGGCGAGGCCCAGCGCGACGGGAAGCTATAGCGCGTGTTAGCGTCGTATTGGGCAAGCTGCATCAAGTCCCATACCGTGTAGTATGAAAGATTGTTCTCGCTGAAGTACGAAGCCATTTTGGGTGTTATTGCTGATTTATTATGATGGAAGACAGGTCAAATTGTGATGCTTAAACTCAGAGTTGATATCAGCACGATGCGCGATGGCAACTCATTCAATTTATTGACATGTGCATGCGGAAAGGAATTGGGGTCTGATCTTCAGCGTTCGCAATCCAGGCCAAATCCGGCCAGCGATAGAGCGATCCCCATGCGCGCTTCGGCAGTAGTGGGGATGCCGCAGTGAGGTCAACAATCTTAGTACAATTACACGCACTATCGCAGCCCCCATAGAAAACCGAACTTGGAATTCAAAGACGTCAGATAACCAATGATGGAACATGACTACCTAATCAAAAGCTTCTACACATCGTCGATAATGTTCAACTTATCTCAACATCGAGCCATTAAAGACCTTGACTGGCACAGACACGTCAGAGATTGGTCCGCTTGTCGGTACCGAGGGCTGAGCTGACCAAGCTAGCCCGTGGACGGCCTGCTATTCATCCGAAACGCCGGGGTACGCCGGACTTGGGAATACAGTTGATTACTTGATGATTGACCGTCGTACCCCCAAAATCCCGAATTCCACGCCGAGGAGGTGGACACCCGCCACGTTCACTGAGATCAGATCTTTGCATCGTAGCCTCCGGCGCCGGGGACACGAGAACAAGGCGCAAACCAGCATATGCAATTTTATGCCATTGGACGGACAACACTGAAAGTGCCCGATCTCCCTCAAGCCAGACATTGCTGATGGCACCTTTCTTTCGACGTCTGATTGAAAGCGCAACGACTCATTCGCGTGGATTGTTGTCGAAAGTTGCCATAACCAAAGTGGCCCGATTTTACCGCCTACAACAATCTCCGTAAAATCAAGAAATTCGGACGCTTGACCTCGTGACAGATGTATCTTTCGCTCTTATGAGTGACTTCGAGACAACTTTGGAGTCATCACATCGGGACGAGCGCTTTCTTCAAGATCAAGCTCCGAGGCCGAAAACTGCTTCATTCTGCATACATATGTAGTTTACTCCACAGCCAATCACTGTCATCATTGAAACAACGCGACTAAGTGATCAGGATCAAGAACGGTATCCCGGTAACAGAAGAAAAAAGCACAGACAATGTACGTCTGCCACAAGTTGGTCCATCTAATTCTCATGTTTGTGGTCGTGCCATAATTATGCAATAACAACCGCTGAGCCTCAAGTCAAACATGGCAAGTTGATTTTACTAGTTACGGCACTATTAAGCTTGCGTGCTCGGCTGGCAGATGGCATCATCACCGAACCCCAGACTTCAGAGGGAGCGTGCCCAATCCCAGAACACTGGGACACGGAACCATGGCGCCCACACCCCGCCATAGAGACAATGCCGGCCGGGAGTAGGTGAAAACATCCACTTATGGTGATGTGATCAGCGCCTTAACTGACGACGATGCGCAACTCGGCCGACATTCTGGGTTACTTAATGGCCAAGAGAACCAAGATGGTCGTCTCTGATCTGCGGATGTCCACGGGTGGTCGACTTGTCTCGGTATCTAACGGAGCAGATCTCATGTTGAAAGCATGATATCTACCATGTCAGAGAAAAGCGAGGTTCGACAGTGGTATCACTGGTATTCACCAGCTGATGGACCCGAAGAGAGGAAGCTGATTGCCAAATTGGATCTGCTGATTGTTCCTTACGCCTTTATCCTATATTGGGTCAAGTATATTGATCAGTCTAACATCAGTAAGTTCGCAGTACAATCAAAATCACATCTACAATTATTTTGCTAATGCCGATCAGATAATGCATACGTTTCTGGAATGTCAGAAGAGCTCAACTTCCAAGGCAATGAGCTTGTTCAGTTCCAAACGATCTTTGTTGTCGGAAACGTCATCGGACTGCTCCCCTTTATATACCTCTTCCCTCGAGTACCCATGTACATTCTCGTCCCGACTTTGGATTTGGGATGGGGTATCTTTACACTACTCCAGTATCGGGCCCAAAGCTATGGCGAAATCATGGCTTATCGTTTTCTTGTGTCGCTATTCGAAGTAAGCACCTAGAAGATCGTTGCATTTCACGCTATTGACTTTAAACAGGCAAGCTACTTTCCCGGAGTTCATTTTGTCCTTGGGAGCTGGTATAGAGGTGATGAGATTGGCCGCCGAGGAGGCATATTCTATGTTGGCCTCACTCTTGGCACCTTGACCGCAGGCCTTCTTCAATCGGCGGCCACGACTTATCTCGACGGTGTGCATGGACTGGCGGGATGGAGGTGGTTATTCATTATTAACGCCATCATCACTCTACCTCTTGCTCTGATCGGCTACTTTGTCTGGCCCGGCACGCCTGCCAAGCCGAATCGATTAGTCCTCAAGGAATCTGAGCTGGACTTGGCACGCTCAAGACTGGCGAAGACGGGCACCAAGGTTCAGAGCACTCCCTTTTCTTTCGCCCTCTTGAAGCGGATCTTTACCAATTGGCGCTTCTACGTTATTGTGTTGTGGGATACATTCTTCTTCAACTCAGGTGCCAACACGGCCGCATTCCTGCTTTGGATCAAGAGCTTACATCGTTTCGACACGGCGACATTGAATCAGCTGGGCACCATCAGTCCCGCGCTGGGCATATTCTTTGTCCTCTTCATCAACTTTAGCGCCGATCTGTGGATTGGGCGTGCCGCTGCCATTACTCTCGCATCCGCCGTCAACTTTACCGGCCTCGTTATACTCGCGGTATGGAACGTGCCCGAGTCGGCCAAGTGGTTTGCCTTTAGTGTCGGCTATTCCTCCGTGGCGGTGTCCTCCGTCCTCTACGGCTGGGCCAATGTAATTCTCAAGGACAATATCGAAGAGCGGTCTCTCACCTTGATATTGATGACCGCGATTGCGACCTCGACGAATGCCTGGATCCCGCTCTTTGTCTATCCGACGGTCGAGGCACCTCGGTATCCCAAGGGGTACGTGTACTCGGCATGCATGGTTGTTTGTCTCGTCATCATGACGCAGATTGTTCGTGTGCTATTCAAAGACGGGTGAGTGACTCGGCATTATTGAATACACTGTGCAGTGATTGACATATCTCAGAAACAAGAACAAAGACGAAGAGCATTCCAGTATTGAACAGGTGCAAGAGGAAGTGAATATGAGACTTGATACTGCTAAGAGAGTCGATGAAGGCGTGGTAGCTGTTTAACTTGATAATAGCTTCTCGTTCATCTATCAATACCAGGCGTCGTCTTTGGCAACAGGTTCATCAAAGGGCAGCCATTCATGCGGTGTTGAGTTTGAATATGGATATCAAGATGTTTCCGAACCGTTGAGCGCAGTAGGCTTGTCTTGCACCGAGTCCACCCCGTCCCATAACGGACCACCAGGGTACACATAATCCGCGTCAAGGCTTTGGAATCGATACAAGCTCAAAGTAGATGCCATTCCTGTGAATAGTTATTAGTCCCTTGAATGCCAACTCAATACTACCGCTACAAAGGCTGTCTTCGGAGTCTTACCCGGAGATGTATGTTGTAAAGCATCGGGAATTTTGATCCCCTCGGGAAGCGAGCCGGAAAAGTCGCTCTCAATTTGGATCTGTGCACAGGAAGGGTACAATTGAGCAGGACTGGATGAGTTGAAGACGGCGTTATGCTCTTCCAGCCCAGTGTTCACTTCGTCCATGCGTAGCAGGTATTGTCCAGCCGGGGTCTGAAGTGGAATCTGGAAAACAAACTAGTCCTCGTCAGCTGAACCTGTGCCCGAACCTAAAGAGCGCAATCAGAAAGAACTCACTCGCTCCGGTAAACCACCGTTGTTGTACGCGCGCCAGCGGATCGGTTCCGTCTGATTGATCATCCACTCTAGCCCTAGAGTGTAGATCTTGACCCAGTCGCCGGCACCGTCGTATTCTGTGACGTTCATGCCATCGGGTACTCGCGATAAGTGTGCCATGACTGGGCCTGGATGATTTATGTCCATGATATGCTGCGAGTCACTGTAAGATGGGCTGCGACAATTCTAATGGAGATCAATGATGTCAAGAATATGTCGACTCACATCGGCGCGATTCGGCGCGCAACTTCCTCTTTCGTTGGGGCAGTCGTACCTGTTGGTAATCTCTGAGCTATGGATCAAGGCTTATGGGTATTACATATGATACCAGATAATTTCGAGAGATCTCGGCTGTCCCGTGGTGTATTCGGATTACGTACCACATTGCATCAACCCATTCCACAGGATCAAACCGGGTATGGGCAAACTCGATAATATCCCCAGCTCTGATCTGAAGGACTTCGGTGCTATTCGCGTGTGCCATATTGTCGCGGCCACATCGTGTCGACTCCACGAGGTCGGTTGCATAGGTGGGTTCGTTATAGATGCGCTCGTTACGGTTGGTATTTGGAATCCACGGCTCGATGAATGGTGCAGTTTTGTTGCTTCAGCTACTGTCAGCTTGCGCCTGCAATTTCGGAGAAGTATCCAAGGGACGAAGAATATGTACCGAATGAAGCGCAAAGGCTCACGCCACTCGCCATTCACGGATATGCGGACAAAGGTAACTGCGATATCGTCAATGATGACCCGGAGGCGAGCAGAGTGTCACCGTACAGTGTGCATCCGACACCGTAATCAATGCCATCAGCGTGGTAATGAATGAATAGTGAAGCATCGTGTGATTTTTCCACAACTCCAAATGAATGAGCTCTGATCATATGTATAGGGCGGCTTCGTTACTCGACGATCAATAGCATGTTCAAGGGCTCTTCTTTAGATCGTGGCTCGTTGTACGATGAAGTAGTGGCAAGCGATTTGAAGTACAAATGGTCAAAAAGGTCACTCGGCATGCAAGAGGTCTAAGTTATCTGCAGACGGAGATCCAGTTGACAAGTCGTTTCTGTCTGAGCCAAGCTACAATGTAGCGGAGAGCTCAACCAGATTCCACCAACTGTAGATGCCAAGACTGCCTGGTTGGGTCACATTTGTTGGAGTACGATTTGATGGATCAAGGTGGCGTCCTGGAGGTCCCTATACGAATATAACACAGCTGTTCAAATTTGAGTGTCATACATGTCCCCGGACTTTTCTTGCCGGTATACCGTAAACAGGGGGTTGTATGGTTCTCTGAAAAGGAACCCACGATGTAATAAAAATGCAGGCTGCGCATATCTGAATTTGGTATCCGGAGTAAGCTCCACCGCTGATAAGCAGATGAACCGGATAGAAAGCCGAATCCTTCGCGGGGTTAGGCTGTGAGTTGTGTGTCAGATGCGAGCGAGTCTCACTGTCTAGGTCTGGTTGGGTTGCTTACCAAGGTAGGCACATATTTGTGCATGGTACTACAAATGAGCTGCAGTCAGATCTTGACTGGACTTGGCGCGAGAAAGTCCAGACTGAGATTCTATTATGTCTCGTGGACAATTTTACCATCTTCATATGTTGATATGATTGAAAGAAACCAAGTACCACAGTATTCATTCATGTTGAAGTGTATTTGTACGATCAACTGATCGAGCATCTCACAGCGGCCCTGTGCCGAAGTCATTTCACAGCATGGCTTGGTCAGGCTTCAAGACGGTTCATATCATAAGATAAGAGCTTTCAAAGCGACGATTTCAAGTGGCACGAGATCTAATAGTATCCGCTGTGAGAAAAATGGGCAACTTCCGTATTCCTTGGTCCTGAGGCGTCACGGTACGACTGCGCGGGAGGTCATTGCGTGGGAGCACGGCAACGTCAATCCTTTGACGGGAAATGCCTACAATAGTGGCATTTAGCTATCGAGAACGAGGTGATCTTTGAATACCGAGCAAATCCACGCAAGCCTGTCCTACTTTGTATCAAGGACACTCGTGGAGCGAATTATATCGCTCGTATTCAGGTGTTCCACGGAAACCCTTGGGATCTAGGGTGGGAGCAAAATCTGAGACAGGTACTTGGCAGCTTATTAGGGATGGTAAGTCTCACTTTTACTCTTTGCTGACCCGACCTTACTAATTTCTCGATACCCAGTAGGCATTCTTCTAGGTGCAACCCGAGCGCGTTCATAGATACGGACACTACTATGGCACCGACCTTCCCCTTAGCCATTCGGTTTGGGCGTTACGGCAACAGCTCATCGCTCGACCTTTGAATAGTACTCCTAGCGTTACAGGGACATTCTCCTGTCACATCGCGCTCTTCCAGTGAGCGCAGAACGGGCAAACTTCCTGAGCAATTACCAACAGAATCGCGCGGTGATCTTGATCAGGTATTTGCACACAATCACGAAGGCTTGCTGCCATAGCCAATAAAATAAATATTAAAATCTCTTAGAATAAAAAATTAATTTTTTTAATAATAAGAAATTTCTTTCATATTTTTAATTATAACTAACTAATCTCTATTCTTATGAACCCATTATAAGCGACTCTGGTAAGACGCAAATTGTCTTCCAGCCGCGTGTACGAGTCGCACCGGCAGACTGGGCAGTGCCATACTCTAGGGCCCCAAACATCGCTTCATGACTTTCTCCAGATGGTCAGATCTGTCCCGCATCTCCTTGTCATATTTTCGGGCAGTAATGGAGACAAACCATCGATCAGCGTAGAAATCAATTTCGCCTTGACCCCTAATTCCATAAGGTACGGCCTATGGTTGCGGCGGGTCCAGCCAATCGAAGGTCATAACATCATCAGAGTAGCCTTATGTGCATACAAGTATACAATACAAGGAGATGCGCTGGAATACACAAGATTTTCCCAGCATAGATAAGATGTGTGCCGTAATTTCGGCTTGGGAACAAAAATTTAGAGTTGAAGTCTTGGGACGGTTGCAGACCATTTCAACACAATTTCAACCGCACCCAGAGTCTCGGTAACTAAAGACAGGCCAAAAGCAATGAACCCCACCTTCCTTGGTAGCTGATGCCAGGGTCCCCTAGCACGCACTCGACTGGCACTGTGGGGTGCAATGGTACCTGTCCTCCAGCGGCCCGCACCTTCAATGTTGGGAGCGCACAGTGCTAGCCGTGCCTGCCACCTCCCCGCGGCCCCTTCCCTCAATGTTTGCCAATTGGCTTTTATGGCGTCATTGGGGTCGTCGGGGTTGGGGGAGCTCCAAACTCGAACCAATTGCCAACCTCGAGCTGTTGCCAATTGAGAGAGCACTGTTAGCACCATTCTTTGAGTTACCGGCAACCTTCGTCCATCAACGCCAGCATCACTCATACAATATACCTGTACCATATCATTCCATCTGTCAATCATTATATAGCTATCATCATGTCTTCCCGCGTGTTCTCTGCACTTCCCCGAGCTCTCGGCCGGCGCGCCGCCCCCCTCCGTGCTACTCGCGTCTCGCAATTCCACACCTCGCGTCCCCTGTTGGTATCGCAGGGCGACTCCCTCCCCAACCGGGACTTCTTGGTTGAGAACAGCCCTGGCAACAAGGTCAACCTCGCCGATGAGTTTGCCAACATCAAGCGTGGTATCGTCATTGGTGTCCCCGCTGCCTTCTCCCCAGCGTGCTCCAACCAGCACATTCCCGGCTACATCAACCACCCCAAGGTTGCCGAGATCATCGGTGAGGGAGGCAAGGTTGTTGTCGTGAGCGTCAATGACCCTTTTGTGTGAGTTTGTCCCGGCGATCAGTCCAATCTCCAGCTTCACGTTTGACGCCTGTCATTCAATGGACACTGGCGGAAGCGTTGAATGAGGGGCACCCGCTGACCATTTCCAATAGCATGAAGGCATGGCAAGACCAGCTTGACCCTGCTGGTGACTCTGGTGTAGGTTGCACTGGGTGATGGTCCGGTCAAGGAGCGAGCTCAATTGCTCGTGAATTGTCCCGGGCCGCCCCGGCCCATACTATCCTTGCACGTGGCTGAATTATCTCTAGATCCGTTTCCTCGCAGACCCTACCGGCGAGTTCACCAGTGCTCTCGAGCTGGACTTTGACAGCGTAGCCATCTTTGGCAACCGCCGTGCCAAGCGTTACGCTCTCGTCCTGGAAGATGGCAAGGTCAAGTCCATCCACGTTGAGCCCGACAACACTGGCACGAATGGTGAGTTATTCAGAACATTGGATTAGCAGCCTATGACTGACACATTGCAGCCTCCCTGGCGGAGAATGTTCTCGGTTAGATATATAGGACATAATGTTGATGGGTGAGGTGGTGGTGGTCGTTTGCTCTTATCTGGTGGCATATTCAGCAAAATAAAAAACAATCACCACCACCCACGTCGTCGCGGAGGGCAAAAAGAAGGTCTGCCTGGGGATCGAACCCAGAATCTCCTGATGTCAACTGATTACTTCCTGAATGAACAGGAGCTGTCGTAGTCAGACGCAATGCCAATTCTGCCAACAGACCAATGAGAAACGCTCGAATTGCTTCGAGGCTTCATGGAAACGACTTGCGTTATTAATTATTATGTTTGTCTTTTGAAGAGATTTTCAGGCTAGAACTCGTCCGGTGTGGGCCGAGTTGTCGCCCTGCGCTTTACTATAGAAAGTGGGTATAGTTGCGTGACCCACCTCATTATACGACGCAGATGCGGCAAAAGCCGTTTCAGTAGCCTAGGAACTGGGTGGTAAGTTCATATCACATGTCGACTAGTCCACTGATAATGTTCACCCCTTAGGGAAATGGGAACGAACGGCGGATGCTCGTTGAAGAATGCACACCTTAAATCCCCAGCTTTAAATCCGGGCTACGCCAGGCCGTAGGTAAGCACTTGATCGGCTATAATCGCTAGCAAGGGGCATGACTGTCTAATATCCGACCCCGCCAAACTTCGACCGCCGTCGCCGGCGGAGTTCTGACTTGTAGCTGGCCATCTTGACTCGGATCATGTCTTTGATTAGCAATTGACGGCAATCTTGTTCCTCCGACTCGTTTGCTCTTGTCGTTATTGATGTTCTTTTCGAAAGTGCCACGCGCAACGATGAGGTAGACACTGTATTCGAAAAACACACTTGCCATGGAAGTCGACGCATTGCCAACGCCAATGGACTCTTCGTCATCATGGGACCCTTCGCTTGCGCAGGGAAGTAATTCTAGGAAACGCAAGATTCGAAAGGGAACTCATAGCTGCTGGTAATTGTATACCACAAGTTTAGCGCACGAGCCCATGACTGAAATGTTACTTCCACAGGGAATGTAAACGGCGCAAGGCCAGGTGTATCTTCGCCGCAGCTGCTGATGACATTTGTGTGGGTTGTCGTCGCCGAGGATTGTCCTGTATTAGACAAGACTTGCCAGAAGAACTATCCCACTCAAAGACCAGCCGTCCCGACATTGATGAAAGACTCGACAAAGTCGAAAGTCTGCTCAGCGAGCTCAATAACAAGTTGCGTAAAGAAGCCCCCTCAGCCAGAGAGAATAATGCAAATGCTGATGGAGGTGTCTCTGATAATGTCGTCGTACATAAACCCAACACGAATCCTGTCCATCTCAGTATCAGTGTCGCAAGTGTGAATCCGTATTCGTGCGGCGAGAGTCACCAGGCCATCACCGCCTCTTTGCTCGCCGCTTGGCCCTCAACCGAAGACACAGAGAATCTCCTTCGAAACAGTCATGGCACAACGCTCTACTGTCATCACCTAAACGCCGGTCATCATTGCCGTTTGACGGAAGAGGACTGGACCACAAAGCCCGCAAAACTACCATTTGTTCCCAGTCCAGAGATGCATCCCGTCGTGTTGGCCAGGCGCATGCTCTGTTGCGTTTTATTTCTTCAGAGTCCCTGCGCTGCCCAGAGATACCTTTTCTCTGAGCCTTTGCGGACAATCATGTATCGAATGCTGACTGCAGTCGTGGGCTTGGTCAACGCCAATGATGAATTGCATGGAAGTTTGGAGAGCGTCGAGTGCTTCATGCTCGAGTCCATGTATCACATGCACTATGGTAACCTTCGAAAGTCATGGCTTGTCAATCGTAGAGCCATGCTCTTGGCACAAATGATTGGGCTACACCATCGCCCAATGCCTCCGATGCAGTCGCTTGATCCTCAGCTCGCGTCAGACCCAATGGCCATATGGTGCCGAATAGTATCGCAAGACCGTTACCTTTGTCTCTTGCTAGGGCTTCCACCAGGATCAAGTAATAAGTGCACTAATGGCCCAACAACCGTGCCGAGGGAATATTGTTGTACCAGTCGCAGGATTGAGTTGTTACTACACAACATTGGCGCCAAGATATTGGAGCGCAATGAGACTAGACGTCTCGAATACAGTCAAGACTTGATCATTGACGCAGAACTGCTCGAACTTGCACATAACGCACCCGAGGGCTATTGGACCGCGCCACGAATGGACGGAGTGGCATCCGGCTCGTTTGCTGATGCACTGGCTGTCAATACCCTTACCAGACAGGTCATGTACTACCATCTCCTCAACCAACTTCATTGGCCCTACCTCTTGAATACGCTACATTGTGAGGGCCACGGCCGCTCCACCAAGCACGAGGAATACTCTGCCATGACGTGCGTTCATGCGAGCCGCGAGATCCTTAATCGCTTCATCCTATATCGGAACTTTAATTCTGCTTCTCAATGCTTCAGACCAGTAGACTTCCTGGCCATCACAGCTGTGCTCACACTGCTCTTGGCACACTCAGATATCTACTACTCCAGCCTCTTGCCCGAAGGCGAGGGCAAGCGCACCGACTATCTCGCGCATCAGCGTCTTGGCGACCGTGTCTTGTTGGATCAGGCCATGAAGCAGCTCGAGACAGTCAGCGAATGCAATCTGGACACGACCAGTATTGGACGCCTGGAGGAGCTCCGATCTTTGATACGCCTCAAGATGGAGGCGACTCGAGATAACAATTTCATCCGCATAGCTGCAAAACCTCAGGAGCGAGGGTCCGAACAACCGCAGTGTACGGCAAGCACAAATGCAGGTGAACTACAATTTCCGGCGCCCTATTTTGGCACGATCCGCATCTCACAGGGTGGTACCATTTCGAAGACGTTCTCTCAAGCCGACACAGTGGCTGGATCGTCTTATGGCTTTGATTCTTCAGAGGCAGTCGCGCCCACTTCCAGCGGGGTCATGAGCCACCCGGCCAGCTGGAATTGGGATTTTGGATCACAGCCCTCGAATATTCCTGCTGCTGCTGGCAGCGACAAGTGGGCATTTCAAGGTGTAGACGCGGTCTTTTTTGATACGTTGATGATGGGAAGACTTCCAGACAAGGGAGCTAGTATGGACGATTATTCGACATGATATGACAAAACCTGCAAATATATCATTTTCCTTAATCCCAAGTCATCAGCTACCAGGAAGGAAGCCAAGTTCCACATCCATCTATACAAAAGATTGCGAATTTGACATGCCAAAATTGTACTACGCCTGGGGCAATAAAAAGTCAATCCAGGGCTATCAACTAGATCGAATAGCAGTCGCTGAAGACGTGTATAAGCTTTCGACGTTCTAGTATAGCCCCAAACTCGTGCCATGAGAAGCTAGATTTCCTACCGGGGCATGGGTTTAACGGAGTTTTCGGACTCTTCAGACTAATCTATTTGATTTAGTGGCAGAGCATCGTCGTACTCCTATAATTTGGAGGTGCCGACCCACCCCTCTTATCAGATCTACGACTCCAAATTGGTACCGCCGTTGACGGCGGTCCAAACAGGCTGAAAAGCAATAATAGCATTTTCACTATCCCCGAATGGCACAGCATGAAGCTTTGATTTGACAGAGGGTCGGACGAATCGTACCTTGAATTTATAAGCTAGCTATGCTTGCATGATACTTGATGACTCAAAGATGTGCGGCTGTACCTATATCACCAATTGTCTCTCCATGCTAGAATTCTGTATCGCCCGGACCTTGTGACAGCATAGATCACAACGTTCGCGTCCACTACGACAATGGCAGAAAAATCAGAGACGACACGGCTAGACTCGCCAAATGGGGAGGTCAATGTCAATGTTCGTACCAGCAGCGGCTCGGACACGGAAGTCCCTGACACCTTTACCAAGCAACAAGAGATACCGCAAGATGACAAGGCGACATCACCGCCCAACGAAATCGTCTATCCGCATGGCACGCAACTGGTTCTGATCATGGCTTCAGTCATGCTCAATCTATTCCTCGCTGCCTTGGATCAGGTTCGTTTTGATAATACACAAATTCTGGTGAAAGCAAGAGACTAATACGTTGTCATTTCCAGACCATTGTAGCCACCGCCATCCCTAGCATCACCAACGAATTCCACGGCCTCGAAAAGGTGTCGTGGTACGGATCCGCCTACTTCATGACCTTTGCCGGCTGCCTGCCCACCTGGGGCAAAGCATATCGGTACTTTCCCGTGAAATGGGGATACCTCTTGTCCCTCTTCATCTTTGAGCTGGGCAGCCTCATCTGCGCCGTGGCGCCCAACGCCAACGCCCTCATCGCGGGCCGCGCCATTGCCGGCGTCGGCTGCTCGGGCCTGGGCTCGGGCGCCTTCCTCGCCGTGGCCCTCGCCGGCGAGCCCCGCCGCCGCGCCATGCTCATGGGCATCCTCGTGAGTAACTATGGCATCGCGGCCGTGTGCGGCCCCCTGATTGGCGGCGCCTTCACCGCTAACGTCTCGTGGCGGTGGTGTTTCTACATCAACCTGCCCATTGGCGCCGTGTCGGCGCTGACGACGCTGGTCTCCTTCAACCTGCCGATTAAACCCGTCAAGGCGCCCCTGCGCGAGAAGTTGGCGCAGCTTGATTTTGGCGGCACGCTCTTGTTGATGGGTGCCGTGATTAGCTTTATCCTGGCGCTGCAGTATGGTGGCCAGACCATGCCGTAAGTACTTCCGAAAAATGAACGAGCCCCTCACACTTCATTGTATTTGTGTGCATGGGGATTTATTTCCCAGTCCTGAAGTTTTGTACTGGGAAATATTTCACTCGCTTTACTTGGATCGATCCAAATATTGCATATCCATACACGCAGAAAAAATAAGATGAGAAGCTAATGCATTTCAATCTTCCAGTTGGCAGAGCAGCACTGTAATCGGTCTTCTGGTTGGCTTCGTCGTCATCACTGTCGCCTTCTTCACATGGGAGGTATGGCGAGGCGAGCGCGCGATGATTGTGTTCAGACTGTTACGGAAGCGCGTTGTCTGGGTGCCTGTGATGTTTCAGTTTTTCTTTGCGGGAACGTATTTCATTTCTCTCTATGTGAGTATTAAACACTATGAAATATTTCCTCATATTTATTGGAAGAAATATGTCGAGAATATCATTTGTCATCTTCAAGACTGACCTGTGCTTGATACCCACAGTACCTACCCGTTTTCTTCCAGAGCATAGACGGTGTCAGCCCGTCAGACTCGGGCGTGCGCAATCTGCCCCTGGTCTTGACGCTGGGCGTGGCCTCCATTGCCTCGGGTCTAGTCATGTCCAAATTTGGCCATACGATGCCAGTCATGCTGGTTGGAAGCTCGCTGGCGACCATTGCCTGCGGTCTGTTCTACATGCTCGACAGCGACTCGCCCTCGGGCTGGTGGATCGGGTTTCAAATTATCGGCGGCGCGGCTTGGGGGAGCACCTGGCAGTGTGGCGTCGCCACGGTGCAGAGTGCAAGCGAAATGGCCGACTTGCCGCTGGTGACTTCTCTCGTATTATGTCAGTATATGCGGGCTGCTGCTCGTTATCGATCCATCCAAGCTAACCTGCATCTTAGTATTCCAATCACTCGGCGGTACCTTGGGTCTCTCTGCTGCCCAGTGTGCCTTTGACAACAAGCTCGTCGAAACCCTGGCCCGGACCGTTCCAGGTATCGATCCAAGTGTCGTGCTAGCCACCGGAGTAACAGGCATTAGAGCGTCTTTCGCTCCCGATGAGGTGACTGGGATCCTCTTGGCATATCTCGCCGGACTGAGAGTCGTCTGGGCAATGTGCATCAGTTTCGGCGGTTGCGCCGTCTTGCTCTGCTTCTTGGGTCCTTGGAAGAGACTACACAAGGGAGCAGCGGCTAAGAAGAACGTGGAAAGTAGTGATGAAAAATCTCCCGATGTATGAAGAAGGCGCGCCAATCATTAGATTTATGTTGCATTGTCATCGCTTTGGCTGGTTTACCTGTCTCGCTCCTATAGTCTACCGCGGCAGGGGACGACAACACTGAAGCTATCTCCCAATATTTGTTTGCTACACAGATATAGTATAGAAACATGTCACAAGTTGTTGCCTATAATGGGTGCAAAGACTTTACTCAATATGTGTGATTATAAAGAATGATGCGAGATAGAGACTAAAGACCTACTTTGCAGGCATTAAACACGGTTAGAGTTTTGCAGCCACGTTCCATATTTTTTTCCAGTCTGCATGCTTTATAGACTCATGAATTCATGAGATACGACGGGCAATTGAGACGACAAGGAAGTTCACTTCACTTTGAAAAAGATCGGCCACCAAATCACATCACTTTCATAGGCACGTAGCTTGGTAGTCGCTAATGGGACATTGCCCATGAAATTCCTCTAACTCAATTGATCATGATGCGCTGCCGAGCGGAAATGCTAAATAAACCCACAAGAATAGACAGCCCTCTCTTGAATGTCCAGTCTAACGCCATGTACGCCGCTTCATGGCGTGCTATAATGCACAAAGTCGTATTTCGCTATTGGTAAGCAGGATTTGCTGCCAGTAAGCCCATGACAGTCGCGTCACCCCGCCAACTCTATTTGCGAGCACCAGCACCCGCAGGCTTCAGATCTAGGTTGAATGTCCAGCGACCTAGATAGGCAGGTTAAGTTAGTCGTCTGTCGTGCTGAAAGAGTATAAACAAGTAGGCACATAGCCAACACGATGCTGGCGAGCTGAGGGAGTGGATGGAGATAGCAACTCACCGTTTGCCAAGTTTTCAGCAGTATCTTCCAACAAGATGACACGGCGCTTGTTGCAGTATGCCGTCTTGTCCATGATGACCACCTTTAACTTGGGGTCTGCCAGGTCGGCAACAGGTTTCTCAAACATCTCGGACAGATTCTCGACTGCCATTTCTAAATCTTTCTGGTTGTCTTCAAAAATTTCGGTAAGGTTGTTGCGAGCAAGATAGAAGGCAAAAGCATATGTCCACTTGAGCGTCTGTCGACAAGTCTGTAGTGCCTGAGATGCAGAGTTGAGGTATTGAACCTCAATCCAGGACATGCCAGATGCAGTCTGTAGCTGCACCATCTTCTTTTCCGTCTTTACGTATATATCCTTGTCGAGCCGGGCGGACTGCTCGTGGTTGGCATAGCGGTTATAGTAGTGCAGGTAGCGTTCTAGCGACTTACGCGACTGCGCCTGAGCATCTCTCGCGTCGGTACCGCTCTTCTCATCAAATCGACTGCAGTTGTACCAGCTAGTGCCGTGTTCTGACCACAAACCCATGCACATCCAGCAGAACTCATGCTTGCACTTCCTGCAGGTCATGTGGTTGCAACCTCCGTTCTTTTCGATCGTTGAATTGCAGCGAGGGCATTCTTTGGTGTTAGCCGAGATCCAGTTGGCTGTTTCGCTGTCGTCGGCGCACTTCTTCAACCACTGCTTCACGAGCTCGCATGGTGCAGGCTGGTGATCATTTAATATGCAACCAAAGCAGAAGCGATGGCCGCAATCGCAGGCTACCGTAGGGACAACCTTATCCAAATCCTTCTTCTTGACGGCGCATTCAACGGCATTTTCACAGTCGGGGGCTGGGCACCACTTCAAGATGTCTTTATCTTCCACGTACGTACGATTGAGCAGCTCTTGATATCGACCAGCCAAATCGGGCGTCACAAGGATGTCGAGCGATCGAGCATCAATAATTCTTGAACACCCCTCTGATGGACATTGAATCCTGGCAGCCTCGCCTTCTTCGCGGATTTTTTGCGTCAAATACTGGCGATAGCAGTCGACGCAAAATCTATGACCGCATTTCAGAGCAAAAGACTGAAGGCCGTCGTCCTCGTCGCAACAAATGTCACACATGAAGCCGGGGACAGTCTCAAGTTTCGGTAGGTTGTCGCTTGTCGATTTGAGTCCAGCAGCCTCGAGGACCTCGGTACCGTTCTCCATGTAATCCTCAATCAGACGCTCCTTGTTCCACCGAAAGTGTCGAAGGAGAATTGCGGCGTCTTCGGGCTGCATCTCGAGAATCATGTTGACTTCATCCATCATGACAGTTTGTTGGGTTTTGATATCGTTCGGCGTGTGGACCTTGAAGCTGATATCGTAAGCAACCCTTTTCTTGGACTCCTTGACGGAGCCATTATCGGGTTCGTCATCGACGTCTTCGTCAAAAGCGTCAAAGTCCTCGGCGTCATCGCTGTCGTCTTGGAGGTTGAAATCCTCTTCGCTGCCCAGAGTCGAGGCGAGGTCCTCGTCAGAGTCCATGGTGGCGGGAGTGGGAGGGGCGTGGTCCTGTTCGGCCCTTACGGAGGCGATCTTCTTGTTATGAGCGCTTGCCGCAGCCTCAGCCGCCTTCCGCTTCCTAGTTGTCGGCGGAATCTTGTCTCGTGATGTTGTTGCCAAACGGGACGTCGTTTGACAACAAAAACGAGAGAGAACAGGGATGGGGATGGAGGTTGGGTTGAGTTGAGTGATGTAAGGTGCAGAAGGTTAGGTTGGATGCAGTGGGCTGCGTGACTTGGAAGTTTGGCGAGCCCCAGTGCGTGTCACAGCTGGCTGCTGCAATGATGAAGTGAATCAATCAATCGGGGCTCCCGTTCCTACTACCTAAGGCTTAGTAGAGTGGAGGGAGGGGCAAGGGAGGCGGGCGTGATTCGGGCCAGTCGGGACTTGATTGGGGGCAGTTCCGGGGCGCTGATAGCGTTTGATGAAGCAGATGCATGCAGAAATGATGGGGAAGAGAAGAAGACGAAAAGGTTAACCACAGTGTCGGTGATGGATGACAAGAGATTAGGAACCAGAACGGTGCGTTCAAATACAAAGAGAGTCAGTTACTAAAATGTAATGACGAAAAAGGGTGGTGGTCCGCGTCCCTGGATTTGTTGGTGTTTGTGACGGAGGAAGAGGCTCGAGGGCGGTTGGCGGGCTGGCTGGCAGGAGTGAGTCTACGTACTACTCCGTAGGTAATGAACGACTGGAAATCATTATGTACGATGGAAAGTTGGCAGTCCAAAGCGCCTCTCCCTCGTGGGAAAGTGGGTTGGTCAGCCGACTTGCAGGCAGACACCACTGGCGCCCCGCGCTAAAAAGAGATAAAATGCTTGACCAACTCCCAGTAATTGCTACTAATTCTAGGCACCTAGCCTCCCGTGCTGGGGTGCCGGCTCTTTCCCTGGTTTTGCCCTGGCTTGCTGCTATGAATGCCTGTATGCTTGCCTGTTGCTGGGCCCGGTTTGAGTGGACGCTCGGGACGTTTGGGAGGGTGTGTCCCTTCGAGTCACGCTTTCCACCCTTTTGCCTTAGCAAAGAGTCAGGCGACTACTTGACTGTGCAGGTCTGGTTCAATTGCTTGCTGGTTTTTGTGATTCCATCAAAATTTTCCAGTCTCTTCGATTCGGAATGCGCATGCACATGTATAAGGAGCTGGCAGGTACCTAAGAGATGCATTGCCACTTGGCTTCACCCGGCTTGTCCATCCCAACACGGAACGGAAGATAAGCGATAGCAAAACTTAGGTAATCATGCCATCATTGGCTGTTTACAAGTCGGGCAGAAATCAAAATAGCCTTCTTCCATCGTGGATGGCGCATTCTAGCCAGTCCATTATGCGGTGCATATTAGCGGAGCATTTTTCTGAACTGTAACTCTTGTCCCCTTTCATGTCGCGGTCCAGAGTCGGGCATCGTGATGGAAATGCGTGACAACTCGCAACATCCAATATTGCCTGCACCTGGCATTTTCACACACACACATCGGACGTTCTTCGAATCAATAATATGATGCTGTGATATCTATGCATAGGGGAAAATGTTCAAGCATTTCATGCAGGCCACGGAATGTCCCTATCATCATGTTTCCCAAGCTTGATTATACTCTTCTACTGCTGAAACTTTCAAAAGATCCAGGGGTATGGCTCGGACCGCTTGCAGCGTGCCACATGGGCGAGAAGCATATAGCTACACTTTAGTTGACCACATTGAAATTTTATTCATATTAACCGTACGTCTGCTTCGAAAAGAATTCATTCGTGTCATCATTATGCGCCTGATCCATATATCGAGTGGAAATATATACAACGAAATGAATGGGATCGAATGGGATCACCATGGGATATATGGTGTCGTGAGGTAGCTTGAGCTCAACGACCTTAAAAGAATCCAACCGCTTCCAGTGCTTGTGCCCTGGGCATGGTCTCTATATTCTCCCTGCATTTCCAGCAATCTCGTGGAGTACATCTAGTCTTGCTGCCGATCGGTTTGCCACAACTGCCAAACACGTTGCCCTTGGACAAGGTAGCTTTGCATGTCTTCTCGGATATCAAGACTGTGTCTTCGTGACCGCAGAGGAAGCAGCTTCGAGTGTGAGAAATGTAGTTGCACATTCTATAGGGGCAATCGATTAGTCTGGATCCAGCGGTACAGTTTGCTCCAGGACAGCACATACTTGGAGCTGCTTGCTTGTCCAGCATTTAGAGAATATTTGGTTGCTCATGAGATAAGTTTGAAATCTAGACCATGAGAATGGTGTCGAGCAGTGCAGTAGTATAATGATTAGTTGAATAGACTCGAGAAGTGCAGATGTGAAGGACCGAAGGTGAACCTTTATAGCATTTGGACTATCATTTTCACATCAAGGGTCGAAGGATATATCATATATAAGGACTGCAGGTGATCGCCGCCATCAGCTAATTATGGTATGACTGCAGTTCTTATTATTGTCCGCAGCTAGTTGAAGCACCAATGACAAACCTTGACGAGTAAAATGCGAACAGACTCAGCAATACAAAATGTCTGGCACCACGTCCTCGAGCATGCCGAGCAGCCACAATTTCGCAATGTGATGACCGTCTTGACGACCAAGGGGTTGACGTGTAAATCACTACCATGCGCTGGAGTCGAACTTTTGAGGGCCGCGAAGGTCTAGATGCAGGCGACCTGCAAGCAGTTCGGCGGATGTTGCACTGCGCGCCAAGCTTGACCAAGGATGCATACATATGAACCCAGGTAGGTATGCATCAGTTCATGGAGTCGAGGCATCGATCCTATAGGATCGCGTGTGTCTGTTTGACCAAGAGAGACTCGAGTATCTTCGATCGAGTTCGCTTGAGGATTAATTCCGGACGCAAGGTCGAGTACCTATGTATGCAGGCCAAAGCCACTTTCTCGGATAGATTGGGCAGCGGACATAACCAAGTTCACCATGCATGGCAACAAACGGGCAGAAGCAAACCACGTTTACTAGGAAAACTGTCACCGCAGGTATTTAAATTGGCCACTGCACCTAGCTCGGCACTCGAGATCACTCTACCACTAGGATCACAAAGGTCTTGCAGAAGGCCCTAGAAATTGCAGATGCACATACAACATGGTCCAGGTAGCTGAACCGTCACAGCGCCATGACAAGCAAATTCGTGCAGCAGACGGGCATGGTCTGTTGTTTTATTCACAAATTGCAACTAGAATTGAATCTCCTTCGTCAATCTAGGCGAAACTTTTGCATGTGCAAGTAGCACTCTTGTTTGGTGGGAACTGCTGGTTCGAGTTGCTGAATTGGTGTTCCTGCAAGTAGGTAGCCCACGTCCGCGAATCATTGGAAGGACTGGCCGGCATGGCACACACTGGCCGTGTCTCATAAACGCCTCAACGCCGCACGCCATGTTCCCAGTGCCATGGCTTCGTGAGAGAGAGAAAGATCAACCGAAAAATGCACAGTTCGCTGGTGAGCCGTATACCCGGGTATGGGGATGAACCAAGACGCCCAATCTCTCAGCTGCCCCTAGGGGGGAAGCTGGATGGCTGCGGATCACCATCGCTGGTGATTCTGACCCACTTCATCCCAGTGAGATAGGCCCAAGAGCCCTCCCACCTCTCCAGACGCAGTGCGTCCTCCTCTGTGGTAGTCTCGGGCGTTACTGAACAGGCGTTAGTGACACAAGCAACACATGGTTTGTGGCACAGAAGCAGCTAGGAAACACGCATGAGGAGGGGGCAATACTCACAGAAGCCACTCTGATACTCCTTCTCCAGCACGTTGATCTTGGCCTTGAGGAGGTCTTCTTTGGTGCTTGCAGGACGGCCAGGCCGGCGGGCCTTCTTGAGCTCGTTGAGCTCCTCATCGTACTGATGCACAAAGCTAGCCACGTTGATCGTAAATCAGCACATTGCACAGAAACGCAGCATCGGACTGTCATGGAATGGACGGCTGGTTGCCTTACCCGTTGATGAGCTCCTTGACGGTCTCTAGTTGTAGAGGCTTGCCCTGATTCTGCTTGACAGCCTCTTGAAAGTAGGCAGCACGGTCGACTATAGTGAAGTGTCAGCAGGGTCATGGAAGCAGAATAATAGTCTCGGCAGACAAAAAGCACTTACGCCAAGGTTGGTCGTTTCTCTTCCTCGCGGCGGCGACCTTCTCTAGCTTCTCATCTCTGGCTTGAGCTCTGCCGAGTCTCTTGGAGTCTCGCGAGAATTGGTGGATGGCCTCGATTGGGCCCTTTTTCTTCGCTATTCTCTTGCGAGTCTTTTCCAAAGAAGTACCCATTGTAAAAATGTGGCAAGAGAGATTCGAATTTGATAATATTCCTCGCGATTTCGTAGATATCCGAGTATTGCCAGCTAATAAGCAGTTCCCAGGTCTAACAACGACTGATTTTCTTTCACCGATAAGATCTTTTTTTCCAAGGTGGGGCACAAACCGTCAAGTCGGGTCGAGTATCGACTGAAGTCCGGCTCTTCACACTTGGCGACGATCAGTAAGTTCTAGCGCCCATAGGCACTCAAACCCTGGTTGCAGCGGAAACTCCACTGCTAACGCCGGTTGCTAGGCCAGCAAATCTAGCGTCCAGAACGGGCATTCGGTTGCCCCGCTTGCCTATTGTGGCCCCAAAGTCCAAAGTCCTCAACGCGTCTTCTCGTTTATCGATAACTCGACACACGGTTCAAGTCGCGTCACAGCGCCTTCCCGTTCATTGTGACCCTCTCAAATCGTGAAATTGAAATCCGGGGTAAGTATCTCATTGTCACAATCTCGACTTTTTGTATTCTTTCGACTCGTTTCATCGCCATCGTTTCCCTCACCGCGGGCCTTCCATCGTCGCCGCTCGACATCCGCACAACCCCCTGCATCTGGAAGTTTGTTGACTGGGTCTTTGTTTATTTATCACCGGCGCGTCAAGCTTCTTCGCTTCTTCACAACCACGGTTTCGAGGCGCAGAGGCACTAAATTCACTGCTATTCGCTTGTGGTGACACTCAAACTGCTCAACTCCACGACTGTCCCGCGCACGACCTGAAATAATCAATGGCCTGATTCTTCACTCTGATTGCTCTTTCGTGCCTCAGACCGCTCGACGACAAGGCATGTGCTGATCGCCACAATGGGTGTTTCCGGTAAGGATTACCGCTGCTGCCCGACAACTGCTGCTGCTGCTGCTGCATCAGGCAGAGAACCAGGCTGACACGAAAACAGGTCTGCTCCCTCTATTGAAGTCCATTCAACGTCCCACGGAGCTTAAGCAACATGCTGGCGAAACATTCGCTGTCGACGCTTATGGCTGGCTTCACAGAGGCTCGATATCATGTGCTATTGAGCTTGCACAGGGTAAACCGACACAAAAGTATGTCGAACTCCCACATTGACTTGATGTGTTTTGGCTCACGTTTGGCACAGATATGTCTCATTCTGCATGCGTCGAGTCAGGATGATGCAGCATTTTGGCGTCACCCCCTATTTGGTCTTCGACGGCGGATATCTTCCAAGCAAGGCCGGAGAAGAGGCGCACCGCAAACAGCGCCGGGAGGACAGTCGGAAAGCAGGCATGGAATTGCTCAAGGCCGGAAAACCCACACTGGCACACAAGGAGCTACAGAAATCCGTCAACATCTCTCCCGAAATGGCCCGCAACCTCATTGAAGAGCTCAAGAAACTAGGCCTTCCCTATGTTGTCGCGCCTTACGAGGCCGATGCCCAAATGGTCTATCTCGAACGTCAGGGTCTCGTTAGTGGCATCGTTTCAGAAGACTCCGATCTTTTGGTGTTTGGTGCGAAGAGACTCTTGACCAAACTTGATGATCACGGCCAATGCATCGAGATCAACCGCCGAGACTTTGCTGCCTGCAGAGATCTTCACTTGGTAGATTGGACAGATGCTCAGTTCCGCCACATGGCCATCTTTGGAGGTTGCGATTACTCTTCTGGAATAAAGGACTTTGGACTAAAGACAGCATATCGTATGCTGCGAAAATACAAAACTCCCGAAAAGGTCATCAAAAGAATACTGTTGGAGGGCAAACTTCGCGTCCCGTCGGAGTACCTGAAGGAGTTTCAACAAGCAGAGCTCACCTTTCTCTATCAACGAGTCTACTGTCCCAATGCTCAAGAACAGGTCTTCCTTACTCCTCTGCCGGAAGGGGTCGACGCCGAGGAAATGCCGTTTATCGGGGCAGCTATCGAGCCAGCAACTTCTCAAGCTATTGCTCGGGGCGATCTTGATCCTATTACAAAGGAGCCTATTGTCTTGCCACTCTCTCCTGCCTCCAGGAAGCGCCGAGCCTCTTCATCGGTTGAGGAAAGCCAGAACACAACAGTTCCGCCCAAACCTATAGAGTCCTACTTCAAAAAGGACCGCCGTATTCCTCTCGGCAACATGGACGCCAACTGCTTTTCTGTTGATACACAACGCGTGGCGGCCATGACAGACAATGGCGAAAGGCCGATTGTCTTTCCTCTACCTCGTCCCTATGTTGACGACACAAATGCCAGGCCCAATAACGCGCCTCGACCTTACACTTCACAGAACTCGAGTGCGCCTGCTCGGACCCTTCGAAGACGTACTGAGCCAATTGAGAGCATTTTGACCGATCTGGGTGCCGGTTCGGGTCCTGCTCCACGTCGTCAAACGCTTGGCCCTACGCAAAGAGCTGCGACTGTTCCACCACGAGCCGGCTTGTCCTCCCGGCCACCAAAGAAAGCAAGACTATGTGATGATGGCAACACAGACGCCAAGCCAAACAAAGAAGTCAGCAAATTTTTCCCATCTGGCTCGAATAAATCGGTTCCTGCAAAGTCAGAGGGTTACTTGATGTCGGATGATTCGATCGAGGATGTTTTCCGAGATCTCCCGGATATGGATGAATGGGCATCTCCTAAGAAAGGAAAACAGATTTTGGTATTCGAAGAGCGCGCTCAAATTCAGGATCACGACATTCCTAAGGATGACGATAAAGAGACCACTAAACAGATCTCACAAAGCGAGGCGACAACCTCCGAGACGCCTCTCCAGCCAAGTCTCAGAAGATACGCCTTCGATGGACCTTCTACTTCGACTTCGGCAAACCTGCGCCGCACTTCACAGGTTCAGCCAACACCAAGCTATTCAGTCCAATCCTCGAGCACTCGCTCCACCCCGGGTTCGTTGACTTGGTCTGCCAGCACCGCGGCTACAATGCAGGCAACGCCTTCGACCCCTGTTATGACTCCCTTGCAGCGCCTTGGTGCTCGAGCACTAGGCGCAAAGAAACAACCGCCTACGCCAACCTTTGCTGTCCCGAAACCGGTCAAGAGACGAAGTGCAGGAAGACGAAGCCTCGACGATTTGCCAGTGAACCCGGCTTTTATCCCACTGCCTCCGGTAGACGTTACGGAAGTTGAGGCTCTGCACAAGACAGAAGGCAGCGAAGACTTTATCGTACCAGAAAGCGAGAATGAAGATGAAGGACAGGAAAATGTGGGAAAGAGAGCCAACAGGTCGACTAGACTTGACCTTTCGCGATTCTTATTTGCTTAAGAATGTACAAATATATTGGCATGTTTTGGTGTTGGGGTTTCGACTTGTACAGTTTTGATCATTTGGTTAAAGTCGAGGCCGGCATGGCGACAGTATTCTGCATTGATTCATTCATCCACGCACGCATGGCATAGGCGTTTATAGGTTTCAAGGCAAAGGGGGAAAATAAACGGTTAGGAAATAGATATGGCAATCAATCGTTGCGACAACGTGTATAGATGTTGTTTTCTCTTCACAGAACTTGGGTTCGATCAGACGTAATACGACTACTGTATATTGTATATGATGAGAATCATGCTGCCAGATGCCTGCGACTATTGGTGTTCTAGTGACGGGCAATCTTCAAATCGTTGGACAACGCTGACGGCAATGAACATATGTACATCCATCAGCCATAAGTGTCAAGTGGCAAAAAGGTCCAGATTCGAGAGGGTCCAATCTAGGCAGGAAAGTGAGTCTTTGTATGAAGTTCCACTCGATTAGTTCTTGATAGAATATCGTGCGACTCTGCTATTGGCTATTTGATCCAGCTCTGTGGATAAGTGGCCCGTGCTTCGAGCTCAAGGGTGCTTCAAAAAATTTAGGACCTCGAGGCTCTGTTAGACCATGAGTACCGTCGCAAACTTCCATCACAACCACTACAAATTCCGTGATACCCGTATTGACTTTTTTGCACAACGACGCGACCTTTTTCTTTGAAACAACAGCTCTTACAAGTCGACTCACAGTTCAAGATGATGTCCATGCGAGCAATTGCGCGCTCTGCGCCCCGCGGCATCGTCCGCATCAGCTCCACTGCTCTTAGACAACCCACAGTCGCTCGCTCGAGTCTGGTCAAGTCGACTTCTTGGGCACCTCTTCGCTCGACACAATTCACATCTGCCTTCTCGACAACTCTCTACAGGAGGGCCCCCGCCGGTGAGGTCGATGAGGAGCTCTCGGCCAAGCTGGACAGCGAGCTTTCGTACGAGAATGAGCTCAAGGACAGCGAACCCACTCCCGCCAGCGTCAAGGACTTTTTGGAGAACAGCCCATTCGAGCTCATCGACACGCCCGGCAAGCAGGATGTCATCCTGAAGCGCAAGTTTGGTAACGAGAGGTAAGTGATATGCGGGATCCCTTTTCGAGTCATCGCATGAAGAGTACTAACATGATTTGCAGCATCACCGTCTCCTTCTCCATCTCTGACCTTACCAACTACGAGCCCGACCTGTACAACGAGGATGATGCCATGACTGATGAGCAGTTCGAGAACCCCGAGTCGCAGCGCGCTGTTGAGGAGGAGGCCGAGGGTCTCGAGGGTGAGGAGAGCGACGCCGCTCCCCCGTGCCGCCTGAACATTGTCGTCGAGAAGGACGGCAAGGGCGCTCTCAACATTGAGGCTCTCGCCCAGGACGGCCAGATCATGGTCGAGAACTTTTACTACTACGACAACGCCAAGTTCGCCCACAGCACAGACGCCGAGGTCACCCACCAGGCCCAGGACGCCTTCCCCGGCCCTCCCTTCGGCACCCTTGACGAGGACCTCCAGATCCTGCTTGAGCGCTACCTCGAGGAGCGCGGCGTCACTCAGGCCCTGGCTGTCTTTGTGCCCGACTACATGGACCTCAAGGAGCAGAAGGAGTACCAGTCCTGGTTGAAGAACGTCAAGGCCTTCATTGATGCATAAGCGATCTTCAATAGGCCGCGGTGTTTCTGTATGATATGATAATTGGGATACTGGACAAAAGCGAACAAGGCTCCGAAAAGAAGAGTTGCAGCTCCAGCATGTGTGTACGATGCTAAAAACCAAAATATTGTAAAATTTTCCACTCTACGAAATGCAACTGTAAAATAATCAAGGACGAACTGGGAACTGCTTGCTGGCAGCAGGATTACATCAAGCGGTTGAATACAAAATAAAGAAGTAATGACTCCCTCATCTCTTGCGTCTTGGTACCTTGTGCTCTCATTTGTAAAATATCGTAACACATACCGTGTCTATTACCCCGTATTGCAGCAGCTATCATAGAGAGCGGATATTTCAGAGGATCATGATATTAGAAACCCCAGATTCCCGAAAACACTTCTAGTAATCCGGTGTCACTTCATTCCACGACTACTCAGCGATAAGAAGAGAGTTTATGCTTCCATTACAGGGTTTCCGCCTAGCTGTCATTCGATTCGGAATCAACCTTACTGCTTTCCCCGCTCCCTGGTCCCAAGAACATCACTTCGTTCGGCTTCGAAATCATTAAATTGCAGGTGGCTCAATTAGAATTTGCGGCTAGAAAGCTAGAAAACCAATGAACAATGTGTGTAATTAGTAAGAGCCTTGTGTGGTGGGAACTCACAACGAAATAGTGAAAGTATGTGACCCGGACATCCGGGCCTCCATCGCGCGTATAATAAGCCATGAAGAGTGAACTTGATCCTCACATGATCTTGATACTCCCAAGTCCTCATCAACTCTTCACATGGCAGCAACACACGGTGTAGGAGATTGATTCTCTTGCACTACAACTCAGACAACTGGCACCAGGTCGGCCATTCTGCTATCCGAGGACTTCAGCAAGACCTACAATGGGGACACTCAACGACGGGTGCTAGCAGTGCACAAAGCTGCACAGCTACGAAGGCAACGTTCGGAAAAGTCCAACATGTGGCGCTCGTCAGTGAACAGCGCCATACCAGCGTGTTCTGATTCCCAGACGTTGTGATTCCAATTGTTGTTGAACTTCTGGGGATCACCTCCGTCATAGGTATATTCAGTCGCTTTGATAAGTAGCGAACCACGCCGTTCATCATCAACCTGCTCGTATGCTCTGTACAATGCAGCCTCCATTGCAGTACCAGTCTTCAGAAGGTTGACTGTCTTCCTTGGTGAACCTTCAGCAATAGCTGCCACTATACTGGCACCTATCATTTTGTCGCTAAGGATGTGTAGGGGGGCACCCGGAGTCCAACCAGCTGCTTCCTTGCAAAGGCTCAATTGGGATGCCCATGGCCTATATTTTTCAGGACCAGTAAGGCGTTTGTCTTTCTCAACCTTGAATCTGTAATTGACAAGGCGCACAGGTATATCGGCAGAAGATTCCTTCAGCGTGGACTGACCAGCGGCATCAGCTGCGGCCTGGCCAATCTGATGTGCAGTGCTTTCAGCAGCTCCTTTAGCGGTTGCCGTGGCTGCAGCACTCTGGCCAGCATCGCTGGCAATCGCCTGAGCGGCCATCACTGCCCTCAGGTTGTCTTCTGTTGAAGCCCCAGGCCTGGCAGGAATAGGTGCATGAGCAGCCTTCTTTGCCTTACTATTACTGCCCGTTATTTAGATATAATGGGCTTCTGCAGATCGTAATAGTGGTGGTGCTACCATGTGGAAAATTGATGGGACTTAGGTAGTATTCAGTACAAGTGAAGGTCTCCAGTTGCTGGGGATTAGATGGATAAAATATAGGCCATAAGAATATCCCCAAAATGGGCAGTGAGAAGGACTCTCGATATCGGATATAGTTACTGTAGCTGCAGTGCTCTGTTCAGTTTCACTGGCAATCGCCTGAGCGGCCGTCGCAGCCCTCAGGTCAGGTTTTGTTGAAGTACCCTGGCTGGCGACTACAGGGAAACATTTAATTGCAGCGCGCGGGTCGCTACCGCGGACGCTGAATTATTTGGGTCCAGGCTCGCATCAAAGAATGCAATTCGGTTTTTGGCAGTTTTTGAGTCTGGAAAGATTTTACTTCTTATCTTCAATCAATACTCCTTTCTGCCAACTTGCTCGTCTTGCTGCAAAATGTAGAGATTCTTCAACCTAGCCCATTGTGTTCACAACTAAATCATAGGAGCATGATATCCGTAGTTCATTGATCACACTAAGGTTACCACCAAATATGGGAAAGCCAAAATGAGCATCATCTCGGCGCACTCGGACTATGCCACCCTCCACAAGGGCGATGAGGCTGTTGCCAGCCTACCAAACTTCGCAGTGACGAGAGGTTCTATGCTCGAAATGAGCTTTTCATCGAAACAAATACCCTTCAACTTGATGCCAGGCCGGCCTAAGAAACCAATTAAGTATGGCCGATTAAAGCTCGATACCACCTAGCACCAACTGGGCCTGATCATCATGGATACGGATCTTTGAGTGAGCAGTAGAAAGTTGTCCTAGCGACCACGTTTCGCTGGGTCCTGGTTGCCAGTCAGACCCTGACCAAATCTGCAATCTCACATCGTCACCATGAACACCAAACACGTAAAGAAAATCTGCAAGAAAAGTCAGTATGCAATCAAGAAGCCAGCCGCGTAACAACTTACTTGTGGCATATTTGGTTACCAAAGCAGGCTCCGAATCAAATGGACCAGCCAAGTCGTACCACCCAGAGACGGACGGTTGCCACTGAGACCCATCGAAAGATTTGACATGGTAGATGTCACTGCTCAGGCCACGGCCGACAATATCGATCCGGTCGGCCTTCCAGTGTACAACCTTCGGCGTGTCCGTGAACTCACCGCCCAAGTTCTCCCAGTCCGAGTAACCATGTCCGTCCCAATAGATATGTAACAGCTCACCGTCTGAGTTGATGGCCCAAAAGTCGAGTCTGCCTTCGCCCCAAGATGTGGCGACGGGATTACCGACAAATGGGCCTCCGCCCAAATCCTCCCATCCAGACCAGCCATCCTGGTAGTACTTGTGGAAAAGACAACCGCTATCTGCATCCAGGCCGACAACATCCAGCCGACCGGGTCCCCACGAGACGATGGCTGGGTCACTGAAGAAGTTACCTCCAAAATTCTCCCAATCCGTCTCTGAAGGGAACCAGGACTCCCCAGTCCACGCCTTGTGAGCGTAAGAACCATTAGGAGCTTTGCCTACAACATCGAGCCTGTTTATACCCCACGATGCCGAAGACAGTGCAATGATATCGCCGCCAATATCCTCGGCATCCTCCCAAGATGGACCCCAAGCCCCACCATCAAAGTACTTGTGTAGAACATTGTGACCGGTCTCATTCACATAGAAAATGTCAAGACGGCCTTCGCCCCAGGACAGGACCGACGGACAACCCTTTATCTGGGCCGCAAGACGCTCGAGTCCATTGAAGGGCTGCCAATCGTGGCCAGTCCAGAACTTATGCGCAATGTAGGCGTCTGGCGTCACCGCGAACAAGTCGATGCGGTCGTTGCTCCAAGATGCGGTTGAGAGGCAGCCGTCGACTTCCTGGACGAGCTTGGCCTTTGTAAATGAGTGAGTCAATTTCTACTTCCATGGTGAGTCAAAAATTAATGGAGCAGATACTTACCGTGGCCCCCAGAGCACAGATCGTGGAGATGTATCTTCTCATGGTAAAAAGAGTTTGGCGCTCACAAAGTTTACAGCGGCTTCGAAACTGATACTATTATGACTGCTATTTATGATGCGTGCTCTTTACCCTTACGGCCGTTTGCGCCATTGTTATTCGCATCCTGTGATATTTTGTTGTGCATCGTGCGTCGAGGAAGTAGGGCCAATCGGGTATCCGAGGGCTGTCATGATAGTCGGGGCTGAGAACAAATTTCTAGATCTCTTACCACGACAGTCCCGATAATCGACCTCCCGAGCCAATGAGGACGTCTAAATTACACGATTTTGACACTTCCAGGGCGGCACAGGATGGGTTTTCGTAGACATGTCTCACCTTGCGCTCCCGCACGTGAAAAGCTAGAACGATCCGAGGTAGCACAACGGCACAAGAGATCTGTGCGACAGAGATTGACAACTCAACTATGCATATACAATTATAGTTGGAACCATCGTGCGTCTTTGGTGTCGATCTAAGCTACACAAGTGTAGCACGAAATGCGTTCAAGCAATGATGACTTTTCAGCTCAGATTTTTCGGACGGACGAAGAGAGATGGAAACTTGACCCGTTGAAGGACTGGCTATTGCAGACATTGTAGTTCAAATGTGCGTGTCATCGTTTCACCGCTGAAGATTGTAAATTTTCTAGACGAGACACTGATAGTAATCAACCTGTGGACAGTTCAGCGTAGCAGGTATGCATCAGAATCAAAAATTGGCGTTGCTTGTTTCTCTGTAGCTCTGAGAAAATGTCAACATTGAAGTCTCGCCAGGAAGGGGCGACTTTGACTGAGAGCGGGGGAGGAACGTTCCTTCCGCCTATTCGCAAAGTGGGTTGGAAGAAGACCTGCGTCCAAGGCAGTCGCGTCAAAATCGTTGAAGCTATGTGTACCTTTCATGATTTTGTAGAATCTAGGGAAACTTCAGCTCGTGAAAATACTCATCTGCTCGTCATGATTCAATATGTTCCATTCTACCGAGGGCCGACTAGTATGTCGCTCGTGCGGACTGGTCCGAATGAGATTATTCAGCGATAGTTTATCGCATTCCCGATTTTTTCTTCAAAGAGTCTCTGTCCATCTTACGAAGCCTTCCCAAGCATGTCTTTTTGCAAACCTCACTTTTTTCTCCCTCAGTCCATGACCCAATTACCATATCTTTAAAAAATTCCTAACTTGTTACCGCGACAAGGATAATGACAGCATTCTATTCTACACTGATTTTATACATAGAGTCGAGCAGAATGCTGAGCACAGCATGACCACATTAACACAGGCAGACTGGCCTGAAGGACACATATCTTTGCCAATCAATCTATCATAATACTCGCAGTGCGGGAAATAGAACCCCGCCAGCCAAGTAAAATCACTGAGTCCATACCGCAGCAAATAATCATTTGGTTAAAAACAAATGACTAGACCGGGCCGATCGCATTCAATGCCAACACGTCATGATGCCGAGAAACACTCCATTCTTCACATCAGCACCAGCCTTCATCTATGATGAGACAAGCAAAGATAACCTTAATGGGCTCTAGAGTTGATTTGCGCGACTGACACTCATCCAGCAACGTGGGAACACACAAAACCCCCAAAACTGGACTGCGGGCCACTCTTCGGTAAGCCCAGACTTTCGGTGTATATTCAACCAATTCTCATCACTCCAACAGACATCCGATTCGCAAGATATCATGCAATGTCATGCGCGGGAACGCTTAGCAATCGTCATCAAGGCGGCCGCGACGACGACAATGGCTTTTGCCGTGGGGCTTGGGCAAATCACAGTCGTCTGATGTGAGAAGATTCTGGCAGGAAAACAAGTCCATTTCGTCAGGTTTCACATTTCCCCATCCGTATTCTGCAAGAAATTTGGGGTATTCAGCTTGTTCAAGTCATTTCGGTGAACTTCGCATTATGCTCACATAAGCTGCAACCTGGGAAAGGAGGAACGGCAGCTCGATAACAACGCTGCCGAAGCCCGACAAAATCCCCCGGATTCTTATTTGCCTTGCCGACACTATAAATCTAGAAAAAGAAGTCCCGGTCATGGATGACTGCATTTATCTTCAGCCGCTTGGGGTACTCATACTTGTTTCTGGAGAGGGTCATGTTGTGGAAACTTTTCCCCCTTTCGCAAATGACCTGCCGAAGTATCCGATGCGCAGTATTGCCTGCTTGGGGTACATACTTGTTTCAAGAGAGGGTCTCTTTTCCCCCTTTCGCAAATGTCACCAACTTCTGGCCGCACCAGCTTGAAAAGAAATTGACATATTCTCCGCCCGGTATTGAGCCAATCTACAGGCATGGAGCTGACATGCACAACAGCATTGCGCTGCGCTAGGCGTTGTCACGCAACACTGCTTTATGGAATTCACGGTCCCTGATAACTCCACAAATGTCGTGGGAACACTGCATACCTAGGTTATGTGAGCCGCATGCTTTGCGGCGGCTAGCCACCAGCCGGAAGAGCTACGCGGTTCCGGATGTCACACAGAACAGGGCCAGGGTCGAGTCTCACCGCAAGGGGTTTTCTTGTTCAAGAAACGCGAGCTTGGGATTATCTGTACAATGTACCCAGGTATAGCACCTAAAGCTTGCCTAGTGTATTGCCGTCGCCCTTGCGCGCCCTTGGGACGGTCCGGGGTAAGCAGCTAGGAAATGCACAGAAGAAAGCCGGCCGGAGCAGACTGTGTCGATCCATGCCCTCGGAAGTAGCTAAACCGTGAAAACAAAAGGCATGCCGTTTGACTGCATGGTGTTCCTTTTTCAGATACAAGCGAGGGCATCGCTGTCTAATGTCCATGCGCAGCAATGAATGCATGGCCAGGGACTCAGGGCTGAAGTGATGCTGCTGCTGCTGCTGCTGCTGCTTGCCATACTTGCTTGCTTCGCGCAGCTCGTGCTACTTTGGAGTGGCATCAACGTTTATGCGTTATTGTCATCATTCACAAATCACTCCAATGATTGACTGTCCTTGGTTGGAGGCACAGGCAGGCGAAGGTTTGATTGATTGTTTGATTGTTTGACTACTGATTGACTGACAAAACTGATTAATTGATTACAGCGTGCCGACCCGTCACCGTGGGGTTGCGTTTGCGGTCGCGAGGTTGAAGTTGAAAGGCCATTTGGGAATTTGGGGAAGCCAAAACACCCTGAACGCACCATGCTCGGCGCAATGCTGACTAGCCGGGCGGCAGATCGGCAATTGACGGTTTCCCCAATGGCCTGCAGTAGGTCTTTGGGGGCTCCTCCTTTGTATCTGTTCGTTCCCATACTCGACTTATCTTTTTATCAATGACAACGACAGCCCCCCAGGCCCTAGCTGATTCGCGATCCCCAACCAAGATCTGACCAAGATGCGGTGAGAACGCCGTCTACCCCCGGGAGATTTGACACCCTGTACGAAACTATTACTACTACTGTATGAAGAATACAGTATGTAGGTCAGCAATCGGTACCAGACAATGTTTAGTCCAGTCCGGGCGATTGTGCTGCACCTCGCCAAATGCAGCCATATTCCAAGTCGTTAAGGGATCCAAGAGGCGCTTGAGTTCACTTATTTCATGCCGCCCCCCTAGCAGACGAACATCCCAGTCGCCGACCAATACCGTTACCGTCTCGAAACTGGACGACAGTGGCGACCTTGCCTCCGAGCAAGAGAGACGTGGAGAGCGAACCCCATGTGCGGTGCAACAACGCATATCATGGTGTAAGCACTTGTCCGTTCGCTGTGTACCAGTGCTCGTCTATGATGTAGGACATACGTGTGCATATGTAACATATGTATACGGCAGTCTGTACGTACTGCGCGCGCGCACGCCAATGAACACGCAAATCTATTATTCCGCCAGACTATCGGACAGCTGAGCGAAGCAAGCAGGCAAATTAGCTGTTGTCTTCTGTCCCAGTGAGATATGATGGTCCCGTTGGGATTGGATCAAACTACGTGTATCGACAACCTCGCACGGCGTTCCAGGGCATTATCTCCAGCGTACCAACCGCTTCGGTTACTAGTCTGTCTCCGCAGTCTGGCTCAGGCTTCAGCCAAGCAGACGGGAGCCACAAATCGACCTTTTTTAAGAGATGTGATCCTCTATCTCATCAAACAGTTTGGGGGGAAATACCACAACGGTACACGTACCTACAGAGAGAACGTGCGATTGATCCAAACCAGGGCAGTTCATGTACATATCCGTACCTATCGGAGCCGACGGAGCATCCGCGGGACTCCGCGACAGCATGAAGAGGTCTCACTCGCCATGATATGATTTCTTTGAGGACTTTGGAATCGCGCTGCCTGCTGAAAACACCCCCCGCAAAAACCAATCTTTGTGGTGCTTAGCGAGGCGTTTCCTCAGCAAGAAACCATGTCGCTCCTCGGCTCCCTCTGTTTCCTATCCGTTAGGAAACTGGAACAAGTTTACGCGGAGCGCATTCCGAACTTGCTTCTCTAGCACTCCGTGGGTCCCGGATAACAGACGATACCTGATGCCGCCACTGGTACATACATACAATACATGGCTGTCGGCTCTGACGCTATGCCAGAATCGGCGGCACATCGTCGTTGACGACATGTTGCTGCAGGGCTGGGAGGGCTGGCCGCAGCCAACGACATACAGGGTCAAATGTGACTAAGAGCCAAGGCCCCTGGTCATCTGCACCGCTCTATTGCTGTCAGTTCCTGATCTTGGAGCGACATGGCCGCACATGCTTGCAATACTAGCTTATTGGGTACATACCCGTCTACACTATAGTAGTAAGTACACACTATACCTCGCCAGCTGCTACACTACACCCCCAACGCAATGGGTCAAACCCACCGAACAGTGTCTCCTCCTTCCTGCAGCCAGCCTTGTGACATTCTTCGGGTCTTGCTTGCCTGTCTCTTATTTTTGGGCTGGGCCTGGCGAGATATGTACCCACTAATAGCGACTACGTGGTGTGACGAGGGCCTGCAGAACGGAGATGCAACCGGCTGCTTTTGGGAACTTCACGAATCCAACGCCAGTCTCTCACCAAGACTCGTGCTTGTGCTAGCAGGCAGAAGCCTGCCGTCAATGTAGATAATGGTCGCCTCCAAACTTCCTTTTCCCAGACCGGTTCAAATAAGACCTCCCATTTGCCCTCAGATCCCGTTGCTGGCTATACCGTTCGCTCGATAGTTGGGAGATGCTCAATGTCTGAGCCTGCTATCGACCAAATCTGACGTCGCCATCAAGAACATGTATCGAAAGCTCCCGCGAAGTAAGATTAAGGCGAGCCTGGTGGTCATCAATGAGACGCTGTCATTGGCCGAGCACCTGACCACGTTTGTCGCTGCACGTTGTCGGCGTTTGTCCCAATACTTCATCAATCGATCCTCGTCCTCCTTGATGTGGAAGCATCCTACTATCACTTAAAGCAATCGCTCAACTTCAGCCAATAAGTATCTTTTGTTGAATACCAAGAAAAAGGAATCAGAAGCTTCAGCCAGCTATACGATTATTAAATCTTCGACACCATCTCGAAAGCCCAACCCAATTCGACGTCCGCGCCAGTCACCTTACCCTGCCTTGGCCTTGTGTACAGCCTCTCCTACAACAGAGTTCTCTTATTCAGCAAAGCCTCACCCTACGTCCAATCACGTTCCTGCAAACGCATCTATGTCCGCATCACCGTCTAACCCGGATACTGATGGTGCTCCCGGGAGCTTGGAGCTTCTGTCCATCTGGAATCAGAGCTCCCCTAGGGTCTACATCTCGGTGATCTTATGCTTTCCACTAGATAATGGTTTCGTGGAAGATGCCGTGGACCACATTGCAGCCTCGTTGCAACGGCTCGGTCGAGAACGACCACTCTTTGCATCTCGTCTGCAGGCTGCCAACACTACCCAGCCAGGCCATGCGCACTTGATCCAATCATCAGAGTTCAGTATTCCCTTCGAGGTCTTATTGAATCCGCGTGACATACCTGGCGACTATGAGCAAATGAGACAGATGGGATTTCCTCCAGGTCTTTTTATCAAGCCTCAATTCAATATACCAGGGGTCATTGGAACGGCCGCAGATCCGCTGCCGGTATGTCGGGTACAGGCCCTTGTCATACCTGGCGGCTTGTTACTGGTCGTGTACCTGCATCATTCCCTGTGTGATGGCGACTCGCTGCGCATTTTTCTCGAGTGCCTTGCGGCGGAAACCCGAGGCGATGCAATCGATCGACCATCTGAACAAGCATTTGAGGGTCCACGATCCCGCCGATTAACGAATGGGAATTTGTCTTCATTAGTTTCCAGGTGCCCAGAGTATACAATACTGCCCAACTTCAACGGGCCGACACAGCCGAGGTTCTCTGACTTTGGCACGCCCCTGGATTCCATCCCAAAGATAGGCAAGATCTTCGTTTTCAAGAAGAGCCGCATTGCAGAACTTCAGACAATTTTACAGGCACATTTGAGATGCAGAAAGACACCATCCAAGTACACATGTCTAGCGGCTCTGTCCTTTGCGCACATCATCAAGGCTCGCCTGCGCGCCGAAAAGTTTCTGCCCCTGACGGAAGAAAAGGGCTCGGCCAAGCTTTGGAACTCAGTCAACTGGCGCTCGAGAGCATTTCGGCATTTGACCGAGGACTACTTTGGAAATGCTGCTTTGCCCGCAGTCACCAAGATCACCAAGAAACGACTGCTCCGTGCGTGTGATGATGTGCCGACTCTGGCGTCTCTAGTCCCGCTCATCAGAGCTTCCATCAACGCGGTCGACGAGGCTTACGTTAAGCGTCGCCTGGCCATGGTTTCAGCACTCCCAGATCCACGCCTCATTGGTGTCAATTACGATCCGCGAATGTCGCATTGCTTAGCCTTCAACACCTGGCGGCATTTCGGCGCCGACGCTGTCTGGGATATACCGGGGGTGCCCGTCGAAAAGCCCGACGCCATTAGGAGAGCACACGGGTCGTGGAATCTGGGTACGGCGCTCATCTTACCCGCTCGTGCTTCGTCAGATGAGCAGGAGTTGTTTGTCAGTCTATCGCAAGCTGCCATGGATCTCCTTTGTAGAGACGAGGGGTGGTTGAGATGGGTCGATCGGATCATTGGATAATTCCCTTTGATCAAGATCAGCCGACTTTCGAGGAGCTTTCGTTCAAGCGTGATTTATTATAGCGAGAATCAGTTTTTGTACTATTTCTTGGGGTACGGGAGAACTAAGGATAAAGTCATCCCCATGTACTATGAGCGCTTGAGAAATGACGAGCATGAAGCCATGCCGACCAAACAGAATTATGACTACTTTACGATCTCGTTCCTTGTTCCTGCATTGTCTGTTGAGCAACTCTTGGAATTTTGGTCTTCACCATGACCAAAGTGGGCCTTCATAATTCTGGCTGAATTGCGTGCATCATTAATACCCCGAAACACATTTTTACACCAATGGCATAGTCGCGCCTATCACGACCCCGCGTTCACGTTGCGTGTTGTTGAGCTCGAGCTGGCGCTATCCAGGATGTCTGGGGGTAAGATCTGGGGACTGGGGAATCTATCTCCACATGGCCAAGAATCTTTCAATGTTACGGCAATGATCCTCGTCAACGATATTGAGGGGGAAATTATATCATCATTGTTTATTATAAGGTTGGGAATGTCCATTTCTTGGAGATGGAAAAGGAAAATGGAACGCAAGGAAAGTCAGGTTGTTGATTGTGCCCTCTTTTGCACGATAGCAATCGCTTGAAGAGCAGTGCTTTTGGCTGCAAATTGACTTCAAGCCGGGCTGTCTAGGCTCTAGGCACGACCGATCATGGCTCAATCTTTATTCTCTTGGCTCCTACTGAGTTTCCTCTACCTGTCTACCTTTGTTGGCGCTGGACTCATCAAACTTGAGAGTAATGGGTTGTCCACGCCTAGAGATCAATTGCCAGACTTGGTGAGCTTGTGATGTTGATACATTCCTCTTAATTATATTTGCTCACACGGCAGTACAGGTAACATGGGATAAGTACTCGCTTTCCATTCGCGGAGAGCGCATGTTCATCTTCTCGGGCGAGTTCCACCCTTGGCGCCTCCTCAGCCCGGGGCTATGGCTCGACGTCTTTCAAAAGATCAAGGCAATGGGCTTCAACGCCGTGTCCTTTTACACGTACTGGGGCCTGGTGGAGGGCACGCCGGGGACGGTGCGCTTCGACGGCGTCTTTGCCCTCGAACCTTTTTTCGCCGCCGCCGCCGAGGCCGGCATCTACCTGATTGCCCGTCCCGGTCCCTACATCAACGCCGAGACGGCGCTGGGCGGCTACCCGGGCTGGACGGCGCGTATCAAGGCCCCTCTGCGCGGTGACGACCCGGAATTTGTCGACGCCACTGAGGCGTATGCCGCCGAGGTCGGGCGACTCATTGCCGACGCCCAGATCACGCGCGACGGGCCCGTGGTGCTGCTACAGCCCGAGAACGAGTACGATACCTGGCCGGGTGTCAATAATTCCGATTTTCCGTTACAGCTGAATCGAAACTACATGGAGCACGTCAAGCAGCAGTTCAAGGATGCCGGGGTCGTTGTGCCGCAAATGGTCAACGATCATTTGAATCAGGGCAACTGGGCCCCAGGGAGCGGTCTGGGAGAGACGGACTGTGAGTTGGCAGCCGCTCGCACAAAGTTTCATGATCGTAATGCTCACAAGTTATAGTGTATGGAATTGATGCTTACCCTATGCGCTATGATTGTAAGTCGAAAGACGTATATGGCTATCCGACACTATAGTTGACTCGAAGCTCCTAGGCGCACATCCAGACATCTGGCCCAAGATCAGGTGGCCTGAAGGCGTAAGTACATGCTCATGTCAAAAGACAATTGCAAGGAACTAAACCTCGGGAATAGTGGCAAACTACGCACCAAATTTACAGCCCCAATACTCCATTCTTCGTTGCCGAGTTCCAGGGTGGTTCAGGCACCGGATGGGGGTCCGTCAACCAGGATTCCTGCAATGCTTTGGTAAATGAAGAGTCCGTCAGAGTCTTGTGGAAGAACAACTATAGCTTTGCTATCAAGATGTTCAACGTTTACATGGTATCTTTTAGTCTCTTCCATCTACTAAGAATTTAGGCAATGCTGAACGAAGACTAGACTTACGGAGGCACCAACTGGGGCAATCTTGGCTTCCGCGGTGGCGACAGTTCTTACGACTACGGTGCTGCGATCAAGGAGAACCGACACGTTTGGCGAGAAAAGTACTCTGAATCGAAATTGGAGGCCAACTTCTTCAAGGTCTCCCCGGGCTATTTGACCGCCGTGGCAGGCAATGCTTCCAATGGATCCTACGTCTCGACTGACCAGATTGCCACCACGCCAGTGTTCGGAACAGACACACCGACAAACTTTTACATCATTAGGCATGCAGACTGGACATCCTTGAACACGACAAACCACAAGCTCATTGTACCAACCAGTATTGGAAACATCTCGATCCCACAGCTCGGAGGCGAATTGACGCTCTCACGGAGGGACTCAAAGGTCTATGTGACGGATTATGATGTCGGCGGCGTGACTCTGATATACAGCACTGCTGAAATATTCACTTGGGCACAGAGCCAGAGCGGCAAGAGAACCTTGATCGTGTACGGCGGAGAGGGCGAATTACACGAACTCGCCTTTGACTTTGCCAATGTCGACACTGTGCCAGCCTGCACAACGGATTCTGTAGATGCAACGTGTCAACAAACAGCAAACAGCACCTACGTCTTCCGGTGGACCGTGTCAAGCGATAGGCATATCATACAGTTTGGCGATGAGCTGGAGGTGTACTTGCTGTGGCGGAACGAGGCGTACAATTACTGGGCCGTGGAACTACCGGCCGCCACTCCCATTAGCAATTATTCGTCGCCCTCGAAATCATCTGTCATCGTCAATGGGGGGTATCTGATCCGTTCGGCAGAGATCTCCGATGGTCTGCTTTCTCTGACTGGAGATATCAACGCAACCACCAATTTTGAGCTTATATTCGATCCCACCGGCACTGTGGACAAGATTTCCTTCAATGGCGTGCAGCTGGAGACAGGGGAGTCTGACGATGGCAAGCTCACAGCGCAGGTCGAATATGTAGCGCCAGATCTGGCCCTGCCCGACTTCGCCTCACTCGATTGGTTTTACGTCGACTCCCTACCCGAGATTCAGACATCATATGATGACTCGGAATGGACAATCTGTGATCAGCCCTCGACCAATAATCCCCAGAAACTCGTAACACCAACTTCGCTCTACGCCAGCGACTACGGCTTTCATTCAGGCTCTCTCATCTACCGCGGCCACTTTACGGCGGTTGGGAATGAATCTAGTCTTTACGTGAACATTACCGGCGGGAGTGGGTTTGGCTACTCCATCTGGCTGAACAATGCCCTTATCTCGTCGTGGGACGGCAGCGGGGCAGCACAGGGCAACAACACCTATGAATCCACGATTTCCCTCGCAGGGCACTCGATAACAGCTGGTTCTCAAAACGTCATTACCCTCCTGATAGACCACATGGGCCAAGACGAGGAGGCACCCGGCACCGACGGTATCAAGCTGCCTATGGGACTCATCAATTACAGCCTATCGGGCCATGCACAGTCCGACATTACCTGGAAGCTGACGGGCAACCTGGGCGGCGAGAGCTACGCAGACGTCGCGCGCGGGCCGAGGAACGAAGGCGCCATGTACGCCGAGCGCCAGGGCTACCACCAACCTGAGCCGCCCATTGACGACTGGGCTCTGGCCAGCCCGTTTGATGACGGCGTGCAGGGCGCTGGTGTGGGATTTTTCACGACGACGTTTACCCTCGACGTTCCCGACGGGTATGATGTTCCGCTGAGTTTTGTGTTTGCCAATACTACCGCGGCAGCGAACTACCGGGTGCAGCTCTTTGTCAATGGGTGGCAATTTGGCAAGTTTGGTAAGTTTTGATGCGGCTCCGAAAAACTTTGCAAAATCCAGAAAAGAGAGGAGTAGAATGCTAATATGTTTGTCGTTCCAGTTGCCAACCTCGGGCCGCAGACTACCTTCCCTGTACCCGAAGGCATTCTCAACCACAATGGAGAGAACACGGTGGCCCTCACGCTCTGGTCGGTGGATGGCAGTGGCGCGAAGCTCGACGGATTATCGCTTGAAGCAGAAATGCCTCTTTGGTCGGGGTATAGAAAGCCGTGGCTTGTAGATAGCCCAGCATGGACACAGCGGGATGGGACTTACTGATCCGCAAGTCTACTAGAAGCATGTGCTTTGACAATAACAATACCGCGAATATACCCAGGTTCTTTGCTTGGCCATGGAGTAGACAAAGAGAAGAAACAGAAACAGAAACAGCCGATGACGACTGCCTCTCACATTTGGCTAATTGCAAATGACCAGGAACGGAAAGTGATCTGCTCTTGCAACCGACGCTCCCGCCGCCCACAAAAGGCGAGTCCCGGAGTTATCAACGGTTCGTTTCATGCTCGCCCACTCTAATCCCCGCTTTGGGCAGGACCCCAAGCCGGCATTTGGCCGTGGTGGATTTGCAGCGCTGGGAAACAAAAAAGACAAGCTTTCTCCCCACAGCGATTGCGACAGAAGCTTAAGGGCCTTGGACCAGGGGGTTTACCATAGGTATTATAAACTACTACAATAGTACCACAGTTTGTTTCCTGCCTCCAGTGGACGCAAGGTCCAGAAAGTCAAAGTTCAAACATGCTGGACGCGTGGCCACAAAAGAACGCAATGACGACGAGCAAGGATCGTCGCGCGGGCGGATCAAGAAGAGGCCATCCATCAATTGAAAGAATGATCGTCTTGTTCAAATATTTAAATTCGCCGCATCGATCGAGAGAGGCCGTTTTCGTTTCATTTCTGTCCATGTGCTGCTGGCTTGGAAATCCTTGAATCTCAATTGGCGCAGAGTATAATAGCATTGGGGGCTGAGATCCGTTTTGCCAAGACACGACCACCACAATAGCCATGTATAGTACTCGGGGATCCATTGTGGGCGGAGCTGCTCTGCTGAGCTTGATTGCTGCCGCCAACGCCGCAACGCACGAGCTGCTTGTGGGCACCTTTGGCACCAAGTCTCTGTACACGGTCAAGTTTGACGATGAGGCCTTGACTCTGGACTTGGTGGCCAACACCTCGGTACCAGCAGCAGGCTCATGGTTGGCGCTAAGTGTAAGCTGTCCTTATTACTGTTCTCACGGCTGCTGATGCAGGAATTCCTCTTTGATCGGGTGTTAATCGTCCCTCTTTGCAGCACGACAAGGCGAATCTGTATTCCACGGCATACTCAACAAGCGGTAACAGCAGCAGCCCGGCATTTGTGAGCTATTCGCTAGCCAATGCAACCTCCATCACCCATGATGCCACCATTCCGTCGGGCGGAAACTGCACCGCGACAGCCATCTTCGTCGTAGCAGACCCCAACCCTCCGTACAGCGTGTATGGCGCCTTTTTCGGATCCAACGCAGGGTGCGGCACCGTCTTGTCGGTCGACGAGACGGGCAAGCTGGACGCCGCCATCCAAAACTACACCTACTTTAGCACGTCGGCCGTGCACGGCACCGCCTTTAGTCCCGACTCCAAGTTCCTATACTCGGCCGACGATAGCGGCAACACCCTGTGGACGCACAGCATTGACGCGACGACGGGCGAGGTGACGCTGGTGGCCGATCTGACGGCGCCCTCGTCCTCGGCACACCCCCGTCACGCCGCCGTCCACCCCAACGGCCAGTACGTGTACGTGGTCCTCGAAGGGTCGAGCCAGATTGCGCAGTACTCCATTGCCGACCCGACGACGGGTATCCCGTCGTTTGACAATGTCACCTATCCCCTGCTCGAGACGGGCGAGGACGCGGCCAACTACTGGGCCGACGAGGTGGCCCTGTCCTTTAGCAACGGCTACCTGTGGGCGACGAACCGCGGCCGCAGCGCCAACGCGACGGGCTACATTTCCGTCTTTTCCCTCGATGACGACGGTGCCATTTTGTCGCAGAACTTTCTCGTGCCCACGTCGTCCAGTGGCGGCGCTGCCAACAGTGTCGCTCCGAGCCCGTTCAGCGATCGCTTTGCCGCCCTGACGGATAGCTCGGTTGGGTTTCTTGAGATTTGGGAGTTAAGCGAGAATGGCACTTCGGCGCAAGTGGTTGCGCACCTTGACTTGAATGACGGTGGCTGCTGTGCAAATGCAGTGTGGTATTCTTGAGTAGTGGAAAATGAATATGGAATGTGAAAAGACGTTGAAACACAGAATTGTATCGGTGTCAATCTAGAATAAGAGACAGCTCATGCTACTTGCTGAAACCCATGACATTGTTCTGTTCTTTTGCGTCCTGTCGAGATGTCACTGTCACTTTAAGGTGTAAGCATCAAGATGAGGGTTTGTAGTGGTATTACAGCTGAGAACCCCTAGCCCTATCGGTCAGTGGAGATTACAGCGGTATAACAGTGGATGACTGCCCTGCCCAACATTCGACAACGGACGCCTCGAGATAAGACGGACGACAACATCACCGTTGAGTTTCCAAACATAATTAAAAAAAAAAAAAAAAATGTAAAATAAATCACACTATAGAGAGCGCAACAGAAGAAGTCAAGCGACTGTGAATAAAAATGAGTGGGTATCAGTCGATCCCCCTACTCGAACCCGAGGGCTCGAGATTCTACACCCTAACGTCTGGACATGTAGGCGGAGTGTGCGTTTCCGTCAAGCCACTCGACCACGAAACCAGGAATCCTGCGTCAGGTGTGCCCAGTGACTGGTCTTTGTTGAAATTTTTTCTCATTATTCTCATTCATATGCCTTTATTCGAAATTAGGTGGGGCCTGTTGGCTATCTCCCTGAGCAAACGGTTGCTGCTCAGCAACCGCTCTCCGGTGCTCTCTGCTCCGCCAATGTAGCACACCTATGAATACAATTTGGTCAATTATCTCAAGTGATATGAAGGCCTGAGAGCTTTTGCCTTTGGTAATCAAGCTACGTTTAATAAGAACCCTGCGCAATCTTTGCAAGAGGACTTGTTTCTGCTTCACAAGACTTTGTCTCACGTCGTCAATGTCATGAGCATACCCATGGTCCTAACCCTCGGAGGATCAACGACATAATGATGACGAATTGATTTTATTGAGTATTGGAATGAGAATTGACTTTTACTGCAACTTCTCAACACACTGACTCGGTCGTATTGTGTAGCTTAGATGTCAACCTTTGAAATCTTGAATCCTCCTGGGCAGAGCTTCTGGAAAACCTGATCTGGATCGTACTTTGCCGCCGCAGCCTTGATCTTTTTCAAATTCTCCACGCCATATGACTTCAGCACATCCTGACTAGGATCGGCATAATTGAGATCTGGAACAATGGATTAGTATAATCGGTGCTTCCACGAAAATCGTCGTTTCTGAAGTCCCGGGGAAAGGCGCCACTCACAAATCCATTCCAAATTCCCATCCAGTGTGTCTGCATACGTTCTCACTTCGTCCACCCAGGCTTTCACCTTGGGGTACACCGCCGCCTCCTGCTCGGGCGTCTTCATCATGGCCGTGGCCAGGAGCAAAATGCCATCATCGGCGTGGCGTTCCACGCCCATGACGTTACCTCCAGCCTTGACTGACTGCTCTGAGTACAATTTGGGGAGAGGTTGCAACACGCACTGCGTTACAAAGTCGCCATCTGGGGCTAGCTCTTTGATTTCTGCCACAAGCTTGTCATGCAGCTTCGAAGCCTTTGTGACAATACGACTGTCGTTCTTGAAGCAGGCTGTGAACCATACTGCACTTCAAAAAGGCATGAGTTAGCCACAACTACTGGACTAGTGACAAGAATGCAAGGCACTCACTAATTATTCGCGGGAATGTTGTACTCGAAAGCCATTTCGGAAATTGTCGTCATCTTAATGGTATGCATGATTTGCGGAAGGTCGCGCCACTGATCATAAGCCGGCGGCGCTTCCAGGCCCTCAATATTGTTGAACATTGTAGCCACTACGACGTCCTTGAACTCGGGCATGTGCGTGAAAATGCAGACGAGATTGCTGTCCGGATCGTCGCGGATCTTGTCCGAGAACGCCACAACGGCGTCGATGGCCTGCGGGATGGTTTGCTTGGGGTAAAAGGTCATGCCGGCCCAGACCTGATCCGACGGGATGGTCTTCATGGTGAACTTCGTGACGACACCGAAATTGTTGGACCCGCCCTTGAGCGCGCGAAACAGGTCCGCGTTGGTCTCTGCGTCGGCGGTGACGACGCTGCCGTCCGCGAGCACGACCTCGTATGCGACGACGTTGTCACAGGCAAACCCGTGTCTTCCGGTGAAGAAGGTATTGCCGCCACCAAGCAGCAGACCAGCAACGCCGACATTGCCCTCCCGACCGCCGGCAACGGCAAGCTTGGACTTGTGCAACTCGGCGTAGACGTCCCGCCAGCGCGCACCGGGCCCTATGTCAGCCGTCGTATGGTCCGATGACACGGTAACGGTGTTGAGGGACCCGAGGTCCAGCGTGACGCCGTCCTGGATATTGTTAGAGCCTGCCCAGTTGGTATGGCCGCCGCTCCGCACGGCAAAGGGCTGCCCCGCGGACACCAGGACTTTCAAAGCTGCCGCGACTTCAGTGGTAGACTTGGATTGGAGGATGCAAGCCGGCTTCAGTTTGGCACTGCTGGACCAGTATGACTCCACGCGAGCTGTATACTCAGCATCGGTGGGAGCCAGTATCTGAGCTCCAAGTCCCCGATCCGTTAGGAGCGCAACAATCGGGTTCAAGGTTTTTGGTGCCGAGACAGCCATGATGGAGTGTTATATGACCTCTAGGTACACTCAGAACAAGTATATTCTAGACATGAAGAAGCAAAAGATGTATCATGACTCAAAGTATTTGAGCCCAGAACGCCTGAGGCAGCTTTGCACCATTCCCCACCTGCTTACGAGCCATGCGTTTGGAGCGAAGGACCCTTGCGACAAACTGTATACCCTCGGCAACTACTTCCCACATTGACTGGTGATGGGGAAACAGCGTTATGTAACCCGAGTCTCTTGGCCCTCGGGGCGGCCCGCGATTGGGTTGTAAGCCCATGAGAATTGCCTCGGGTGGGCCAATACCTTGAGAAAAGCGGAACATTGCATGATTCTCTATCATTAATGGGGAAAACTGTTACTGTGCCTCTTTGCCAAGCCAGACTGGAATCTATGCTACTCAGAATTTGGGCGCCCTGGCCATGATATTTCAAACCCTTTCTACGTGTAAAGCCTCGGGCTCTTTTCCCTCAACCCTACCATGACTGCCGGCGAAGCCATTCGCAACGACTGTCCGACCGGATCGAACGGACTCTTGATCAAACAAGATGTTGATCTCCTCAAGCGAAAGTCCTGCGACGGTACGCTCGTCAGCTCAGTCACATCACTTTCTGGGTCATGAGGTGACTCACCTTTCGTCTCGGGCACCAAGAACCATGCGTAAACCACCATCAAGAAACAGAATGACCCATACAAGAAGTAAGTACCATAACCTCGAGGCCCCAAAGTGGCAAACATGAGCGGCGTACACTTGGCAACCACAAAGTTGAAGAGCCATTGACTGGCAGTGGCCATACCCATGTTGAGGGCACGCAGACGAGCCGCGGGTATTTCCTGCGTCTTGAATAAGAATTATATCATTATTGAATTTCTTAAGCAACGATTGCTCACCGAGCAGTAAGTCCAGACAGCTGGCCCCCAACCAAATTGATAAATACCCGCGAATGCGTATATGGCGACGATCGCAACGTAGCCAGGCGCATTAATGGGCTGGCCCGAGACTGGTGGATCGAAGCGGATATAGAAGCCGACATAGTAGAGCGCGATACCCTGGGTCGTAGTCAACGTCAGATGTACTGATAATGGGAGTAGAAGAACTATAGCAGGCTTTACTCACCTGACCTATGCCAGTCCACAGGAAACTTCTTCTGCGTCCCAGATTGTCCGAGACAAACAGGATGAAGATGGCGCACGCAATCATCTTGACGATTCCATATACGCCAGTGGCAAGAAGCCCAGAGGTTGTACTGGAGAGCCCAATACTCGCGAAAATGGAGGGACTGTAATACGTCATGGCGTTGGTGCCGGTAAGGTTGCTCCACATCATGAGGGTGATGCACAGTATACTGCGACGACGATTGGACCGAGTCGCAAATGCTTCCTTAAGAAGGTCAAACATGTTGGTGCCTGAGAAATTGGCCCTCTCCTCTTCGAGCTGGGACAGGATACCATTCATTTCCTGCTGGATATAGGGATGGTCAATAGGCAGCCCACGCAGCTTTGCCAACACAGTCCAAGCTTTGTCTGGAGACTTCTGCGCCAAGTATCGCGGAGACTCGTTGGCCAAGAACATGCCAATAAACAAAATAACGGCGGGGATGGCTTGGAGAGCTAGAGGTATAATGTATTGGGCATGGCCGGATATGTGAAGCAGAGAGCCATAATTGATCCAGAATGCAAGCTTTTGCCTCCCTGTCAGCGTATGCTTATTGATGTTGGTGACTAGAAACTTACAGTCAAACCTGTTACGATGCTGAGCTGATAGATTCCGGTCAATAAGCCGCGAATTCCTCGTGGTGCGTTCTCTGATACGTAGAGGGGGTTGACGGTCGATGCGATACCAATGGCAATTCCAGCCACCAATCTGGCACAATCAGTATAATGCATGAAAGTCAAAGGAATGCATCGTACCTTCCAACATAGAGAACCGAGAGGTGCCCACTTGCAGCTGCTTGGAGCGCAACACCGACAAAGACGAGGAGTGACGAGATGATAAGCGACCATCGCCGACCGACACAATTGGCCAGCCATGTGGACAGCAGTGCTCCTGCAAACGCCCCAGCTTGGATGACAGAGACAATATTCGAGGACAACTGTGCTGTTACAGACGCTGGCTGGTTGCTCAATCCATATTGACTATGAACGAGTCAGTAATATTTTCTCGCGCGACGAGCTCCAAAAGACGCAAAATCTGTGAGCACTGACTCTTTGAAGGTGTCCATGGTTAAAACGCCGCCAATGATACCCATATCCATGCCAAATAGCAAAGCACCTCCACAAGCCTGATACAGGTCAGCCCGGAGCAATTAATTCTGAGAGGATTGGGCATTGAAAACATACCACCGTGCTAATAATCAAGACCCTGGCATTGTATATCTCGGGAGGATCAGCCTGAGCCGCCTCGTTCCTCACAATCTTTTGCAAAAACTTCATTGTAGCCAAAGTGGTATTGAACTAGAATAACGACTGACAGTACTCATGGTCTGCATGAAGATCAGGAGGGAGAAACCAGTCTTGTAGATATCGGCACACGACCAGACAGACTACCTACCCTTTAGGATTTCTGATCACAGCCTGTAATGACCAGCCGAATCGACGAGTGCAGTCCGAAAAGCATCCTAGTTCCCAAGGACGTTCGCTCCATAATCCCCACGTTATCCCCCACAGCCTCCAAAACCTGGGGTATGGGGAATGAGGAGTCCAAGGCGTGCGCTATACTTTCTAGTGGCGGAGCTGTGCTCAAATTCACCATGACGGACGGCTGTAGACGGCGGGATGCACCTTGAGTCGACTCATTTGGTATCTAGCCATCGGCCGCTCGGGTCAAAGATAAAGAGGGACCGGATGTCATGGGTTGAGGGTCGTAACGCCGGGAAATGGCGCGTTCTGTCTGCATCATGGATTTCCTTGGCCTTTGTATCCTGGCGCTCCCTGATGAGGAAGTCCCCATGTATATGCCGGGTAGGTCGATTCTGAAGTTACTTCTAGAAAGCACTTTGACTGGATCACAAGACTATGCGAATCGATCCTTAGGTGGATAAAAGTTTTCGAAAACTCTGAAATGAATATTGCAGTATGATGAAATTCTACTGTTAGACATGCACAAATTTTCCACGCGGGAGCTCACGGCCAGTATTGAGTAGGTGGCCTCAAGATCATTGGATTGCAAGATTGAGTCTCAGACCAAGCACAACATCTCATTACTACTACAACTGATATATGCTTTGTTCACAGAGAGTAAAACTTCGTGAAGCGTTGAAAGGTGTCATTCGAAGCTCATAACCCGTCCAGTGGTCTGTAGACCTTCATCCAGCGCTATCATTTCGGAGAAGTCAGCAATTTGATTCGGACTGATAACAGAATGGCAGACCTACCGTGTCGTATGGCTTCTCAGGATCAACGAACCGCAAATCTGTGGCTAGGCGAATGGCGCCATTGGGGTCCTTGTTCTTGCAGCTGGCGTGAACCATGTATGGATTGTGGAAAATGACATCCCCTACCTCATACTCGGCAATTAACCACTTTCTCTTCGTCTCCTTACCGTAGGCCACAGTGTCCCGGCTGAGGAAGCCGCCGTCGTTCATATTCTTGTTGAACGCGCTGACGCGTTCCTCATCGGTCAGGTTGCTGGCATTGGCCGCAAAGTCGTCTTCCGTTTTCTTGCCGATATCTGTCGACTTTTCCAGGTACATCAACCCGCCGCCCTCGAGCGAAACGTCTCCAATCGGTACCCAGGCAGTGAGGCTGGTGGGTGGGCCGGCTCGCAGGTACATCTGATCGAAGTGGACGGGCGTGAGCTCGCTGTTGGGCACAAATGCCCGGAGCATGGTGCGCTGTAGCATGGTCGGGTTGGACCAGCCATTGAACTGGCTGACGAAGTCGCGCAGCTCCGGGATCTTGCAAAAGTCGACGTAGAAATCAGCCTCGTGGGCAGAAATCATAAGCTCGACGTACTTGTCGCTCTCGGGGTCGTCCTTGAGGCCAAACAGCCGGCGCAAGTTGCCGGGAGGAAGATACTTTCGTGGATTGGCTCCTGAATAGGTTCCGGCGACGGGGTCACTACCAGGACGGAGCAGGCCGCTTGGCGACATGTGGGAGAAGTAAGCGGCGCGGCATTTTAGGACGGGCTCTACAGGCAAAAGACCCTTTACATGAAGATAGCCATCTCTTTCGAAACGCTCCCGCATTACTTCAATGGGAGTCTCTGCGGAAGTCGGTTGGAGATAGCCAATAGAGTCTGGGTCCATTGGACCAAAGTTCGACTCGAGGTCCAATGTTTGGGGGTCTGCGGGATGGTAACTGCCATAGATATCGCCCTTGGACGATGTCTTGCCGCCATTGACCGGCAGTGGCTGATGAGACAGAGAAGTTTCAACAACCCCAGGCATGATGAAATGATGATAGAATGGTATGTGTATAGTAAAACTTTTCCGGAGCATAGAACAATGGAATGTGATCTCGCATAGGAATATTAAATCCTATCCAAAGGAGATTTTCACTTATAAGGCAGGCCCCTGGGGCGACCCTCCGGTCTCCGTTGTTGCCCTACGCTCATCGATCGTCAAGGTGCATCGACTTGTATCACGGAGAAGGTAACGCATCGCACCCCTCAGCTTGCCAATAGGCACAAATCATCCAACTTTGGCCTACCCGAATGGAGTCGTTGGAGTTGGTTGCGAAGGCCCCAAGACCCGCCGTCTCTTCCCGCTAGCCATCTAAAGCCGTCTCCTGCCGTGATAGCGTTGCCCCTCCATCCCCGGCATGATGAACAACCTCGCGTAGGTTGTTATTGTCGTGGGAAAATACCATCCTTGCAAGTATAACGGAGAAATATGACCAAAGGCACTGGTCAAAGATTATACCGTGCCTGTACGAGGTGCAGAACACGCAAAGCGAAATGTGAACTGTAAGCTCGTCTATCTCCCCTCCCTCTCGAAGCATGCAGAACGGCGCGCTAAAGATTACGGCAATAGACAAGAATTGGACGGGCGCAAACAACCACCGTGCATCAAGTGCCTGCGCGAAGGAGCCTCATGTGTGCTGGCCGGCTCCAGACGGGGCGGCGACTTTTCAAGCCTCCGCCGCCCTCGCCGCAGTGAGATGACCGCAGCCGCCGAAGGGGCCCGGTTGCCACAGCCGGCGGAGAATGTCGATGATGCGGCGGGCAGAACGCCAGTCGAGGGCAACTTGCAAAACCCGTCCGACGCGCTGCTCATCCTCGCCAATGCGGCCAATGAAGGTGGCACGGATGCAACGTCACCGCAGTCCGTATTTTCGCGTGGGAATCCGTCTGGGTTTCCTGCTGGGCCGCAGCCAAGTGCCAATGCAACCTATGCTCCGTTGGAGAGAGGCGTCTTGACATTGGAGCTGCTGCACCACCTAGTGGACCGCTATTCTCATCACTATCATTCATTCCTGCCTATCGCCCCGCGATCTGTGCTGCAATTGAGCTCATTACCGACAACGATTGAGCAAGACTCATTTCTTTTGACTGCAATCCTGGTCGTGGCCTCTCAAGATCGTCCAGATTTAGTCTACTTTCATACTTCAATATGGCAGTACATGCGCCAACTGATACTCGATCTTGTGTTCGGCGCCAAGCACACACAGACAGTCGGGTGCGTCGAGGGCCTACTAATATTGGGCGAATGGCAGGGCACCTCTATTCTCGAATCTAAAAACGACAACAGCGGCGAAGGAGCGTCGTGGTCCATTATAGGTCTGGCGGTGCGCCTGGCCTATGCGCTAAGGCTCGAAGAAAGCTCGTTCAAGGGTACGCGTACGCCCGACGACCTCATGCTCAGACAGCGACTGGCGTGGACTTTTACCTACCTATCGGATCGACAGATATCCATACGCATGGGCCAGGCATTCTGGTGCCGTGGCCCTGCCCTCTCGACGCGCTTCACGGCCGCCGACTTTCCGTCACTGCAGCCAAAATTCTCCTATGAAGAGGATCTTTCGTCGCTGTTAGAAGCGCAGGTAGAACTCACCACCCTATTTGGAAATGCTCATGACATACTATTCGCTTCAAAGTCTAGAACGGCGGAGCTTATGGTGCGTGGGGACTACACCAAGTACATTGACGACACCATGAAAGCTGTCGCGGCATGGAAACGCTGCTGGTCTGACATATCCGCCTCGAGACATCTCAAGGCATGTCTAATGCTCATGTACCAGTACTTGAAGCTGTACGTCAACGCTTTCGCGTTCCAGGCGGTTTTGTACAGGGCATCGCTACGCAAGAATGGATCTGGTCGCCTCACGTTCCCCGCCTCTGCCATGGCAAGTCCGGATGCGCGACACATCTACCAGGCCCTGGAGGCAGCCGAAGATCTGCTCAAGACTGTTATCGAAGACATTGACCCGGAGAAGGGTCTACGATTCATGCCCACTCGCTTCTACTTGTGCGTCACCCATTTCCCCATCACTTCAGAACTAGCCAAGTCTCACAGTGAACAGATACGAGATCCATTCTGCTGTTTTCATTTTCAAAGCAAGAGTAGCTGGCGCAATCTCCAATGAGAACCACGGAAAGCTCGTGGAAATGATGAGGCGGTTCGTTTCGAGCCTCAATCGCGCCACCACTGGTGATAGACATATCGCATCGAGGTATTCCAAACTGCTTCAGAGGCTCTGGTTCGACAAGACAACGTCCATGCCGCAAGACCCCGATCCATCTCAACAAGATCTTCTCAGCTCGCCTGGCCCGATTGGTCCGTCACTAGGCACCAGTACCGACCCACTGACCACGGCTGACAGTCTCGGACTTCAATATTTTGATTTCATGGACTCGACGGAGGGGCTCTTCTCAATGCCTCTCATACCGCCCATGGAACAGCCCATGTATGACAATTAGTGATGTAGATAACTCGTAAGATAGTTTCTATAGAATGTAAAATAACTCTGCGTGTATTGTTGCATTCTCTGTAAGAGCTGGATAATGGGAGGGCATTTTGGCATTCAAGGTTGAGGCAATTCACATTACAAGCAGGCTGGGTGACATCATCATAATGGAGACGTTGCGCCCAAGGTTGTTTCTAGCATCCCATCAGCCGTTTCCTACATTTACTTCCTATCATAACACGTCAAATATTGTGGCTGAACAAGCTCTTTTTAGGGTAAGTACTACCATGTACCAGCCTATGGTGCAGAGTAGGAAGGCTACCCCCTCTCCGCCAGCAGCTACATATTCTATTGGCGAAAATAGGTTGTCAGACTGCAGTTCCCTGGTCGTAACATGCACTGTCCGCTCAATTCGATATTCATTGCAGGCTGAGATCGACTTGGTGAACCTTCATGTTGCAACTCACTTGGCTCCTTCTGGTTTGTCTGCAAGGAAATGTATCTGACGGGGAGTGTAAGCGTTCATCAGGTGGGCATTAGCTCGAGGCAGTCTATATTGACTGTGATATTATTATCAAGTACTGTTTCTCTCGGTTCTGGCATCTCATTCATTGCCATTGAGTGACAATTATCCACAATGTAGATCCCACCGGCTGCTTAGCCCCGAGAAACCCAAATCTGGGATCGGCGACCTCAAAAACCTTCTTCCAACCATCCAGATCACGCTCGTGGGAGTTTTGCATGACCTTTTGAATGAGATCCATGTTTCTGTAGCATATCAGCAATATGTCAGTCGCACGTGCAAGACTGTGGCAGACTGATATATGTGTCACGATTGACTTACCTCAGCCGAGTTTCTGCCCAGTTCGAAATGCTTCCCGGGGCTGGTGCGACATTGTCCACGACCACGACCCTCGCGCCTGACTTGAGCACTGGAATGAGGTTGCGTAGTATCTGAATACAATACTTGTCTGACCAATTGTGTAAGATCAATCGAAAAAGGTATACCTCTGTATTGGCAACCGGTTGTTGCGTCAGGAAGTCGTGCGTCATGAACCTCACTCGACTGGCAAGGCCGGTTGGCAGGTGTTTTTTGCCGTTTTCTACGACCGGTGCTAGGTCCTGTACAACGAATGACAGATCTGGAAACACATTTGCAATGGCGATGGACATATCCCCTTCCGAGCCTCCCACCTGTATTGGTCTTAGAGTTATGTCATATGTCACGTAGTGAGGGAACTCACATCCACGACAGTACTACTTCCGAGAGCCTCCCAGTCATATCCTGCCACCGTGTGCTTCAAAGCCAGATCGCTCCTGTTGGACAGTGCTCTCATCACGTTGGCGAATCTACGTGCCTTCTCCGGATGGTCAGAGAAAAGTTCATAGACGGGTTTGTCTGTCTTGTTGAATAAAGCAAAGCCCTGGTAGTGGGTAAGCAGATATCCGGCGAGAGAAAATATTACCTTGGATTGCTTGCGACTTACTGTTTCATTCGGCTCCTCAGACTTTGGGTACTTTGCCATGGCAGCAACCTGGGATGGTCATGGTAGTTGGTATTTGCTTTATCATCTTTATACGTTCTCCAACGCTATGACGGCAGCTTTTGAGTCGTTGTATCGAAAAGCTATACACTTACTGTTTGGCTTGTCGCTGGCCACAAGTCTTGCACGTTCCAAGCGACCCAGTCACGGAAGACCGAATCTTCGGCCAAGAGACGTGAGGGGGCTGTGTGCGCGACTATTCCTGGCCTTATTTCTGCGAATATACCTGTTTAAAATGAGTGCAAAATTCTTTTCCTGTGTTGAATCGATGCAAATACCTTGCAAAGCCGCGCGACGGATGATCTGGCTCACGTCATTCTCCAAAAGCCCGCTAGACTCGGCAATCTGAGCGAAACTCGCCTCGCTGTCGACTGGGCAAGAGTGCACCAGGTCATAATGGATAATCACATGCTGGCTCAGAAGTTCATTTGACTGTTTTTCAGATCAGCTCATCTAGATATATACGAGGTGCTAGGTTGCAGAAGACGACCAACAGTAAATGTCATCAAATAGTCGCGCGGACCGAGCACAAGTCGCCGCAATTCAAGTGTGTCATCTATAATGGCTACACGTGCAGCTTCGAGCTCGACATCATCTTTGGGAAACATCGATTGAAGTGGCCCATCCACATAGAATGATGGCGTCGGGAGATCATGTGAAGTAAGATACTCGTCGACTTTGGCGGTGTTAGTGGCAATTCTAGTGGATAGTTCGACTATGCGGGATAGAGACATGATGCCAGAGATTGGATGCTCGCTGCAGATTTGTTTCAGTGTCCTTCTATATCAAAATAAGAACCTTAAGATTATCTCAAGGAAAGAAATCATAAGAAAACGAGCAAATCGAGAAGTCTTGGCAAGTGAAACAAGACTGTTGTATATCCCGCGATTCCGAGGCATCACTAACCTAGTCGTGATCTGTAGGTCCAGTAGCGCTGTAAGCTGACGGCGGGCAACACTGAATGGAGCCAGCAGCTTAGGTGCATTCCCCGCGAGACTGCGAAAATAGGCTTTCACTAACAATATGAGCACTCGATCCACTCGAAGATTATGTGAGAACTGGGACTTTGGTAAATAGGTCAGGTGAGTGGATATCGAGTCCAAAATGAAGCATATCATTAATTTCGTCCACTGCCTTTGGCGCCCAGAGACACCAGTCGCGGGTTTCACTCCTTTTTCCATACCGCGGCTATCAGAGAATGATTGGAGCCAGGCGGGCGTGTGACGCCTTCAAACTCGAATCGTGCGTCCGCCTCGTGGAACAGCGCAATCCAGTCGTTGAGTTCTCTTTCCCTCGCGTTCTGTATTGAAGTCATGACGAGATCAAAGCTCCGCAAACGACCCTCCATGCCGTTAGGTATCTCGCCAGGGCCAGGGAGAATAGCCTCGCTAACAATGACTTTAGCCCCTTGCCGCAAGCTGGGAATGAGACTCCTGAGTATCTTGATGCAGTACTTGTCCGACCAGTTATGGAAGATCCATCGCAAGAAGTAGACATCGGCTCCTGATGCCGGTTGTGGCTCAAAGAAATCATGAACCATAAAGCTAATCCTGTCCGCGACATCTGCGGGAACATTCTTCTTGGCTTCCTCAATAACAGGCTCTAGATCCTGCACGACGAATTTCATAGAAGGGTACTTGCGTGCGAGAGCCACGCAGACGAAGCCCTCGGATCCTCCGATCTGGCAAGATAGATTAAGATAGGTGCCTTGGCATACATTTGGAGGTTTAACTCACATCGACGAAGGTACCATTGCTGTGTTGCTCCCATGGATAAAAGTCTGTGACAAATCTGAGGTCAAAGGACTTTCCCTGAGTAAAGCCTTTCATCATATTGGCAAATCTCTTTGACCTATCTGGATAATCCGACAAGAACTCATACATGGACTTGTCGGTATTGTTTGCTAAGGAGAAGCCCTGGGTCCATTTCCGTCAATATTCATTGCAAGTAAATGCCTCCTCAGAGGTAGATAGGAAAGAAAAAGAGAATTTATTGCACATACTGTTTCATTTGGCTCTTCTGATCCAGGGAATTTGACGAGAGCATTGCATGTTTGAGCGGCTGCTTGCCAGAGTTCGTCTGAACAGGTCGCCACGAAATCATGCACACCCGGATCTTCGGCAAGCAGCCTTGAAGCAGCACTATGGGCGATCACGCCTGGATGCGGTTCCTCGAAGATTCTTTGCGCAACTGCATAACGTACTAGTTTTCGAATGGTGCTCTCCGGGAGGCCTGACTTTGTAGCCATTGCTTCAAATGTGATCGTAGCACCAACAGGCAAATCGCGAGCTAAATTGAAACGCGTAATTGCTTGCTGTGGGAGCAAGGTATTGTGCTATAAAAGCCAGGTTATTACAACTCCGGTGCAGCTTTCTGTGAACATATTACTTACTACAAAGCCGAAGAGGTAATCTCTAGGGCCGAGCATCAGGTCACGCAATTCAGTCGTGTCCTTGAGCACAGACAACCGTAAGGCTTCAATCTCCGGCGCATTATTTGGCACAGCACCGTAAAGTGGTGCATCGATATCGAATGATGGCTGAGGGAGGTTATTTGCGGTCAGATATTCGCTCACTTTGGAAGTGTTGGCAGCAATACGTGTTGCTAGCTCAACGATACGCGGATCAGACATGATTGGTATATCCTTGGCAACTTTGATGGACACAAGTGGTAATATGAAGGTAGATAAACCAGCTGTGCCACGTCTGAAAGTAAATGCGTAAAGATATAGATTATCTTCAAGGCCTGACAAAGCTTTCTGGACGTTTTATGCCAAATCAAACATTTTCTTATCTCTGCCATTTCAGCAGAGGGGTATTACTGTCGCGGAGCAGCAAAGGGACTGGGCGCTTAGCGATGCGCTGTAGTGGGGGCGGAGCATCGATTCACAACTATCCTACTACCAACGGTCAAGCTGCAGATGTCCAAAATACAGGTTGCAGTGTTGATCGACGTTGACAAACTAACAAAAGATAACTTGTAACAGGGACAAAAAATCCACCACATTCCACAAGAGGGAGGGTCTCCCATCCAATGATATTCTTTGTCGTTATCACACGGTAGTTGCGGCCTGTCTGGGTACTTCTGGCAAGGTGTCTTGGGGAGATCTGATATACGTTGGCGACAGGGTGTTCAATAGATATAAGGAGGCTACATATGGAGTGGAAGGAATATACAAATCGGGAATCAACACTGTTCAATCACATCAAAGTCTCAAAGAATTCTTGAGGTAAAGCACCTAAAACGATATTCTGTGTCTTTTCCAGCTGGCCGTGGTTTGATACTTTGCATTGTGTTTTTGAAGTGTATTCCCTACTGGCTACGGACCCAGCGAAGCCGAACATCGTGTTCATGTCAAGGAATCATCTTTGTAACTTTAATCAAGTGGCTACAGGTCGTTTTGGAGAGGGTTGCAGACGCCCGCTTTGATCAGATACCGACTGAAGACCCAATACGTCCGGTTGCAGCCATGATCGATTGCAAGAATGCGGAGGTAGGTTTCGTGCTACAGAAGGCAGAGTTCATGACTGTAGAATTCTTCCGGGCATTCCAAGCGACATTTCCCCAGCGGCGCACCGATCCCACGGGCTGTTCCTTTTGCAGTTTGAGTATTTTCGTTTTGAATACTACAGTCTTCAGCTTTCGATACGCTGGTGGTTCAATGATTGTAGCCAGAAATGTAGGCGAGTACTTTAGGTTTCCCCAAGAATTTCCCGCGTGGTAGAAACGTTAGGACTGCACAGCACCGAACAGTGGGTGAAGCTGGTTGTCTTTTGCTTCTATTTAATAACAGTTGTCTCTGGCTCCTTTCCGTGGTGGTCTTTAGCTCTCGTTGGCAGATTTATTCAGTGACTGTTTGTTTCTTCCTCTACGTCAAATCTACCACGAGAAAGGACTTTGTGTTTGGTCAAAGTCAACACGCCGCCGGGGGCCAGACATTTAATCTGGGCGCCATAATGGGATCTTCAGCTTCCAAGGAAGAGGGCGAGTCTTCAGCACGACATTATTTGGATGAATCCGATCATTGGTCTGGCCACTGTCCATGTGTCTCCTACGCTGAAGAACTGCCGTTTCCCAAGCGTGCACTCTACAATATGCATGCGGAGCCTATATCAACATTGCTTTCATCGCTCCCTCCCGAAGAGCTGGCTATTGGTCCACTTGACACTCTACATCCAACCATGCCATATGAACTCGAATTTCACCACCTGGATACTGTCTTGAACGACATGAAAGGTACCTATTGTATCGCCGACCGCCGCTCGAGCTTGTGCTTCGTTCCAGAATTGTCCGACACTTGCACTGCCCAGTTTTACGAGAATGGTCCGACTTATACATGGTCAAGCGAAGTCTACTTCGAAGCGCCAAGACGCCCTCCGTTCCCGCGCGCTCGTGCCCCGAATTGGGGAGAATATTTAGAGAAAATTACTGTCCTGGATTGCGGAGCATTTCTGCAGAAACAAGAAATTACTTGCACAATAAGCAAGGATTCCAATTGTCAACCACTTGAATTCCGTCTTTGTCCGCATTCGATATTCAAAATGGGCAAACCACGATTCAGGACTTTCATTCGACTCACGAGAGTCAGAAGCTTGCTGGAACACACCAGGTCTTCAAAAGACGGCTTCCGGCCTGGAATGTGGTCCAGCGGAAATGGATCTTATACATGTCTCAGCCGGTGCAAATATTGTCCGACGGATCACGAACAAGTCTTGCAAGTGGTAGACGGCCAACTACGTATTCGCATTACTTCCTATAAAGTCTTAACCCAGGGAAGACAAGAGGTCCACCCAAAGTGGCAGTCTCAGCTGACGGGGCGCGGCGTCTGGTCACCGCGCGACAGCTATGCTGGTTTTCACGAGGTCTTTGGGCGGGTCTGGAGAATTGCCGAAGCACTAGGACGACCAAACCTTTACGCCACCACCCATCGGTCGTATAGGCTTACCCACGAATTCAACGTGAATAAGCACACCAAGAGGCGGAATCTCACCGACGTTGGGACCTTCTGATTGGTACTCTCCGTGTTGAGATATCACTCGTCGTGTTGTCGTTGTTTTCATAATTTTGATATCTCATTCAATCTACATACTCCCTTTCATCCGCACTTGAATACGTGCAGTTACCAAAGATCAGTAGTCTACATCCATTGCCGCCACCTCCTCCGAGGTACCGTTGCGTGCCCTGATCCTGAGTAGCACCCCTGACTGTCTGGGGAAAATGCTATTATGAATAATCCAGTCCTTGCCGGGATCCGCCAGCTCAAAGGCAAACAGCTTGATCAGGGTAGCCACCGACTTGCTGACCTCGAGTTTGCCGAGGTTCATACCAATGCACTTTCTCGAGCCCGCGCCAAAGGACAGGTCGGCATTGTTCATGGCCTGCAGCCGCGCTTCAAAGTCCGCGTCCGACTCGCCCGCGGCCGGCAGCCAGCGCTCGGGCACAAAATCCTCGGCGTCGGGGCCCCAGACCTCCTTGTTGCGGTGCAGCACGTAGGCGTTGAAGCCAACCGCGGTGCCCTGGGGGACGTGCGAGCCGTCGGGCAGGGCCAGGCCGCCCGCGGGCACGTAGCGCTCCTGGGCGAAGCAGTTGCCGGGCAGGTAGCGCAGGCACTCGCGCATGACGGCCTCGAGGTAGGGCAGCTTGCGGCTCTCAGCAAAAGGGACGGGCAGCGTGGAGAACTTTGCGTCGAGGATCTCGGCCTCGAGACGACGGTACACATCTGGATGCTTGAGCGAGAGGTAAAAGATGGAGCGCAGAGCCCCGGCCGTGGTATCGGAGCCGGCTGCGAGATTGACCAGCATGTACGACAGGATGCGGTAGACGTCGACGACCTCGGGGTTCTTTTGCTGCGCCTCAAGGTACCGGTCCAAAAAGTCAGGTTTAGCGGGATCGTGCTTGTCCTCGCCCTTCATGCGCGCCATGAGATGGCCGAGTCCAAGGTTGGTGATGCTGCCAAAAGCCGGAGGTCCGATGCGGATGTACGGGTTCTTGTCTAGATACTTGTCAAGCTTCGGATACATGCCGATCGTGACGAGGTAGTCCATGGCCTTTTCGGAGACATTGAGAGATCCGTCAAAGTCATATCCTTTCTCCAGATAGCCAACTCGTTGACTCCAAGTTGTCTTTGCTACTACATCCCAGGCAACTACACGGATATGGTGTAAGCATTTCCTTGACAAGTATGAAGATTATTATTAGCTGACTTACAATAATGAACCCATTTTCCAAAGTCAAAAGCGTCGCCAAACTTATCATCACCAGCAAACTTGTCGCAAAAGATACGGCAGAGTGATGCCAGCACCGCATCGACGTGCGGCTCAAGTGGAGCAACACCACTTGGGGAGAAATACTTGGCAATGGGCTTCTTGATTCTGGAATGCTCAGCGGCCCGAGTTTCGGAAAATATGTTGTAGAACAGTTTTCCGTCGACGACAGCGCCGCTGACACCGTGCCATTCAGTCTGGATATCGTCGTGTTAGTTGCCGATCCTTTAGAGTTGCATGTTTCAAATTACGTAGACCAGGGAGAAAAGTGGAGAGCAGCTGAAGGAAACAAGTCCCAATGCGGAGACAAGAAGCTGAAAAGAGAGCTTATACCTTTTCCCAGGCTCCTTGAACGTCGAAACATGTCTTGATCAATGATGAATAGTCCACATCGAGATAGCCAGGGGCCATGCGAACGACTGGCCCGTACTTGTCATGCAGTTCTTTGGAAACCAGGTGCATGGAACCGCGCCAGGCATGATACATGCGATACAGGTTGGTCCATCCTGAGCGTTGTCAGCCATCACGGAAAATATGTTGAAACTCAGCCTCGAGTACGTACGTCCCAGGAACGGGCCTGGATATTTCCGCAATGGGGAGGAAAAGTAGTCGACTGAGTAGGAGATGAGGACGGTGATGATAGGCACTAGCACAATCAATACAAGCAGACCCGGACCACTTGTCAGCTCCTGAGGCAAACTGCCGAAAATGGCAGTGCCATTGGTGTCGTTGCCGCTCATGTTTAGCCCAGAATACTATTGCCGACCTGCAGAATTGAAATTCGAAGGAACAGTAGCAGTCGTATTGTTGTCCGAGCGTTGAATACGCCTTCGGCTTTTCACGACAGCAAGAAAGAAAGTTTCGTCTCAATGCAAGAAGACGGAGGAGTAATTTGAGAGTTTCATTCGAACATGGCCCATATATCGGGTATCCTCATCGCCGCTACCCCCTCATATTTCATCCAAGCATTTACCAATATCTCCTACACTATTCGTATGTTCTGGCACTCTGCACAAGACACGCACACACATACTTTCGTTCACACACACACACACTTGTTCACAATACTACCTACGTATTATCAAGGGTTATGCCATGATTTTGCCACGGAAACGACGCAAGGATCGTATCCGCGTCTCCATCGTTCTCTGCCACTAACACAGCACTATCCATTTTAGCCCCCGTCCTTCCATGGCTTCTCGGCAGGGGTACGGAACACTTCCTAGTATCCGGGGTGGGCCGGTGTCCGTCACGGGTGGAGCCTCGAGATATAATGACACGAATAGCGATTGACATAATTGGACATAAAATTGCCGTGGCCTCCAACGCCCTCCAAATATGTTCTAGTGTGTATAAAAGTGCATTCGGGCTACAACCTCGGCATGCAGGAGTAGTCCAAACCGTCAGACTTGGCCCGTCAATTTACAGGTGAGTCTCTGCCGATCCCACAACGGCTTTTGGAAAATTGAGAGAATTTTCCTTATTGGGATTCGGTGGGCAAGAAATAGGGGGATTCAAAAAAGAAATATGAGTTAATGAGTCGCCCTCACTACTGGCCTCGACTCGACGACACGACGGGTATTCGGGTACTAATAATCGTGAGGCTGAAGACTAAGAATAACCCAAAATGACTCGCTATTGGGAATTCATCGCATTAAGGGTCCAATGGATCGAGATTGAAATCTACAAAATCCACTTCGAGGATCTTATTATGTACGGATCACTCTCCTGCCGGTCATTCTTCAATAGAAAATCCACTTGATCTGAGAACCCAGGCAACCCAGGAACGGAAACCCCATCGTCATCACATGATTAGCCGAAGATGTAAGTGTTGGTCCCCTCAAGGTCCCCCAAGGTTCCCCTCTGCCGGGTCTCGTCACTCTGCGTGTTGGAGGCAGAGCAGCGTGGCAGGCCAGGGGTGCCTAGTCAAGTGTCTATAAGTCCCTGTCAAGCGCCCTGTGAGACCCTGTCAAGTCCCTGGAACTTGTCACGTCCCGACCTGGCGATGTGACTCTACTACGACCCAGCTGGTCGAGCTGACTCTCGAACCCCCAGGAAAATTCAATCCTTCAGGGAGTAGTATTAAGCAGATCTTGACCAGCCTGCGACTGTAACATCTTGGTTTCCGAGTCATTGCGAAATAAAGTTTTCAAACTTCGGCGACTGGTAACCTGGTATAATTGTTTCAGCATCCCTCCTCCGAAATTCACAACATTTCTCACTCAGTGACTTGTTACCTAGTCGTCCTTGTTTCTCAATGTTTTTCTTTCCCTCAATGACTTGACCTGCGTCCAATACGCCCAGCGACACAATCGTTGTTGTTGCCAACTGCTTTTCGACGGCGGCAGCCCAGTTGTAGTAGTCACCACCTCTTGTCGACAAGATGGACAACTCGGTTATGACTGGAATTGGTGGGGATGCTCCCATGATGCTGGGACTTCTGTGGGGCTTCACCTCGGTGGCATTCGTCTTTGTTGTTCTGAGGTTGTATACCCGTATCAAGGTCGTCCAGGCATATGGACTCGACGACCACTTTTTTAATGCATCCTTTGTAAGTTGCAGATCGAGATGATGGTGCATCATATCTGGCAAATGCAACTAACATTACTGCCCTCCCAGCTCTCTCTTTTAATATACGACATCATGATGACGATAGCATCCTACTACGGCTTTGGTCAGGACATGACGGAGATTCTCGCGGTCAAGGGTACCAAGAAGGGTATGGAGACGATTACAAAGGCCATTCTATACTCTGCCATTGGACAGACGGTGCTCGTGTTTGGCACCGCTCTGTCGAAAACCTCGCTCGCCCTCTTCCTCCTCCGCCTCGTCACCACGCGCCGCGACCAGGTCGCCATCTGGGTCCCCAACTTCTTCCTCACCACCGCCATCATCGCCTCGCTCTTTGTGTTTTGGTTCTCGTGCGTCCCTGTCGCCTACCTGTGGGACCGGCGGCTCGACGGGTCCTGCCCGATCGACTCGGGCCACGTTGCGACCTATGCCGGCTGCTGGTCCGTGATTGTCGATTTCTTCTACGCCGCCTTCCCATGGTGGCTGCTGTGGAACCTCAATATGCCGAGACGGGAAAAGATGATCATCGGCATCTCCATGAGCCTGGGTGTGCTGGCGGGCGCGTGCGGCATCAAGCGCGCCATTGAGCTCAAGAAGCTGAGCAGCCCCAACTACCTCAAGGACGTGGTCGGCATCATCATCTGGCACGCCGCCGAGTTCTGCACCACGCTCATCTGCGTCGGCGTCCCCGTGTGCCGCCCCCTGTACCGGGACTGGTTCGGCACCTGGATGAGCGGCCGGCGCAGCGGCGACCAGGACCTCAGCGCCAGCGGCAATTCGGGGTGGATGAAGCACAAGGGCCACACGGGCGGCGGCGGCGGCGGCGTCTTTGCCATGCACACCATTGGCGGCAGCGAGCTCAAGGCGCAGAATCCCAGCACCAACAACAGCGAGTCCCGCTACCACGAGAGCCGCCGGGACAGCCGGGCCACGGACGAGATGCTGGTGCTGCGCAGCGACGTGCACCGCTCCAAGCAGGACGCTTTCGCCGTCGGGGCTGCCGAGCGGGACAGCGGGAGTGAAGTCTCCATTCTCGGGCCGGAACATGAACACAACGCCTCGATCAAGGTGACGAAAGAGTTCCAGGTGGAGAGTCAAACTCCATGAGCGACACCTACGATGGATTACGAAAATAAAAAGAGATTTAGCGAGCGAGCGTGCGGTAATGATTAAATTTAGTGTACAATAGTATTGATATTTCAAATACCCATTATGTACTTTTCCGACTTTTCCGTTACGATATCTTGCATCACGTGTGACCATATAACTTCAAACCTTCTTCATCTCGCATCATGCAACGACAAGGACTAAATGAAGAGATCATGATCCCGACACTCCATCTCAGGCAATTGGATCATACGTGACTCGAGCCACAAAATCTTTGACAAAGTACGTGGCAGCTGATTCTCGTTTCCATGGCTTTTCGGGATCGGCAATCTGAAAGTCGAAAGCTCTCAACAACTATTGAGAAGTTGATAAGTGGGGTATATCGCAAATATATCGTTGGAAGAGCATGTCGGACTCACCTCGACAAAGATCTTATTAAACTCCAGTAGCGCCAGCGCTTTGCCCAGACACAACCAGCGGCCGTGGCCAAAGTTGAGATCCACTACCTTGCGGCGCCGCGCAGCCGTCTCGTCATCAGTGTCGATGAAGCGCTCGGGTCGGAACACGTCCACATCCTCGCCAAAGACCTCGCGACTCCTCATAAGCCCGACCAGATTGATGTGCACGTCTGTTCCTGCTGGTAACATCTTTCCGCAGATGACTTCGCCGCCACCGGGTGGCACTCTCTTGGGGAAGCCGGCGGTTCCTGGCGTGGATATGCGGAGACCTTCATGGATGACGGCCTGGATTGCGAGAGGCAGTTAGTCGTGGTGGAAGCAACCTGTGAGGATCGGGCCTAGTTGGATGCATACCTGCAAATATGGAAGATTCTTCGCTTCGTCTCCCTTGATTGGTGTCGAGATGCGCCCATTCTGAACACCCTCGGCAATCTCCTTCTTGAGCTTGTTGTACACGCGCGGTGCAGTCATGAGATACAGCAGCGTCCCCCTCATGGTGTAACTGGAGGTTTCGATTCCGGCTAGCAACTGTATGGAAAGATCAAGTTCTGCTTGTAGAGGAGACAAGTCATGTTTAAGCCACTCGGCCTGGTGGAGATGTTAGCGATCAGCATGGTTTTCTTCCCTTTCTTCATTTTCATCAAAAGGTGCCTGGAGGTAGATGTCTTACCAGCATTGTATCTTGTGGCTTTTTGTCATTAGTGTCCGCTGTCTGACGTTTTACCGCGTTTTTGAGAAATCTGAGAACATGATTAGCGTGGAAAAGAACACTCGACGAGCAAAGGGATTGCCAACCCAAACCAACCAGTACGTGTATCTTCGCCAAACAGACGCAGAAATAGTGGCGAGAACATTACTCGTCGAACTATAGCAGTCTGTCAGTGGGCACTTTCTAGCGATCCATAATCACGTTTCTTTGTGGTGCCAGCTTTGTATGTGCCAATAGTCTCACAACAACGCAACATGATCGATTCGTGTACGGATGAAGACACATTGGAAACAGAGCGAGTCACGTACTGACTGGTACCAAGCCACACGACTGGACAAACTTCAACAGGCCATCGCCCACTTCCAGATAATTGTAGTGGTCCTCCTCGGTAAGCAGATTGCCCCACGCTTCGCCTGTCCCCGCGAGGGTAATAAGGTCGACCTGGAAATGCTGGAGCAGCCGACCCAGATCGAGAACAACGGCGCCGTCTCTGCTGTTGTCCACCTTACGCTTGAGCACGTCAACAAGGATGCTAAGCTGCTGGTCCACGTTGCTCTCAATGTCCATGAGACCCTTGCCAGAGAAGCCCGAGATGAGCTTGGCCTTGCGCTTGTCGTGGGCTACCGTGTCCAGCTCGCTGAGCACGGTGTCGCCATCGGGATTAAATCTGTGGCAGAGTCGAGATCAGTGATTAATGCCGGACGTCTACTTAAACAGGATCATTAGCATCAATTCACTGACCTGATACCTGCATACCAGTCACCACGTGGCCAAACGGAACGAGCCGAGTTGATCTTCCACAGAGCATCGGGATCGGCGATAAGCACATCATTGGGCGCGATGCGCACAATCTTGCCATATTTCTCTTGCAGGTCTCGGACAACGACGTGATAATGCCCTCCGAAAGACGCTCGGAATGCCCAAAAATTCGTGAGCGAGGCAGCCAAGGGGCCGGGAACGTGACTGAGACGGTACCATTGAGTAGCCGTCTGTATTATCAAAATACCGACGATTGCAGCAATGGTGCTGAATATCGCCAGCCATGTGGCTCCATAGTCTTCAAGAGATATGCTAAAGCTATGCTTCGATGACTGCATGGTGAGAGGATAGTAGGGGAGGTGAGAAATTCGTCATGTATAATTCACTCAGGGGCCTGTGGTCGCTTTATGCATTTCGTGGTCGTATCTCATCGAAGAATGGTTGGACTGAAGGTGAGGTTGGCACAGCCGGTAAGCACACGATGTGCCGTCCAGGATTATCTATTGCATCTCTGCAGTGCCGTCAAGAGTGCGGCTGGTGAGGGACACGGGCGCGCACGGTTGAGATGCAACGCTCATTGGGTAAATGAAGCCTTTTATGAGGATATAAACGCCGAAGTGCCGTCACTCTGCATGGAGATGAGAGCCGATGTCTCACAATGATCGGGGAATCAATGCTATATGTCTATACTTGGCAGCAATAGTATGCGACGAGGATACAAATTGTAGTATACCCAACCCATACCAAAGCCACGGTAACGGTGCATCCCCGGGGTATCAAAAGGCAATTGAGGCAGGTAATGCCGACTTTCCGCGCTTCTCTTGCATACATCTCTGCCCAGCCGCTTGGCTATGCAGCATACAAGCGATCCAATCGAGTAGTGATGAACCTTCTTGTCATATGCAACTTGCTGACACCCGGTTGCACAACTCAAGGCGACCGATTCCAGCTAGTCAAAGGCAACGGCAAAGTTAGATTTAGAGTTGATTGTCTGAATAGTCTATCTACCCGTCTCGACTACCCGGGATCGATGCGGAAATAAATACGTATTACGGAAGCAAAATCAGCATGCCGATTTGACCTCAAATGGGAGCATTTTGGTTCTCTAGTAGCGCTATAAGACTTTTAGCAGTGTTGTTATATGTAAGACAGTTTGTGTCATAGCTATTTGTGATTTGTCAGTGATCGACTCTTGCATTCACATAGATGGAAGTGAAGGTGTATTTTCATGACGCTAAGAATTACTTCAGTATATACGATAATCTCACAAGTGAGTCTAGACCAGTCTCGAACCTCGAATGAGCTTAAGAAATCTTAGACGACCAACATCTACTAGAGCTCTCATCGATACGGACGCCGACCCCGATACTAGACGATGCCATACCATTATCTATGAGGTCAAGTTGAGCTTCTCCAGCCTCTCCTTGTTCCTCTCGAGCAGGCCCTTTTGCTGCGGCCACTTCCAGTCGCTCAGGTACTCGGGGTCCATGCCAATCTCGTACGAGTGGTTGCGGGCGGCCAGCTGGGCGTTCTTGAGCTTCTCGCGCGCGGCCGCGCCCCGGTTGTGGAGGTGCGTCATGCGGTCAATGGCGTCAATGGCCAGGCTGAAGCGGTCGGTGCCGTTGCGGATGGCCAGCTCCAGGGGCGTGTCAATGTTGCCCTTTTCCCGGTAGCCCCGGACGTGGACGTTGTGGCTGCCGGCCCGGCGGTAGATGAGGCGGTGCACGAGCCACGGGTACGAGTGGAAGTTGAAGATGACGGGCTTGTCGTCGGTGAAGAGGGCGGCCCACTCCTGGTCCTTGAGGCCGTGGGGGTGGTCGTCGTGGTGGATGAGCTTGAACAGGTCGACGACGTTGACGCAGCGGATCTTGAGCTCGGGGAAGTTTTGCAGCAGCAGGTCAATGGCGGCGAGCGACTCGCAGGCCGCAATGTCGCCGCAGCTGGCCATGACCAGGTCGGGCTCCTCGCCGGCGTCGGTGCTGAATTGTGGCCAGATGCCGATGCCCTTGGTGCAGTGCTCGACTGCCTCCTCCATGGTGAGGTATTGTAGGTGCTCCTGCTTGTCGGCTACAATGACATTGACATAATTTGAGGACTTAAGGCAGTGGTCCATGGCTGTACCAGTCAGTACTCTACTTGATCTATTCCATTGCGTCAAGACTTACTCGAAAGGAGACAGTTTCCATCCGGCGGAAGATAAATGCGCACAACTTCAGGGCTCTTGTTGCAGACAACATCGAGGAAGCCGGGATCTTGATGGGTGAAACCATTGTGATCCTGGCGCCACACCACGGCGGTGAGCAGAATATTGAGAGAGGCAACTTGTGCACGCCACTCAACCTCCAAACACTTTTCGATCCATTTACAGTGCTGCGAACTATTAGTATATCTTCTTATAGTGGATTAGTGGTTCAACTTACCTGATTCACCATGGAATCAATAATGTGGATAAAGGGTTCGTAGCTGTTCAAAAGTCCGTGGCGACCACTGAGCACGTAACCCTCGAGCCAGCCCTCACAAGTGTGCTCGCTGAGCATTTCCATGACGCGACCAAAGGGCGACAGATTACCACCATCCGAGTCCTCTTCGAAATACTCGCCCAGCCACACCTTCTTGCCAGCTTCATATACACCTCCCAGCTTGTTGGACTCCGTCTCATCCGGACCCAAGAGGCGGAAGTTGGTTGGGTTGGCCGCGATAATGTCTCTGAGGAAGTTGGCGCAGTTCTTCATGCTGCCCGCCTTGACGGCACCGCCCTGGTCAACTTTGATTTCGTACTGTTTGAAGTCGGGCATCTTGAGCGGCTTCTTAAGCAGTCCACCGTTGGCCACGGGGTTGGCACTCATGCGGCGGTTGCCAGCAGGACAGATGGCCTCCTGCAGCTCCTTGGAGATTCTTCCATCTTGGCCGAACAGCCGATCCGGCTCGTAGCTGCGCATCCAGTCCTCCAGAACCTTGAGATCGGCAGGATTAGTCTTGACGTCCGTGATGGGCACTTGATGCGCCCGCCAGAAGCCGCTCAGGTAGTGGTCGTTGAGCTTGCGTGGGCCGGTCCAACCCTTGGGCGTGCGGAGGATGATCATGGGCCACCGCGGGCGGAACGGCTTGCCCGAGTCGCGGGCCTGTTTCTGGAACTTCTTGATCTCCTTGACGCAGTGCTCGAGGGTGCTGGCCATTGCCTGGTGCATGGACTCAATGTCGTCGCCCTCGACAAAGTACGGCTCCCAGCCGTAGCCCTTGAAGAGCTGCGCAATCTCCTGGTGGGGAATACGGGCAAGGAGGGTAGGGTTGTTGATCTTGTACCCGTTGAGATGCAAGACTGGAAGCACAGCTCCGTCGGTGATGGGGTTGAGGAACTTGTTGCTATGCCACGAGGTGGCCAACGGACCCGTCTCGGCCTCACCGTCTCCGACCATGGTGACCGTGATGAGCTCCGGGTTGTCAAATACGGTACCAAAGGCGTGGGAGATGGAGTATCCGAGCTCTCCACCCTCGTGAAGACTGCCAGGTGTCTCTGGCGTGGCGTGCGAGCCAATGCCGCCTGGGAAGGAGAACTGCTTGAAGAACTTTTGCATGCCTTCGGGGTCCTCGGACTTGGCGGGATACACCTCGGAGTATGTGCCTTCGAGGTAAGCCTGGGAGAGCACAGCTGGAGCGCCGTGGCCCGGGCCGGACACGAAGATGGCATCAAGGTCGTACTTTTTGATGACACGATTGAAGTGCATATATGTAAAGATCTGTCCCGGTGCTGAGCCAAAGTGGCCCAGTTGTCTGGCCTTGATGTGCTCCTTCTTGAGTGGCTCACGTAGAAGTGGGTTCTCAATGAGATAAATCATGCCGAGACAGAGGTACAGACTGGCTTTGAAAAAGTCATCGTACTTCTTCAGCTCTTCTTGCGAGAGAGGCTGTTCCGAAACGGTAGATCGAGCTGTACCGAAAGGACGAATCTCGTCCACGGTAGCCTTATCGCACTCCATGGTGGTGAGATGCGAATAGCTCGGCTGGGCCTTTGTGAAAGTCACTTCCGGGCTATTACCAAGGGGTTCGAGCTATGCAGTTGAATGGCACTGTCGATGAAAGCTTGTATTTGATGATGAAAAGTAAACAGCTCCTGCGAGGATTCACGGGACCGAGGACGACTTATATGCAAGTTCCCCCCTCTCAAACACTAAATGCCGTCTCCGCATAGTAAACAGAAACCTGATGGTGCTTCTTAGGGTTGATAGGTAAAAGGTCCTCCTCATGCAAGACTAGAGGCTAGGTTGGAAGCGAGGTCCATGCAAGGTCTGTGTGGATGTAATGCATGATCCCGACCGTCAATCAAGTCTATTGGGCCCAATCGGCTGGGTTACCACTAGTCCGAGATAGCTTGGGTGAGCTTGGGTGAGTTTGGGTGAGCTTGGTCGAGCTCTATACAGCATGACAATCCGGGAGGTGGCAGTCGACTTCCTGTCACGACCAGGGCAGGATTGGGTCCATGATGGGAATGTCGTCGTGGAACGTGGCTGCGTGGTAATACCGCATTCGAACGAACAACTGCTCGCTTATGCTTGTCCCTTACTCAACCCATGTTTGACAACTCGGCCGGAGAGCGGCTTTCTCAGCTCCCCAGCGAGCAGCAGCACCCGACTGCAGCGACAAGCTGCGAGTGGCCTGATGTGACACGAGCGTACCATGGTGAAGCTTAACGCGATGATACGTCATTACATGTTAGGCGACCCCACTTCCATTCCGGTCGTTCCATGCGTTTTGAACAACGACCAATCTGACTTGTGTATTCCCGTCCAAGAGGTATGTAATCGCATCGACTTACTTTTACTGGATCTTCTGCATGTCTTGGTTTGCATATTCAAGTCGGATCCGAGGACTTGTTGGCAGGTCCCAAAGTTGCAATGTGCCAAGAATGTAATCCTGGCGCTGGCGCATAGCATAGGTGTCGGTTGACACTACTTTGGGCCCACTGGACGCTGATCTCATGCTTGCCCTATTTGAACAATGAATACAGATTATAGTCGGGGCAGCTGGACGATCAAGTGACAGGTAGCCAAGCAACTCCGTATACAGACAAATTGGACATCAATCACCATGTTGATCGTCGCCTGTTTTATCAATTTGCATCGACTGGGCGAGGGGATTTGTGCATTGCGCAGTCCATGTTTATACGAGAGGTCCTGGGTGCCTTGCGACGCTCAACGCAACAGTACTGATTATCCGTACCCACCTATTGAGTGCATCGAGATCTGGACCACCAGCATCATAAACCTATTTGCTAATCAATATGATAGGGCCAGCTAACAAACATGGGCAGAAGAAGCACTGGAATTACAATCACTTGCGAGTTCCGCTCTCGAAACAACGCGAAGGTTCTCGTAATTGTCGGGTTGGCAGCGGCAAAGCAATCGAACGGTAGCTGCCGGCTGCCGGTGGGGTGACATCCCGTCTCCTGATGCGCCGAGACCGCCCACAGCCGGGCCAGGCTGAGCAAGCAATCATATAGTACGCCGCATGGGACTGCCAGAGTAAGAGCTCACTTCTGTTATGGGCCCATTCACATTCTAGACATCGAAGTCATCTATTATCTATCGCCATCATTGTCTATCAAACGGGGCACAGCTCAAATTCTTCTTTGCCGAACATCGTCAAACCAGAGGGACCTGTGCTGGGCAACCGAAGCGCCGCCTTGCATTGTCACCAGAAATCCTCATGATTGCCACAACGCCACTCAAACATCACGAACCTAGTCAGACATGGTATTGGCTGTATAGGTGTGCCCCTGTCAGCCATGACTCCCACGATGCAGGTCTCAAGAACAACGAAACATCGGTGCCAATCGCTTCCGAATGACAACAGCACATGTTCGTACCTCGGCCACTGACTGCGTGCCCTCGGTTGTACATACTCAATTGTACCTCGATCGTCTTACCAGGGTTGTATGGGAGCCAGTCCTTGCCGTGAAGGCGTCGAGGTCTCGAAGACCCTGCTCGAGAACATTCAGCTTCTTGGTCAGATCCGCCCTCTCGGTGATAGTCGAACTGGCCTCCGAGCCCAGCTGCTCAATCTCTTCCTCCGTAAGGTCCCACACTACACCGGGCGAGAATCTGCATTACGTATCAGCTATAACGTCAACAACATGTTCGCATGAAACCTGTGTCCCCTTCATCTTGATAAGCAGCCGTTGAATAACTTACACTTCCGGGAGCTGCTGTACCAGACAAGCCTCGATTGCGTTCACGCTTACGTCGTCGACAAATTTCTTCAGTGCAATCTGGAAGAACCTTCGATTAGACAAGACGGTGGAGACTGTTGCGTATGAAATTTCGTACCTGGTAATATGCAGCGGCGACATCAGCAGCAAGTGACGCTGCATTTTCCTCCACATTGGGAGTAGTGTCTTTCTTGAGTCCAGCAAGAACACTCTTCAGTAGAAGGTCATATTCTGTGCCCTCTGCGCATGTCTCTTCCGTATAACCACAATGCTTCAAGGAGATCATGTCAAAGTAGCGTTTATGGCGTTCGGCCTGTATCTCTTGGACACCTTCGGTAATCTCCTCGTTGTACGTGATGGGATGTAGAGATAAATGGGGTTTCAACAGCTCATCCACTTTATCCCTGACGGCTTCCCGAAGTCGATGCAGGGTTGGCTGAATGAGCAGCTTCATGAGACGGGCTCTAGTGTTGCTGTCACAGATTTCCGAGACCATTTTGTTGAACGTCTTGGAAGCGGCTTCGTGGACCTGTTCGACCAGGGTTTGAGTAATAGATTCCCACGAACAAATCGGCAATTACCATGGGATTGAAAGTTCCCGGAAGCTCGCGGCCCATACACTCATACATGGGCTGTCTGACGACTTTGAGGTAGTTTTTTCGATGAACAAACTTTGATTTCCTTATCGGTGTTTGGTCATCGTCGACAATCTCCAAGGCATGGCCATCGCTGCTCATCTTCTCGGAGTACTTTCCGAGAATACTCTGAATATGCGCACGAAGGCGACGATCAGGCGCATCTTCTTGATTGGGATATATCTCGAAGAAGGGGCCAGCGTATACGCCATCGATAGCGGCACGAACTAGGACAGATAGTTGACGACTAATGTCATGAAGGTAGGTGTGCTTTTCCCGTCTGCTGCTGCGTGCCTCACCAAGTTGTTCTAATTTGGCCTTGCAGTCCTTGATGCCGTACTGTACTTCGGACTTGACGTCTGGCAGCCCCTTCTGGATCTGGTTCCAAAGTACGGTTCTCAAACGAGTCCTCAGTTGTTCCACTCCGAGTTGCGAAGGATCCAGAGCATTCCAGACAGAGTCCTCGAACAACTGAGCTTCCCTTTCATCACGTTCTTCGATCGAATCGCTCGCAGTGGAGTGGCCCTTATTGCGTAGGACATGCCAACCAAGTGTAAGCTTCACATTCTGGTTCTTGGCAAGTTCCAGATAGTACCTCTCTGTGTCAGAGCCCTTGTCAATTCTGTCAGGTTTTGTGATTAAGCCAAGCGTTCGAGTCCCTGCCGGGTCAATGTCGCGCGCGAATTTAGTGACTGGCTGGTTCGCGAACGGGTTGTCCGCAGACACAACTGCTAGGATGATCGTGCGATGCTGTTTCATATAGGACGTAACCATGTTTTGGACCATTGCAGCATCATCTTCCGACTGGTAATTATCGGAAGCGCCAAAGAGACCAGGCAAATCTACAAGCGTCAAGTTTGGAGCAGTTGGGGAGGTACTCTCAATGCGTAACACATCTGAGCTGAACCGCATTGCTCCATCCTCTGTGAGTCCCATGACGTCCTTGGCAGACTCAATAATGTCGTGAAATTCGCCCTCATCGGTAGCCGTCTCGGCAAAGGCAGCGAGATTGATTCTCTCAAGCTCCGTTCTGTTTGCGGCAGGCTGAATGTGGACCTTGATAGAAGGTTCATCGCCACGACGGAGTACGAGCTCTGTGGCGAAACGAGTACAAAGTCCTTCGGCTGTGGGAAATGGAATGCCAGAAATGGCTTCCAGCGTGGAGGATTTACCACTGGACTGACTACCACAGACGATGATTTGTGGCAGGTCAACGTAGTGACTGACGCCGTGCGAACGCAGCGAATCCACAATATCAAGGAGATCGCGGTGACTGCTGGACTGGATGAAGCCCGAGGTCTTCTCCGATATCTGTTCGGCCAATGAGGCCGGGATCGTGTCTCCCATCGTGGTTATGGCGAAGCGGGTGACTTTTGTGTAGAGTTACAATTTTGTCTTCCAGAGCAGAAAATTGAAGCTCTGGCAACAAACGCCTACTTAAAAAAGAGGAAGTGTCGATCTCCCCGCCGATGCCCCAGGCAGATCTGTTACATTATCGGCGGGACCTAGTGCAGGTATCCTTGGCGAGCGTTTGTGGGCCAACAAAGAACCATTCGTTGCCATGCTTGATACCTGATATTTCTCTCAAGTGCACATGGATTTCCTTCCAGCCCCTACAAAGTGATGCTTTCAGCCTCAGAGGTCTCTTGTTGGACACCTGCCTATTAAGCTTATCCATTAGCAAAAGCCTTTGTTGGGTTCCTGATCCCAAGCCAGGCAACCACCACAACCGACACAACTCGAACCCTCTGTTAGCAGCCTTGCATAAGGCTAGAAACACGATTGTTATACAGTCTGGTGTAATTGCTTGACATAATCGTATAATACTTCGAGTATTTTACTAGAATAGTGGGATGTTTAGAGACGTTGGTGCTCAGGTAAGCACCAGACCGGATAGAGACGGTCTACGCCCTTTGCTTGGCATGGAATGATGCCGCTGCGGCTCACCTCCGACCACGACCCCTAGGCCCCTCCGTCAAGCCGATCGACCCCGCGGCGGCGGTGATAGATAGCCAAATATTTATTTGTCAGTGCCCGATTGCATATCTCATCGCTGTCTGTAATTATACAGCACGATTCCTCGATATTTTTGAGCATACAGTCAATCCGATCTTTCGTTTGTTGCATCAACGCCAGTACTTTTTATTCACAAGAAAAAGTAAATAAGCAACCATGTCGTCAATCGAGAGAGTTCACACGGACAAGGCGCCGAAGCCATTGCCCCAATTTTCGCAGGCCGTCAAGTACAACGGCATGGTCTACTGCTCGGGCAACATTGGTGTCGACCCAGCTTCGTTCACGCTCGTCAAAGGAGGTGTAAAGGAAGAGACTGTAAGCAGTAATTTGATTGTGTACTGTCGACTGATGACTGACGGGTACTGTGACAGCGGCGCGCATTGACAAATTTGTCGACTGTGCTAGAGGAAGCGGGCAGTAGCCTGAAGAATGTCGTCAAGGTCAACATCTTCTTGACCACTATGGACAACTTTGCCACCATGAACGAGGCATACGACGAGTTCTTTACCCAAGATGTCAAGCCGGTAAGTCCTTGGGTATACCATCAATGACATATGGACGTGTGTTTGCTGATTCGGAGGAATTGGTCAGTGTCGCACTTGCGTTGCCGTTTACCAGCTGCCTTTCAATGCTCTGGTTGAGATTGAGTGCACCGCTTTCCTTGATAACGCTTCGAAGCTGTAAGGACCTTGGGAATTGGTAATGCTGCTGTGTTAATCGCATGGTACTGTAGCATTCTGTAGGGCAGAGGTTGTAGTAGGATCAGGATCAAGACAATAAAAAAATACCATATACTGCTACAAGGCGCCAAGCCGAAACAAAAGCGGAAAATAATTGGGATGTCGTTTCACTGATTGTAACATTGATAAGGTATCATCACATGTGGCACTTCTGGTGGAAGTAGGGTGAATGCGATAGTGTCGGTAGGTTTGGTGTTTAGAGCGCCGAGGCTTGGTGGGCTCTCTGTTTTAGTGGTGTCGTTTCAGTGACGCATGGCGGTTGAGTTAAATGCTACCCCGGATTTTACTAGTGCGCCGCCACCCCTGGCGGCTCTGGTGGAAAATCCCCTGGGAGGATTGTCGTGTCCTGACGTCGTTGATCACCAATCAATTGCGATCGCACAAAAAAGAGGGAAGAAAAAAAGTTGGCTTGCTTACTGGGAACAACAACAAAGAGGGCGCAACAATATGAAGCAATAGTAGCGACACTATCAAAGAGTCAACAGTCAGCCAGATCGCCGACAATGAACAGTCAAACAGGAAGGCGCCTACTGCGCGCCACGTCGCCCGTCTTCCAGTCGCGTCGGGCGACGACAATGATGCTATCATGTCCGTACCGCCAATTGAGCTACGAGACGTCCTCGCGCGTCTACCGCCGATATGCCTCGAGCTCCTCCGCAGCCGCCGAATCGAAAAAGGAAAACAGCACCGTCGGCACTGAAGCTGTCACAACTCCTCTCGATGCTACCTCGACATCGACCGCGACCCTCGATCCCGACGTCGCACTCTCCTCCACGCTGAACCCCCCTGCCTCCACGCGCCCTCCGCCGTTGAACATTCCCACCAGAGATCCCGAGGCATCTCTATTCAGCTACCTGTTCAGCGTCGGCAAGACGTACTATGCATTCTACAGAGCCGGACTCAAGGCTATCAACACGAATCGCAAGCTACTGAAGGAAGTGTCAAACCATCTAGATGCGCCTGCGAGTCTAAAGGATTCGGCAGACACAAAAGTACGTCCAACTAGGGCTGCCATCCTTTTGAAGGAGCGAACCCGGCATGACTTGTCCCGCCTGCCAGTCTTTGGCCTGGTCTTGTTGGTCTTTGGCGAGTTTACGCCGCTCGTCGTGCTGGCGTTTCCGAAGTTAACTCCGTACACTTGCCGCATCCCAAAACAAATCGAGAAGCTGCGAAGCAATGCGCAAGAGAGACGGGAGGCATCGATACGGAATATACGGCACGCAACGGAGACATCCGCGCTCGAGAAGCTCGCGCCTGGCCACATCGTGCGATCTCTGGATCTCGCGAGCAGCATTTGGGATAAAGCGGGTGTCGACCATCCGTTCGCTTCAGCAAAGGCTGCCAGAGCCGTCAACAGAATTGTAGCGGATGATGTTATGATCAGGGATGGTGGCGGCGTCAATGCCCTGGAGCCCGATGAGGTTGTTCTGGCCTGCGAGGACAGAGCCTTTGACGTGAAGAGTGCCGACGTCGAAACACTTCGAAACAAACTCACCAAGTGGATTGAGACATCAACGAAAGCGGAAGGCGCTGATAGCCAGGCCGTCGTCAGAAGGATGGTTATTGGGCTCGACAATGAGACGAAATGAGTCCATGCGCTTCGACTTTCCCGGTTTCGTGGTTCTGCATATGCGATATCACGAGAAAGCACGGACTTTTTGGCCTGCCCTCGCGTGCTAACCATATTACTCTAAATTCCCATGTCCCCTCCCAATGTATTATACTCGCTTTCGTGAAATACTCAAGCGAAGGGATCTTGTCGCAGCGAATGGTATAGACCCGGCGTCGCCAAACGGATGGTGGGGGGCAAAGCGTCGGCGGCTAGAATGGATAGAACGGCCTGTATACAAACAAACAGAAGACAAAACCTCCACTACTAGAAAGCTCACACAACTCTCTTCTTACCCGAGCTCAAAACAATCGAGTCAGTCAAAAATCCAACTTCCTAACCTAGATTGCAGCGCGCTGCCGCTCTCTTCTACTTATTCTGTGAGATGATGAGGCTTGCGTCACCTTACATGCCTTGGGCAACATTAGTCGTTGAGTCAGCGTATTCATCAACGATTGCTCATTTGCGTCAGCCCATGGTTGTCGTGGTCGAGGAGCGGGAAATTCCGCAGACTGCTGATCAAACATGCTTGAATATGATCGCAACTGCATGGTATAAAACGGCTTCAGCTGCTGCGATTGGGCAATCAGTCAATGCAGGTCAACTCTGACAACTTCCCCGCATACGAGATGTGGCTGGAATGTGACTCTGACTGTTCTCCCGAGGCGCTCATGCCGCGTCACCTACTATATTGTCCTGAACCCTTCGAGAAGTACAGGAAGAAGTTAATTGCCTCGGTCACGGCTGTGGTGCGTTCTTTGGGCAGGTCAGTGAGCACGTCGTCTGAAAAGCGAGAATAAGCCACCCCCAGTATACCCCCGGCTCATATGCACAATGCCCACTTCCCGGCCCCACAGCACCGGGTTTCTGGAACGATGCGGGTCATGACCGGGCAATATCTTGGCTCAATTTGGCAACCCGTTATACTCTAAGGCATCTCGAGGCTTGCCGAGGCATCTCGAGGCATCTGTGGACTTTGTCACGCCATGCAACCTTCAAATGCCGGTGGATCAAGGGGGCCAAGGAACTAACATCGGAGAATACCTGACGTACGGTACCTTGCGTTGACACTGTAGCACTGCAGCTCGAGCTTGGGCACCTCTCACTACCGGCGTGCCTAGTGTCGTAGTGACCCTGCGGCTGTTCATCAGATGCCCAGCACACTCCCTAGTCACTCTTCATCACGACATCAGACTAGACAGGCGGGCACATCTTTCATCATTCGACAGGAGGAGGCCAATCCCGTCTTGCCGCCTTCGACAGATCCCTGCCCACCATGTTTCCCCAAGACGGCTGTAATATAGTTGCTCTCTCTGGACTGAGTTCCTATCACCACAATCTTGGCATGCAGCCAGCTTGGGGGCCTCGGACGAGATTGCACCATTTCGGCCGCAGAAAAACTGCCACTCTAGAGATGTGTTTTGGCGGTTGCGAGCTGAAGTTCAACTTCAAGCTTCCAGATACGTCCAACATGTGATCTACACCCGTGCCTAGAGACCCGTTCCTGATGACGCGGCATTGGCTCAACAGTCGACGCGAGCTTGCGAGATGCTTCTTCGATTCAGGAACAACGCATGTAAGGCACAGACGGGCGGGAAGCACTCTGCAAGATGTGCATCCAGGCTAGATAGTAGTAATCTCGCAAAGACTCCATTATGATTGAGAGATGATCAGATGTATACATAAGGACCCTGAGATCGCGACCAAATCTCGAAACTTTTCCTCTCTTCTCATCAGCCGCATCACTCATTCGACTGTCGCTCGCTGCCCAAACAAAAAGTCCCGGTGTACAATCAGTTTCTTTCGCTGTAATATCAAAATCGGACAAGATGAGATTCACCATTCTTTCTCTCGCCCTCGCGGCCCTCGCCGCTGCCGCGCCCGTTGCTCAGGGCCCTGCTCCTGGCCCTGCCCCAGCTCCGGCTCCGGCTCCGGTCCCTTCTGTAAGAACTCGGCCCTGTTCCGATTGACTTATACAATGAAAGTCACTTCCTGGATCCGCCTTCCAGACAATGCTGTCTAACATTAAGAGCCTCCTATTTGACGTGGATCGTTGTGAAGAAGTGAATGCTGACTGAGACTTGCAGCCTCCGGCGCCTTTCCCTTCTCCGGCTCCTTTCGTAAGCAAAATTCCCTGAAACTATACTCGTCTCTCCCTACTAATTTTGCGAATTAAAGCCGCCGCCGCCTCCTCCTACCACCACTCCTCTCCCTCCTCTGCCAACTCCTGGCCCGCCTCCTCCTCCTGAGAGGCGTCAGGCCCCTGGTGCTCCCGCTCCTGCCCCGGCCCCAGCTCCTGCTCCGGCCCCAGCTCCTGCTCCGGCCCCGGCTCCGGCTCCGGCTCCTCACCCTAGCCCGGTCCCATCGCCGGCTCCATTTCCCCCGAGCCCGAGCCCCCCGCCGCCGCCACCACCAACCACCACGCCTCTCCCTCCTCCTCCTCCCCCGGTGAGACGTCAGGCTCCCCCGGCCCCGGCCCCTGAGCCCTCTCCTGCTCCCAGCCCGGCTCCTCCCGTAAGTCAAGCCATCGCTACGTGATATGAATACCCTCGTTGCTAACATTAAGCAGAGCCCGAGCCCCCCGCCGCCGCCTCCTCCTACTACTACTCCTCCCCCTCCTCCTCCTACTACGACTCCTCTTCCCCCTCCTCCTCCTCCTCCCACTTCTACTCCTCTCCCCGCTGTAAGTCATTGTTCCGTTCGACTCAGTGTCCTGGTTCAAGAGTGGTTGCTAACTTTTAGGCAGCCTCCCCCGGAGAGACGCGCTCCTCCTCCGGCTCCGGCTCCTGAGCCTGCCCCTGTTCCTAGCCCGGCTCCTCCTGTAAGTCGACTCTCATGAATGAGTGATTCACAGACTAGTTACTGACTGTTAGCAGAGCCCGAGCCCCCCGCCGCCACCTCCTCCTACCACTACTCCTCCCCCTCCTCCTCCTCCTACTACGACTCCTCTCCCTCCCCCGCCTCCCACCACCACTCCTCTCCCTGCTGTAAGTCATTGTCCTTAAGTTGTTCCAGCCAATATTTCCAGAGAGTAACGACTGACAAAACTCACTAGCCTCCTCCGGAGAGACGTCAGGCCCCTGGTGCTCCCGCCCCGGCTCCCGCCCCGGCTCCTTCTCCCGCTCCTGGCCCCGGCCCTGAGCCTATCCCCAGCCCGGCTCCCCCGGTAAGTGAAATTCGATTCCACAGATGGCTTCTTCTTGAAAGTTGCAAATTCGGCTGACACAATTTGTTGCTATAGCCCCCATTCCCCACCACCACCACCCTCCCATTCCCCCCGCCTCCGGCCCCAACGCCCGCTCCTCCGGCTCCCGTCCCTTCGCCCCCGGCTCCCGCTCCTCCCCCGGTTGCCAAGTACTTCTTCGCTTAAGAAGTCAACGGGACAGCGACAGAGACGAAGACAGAGTAGTCGAAGCTGCGCAAAGGTGCTGATATGATATTTCTGAGAGGCTTTCTTTTTTAATTCAATTCTTATACTGTGGTGGTTTACAAACTTAATGGGCGCGGTTGGAGTGAAAGGAGATCTGGGTGCTGGCTTGTGAGAGAGAGAGAGAGAGAATCTGCGAGAATCTTATTGCGGGATGGGCTTGCTTTTTTGGCAGCTCCCGCGTCCTGTCCTTACCGATATTCTTCTGTTTTACAAAGGGGTTTTTCGTTTGCTTCGCACTTTGTGGCATTACTTGATCTTTAGAGTGATGTGATAATCAGCTTGTGGTTTCAAAATGTCTTTCGTTGCGAAATCCTTGTAGCATTCCAGCAGTGTGATGAGCTGACGCTGTAGCTTGATCCATTTGAATATGGGTTGTAAAGATAGGACGAGGCTCTGACGAGTGAAATAATTATTTAGCTTATAGACTATCGACAGCTACTTATGGGAGTAGTAGGAAACAGATATATATTAATATAGCTAGTATTGCAGCACAAAGCCTAATATGCAGTAACTATGCCTCTATTTCAATATGAATAGTCAGTAATTAACCGTATATCTCGTTATTTATCTTCGCTTAATTGAGACAGGGTGGTAAGCACCGACCTCAGTTTGTTCTTTAAGTGTATACTGGCCTTGCCAGTTCGCACATCATTAAAGAAGCTTGAAAGCCGTGACGCTTCAGCGTACACCATATACACTTACACCGAAAACGTTTCTGCTTCAAACTTATCCTGATGGACCGTCATGTGACTCCGTCTCCCGTGGTTCAGCTCTTCGGGATTCAGATCGTTGGGAATCAGACTCTTGGGATCTAGACAAGCCAGGTTCTTGTCGTTCAGGCTCTTGTGATCCAGGCTCTTGTGACTCAGGCTCTTGGGTTCCAGACTCCAAGGAACTGGACACTCGGTATCTAGGCTCTTTGGCTTTTGCGCCTGGCCAGACGCACCGTATGATTCTATCAAAGATCATATAGTACCCCATGAATTGCGGTGGGTTGTTGTTGTCCCACAGTGGTGCTTTGGTGTCCCTGCTCAGCACAAACAGCACGAGAGGTACAAGAAGTAATGCCAAAGCATATGAGAATCTAATGTTGATATACGAACCCGACATGTGGAATTTATAATTGTCGCACATGCGCCCCATCTTTCCCTGGGCCCACTCCGGCGTAGTATTTTCGTATGCTGACTCGAACCCTTCCGCAGCGGCGCCAGTAGGGTGATTACCCGTGGCCATGTCCAGCAAATTGAACTGCAAACGGGCGAGTGACGTGTTGAATAGGCCCTGACTTTCGATTATCCACTGATTCTTGTCCAACTGCGGCGAAAAGAAGTCACCAAGAGACTCGGAAGCGACTAAAGCGTCACCCAGGCGGTACTGTATGGACTGATATGTTGATGTTCGGCGCAGTGCGTTACGGACAAATTCATATTCGATTCCCCACGTTTCATTTCTCTCCGATGGCGGGTAGCAGTGCTTATCTTGTTGACGGCAGATTTCTATTTCGTCGATTGCGATTAAGACTCTTGCTCGAGTGTCCTTTCGGCGAAACCAGTTCGGCATGTCCATGTCGCCAAGATCATCCATCGCAGAGAAAATTGGATCTTCGCAGCTCCCGCTATATGCTATTCGACAGGGCTGGATAAATATTGCTGTCATATATGAGTCCTTGGTTCGGTTGAGCTCTTTTATTGGCTGCCAATAATCGTTTTCTGGAGAATCCGTTGATTCATACACACTGCAAAAAGAAATCCAAGTCAGAATTTGCATCAACGTTCTGGGCGAAATAGGCATGTTATACCTGACTGAATATGCTGAAATGTCCCACTCGAACGGATCTCCCCACGTGTCAAAAGTATAATCTTTGTCGCCGACTGGACCAAGATAATACTTATACAGCCCTTTACCTGATCCCACAACAAATCCTGAGTTGATATCCAAAGGCACAAAGGTCGAGGTTCGCCTAATGAAAGGCAGGTCCCGGCCGTTCAATCCAAGTTTTCCGGCCGAGAATGATCCGGTTGAGAGCCGACGGGCAGTTTTGAAAGAACCATTGGCACATATACATTGGTCCTTCGTGCATTTGAATGGACAATCGACTGCTTCCACTGTGTACCCAATTTGGGAAGTATCGAAGAATTCACAGCGACCTGGCGTGTAGACAGAATGTGAGCCATAGCAATCTCGACCATAGTCTGCTGCTCTGGCTTCCTTCTGGCCCATGATCCGCTCGTCAAAGTCTATCACCCTTTCGTCGACATCGTTTCTGAGTTCCCATAGCCCACACGCTGATTCAGAGGTGTCGGTCCGGCCCAAAGTATCGGCAGGAATCTCACCAATAGCACCGCCTGCAACGGCGTAGAGAACGGCTGCCAACCCAGTAATGACAACCATGACAACGTCGGACTTCACCAGGGGCGCCCGTTTCGGCATAATTTCCAGCTGTACATGGTTGAGAAGTAAAGGCTGTCGTTCGTCATCCAAGTTCGGGTCATGCTCTCCTTCCCCATCATACCAGCGCGGGCCACGCCAGAAGCATTGCGCCTTGGACTTGAGGAATTGCCATGGCACAGTGAACCATGAAATCGGCCATGGCCATGGCCAGGAAATTCCACCCAAATGGTTTTTGAGCCATGTTCCCAACCTTGGCCATGGCCAGGATATCCCACCCAAGAGCTTTTTGAGCCATGACCTCGGCCATGGCCATGGCCATAGCCATGTGAGCCATAGCCAACTACGTTGGAGGATGGTTCTGGCCCCTGGCCAAGATAATCCAAAAATCACACCCAAGAGTACTTTGAAAATAGTTCCCCATATGTTGGAAACGGTACAAAGGATATAGAATCCACCTAATCAAGATTTTTTTGGTAAGCAGAATACACCTCGAGTGCATCATAATCGATACTCACCGCTCAGCTCGTAGTTGGTCCAAATGCCCGTCTTCACGGCAGGATCTGAGGCCATCATCGCGATTCAATTTCTCGGTGTTGTTATTCTTGTGTTCGTTTTGTCTAATAAGAGGATATGTTCCGGTTTAAAATGAAGCTATTCTCACTTTGAGATGTAGTTGTTCTTCTTCTAGGGTAAAGAATGAGGCTTCCGGTATCAGGCTTGGGAGCCTGTCTGATTGTGAAAGGCGACTGGTTTTCTATTGGTATACGGGCAACGCACCAAAGCCGGGCGTCACTGTTGTGATGAGGCTCTGCGGTCACTTGTCGGCACCAACTTCCAGGCCTCACCGAAAAGCGGGGTCGACTCTTGAAAGTGCATTTCCAGCAAATGGCTCTGCCAGGGCTTTCCCACCGAGTTATCCCTACTTGTACTTTGCGCGACCCCCAGGCGCATATTCCAAACTTTATTGCAGGCAATGATGTGCCTATCACACAGTGGAACTCGCACGCCTCAACCAGAGTTTTTTTGACTGTGCACTACAGGCGCCAGCATTATGTCAACACTATTCATATAGAGTTATTATTATGTCAACTCTTGAAGTCCAAGACCGAGATCCGCGAGGGGATCGCGATGCCAGGCGCGACCGGGATCATCAGGGCAGACACGATCATATGCGAGACGCTGGGGAAGAGAATAGCAAGAGCTCGAGAAGTTATACTGGAGATGGCAAGGGCTCAGGGACGCGTGATCGAAAACACCATAGCTCCAAAAAGAACAAGGAATCAACTTCTTCCAGCAAATCGATTTCGTCCAACAAATCGACTTCTTCCAGCAAGACTTCACGGGCCCGACCGGAAAACCAATCACATCTCGCTTCGGACACTTCGAATTACACAACATCTGGTGTAGACCATAGACGCCAAGATCAGCACGATAATCGGTTCTATGACCCGGCAAACCAGCCACTCACTTACAATACCGTTGATAGTTCGGGTATCATTTGGGGCCCATGGAATCGTCTCTCAAATGGTCAATGGCACCGCGAGGGGCAAGATCCGTTAGGTATAGTAAAGGGACATCATTCTCTTATGGTGCGAGCATGAGAACTGATCACAGAGATAGGAAATTGGTATCAAGAAGATCGAAATGAAGATATAAGCGTCCCTAGACAGCTTCCGCCAGTACCTGAAGATCTTCCGCATGAAGACCTGCCAGATGATTACGACCATACGTACGACAATTCGGGCATCAATTGGGGCCCATGGAGTCGCCTTCCAAATGGCCAATGGCACCGTGAGGGGCAAGACTCGTTAGGTATAATGAAACAGGCTGTATTCTGATTTCATGCAAGCATTAGACTGATTGTAGAGACAGGAAATTGGTACCAAGAAGACCAGGATGAAGACCCCAGATCAAGCTCCCGAATGGCCCGATGACAGCACGGACGGCAATGCAAGCGACCAGCGACATGGTAACGACAACGGATGCAACTGACCTTAGCCAAGGATATAACAAGCCTACCACAATGATCCAATGTCTAACTATATATTGACTCACCCGATGACTCTCTTTATCAGTACGTTGCATTGTTAAGCCCTGAATCGTCCGCCCAGACTGACGATCTGTCATAATTAGCAACTTTGGCCTTGAACCCACATGCGATGGTTTTCTAGGGCATTTTGACGATGTTAGGCACTTTTTCCAGCCACTGAGCCGGTGTGCGGCGTCTGAATCACATTATAATTTCCTATTCAAATAAACCGTGCTCATGATTGATTCGCGCACATTTAAGCAGCATATGATTTCTGTTACCATTTCATCTTTAGCGCACTTATCAAGTCATGTTTCAATGTGTTATCTACTTGTATGTACGAGTTGCGTCCCATTTTCCGATGCTCAGTCACTCTGTAGCGGGAGGATACCCGCGTTTATGGTTATATACGTATTCCTGTTTAAATCCCACTTAATCGTTACCTTTTAGGTAGCCCTAAATTGCAAGTCTCGTTATGACCTGAAATCTCAGATTCGCATGAAGTTTTCCATTCTGGGTCAGTTTCTTGCGCTCTGCTATGCTCCTGCACTTGAGCACCACAGTCAATAAAGAGGAGCGTTCGAGGTCGACCATCTTGGATCGCACGCCTAGTCTGCCTTTCCCGCACACCTGATACAGACGCTAAACTTTGAATTGTGTATTTCCTGGAGCTTGGCTTCGCTAGCGGCTTGGAGCCCACGGGGCGTTGATCTACAGGTGCAGGCGATGGTTGCAGCCTTAATGTGTAACTATGGCTATTGCGCCTCGGATCTCGTCGCCAGCGTACAATTGGGGGAATTACCAAATGCAGTGCACTTCTGCAGCAAGTGTTCATTGAACACGAGATCAATGTATTTAATGCAGAGACCGATTGACCGGCTAACGTGACATCATACTGGATTGTGAGTGTTAGACAGGGCAACTCGGCAAGCCTGGGCAGTGTACCGACATTAATCGCCGCTTCATTTTATATCATTGGCTCTCAAATTCGTACCAGAAGCAAATCCATGCTAGTGGATACTGCCACGTGCAATATGATATTATCCCGGCACCTATCGACATTGAGTCTCATTCAACAATGCACATTACCTGACCAAGAATTTAGCAATGGATGCCAAGGGTATATTTGGAGAAGCACTAGGACACGCCTCCGTGTTCCGTTCAATCAGCGTGCCAATCTGTTCTGCTTTGTCTGCTCAGGCTGTCGCATAAAGTAGCTGCTCAAGAGGACGGTGTACCTCAATTTGATTATTCTTCCAAAATTTCTAACCAGACCCGGCTATACGAAACCTTCGCTCTTGACAATCAGTGGTGCCGACTCATCTGCCCGACAATCAAGACATCAATCGCAAAGTCTCTTGTATACGCGAGTAATACTATCATGAGTCTCTTGCTCAAGGTTTTCCAGTACGCAATAGCACTGTACCAGAGCGAGAGTCATGCGAATAGAGAATGTATTTGCTACCACCTTATCCTTTTGCAAATCATCAAGATTTGTCCATTTAGAAATGCTGCGTCTTATCCAACGTGCCCTTTGGCTTGGTCGAAGGAACCATAGGAATTGTCGCCACCGTTTTGGGAGTTTTGATAAGGGAACAGACATGATAGTGCAACATGTTCATCGAGTGCCGAATAATTACAAGTTTCCCTTCTCTCTTTGATCCCAACCTTTTTTTTTTTCCAATTAAGATTTCAGCCCAACCGAATTCGTAGCTTTGGGTAATGAATTGTTTCATCCACTTGAGGTCAAGCAGCTGAACATTAGCGGTACTGACGCCCGAGTGGCGTTTTGGCCTGTTCGACATCATCACGTCATCGCCTAAAGATTCTACATCAAAGACAATCTTCTTCACCTATAAACTGACGCCTGGCGAGCATATGAGGCCAAGACAAAGAGCAGAAAGTCATCGCTTCAAATACGCGACGGACTGCTGGTAGGGAGCACAAAGTGAAAACATAGCTAGACTCGAAAACGGAGGCGCTTTGATCAAAGCTCTACATACATGTATTTTTACCTGAAAACTAAAAGCACTTCTCGATAAAGCAGCATGCTTGGGCCGCAACGCAGCAAGCGCAGGTCTTGGCTGATCTCAGAAAACCGTTCAATTGAATGGTCTCAGACATGGCTAGCGACGCGGCACGTTCAACACTGCCCTTGCACTGCCGCATTGGGCAGATTAACCTGTACAACCGTGACTAGTGGCCCAATTTGCCATAATCAAGGCTCTCGCAGTGGGGTTTGGGCTGATTCGATGCTTCATGCATCTTCGTTTCTCCTCACCCCTTATCTTTCGTGAAGATTTCCATCCAGTCGTGCTTATCGAAAATATGGCCTATATGTCCTCTTCGCGGACTTCCTATTCTTCTTCGCGAAGTCCCTATTCCTCTTCGCAGTCATCAATGCGAACGTCGGTAACCGCTCGAGACCACGACCCGAGATGTGACAACGATGCCAGACGTGACCGCGACCACCAACGCGACCACGACAAAATGAGAGGCCCAACTTATGGAAGAAAAGTTCACAGTAATTGCATAGTGGGAGTCTTTCAGACCGGGGTGGCATGCAAAACTTGAAAACCGCAATTCACACTGAGAGGTATGGGACTACGATGATATGCTCCGAGTCCATAAAGCTTATGCGTTTTTAGAAATGCTCAACTCTAGACGAAGAGGTCTCACCCTCATTGGGGCGGTTTTTGGCCTTGGAAGTTGTTGATGAAAAGACGAGATGAATTTCTTGTGACTTTCCTTCGCTTCAAGATCAGAAGCCAATTTCGTTATTTAGTAACGAAACAATATTGTTATTGTTGTTGTTGTTGTTGTTAGCTGCGCCGTTGATCAAAAATCGAGGATTCGAGAAGCCCTATTTCCAACGACATGCTCAGTATCAAGTTGTTGACCCAATGATATCACCTCACCAAGGTTTAGCCAGGGGGTCATCATTTCGCGCTTTGAGCCGGAGCAGGGCGTTATCTTCAGACGGTTGAGTCGCTCTAGTTACCTAGGTACGCAATAATCTCAACCGCAGCGAGATTATCATCGCAGTGACATATACAAGTACTTCACAAAGTCACAAACGTACATCTCTTCTTCTTCCTCTCCATCTTTTCTTTCTTTTTATTTTTTTCTCTTTTGCCTAGGTAAGACTCACCTGATCAAAGGTTTGAGTTTAAGCGCATTGCATCTCGGGTGTGCCATGGTTCTGATATGTCGTCCGCCTCATGGACTCGTCTTCACGGCAGGGTCAGAGAACATCATCGCAACTAGATAACTCAGTATCGCTCTTTTTCTTGTGATTCCGCTATCAAAGTGAGGTTTTACGTTGTGCTCACTCTGAACTGAAGACCTGGGTTCCTGATAACATACTTTCAAGGCTTGCATGATCTTGCACCGTTTCTGATTGTCCAATAAATTAATGCCACGCTGCACTCATGCCGGGCGTAACTATTAAGGCAGCTCATACGCGAACAGGAAGCTATCACTGGAGTGCGGGGTCGACGCTTGAAAGTGCATTTCCGGCAAATAGTTTCTTGTCTTCTGGCAGGGCTCTCACCAAGTTCACACGAGATCCTGCGAAAACCAGGAGCATGTTTCGGAGTTTACTGCAAAAGAAAAAAAAAATGTCTCATTTCACGTTCCCAAGAATAAGTTGAAGCTCGCCTACCTCAGCATAAGTTCTTTCGGTCGTACGCAAAAACCGCCAACGTCTTGCTTATCCCGTCAATTTGCGGTAATTATTTCAAATTTCGATCATAGACTAAGATCTGCAGTAGAATTATAACGCTAGATGTAACCGAGAATATCAGTGTGACCATGCGACCTCGGAGCCTATCGAACTCAAGTCAACCAAGCGCGAGTCGAGATGACAAGGGGAAAGCACCTCAACACAGACCGCATTCAGGAGAGCGTGGCAGAAGCCCGAGAGACAAGAGTCCAATAAATACTACAGAGAAGCGTACCAAGAGCTCAAGAGATCATGCAGGACAGAGTAGCAAGATCCCGAGAAACAAAACACCAAGAGATCATACAAAAAGGCATGGCAAAAGCTCAAAACATCAGGCAGGAGAGCGTGGCAGGAGCCCAGGAATCGAGAGTCCCAGATATTCTACAGAGCAGCCTAGCAAAAGATCAACGAGACGGGATCGAAAATATATTCACTCCAAAAAAAATCAATGAAACAACTCCAATCGAACAGAAACCCGACACTACGTCTAATCCATCGTACCAGCCGCTGGATCAATCACATGTGGACGCAAATCTCCCATTTTATGGCACGGAAAGTGGAGGATACAGCCACCACGACCAGGATCATGAGAGACTGTCTACTGGTAACACATCTGACTTGCTCATAAATTGGGGTCCATGGATTCAGCTTAAAAATGGTCAATGGCATCGGGAAGGGCAGAATTCTTCAGGTATAACAAACGCGCACTGTTTCGTTGATACACGAATATGGTTACTAATCTTGAAATAGGGGATTGGTTTGAGGACAATCAAAATGAGGACCCAAATGCTCTTGAACGATCCATAGAGATGAGAGATTCGTATCAAAATTATCAGGAGGAAGACTTCTCTCCAACACAAGCTCCGCAAATGGGCAGTGACAATCAATACGCGGGCCTCGATACTGCTCAACAGACCCTGAAGACCGGAGATTCGTACCAAGTTGATCAGGAGGAAGGTCTCCCACTCACGATGCAAGCTCTTCAACTGCGCAGTGACAATCAGGACGAAGACCCAACAAATTATACAACAAGTCCCTTGACGTCCATAAGGTGGGGCGATTGGTGTCGTTTTGGCAGTCGTCAGTGGCGTCGCGAGGGGCAAGATGCAGAAGGTATGAGAGACACACTCTAATTTGATGTTACACACAAGCATGGGAACTGATTCTGGAGATAGGGAATTGGTTCGAAGAATTCCAGGATGTAGTTGAAGGAATCTCTAACCAGATTCCAACTCACCAGCAAGAACAAAGATCGGAATATGCCAACATTTGGACATTCCGAACGGCCATTACTGACTTGAACGAAATAGCTGTGTCCCAGATGCTGGAACAATCTTTCGAGCACGTTGCTTTGGATGAGTACTCATGGCTGTGCGAACTACGAGACTTAGGATACTCATCCGCGGAAATCTGCGAAGTGTTACTAGACGCGTTCCGAGACGGTCCATGGATCTTCCCCGAATTCGAGGTGCTGGACCCGGAACCATTTGTTTCTGGTTCTCACATCAGCAACTGTGTGCACGGTAACAGAAACTATTGGGATCAGACAGAAACACCAATCACACCATTTTCTCGAGATGATATACGTTCAACTCGTGAGAGCATTGAATATTTCTGTGGAATTGGTGGGGTTGTTCCGATGCTCACAGAGGATCGGAGACCTCAATTCGGTTCTGTCGTATTCGAAGACAACAACTCAACTGCTATCGTCTCTCTTCTAAATTGGGACGATGCCCTGGTCCGATTATCACGTGCAATTGGAGTTCTTCAGTGCGTTGAAGGTTGTTGTGACTCTTTCACCTTCCTCTCGAGGGAGCGTACATTTCTGGAACTCCACCGAGTTGATCTGGCCCTTGTAACAAATCTCATCTGTGCTGTTAAAGGGCAAGAATCGCTAGAATCTCCGACCTTCAACGGGCTATCTGACGTGTCAGAGTTCTTATCGCGGACATTGGCCAAGTCAACATCACAAGACCTAGCCGTATCACTTGCATTACAGGTCCAGTTCTTGTGTATCGCTTCTCTATCATATTCCCAAGCACACTGCGGGCCAATTCGACCCTTTTTCTTAGGCACTCCACTGCGCCGCATTATTTTGATTGGTGATAACAAGTGGAATAAACGATTCCGGGGTCCTTGTATCATCGGATCTTTGAAGAACCTCAGCTGTTTTGGAGAGATGCTGCAGGAGCCAGTATTCGCCTTTGAGTATCAACATTGTGATGGTGGTGTCGCAACGTTTGACGATCCTGGTTCGAAGTTCGATCTTTTTGCCGAGCCAGAAGATATCCTAGACACTTGGGGTCCAGGAGAGCTCATCATATCCGCAACCAATACCACAAAAATTCATGCGATATCAATCGGCAATGGATATGTAACTTCATCGTCAGGAAAAACTGCTCGTACCAGGAACAAGCTGCATTGGAGCCGAGCGTTCAAATTCAGCAATTTGAACGCAAGAACATTTCCTCGAGGAGAAAAGGCATTGATCGGCACTGAGATTACCTTTACCGAGAGGTGCAACGGAGAACCACTCTTGCAGATCAAGGATCCCACAGAATCACTCAAAAACCTGGGCACACATGGAGAATCTAGGGAACACGCTGAATCTCAACTTGCAGCTGCACTCACATGTGGCATGTTCGTCACTCTCGCGCTAAATTTGAGTCGACGGTTCGTCAAGATACCTCGAAAGACGCTGAAGTCAAAGATTCTGGAGGCCAAAGATGATATGAAAATCTCCCTTCTCGACGAATTTGTCAGCATCCAGGTTAGCATATGCACTGGAGTCGCTCGAAGACAGCGACTTCGAGACCTCCTTGCAGATATTCTTCCCACGTATGCCGACGATCAGGTAGAGGGTTCCAACCAATGGGAATCATTACTTCTCACCGACGATGATATTAATCAACTGAGAGGTTATATACAACCAAAGGACTGGCTTAGACGCCTAACTCCCGAACAGCAAACACAATTTCGAAAACTCGCCTATGCTATCCTCTTTGACCTACAGGACACTGGCGTCGATAGAGAAGGAAAGAACTTCATCGTTGCATGTATGCAGCCTGAACTTACCAATAAATGCGTTCATATCCGTTGCAAAGGGAGAAACTTTTGGACACGAATCCTAGCGGACTCGGAAGATCTCGCCACATTTGCATACATGACTACCCGGTGCTTTGAAACAACCGATATCAAGTGCCGTGGCCAACATTCTGGCCAAGACTCCCGTTGGGTCAACTCTTCTAAACTTTTGTCAAAAGTTGTTTCTCGTGTTGACAAAAAACAGTTCGAGGATTCGAAATCTTACTTGATGGGAAGAGTTGAAGCGCCATTACTTGTCGAGCTTGGTCAGCCGATTCCTCCGGGAGATTCTGAACTACTGGTGTCTAAGAGTCAGATCAGACTTGATATTTTGTACAGAGTGCTTCACAAATATGGATATGGAAGACCAAGACTGCGGGAGCGCGATAGGCATGATTTGATTTTCAGGTGGGTAGTGGTGAGCGCGCCTTAGGGGTAAGGTACAGGCTACAGGTATCGATGGACGACAGCCGCGCTAGTTCAAACTTCAAAGCATTGCCTGATGGGCAAATGTAACATCATCCAAGTCTTATATAAAGCAGCACACCTCCTCTGATCTCAACAACAAGTGTTACAATGGAAATTCTGGACACGTGGTCAAAGCGTACTTTGCGAAACTTTTCAGTCGTGACACATTCCTGCTTGATGATTGCAGGGCGGTCTAGACATTCAGTGAGTTGTACCCCCTTACCAGCTCTACTTGCGCACTTGGTTTCGTCATGATCGGCGGACTCCTGAGGATTACATTACGGTAATTGAACAGTCGATAAATTTGAAAATTGTCAGGAGAATGCCTTTGATTAGTGTGATATTGTGGAAAGGTGTTGGATTCAAATGTTTGTTCGCATGCCTGTGCTTCGCGACATAACAGGAACGTCTGAGTATAGCCGAAAGATGCAACCGTATGTGCGGACATACAACACTAACATCGCGAACATGAAGCGGGGAATGATCACGTGGTGTGCCTCCTCTCATCCCATGATCTAGTCTTCGTTCACTTGAGTCGGTGGAGAGACTGCGTGCAGCTACAGTATTTTAGAGAGACGACCGGCGCAATCTGAATAGGGCCTCGGATGACAGGATCAGAGCGTCCATTTGATCACTACTACCCAACAATTCCTTTCAAAAATGCCAGAGTCAAACGAAGGTGTGGAAGCGTTGGCTATCGTTAAGACGAGTGAAGTTGACGTTCCCTGGTGTGATGAGTTTGAAAAAATGATTAAGGGAGAACAGTAGGTTCATTTCAGAATGTAGAGAGAGACATTTCCAACTACTTGCAAACGCTTACCACTGACCTGGCGATTTTTTCGTTTGCAGCTTTCAAACTTCCAAGGACCCTCAGCTTGGAGAATACAGGGTCAATATCATGAGAAAGCTGCAATCGTTCAATGATGCGTCTATACCAGCAGATGCCACTCTTGCTTCGCTTGCCTCGAGGAGAATGCAAGTAGCAAAGACCATGTTGGGCAAAATCGGCACCAAAGTGAATATTGAGCCGCCCTTCTTTCTCACTTGGGGCTGCAACATATTTATTGGGGATGGTGTTTACATGAATCGGAAGTGAGCCTTATCCGCTTAGCTGCTACCACGTCTGTCAAAGTTCTCCGCAGTACTGATGATTGTTATTCCCATTAGTGTTTCCATCTACGACAATGCGCCTGTTGTCATCGGCGACAACGTTCTCATTGGACCCGATGTCTGCATATGCACTGGCACGCACGAAGTCCACTGGCGGGCTCGTGAGCAAGTCCGGGGCTCCTTTGCCTTGCCCATTTTTATCGAAGCGAATTGCTGGATCGGAGCTGGTGCTACTATTCTGCCTGGGGTTCGTATTGGAAAGGGGACTACAGTGGCAGCAGGAGCGGTGGTCACAAAGGATGTTGAGCCTGAATCTGTTGTCGGTGGCGTCCCTGCCAAATTGATAAAAAGACTGACGCAGGAATAACACTGCTAACGAGAAGCACACAAGACAATACTTCAAGTCCTATAGATAGACAGGCATTCATGATCTCGAGCAGAATAGAATGACGACATTTTCACCCAATAGCATCTCAGGGCCGTTCTTCGAAACAATATATTGATATGTCAAAATGCACCCTATATACGATGCAATAGTAGAAGTATTCAATCGATTACGATGTGAGCATATTGAGATCAGAGTGTGTCAACTGCACGAAGTTTGGTAGTTGCGATTAGTGGAGCGCCCCGCAGCCAGGCACCTCAATGTAGGTACTGGTAATACTGGCAGGCGCTATGGCCCGACCGCTGGAACTCAATCCTTTTTGGCTTGTAAGCGTCAAGGACCCACTCGTCTTCGCGCTACATCACTGAAGCTTCAAAATCATTGCCCGCGATCCAGCGCGCAATCGACTGTCCTCCATCCCCGAAGCCAAGCTGGCACAATGACCTCGTAAGAAACTGGATGAATACCCTCAGCTATCGGTTCCGAAGCCCTTTGTGTTCTTTTCTTCGCCGGACTATGTCAACCAACTTTGGCGCCGCCAATGGCGCCCAGCAGAACGGATCTGCCACCAACACTCATACCATTACTGCGCTGGGAAGATGGTCCATCCTGAACAAACAGCTGCCTCGTAAGTCTCACAGGCTGTCGATGCAATTGAACCGATGTGATATCAGACAAGACGACTGACATATCATAGCTGTCGACGCAATCAAGGCTATTCACGTGTACGACTTTGACAATACTCTATTCAAGACCCCCCTCCCGAACCCAAAGCTTTGGAATGGACAGACCCTCGGCAGTCTCGCATCGCCCGAAGTCTTCATCAATGGCGGTTGGTGGCACGATTCGCGCATCCTAGCGGCGACCGGCGAGGGCGTTGAGCGAGAGGAGCAACGAGGCTGGGAGGGATGGTGGAACGAAAAGGTTGTCGAGCTGGTCAGGCTGAGCATGGAACAAAAGGACGCCTTGGCCGTCATGTTGACTGGAAGATCCGAGCGAGGTTTCTCAGACCTCTTGAAGCGCGTAGTGGCGAGCAAGGGCCTGGACTTTGATATGGTTGGACTTAAGCCCGCCGTCGGACCGGGCAACGAGCGCTTCTCGAGTACCATGCACTTTAAGCAAATCTTCCTGGAATCGCTGATGGAAACGTACAAGCATGCCGCCGAAATTCGCGTCTACGAAGACCGTGTCAAACACGTCTCGGGTTTCCGCAACTATTTCAGCGACTACAACAAGCGACAAGAGGGGCACGGAGGGCAAAAGACTAGAGGACCCATCACGGCCGAGGTGATTCAGGTCGCCGAGATTTCCACATTCCTCGACCCGGTGGTGGAGGTGGCCGAGATCCAACAAATGATCAACAGCCACAATGCACTTCTACGCCAGAAACCACCGCGACGTGGTGCCAAGCCCCTGGTCATCAAAAAGACCGTCTTCTTCACGAGCTACATGGTTGGCAAGGAGGACACAAAGAAGTTGCTCAAGTTGTCAAACTTTCCCACGGGGAATGAGATCAAGGTACATGGTAACAACATCATGATCTGCCCGAGGCCTTGTCCGCAAACTATACTGGAAAAGGTGGGAGGAATGGGCGCCAAGATGAAGTGGAAGGTGACGGGTACAGGCTGTTTCGAGAACAGTATTTGGGCTGTTTGCGTTGAGACAGATCCTCCAAATGCGACATACCACACGGACAATCCCAGTCCTCTTGTTGTACTTGCCATTCGAAAGGGTGCGCGACCCATGGATGCAGGTAAAATCCAAAATTGGCAACCAGTGTCTCCGGACAAGTCATACATCTTGGACACAGTTGTGGGAGAGAAGGTTCTGCTGCGCATCGAGCCCGAGGACCCCAACGAGAATGCATATGAAAGTTTGTTCGCCAACAAGACGTCCAAGCGTAAGCACACTGGAGACGATCATGATGGCCAACATCGCCCCCGTGATAGTAGCGGTGGCTTTGGCAACACCCGAGGGGACCGCAGCTTCCATGGCGGTCGCGGAGGCCCCCAGCATCAGGGCCGTGGCGGCTCTCATCGTGGTAACGCTAATCATTCGCAAAGTCGGGGCTATCGGACTGGACCCCGTGGCGGACACAAGAACAGTGGCCGCGGTGGAAGAGGAGGCGGCCACAACTATCGTTCCCTCGATGACGTTGGCAATCGCAATCAGCAGTCCTATAATGGGTCGAACTCGGGCGTTTCGTATGACGACAGTTTCCCATCATTGCCGACTGGACCATCTGGCTTCCAGGCAAACCACCCTCACGCCCCTTCTGGTCCATTCAACCCATATCCTGCAAATAACGCCCAACAGGGTAATTCTGGGCGACCAAATGGCACGAGCGGCAACGGTCCCGTGGATATCCAGGACCTTTATTAGTTGCTAAATCTTCCACGTCGCCTTCATGGACAGCAATGCCATAATCAGTGCCATGGCTTTTCTTACTGTTATGTGGTCAGCTTAAGGACTATGTGGAACAAACTGTCTCGACACTTGTACAAGCACCATTTGGGAGCGTATCGTTTGCTTTGAGGATCTCGATTTGCATGGCGTTGGTCGGAAAAGGAATACTTGACAATCACGATGTGTATGATACCCCATCAAGGGAACTTTGTGTGGGCATGCTTTCGGTCTGCACTGAGCACATGGTCAATCGATAGAGGAATTGACAATTCAATCCGAGTATAAAGTGATGTTTTATAAATGACACTGCGGATTACATGAATTATACCATGAGCTTCACTTGCAACAACCATTTTCAGTGCAATTTGCAGCACCTGCACCACATTATGTCACACAAAATCAGCGGAGTTGGCTGCATAAACTGTCAGAAGTCTAATTCGGTGTGTCATGGAAGTTGCTTAGATATTGCTCTTATGATGTTGAATGGATTTTTTATCATTATGACAATCATGAAAGTGTTCAATTCGGAATTTACACTTTGGTCCTCGGCTCAATTCCCATTATACTAATCATTGACTACTGGAAAGAAAAGCCTTACAGCCCACGGATAGCCTAATGAACCCTGGATTGATAACATATCGAAAGAGCGGGGCCACGGATGCGCCCTATCCCTTGGCAGCCATCCCGTCTTGAGACTAAGCAAGCACATCATTCACTGAACGACCCATTCCTTGCCCATTCTTGCCCATTCTCGCCTTTTACTGACCAGGATGTGGTAAAAAATCATCCCTTAGTCGATGGGGCATCTCGGAATGCGCAAGCATTCTCAACGGAATCAGCTACTGCAGTCTGCGGAAGCTATGAAAGCCGCAAATAAACGACATGGCAAGCATTGGCTCCAGTGCAAACCGGGCTCCTGGCTCTTTGCTCCTGGCTCTGGGGTCTCTTCTTCTATGGCTCGTTTGTCCTCCAAGACCCAAAAAGACGGGTGCATACTGGGCATGCGCCCAGGGCCCCTAGCAAGATGGCGTGGATGGTGCATGGCCCAATGGAGCACTCTCGCGTCTTCGCGTCTTGAACTTTTTCAAGTCTGATGTGATTTTTATGGTAACGGGTCTGCACTTCCATGATTCATTCTCTCGGGTGCTCCAAATACTTCCCCTCTCTTGACATGTTGGAAGCTTCCAACTCTGGACTTCATCCCCAGTCCTCGCTGCCCCAGACCTCCACTTCCCCCAGCCAACATATCGTGGAGATATAGTGGTTCCGATTGTCGGAGCCGCCTGGCAGCACCTTGACACCGAACAACAGAGGAAATAATTTCACACGGACCAAGTCAAGAAACTGACTTGAAAATGGCCGACATCGAAGAAAAGTCGCATCCGTCGACGCCTGTTGACGAGTCAGAAGATGATGCGCCAGGACAATCGAGTGACTCGCCACACTCACAAACACGGCAGGAAGTACACAATCGTGCCAGTCTACACAGTCGAGCTTCACATGCGTCGCATACATCTCACGCCTCGGACGACAGCGACCCCCTAGCTCCCTTGGAGTTTGCCATTTCTCAAGGATACGGCTTGGACGATGAAGATTATGGCAGGGCAGCGATTACCCAAATCCGGACCACGACGAGTATTGGCAGCTCGGCGTCACGTCCGCCGGATTACGAGGTCGTATTTACTGAAAACGACCCAGAAAATCCCAGGAACTGGTCGCGAGGGTATCGTGCCTGGGTGACGTTCTGTATCTCCTTCACCACCTGGACTGTCGTTCTCTACAGCACGAGCTATACCGCCACCATTTCTGGTCTCAAGCAGGAGTTTGGTGTCCAGAGCACCACTGTGGTCACCCTGGGCGTGACGACGTATCTGTTAGGTCTTGCAGCGGGAAGTCTGCTTGTTGCGCCTGCCAGTGAGCTATGGGGCCGTCGACCTGTCTATATTGTTTGCATGATCATCTTTACCGTGCTCGTCATACCCAGCTGTGTTGCAACGTCCATGGCCGAGATCATCCTTGTCCGATTCTTTGGGTGAGTCGAATTGCAATGCAAGTCATTGAGGTGTAATTTGCTGACTACTTCCCAGAGCATTGTTTGGTGCTGCCATGATCTCCAACAGCGCAGGAACCGTGGTCGATATATCCACCGAAGAGACTCGTGCCATGGTCATGTCCCTCTGGTCCATTGCGCCCTTGAACGGGCCCGTGACTGGACCACTGATTGGTGGCTTTGTCTTTGAATACTTGGGCTGGCGCTGGGATAACTGGCTCGTTCTCATCCTCGCCGGTGCTGGTACGCTGACCATGTTTACGACAAAGGAGACTTACGCACCGATTATCCTGCAGAAAAAGGCGGCCCGCTTCCGGAAAGAAAACGACGACGAACGATGGTGGTCGCGATATGACAACAAGATCTCCACAATGGAACTGGTCAAGGTCAATCTTGGGCGCCCATTCGTCCTCTTTTTTACCGAGCCCATCTTGTGGTTTTTCAACCTCTGGATTTCACTCATCTACGGCATCCTATATCTTTGCTTCGTCGCATATCCGATTGTATTCCAGCAGTATCGCGGCTGGAGCGCTGGCATTGGAGGCCTGGCATTTGTCGGAATTGGCATTGGCACCATGATTATCATTTTGAGCGAGCCTCTCCTCCGCAAGATTATCAACGCTCATCCCAAAGACCCAGCCACTGGAAAGGTGCCGCCCGAAGCCACCGCCAGAGTCATGATCATTGGCGCCATTTTGACCCCCATTGGACAGTTGGTCTTTAGCTGGACATGTCTACCCGCCACCATCCACTGGGCCATCCCCATTGCCTTTGGTATCCCCTTTGGCGCCGGCAACACCATCAGTTTCATCTACGGAAGCAATTATCTGGCAGGCTCGTACGGCATCTACGCCGCCTCGGCGCTTGCTGGCAACGCCGTCACGCGCAGCATATTTGGCGGCACGCTGCCTCTAGCCGGAGCCAGCATGTACGCAGCAATGTCGCCACAGTGGGCAGGAACGCTGTTGGGCCTGCTCGAAGTGGCCATGATTCCCATTCCCATTGTCTTTTACAAGTACGGAGCACGAATCAGGGCCAAGAGCCCGGCCATTAAGCAACTCAAGGAGGACGCAGAAAGAAATGAGCTCAGAGTGCAAAAGGCGCAAGAGCGAAAGGAAAGAAGACAGCAGCGCGCTACGGAAAAGGCAGCTGTAGGAAGCCAAAATATGGGTGTTGTTGAAAGGGATGTCGAAAAGGAAGCTGGAGCAACACAAGTCAACTCTACGTCTTCTTGAGCTGTGAGCTGAATGATGACCTGGGATTGCATTGAGCGGTACACTTTATCAGAAACTTGCGGCTTAAGAAATATGTGCGAGTTGTTCACGAATGTGGCAGCCGCCTGAGATATCATAGACATGTCTCCTAAAAGTAATTAAAGTTATTCACCTGTTCATCAATCGTGTCGCATCATGTCATGGTTTCAGAATATGAAGAATGAACGATTAAATACAGCTCATGCCTGTTTAAGAATAGAATTTGTTTGATGCACTTACTCCTCCGAGCTATACAATATGATATGGTATTCACTGTCATCTCTCAGGTTCGTGCCCCGCTTGGGCCCGGGTGACTAAGCCTGACGGAGCTTGCCTCCAACCTCGTGACTTTAATTCATCATCTCCAGATTCCTTATCATTGCCTGCCACTTCTACAAGTCTGTTGACTTTCAATATATTATTTCTGATTAGATATTGAATCGGAAATTCTTATTTGAGTCAACATCAGACACATTGACCATTGCCATTCACCATGTCCACATCAACGCCCCCAACACCACCCACACCACCAGCAGCCACTGCCCAGCTCCCGCCCCGCCTATCACAACTATGGTTCGCCGAAAAGCTATCGCGGAAAAAGGACACCATGACCTACTCCTTAGTAACCCTGGCGGCAGCCCGCCTCGTCTGGATCACGCAGGTCCAGCGCCGGCGGCTCAAGAGCCCCAGCATGCAGGTCGTGGCGCCCCAGCTCGTCGTCTGGGCCATCTTCTGGCCCACGGCGCTCGTGTGTCTGCGCTCCGGCGTCAAGTGGGCGGACTCGGTCGTGAGAAAGTCGGGGCTCGATCGGCCGGCCGATTTGAGTACCGAGGAGAGGCGGCTGCGGGATGAAAAGGCTGAGATTGATGGGGATGAACGAAAAGATTGAAGCTGGACGAAAATGGTTCTTTTTTCCATTTGAAAATCGACGCCATCACAATCAGCTTGGATCAATGCCGCGATTCTTGCCTTATTGCTTAAGGTTATTGACCGATCTCCGGGTATGAGTTTCAGGAGACAACATCATTCTTTCTATCTTGGCCTTTCGAAGAATCCGGAATCTGCGCTTTATCGCAGAGAAATGGTATCTCGAGGCTACTCAGTATGAGACCAGCTGCAGCCGCGTCAATCAAGCCAGGCACGTATATGCCTTGTCTTCATATTGTGTCGGTACTTCCAATCTGTGGAGGAGGGTGAATGGCACATGAGCCATCTATCACTATCAACTTGTACGAGGGATAGAACCGCTCGCAGCAAGGTTTTCCCGTGAGACGCGTATTCACGAAACAGGGAGAAAGATAAGATGTAAGAATATTGGATCGCTATCTAGATATGCTAATGTTAACAACCTGCCAATGATATTATGATATATGCAAGCTTTTGCCAAACCGCCAATGCATGAAATACTCATCGCAGATAGCCAAGAAAGAAAGATGCAAAATGGTTTCCTCTAAGCACGATTGAGCCAGTGTGTAGACTCTTTCCAAAGATTGATCAGTATAGTCCCAGTCCAACGTTGCCCTGCTGGGAGTCTGATCGTTCTCCAGAAGTCGCACTTGATCCAAACTCAACAAAGGTCCCGTCATCAAGCTTGAAACCTGCTCCGCCTGATGCCGACCTGGCCATTTCTTCGCCGCTTCCTGTTCCGATACTAGGGCTCGTGCGGAATGCGCCGCCGGTGCCCATCAGGTCCGGACTTCTATTGACAAGATCCTCTCTGGTCAGGCGGCCGCTCGCACTGCCCGCTCTACGCTGTTGCATGGCGGCGGTGCCGCGGCGGCGCCGGCTGAAGCGCCGGAAGAAGCCAGGTCTCTCTGCTGTGCCCGGCACGACATGCACAACTTGGGCCGGATACACAATGCTTCCAGTTCGAAGACGTCCACGCACCGAGTCGTGATAGATTTGGTAGCTCGTTGGTTCCATCTCAAAACCCGCGGCACCCAGCAGGGGACTGGGCTCCGTTTCGACCACGCTGGGTCTTCTACTCTGGGGGCGCTGCATGGCTTGCACACCAGGAGAGCTGGCTGATGAGCCTACACCTTGCATGGATGTGGAAGCCATCAGGGGACTCCGGTTGCGCAAAGGCTGAGAATGCGTTGAGCCCAGACTGTTGGTCGATTGGTGGGATGGATCACGACTCATGGGCTGGCTCCAGTAACCGCGAGGGTGATACTCCAAGCGCCCTTCGGATGCAGTCCAACCAGGGGGGTGAATCGATACAGACACCGGCTGGGGCAATGGGGATACGTGCGGATAAGGCGGGCTCGGCGGACGGCTGGAAGGATACGGCCGTACAGACGGCAACGAATGAGTCGAATGAGTCATCGGCTCATACTCATCCTCATAGATTGGTCCGACAAAGTCCTCTGGTCGACTGTATATAGCTCCTTCCATGCCGGGGCCACTCGCTGGGACAGAGCGTAGACTGCTCGTATGGTGGACCTCGATGGGGATCGGCGGCGGTGAGAATGGTCCCGTCATCTGCAATGGGCTTGACCTTGCCGAGCGCGTAGGCTGCCCAGATGAAGTCCTCGAGCCATGTTGGGAAGACGCGTCAAGAACATCAGGTACCTCGGTCAAACTTGGCAATGGAGGTTGTGGGGAGAGCATGGGCGAGCCAGACATAGTTGTCAGGGGACCAGCACTTAGCGGACTTGACACCTTAACCGGAGAAAGCCCGTCTGTCGAAATCGGTTTGTCGCCTTGTTCCTTGAGGCGTAGCAGTGTAGCCGCTGTGTAGCTCGCGGATGGGGGTGACGCAGTACCCAATGTACTGGAGAATGTCGCAGTAGGTTGATCATTCTCGAGAGCTTCCTTGGCATGGGCATCGCTATATGAGGGCCGACCTGGGATCAGCTTGGGGCGCGCAGCCAGCAGACTGTCCGTGGTGGGGACGTCATCTTGTGCAACGGCACCTTTTAATGGGAAAGAGGCTGCCTTGGTGATCTTGTTCAGTCTCATCTCAGCGTCGCTGTTGGCCGTGCCGCGATCGCTCGGGGCACCATCTGTTCCTTCCGCCCGCTGACCGGTTGTCGATGGCGGGCTGATGACGCCCTTGACAACTTCTCTACTCAGACTGATACGGGGGTCACTAAGTATCTGCGGTGCTGCTCTCCAAGCACCAACAGTGTCACGATAGCGACGCTCAGAATGTCGCCTGACCGTCCGGTGGTCGGTCTCTACGGGCTGCGAGATCTGGTAATCCTCAGGCACAGATATGGACTCAAAGATTTCTGTGGGCGCCGGCTGTGGAGTGACCGTCGGCGAATAATCGCCATCTTCGGGTGGTGCCATTCCGTAAGGAAAGGTAACATGCCAATGGTAAGGGTTATGTTGATCCGTGGGGCTATACGGTAAGGGAGACTCCATCGGCATGTTGTCTTCGTCGTACATCCCAATGTGGACCAAGCTACTACTGCTTGGAGGTGTAGACGAGTCTACCTCTGACAGACTGTTGGTGCGTTCAAACACGGAAACAATCTGTTCCTCATCGTAGCTTTTATCAGTGGCCTTTCGTTTGTTGAGCAGGTCGATCCGGACTTGGATACCATCCAGCCGTTGCTCCAGGAGGTCTCGGACATCAGATAGTTCTGGGTATTTTCTCTCGAAGCGGTCCAGGAATCCAGACAGCTTTCTCCCATGTACCTCGAAGCGTCGGTAATCCTGTGGCGTTCCTGTGCTAGAGTCTTCCTGGATACGATGATCGCTTTCGTCATAGGCGCGGCAAAATACATGAATCGCCCGTATGAGCCAGTAGTGAGCCAGCTTCCGATCAGCGAGGACGTCAACAAAGAAAGCTTGCACAATCCCGTGTATCCTGAGGACATCCAGATGGTCTTGGGCAGTATCAACACTGCGGGAACTTCGCTCGCTGGTCGAGGATGCCTCGTCGTTCTCGTTGCGTTCTATCAGGGCAAAGGCAATAAGAACCTTGAAGGTATTGTTTAGTGATGCTTTTCTTGTTTGAGGATCCTCAGTCTTGACGGGTGTCTCTCTTGTCAACGCTTTGAGACCTGGTTTCACTGATGAACATCGACGGTGGTGCTTCAGAGGAACATTGTTTACTTACCACACGCCAACATCTCCACAGGAATGTGTTGACTGAAGAATGCAAGCAGCGACATGAGATTGAGGGCGGCAAAATTGCCTCGGTGTTCCAACTGTTCCTGGACTGCTATGTATGCAGGCAAATTACCCGCTTTCGGTCGAGTCTTGTAAGAGCGAAGATACTTGTTCAAAGGTTCTCGAGTCGCCTTCATTTGTTGGGCGGCAACGTGGATCATGAGTGGAAGGCACTCCATCAGCTTCACCAGCTCCATTGCCCGACTCTTGTCGTCTGAATTCCAAGGTTTCCTCTTTCCCATCTCCTCTAAAAGCAGTTCCTGTGCCTCTTGCTCCTTCAGCGCGTCTAGCACAATTACTTGAGGGTTGTCGAATTGATACTCCTCGCCAGCCGTCTTCTCGGTCGATGTGTAGATGATGCTCGTGTTCTTGGCAAAAGGAATAAATGTTTCGATCCTTGGCATGTCAAAGAGAACGCCGTCGAGCACTAGCAGCCAGCCTTCGTTCCTGCTGAGCCATCCTTGCACGGCCTTGACCATTTTCTTTCTGTCGTTAAACTCATCCTCGTCGAGGCCTTCAATCTCGCGGAGTTTCACTGTCTTTGCGATATCCCAGTACCCGTATTCGAGTTCCTGGATGGATTTCGATCTGATCCAAAATATACCGCCGGGATAGTCGTACTTATGCTCAAAGACGTATTGCCTGGCTAAATGTGTCTTGCCGCCACCCGGCATACTTTGGATGAGAACGGACGAGGTGCCGACCGATCTCCGTGACTTATCCATCAGCCTCTTGTGCAAGTCCTTCATCTCACGATCTCGGCCTTTGAAGAACGTGTTGGGCTTAAAGACCGAAGGCTTAACGAATAATGGCTCATTGGAAGCATCGAAATTCGTCGAATCTTGGGATGGCGGTTCAGGGCCAAGGTCTACTGCATCCGGTTCAGGCAGAGCCAGTTTACTGGCATTACCAATTGCTTGGGGCAGTTTTGCATCGATAGGAGAATCTATCTGACTATTCGGATCAGGTACTATAAATGAACGTCTGATCAGCCTGCATTCTTTCTCAAAATCAAGGACGTCCATGGGTGCTCATGCTTCTTTCCATGACTTCTTCAATCTCAAAGGGTGAGGTATCTCTGCTGTTGGCGCTACGCTCGAGGAGCATTCGCTGGCCACCGCCAGAAATAGAGGCATGGGTTGATGCATCGGACATACTGGAGCTCGGCCCTGGTTGTAGTTGTTGTTGCGATTTGAGCTAAGGAACACATTAGCAAAGAGAGGCTCTCGGATGGTCTGATGCTGTAGACAGCACTATGCCTGGACAACATACCCAGGGTTTCATTCGTTCTTCAATCTCATGCTTGGCTCTCGCCAGTTTCTCGTCGTCTTCCACCCGCCACCGAGTCGAAATAACATCTGGTGACTCGCCGACCCAATCTCTGATAGTTGTGGCGACCGTCCGATAGCCCGGGGCGTTCTTGCTATCGAATTTACACATGCCAGAATGAGTTGCCTCGATTGAAAAGTAGCCCACGCCAGGAAGCTGAGGGCTAGCAGACTGGGCGTCAACGACCAGCATCTTGGTCCCTTTCAAGTCTGTCGCGTGGTTTTCATGAGCCATCATGATCTTGAAACGTTGATAAATGTCGAGGAAGTGGCTGTTTATATTCTGCAGGGTTTCGTTGTCCTTCTTCAACGTCTTCAGCAAGATGGATTCCGAGTGCCAGAATGCTTTGGGCACAACAGCATCGGACATGGCTTGTAGTGTCACGGCCCATGACCCCATCTCTGATCCGGTATGCGGAGTGCCGAGGAAGATGATGCCATACGTCGACACATATATGCCACGATAGTCTTCATGTTGTGATGTTTTGAGGTCGTTTGAGTACAGCAGCGCCCTTTTGAGTAGTATACCTCCGAGACTGTGAACGACCCATATGATGGGATTCCTCGAGGACATCTCATCCTTGCGATAGTTTGTCAAACTGACGACTAGAGTTTGCGCATGCATATATATGAAATTGTCGCTCGGATTTCCGCCATGCTTTTTCGAGTAGACATCGGCATTATAGCCATAGACGAGAATATTTGCTTTGGCGTCTCGCAGTGACCCGGGGAGCAAATCCGTCGGCCAAAAGACCCCATTCTTGGCCGTCCACGTCTTTTGCGGCTCCCCGTTCAGGCCGTGAACGAGTACAATGTCGACTTTTGCATCGGGGTGGGTATATACGGCGGTCGTCTCGAATCTCGAGATTTGTTTGTTGATCGAGCCCTATGATACGGGACCTGTCAGTATCCTTGCCGTCATTTCCAATCGAGAGCGGTTCGTCCCGCAGTGCATGAGTCTGACTCAGCTCTCGTCAACCAAACCCAGCCATCCAGCCAACCAACAACCGAAATCGTCAGCTTTCCCCCGGTGCGATCGAAGCGCAGATTGCGCCGCGATCTTGCCTAAGTGTTTCCGACTCCCGAAATAGCTCGAGTATAGAAGCGCAAGAGTTGTAAGTACTCACCATGCTTGCGGTTGGGCAAGATCAAAGTCTTTCGTTGTGTTGTATCTCTCCTCTGTGTCTAGGTCGTATATTCGATACACGTAGGTGCAACAAGAACAATCACCAAGAACGGGGTATTTAGAATGCGCAAACTAGTTTATAAGGGTGCCGAGGACCTTTGCCTTCGATCTCTCATGTGTGACAAGGCATCGGCAAATGCAGGCACACGCAGCCACAAGTGGGTGTGGCCCTTGGATTGTACAAATGAGTCGGTGCGAGTCAGCCGAAGAGGCAGCTTGCGAGACACACTGACCTCTGGGAAGAAGATCGCGCAACGTGTTGAGAGCTCCAAGCTCCAGGGAAAAGTTGTCGACTGCTGCAAAAGTGTACAGAGTACCAGGTCCGCTGATTTCGGAAGACGCACTGGATGGTGCCAAACGACGGTTCTCCTTTGGTTATGTTGTGCGACCAGTCACATCGGCGCGTGCGACCGGGAGGATTATAGAGTTGTTTGTGCACTACACGGCGCCAATGTCACGAGGGAATCTAGTCACACTGCTGAGGGAAGAGAGCTCCAGTTTCTATTCACTCGTCAAGGTCCAGGATTGTGAAGTCATGTCTGTCGGGCAGCTGAGCCCCTCCAGCCAGGATGACTTAACGCTAATGGGCGTAGTTGTGCCAAGGCGTAGGGGGCGGCACACCATCCTACAGGCGGGAAGCAGGGGTCGTGATCTGGGGTTTGAGAAGGCAAAGCAGAATCAAGAGATACCATAGCAAGCCAAGGGACGGGAGCGAAAGTCTGTTTCTAAAAGCTTTTTCTCTAGAGAAATATATATTTAGCAAGATCTCGAAGCAAGGTGTCCAGTTTACCTAGGTATGTAGTCGTTTTGTGAAAGATCAAGATGTTCAACACTGGTACGTCTTTGCGAGTATACGTACCTACCCAGGGTCTTAGTAGGCAGCAGGTCTCGAAATTCAAAAACATTGCCTCAGCCCATCGAGGCAGCCGACTTCGAGTTTCAAGTCTAGGTAACCTAGTTTGCCTACGTAATAGCAAAGACGCTGTAAATTGTACTGTGTATTCGACACCCAAGTGCCACAACCCAGAGCGCATGTACACTGGCTGCCGTTACACAGCAGACTTGATAAGAAGCTTATTATTCTATGCATTATCCTTGTGCAACGGAAATGACGTCTGCCAGTTAAATGACAACGATAGGAGGCGCTAGAATGTCGCTGCTCTTGTCTGACGTACGGTGTAATGCGCGCGGGCTCTGGCTCCAGGGCATGACCAAGTCTGGGGTTGTATTAGGTGGTTGGATGGTGGCTTGGGTGGGGATATAGCATCCATACTATCTAGGAGGGGCAATAAAATAGAGATCAGATTGGGTTCAAGAGGCCATTTTCACAACAAGCGTGAGATGGTCGCCTGGAAAATACCAAAATAGTGTGTCGATCATTGTCCAGTCCCCTCCGGCGATCCTTGACGTGATCCCATAAGTCTCGGTATGATTGTTCAGTGAGTGTAAGCGGAACATCTAGGCTTGCTATTTAGGTGAAAGGCTGTGCAGAGGATCGCTTAGCACTCTGTAGCGGGATGGATGCTGTAAACCTTTTTTTCTTCGGCGCCAGTGGCTTCCTGGCAGGGTTGCCTCCTCGGCACTTACAGCGGGTGAAGCCAAGATCAGCCACCAGGAACAGTTGACCAATTTTCTACCAATAACGTCTCCGCAAATATCAAAATGTCACCATGAAATTCACCGGAGCTAAGAGCTTAATTCATCTGCTGATGGCATACCTCCGTGCTTCAGGTCGCAAATGCTCACATCATTCGGCCAAGCTGCCGAAAGCCACGGGATTGAGTATGGGGAAGATAGAACACCTCGTCGTCGGATTACCGAGAGAGGAAGTATGTCGAGTGCTTTGATCCAGTTGTCTATACTACTTACGTCACATCTCAAGTGATGTCTCGCCAAACTACAACATGTTTGAAATAAACAACGTACTTTTGCATAACGCGGAATAGATAATGCACCATTATTCAGCTGATTTCTGCCCAAGGCAGGGCGGAGGTGTGTTCTTTGTTCATATTCGTTGGTGCTTTTGAACCGTTCCGAGGTCCACGACTATACTACGTTAGATATGTGTGGCGGTCGACTGATGAGAATCATCCAAAGAGCTGCCTCGACGATCAAAGGCTCAGCAACACATGATGCCCATCACTCGTAAAACTCTGCGGAGGCTGTGGACCAGCATGGAAAAAGCTTGCGATGGTGGTCTGTATCTGACGAAAATGCTTCTTTGAATTTGGTGTGATATATCTGAACTTTTGCTCGCAGAACAACATCATTAGTTCGGCGCAAGCATAATCACATATTCCCTTGTGCTCTGACCGAGCTGAATAAGATCCTTATCCTTGAGCTCCAGATACCTGCTGTCGGGAATCTTCTTTGAGTTTAGCATGGTGCCGTTGGCACTTTCCAGGTCAATCAGGTAGGGCTTGACCTTTCCAATCTTGTCGCCGTACTCGTTTCGTTTCTCCAGGTACCGGAACTGGATGACTGCGTGTTGCTTGCTAATGCTCGGGTGCTCGGCGGCGATATCAATGACGGCCATCTCCCTGCCTATGAGCCAGCAAGTGCGCGCATTCAACTCGATCGTATCAATGATATCTTGCCCTTTGAACACAAACAATTTCCATTGGTCTTTCGGTGAAGGTTTCCTTGCCTCGGGCGGTTCGTGGTATTTGAGCACAATGGTGGACCCGTCTGCCTGGGCAATCGAGTTTGACGCGGCAGCCAGCGCGCCTGAGTTGCCAAAGTTGGGCTTCTCCTTCTCCTGGGGCGGCTCCTCCCCCTTTTCAATGGCGAAAGAGGCGTCCTGCGAGGGCAGAGGTCCGCTGCGCCTCACGACCTGCTTGCTTTCGCCGTCGTCCTCCTCTTCTCTTCTGCGGTGTCGTCGGTTCCGATCCCGATCCCGGTCGCGATCAGAGCGCTCGCTGCGCCCTTCGTTGCGATCGTCGCCGCCGGGTGACCGGCGATGCCTCGATTTGTTCTCTCTTGCCCTCTCTGTCCGTCTGTCGCCGTCTCGGCGGTGGTGTCTGTCCCGCGACCGCGAGGTGCGCCGGCGTGAATCTGGGGATCGCGGAGACCTGGAGCGCCTGTCGCGTCTTCTCTCTCTATCGCGTGAACCACTTCTCTCTCTCCTCTTGTCGCGTCCGTAGTCATTTCTGCTGGACCCGTTGCTCCTTCCACCGTGGCCGCGACGCTCGGAGTCGTCAGTCTTTGGCCGGCGGGACCTTGGTGAGGGCAGATCGGACTCCATCCTCGCTGCCAGGTTCTGGCCTGTTTGGCAATTGGGCTTTTGGCAACGCTTGATCGGTTTCGAGCTTTACAATGTGGTGATTGCGGTTCTTGATTTTGCGCGTGACCGTAGCGTGTGTCGCGTGTTGTTGTACTGGTTAGCACAAGAGTGAGTGTGAAAGATGCAAAAAGTAAAATTGCAATTCGCTACGGCCAATGTTATGGACTAAAGCTTCTACAGGGCACCCAAGCTGGAAGCTACCCTGGCGAACCCCCACCATCTGGATAGTATGGCATGCACAGTCATTAGAACCCCACCATAACATCTCCCTATTCAGATTGTAGCAATAATAATTATGATTATATTGTATGTAAGTCTTTTTGGTGTCTATTCCAATAAACCGCTTCGGTGCCTTTATGCTTGCGCCCGTAATTCAAATGAACGTCGTGATATCTAGTTCATATCCTTCATCAAGGAGTGTCGTTATATGCATCTGTCGTTTGTGCATGTCGTTTCATTTTGTTTCGTTCTTCGTAAAAGGGAGTGTGGTATCATCCGAATGACCGTGTGGGATAGGTATCATCCGAATGACCGTGTGGGATAGGTGTATAAAGCCCAAGCAATGCAAATAGTACGCCTCTTCAATGCCGATTACTCCAGTCCATGCATAAAACCAAAATTAAATCCCCAAAAGGGGAAGACGAGACCTTATCGTCTGTCCTATACTTGCACGCATCTTGCAATTCTGTTTTATGCGGTTGCGGTTGCGTTGCTGCTGGCGCACTTGTAATAGTACGAGTTCCATGTTGGGTATGATGCACCGTCCTGGACTACTGAAGCATCTTCACAAGCATCAAGCGCTGAAACTGTCTCAGTCTCTGTGCAGGCGGTATCAGAGTATAGCAAGACTAGAATATGATTACACATGTTAGTGATCAACTCTTTCTTGCCCATCCTGCAACCCGAAGTTGAGGCAATGGAACTTAGACAAGGTAACTCACGTTCACAGTTGGCGGCCGCAGCGGTAGCAGCTTGGAGCTCAATCGACACATAGCCATTGGGTGTTGAGCCACTCTCAGTCGCAAAGCTGTGGCACTGGTTGGACTGGTCGGTGTCGACTGTGTAGAAGCCCTCGTTCAGGTCATAGCAGCCCGCCGCTGAAAAGACGCGGAACTGAGCAAGGCGCGGGTTTGATGTTCCTTGCCGGGGAAGTCTGATCGCAGCTGCGTGTGCGCCAATGGCGAAAGATGTAATGGCGGCGAGAATTGTGAATTGCATGGCGGCGGTTGTAGTGATGGCGATGATTTTATACTTGTAACTGTTCTGATATTCTTTGACTGTCGGTGCTAGGTATGGTAGGAGTAAAGTTCAGAAAGGGTGAGTCTCTGGAAGGGAGCTTGATGGCAATGAAGTTTTGTTGGACGATTAGATGTGTCTATCCTCTTCCCTAAATACTCAGATGAAGAACCACCTTTTCTCCGCTTCGACGATGCCGAGTAGCGTCCATATGAGGCGGCTGGGCTGGGCTGCAGTGTACTATAGTCTAGACTAGAGTATTCCGTAGGTGGTTTACTAAATGCAACGTGCCGTTGGTCATGACCTTTGATCATCGTGAGACGGAGAATACGAGGAATTCTCGAGCAGTCTCTCCATAATCATCCAGCCGCACAAGCAAGCAGACCGATCGACGGGCGCATGACGCGCTGCCTCACTTATGCTGGAACCCGCAGACAGGTCATCGGCTCCGCCTTTTTTGTTCCTAGCTCAGCATTTCCCTGCCTGCTCATGGAGCACATACATTCGACTACCGATCATCTAGACCTACTGTAGGCTAAAGTCAAAAACCATGTCAGACCGACTCCTCGACTTGTACCTGCGTAGGAGGGGTAGACTACCTGTCTTTGAGTTTGTGCCGTTTCCGGTGCAGTGTGTAAGTTTACATTATTGACAGCTAGAGAAAACGGCTTTGCAAACGCTCTTTTCCAGGGAAGAAAGGGCAGTCGATAGGTGTATCACCTGATGAGCTGACCACGGGCATCGAAGCTCCCGGCCGGCCCGCATACGAAGACCCTGCGTCGGGATGTTTGCACCACCACCACCTAGGCAGCTAGGTAACCTTGAAAATACAAAGCTGAAAGATTAACTACCGGCAATGCCCGGTACAGACCAAAGGCGGGTTGCTTATCGCTATAATTAGAAAGGTCAAGAATCACGTCCAACGTTGCCCCCACCGCAATAGCATACCTACCAGACATTAAGGTAGTGCAGTAGTTGTGTAAGTAGTACACACTAGAGTTCTTAACACTTAACGAGGCGTAGAGAAGTGGTGTGTCGCATGATTCGAGTGATTCCAGCGTTAAGCACAGTGAATGCGATTTGCTTCTTTTCGGCGGATCATCCGCTGAACTCCACGCAAGCCACACAGCAGTACGTTGGAGTAGTTAGTGAGTCGATGGTTGCGGAGGATCAACTGCATATACGAAGCCGGCTGTGGTGATCAGTAAGCTAAGCACGATCGTCCCCGCGAACAAATGCTTATTACATCATGTTAGCCTTGATCGTCCTCGCCAGAATGAAACATCGACATTCTCTCATATCATCCGTGTCCTCATACTCTCTGCCAACCTGCCTGACAGGAACACACAACCATGATATCTTTGGTGGAAATCCCCACATCTGCATTACGCAGTGATTTCTGCTCGCTGTAAGCTCTCCTGCATTTTGTCTCTACTGAGATACATGCCAGATAGTAAAGTGGGCAAGTAGGAAGGCACGCCCAAATCTATCAATACATCATGCATCGGATGTTCATCCGTTCACTTATGTGTGATGACAACCCACAAAATCATTGCTGTACAGCACAATGGCACACCAACCTTCGTTTCTGCACAGCCCAAAATAACAGTCAGATATTAATTGCACCAGGTCACACACAGCCATAACTGGACAATGGTTTAAGTGGGCCGATTGATTTGTATTTAGTGTTGGTTCGGGGAACATCCACATATCCACATATACATGTCGGTGTATCTGTTTGTCTTGCTTATTGCCCGAGATTGCCCTTTCCTTTCCTTTCCCATGGCATCGTTGGCCTTGCTCAATTCTTTCTCGTGAATTCAGGCCAGTCTTGGTTTCTCCGTCGCATGTTTTCCGCTTCGATCAGATGAGAGACTCGAGTCTCTTACATATCGTAAGAGTTCTTGACCTGGAAACTCCAGATAGCCTCGCCAACGTTCGGAGCCCAGCAGCCAGCCACGTCCGTGTTGTTGCTGAGAGTGAACAAGGGCGTACCCGAGCAGTCAACGCTGTGGAAGAAGACAACGTACTTGTCGGGGTCAATGAAGTTGTTGGACAGGCCGAGATAGGAAGGGGGTGCGGCAAGAGCACAAGAAGTGTTGGCTCCGCCATACTCCTCGACTTGGACGCCAGTACATTCCATGCCGGACCATAAGGTGAAAGACCAGACAGAGTCTGCCTCAGCCTTGTCGGTGGATGAGGAGGTAAGCCCATCGTGGACAGTCGACATGCTCTGGCGGATGTCGTTGGTGATGCCGTCGTTTGTAACAGTGATGGGATAGCCACGGGCGGGAACGAGGTATGGCAGCAGCATGCCAAGAGTGGAGATGCGGGCGGTGGCGAACATCTTGTCGCGGCAGGTTTGTTGGTCAATGGGAGAATGGATGTGTGTCGTGTGTTGTGTGGCGTCGATCAACTTATTCCGTTGAACGGTGATTGTTGTGATGGTTAGAGAGCAACTCCGGCTGCTATGTGCTTTGGAAGTGAGTTTTTGTGTCGGGAAAGAAGAAGGTGCAACAAATGCGTGGGCTGTGGAATTATTGTTTAGAAGCACTCAAGAAAATCTTCCATCTTATTCTTTGACGCCGTGCCTTCCACGGGGCAACGAAAATTGGCCTTGAAATTCGAGGCAGTCGCTCGCATCTGCACCTACGTTGTAGTTTCTTTCAACACCTACCGACTATTCATGAAATAAAATAGGCAGGGGCCGTCATGGCCTTCTTCTTACCATTGACTTTGACTACATATTCATGTCACCAACGGTGATGTTGATCATTGCCTGGATACAATCTCGTCATCGATTTGGGTCTGGCGTCACATATATTGACCACCTTCGCGTTCTATACATTTCACAAGTGTTGGCAACTTTTAAAGTGTCCTAAAAAGTCGCGCTGCTGACTATTTGGGTGGCGCCTAGTAATTCTGAAAGTGGCTTAAATCTATCACACTCGATGTTTGCTGGTATAACGGCAGTCAGCCTTGTGAGCATGCATGTGGGTGTGATAGATTATCGCGTTGACGATAATCCAAAGTAAGGCTTGGCGTTGAAATGTTGCCCAATGATGGAGATTCAATCCGGAGCCATACACGCAGTGGGGGTCCAAAGAAGGTGCGAATATTTTGTTGCAATAGACGAAGCACGTTCGCCGATTCATGGTTGCACTCGTTCAATTGATCCAGTAATTCCTTTTGTGCTTGATTCTAAACATCTCTTGCCTTGTGTTTTGCCCTGGGCACGGAGTACTAATCATTTCTCCATTCTCATAGGAATGGCACCAGATGAAAGCATAACGCCGAGCTGAATTGGTGGTGCACGCAGAGCATCAGTAAGGATGAAGCTTCGGAATTGGTCTCGGTGAACTTGGTAGGAACCTGAGATGTTTTTATCACGCCCGAGAAATGCTTCTTCCGTCCTCGGTCTCTACACCGAGCGGCGCGGGTGTAGCCAAACGGCCGGCCGAGCCAGTTTGCAGTCGGCATAGGAAGCCCGAGAGGCCATATCGGAGATGTGGAGGGAGCTTCCGAGATAACTCTAAAAGAGAACCCCACGTGCGGAACTAGGTTAGGCTGTAGCCTGAGCTGCCCTGTAGGTAAAAAAGAACGTATGCGGCCACAGCTAGTCAGGGCAACAAAGGACATAACTTGTGTCAGATTACGGACTTTTCGGCCTTTCGCGTCTTCATAGAGGCGAAGGATGAATAATCTAGTCTTGAGCTTTGATGCCATGGCGCTAGAATACAGCGAATCAAGTGGGATCTAGAGAGCCAGCTACGATAGCCTAAAACCAACATTATACTGAAACCCACTGTAGTTTGAGTCACCCCGTAGAAAATGGCAGCGTCATGATGCTGTCTAGAACAGATTGCACACTGAGCAAAGGATCAGGCTGTTGAACCCCTCAGGTCTTTCGCAAGCAGATTGGTAACAGAGAATTGCTTTGGTCTGGTGGCATCTCTCAAATCATCCAGTCAACCGAGTCACCAGACGTATGAGCAGGATTCATGGTGCAGATCCGGCAATGTGGAGGTTGCGCCTTGTAAGCAATAGTTTTGGGGTATTGGTTCATCCAGGCTCCATACAGAAAGGGCTGAAAGACCCGGGGAAGCAGATGACAGGATCAGATAAGCTACGACGTGCCAGTGCAGCGATCCAGTGCATCATCTACTAGGGGTGGTAGAGGCCCGCCCATTTTGCTTAAACCCGAGCTCATAATATCGCTTACTTATCGGAGAGGTTGACTGAAACACAACTTGTATCTCCGAACGTGCGAATGGCCGTGTCTTGGATATTTTCAAGTTCAAGTATATGAATGATTTGAGCCGCAACTCAATTCACTACAAGCCATCCAGAGGAAGGAAGATTCAATGGTCACAAGTCGAAGAAGCGACGTCCGACAGTACCTACTCCCGCCAATTGAGCCAGTCCAATTCGAGTCGCCCCTCCAAACAACATTGAATACCTCAGCATCCCCAAAACAATACAACTACTTTTGGTTGCATATCTACTATCTGCCAGCGACTTACCCCCGATTATAACAAACATCAACAAGAACATTCCCGACACATTCCTCCCCGCAAACGAAAACACTGAACACGGACCTACATGTCCGATTGTGTTTGAAGGACTTTGCCCGGCTTCTAGGTACGATACGGGTGGATCTGGGGATCGACAAGCCTACCGACACCTTGTGGAGCGTAAGGAAGGAGTCCACGCCGCCGACAGGGGGGACCTTTACGCACGCCTTTCTTGGAGGACCCTTTTAATCAGCATTGTAAAAACTGAACAACGGGCGAGCGCAGCCTTTCCCTCCTCACTGTCTTTTCTCTCGCGATCGTCTTTCCTCGTTTGCGCAATAACTTGCAGCAGACATGGCGGCGTCTTCAGCGGCGTCTACAATGAATGGCGACGAGAGTTCGGTAACAATGGAGGCTGCAGACTTTGCCGCTGTCGACGCGCAGCAAAAAGCCAAGACGCGCGGCGACTACGACCCGTCTGGGCGCACAACAGCAGCAGCGTTAACGCAGGACCAGGACTTGGGGACCGAGGCCAAGATTTTCCCAGCGCCCAACAATGCTGCCGCAGCCGAGGTCGAAAAGGGCGGCGCCGTGCCGCAGACCAAGCCCGTGGGCGCCCCTCCCGGGTTTGCGCCGTCCGACTTTCCCGATGGTGGAATGGATGCTTGGCTCACGGTCTTTGGTGGATTCATGGCCCTCTTTTGCACATTTGGCCTGGTCAACTGTGTAGGCGTCTTCCTCAGCTACTATGTCCAGGGTCCGTTAGACTCCTATGGCGAGAGCGCGGTCAGCTGGATTACAAGCACGCAAATATTCGTCCAGACAGGCACCACGGCGATATGGGGACGCCTCTATGATGCATATGGTCCGCGGTACCTGCTCATCACGGGAACCATCATTTACTGTTTTGGTTTGATGATGACTTCTCTTTCCACGCAGTACTACCAATTCTTCCTCTCGCAGTCCATCGTGGCGGCCGCCGCCTCGGGTGCCATCTTCAACGCGGCCATGTCTTCTGTCGTCACTTGGTTCTTTAAGAAGCGTGGTGCGGCACTTGGAATTGTTGCCTCTGGCTCATCTCTGGGAGGTGTTTGCCTGCCCATCATGATGAACCACCTGATCGCAAGACTCGGATTCCCCTGGACAATGCGCATCATTGCCTTTATGTTTCTAGGCATGTGCGGTATTGCATCTGTCACCATCAAGTCCAGACTACCGCCACGACCGAAGCCGTTCAACATTCAGGACTACGTCAAGCCGTTCAAGGAGCCGGTCATGGTTCTCACCATGCTCGCATCTTTCCTCTTCTTCTGGGGTATGTTCCTGCCTTTCAGTTACATCACGCTGCAGGCCGAGTCAGCTGGTATGGATCCATCATTGGCGCAGTATCTCTTGCCCATACTCAATGCTGTGAGCATAATTGGACGTATTGGACCCGGAATCGTTGCAGACAAGATCGGTCGGTACAATTCGATGATCTGCATCACCTTGCTGTCAGGTGTCATCACCTTGGGCCTCTGGATTCCTGGCAAGAGTACAGGTGCCTTAATTGCTTATGGCGTCATTTTCGGGTTTTCTTCTGGCGGTTTCATCTCGCTGGCACCCACGTGCATTGCGCAGATATCCGACATTCGGGAGATTGGTACCCGTACAGGTGTAGCATTCGGCGTACAGTCGCTCGGTGCTCTTACCGGATCGCCCATTGGAGGTGCCCTAGTGAGGGCAATGAATGGGAACTACCTTGGCTTGCAACTCTTTTGTGGTATTGTCATGACGCTGAGCGTGTTCGTCTTCCTGGCGGCTCGTTATGTGCAGCATGGCTTCAAGCTAGTCAAGGTGTGAGTCTTGGAATGTCTCGTGTATAGAAGGGATGTGGGACTTGGTTACACCTGAGGAGTCTGCAGGTATGACAGAGATACACAATGCGTGCGACGCAGGAAGGTCTGTCTCAGCAGCCAAACAGTGTTTCCGTATCACCCACTGTAACTGTAGTTGGGGACATAGACATACGATATATAATCAAATTATGTAATAGCACGCACACGTCTGTGTCTCCGCAAGTGCTGATTCGTGACGCCATCTTTCGCAATCGAGTGCGAGAGACAATGCCCAATACAAGGCCAACGCTGCAACTGACGTCCATGTTGATGGGCATCTGGTCATAGTCGCGAGTGTATGATAGACGTGTCTCCTTGGATCACTCTCTTCACGAATACGGATTTCCCATCGTTCACTCGTAGTAGGTTGGATCAGCCAAGCAGCCTCATAAGACTGCGCTTGAACTTGTTCGGAAATGATCCTTCACGACTAGCAGACAAGGACGTTCTAGGCTAAAGCTGGAAAGACAGATATACATAATCACAAGACGACCCAATCGCAACCAACAAAGTTCATGATCAACAAGGACCTTTTCGGATCTCCACCACGGATCCAACATGATGCTGCCAGGTGTCAATTTAAGCTCTGCATAAGATGCCAAGCTTTTGCGCATCATGCTATTTTGGTAATTATAGTTTATTATAGTTTGCCCATGATTTGGGACGAGGAGAGGGGGTGAAGGGGGTGGTTGGACTGGGATACCATGATGCGACAATGGCAAAATGATCCGATACTCTTGTTCTTCTATGCCCTATACGGGCCTCGCGTGACACATGTCCCTGACCGTTTATAATAACCTTAATAATATCAAAACGTGTACGTAAAAGAATTGTTGGAAAGATTGCTTGTGATATTCATGTTGGGCTGATGACAAATGTCTGCTCTTACAGCACAGTCAATGCGAAATAGTTCAAACAAGAAGTCTCTTTGAAGTGGCTGAAGGATCCGAGGGTATTAGTCTATAATCGGGTAATCGGCTCTGTCAAGTCAATACTTGATCGACTTGATAATTGCCTCATGATAGCGATACGATCTTCCCCTCGAATCATTTGTGTCGTGTTTATCAAACGAACCAACGAGCTTGCCGAGAAGGAGTCGGCAAACCGGTTGGCGACGGATACTATCGAAGCCGAGTTGCGAGTTTGCGAGAGTCTATGAGGCCATGGGAAACTCAATTCAGGTGATCACGCAAGTGGCGATGCCACTATGGCGTTTATAGAGCAGACCGGATTAGGAAGGTCGATTTGACACAGTCAAGCCGCGGCTTCACATCGAATGGATTTGGAAAGAGAGCTCGAGTAGGTAGCCCAAAGCCAGACAGAGCCCAGACGAGCCAGACGAGATGAACAGGGTATTATGGAGTAGAGTGTGGAGGGGTGCATTGGCGTTGGCACCGAGGCTCCGGGCTAGCGGTTGAAGTCCACCGAGCTGCAAACACCCTGGTCCCGTCCTCCAGCTGAACGTGCAAATGATGGTAAGGGTAAAGTGGTTGAAACCCGTTGAATGAGCCAATTACAGGGTACGACGTTGAATTACGAGAAAAGTTTGCCCTTTTACCCTGCCCCCTCGAGGGTCGCCTGCCATTTTTTACAGCTCATGGCGGGGGCTAGCGCTTGTCTCTGCGACTGCCGCGAGGGCCTCGGAATTGCACCTGTCAAAATACTACAGTGACTATTAGTACAGAATATGTGCATGAATAGGGAAAACATGGTCATTGTTAGCGGTTGGGAAGAAGGAAGCATGTCGAAAATCGAATTTCCTGACTTCGCTTATTGGCTTGCGCCTGAACTTTGCGCGGTACCCGCAGAGGATCTGATTGGAGTGTTTGCTCTCAATAGTAATCAGCCATCGCGGAAAATTCAAGAGTCCATGTCGTCGAGACCTCGAGTCCAGTGTCGCTGAATAATTGCGGGAATAATTAGAACACTCCAGTTGGTAGTGTGACCGTTATCTTGAACCCCAGCTCAGATAAAACCCCATCAGCTCAGTGGCTCTCTGGCTCGGAGGATGCCCTGAAGTAGACACATCCACACCAAGCGCGCTATCTCGAATCCGTCTTCAGGACCCGAGCACTCAAGAGTCAAGCTTCAGGGCTTGTCAAAGGTGTCCGGCGGCTCGCGCGACCCTGCATCCCCTCCAGCCCTCCAAGACTCCAAGACCTCGCGTGCCTGGTCACTTCCAAGCACTTCCAAGGCAGCCAAGCCAGCAAGTGTAAACGCCAATTCAAGCAAGCACAAAGTCCCAAGCCTTGGCAAAGCTTGACTTGACATCTTGAGCAGACATAATATAGAGGATGGCGGATTCAAGCGTTACCCATCAAGAGATCGAGTATAAAATGCAATACTTCTTGGGTATAATGTCAAGTAAGATTTGGAGATACATGTGTTCGGTCGTCGTAGGTAAGCGACATATACTCATGCCGAATCCATCACTGTGGATCATGCCTGTTCTAGGTCACCTACCTAGAAAATTAGCGGCGGATTTGTCTTTGTAGTCATCATTGAGGGCCGTTCATCGTATGTTGGCTCGGTTGGTTGCAACAAATCTCACCAAATGAAAAAACCCATGTCCATACCTGCCAGATTGGTAGACGCCCTCGAATCCTTCCGCGCGCATGTCGCCAAGTAGTTACAGAGCATCGCCCAATGATATTAACCGTCGCAAGGATTCGCTGATTGATTAAGCTTTAATAATATGAGGTCAAATGCAATCGAGACGTTGGTGACAAGACCTGCAAGAGCAGCTGGAGATTGCCGCCGGGTCCAGTCCAGTGCATATTTGCTAAAGAGCCCTGCTGTGCCCGACGCCCGCCGCGGCCCCTCTAATCCACTTGCCTGTAAAGAAAACAGAGAACAGTCTCGGAGTACGCCGTGGTTACCTTGAAACTTACAACTAACTGAATCGTCTTCTGGCCAGTCTCGTGTAACCTTGCATATGATCTGATCAAGGGACCAACAAGGCAAGAGGACAGGAACAGCCCGACCGAACCTGCGTCGATCAAATCACTAACTAAATCACTGGTCAGTCAGATCACTGCTAAGAATCATTTCTCTGAATCGCCCAGTTGCCGCCCCCCAAGTCAAGCCCCCCTCCATGACCATAATTGGCATACCTGTCGTTGCTGCGCCGTACCGTAATCCAATCGCATGGGGGGCCTGGCTCGATGTGAACCTGGCAGGTGTAAATTCGAGGGCGGCGGGAAAATGGCTCCGTCCGACCCAAGGGTCAGGGTAGGTAGGCCGCATACCTGACGCAGCAGCTGGGTTGGTTCGAAGGGCCAGATACGAAATTCCCCCAAACGGGGAGACCCTTCCGTCCATGTTGCAAGGCTCTTTGGCCCTTGATAGGGTAGAGTTCATGAAGGATGGATGGTTGAAGATGCGCACACTCTCGATACCGCGGACATGATGCTGACGCCAGACGGTCAGCTACCAGCTACATACATACCCAGGTATGCAGCCCGTCTGCATCTTCAAGTGTGCATACTACGTATCTACAACACTAGAAGGCTTCTAGAATGCCTTGCCACGCAGACGAGTCACTTGTCTGATAGCACACATCATCTATCTTTGACAAGGACTAATCGGAGCGGCACTATTGGATGCGTACGTAATGCTATATCTAGAGACTAGAAAGTAGTCCAAGGTTTATCTGGACGAATCTTGTGCCATGGACGATAGCAGAGACTCATGTGCCGCTCCCGCTCAACCGCTCCCCCAGTCCCCATTCAAGGCGGCGCCAAGTTTGCCAAGCTGCGGTAAGAAGTTGAAGAAGCAAAAACGAGGCAGGCTTGGCAGGCTCTTTTTAGCCCGTGTTCAATGGGCTTTTGGCTTTTTTCACACTGCCAAGCAAGCTGATGAAGATAGCCTACCTACCTGCAGTTTACCTCGACAACTGCCTACTCTGCCGCCCCTCTGGGTAACACCAGGTAATCCGTACATCTGCAAGATGCGTCTGTCCAGGGCCCCGAATGGCCCAGATGGCCTCCTCTCCGCCCGCCATGTCTCAACTGCCCTGTGACTCGGCCAGCTCATTCGTGCCGAGACGAAAGAGATTCAATTTATTGATGGTTGTGTGAGACCCACCCGCGCGCATTGTTGGTGCGCGGCCCCTCCACATTCCATGTACGTCTTTTGTGTAGGGTACGCTATGGCTTCTTTCTCTCTCTCTAGGTTCTCTGTGAATCGTCCATTCACCTGCATGTAAAGAAAATAGATCCTATCGGTTTGCTTCGCACACACTCGACCTGCATATACTCGGCTGATCCGCGCCATGAACAACGCGGCCTATAGTCTGTAGTCTCCTCCTCCCCACCAAAAAACTGCCATGGGATGATCCCCGTCTTGCCACCAGCGAGCCAGCCAGCCCCCCCCCCTACACTTCAAGCTACATACAGTAGCCCATCCTCGCTCGCATTTCCGACTGGCAGGCGGTTTCCGACTGATAGGTCTTTCTTGACAACCTTCCACTTTCGCTCTGGTATAGATCTCGCCTGTGGCTCATCCCTACATGTATTGGTCGTATCAACCCAGGTCGCTGGGATCGGTCCACTCCTCCAACTAGGCTCTAGTTACTCTATCTCTCCGGGAGGGTTCCATGTTGGGACAAGCCTGTGTGGACGACAGTTCGCTTCCACACAAGCACAGAGAGAAAGAGAGCGCGCATTTACGCCCCCCCCCCCCCCCCCGGCGGGCTCGACCGGCAAGGGTTCGAACAAACGATGCGGAGTGGTCTTGGCTGCGCTGCCACTCAGGTATAATTAATATCAACTGTCTCCTCTCGCTCGTCTTGCAGCCTCAATTCCCTCTTCAGCCTTCCTCAAGCTGTGCTCCATTGCCTTGCCCACCTGCAGTTTCAGACTCTTTGGGTATTCTGAGAAAAGATGGGCTTCTCATTCCGCCGCAAGGATGGCGAAAGCCACGCTCAGTCGGATGAGCCCGAGGTCACCGTCGTCTCTTCGGGCACCGACAACCATGCTCTCGAGCACGCCGATTTGCACATTCGGCGGCTGAAGGATCAGCATCGATTTGATCCCTTCTTGCAAGAGGAGAAGATCGATGCCATCGATGCCGCTATCGAAACCGGAAATGCTGAAAAGGAAACCGCCGTTGAGGCTTCTCTTATTGGCGAAAACTCCCCATACGCCGAAGTGCGCGCTGCTGTAAGTCTTTGTCCCGCCGCCACGCCACCATGCCTGGTCTGTGTGTGTATACCACGAGCTAACCGCGAGTCTATAGGTGCCAAACACTGATGACCCAGATCTGCCAGTAGACACTATCCGCGCTTGGACAATTGGATTCATCACCTGTACAGTTGTTGCTGCCATGAACTTGCTCATGGGTCAGCATTACACTGGTCTAGTCATTCAGAGTTCCGTCGTCCAGTTGATCTCTTACCCCATGGGTAAGGGTTGGGCGGCCATCATGCCTGACATCCACATCTTTGGCGTTCCTCTGAACCCAGGTCCATTCAACAAGAAGGAGCACACCATCATTACCATGATGACTGCTGCCGGTGCTGCCATGAGTTACGCCTTTGACATTCTGCTTGCCCAGCAGGAGTTCTATGGTCAAGTCTGGGGCTGGGGCTTCCAGATTCTGCTCACCATTTCGACCCAGGCTTTGGGTTTCGGTATGGCTGGTATGCTGCGTCGATTCCTCGTCTGGCCCGCTGCCATGGTGTGGCCTGCGACCCTCATCACCACCACCGTCATGGACAGTCTGCACGACCACCGACCGACCGACCCCAGCAAGGCCAACGGCTGGACCATGGGACGCTACCGCTTCTTCTTGATTGTCGCCGCGAGCGCCTTCACTTGGCACTGGGTTCCTTTCGTCATTGCCCCCTTTGTCTCGTACTTGGGCAACTTCCCTACCTGGGCCGCACCCGACAACCTTGCCGTCAACCAGGTCTTCGGAGGTGTCCACGGACTTGGAATCTTACCCTTGTCTCTGGACTGGACCATTCCAACCGGTTGGTTCCTCAGTCCCCTCCAGTACCCATCTTTCTCCTTGATCAACATGGGTGTCGGAGGACTGCTGTTCTTGCTGGGTATTGTGGGTATTGGCTTCGCGTCTCAGGACTTCATGAAGTACCTGCCTCTCCTGTCCAACACCAACTACGACCACTTTGGACTGAAGTACAACACGACCCGTGTGCTCTCTGCCGACCTTACCCTCGACGTCCAGGCGTACCAGGACTACTCGCCGCTGTTCGTCGGTCCGGCTTTCTCTCTCGCCTACGGTATGGGTTTTGCGACCCTGATCTCAACCCTTACTCACGTCGCCCTCTTTTACGGCAAGGACATTTGGCGCCGAACCAGAAACTCTCGCTACGAGGAGCCGGATATCCATCTTAAGTTGGTTCGCAGATACAAGGAGGCTCCCGAGTGGTGGTTCCTCACCGTGTTCATCATCAGCTTCATCTTTGGCATGGTCGCCTGTGTGTGCTGGGACACCCACTTGCCATGGTGGGCTTACATCGTCACCATTATCATTGGTGCATTCTTCGTCCTCCCTGTCGGTAAGTTTTCCTGCAAAAAGTTCCTCATTCGAGAAGACAAAAAAGATTCTAACCCGTACAACTAGGTATCATCCAAGCCGTCACCAACTCGCAGACTGGTCTGAACGTCATCACCGAGATGATTGTCGGTTACATGCTTCCCGGAAGACCCGTTGCCATGATGTTGTTCAAGAGTTTCGGCTACATGTTTGCCTACAACTGTCTCCAGTACGAGTCTGACATGAAGGTCGGTCACTACATGAAGGTCCCTCCTCGATCCATGTTCCGCGCTCAGCTGTTTGCTGTCATCTGGTTGTCCATTGTCCAGGTCTCCACCTTCAACTGGATGCTTGGCGCTCTGCCCGGTGTGTGCACTGAGGACCAGCCTCAGGGTTTCACCTGTGCCGGCGCTCGTACCTTCTTCAACGCATCCGTCATTTGGGGTCTGATTGGACCCAAGCGCATGTTCGGTGCCGGTTCCATCTACTCCTGGGCCAACTGGTTCTGGCTGATCGGCTTCATCCTCCCCGTCATCCAGTACTTTGTCGCCCGCAGATACCCCAAGAGCATCGCCCGCTACATCTTCTTCCCGGCCCTCTTTGGTGTCTCGGGCATGATCCCTCCCGCCACCATCTTCCAGCTCCTCTGCTGGCTGACCATTGGTCTGACCTTCAACGTCATTGTCAAGCGCAAGTTCTTTGGCTGGTGGGGCCGCTACACCTACGTCTTGTCCGGAGCCATGGACATTGGCACCGCTTGCTGTCTCGTGCTCTTCGCCGTGGGCATTGGCATTTCCGAGTCGTCCTTCCCCGAATGGTGGGGTAGCGTCGGCTTCACCAACACCCTCGACCAGCAGGGCTTGACCAATTCCAAGACTCTGGCCGATGGTGAGTGGTTTGGCCCTTCCACTTGGTCATAAAGCGGTGGTTCACGCCGATTACCCTATAATTATAAGAGAAGGAAGATGTTTGGCGGAAAGATACCCTTGTAGTTTATAAGAGCCTCCCAAGTCTAATGCAGAGAGCCACGGCTCATGAAGAATGAAGATATGTTGATGAAAAAAATATGAGTCCATTATGCCGGTGATGTTTGAATTGTCAGTAGTGCCGTCGTTTCATGTGAATCGCTGCGACTGTGGAATGATCTATTGCAAATTTCAAGTGTCGAGTGATCGTAGTGCCAACTTGCTACAGTATGTGACTGTTTGCGTACCTACGTGTACACAGTCGTGTGCCAAGTATTTGTGCAGGCAGGATCGCAGCGATACCGACAAGAACATTTTGCCCTTTCCTTACACCACTAATAGGCCGGCTGTATTCACAGGTAAGCGGTGCTAGGAGAGGCTTGGTATTATTCGCTTGCAAACGAGGATTGTTATCCGCCCATACTGTGTCTACTGGTACTAAACCACGTGGATCGATAAGGTATAGACAAAGCACGATCCAACGGGTACCTGATCTGGACTATAAACGTAGATTGACACATCACCTGTAACTAATTTCTCACACATACCTACCTTAGACCTTCCAGTGTTCAGTGCGGCGCTGTCTTCCCACTAAACAAAACATGCAGCACTGAACCCCGCTGACCTGTCATGTTGGCCGATTGGCTGGCTGGTGGGTATCGATTGCGCTGGGGTGAGGGCGGAGGGGGCGAAGGGGCCGCCGAGCTAAAATCAATCAACGCGCTACGCGTCTTCTGTCGCGTCTTCCAGCGCACCCATGCCAATCAACTTTTGAGCCCTTGAGATCCATCATCTTGACAGAATCGCCTCGCCGGTACTTTAGCCCATACATCGTGTCGCTTTCACGAGGGTCCCATTACAGAACACTTGGTCCGTCGCATGATGCCACACTCAATCACACCAGATTCCAAGACCCCGCCTGCCGGGACAGAGGAGACAATGGCGGATGCGACAATGCAGAACGGCGACAGCCAGGCTAGCAACGATGCCGACATCACAATGGCCGAGCCACATGCGCTTCCCGGTGTGCCCAGCAACCAGACTGAAGACGAAAAGAAGGAGGTCAAACTTGAAGATCTATTTGCAGACGTTGAATCGGATGATGAATTTCCCAGCTCACGCCCAGCTGAGAACAAGGTCTCGAGCTCTCCAGAAGCGCCATCATCGCCAATGTACGTCCACGCACCCTCCCTCTCACTTTCTTCTGCGCCCGTGTGGTACTCGACTTCAGACGGTGTTCTAATAGAATTATAGAGGCAAAACCACCTCGGGCTCAAACTCGGACCCAGAGCTCATGCGCACATTTTACCAGCGGCTTTTCCCCTGGCGACAGCTCTTCCAATGGCTCAATCACTCTCCGACACCAAACAACGACTTTGGCCATCGCGAATTCGCCTTTACACTATACAACGACGCATATCTACGTTATCAGTCATTCCCCACAGCCGATTTGCTGAGGAAAGATGTCTTGCGTCTCCTCCCCTCCCGTTTCGAAATCGGACCTGTCTACACCACAAACCCGCGCGACCGCAAGACGTTGAGGAATAGCAGCGCCTTCAAGCCCCTCGCCAAGGAGTTGTGCTTCGATATCGATTTGACAGACTATGACGACATCAGAACGTGCTGCGACAAGGCCAATATTTGCACAAAGTGCTGGCGCTTCATGGTCATGGCGATCAAGGTCATTGACGTTGCCCTCCGGGACGATTTTGGTTTCAAGCACATCATGTGGGTCTACTCTGGACGAAGAGGTGCTCACGCCTGGGTCTGCGATAAAAAGGCCCGCACGCTCGACGACCAGAAGCGAAGGGTAATTGCTGGCTATCTCGAGGTTCTCAAAGGCGGAAGTCAAAGTGGCAAGAGGGTCAACCTGTGGCGACCACTACATCCACATTTGAGGTGAGTCTTATTTCTTTCCCTGCCTAATGTGCCTTCATGGCGAGAAGATTGCACGACAACTAACAATGCCTTGACAGTCGGTCTATAGACATTCTAGCACCTCATTTCCAAGAAGATATTCTCGAAACTCAAGATCCCTGGGCGTCGGATGAGCGATCGGCGCACCTACTGACACTGCTCGAAAACAAAGCCCTCAGCGATGCCTTGCGCAAGAAATGGGACTCTTCGCCAGGCCGGTCCAGCACATCCAAATGGGCCGACATTGACACACTGGCCAAAAACGTGCTCAACAATGAAAAGGACAGCAAGAAACTACGAGACGCCAAGCAAGATATTGTCCTGGAGTACACTTACCCGCGTCTCGATATCGAAGTTTCGAAAAAGCTGAACCATTTGCTCAAGTCGCCGTTTGTAGTGCATCCTGGCACGGGGAGAGTGTGTGTTCCAATCGACACCAAGCATCTAGACGACTTCAACCCTCTCGAGGTACCAACCCTCCATGGACTGCTAGCTGAGATTGACAGCTGGACTGGCCAGGGCGAAGTCAAGAAGGAGCCGGGCAAGAGTATCCAGGACTGGGAGAAGACGAGTCTCAGACCTCATGTTGAATTTTTCAGAAGTTTTGTCGTAGCATTGATGAAGGATGAGCGAGACCCAGCGATCAAGAGGGAAAGAGAGGATGACGGCATGGAATTTTAGGCAAAGCAGGGTCTTTCACATTTTCATATAAGTAATACCACTGCTCTTTCAAACGCCTTGAACGAAATAGTCAAGATGTATATCCATTTCGATTCAAATCCATGCGCGCGTGTTTTATGATACGCATGTATTCATCTTGCGGTCCATCAGGCAAAGGGTTCGCGCGATTGCAAGGACCTCATCTTCGTGGTAAATTGTCTGATCATGTTTGGAAGCAAACAAAGTTCGGACAAACCTCTATTTCCGTCGTATTTCATTTCATCATTCAAGGGAGACTTTGTTCTATTGTGAGTACTTGAAACAATTATTCATCTGGTAAATGACTGAGTACAAGATGTGACGAAAGCCAATGAGCTATATGGCGAGGAAAAAAAAGAGGTGAGAAAGCGAGAAGGAAACAATGTCGAAAAGAAATACAAACTTGCTGCTACCATTTAGCACACTGGACTTTTATACCGATGCGCCCTCGGCTTTCACTTCCTTTTCCAGCTCAGTAATCCAATCGTCGATAATCTTTTGGAGGTCAGACAGGCCCTCTTCCCCCTGAATCTCCAAACGGCCGTCCATGATGGCGTCCATGACGAGCAGCGCGAAACGCGGGTACTGCTCGACGGCGGTCATGAAGGAGCGGCCGTCGAGGAGGGCGCAGGTGAAGCCAGACAGGCGCGGGTGGTTCCACCGGTTCCTCCAGAGACCCTTGTTGCCGCCGTCGACCTCGTGCTCCCACAGCGCGAGGAGCTCTGGTGTCATTTCCACCAGGTCGGAAAAGCTCAGCACGTCCGAGGTGTAGTCTCGTGGGAGCAAGTTGCCGCGCTTCTTTGGGAACTCGTTCAGTTTTCTGACCGAGGCGTTGCCGTCGGCGATGAGCTGGGCTATGTCTCGTCGGTACTCGTAGTTGGCTTCGAGATATGAGCGAAATGACGACTTCTTATCTTTCGGCTTTGGTGCGTCCTGCATGACCTTGGGTATCTCCTTGGTAATCTGCGCCACCGACATGTTAAGGAAGCGTGGGTTGATGTAGTAGTCGGTAGGCTTGATAAGCGCGTGAGATTTTTCGTCTCCGTCCTCGCTTTCGTCGGACCAGATCCCGTACAGGGCATTCATTCGCTTCAAGTACTCATTCCTGGGAAGGCCTCTCCTTCGTTTATGAGCTCTATAGTACCCAGGGTTCAGTCTTCGTGGAGGCCTGCCTCTCTTTGGCTTCTTGGTCTTTTGAAATTCTTCGCGCCCGTCGTCTTCGCTTGAGCTGTCGTCCTCGTCCCCGGATTCCTCCTCGTCCTCCTCGGCCTTCTTGGCGTCTTTTGCCTTATCGACCTCATCATGGATGGAATCTTCGAGATCTTCCATCCACGGGCGATCTTCGTCACTTTCCTTTTGAGCATCCCACTCGGCGTCGTCATCCGTGCCCTCGTCGTCTTCGGTATCGCCAGTAGTGGTGCCACCATCGGCATCCTTCCACCGTAGCCACAAGTCAATCTTGCGACCCGAGGTGCTCAGATCGGCAGCTTGGAGACGGGCCTTGAGGTCGGCCACTTTGGTCTTGTCAAACTCCTCGAGCTCGTCGGCGGGAATGGTATCGCGGCCCTTGGCACGTTTCTGCGAGGCCTTGGCAAAGTTGCCATTACCAGGAATCTTTTTCTTCTTGGGGGTGGTGCTTTTACCACCACCCTTTTCACCTTTCTCCTTGGTCGATTTCGTCTTCTTCTTCTTCGCCGCCTTCTCTGGCTCAGTCTCCCTGCCCTTTAGCCGGTTCCAGAGCTCGACCTTGCTCGTCGCGGACCCAATCTTGTGGCCGCGCTTCTTGAGCTCCTCCTTGATCTCCGAGGTCTTGATGCTGTCAAACTCGTCCAGCTCGTCCTTGGGCAGCTCGTCGCGGCCCTTGACGCGGTTCCTGGTGGCCTTTTCAAAGTTGCCGTTGCCTGGTACCATCGCCTTCTTGTCGCTCTTTGGCTCCGCGTCCGTCTGCGTGTCCTTGTCCTTGCTCTGCTTTTCTGGTTCTGGCGGCGTGTTTATGGTCTCCGCATCAGAGTCGCCATCCTCGACGACCCAATCGCGCATTTTGCATATAACCTCGCCGCCGTGGCGTAATTCACTATACGGCCCCATTTCTTCACTTGTACTGGCTATAGTGTGATGATAGTAAAGATGGACTGGAAGTGTTTCGCGAGGCAATGGATGCTAATGTTCAAGTTTCCAGGGAAAATGCGGGACTTAGATTCCCTAAATGATTCACTCTTGGTTTTCAGCGCAATTCAATGGTTCAGTATTCGTGCTATCAATTTCCCAAACCAATGGAGTCTAGTCTGGCAACAAAGAAGGCTTTGTTCGCCGTGACGGCAGCACTTTGAAGGACGACGTCTGTTTTCGGTTCATGAATGATTTCTTTGTTGTCATCATCGTGACATGAAGCTGCATGCATTGAAACAGTGAAGGAAGGATATGCAAGTCCATATGGTATCTCAATTCGCCCTGTACAGAGCGAGGTCATGATTCCTCTTTGTTGAAGAGTGATGACCCGGAGTCGATATGTTCACTGTATCAAAATGAGCCGGCTTTGGAATAGGAACCTTGAAAGGGCACAGCTTCAGAATTATTGACTGCTATTTTCGCCCAGGAGGATAATGTCATGATCTCTTTAGAAGCTTATGAGCTCGAGCTACTCTATGTTTTCGAAACAGAATTGTTCATGCACTGTTAATAATGTTTGACTCGATACTGGCAACATTATTGTTTTCATTATTATAATTCATCATTGTAATTCATCATTGTAATTCATCATTGTAATTCATCATTGTAATTCATCATTGTAATTCATTATTGTAATTCATCATCGTAATTCATCATTGCAATTCATCATCAAGGTATAGCAATTTTTGACGATTATATGCAAATGGTTTTCATACCGTCAATTTCATTTTACCAAAATCGAAATATATTACTGAGACGTATGAATATCTATCGTACAGAAAATACTGGTGCTATATTGCACTTGTCACTCTTACTCCATTTCACAGTTGCGCATCGCAGAAGGAACGTGAAGGGGACCAGAGCCAAAGCACATAACATGCAATATGGTGCAGAGTTCATACAGTCATCAAAGTGATGCGCAAGCTGAATCTTCATCTCAACATCAACCACATGAGTACAGCCTCCACCGCTTTTCTTTCGTCATATTTACCGTACGAGAGGCCCCCTCTCAACATGTCTCGCGCGGGTTAGGCACCCGCAGGCGTTCCCGTCACTTCCATACCAATCAGCATCGTCTATTGTCTCGCATTGGGTCCCTTCCATGATGGTTTGTTTTCTTTCAATTTCGTTTTGTACCATGAACTTGTGTTTTGTACCGATCAGGGATTGGCGGTGTTTAGGGGGGAAAGCATTGAAAGTGTTGTCACGGAAAAGCAGCAAGAGAAAAAAGAGTACATGCAGACATTGTGGCGCAAAGATTACAACTTCCGTAAACGGCAGCCATCACTAATGCGATTGCAAACATCATTGGCTCTTGTCCGACTTTCATTTAGCAGTCAAGTCACTTTTAGGTGTGGCTTTGCCTGTACTCCCAATACAAAACAAAGTGGCGATAGTTGTAAAATGGTGGGCCGAAGAATTGTATGCTTTTCTCTTTCTCTAACGCGGCATGGTTATACTTACCAGCATGAGCGTCCTGTGGCTAGTGACGTAGCAAGGGAAAGGGAAAAAAAAGAATGTGAACCCCTGACTGCCACCGTTGTTGCAACCATTACAAAAGCCACACACCGACGGAGTGAAGTTATCCTGTGGCTCGTTCCCTTGCTCGTTTGACCGCGCTCAAGCTTCTTTTTGCTTCCTGCGGGCGATCATTTAGCGAATTTGTCTGGTGCGCAGTATGTATGTGTGTGTGTGCCACAATGTGGCGAGAGCTGGAGAAGCGCAAAGCCCCTGGTAAGCTTTTTTCGGTAAATAGGTAAGGATATCCGTCTATTCACCAGCTACTATTCTGTGCTGGTCCGCATCTCACGTTCCCAAGTGATGCCTATCACTATTCTGACCGCGTTGTCCCGCGCCCATTGGATGTTTCATCTGCATTAGGCACTTCATGGGCTACCTGCAACCTAAAAAGACTACGTGTAGCACTTCCATAATAGACCATAGTAATCTGCGCATGTACTGGCGACTTGGAGCCTCGGATATCTGTGGCTAAATTGCAGGGATTGCTATCGAGCCACTCGAGCCACTGTGGCAAATGAGCAAGAGACCAATGAGCTTAGTGTACCGGTAGCATCTCGACGTGGTTTCCGCACAAAGCCGTGTTGCCGTGTCGAACCGAATTGATTGAACGAGAAGAAAGATAAAGATTGTTTACACTTTGCCCGGAGGCCTCTTGAAAAAGGGACCAGGCTGCTGGATCGTGGTCTAGTTACTGCTGGTCAATCCGCGGAAATTCTTATACTCTAAATGTGTGGTGTTTTCTCGCAGCGAATCTATCTAGCCTCGCAGCCGCACATTTGACCGCCCGCACTTATTAGCGGAACTCTGCGTAAAAAGGGAAACTCCAGACACGATGGACTCTTTCTTCATACTTTCGGTCTTCCAGCGGTCTTCAGTCGGTATTCGTAGGTTCAATCAGAAGCGTAGTATAGAAAGAACCATATCGTGAAGCTTTCATGGGGGCTGTTTGGCTGCTTGGCTGCCTCCCTAACCCCCTTTCTCAGTGCAATACCCAAATACAGAAACACAGGTCCTAAATTTCGTCATACTTGAGGCCGTTCCTCGATCGGCAGCCGGCAGTCCCATATCGGGCCTGGACTGATGTGGGGAATTGTCAAGAGACGAACGGATGACCGAGCCCGCCGTAAAAGAGTCAAGCCTCCCGGAAGACAAGCCCAAAGGTGCAGAGGTCTAGACAGCTTGTGGCGAGAATGCTTGCACTATGGGACGTAGAAAACCCTTGAATGTACCGGTACAATTGGGGCCTAAAAGAGAGCTTCAGCCACACACAACCACCACACCACACACCAGGGCAAGGTTCCCTATGCACTCTCCCATGGTTGTGCATATGCAGGTCGCGCGAAGAACTCAACTCTGTTCGCTGATGGTCCATCTCTTCTACTTAGCAATGCAAGCAGCTGCAGTAAATCAACAGGCCAGTGACTAAGAATAGGGGTCAAGGGACCAACATCTTGCATACCTTCCAGCAGCAGCTCTACCGCCTAATTCAGGTTCGCCTTGGATCCTGCATTACACCATTTTGCCATGCGATGCACTCTGTATTGTGTTGTGGCTTTTTTCGCAAGCATGGTTTAACGAGTGTAGCTGAAAGGACAAGGGGAAAAGTATCTTTTGTATAACCAACATGCCCTGCTTGATCGAAATCAATACAGAATTCTTAGAGTGATGGAACATGTAAGAAAATAAGTCAGGGGTTCTTACTCATTCATTTTGGCCTAGTATGTGGTAGGTGCAAAGCGGTAGTGGTTGAGCATCACTGGACTATGGGCTATAGGCTATGGGGGGAATGACGACCGTTGCAGCATTGGCAGCGCCGCACCCGTGCGCTTCAGAATCACCATCTCCGGGACTTGAGGGGTCCTACAGGCTAGTATGCCTAGACGGGTTTGTATGGCTCCTCAATGCGCTCTAATCAGAACATTTACCATCCGTAAAAGAAGGTTTTCGGGAGGGAGCCAAACGCTGGGGCGTCAAGCTTTTTTTTTTTTTTTTTTTTTTTTTTTTTTTTTCGCGAGTTAAGTCCGCTATACTTTGACGTTTTCTCTTGTTCCTAATCATGACTGCAGGGTGTGTATACTTTACGGGCCTGTCTAGAATAGCGACAGACAACTGCTACTGCTACTGAGGAGAGTGGGAGGAGCTGAACTGCTTGCCCCGGTCTTCCCCAGAATCTAGCTGAATGGACATTGGCTCGTTTGTTTTAAACTCGCTACCATAACGGATGGCCTAGTGCGTCGGCAAGAGCATGCTGTACCTACCTATCCTTTCAACTCATCCTCCATACTCTGCTACACGTGGGCGCGTAAGTACCATGAACAGAAGCATCGAATCTGGTGTAAGTATCGCATACCCAAAGAGCTCGAGTATACAAAGTATCATGTCCAAGACCACCTCTATGGGTGAGAAATGGTGCATGTGGGTAAGTTTGTGCATGAGACTACCACAGTAGACTGTCTTGATTGCTCAGAAACGCTTTGAACGCGTACTTCACTCGCCACACTGTAGGGGGCTGTGCAATGTCGGCCGGTGTCGATCGCTGTGGCTTGACGCAATGATGCCCAGGTTGTATGCTCTTTTTGAATCACCAGTGACTTACACACATGTTTAGCCATCTATCAGCTGTTTATCTACAGATTATTATTGCTCGGCAAGGGAATTTGCAAGCGAACAAGAAGAGGGAGCCAGTGCGGCTCATGTGCGGGTATGCTTATTTGTGCTACATGCAATCTTCGCAATTCTACAAGACGGGCGCTTCGGGTATCCGGCTGGATAAGACGGCATTACTTACCAGTCTTTGTCGTTCGCTTGCAGCCATAGCAGATAGGTAAACAGCAGAGCCAAGCAAACGAGCAGGTGCCGGTCTCTCGGTCTTTTTCAGCCGGCGGTTGTTTCTATAAGAATACGATCGGATCGAAAAGACACAAGACCTTCCGAGAGCTGACAAGGCGCATATTGGCAAAATCTTGATGACCTTTTTAGTGACTCCCCCTTCAGAACCTTGTCTACAAAGTACTCCTAGCCATGTAGTGAAACTGTGAACGAGCCCTTGTGACGAGGGTTTCTTCTGAACAAGACACACGAAGAAAAAGTCTCAATGATACTCTGGCTGACTGGGCAGACAATTCCAAAGTTAATTGGATGAATCTAGGCCCCCAGAGCCATTTTCTCCGGCGGGTGCAAGGGAAAGAATATAGCACCACGCTGTGACAAGTAGTCATTAAAGATTACATGCCCTCGGGGGCCTAGAGTCTAGAGTCTCGAGTCCCATGGGTGCCAGAAACCTAGCAGCAGTACCTAGCAGTAGCAGTAGCAGTAGCAGTAGCAAGTAGTAGCCTGGCCTAGGCTATCGTTTCGAAACGCTCTCCCCCCATCGATCGCGGTTGATGGACGGCACCCACGAGGTTTTTCCCAGATCGGACCCCGGAGCAACTTCCCTCTTCTGGGACCGCTGTTCTGCCCTTCTTGTCAATTTTTCGGACATTCAACTGATGGAAATCCAATCAAACCCCACACAAACTGTCGCGACTGCTGCCGCGAGCGCATGTGACAAGGGCCTGTGAGATGAATAAGGATGCTGTAATGGAGTTAAGGGTGTTTTGTTTTTTCGGCGGGTGTTCATCAGTGCGCTTCCTTCCAGCCCAAGAAAAAAACGTTCCGGCCGCCGTGTTGTGGGGGGAAGAAAAAAAAAAAAAAAAACGCTCTGGCTCCTCTGGGCGGCGGGCAATCTCTCAGCCTGCTAGGGAGTGTAGGGCGCCTCGGCGCCGTTATTCCTAGGTGGGCAGGCTGGGACAGGATGAGGGGCACGAACAGTTGAAGGCACCGCTGTCATGTACCTGGGTATCTAGCCCTTCTAGACTGCTAGCCTCGTTGTTAGCTGCTCCCTGTGCGCCACAACCATTTTAACCTAGATAGGCAAACCAGGTTGGTCAAATTGCGGTTCGATATCCCGGAAGAGGCAATACTCTCTGTACATGATAGAGGACCGGAGTGAGTGTTCAGAGTCCGCACATAGTAGAAAGCAGCACCCATCGACATAGACTTTTCATCCCCCGGGGGAACATGTGATTTTGAAGAATTCGAAACCAAGGGACAAGTACCCGATTAATAATCTATGCATAGAAACCTCTCGAGAAAAGAATTGAACATTGCTCTAGTTGTACCCTTGGGATGTTGTCGTCACGTTAATGTGCAGGTATAAACAGAGTTCATGCGTTTAAATTCACTAGATGAAACAACTCATGCCTAGATGCAGAAAGTACGTGTAAGTGATTTAGAGAAGAGAAGAAGAACAAACGGCCAATTCCTCGGAGCGGCTCCCGGAGACAGAGACGGGGTAATTCACATCTCGTCAGATTAATTATGCCACGCTGACCGAGTTCCAAATCCATCCAACTTGGCCGACCATTGTATTATTTGTCCCTGGGATGGGACTAGTATAGCAAATATTGAAACGACCAAGGACGTATTATCTGATCGCGATCAGAATAACCACTGAAAGAATCAAAATGTAATGCATGGAAGGCGTCGTCAGCCTCCCAAATTACCAACGATGCTCAGGTATCCTTTGTCGACAGAACAATCATGTACTGTGTATTACCATAAGCGACGGCGAAATGAAGTCAATGAGAGCCGAGATTGGCATCTAAGGACGCTTCCTTTTCCCACGATCCAATCAGATTGTCCATGTCCATTGCTGCAGACATCTGGGACCTAGTCGCAATCTCGGCACCTGCATGTCCAGTTTCCAAGTCTTAGTTAGGTCGGGTCAGGGTAGGGCTAATCAAAAAGGTGGGATGCCGGTTGCATGTTTCAAGATTCGACCTTTAACCACGGCTCGCAATGCATTGGTAGGCATTTATTGCGACCGTCCAATCGTAATTGCTTTGCGTCATGATGCTGCTGCTGCTGCTGCTGCTGCTGAAAGAAGAGAGCCAGAGCGCTTTGCCCAGGCTGCCAGGTCAAACACATACTCTGTACACTCTGTGCCATTCGCACCACGACTTAGCTAATCTAGGCCTTGGCATGGGTCGGAGTGTACAACAAAGAAATCAAATCTTGCGCACATGCCCTTGAGAATATCACACAAGACTAACAGAGGACGAGAAAATGATTTGCATTGAGTTTCAAACTCAAAAGTTGTGGTTTGGCTTGTATTCAGGGCCATAAAATATCTGCTGGTCACAACCAGATTGTACTTCCATATACATGTTCCATACAAGTGCGCGTTTGCTTCTTCTTCCACCAAAGTTTTCAGATGCAGGCAATCTCCTGCAACCAGAGGCGCCTATCCGGTACATGCCAATCTCCTCCTCCAATAGAATGACATGACAGTGTTGCTTGACTGTGTTCCACCGTTCTCCATCACTTCTCAACCAAGTCATTAAGCCGGTTTCGTCAGTCTAGTAAAAAATAAATAATAAGTAATTCAAGCGCAATTAGCTGCCTGTACAACGGACAGTAAGTCGCGAAGCGTATCAAATTTGCCGTATGAAGGCAGTGGTATCTTTGAAGAATAAAAAAGGCCCCTCAACGCCAAATCTTGTAGTAAAGTAAATCAAATCCTGAATGGTCGTGTATATGGGGTATCCGCTCATGTATGTGTGCTCAAAATGGGTACCGGGGATCCGTGAGAGAAAAATAGAAAAGTTTCTATAGTATGCTGTTTGGTGGTCGTCGTCGTTGTAGTAACGGCCGAGTTGTTGATTTTTTTGAATTAAAAGGTGAGTCGCAGTTCGAAGCCAGTCGTCGTACGCAGCACGCTGTGGGCTGACGATGTTTCCTCCTCGGGTTCGTCCACTGCCATCTCCCACTCTCGCTTCGGCTGGGGAACCGTGGTCTCGACCTCAGCCACGTCCAACAGCATATCCTGCCCTTCGGACAGGGCTTCGATTACATCGTCGTCCATCTCAACATCCAGACCGCTCTCCAGAGCATGAACTGTGCGGACAATCTTGTTGGAGTCGATGCCCCACTTGGCTGCGATGCGAGCGGCAAATTCTGCTAGACTTCTCTTGTGGAGGTAGACGGCTCGGTGCAATTCCTTCTTCTCGCCAGTAGCTGGGCGACGTGCAATGTAGAAACATGCGACAGGCTTAGGCGACCGGTCCACGGGCGGGCGGTAGGACTGGTCAACGCCGAGGGCTTCGATCCAGCCACTCAAATTTCCAGACTCGTCGACTTGCTTCACCTTGGTAGCTTGGTCAGCCGGTGTTGCCGAAGACTCTCCTCCAGAGGCAGAAAAGTCGTTCCACTGCGCCTTGGGTGCCACTGATGCCTGTGACTGTAGCGACATGTTACTCGGCGACGGAGAGACGAGCGAAGATCCGGCCACAGAGCTCCTTCCACTGCGCCATGCAGCGCTATCCTTGGATTCGACCTTGGTGAGATCCGTCGGTTCTCCCGCCAGAGTCACTGGGTGCAGATCGGGGTCATCGAGCTCCTCGCCCCTGAGATACAGAATGCTCACGGGTCGTGTACTCGTAAACATATCCTGCAAGGTTTGAAGTTTGAAGTGCAAGTCATCCTCCAAGGAGGGTCGGCCACCACCACCTCCAGCTCCTCCTCCCGCCGAACTGGCCGAGGACATGGACCAAGTTCTCTTGTGCTTTTGAACCTTGCCGGGGCGTTGTACATCCTGTGACTTTGCTTGAGATGTGGAGCCTCGCTTTCTCTTACCAAAATCCTTCATACCACTTTCGGCCTGTGCTATTTGTTGCTTGAGCTTGTCGATCGTCTTCTTGACGTGAGCAACATCATTGGCCAGTTTGCGCTCAGCGCCGTGATCTCGGAAGAGCTTGACCTTGCAGTAGCAAATCTCGGCGCCAGCCTCTGCTGGGGGTGGTGAATTGGTGTCGGCGGGCCACGGGACAGTCTTGGCGCATAGTCTGACTGGAATACCCTTGACACCCTTCGAGTGGCTGAAATCTGTTGAGAGGAAGTTAAATCTGACGGCAATGTTGCACTCGGCCCCTCCATTCACGCCAGGAGTCCAAATCACAGAGAACCCGTCAAAGGAAGCCGTGTCCAGCTCAATCCGTGTCCTCTTGTCGTCACCCTCAGCTGGCTGCCCAGCCTCCACATATTCAACAGCCTGCAGCTTGCCTCCTCGCTGATGCGCTTCGTTGGTGCCACGTCCCTCCTTCCAAAGGCTCCAACAAACGCCAGGCTTCTGCCGTTGCTGATCGTCCTCGAAAGACACGCGCACAAAGGTCCTGTACCGAGTTCCAGGAGCGACAGGAAGTGCTGCAGAAGTGTCTACTACAGACAGAGAGTAGGCTTGACCTTTGTTGAGGTAAGTCACCGGAATCTCGTCGGCCTGCTTGATCATGGCTGTGGGGGCGTTCAAGGTCGAGTGAAAACGAAACTTCTCCGCCGAGGATGGCATGCCGTGGCCCAGGGCCATACCAAAATGGGTGGGCTGAAAACCCATCATGGGGGGCGATTGAGAGTGGAATGCCGCATCCATGGATCCGAGTCTGCCGTCGCGCGAGTCCGAGTCCAATGGCGAGCCATCCTGATCCATGGTCTCATACCCAGTATCTTGGTGCACAAACGAGGAAGGCGCATAGGAGGCCTGCTGGGGAGCAGCCTGGATGAATGGGTTGAACTGCTGGAAATGATGCGGCGGCATACCTTGGTGCTGGTGGAACTGGCCGAGGTCCATCATGGGCGCACCGGAATGCATGGCACCCTCGCTCGTGGGCATGGACAGAGGCGTGCCCAATCCCATGCCGAGGCTCAACGAGGGCGTGTGCAGGTCACCGGCCTGCGGGTGGTAAATGGTATTGGTGCCGCCGGGCGTGGGCGTGTAATAGCCCGGCGGCTGGTTGGCGAAGGCCGAGAAGGAGAAGGAGTTGGGATCGAGTAGCGACGGCGTGAAGCGCCATGGCTCCGCAGATGCGCGAGGCGTGGGATCCTGATCGCGAAATGCATCTTGGTTCAGACTCTGGCGTCTAGAAAACAGAGAATCGAGTTAGCGCGTTGCGACAATAAATTGGGTTATGTAGAAGCGCAGATCCTAAACCAGTTGGGAGACGACTTGGGCGTAGATCGTGGCTGGTGGTGATCTGCCTCTTTTCCCCTCCCCTCCGACCGATCGACGCAGGCGTCGCGGCATACCCCGCGGACGCTGGGCTGGCGCCATTTCGCACATGCACCGCCTCATCTTGGGAGAACAGCGCAACAACACTGGGCCAAAAACAGCGGCGAACCACGAAATGAAACCCAATGATACCAGGAAAACGAGGTGAAAGACTTTTTTTTTTATTCTGCGGATGAAGAAGAGGGACAAATACACACCTCTCAATCTGCGCGCCGACAAGAAGCGCATTGTCGGGGGCTCCAGTGGTTTGTGTGGCTGGCAATGTCGACGATCCCGCAGTTGATACCTGGGGAAACTGCTGTCGGAAGTTGGCGAGCAGGTCTTCGCCGGGTTTTTGCGAACTTGTCCTAGAAGTCGCCAGTCCTGGTCAGTCACGGATCTCTCTTGGAGGTAGCAACAAATGTAGGAGATTGCTTAATGGGTTGGAAAAATACAAGAAGAGGAGGAAACGCCGAGTATACAATAAAGCTCGACGGTGGAAATAGTGGAAAGTCTAAAACCAAAAGACGAAGAATAATGAATCATGTCGAGAAGAATAGAATTGCGCGGGAGATTTTGCGTGAGAGTAGAAAGAAGACAACCTCATTCATGAGCTTTGTCTGTTGTTCGTATCTTTCTTACCTTTGTCGAAACATGTGGGATGGGTGTGTGTTAGCTGTCGCAAGACAGCGAAATCATGGATAGCTCAGCACGGTTTGTCAAGATGGGAAATGTTTTTGTCGGAAAAGAAAACCAGAAATAAGCAGGTTCACAAAGCTCCGCCGCGGGTTGGGCCCGAATACACCTGATGGAGACCGACGACAGACAAACAGGCGTGGGTGAGAGCAAAGAAACTGAGTTGGGTGAGTGAGCGGTTTGAGGTGAGGTGGATGTGAGGCTGTAAGTAGGTAAGAGTCTAAGTCCCAGCTGGAATTCGTATCGCAAGTTGGTCGTCGTGCCGCGTGCCTCTTCCAAGGGAAATATTGTATGCAGAGCTAGGTACTGTGCAGGCAGGCAGGCGTAGCGAGCGAAAGTGTGGCTGCGAAAGGCCCAGTAGACAATAGTTCCTTCGGCAACGTTTCTTTAATAGTGCATACGCAGCCAGGTGGAAATGGCGGGTCCCGGGAGGATGACGGTCGTATAGGTGTGATTTGGGCGTACCAACAGCTTCCTTTTGGCAGGAAATTCGAGAGAGGATGGGCGGTTAATCGCAAAGGGCGAAGAGGGAGAGAGAGGAAAAAAGATTATATGAACAGATGCTGATTTGATGAAGGAGAAAAGAAGTATTATAGTACACTTCACTAAGGACTGAGTGGTGGGTACTTTGGATATGATATGGTGGATTTCCGACTCACCACGCGCAAGAGGCAGCGACAGGGCTTCCAGGGGGGAGGGGGTGTGGTCGAATTGTGAAGGGGTGTGAGGGGGGTGTGCAAGTGCTAAGACTGCTCCGATGCGATGACTAGTGGCTGCTACCGCCTACAGACGCGTCAATGGGTGAGGTAGGGGGAGGTTAGGTAGGGGCAGGTAGCGTATACTTGGGGGGGAGATAATGTACTGGCTACAGGAGGTAAGTGGTAGACTGGATGACTGTCCAAGAGGCAGGCCCAGTGGTAGTAGTGGTAGTAGCAGCAGTAGTAGTGGTGGTCGGCGGCGGCGGCGGCTTGGGTGCGCATGAGCTGGCGCGCCGCAGAACGAAAAAAGCACAAGCAAAGGCCCGCCCGGCTGGCTGGGATCATGGGGCGGAAGAATTGGGGGAGAGCAGCAAGAGGCGCGAGAGAGAGCAGAACAGAGCAGAGAGAGAGAGGATGGAAATGGAAGAGAGGAGAGTGTACAGTTACAAGAGGGGTGGACCAGGGGAGGGGGAGGAGGATAATTGGCATGCCACTGCTGCTCTGCTCTGCTCTCCTCTCTCTGGGCTGGGCGGCCTGCCGGGCGGAAGATTTGACGACACGGAGACGAGACGAGACGAGACGAGACGAGACGAGCGAAGATTGGAGTGAGCAGTGCTGGGCCCGTTCTTGGGTCCTTCAAGTCTGGTCTGGGTCTGGGGCAAAGAAAGCGCCCAAGGTATTGTACAAAGTGTAGCGTGAACAAGAGAGCGCAAGTATCTGGTACTGCTCGGTCAAGGGCCCTGGTTCGGCTACCCAGAATGTCCCGTCTTGGGTACTTTGAACCGGCTGTACATGCTACTTTACCTTACCAGCCACGGGGGGTCTTCCAGTTTGGTGGTGCTTTTCTATGGGCCATGGACGAGAACGAAGACGACGACTGATTGCCAGACGATCCAGTCTCGCCAGTCCAGCCCACAGTCCAGTCCAGTACAGCAGCGGCAGCAGCCAGGCTTGAGGTCAAGTCTGTAGGTAGGTAATGTACACTACATATATCTTTTCTACGTACTGTACATACAAGCGATCCACGCATACCCGTGGGACCATGGATATAGTAGTTTTAGTCCACTGGCGCGCAGCTCCTCCCTCTCCCTCGTTCCGTTCCAACCCTTGCAAAAGAGTGTCTGCTAGGGCTCCCAAAGGGAACTGTGCCGAGACCCAGGACCAAGTGGATGTTATGGATGTGCGCGATGGAAAAGAGGCGGCCAGGCGCGTGCAGTGCAGGGTGTATCGTCCATGGCAAGAGATTATTTTATTCTCTCGTCAGGATGCGGCCCCTCCTTTGGCTCGGAGGAGGAAAGAAAGAAAGAAAAAAAAAATTTATCTGAAGAATTAAGCAAAAAAAAGCCACAAGAGGCAGAGTAGAGGATACTCGGCACAACTGCAATCTTTCTTTGGCTGGGCTCCTCACCATGGCCCAAATGTCTTTTAATTTTCGCCCCCCATTCCCTTTTGCCTGGACCTACGGAGTCAGGTTAGAAATCTATACGATATACGTGCATGAGGAAATGGCCTAGACATCAGACATGTGGTCGTAAGGCAAGGAAGGTAAAGAAGCAGCCAGAAATCACGAGTGGCGTAGATGTTCTTCTTCTTTTTACACTCCCGAGCTGAAGAAAGTGCAAGTCGTCGTTATTACCTACGTTTACTTTTGGCCCGTCTGCGAGCTGGTTGCTCTAGAATAGGATCAATACTATGTAATGAGACGTATTCGGCCACGAGTTTCTGCTCTTCTGCTCCAGTTTCGCTGCCGCTTGCGATTTTGAACTTGCTCAAATGGTACGGGGAGCCGAGTAAGGGCCGACGAACCCATGGCATACGCTTGCGCGGCGGTCGAGCTAAGATGGACACAAACAGCAGTGCAGCGCGGAAGGTAATGAGTAGGGCACCCGAAACCCCATGGCAATATTATGTCATGCATGCAATGCGTTGCAAATGATTGCCATCCGATCAATCGATCCAGTCGTTCTGCGCCTATTATCCCTCGGACCTAGGGACGAGGGGTGTTTGGGGAATTTCCGACTCTTGGCGCCCTCTATCATCTGATTATATTGCTGTGTGCCGTATGAAGGTCTCTGTGTGCTCCTCTTGCTGAGCTGGCAAAGCTGAACTGTCATGTCTGGTGCAAATAACGCAAAATCAACATCATACATACTATCCGTTCATCTTGATCAGTCACCAAGATGTCGATGACAATAAAAGTTGATTGCGTTTCATATCTGTTGTCATTATTCCTTGTGCTTGGTTTTGACTGGGGGCAAAGGAAGTAGACGGATAGCTTGGGCATTTGAGGCGGGCTCCAGCGATCATGCGCATGTGTCCCCACACCATTCGTTGCGGGCTTGCGAGTCCGAGGAACCACTCATTCAGCTTCTGTTGCCGTATACCTATCAGCTATACACATTTGGCTAGGAGAGTTGATCATCTCCGATTTTATTTCATTTTTATTCTATACATGCTTCTGCTTGAGAATAATGAACGAATCGTCAAATTGTAAGACAAATCTCAGGCTTTGCTTTTTGTACTCAGCTGGCAATTTGTGATGAGTCGCCCCTGGTGGTGTTGTTGGTCCAGGCGTTCAGGGTAGACCTTGCAGCGCGGAAGTCCAGGAGTCCAGGAAAGTCTGGAAATAAAGAGACATATTAAATGCTGATTAGTTCTCGCCAGAGAAACTTACCGCCCGATCTCTCGATGAGTTCCGAGCACAAGAGTCAAAGTGAGCGGCATCTTTTGAGAGCTCATGTGAAAATAGCGATCACAAGAAAGTGATCGATGAGGCATATATACCTTGAGATAGCGTGGTTTGGTCAGCTAGTGTGGAGTTTTCTCAACCCTCGTGAATTTTCAACATTCAAGATACGCGAGAGCCATCTCGGTTGATGAATTTAGAGTTAAGCACCGTTCTTGACATTTATTTGGCTGTTATGTGGACATCAGCAGCTGCAACCCTAATCAAGCACCATCTACTTTGACAGCCCGGTCATGACAGACCAGCTTGCCGGCATTAAACACATGTCTGTCTTCCTTGTTCTCCTCGGCATGGTGGTTCCTGAACCACGAGTAAGTCGTGTAGTTTAATTGTCGGCAGTCGGCCGCAGCAGCAGAACAACATCATCATCAGCATCATCATTCGGATTTTCGCCATGCTTGTTACACATGCGCATGTCGGTTTACCAGTTGTATATCCCATGCCGAGTCCAGTCCGCGTCGTCGCCAGATGAGCATTCGGGAGCGCCCACGTTTCATACGTGATCGAGTTTATCTGCGACGAGCGGACAACTACACAAGAGTAAAAAAAAACAACGGATATGGTAAATTCTGGGACCAGCCCGTTGACTCATTAGCTGCCCGTTGGGTTCTCTTGTGTCACGAGTCTATTCCGATATTTCAAGCTTACGGGTGACAGCTTACTCCGCAACTTGTCAGCAACGTGGGGATCCAATCACGAATGACAGAAGCTCCCTTGGACCATGGAACCAATCCATCTCATACCCACTCGTTCGTTTATTGTGCATACTGCTACTGCACCCAATTCGACTTCTCTCGCAGCAGCACAGACAGCAGCAGTGGCAGCAGTTGACCATGTGCCAGTATTGAGGAGCAAGGACTGCCAGACGCCCGCGGCGGATCATCTTTTTCATCTGCGGGGCGCCGTAGGCAAAATTCTGAAACACACCCTCGTCCATGTTCCTCTGTAAAATGTTCTGCCCAGCGCCCTCGAGAGCTCCAGGCTCATGTAATAGCAAATACTTGGACCATTATGCCGTCATAAGTGTCAACAAAAAAGCCATGGATGGCGCTTTGATATCAAACAAAACGCAGTAAATCAATCTGACCCTTGAAGCGCGAGCTCCACGGCTAAACAGTTGAGTGCCGTTGCAAATTAGCACTGCTTGTAAGGCTCCTCCGGCACACACACACCGTCTCTTCTGGGTTTTCCTCTTGTTGTAACCTATCTTTCTCTATCAATAGGTGGAGAAGCGTGCCGCAAGAGCATTAATCGCAGCTCACGATCGGCGGCAACAACGGCAGAGTTTTTTTTTTTTGCTTGTAAGAATCACATCAGCGAAAAAAATTTCGATCTGGATCGAGATAATAGCGTACATGATCTGTTAACACTGGTGATACGTTGCGTTTGTGAGGTTCCATGTGTTGTTGATTTCTCGCATTAGGTATCCGTAGTATACTTATACTTTCCCGCAATAAGACCTAGCTTTAGTGGTCGAGTGGCTCGGACAGCCTGTGGCTTTGGACACCTTGCACCTCTTCTCGACGGGTAACACGCTGTTTGGCTGAATGGCACAGAGCGCACCAGTACACCGCCAAGCAAGCCCTGGAGAGGGCCCGCCGGGAGTACACAGTACACACGAGAGATGGGCTTGATGGGCTCCAGAGACGAGCACGGCACCAACGGCCGTTGCTCTTTGGGGAAGAAGTAGTTCATTCCAAATCGAGCCGGCGTGCTTTAGCTGCGAGCAACGGCCAAGATCTAGGGCCCGCCGGATTATTCGGCGTGGAATATTAGCCAGGTTGCTAGTTGAGCGTTGGAAAACCGACTGTAATTAGCACATCCGAGGTTTTTTCATTCTTCGTGCCGTGAGTTTTGGCCGCTGTGCGCTTCTTGCTTGTCTTTCTCGCTAGGAGCAGCGGCATTTGAAAAACCCCAGACAGTCGAGATGGTATCTGGTCACGTTTCCAAGACTTTGGGGTTGATATCAGTTGCCAACCATACATACATACCAAGCCATTGAGCGTATGCACGTAGATCATTAGCGCCTCAGTGACCACTCTGGGCATTCGCCAGGATGCTGGCAATTATGCCAATCTCAGCAGTGGCTAGTGAGGAAATGCCCATAATGCCCATTTCCCCCAGCCGCGCAACGAGCTCACGCCACAAAGTCCACTCACAAGCACGCCCATCACATGCAGGCCAGGGAAGTCAGGTCACCAAACCGCACACATGGCGCCATGTACGAGCCACGCCGGCGATTTGTTTCTGGCGCCGTGTGGTTGAGGGACTTCCTGCAACTTGATATTTGCTAACCTACCTAGGTACTTACTTGTTATGGCCTTACCAGCCTTTGCGATTTACAATTTTCACTTCTCTTCTTGTTTTTCCCCGAAATCATTTTGGTGGCATCTTATTAGTGTTTAGATCTTGTTACCCTTGAGAAAACTAGCAGTCTGACACACATCATTACGGAAAAAACGATTTGCGTGACTGAGTCACATCCTTGTGTAATTACATGATTGCAATGAACCTCTGAATTTGTTCAGCTCCAGAAAAAAAAGAAAAGAAAAGATCAACAGAATCAAACAAGATAAAAATAAAATACACTAAAACCCACCATCCACTTTGATGCAGTGCCAGCTCAGATCCTTGCGTTTACCAATAGGGATGCCGCAACACCGGGCTGGGCTCGGACTTGCCAACGGGGATGAGCTGGGGAGCGGTTGAAGATTGCTTCATGGAGGCGATATCTTTTACATCACTGCTTCGTCTTCCTTTTCTCCAACGTAAAGGATGTTTAGTTTAGCAAGCCACCAAGGCCAGGAGCTGGAGGGCACCAAGGGCACGTTCTCGCCGATGGCCGAGATTGTACACTTAGGCGATGGATCTCTCTTCCCGGGCACCCCTGGCTCCATTGCCGCAATATACTCTAGCTTGTCAAGGACATGGACTCCCCAGTCTTTCAGACGGAAAATCTATCTACTTGCGTCCTAAAGAGGCACCTCATCTGGAAGAAAAGAACGACTTTGGAATTACCGATTACTTATTAATTGTCAAACTGTACCAGGGGGTAGCTCTATGCGGAAAAATGTTTTATATGGGAGAAAGTGGTTCCTACATCATCGCGATTATGCTATACTACCAGACTACCTGTGGTTCGTGGGATGGGGGAAGAGGCTGGAGTGGCATGTTACTGCTACTACATAACTAAAAACCACCCACCCGGGGAGGCTCACGTGTCTGCTACATACAATGGAGCCTCCGCACGCGGCATGGGCTTCATAGGTTCTGGCTGTCTGGTTAATCAAATGGCAGATGGAGTCCAATGGACGCTGGCCGTGGCCGCCGACCGCTAGTCGGCAGGTCGGTTGACTTTCGGGCTATGGTTGAAGGAGACGAGAAAAAAAAAAGAAAGAAAAAAAAGAGCCTTGGGCGGTAATATGGGGCGTATTGACGTCACAGCACCATCTCAAACCGACTATATTCAGCACAACGAGTCCGTCTCTTTACTGGCCCCGCCCAATCGAACGTCTGGAGCAGTTCGTCCAGTGCCCCAGTGGACTTCTTGAACAGGGCCCTCTAGAACAACGTCTAGTCTCCTTCCCAAAACTGTCTTCGGAGATTTATGTGTAGATCGGCCACAGAACTTACACTACATACTACTCCTATTGACAGAAAATACTATCAGCTATGTACTACAATCTAGTCCATGTTGTAAGTGTGTTGCTAGTAATACTAGAATTATCTAAGTCACCCTTCGCATTGAATACAATACTGCCTACGTGACCTTGAATGTTCGGGAAATTTTGTAAAACCGATGTGACATGACGCTGCGTTCATAATAGCGACCACGTTGTAAGCCGCCGTGAGCAAGGCTCGTGTATTCACCATTTACAAAAACCAAAAAGTTCCTATGGGGGCCGCCGCGGGAGGATGCGAGTCGGAAATTCTCAACTGCCAATCCATGTCTAGGATTTGGGCTATGATGTCCTTGTCGCGCGGCTCATGTTCAGCGCGTGTCAGCCAATTTCTGCTCATCCACCCAGACGGAGAAATATGTGGTAACAGCTCGAGCAATATCAGTTATCTCTGAGGTAATGAGTGTACGAGACCTCTTGTAATGCTTCCATGGGTGAGGCTTCAAGGGAGAAGACAATTGTAGATGTCGGCCGGATCGGCTAATGCCGCTTTGTGCGTACGAATACCCGAAACCGAATTCACTTTCACCCAAAAGATTGTAATTGCGGCTGTATGACCAGCTTCAGTTCAGATCCATGCCTTTTTCACGATGAACACTGGCTATATTTATGCTTATTATATAGGTAATTCAATAGTCGCTTTTTTCACGATAGCACACAATGATAACTGACCCATGTCCATAAAAACACGAGATTATTCACATGGACAACGCTTTGGGTGCAATGCAACTTTGTTACGCGACACCCGTGAGTGCGTGACCGGGTCGAGGTCGGCACGTAGTGGTCGAGTGGATGCTGGAAAGACCTGGGACGGCCATTAAAATTAAGATCTAGTCCCGGGGGCCAGCAGGGCAGTTCTCCTTGGCAGGTTCGGTACGTAGCAGTATCGAAACATACAGTCGCAGTGGGACACATTCGGACCCTGGGATCTGGGATCTCGGGAACATCTGCACCGCGGCAGCGGGTTCCTCAATAGTCTGTATCGCTCCATCTCCCAATTGAGCCAAACAGGTGTTGCTCGAACAAAAGACACACCAGGACACGCACCCGAGGAGCAGGCGCCTGGTGCCCGGCGCCCGTCCTCACTAACTGAGCATCGCGACAATACCTTCTTTTGGTTTGACTGCCGGCAACCCGGAGATCGTCAAGATCCAAGCAAGTGCTTTTTTCCTTGCCCTACGTGTTTTGCATACGGCTCAAATAAGCGAGGGCCCAGTAAGGCTCTTCTGGAGGATAGCAGCAAGCGCTGTCAGGGCACCTTTAGTATTTGCAGGTCAGGTCACGTCCAATCCTCGAAACAAAGACCAAAAAACCACGCCATGCTCATTTTACTACTACCTGTTTTACAAAACTTCCAACGTCTTGCAATCTTTCTCGGCTCGGCGCTAAATCCTACACTCAGACATGCTGTCGACAAGCAACCACTGCTACTGCTAGGACTGCTACTCTCTACTGCCCGTCATGCACTTATTGCAGGGCATTATGACGGCAGATGAGCAAGGAAACATGACCATTCTGGGAGCTGTCAAAGCATTCTCTGGCCGTCTGACGTTTCAGTGTGACTTCATACCTTTCCTGTTCCTGAATCCGCAATATCGCTAAGTACCCTTGAGCACACAAACCGACCTGCCACCCTAAACCTTTCACGGCGTCAATGCAGCACTTCCAAGCCGTCGTCCCCCTTCCCAGTGTTGCATTGCTTACCATAGTATGACCCGATCAATTGGCATTCCGTTCCTTGAAGAGCGAATTGAGTAAGACGAGGCCCTTGTCCGTTTACATAGTACCATTTTGTTATTGTCCCCTTGAACACTTTCTCTGCTGCCCCCCCAGCCCAACCTTTTTTACGCAACGGCCTTTAGCCCAATGCGGAATCATTACCCCGAGAGCTTCAACGTTGCACTCGCCCGCCCACCGGATATGAGGTGATTGCTGGGAGTAGAGGAGAGAAAAAAACAGCCTGGGGAGGGGCGCAAAGCGCTCTCATCAACCCTGGCATCTGTGGCACATTACAACACTACCACCGTGTGAGCTCTAGGTCAAGCCTTTTAGGCCCCCTTCTCCTCCTCCTGATCTCTTTAGACGCCTGGTCTTATAGAGACTATCAAGCGAGGTGGAATCCCCCCCATGGTACTATGTATGTGAGGAGCCTCTTGCAATCCGAGCACTACTATGTAACCAAATGAGAATAACGCAATGCACGCAAGGGAGGTGTACAGAGTAGGAAAGAAAAAGGATCACGTTTCCGGCATGGTATCCATTCCCCGCTGGGTTGGGTTACTCCAAGAGCTAGGAAGAGGCCAGGGTTTTTTTTTTCACCGGCGCCCAAAACGTTCATTGTATGTGCTTGTTGTGGGGGTGCCATGGCATGCTCTTTGAACAATAGCATGGTGTATCGTACATGTGGCTTTCTGTAGGTGATTCTGAAAGAAGCGATATCATAGTACGACTCTGTCGCTGTTCCTGACATGTGCTCACAAAGGTAATGCACCGCTCGCAAGTCAGCGCCAACCGAGTCAAACCGTGAACGTGTTGTCGTACGGTTCTGCTCCTCGTTTATGATTGAAACTCGAGTCCGCTGGCAAAGACTCCATTTACTGGATCAATCACGACACGATCCTGTTGCTGGACGAAGATCACCCCCACCAGACGTAACCACAACCCTTGCATCTCAAAGCAAACAAACCATTTTCCAGTTGTCCTTGACTCGACTTGAATGTTTCTGTGACAATTGATGGATCCCGTCTGCGTGTAGTGTATACTTCTACGAGATACAGACGGTGAGTTCAAACCTCGGACATGAGTGACATGGTTAATAGCAACTATTGATATTTAGATAACCTCAATGGAACATAAAGTCAAGGGTTCTAGGTTTATTCAATATACCAAGTCTGAGCCGGATGCTTCTTCCTAGTCATCTTGGTCGGTGCGAGATCCCGTGTCCGTAGCCTCCCGCGTAAGAAACCCGGCGCCGGTCATTTGCCTATGCTACCGGACACTACGGCTCAGCCTCCCTGATTTGTTTCCCTCCCCCGTCCGGTGACTTCCGCAAAATGCATCCGGTTGCACGCACAGTATTGGCAATAAGTGCACGGCTTCGCGCGGGGCCCTCCATATTGCATCATACCTTGAGCACAGCCACGTCGTTTGCGTCGGTTCGGCGCCGATCACTGCCCGTTCGGCTGATCTTCGTCCAAGGAACAGGGAAACAAATTCTCCGAGGTGCCGGGCCCCAAATGCAGGATGACGAGCGCGGTGAAAGGTTTTGGGGTCTCTGGGTCCTCTCGGGTCTCGTCAGGGTTTTTAACCTGTCAGAAAAAGGGTCCCTCCCAATGCCGACCCTTGCTTGGAAGCATTCACGGAATGTTTTTGGTTCGAGTTTCTTTGAAATTTTACCCAAGACTTGGGAAAGATCTACAGTGTCATCTCTGGGCGCAATGCAACCCGTTCGTCCAGTTTCCCGACATGAATGGTCTCACAGAATACGGTTTCTAATAATGGTGCGAGATCGACGCAAATATGCTATTTCTGGTGTCTTTCAACGATTAATGAACTTATCGCCACAGCTGAAATGTAACGTTCTAAGATCTATACAGATGCCATTACGAGGCCTATGCAATGCACCTGGATCAAAAAGAATATGGTATTCTGCGTCCAATGATGAGATAAGCAGCTACGCGAGAGCCAGGCGAGCCAGGTGATGCTACCGTTCAGTCATAGCAGTCGACCCACGCGTGGCAAATACAATGATAGCTTCATATGTGCGATTGCTTGTCTGCAAATATGGTAAGATTTGCATCCAAAAGCTCGTGTTGAAGTCAAGCACGCCAGGGGCCGAAGGGGGCTTGATGATCATACAGAATCTAATAACACCTGAGAGTGCGTCTAGAGAACGACGGTGAATGGATGAATCACGTACATCTCTGCTAAGCAATACGTGGACATACGATGAACTAGTCTCCCGAGTGTTCAGACAGCCTTGTTGGTTAGAGCACTTGGTCCGATGTAGGAGGGCTCACCATCTTTGTTAATAAGTCATCTCAAGGTGATATGTTGAGCCTAGAGTGGTGTAGTGTAATCGCTGCATTGTGAGTTGATGTAGTATGATGGATGTAGTATGATGGATGTAGTATGATGGATGTAGTATGATGGATGTAGTATGATGGATGTAGTATGATGGATGTAGTATGATGGATGTAGTATGATGGATGTAGTATGATGGATGTAGTATGATGTATGGATGTAGTGTGATGAGTAAAGTATGACGGGCTTTCCATCAGTTGTCCTCATCATCCAGCATCTAGATCTAAACAGACCATCTGTATGGTGTGGGTAGGAAGGGAATGCTTAGCGGGGAGTACTGTATGTCCTCGAATTGTCAGAGAAATTGACCAGGGAGATTTCAACTGATAGGCAGGTTATAGTCATCATATATTTTCGCTACATTTACTATTCTACTGTGGAAATGTCGCCCAAGCTCGGATTTGCCATGGCATGAAATGGGGATCAAACTTCCTTTGAAACTATGAATCCATCATTCTACCAAAAATAAAGACTCGACTTGGATGATAACGTGAATGAAGGTATGAACCGTTCTGTGCTCATGAGTGCTTTCAGCGAACATCAAAGCGTGACTCTCATGTCCGCTCCCATGTCCCCTCATTCCGGTTGTTCATGTCAATTTTCGAAAATGGCTGGATTGATTTCTGCAGCTCGTCTCTTCCCAGGTCGTTTGGTGCCCCAATATTGGCTAAGATGACCAAAAGTTCAAAACATATTGCTCATGTATTCAGTAGACTGTCATCTTCTTCGTCATATTCGAGTTAGTCATTTTGGGCTGCTCAAAAACCTGATGTCAGTTGATGGAATGAGTATTTTTAGCAAGAGTATCCTCTTTCCGTTTAACAATGTTGTTCTTTTCAACTATTGAGGTCCAGTTTGTTGAAATTGAGACTTGCAAGTCTCCCAAGAGTGTTTAGGGGTGAGTATCTGTCACCAAGTGCTTCGAAAAAGAAATGATTAGAGACCACCAAAACACACATCCGTAGAGCCTTTGCCTGGCGCGCCATGGTATCGGCTATACAAGTTCCCCCGGTTTTCTCGAAGAATTTCGAAACCAGCTTTGTTTGCGTGAGTCGCTTTGGCAACGGCTCGTGCACATAATACTGCGATCTGTCGGCAGTGCGACTCGATCCTGTCGTCCAACACCACTATGAGAACCAGCGCCATCCAGGGGAAGTTGGAAGCTAACTGGACGTGACAGACCAGTGAGGTCTTCCTTGGCCAGGATTGCATCTTCGCTGGAGGAGGAGGAGGAAGAAGAAGAAGAAGAAGAAGAAGAAGAAGAAGAAGAAGAAGAAGAAGAAGAAGAAGAAGAAGAAGAAGAAGAAGAAGAAGAAGAAGAAGATGATGATGATGATGAGGCAGTCTTGATTTAACACTGATCATGGCAATTGCAAGGGATACTGAAGTTTCAAGAAATTTGGTCCGAGTTCAAGTACACCCAAGCCAAAATCGACAATGTCACCAGCGAAAGCCAGCAACTGGCAGTGGACGATACCGTCTGCGCATAAAAGCCAGTGAGAAATAGCATTTAGCGGTGTATAATCAAGTCGGTAAATCGGGTTGAGACATTCATTCAGTACTAATGTTGAGACTTGTTGTTACTGTTGCTGATCCCTGTTGTCCAGAACGCGTCATTACTGCCTGTTGATTCCTGATCGAGATGGTACGAGTAATGTTTTAAGGGTCTGCTGAGTAAAGCCATATATTTCCATGTTTATTTGATCCATGTTACGACCGTATCAAAGAAACGAAGATGATATTACAGATGATTCTCCCAACTTCGAAATTATAACATGCATACAAACGGGATAGAATGCCTTTCCCTCTGAACCAACAGCCTCCATGAGACTGTACACACATAGCCACATACTCCAGCTATATGTGGCGTATCAATCCACGCAGAATCGCCTTTTCAATATTTCAATCCTGCGTCCTCTTCCACTTCTTCTTATCCTTTTCTCAAAGAGTCATGATGCAGGGTGGCAGCCTCAGGCGCCAGCCCCACCAGTAGATAGCCGGTGCAGCTTGAGCTTGGGTGAGCTTCCCAGCTTCCTTCTCTCTCACCACTTCTTTGGTAGTCATCAACAGAGTTGATTCCCGTCCCTCATCAAGTCATGATCGAGTCTAATATTCTTGGCTGATAGGAAAAACAACACAACTAGCTCTGCTAAATATTACAACACAACGCCATGTAAATAATATTGGTATCAACAATAATTTAATTAAGTCTATCGTATCGGAAAATATATGCCTATTATGCTCTACAAATAGATGTAGCAGAATGGAGAATCCCCAAGCGAGTTCAACAAATCCTTGATCGGCCTAGCCGGCGCGTTGGACTGGCCCATGTAGATGGCATCGTCCAAGCTGGTATTGCGGCTCGGCGGGTTGTTGAACAGCGTAATGGTGCCGGCAATGGTCTCGGCCTGGTCCAGGTGCAGAGCCTGCCAGATCCACCAGACGCGGTCGAGCATGGCGTGGTGAAGCCAGAAGACGGGGTCCACGGGCGAGGAGAAGAGGTCGCCGGCGTCGCCGCCGATGCTAAAGTGGCCCGCGGCGTGCAGGCCCAGGAACCCCTGGGAGAAGCGGCCCTGGAGCTCGTTCTGGAACGTCTCAATGTCCGAGGCGGCGCTGCCCAGGGTAAGGTTGAGCAGGTTGCTCGTGGTGAGCCACGTGGATGCCGTGTAGGCGCTGAGGTCGCGCTTCAGGCAGCGCGGGTTGTAGGCAAAACTCGAGTTGACCTTGGTCTGACCCGCCATGGTGGGAGAAATGGGGCCCAAGTTGGCGGTCATGCTGCGCAGTCAGACAATTAGTCAACATGATCTATGAGTATCACAGAGTCCTTTGCGAATGGAGACACGTACTTTACGAATGGCCCGCTCTGAAGGCAGCCGCCGCCGTTGCCAGATGGCAGATAGATGGTGCCGGCACCACCAACGCTGCCGTTGTGGCTAACGAAAGAGCCATCTCCACTCATACTCGTGGCACTGCCGTCAAACACGGGCGACTTTGTCAAGTCATTTTGGAAAGAGAACCAATTCCAGTACTGGCTAGATGATTAGTCATGCTCATTCGAGACTTTATGGATGGTGGGAGATGGGAGAAGGAAGACTTACAGGTTGATAACCTGTGTAGCCACACTCATCTCGGAGGGCAGTCTCATAACTCCAGACAAAGTATCTATGCCAACTCAGGAAAGACCCAGTCCCATGAATTGTCAAGGTTTGATTAATGTGCTGCGCAACAAAGTCATCGTACCGACTCTTGGCGCCGGGTACAACGCTTGCATCGAGCTTGGAGGGCAGTGCCATCAAGCAGTTGACAGCGGATGTGTATGACTTCCTCTCATTGGGTGAGAGGGTAGACCTTGAGTTGACGTGTGAGCAAAAGGAATCTATAACTGCCAGAACAGTAGTCTCAAAAAGAATGACACCTTACCATTCCTTCCTTACTTTGGCGTTAAAGATGGAGCAAGACTTCTTGGCCAGTCCATTATCGGTAGCATTCTGCAGTGCAGCTATAGCTTGATTCTGCAGATCGTCGAGAACATCCCGCTTCTCTACCGGGCTTGCAGAAGCGAGCCCCGAAACGAGGTAGAGACCGCACGTTACAAGGGCGGAAAAGTGCATGGTGAAATTATCGTTATAATAGGCTACCAAGGAAAAGAAAGAATGGTGTATAGTCAAGTCACAAGCCTAGACGTTTTGGACGCGCAGGAATAGGAATGCGGCAACGTTTAAGGGGGGTTGGCCTACACAATGACCATGGAGCACGGCGCAGGTGAAGCTCGCTAAAATTCTTTTGCGAATGCCGGCATATATAAGGGTAGCGAGCGAAACATCTTGTGAAATTTGGTTATCAGGGACAAGACTGTGCCTTGCATGTGCATCGAGTCGAGTTCTTGGCTCCGGTGGATTGCAACGGCCAGGACCCTTCACTCCCCCACTATAACAATCAAAAATACAGAAGAACTCATAGACTGTCGATGGAGTTGCACAGGGAAGAACTTGCAATTGTGGACCAGCAAGATGCAAGCATGGGATGATAAAATGCTACTTGGACCTCGGTCGGCCTCATCGGATGCGAGAAGATGTCTCCCGTAAATACCTACCTTGGGTCCTTTGCACACTGGACGAAGCAGTGCATAGGAGACGCCTGTCAAGTGGGCCAGACATGGGGTGAGATACGACAGGCCGCGGGATATTGTACCCGAGAGGCCTAAGGCATGCATCAAGGGGAAATAACCATGCAAGTAGGTATTAGGGAGAAACGGGAGATGGCAAACGGTAAAACGGCTTGTTGCGAGTTTGATCATGCGTAAATAGCTGGAGATATAATTCTGACTTGTAGTTCTAGAAATATAGTATCGAGTCCATGAACGCGGCTTATAGTTTATACTATTGGTATTTTTAGCTTGCGTGGGCGAATTCATCGATGATCCCGCTGATCAGGCGAACAGACATCTCATCTCCATTGAGACCTCAGATCATCCGATTGCCCCGGGGACAAGCTTAATTTCAAGACCCATAGCGGGCAACCAACTCCACATGCCTTCTAAGAACAGGTGATCGGGCAAGTGTGGAGACAGGTTCTGGACTCGCCCAGGGTGAAGGAACAGAGAGAAAGTAGAGGTAGAGAAGAAAAGCGAGGACAAGGAATAAAGTAGGCGAATATGATTCATCAAGACAGTCTAGTATACCAACTACCACTTTGCTGTTTGGCCTATCAAAAGGTAGAAAAAGTCAAGCAGAATTCCTGTTCCATTAACATATTTGGTCATCGCCTTGTGCGCACTTTCATCTGGCACAACGATATCTCATTTTCATGAACGAAAAGTCCGGTGCGGGAGATTACTAGAAGTTTAAGGGCATCCTTCAGAAACGGGGCGACAGGGTCTATAACTCGGGACTCGGGGACAGCCTGCCTCGCCTGCTATAAAATCCGTAGGCGATTAAAATGCCAAGCGGTGGTGGAACCAGGATATTGCCTTTATTGCCTGGGTACTGTATCACTAAAATCTAAACCGAATGGATCGAAGGAATGGAAAGTCTTTGTCTCTTCGGATCCATCTCCCAATAAAGCTTAATGCTGCTCGGGGGGTCCCTTGGTCTGCCTTGTTCTCTCCCCCCGTGTCGTGAACTTCTGGGATTTGATATTTACCGAAGCCACTGGGCTGCAACGGCACGGGGCATTCCGTTTGGCCAGCGGGCTGCCAAACTTGCCCCATGCTTGTATCATCTCGTCAAGAAGCCCTTCAAGGTCGTGTCCAGGACATGGAATCTTGCATTGGAGAAAAAGCCCAGAACGTGAAGGAATCACTGAACCCGAAACAAGTCAAGTTGAAAAATGACAGGTGCTGGTCAACTAGTGGCATCAATGTGTACAGTCATGGTGGCTCTGAAATACAATATCCGGCTCTTTCGCCGACACGGGCTACAGGCGACTTTGGATTTGATAGATCTTGTATTCTCTTGTTCTCATATCGTCGTGCTTGGCCATGTCGACAACAACACCGGTTGACCCCGCGAGAGCGGCGGAAAGCAATCTTCCATATATACTGGGCGTGGCAGGCGGCGTCCATGCTGTGGCCTTTATTGTGGCATCACTCCGAATCTATGCGCGAGTGGGAATCTTGAAGGCTGCAGGCAAAGATGACATTGCCATGGCGGGATGTATAGTGAGTTTGGGCATCGAGAGGCTAGATGTCTAAGTCATTGAACTCTGACTCAACGAACAGCTCTGCACATTTGGCGGGTTGCTCTGCTTTATTCTCCAAGGATATGTTGGATTAGGTCGACACGCGGACACCATCTCGCAATCAGATACAATCACCTTCAATCACATCGCCTTTTTCCAATCCCTCATATCCGCCATGGCTGCATTAGGTTTGCTCAAGATATCCATAGCCTTTTCACTCTTGCGTCTTAGTACCAACAAGGCCTACTCAATAGCCCTTTGGTGTCTCATGGGTAAGTGTATATTCAGATACATAGGGGCAAGCCATGTTTCTGTAATGGAGCATTCACTAATCCTCTGAGCTTGAACAGGTTTTGTATGTTGCTATACGGTCCTGGCCTGGCTGACTCTACTCTGCATGTGTCAGCCAATGCAGGGTTTCTGGGACAAGACCATCCACCCCAAGTGCTATGATATCGCCCTCTTTATCAAGTTTGGTCTTGTAAACACTGGTGAGTCTTGACCCAAACGCTATCGTAATGTGTTCCCACGACATGTGTTCAAGACCGCTCACCACTCTCGAATACAAAAAGCATTCAACATTTTCACCGACACCTGTTTCGCAACTCTGCCGATCCCGATCATTATGAATCTGCAACTGAAGCTGCGAGTCCGCATCTACTTGATACTCATCCTGAGTCTCGGCTATTTGTAAGAAAGCAAACCGTGGAAGAATTGCTTTGATGCAATCGCTGACCTAGATCCTCTAGTGCCGTGGCTTTGGGAGGTGTCAAGGCATATTATCAAATTGCCTTTGCTTCCGACAGGGACAAGACGTTTAGACAGAGTATCCAGTTCTGGGGATTGTATGTCGAGTCTTCCCACCAAACACCCTCCATCATTGCAAAGACAGAAAGTGGTATCGCTTACTAACTTGTTATTCTGTTTGATCAACAGCCTTCAACTAAACGTCGGCATCATCGCCGCCTGCGCCCCGACCTTGAAACCAGTCCTGGGCAAGGTCCTCCGGCTTCCCACCTACGGCCGTTCATACGGCAACTACAATGACATTTCACGAACCGGCGGGCGCGCCGCTCAAAACACGAATCGAAGCGACCGACTCGGCCAGCGCAGCCGCAACAGAGCCAGCAAAGTAGTCGACGCCGAATTCGAAATGATGCAACCCCCATCGTCCTTCTCCAAGAAAAACGATACATATAGGACCAGCATAAAAGGCGGCAAGGATCTCGTTCACGTGTCTACGTCCCGGTCCGTGTACCATCAGTCTGCTGGCGACGATCGGTCAGAGAGCGAGGAGTACATCTTGCAGGGTACGACAAGGGAGAGAAAGGACGGGATCGTCATGACGACGGAGATTACCATAAAGAACTAGAGGTAGAAATTGTGTCGGCATATATACGACTCCTGAGAAGTCTAGACTGGATCTAAGGTTTCTCGGGAAATTCCACGCCATCAAAAATTCGAGTGTCTCTGGTAGCTCTTTTAAGATCTTGAGATTGCATCTTTTGTTATTCTGTTGGTGGCATCATCAAGGCATATTGAGACTCATCTCCTAATTTGCTTTGATGACCGATCCTAGAGTGGATGACTGTTGTATCAATCAGTCCCAGTTCTGCGCCTAGGAGTATATCTTCAGAGCACAATGGTAGTCTTTGCTGATATGCGGCACAGAAATCGACGCCTCATGCCGGAATTTGGACATCACATGAATACTCTTATCATGTTTTGTGACAGTTCACAAAGCAGCAGTCCAGTCTTGTCAATAGCTTCGTATGCCCTCCATCTACATACTACATAAGCAACGCCAAAAGGACGATGACCAGATCTAATTCTCAACCTCTCATAAATGAATGCACTCTTAAACCACCCATCTCCCATGTTCCATTGCTATGCCCACAAAACAATTCATATATGTATGCGAATGTGCACCGGCTTACCAGGAGCCTCTCCAACATTTGGTTCAATCCTGCTCAGCGAGTGTCCAAGGATGACGAGATGGCTCTTTCTTGCCACTCGCATGCAAAAACTCTAAAAGGGGATCGGATCACTGAGCCGACCGGCTGTCTCCTATACCAAATCAATGCGTGTCAAATGCCGCGGCTCAATTAAACGATCCCATCCAGACTCCAATCGTTCTTCTGTATCCTTTCAAGAACCTGCCTGCCCTTGTCGCTGAGATCCGGCTTGCCACCCTTGTCAGTGACCTGCGAGAAGAACGCTGGTTGCCAGGTCTCGTTGTTGCGCTCGCGCTCTCTCGCCTTTTCTCTCTGCTTCTCTTCAAGCTCTTGCTTGACTGTGGTGGCCTTTGAGAACTGCTTGGCAGTTATGGCCTGTGTAACGCCATCCCAAAGTGCCAGAGATTCGTTCTCAACCTGCTTCTCCTTGGGCGGAAGGATCTTGGATGCGACGTTGAGGGGATTGAGATCGATAATCACAGTCTGATCCTCAGGGGGATGGGAGTCCTAATTTACACATTTTAGCAAAGACATTTTGAGTTCAGTTCTCTAGGAAGTAACTTACGACTGGCTTTGGTCCAACGGTGAAAACGATCCTGTCCTTCCAGGATCCACCGAGACGAATCAGAATATCCTTTTCGGGCACGTCCTTGATGCGGATCTTGTCATCATTCTCAGGATCGTACCTAAAGATGATACCCTCGACTCTGTTCTGGGCACGGCCGAGCCATCCATCCTCAAGGTACTGCAAAATACACTTCAACTTGGTCTTGGGGCAAGAGACAAAGGCCGACTCGCCGACACTGACGCTCAGAGCACCGCGAAGAATACCGCCCAGGTGGGCAGCTGGATGTTGAAGCTGGTATGTCTCCCCATCGCGCTTGTCGAGAGTGATGAAAATACCAAAGTTGTGCTCGCCCGGGGACACCTTGATGGTAGTACCCGTGAATTTGGCCGAGATCTGATCGAATCCGCGAGCCTGTAAGCCTTGCTCAGGGCAGCTGATATAGAAGGCGCTCACTGGAGGATGATGCGACGTTTGCTCGGTGAGGTATGAGATGCGCCACGTTGGTCCGGATGGGTTCTCGGCGGGTTGAGGAATGGAAACAGACGAGGAAGATCGCGGGTCGCCCTTGACTGATTTGGCAGACTTCACTGACGATGCGCTGCTCGCGTTACCGCTGGGGTTCTTGGTATTGATGGGCGGTACATTCTTGTCGGCTTCCCAGTTGCAGCGAAAGAACTCTCCGAGACACGAGTTGTACGGCTTGCAAGGCTTTCCCTTGACGTATTTAAGGTCCTTTGTAAACCAGAAACGCAGCACTTCCAACATGCGATCTACCGAGTCATCTGCCGTGCCGATGGCAGCAAAGGCGCTGGGACAGTCGAGATAATTCCAGTACTCGAGGTTCGGTCTGGGTTCGAGAAGCTGTGATGGCAGGGAGAAGCGGACGGCGGCAAGATCAGGGACGCCGATGAACCTGCACGATACAAAATAATAGTGTCAGCCATGAACAATGTTCAAAGACGAGGGATCTCCATGGCGCTTTCGGCCATGAGTCCTGGTTGTTTGCGTCGGCGATAGACTGGCGACAAAAGTAAAGCTACCATCCTAGGCGATTCCGTCATCGGATGGTGGCTCACCCCGCCTTGCCCTGCGAACAAACCCATAGCGGTGAAGGCATTCGCGATCCCACCAGAATAAGGGGGGCAACGAGTAAAAAAAGGGGAGAGGAGAGGTTCGAAAAGCTCAAGTGAGGTGATTCAGGGGCTCTTACTTTCTCAGAATAGAAATAAAAGTTCTGAGTTTTCCGCTATCATTCTGAGGAATATCCTCGTTGATGGTCTCAGGCGCGGCAGAGGACGCCATAGTGCTTGCTGTGGGAGCTACTGGCGCTGCTTGTCCCGCGGGATAACCTAGACACGCAGGCAGAGTACTGACTGGCTGGGCTGCGGCGTCTTCACTTGGATATGTTTGTATCGACCGTCGTCACAATGCAAAAAGACGTGTGTTGTTCTTGGTAGATGTTGCTATTGTTTGTTCGCTTATCGGTCGGACGGACGAACTAGGAGGAGAATGCTCGAAGCAACTGGACGGGGTCGAAGCTGGCGGCGACAACAAAAACAGAGGGACGTGGGTTTCGGTCAAGGTCTTCGCCAAAGAAGATTTGTCCGAGAGCGCGCCCAACAAGAGTGGTGACTTTTTTTTTCTGCCCCCTTGAATGCTAAAGGGCAGTGATGAGGCTGCTTTAGGTCAGGTCTGGTTCAGCTAAGTAAATAGGTAGGTTAGGTAGGTAGCAGAGGTAAGTAGGTAGGCATGTGGACTCTTTCACACACACAGGACCTTCGATGCTCAAAGGAATCTGGTGACGTTTTAGCGCTTGGCCTGGGTGTTGCCGATAAGCCGCGCCACGCCCTTCTGCTTCTTCTCCTTCTTCCTCCAAAGTACATGCATACCTACCTACATACTCACCCTCTTCTCTTGCATATTCCATCAGCATGTAGCAACAGCAGCGGCAGCTACGTACACTTATTTTTAGGGGACCGCCAGCCTGCCAACCCCTGAAGCGAGGGGTCGCCATTTGCAGCGACAGGCGATAAGGAATTGGTTGAGAAGCAATGGGCGATCATGCATCCCAAGACGGCCGGCGGACCGGGAACTCTCACGTTGGCTCGTGCTAGGATGTGGTGGTCAGCCCCGAGAAGACTGACTCGGGGAGAGATGCATTCAAAACAACAGCTGATACGGTTGCAGGGCTCACAGTTCAGTCTTTGGTTATGCTGATATTGTACTAAAGGTCATGGTATGTATAGTGGTCACCAAGTCATTCATCCAGATTGTCCACACGCAGTTCATGTACGACATGAGCACAGGTAAAAACGCCTACAAAGTGCATCAACATGCAAAAGGTACCTAAAAGTCTAGGCGGGTAGATATCTATGATACGGTATATTTGGGCAGGGTATGTCTCGTCGGCTCTGCTTGGAACAACTCCAAAGCATCACTTTCAAGCCCGTCCATCATCCTGTCCTCCTATAATAGAGCAAAAGCCAGAAACACGTGCATGTTCCTCCTTCAAATTTCATTTGTCGGTACCGTACAAATTACCTACATTGTGAGTGGTTGCCATACACCTGAGCATACATACCTGTTAGGTTACCTGGCTCTGGCTCTGGGGCATCATCCCCCACCCAAACCACCCCACCTTATCTCACGTCGAAGAATCTCCCCAAGAAACCCATCCGTCCTCTTATCGAAACCATTTTACCCCTCCACACCGTCGGACCGCTGCCTCAGACAGCGGGACACCAACGGAACCAATCAGTGCACAACGTGCTTGAAACAACTGGTCCTCGGGCCTCGTTGCTGCGTGACACGCCATATAACACAATTTCTGGCCCCGCGCACCAAGAAACCCCTCAGCTTCTCAGAAAAGGTTGTCAAGTGATGATCATTCCGAAATGTGCATGGCCAATATCTCTTGGTGTTGTCGTCGTTGTCGTACCTACAAGACATACTCTATCTGGTTTTCTCCTAACTGGAATTTCTTTGGGGAATAAAGTGACGTCATACCCATTAGATGTCTGACATGAGGATATAGATTATATCTCTTTTACCTGTCTGCCTAGGACTAAATTCAGCGGCTGCCTATATTGGACAAATAGGTATACGGCGTATCGTTACTGCAGGTCGTTGAAGGATAACGGAATGCTGGTGGCTTCTAAAGTGCCACGCATCGTTCACTACAATCACCATAAATATGACCAGCCGTAACACGAATACTATTTCGGCTGAGGTCCTCTTATGACGCAGTCATTCTCTTCGGACTTACTTCAAGTTTTATACAGATGATTGACTCTCACCACACATATGACTTCCTAAGGCTTCAGTGTCAGGCTATGAGCCACGAAGCTACATGATACATGTTCGTAGTTCAGTCGCTTCTCTGGCTATGACAAGGAATGTCTGCTTCTTGTTACAATATCATGCTTGTAACGCTATTCCACAAGCTTTAATAGCCCCTCGTGAACCAAGGAGATGCAATCGAGGTTCCTGCTCTGCTCTTGCAATTCCTGGACACGCCGTGAGAATGACGGCTCCCGAAGAATCGTCTCGATACCTTGTCGGACCTGTTGCGCGGATGGCTCGGCCGTCCCCAGATCCACGCCGATGCCCGACCAAGTGACCCTCCTCGCGTTCTCCGTCTTGTCCATGCCCTCCCCGGCCACCAGCATGGGGACCCCGTGCGCGATGCCGTGGTTCACGGCCCCGAAGCCCGCATTGTTGACCCAGACGTCGGCGTGCTCCAGGGCCGCGTCGTACGAGAGGTAGTCGGCGATGCGGGCGTTGCTGGGGACTTGCACCAGGTCCGACAGCTTGGCGTCCTTCCAGCCCAGGACGGCCACCACCAGCATGTCGTCCCTGTCGGCGAGGGCTTGGACCGTTGGGATGATGAGTTGCCTTGGATTGATCTCCACCGTGCCTTGGGCCACGAGTATCACCTTTCTCCTCTTGGGGTCTTGGCGTGGTAATGATGAATTGCGCTTGAGTTCATCCCACCATGGGAAAGCTGGGTCTGGTGGTTTGGCAGTGGCCGCTTGCTCGCTGGCGGCGGCGGCGGCACCTTGCTGCACGAGACCTACAAACCTGAAGTTGGACGGCCAGTCACACCGATCGTACTCAAAGCCGGGGACGCCGCATTGGAGTATAGCCTCGTGGCATGTATAATTGTCGCCAGAGAGTAGAGGCGCCCCCACGGTTCGCGTGGCGCCCGCCTCGAGCAATTTCTGGTCCAGTAGATCCGTGAGCGGCCTTGTGCTCTTTTCTCGCCTCTCCCATATTTTCCGGTTTCTCTCGCGACCCGATTCCGACTGGTCAAACGGTAGAGGATGAACAAATGGTGGCAGATCGACGCTCCGTATCGCCGGGACCGTGATGGACACGCAGATGGATCGCGGCACGGGGATGCCGGGCGGTAGAGTAGCGCCGTACTTTAGGGGCATGATACCGAGAAAAAATGCCTCCGAGACGATGATGACTTGCCTTTGGGGGCTGCGCTCATTCAGGCTCACGAGGGCCGACTTGAGACACTCCCATTGTTCCACCAGAGGTTCTAGGCACTGATACTGGAGGTCGATCTTGCCACGCTCTACCCAGTGCAGCGCATGATACCCTGGTATCGGAGGGTTCTCATAATACGTCTTGTCATTTAGATCCGCGCGACCGGTAAGAGGAAGATACTCGGCGCCCGTTGCTTCGATGCGCTTGCGGTGTGAGCTAGGTCCAAGAAACGACACTTGCCAGCCCTTCTTGATGAGGCCATCAGTTATGCGAACCAGCGGGACCAAATGTCCCGACAGACCGTGGCAGACGACCAGCACACGAGGAAGATCGTCTGATAGAACCTCACCCATCTCGAGACTACAGACGTCCGGTTTCCTGCTGTGCCGTCATGCGACTGTGGGAAGACGACGACCTGTTATTCGAGGGCCAAGTGATGCCACACAGTGCTCAAAGAACCAGTGCACACGTATATCGCCTGTATATCGCCTGTATATGATCGATCGGACAATTCCCGTTGTTTTCATCCAGGATTGGCCAAGATCAGTGGCACAAAAGCAAAAGATGACTTTAGTCGTTCCAGAAACTCTAGGTGTGTACTTGCTGGGAAGGAAGCAGGATAGCTCCGGCATGCACCAAAAATTGCCTATTTAACCCCTCCCCTCACAGCGCTCGTTCCACTGCGTTTTAAACATTTACCACGTATTTTGAGACATACTACCACTAGCTTTTTGGTATTTCGCACCTCATCAAGAAAACCAAGTATTTGTTATTTCATTTGCCATGGAAATTGGCCATCTGTTAAAAATGACTTGTTATAAAAGGCGCATCCTCTGTCGACACACCATTGGCAGCACCACTTGGTCACTAAACATGGCAAGTTCATCGAAAGCAGTATCTGGTACATCATGATCAGTGCACTGTAGCTACACTGCTTTGAAGAGGACGACTTTTTGTTCCATCAATCGCCTGTCAAGTCAATCACTTCCATATCCGCGAAATACGATGCTTCTCTCTGATTTAGGGGCACAAGAATCGATTTCGGTGCTTGAATACTTGTTGGCGTGTTTGGGTCCCGGCGGATTTCACCAAGCACAGACCTCGAATGTAATACCGGAAGCGGTCCTGCTTTGTCCAGTACCTGGGGCGAGGCTGCACCGGTCGTCTGATCCGATGCCTGTTGTTTTCGAGGACGACCTCTTGGACGCTTGACGGCCGTGTCGACATGCTCAGCCGGCTTACGCTTCTTGTTTTTATTACCTTTGCCCGATTGCTCTTGTTCCCATGCCTGGTACTTTCTGGGGGCAGTCATTTGCACCAGCCACTTGGGGAACCATTCTCGTTGTTGCACACTGGGGTCGAATATCTCGTCCTTTAGGTTTGCCTGGTACCCCTGGTTTACGACCTCCTTCCTTGGGTCGATGCTGATGACTCGGGAGGGGCGAAAAGACAGTCTGACTCGGCCGCCCAGTTTGTCCTCCTCCTTGGTGATGGCTTCAAAGAGATCGGAACCATCAATACCCTCTTCATGAGAAAGCCACAGTGCTTTGACTAGGGCCGTATCGGCCAGGGTTCTAACGAATTTCCCGCAAAAGTGAGCAAACCGCCAGTCGAAGTACAATTCAGTGAATGTCCGGAGCCTGGACATATCAATGGGCTGTGCCCATTTGATCTTCTCGGCCCACGAATGAAGCTCGTCCGGGGATGTGACGGCGGGCCTAAGATAATAGCCAACAATCCGAGGATCTGGGAATGTGTCTGGCACTGCCGGAGCAGCTGCATGGTGCTCTCTGACCTTCAGGCTATTTCTGAGATGCTTGATCCATTTCTCTTTCCATTTTGATGGATCTACTTGCCTCTGAAGCATGTTGAATAGTATGTAACAACTTGATTCATTGCGAGCAGCCTTCAGTGCCTTCTTTGGGGCCGCACCCAGAAATTCCCTTGTCATAATCACCGCCAGACATGAGAGCAAGTTGAAGCAAATGCTTCCTTGTGATGATGCTATCAGGGTCGCGAGGTTTGCCATTCTTCTTCTCTAGATCGTCCATGCGGAATACTCGGACCAGGGCAGTACCATTGTCAGCGGGTAGTTTTTCAAGGACGAATCTTGACCCAAAGATCAAGGCATCGCCGTCCCGTGTGAGGACAGCGTCGACTATTTCGGCCTTTTCCAATTCTGCGCATTCGGCTTCAGCTTCTCCGTCGGCTATACGCCAGGGTATGCCCAGATGATCAAATACTTGTCTGGCGAGATTGGATATGTGGTCCAAATCATATTCAGCTCTTATCATTTCCTCTGTTCGTTCGCTCGATCTTGAAGGCACGTAGGGTTGGGGGTCTCTAGGTTGTGGACGTGATCGTCCTGATTTCTGCGGCTTGTTCGGGCCGTCAAAGACGAATATTGGCTGAACACCTATGCGAAGGATGTGCAAAGTCGCCTGGTACAGCGTTCGCGTGGGATGGTTCATGCCACCTGTGTCCCCATTCATTAGGTCAATTGAAGTCAAGATATGGGTTGTTGCTTCCAATTATGCACCTACCATAAAGGCACAACGTGCTCGGTCGCCGACTTGTATTGGAATATGGCCAAGGGCGTGTCGACAGCGATACGCATGGGCCTGCCATGTTGTCTCACCCAGTCGGCATTGACGTGCGCGAGGGGGATCGGCTCACCGCCAACGACATCTCTAACTGCATCCCAGAGGCTTGAATCATATTAAGCAAGGCATAGCTAAACATGTGTGTACTTTGAGAATGTCAACTTACCCTTCAATTCCCATGGCTGGATTGATATATTACGGTCATGAGCTACTGGACAACGCGTGGGTGGATTGAGGAGAGTCACGCTCGAGGCGACGTGTCAGGGGAAAGGAAAGCATGGTTGTTCCATTTACAGGGACAAGGTTCACTAACCCGCTAGCTGGCAGCGGCACTGATGTGTGTAGAAATCAAACCTTGTTCGAAGGGGCGCGACGAGGATCTTGGAGCCCGTCACGTTGTAGAAAATCACATTGTATCCAGATGTAATTAGCACAAATTGTGCCAATTGCCCAAATTTTGGCGGCTTATTAAGACGGTAGACTGGCGACTACATAGCGAATACTATATGGTAATATGATGATAATATAATCAGCCTCGGTTCCTCTAGCGAGAAGTCTCGTAAGCAAACTGCTAGCTCCAGGCTAGATCCTAGTTGCCATTCTTGATTATAGGTGCTACACTTGCTTGATTGGCTTTTTAATTGGTCCCTAGACCTGGGGCCATCTTCGGCGATAAGCTGGACTGCATCACATTCTAGTCGTTGACACTTTTATGCGCCCAGAACTCGCTGCAGTGCCTCGCACGTCACTTGTATTGAAGCAATTGTATTTCTCATCCCGGCTTTTTGTGATTTGAAAGCATGAGGCTTTCCTAGTGGAAGCGCCCAGTTGTAATGGGAGTTAGGTTCAATAGGTGTCGTGTATATCTGCTTACAATAACATTAACGACATGCATACCTGTATATATACCGAGTTGATTGCCCTACAAATTGTGTACAGAAGCAGAAATAAAATTATCAAGACTATCATCAATCGACTATTCAAGAACATAGTACCTAATTAGTCTGTTTATTTAATCCTCGACATTCCTGAGATGTCCGCCAGCAAAGGAGAAGTTCTAGTGACAGGCGCCAATGGCTACATTGGCGCCCGCACAGTCGAAGCCTTCCTCAACGACGGCTACTCAGTCCGCGCCGCCGTGCGCTCACAATCTGCGGCTCAAAGTCTACTCGACGCGTTCGCCGGGGCCGCCAAAGATGGTCGCTTCACCACTGTTCAAGTTCCCAACATTACTGTGTCCGGTGCCTTTGACGAGGCCGTGCGAGGCGTGACGGCCATTGCGCACCTCGCCACGCCCGTGTCCTTCTTCTTCACGGACGCGGACTACGTGATTGGCACGTCCGTGGACGGCGTAAAGTCCATTCTCGAATCCGCAGCCAAGGAGCCCTCTCTCAAACACTTTGTGCTCATGTCGTCCATTGCCGCCATCCTCAGCGAGAAGCCCGCCGGCCACGTCTTCACCGAGGCCGACTGGAACGACGCCGCGGCCGCCGTCGTGGCCGAGCAGGGCGACGAGGCCCCGAGCCGACAGATTTACGGTGCGAGCAAGACGCTGGCCGAGAGGGAGTTTTGGAAGTTTATGAAGGAGAGGCAGCCCACGTTTACCACGAATGCCATTAACCCAGTGTAAGTTGCGAACAAACCCTGGCCATGACACGCAAGATACATTTGCTGATGACTCCCATAATGTCACACAGACTGGTTGCAGGACCGCCCTTGGTTCTTCCTTCGACGCCGGATAAGATCAACGAGTCCGTCAGTTTCGTGTGGCAGGTGCTCTCGGGCCAAGAGATCCCCGAGAACCTGATCGGCTTCGGAGCCTACGTGGACGTGCGCGACGTGGCGCGCCTCGCCTTGTTCAGCGTCGAGCACGGGAGCAAGGTGCACGCGCAGCGCTACATTGCGGCGAGCGGCTGGGCGTCGCCCCAGGCCGCGGCGGACATACTGCGCGAGAGGTACCCCGAGCGCAAGGATTCCATTCGAGAAGGGGCACCACGCAGCAACTATATGCCGGGCTACGCGTATCCGCTCCAGGCGCCCCAGATTGATGCGTCCAAGGCTGTCGAGACTACCGGCAAAGGTTGGATCGGCTTTGATGACATGGTTGTAGATACCGCCGAGGTTTTCAAAGCTTACCTGTAGTATTATCACTAACAAAAAACATGATATTGGGAATTTGTCACGATAGTAAGAGGCAGAAGATTTGGTTTGCGGATCTTGATGGAGGATATTTATAGAGTTGGACGTTTCCGAAGAATGAACCACGGCCGAATATGCAAGAATAAATGCCTCAAGTACAAGCCTGTATCTATCATATGAAAGTAAATCATTCCGCACGCTCGACGCCAGGGATCGAGACGGAGAGGTGGTAACTCTCGCCTGGCACGATGCTTGAGAAATGATTCTCGGGCAAAACTTGCCCCTCATGCTCGACCGTCACGGCCTTGACATGCTTCACTCTACGTACGTCGACAATGAAAGTCGCCCCACGGAATCGTCGCGTGACGTTGATGCCGTCCCACGCTGCGGGCAGCTGCGGGTTGATGCGCAGGCCCTTGGAGTCGCCGCGCAGACCGCACAGCCCCTCCACCACGGAGCGGTATACCCAGGAGACGGTTCCCGTGTTGAACAGCTGACTCGACCGGCCAGCCGTGCGGGGATACTTATCGTGGCCGCCCCGGTAGTAGTTTGGGATGAAAATGGGCAGCTGTCCGCGCCGAATGTAGTCGTCCTCGCTGGGACCGGGCAGCATCTGGCGCAGAGCCTTGAACGCCCGGTCGCTCTCCCCGATGGAATACAGACTGTGAATGTAAAAGGCGCTGGCGTGATTGTAAATCGATCCGTTCTCGCCCTGGCCGGGATACTTTTGCGTCACGCGGCCAATGTCCTCTCGCATGCGCGTGAATGGCGGCGCAAACATGAGTACTCCGTGCGGTGTGGCGAGCTGCTTGTCAATCTGCTCGAGCATCTGAGCAATCCTGTCCGGGCTCGCTGCGCCGCCGAGAATGGCCCACGCCTGAGGATTGAGCCAAATGCGGCCTTCGGGGTCGCTGTCGACACCGAACACGACATTGTCGTCGGTGATGCCCCGCGCGAACCACTGGCCGTTCCAGAGATGCGTGACGGCAGCTTTATTGACCAAGTCAGCACCATGCCGGTAGTGCGCAGAATGTGCCGCATCTCCATGTTCGTTGCAGATGTCGGCCCATAATCGCAGAGCGTAGGCGGTCGCTACGGTCAACCAACCAGACACTCCCTTGCCCTTCCATCCGGCCATATTCATGGGGTCGCACCAGTCGCCCTGGGCGATGTAGGATAGTCCTCGACCATCTCGTGAGTTATCTGACAGCAGCCAGTCCATGGCTCGACCAAGCCGCTCGTAGACGTTGAAGTTGTCTCCATTTTGGGTCTCTACACGAGTCTCGAGTAAGTTGTAGTCCGCAGTCTCTGCTAGATACGCATCGAGCGCGATCGGAAACCAAACACAGTGGTCCGTATGTGGTATCTGGTTGATGTACTTGAGCTCTGCTCCTTCAACCAGAATAATTCCATCCGGGATGGACCCATTCGGCTCCTGTTGCGAGAGAGCTTTGAGTATGGCATTCTTTGTGACCTCTGGCTTGATAAAAGTCATGCCCATATTGTCCTGCATGTAATTTCGGGTTTGCGGATCAGTAGTCAACCTGTTCACATCGCCATGGTAGTAGACCTGGCGGGCCATCCAGTTGTTGACAAAGTTGTCTAGTTCCTTGTCTGGAGTCTCGACTTGCAGACAGCCGCTTCCTTGATCGATATAAGCTGCATAGTCTCTCGAGGCTTGAGAAAATGCGTCCCGGCTCAAGTATTTCTGCTTCATGGATTGGATCTCAGCATCGTCAAAAGCTGGGCCAAACAAGAATCGGAATTGTCGCTCATCCCCGGACGCCAAGTTCAGCCGATATTGCACGACAGCTACCGGGGTTTCGTAACGAGCGTCTCCCTTTTCGAGTAGAGGTGACCTCAAGGCCGTTGGATTATGCAAGCCCCCCTCGCCTTCAAAAGCCTGCTGGTTCGTTTCCCAAGAGTCTGGTGCGGTTTCGCAGAGAAGGAAAGTCTTGTCCTTGAGATGCTTGATCTTGACGTAGTCATCGGGCTTTTGGTATGGCGTAATGCTCGTAGCCACGACACCGCCCAGGTCCTCGCGATACTCTGCTTCTTGATTCATCCAGGACATGTATCCTATCGTAAAGTATGGATAAATGCTGATTTTACGAGAACGACTCGAGAGGTTTTGGACCTTGATTGTCCATAGTTCTATAAAATCATTGACGGGAATACCAAATGTCATTTCCAGTCGAATCTCTAGATGTTCTATCGTCCATGAGATATCACTTTTGCCAACAGAGAAGGAAAAGTGACCCAGAGGCTGCCGTACAGGCTCATAAGGCGCTGAGAATATCTCTCCAGAGACTTCGTCCTTGACATAGACGAAGCGGCCGGGATGATGACTATAGTAATTTTGCTCTGGCTGCATAAAGGTCTTTGCTTCCAGGTTTGGTGCATGTGAGTACTTGGCCGGCTCTGGTTGCATAAACTGCGCCACCGAGTATCCGCGGCAGGTAGTCTGGACCATCATCTTTTTGTTCCAAAGGAAGCCTCCGGCATTGGGCATGGCCGTGGGGCTTCTGAGTTCAAAACGGCCACCATCGTGTGTTGGGCCAAGCACCATACCACTTGTCTTGGAGTCGGCCATTGCTTGCAAAGAGGCCGGCCTAGATGAGGCTTGGTGTGTAGAAAAGAAAAGGATATGACGGAAGAAGAAGAATATGAGCTTGAGACCTTTCTGGCCTATACATATTTGTTTCATATGGCGACGGCACGGTGGGGACGGCGCCCTCTCACTCCAGGATCGCGCAGCAGGAGGCATCAAAACCCGAGCTGCCAATTTAGCCTAATATCAACCCGCCGTGTTTGGGATTCACATCCGCCGCCCGTAGTGAAGATCGCTGCATTTTCCGGAGCACGGCAAAATGCCTGCCAAAAGGGCCAAATCCCGCTCTTGAAATTGGTCATGAGTCTCTGGATGTCGATATGATCAGGCATCTATGCATTAATTTACACTTCTGAGGACGACTTGGCACATAGGAACCCAGTAAGCATGGGGTGCAAACATACAGCAGAATGTGACATGAAGAGTTGGAAACATGTATATACCCCGTGACTTGCTATTCCTGCTCTGCCCAAAATACCAAAAGAAAATCATAAGCATGATGACCCAAAAACGACCGAAAAGAGCCCAAGTTGGAGAAATGCAAATGGTATCCGTACTTGTGCCCCTCACCCATGATAACAATCAACATCAACAACATCCACACTGCCCATGTCCGAATAGAAACAAACGCTGATAAACAATCAACTCAACGCGCGCAACATTCAAGTCTCGTGCTCTCGCTGGCGTTATGTACATTTTGACAAATGTCGCGAATGAATGCGCACTCATCATGACTTGTCGAGAACCATCATCTCCTCTTGAGGTGACGCGCTCTCAAGAAACTTCAGGATGATGCGGCGCAAGAACAGGTTCGTGTTGCTTTCCACAACATCATCCTCGTGCATGGACTCTCCATAGCCCGGATTCAAATGCGCTCAAGTACACTCTCTCAAAGATATATGCGCACCATCATCCATCTATGCTTTCCTGGGCCTGCCCCGAGCATTCTTGCCGTCGGTGCCGCGAATCTTCTTGGTGCCAGCAGCCTTCTTGCCAGGCTTTCGCGTAACGGTACCAATGACCTTGTCCGCGACGCCCTCAATCTTGTCGCTCAGGTGAGACTTTCTCTTGTGGTGGGTGCCCGTCGTAGTGGTAGCCTTGGTCGAGCCGGCAGGGCGGCCTCGCTTCTTGACGCCGGCGCCCGTCTTTGTGGTGGTCGTTGTTGAGCCGGCCTTGCGACCGCGCTTTGCGCCCGTCGTTGTGGTTGCGCGCTTGCGCTCTGGGCCGGTATCGACAGTGAGGTGAACGCGCGGCTTGGAGCTGCCAGTGGTAGAGCGCGTTGATGCCATTGCGAAAATCTGTTTGTTTTTGTTTGTTTGTACTTTTTCCTTTTATATGAAAGTTTTATGTGGTCACGAATAAATTCGCGTGTTTTGAAAAAAGTGCAATGAAAGAAGAAGATATTGATCGCGCTGTTGATCAAGGAACGCGACAGGAATTGTGAAATGTTATTTATTTTCTCGCGCGTAGGACTTGGTATGCGGGTGGGAGGGGCAGGCACTTTTATACGTCAGAACGTACGTATTATTATTATTAGGGGGGTAAAAAGAGAGAAAAAACCTGGAAATGGATCACACTGATCTGGGAATCAAATTGCTGGATTCACCGTAGTACCTGACCTAGGTCGCGATAAATAGTGGTACTGATTCCCCCGTGTGTGCGTGTGTGTCAGTTGATCAAATCAAATGGACTGGACTGGAACTGATTAGCGCCACACCCATCTGATCTTTTAGGGCATGTCTATTTGTTTACATTGCCCAGAGGTGTGAGGTAATATGTCATGTATTGAGATATGACTTGGTTTTCAGGGCAGTACATACCTAATGTACGTACTTGGTTGGTTATCTTTGCATATATTACCAAGGCCGTGTTGGTTTCTGCTGTTTGGCGAGTTGAGTGCTAAGGTTAGCTATACTATTGACATGGCGGCTAGCACGATGACGTAGCCAAGGGGCTCAGCTTACGATATACAATGCATTTAATATAACTGAAGATACCTTAGGTAATGCCATACTTATGTAAAACCCCGACCTGCCTGTCCCTCCATTCTGTTCATCATGTATGGAAAGCTACGACGGCGGGCGCAAGTCACTTTACTAGACTAGATGATATCGATCAAGAAATTCCCGATTGTCATTGGTGAGACTGGCTTTTATTTTCTTCTAACCTGCGTTTCCTTTCCGTTTTCCCTCCCCTGACCGCTGCCGACGCGGTGCAGCGCTGATCAGCAATGCCTCCGAAATAGGGGCTGGACCAAATGATCAACCAAGCATTACCCTAGACATTGAATGGTGGTGATTACATGTCTGCTGTGAGGCTTCATCACTGTACAATGCCACCAAATGTCCAAGAATCACCAGTGCTCATCAACCAGAGTAACTCCACTTCGCCATTGGCCTGTCCTTTCTCGATTCAAGAGACTTGTCTGAATCAATATCTAAAGTAGATGCGCTGCAAACATTTCAGGCATACCCAGGCACAACCTACAACTGCGCCGTTTCATTTTGGTTCCAACATGTCTGTCCATTTCAGAATCAGATACCCTGCTTTTCCAAAGTCTCGAGCTCCTTAAGGACAGAGGCCTTGGTAGAAATCTTCTTGATCTGCGTATCCTCCAACTTTTCGCCGCCAGCGTGACGCATCTCCAGATCCTCAATGGCACGAACCTTCTTCTGCAAGCTCCTGAGCTTCTTGGCAGCTGGGTTCTGACTGCCAGGGGAGAGAGGCGACTCGACAATTGACGGGATTTGCGCAGTCTGGACCTGAGGGTTCAGAGGAGCGCCTCCATCGCGCACAGCATATCCTTCGCCATTGCGGGCCGTGTTGCTGCGGTTGCGGGCCGGGTTGTTACCTCCGGGCGCATTGTTTCGCGAGCGACTGCGGCTGTGCTGGTGGTTGTTGCGGTTTCCTCGGCGTTCGGGGCTGCGGCCATCGTTACCAGATGCGGCACCCTGCTCGCCAGACGGAGGGGCAAGGCCACCAGCATTGCCATTGGTATCATGACCTTCACCACCCTGCTTCTTCTTATTGTTGCGCTTCTTCTTGTTCTTCGCGGCAGCCTTGGAAAGATCACCGTCATCGCCGGCCGGGGCGGCGCCAGGGACCGTGCGAGCACCGGTTTCAACAGTCTCGGCTCCAGGCACTTGGCGGCGTGCACGACCAAAGCCATTGGGTCCAACATTGACAGCTCCGTTGCTCATAACATGAGCAGCACCACCCTCGTCCTCACGTCGGAAGTGAAGAGGAGTAGACATACCGCGGGCACCAGGAGGGCGGTAGGCGCCCACAGGCTTTGACGGTGTCTTGACTGTGCCCAGGAACGCAACTGCGGAGGAGTGCGCAACAGGCAGAGGAGTCAGGGGATCCGCAGTAGGGGTGTTCTCCGGTAGAACTGGACGCCATCCAACAGTGTAAAGCTCGGTCATATCCTCGTTATACATGATGCTACCACTGACATGCCAGAGCTTGATTCCGTTGTCGACGCGAAGACGTGGGGAGGTGGTGGCCGTCATGATGTAACGGCTATCGGGACTCCACTGACAGACACTGGGATTGCCGCTCTCGATGGTGCAAATCTTTCGGTAGTCCTTCTCCAAGTCGTAGACGTCGATCTGACCTGCCAAGTTTCCAAAGCCGGCCACCAGGACAAAGCGTCCAGTTGGGGAGAAGATCATGGTGTTGCGCGGAGCAATCTGGAAAGAGTGCATGGCGACGGCGCGCTGATTGAAAATGGTAGTCTTGGCAGGCATATAACCGTAAATGACACCAAATTCTTTGCCATTGGGAGACCAAGACACATCATGGATGGGTCCCTCCTTATCCAAGGTAATACGAGCATCAAAGCCACCGTTGGCATAGAGGAGATACAGAGTGGTCTCTCCGTAGTAGGACTTGTTGGACTTGTCCACTTCTGTTTGTGCCAGCACAATCAGTGCTGTTCCCAAGCTGTTCCACTTCAGCTGAACCTTGTCACCCTTGAAAAAGGTCTTCTGCGAAATCGGGTTGGTGAATTGGGGGACGTTGTACACTTTGACACTTGCGGGTTGACCCTGGTAAAGTGAGCATGTTAGTGATCATCAGAACTCCATTGTATGGTATGAAAACGTACCTTGCGCTCGGGAACGAAGACGGCAACGTTGTGGCTCTGGCCAGGAGCAATGGCGAAATCGGTCACACCTTCGACTCGCAGCTTGTTCCAGACAGTTCTGAGATCGTGGCTCTCAAAGAATTGCACCTCGTTTGTCACACTGCGAGCGCAGAACTTCTCATCAGAGGTGTACTGAAGGTTCCAGCCCGTGAAGGACTTCTGGACAAATTGTCCAATGGGCTGCTTCTCGACACCTTCAGCTACCTCCTCGATCGTACGCCAAATCTTGAGGTTCTTGGTGGCATCACCAGCCTCATCCTTGGCGGGGCGTTCATAGGTGCTGAAATAGGTACCCCGAGGGGAGAAGGCGACCTCGAAGACATTAACGACGGAGACGGAAGAAAGAAGATGACCAGTGGTGGCATCGACAATACCGACGCGGTCATTGGTCGCCCAGGCGAGGTAGCGACCACAGGGCGAGTAGACACAGCAACGCAAGTTCCCTTCCGGCTTAACGAACTCAGCGAGAGGCTCGTAGACAGGCGCAGCGTCGGTGACGCCAATGGCCTTCTGGGTTCGGTAGGCAAACTGCAGAGGAGACGCCATGACTAGTCAAAGTCACAGTAGTGATCCGGGCGTTGCAGAGTGCGGGAAGATGTGGATTGAGGGAGGGGGTTTTTTGTTTTCTTTCGTAAAAACGTTTGACAGTCTTCGAATACTTGTCGGCGGGTGCGATGATGCGAGTTGGGACTGGCACACACTGGAGGCGAATCCGGCACTAATCTGTAGCTGTTGTTGAGAGAACAGCAAGACACGTGGCGGTGTGGGCTTTGAGTTGTGCTTGAGGAATCTCGTGCGTGGATGGATCGCAAGGTTGGTCAAGAAGCTCGGCGGCGAGTTGGTTGGTAGTGAAGACAGGAGAGACAAAGCGATGGTCGATCGTATTTAGCTAAAAAGCAATCGAACCAATCTGTTCCCACGTAGTCGTTGTCAACAATGACTCTGTTTTCGACTTTTCAAATTTCTCGGGTCGGACAGTCCGCAATGGTTATTCTGTTGGCAGCCGGGTTGTGGTTGCGTAGCAGAACAGAAAACGGAGCCGTCGTGGATTGTGGTGAAACTTTCGACGGTGAATAACAACAGCACGAGGGGCAGCACCAAATGGGGGTCGTAGGTGTTGTCTGGCGGGTACGCGTGCGTGCGTGCGTGCTAGAAGGACCAAGTAAAACGTTTTTATTGAGAAGAATGGAAGGGAACACGAAGTCGCCCAGAGGGATTCTGTTGACACGGGGCCAATGGGCTGACAAGGCGTGATGTTGCGGAGCGTGCAATGGGCTGGGGGAAGAAAAGGAAGGGGAGAGAAGTCAAGAGTTTGACCCTTTGGACCCAATGCTGACACTTGACTCTGGTTCGTGAATGGATTTAATTTTTTTTTTCTTATTCAGTTTGCAGCAGCTGCCACTCAGATGTACAGAGAGCCGCACGGACATTTACAGGTGACTATGCAAACTTATGCACTGCTTGTGCTATAAATATGCTTCTCTGTACTACTAGCTTCTCGTTATGCTCTCCTCGGGGCCCCTAGGGATCTCCGCAGGGCCCAGGGCTATTTTAGCCCCCACTTCAACTGCCTGCTGGCGTGCATGTTAGTACCCTTTATCACATGCACACATGCACTTACATGATTCCAAGTCAGTCTTTAATGTTTCTATTCCATCAATGACATGTCAGGAAGGAAACCAACCGGCCAATTAATAGCGCGACATGTTCAAATATAAAATACCATGATTGACAACAGCCAATCCTTTCTCGGACACTTGCTGCTGAGTATCATGTATGTACTCTGTACTGTATGTTGAATAATTTATGGTAGCCATAAGTGTGCGAACAATCTTGTAAAGACGATTTGTATTCAATGAAAGGAACACCAAACAAATTTCAAAGATTCATATAATGTCTCATTATTATGAAGTCTATGTCTACAGGAGCGCAGAACGTGCTGCCCAAATACGAACAAGTTCTCTGACTTATCCAAGAAGAAATGAAAATTGAGTAGGGCAGAGTCCAAGAGAGTGCACTCATTGATTCCAAACCCTTACCAATAGTGCACCAGACGAAAAACTGCTTTGAAAGATGCAGAAGTTATTTGGCTTGGCGGCATATATCTTCTATGCATTGAGGACGTATTGAATGTCATCCAAAAAGGTAGCACCGCCAAGGCCCGGGTTCGTCGCTCTGTCAAGAAAGTTGGTCGTGAATCGGACGCTGTCGAGATTCTGCCAAGTGTTGTCGAGAATGATTTGCGTCATGTTCGAGGTCAGACGACTGGAGGGGCGGAATCCAAGCTGGTAACCCGTGACTCTCTGGCCGTTGCGGTAGCCAGCAATGGTGATGTCGCAGTTGCCAGCCAGGTTGCCGAGAATGCAGCCATAGTAGAATGACTGCAGGTTGAATGTGCCAGTAGAACCACTGTACTTGCTGGTGATGTAGGGGTAGTTGTCGCTGAATCTGTCGAGCTTGCCATATGCCAGCACGTTGGGGGCAGAATGAGCGCTGACGGCCTGGAGGGGGCCCCCTTTGTCGTATACCTCAGCTAGGCCTACAGTAGATCGTGTATTGTCAGTAGTGAACCTGAACTACTCCATCGACGAAGTATCTACATACCCATCCCCTTGTAGAAAAGACCCTTGGAAGGACCAAAGCTCGCGTTCACCAGGTTCAGTCTGACGCCCACGAGTCCGGCGTCGAAGTTGTTCACTGCGGCCGTGACGAGCGTCGCAAGAGCGAGCGTTAGAGCAGCGAAAAACTTCATCTTGACAGTAGAGGCTTATATGTTGACAATTTATTCAAGATTGAAATGCAATGGTCTAATGGAAGCTGATGAACGAGAGACTAAGAAGTTGAAGAATGATACTGAAATTCTTTTTCTGAAAACCTGAAATCCTCATTCAGTATTTATAGTAGCACAGCAGTCCATATACGCGTATCAATTTATCATGTTGAGGCAATAAGTAGGTAGTATCGTACGAATGATTGCTTTTTAAGGTTGCAACATATTGAATCTTATACTATCCAAGCAGTGACCCTGAAACAGTTGAGCCATGTGCTCCGAGTTACACAAAATCTCCACATGTCTCACTTGGACGATGTCTTTTCTGTTGATCCATCCCATTGACTTTCTCGACGGAATAAAGTGTCTTCAGTTGAAGCCAATTCCGTTGAATCCCCGGACGAGGCCTTCCATAAAGCTTCTCTCCGAAGTTTCCGATGCGTTTCGGCAGGCAGTCTAGATTGAGACAATCAAGGTCCATAGAGATCTGGCTAGGAAATATGCAGCTCGCGGTTCTGCGACTACATAAGGTTTTGGACGACTTGTTGCTAGTTTATGGGGAGTGGTATGGCAAGTCGATAATTTGCTTAAATGTAAGCACTTAGTTCTTAGTATCTATGAATCAGTAGGGCACTGTTACTCCAACGGCAACCTCGTCAATTCACAACATAGCAAAAAGTGTGCGTACCTCAATCCCCGACGACACAAGTCATATTTATTGATGTGATGATTTATAGCGATCTACGCGCTTTCCGGACTCGTCGTGGTCTAGGCAACGGTAACAATAACAACAAAACAATTGTATTTCTAAGCGAACAAGGCCGCATAGCGGGAGCATAAATCCAAAGCTGGGATTAGGAATATGACCCGCCATGACGATAGGATGACAGCCTCCGCGCCCATGTATCTTGCATGCCGTCAGGGCCTCAGAAGATACGAGGCCATTTATGCCTCGAGGGATCAGCTCTGGAAGTGTTCTATTGACACTACGAAACTTCTTGCCGAGCCGCGCCTCTGAAAGTCCACTAACCTAGGACCACAGTCCACTGATCACGCGACCATCTGTGGAACCCAAGCATCACGAGCCGTGTTCTCCTCTTTCGAGATTTTGGTCACCAAATTCCCAGACGGTAAGTTGCATGGCAACTTAGTTTTTCCATTATTATCGAATCATGGCGCATGGAACTCAGTATCGGAATCTCGCCGAGCATGTAAGAACCTCTACCCGTGCATCCGAGGTCAGAAAAGTAACATCAGCATTTGCAGCCATGTTCTCGGCCGATTCCTTCGGTTTTTGAATCATGAAAGCATTCCAGCCCAGTCTTATATTCTGTGCCCAGGTTCTCCACCAGCTCTTTGGCCGAGAATATGCAATCATGAACACCAATTCCCCTGTAAGAGCTTCCAGCTACGCGTAGCCGTCCGTGATAAAGGTCAAGGAGACTGCGATGAAAATGCCCCAACCTCTCGCAGTGCCCGACCGTGTACTGAGGTATGGCGCCGACACTCAACTTTGCCAGCGCGATCACAGGTACCTCGGTGATGCCCAAGTGTCGCTGCAGGACCGACCGAGCCATGGAAATGCCTTGGCTCTCGGTGGGAAGTTGACTCTGATACTTATCTGCCCACCAGTGGCCGCCCAAGATGACTGTAATCTTTGTGCCCGTCGCCGAAGAGGAGCCAATATCCTGGCCAGGCGTGGCATCGGAATCAAAGACGATCCCCAATGCCTGTTCAGGATTCCAGTGCAGCGGAACTGATCTGGGAATTAGGTATCCAAAGCCTCGATAGGGATGATTCATTGAAGGTTTGCCATAGCAAAGGGTCACGACCATAACCGTCACAGCTGGCGCCTCAATCTTGGAGAAGCACTTCTGGTCTGGGAGGAGTTCGAGTAGTTGTCTCAATGCTATCGTAGCAATAACACAATTGTACGGTGCCGATTTTTCTCCCTGAAAATCCTTCAGCATTGAGTGTCATGATGGTTCAAATAGTAGAGGCTTTACAAAAAAGACTCCAAGTGAGTACATCACCTTGGTTGTGGTGAGGCGATGCTGGGGGTATTTCGGATCGCCCATGTGTGGAACATGTGCCAATGATATGATAGATGTCGAACTCACTTACCTCGGTTTGAATCTCGAGTGTCTCCGAATTGATACGGACTACGCGCTCGTTTTTTCTGATATGAACATTGGGTAGCCGCTGAAGTGATTCATAAAGAGCACGAGTCAATGACTCTATGCCATCTCGGAAGCTGAAGACACTAGCGTGACACAACCTCTTCTGAAGATCCTCGTATAGGCCGAGTGATGCTCCGAAAGGCTTGAGATAGCCTTGAGATGTTGATGATTGCCGTTGCATCCAAGTCGGTTGACCTCGAGCCTTTTGTGAGTCATTTGCAAACATCATTGCTCTCAACACTCCTCCAAGTCCACGTAATGGTCCGAGATCTTTTCTGGTCTGTTCAGCTTGCTCTTCGAGTCTCCACATCCTAGGCATCAACGCTTTCATGCTCAGATTGTCAATATCTCCGGCGTACAATCCATGTGTAATGGCCGATATGAAGTTATTGGCGATATCCGGGCCCCATCGGCGCGTCACAAACTGCCCAATCGAGTCATCTTTCAGACCCTCTGGTCTCCGCGCCGTAATCACATCACGGATAACACCAGAGACGAGATTGGAAAACAGAGGCTCCGTGGCGGCGAGCCATGCATAGCGAGCCAATCGACGAAGACCAAGTGTTGGCGGTGCCGGCACCGGAACAATGGAAGTGTTGAATGCTGGAAGGCTCACAAGATGTCTCGGGTACATGATGTAACGGTTCTCAGCAATCTGTGAGCTTGAGGGCACCGTCAGAACCTCGGACGCTAATCCGAGACTGTTGATCTGTATCATGAATGAAACTTAGCAAGTGTACTCATGCCGTTTGCAAGACAACGGGAACCACATGGAAAAGTGAAATTGACTCGGCTCGACTTACAAGCTCATATGTCACTGATGCTCGGTCAGCATTGGCTCGTAGAGTCCTAGGTCCTCTTTCGCACAAGAAACTGATATCATGGTCCCTGCCCGGAATACGTGCGGTAACTCGAGTGGATTCGATGGCGCCCCCGACGCGCGAAGAGGCTTCGTAAAGTGTGATGCTCGCGGTTGGAAACTTATGAGCGGCAAAATAGGCAGTTGTCAGCCCAGTGATGCCGCCACCAATGACAGCAATGTTGTCGGACGAGACTCGCCCATGTGTAGCAAGACAAAGACGCCGAACAGAGTAGTGCGACGGGCCGGATAGTCTTGCTAAGGTCTCTGTACGTAGCGAGTAGGTGTTTCTGTAACATGAGTGAAATATATATGCTGCCATTGCTGTATCGTAGTCAATCCTGTTAGAGCTTGGTAAAGATTTTGCTTCCGGTTTTTGTGTTTGGGGTCAGGAGGACAAGAGAAGCCGGAAAGCCTGAGATCAACCAAGAAAGATATGATAAATCGTTCAAAACCTTTCCTTTATCGTAGTTCTGAAAATTCCAACAATGGAGCCATGGATATCCAAGCACTGATAAAAGTAATGATAGAGACACAAGGCGTCACAAAACCGAGATTATTAACATTACGACCCAATTTGTCGTATAGCGTCGTGTTACATCATACAGTCCCTGTAATTGCCCGTCTACCTGTCTTAATGTTCCCGCTCTCGGGTGACTTGACCGAGGGGATTGTCCCAAGGTGGCGGTAACATCAGTACTCCGTGACAGCTTGACACCCGGCAAATTCAAAATGAAGTTGTTTCATTATAACACAGTCATTGAAGTTATCATAGCCAAAAAATTGATATATATATATATATATATATAAAGATTTCATTTTCCAAGACCATCAATCCACTCAAGGAAGACAGTACCAGATTCCCGTCGGCCTCGCAGTCTTCTCTTCAAACTTTTAAATCTACATTATGAGATCCTCTAGGTACACCATCATGTATTGCTGTGCTGTCAGCAGTGCCAACATAGTCAGGGCACCAACGCCATTGGCGACATTGACACTCACGATTCCCACGCAGGGGACAGCCTTCTCCGCGACCGTCCCAGGCTGCGACGCTGACGGCACGTCTGTCGACCCCTTTGCCGTCGTCGGTATTCCCAACGGGACCTTTTACCCGGGGACGCAGACGTACTATGTCCCCCCGCAGGTGACTCCGCAGTCGAGCACCTTTGCAAACTACCAGCTCAACGCGACCGAGGTGATTGAAATCATCCCGCTCGAGGGGACTTGCGCGCCGTTCGCCCCCTCCGAGACCGCCACGGGAAGCGAGCCCGCCGGGTCCGAACCCACCGGCGGGCCCGATTCGGGCAATCCAGAAGACGCCTGCCCCCTCGAGGGATGCTCCAAGCTGGTCAATCAAGGCGCGCGCAAGATCATCGACGCCTTGAACCAGGTCACGATTCTCTCGCAAAACCTGCAGGCGGCGGCAAGATCGATAGGGCTCAAGCGGGATACCAACACGCGCCTGGTGGCTCGGGCCTCCCTCACTGACCTTTTGCAAGGTCTTCGTAGCGTGCCGCCCTCGCTCACATTGCTGATCCCTTACATTCAGTGTGTATTACCTCATAGACAAGAGCTGAATTCCCCCCTGAGGTTCCACGATACTAATATTAGCACTTTCTTCTCAGAAACACTCCACCCATCCCCCCAGGGTGTGACTCGGACACGATTGTGATTGCCCTCATCGAATTTGTACGCGTTCACCAGGCCTTGTTGCAGATCCTCATTGGGAGATCGAGTCTCCTGTCTTCCGGATCGTCAGGTTTCCCCGGCTTCGGGGGCAGCAAAGCCGACATGGACGCTCTACGAGAAGAGTTCAAGGAATACCTGGGCGACGAGTCTGCTGCTGTGGCACAGGTCGGGACGCAAGAGAAATTCCCCAACCCCATTGGCGCCATCATCGCCGGTCTGCTGCGGGCCATTGAGACCATCGTCGACAACATCGCCTTTGGCTTGATTGGGCTCATCCCCACGCGCGACGAGTGCTTGCGACAGCAAAAGTTTACTATTGATGGGACGCTGAATGACGCCATTGCAGCCTACTCCAGCTAAGACAAAGTTGGTCCTAGACGAGAACTCGCCCCCCGACGCTTCACTTCTGATCGTTCTTTTCAAAATATCGGCCGCGAGGAGGTCTGCTGATTGGTTTTATCGTGGCGTTTTATGCTCTGAAAATGAGCAATTCGGATTTTGGTGCTGTTTTGATCCAGTCACTCGCTTTCGTCGTGCAGGGAACCAAGTAATGGGATACGGCAAAAGAGGAATTTCTATATCAGTCACTATCACTTGATCACCGTTTTAGTAGAGCATAGTGTATTGATGGTCATCAAGTCACTGGTCCTGGGGAGCCATCTAGTTTGTCGCAAATGTGATGATTATTCTTAAGTGCATGGTATCTATCTATATGAACCTGAATAGAAAGTCCTCAAAACCCAGATTCTTTAGGCATTCAAGACGCTTGTAAAATTATTAACATTATCCTTCATTCATTTCCCTTCTTCAAATTCATGAATTTCAAACGCGCGCTCAGCCCGACTTTTTCAGGCAATGAGGCTGTCTGTTTCTTGCAATTTCTATGCAAAACCTATGAGCGTACCGTTGTCGTCTCATGGTCCGTGGTAGTTGTCGTGGTCGTAACGGTTGCTGTTTCCTTTACTGTAACGGTGACCGGCCCAGCGAGCGTCGTCGACGACGTCCGTCCCTTGGCACCACCATTTGGATTGATTGTGGCACTTGGATCGCCGCCATTTCTGGATGAGGTCTTTGTGGACTGGTGAATGGGGATGACTTCCAAACCAGTTGGTGTTGTGTATAGAGAAGTAGACGTTATCAGCGTGCTCGATTGCTCAGTTGCCGTGGTTGAGCTGGTTGCATCTGTAATATGAGTGCTTGTGCTGGTAGACATTTGCCCAGATTGCGACTCTCGAGAACGAGTCTTTGTCGTCAAAGTGGTTGATACAGCTACTGATGAAGTCTCTGTAGCAAGCGGTGCCGAGCTGGTAGACTCGACGACCGATGAGCTGACAGTGACAACAATCTGGCTTGTAACTGTCGTATGCGGGGGTATGATGGTGACTGTTACTTCGTTTGAGCCGCTACTATTCTGGGAAGTGACGGTACTGCTCTCTGACGCAGCCGCACTAGACGACGCGACTGTGCTTGTCAAGGTACTCGAAGAACCGGCGGTGGTAGTAGCAGTGGTACCAAGGATACCCGCTGCCACAGCTGGGTCATGACATCCAATTTGAACGCCAGCAGTGGTATTCATGGGCAGCGCGTAACACTGTGTGCTCCCAGTACATTTGGTGATTGAGAATGCGCCAGCAGCTGTGCATTCGCCGATGTCGCCTTCAATGCAGGCTGCTTGACCCTGTTGACAGGCGGACTCCAATGTCAAAGACCGAAAGACGCTGTTGTACTGGATAGCTTCTGCGAGGTTTGCCGCAAGCACATCAGCAGCTACTGTGGTACTCGTGGATGGAACACTCGTGATCACAGTCGGCACATTTGTGTTGATGGCTCCAGTCGGAGTGATCGCGGCAGACGAACTCAATGAGTCGGAAGATTGCGTAGAGACGAGCGAAGATGATGAAGAGCTAGCTGTCGACACAGTACTGGTCGTAGGCGCACTACTGGTCGTGGGCGCACTACTTTCACTGCTCGATGATCCTGCCGCCGCCTTGGACGAAGATGCAGTTTTGGACGTGAGTGAGGCTGAACTCAATGTATTCGACGACGCGATAGCACTGCTTCCAACGCTTGATGTAATGAAGGGCGCCACCGACACCGATGTCGCCGGGTAACTCGAAGCTGAACCCACGCCAGTAGATTCTGTGACGAAGCCGCTCTTGGTACTAGTAGCAGGCACCGAGGAACTCGAGGGCTGACTTGAGGCTCTGCTACTGCTTGAAATGCTGCCCTCGGATACTGTAGCAGCTGTACTGGAGCTCAGTGCAGCACTAGAAGTGGTAAGCGTGATTGGAATAGTCAGACTTGACGTCAAAGGCAGCTCTAGTGAGCTCGAAAGGAGTAGCGATGAAGAGCTGCTCGGGACAGATGATGTGGAATAGACGGAAGAAGTGTCCACCAAGCTGGTAGATGAGGTCTCTGTTTGAGTTGGGAATCCATGTAGACTGGTGTCGATGAGGGTGAATTCTCTAGAGACGGACGTCCTTGTTGACTCTGCAAGATCTGAGAAAAGTTGACTGGATGTGCTGTCTTGTATGGCCGAGACGACCGACGGTACACTAGAGCTAGCACTTGCCGTTGACGGGCTGAACGACGATGATATTGTGCTAGATCCAGACTCGGCAGCCAAGGCGGCGGACTCTTGCACCGTGGTTGACGCAAGTGTCGACGGCAGATTCGAGGAAAGTAGACTCGAAACAATAGAAGAAGTTGAAGCATCGAGTAGCGTCGATGATATAGCAGTGCTTGACTGCGCGGGGCCGTCAGTCTCTCCTACTATAGTTGAGGACGGGACAGCAGACGTGGCCGTCAATGTTGCAGCAGATGGCACAACTGATGCTAGAGTAGAATCGGCGCTGTATGATACCGACGAGGCAACATTCGATACATCTCGCTTGACCCTGTCTCATGTTAGCTGCAGTCGAGACATTATAGATCGGCAATGTATACCTCTGCCCACGTCTCCGGGAGATGGCCGAGGAGGCCCCCGTAAACAGAAGGATATTGAGAATGATGGATATTTGCATTTTGTCGATCTTTTCAGAATGGAGAAAGTTGAGACGATGGGATATGACAGAGAAAAGGGATCAACACGATGAACGTGGTTTTTCTTTTTTTTGGTGGGTCAGGATTAAGATGTGTCCAGCACTCTGGGGAAAACTCTAGAGGCACGACATATTACCAAGATACGTGCCACAAAAGAGGGAGATCTGGTCAAAGAGATACCGGCTCTCAATTGGACCACGACAATGACTTGAAGTGTTGATAACACGGCAGCCGACACAATACAGAGACAAAGGAAAGGGTATAGGCGCGGGATGTCGACAGAGAAAAAGAGAACAGAGACAAGACGCGACTAGGCGTGGTACAGAAAGGCCAGGCGCCTACCCTCTTGTATGAAACACACAGCCACTGCTGTTGGGCAAAATGACCTGCATTACAACCTGGTGGGCATCGGCTAGAACCGATCGATCTTGGTTGTATGAATGATTCTACGATGCGAATCACTTGTGGCCAGTGCAAAAGAGAGACCCAACCCATTGCGTTAGCCTAGTCAGCTGCAAAGGCCTTGGTGACTTCGTTTCATGCGCTGTTGCCCAGGATCATTGGGTCCCAGGCGCCGGCCGCAAGGCAGCTCTGGGCCTCGGAAAAAGTCAGTCGTGGTCCTTTGTCGTAATGAGAGCAATTCGACAACATCGCACATAGTGGTTCTGAGTGAGTGGAGTGTATAGACTGACATGGCTCGATTTAAGCGCCCCACGGCCATGGGCAATCCCTTGGACTGAAGTTTCCAAGAGCAGCAAATTCAGGCGCGCGTCAAGATATAATTGGCAGAAGTGATTTCCGGGGCATCTGCTTAGGGAAGCCCTCAGCCAATCGCCCCGGCCGCGCTAAGGCAACCTGTAGCCCCGGGCCCTAGAGTTGGTCACCCCACTAAAAGTCGGGCTCTAGAGGCTCGCATTGCATCTGTGCTAGAGATGAAGGGACGATACCCTGGATACCTGCCTCCTATATTCTGTCAATGCTGTCTGTCTTCCCACGCTTAAGGTTCTGCAGGGGAGTGCCGAGGCAGGTGCTGAAGATATCTAGGTGCATTGTGGACCTCCTGCACTGCTGTCGACAGCTGATGAACTTCCATGTCGCCATATTCCGTTTCTTTGGTGCAAATGCCGCTCGCATGCTTGGGTACCTTGCCAGCTCGCCTGGGGAGGTATATAATCCCCCGCGTCGCCCGCTTCTAATCAACGCCAGAGGCAGTGGAGCTGCTCGACCTCAGTACTTGCGCAACCATGAATTTATTGGGTATCTTTCAGCTGCAAAGGTAGCCATTGCTCAGCATGGCCTCACCATGCAATTGCACTCGCACTCTGCACTACTTACCAAGCTTGATCGTGCTGGCAGAGGTCCTCGTTCAAGATTCGTTCTTCAGTTGGTCATGATCTCGGCAATACGTACGTAGCAGCCGTCTACCTAGACCTGGGACTGGACGCCAAAAACGCGGGGTGCTTGACCGCATTCATCTCAGCTCCTATTGTATCCCGGTGCCCAGTAGGGATACCTAGAATCGAGCACCAAATATCCGTACGTACAGATTATTGCGGCAGACAGACGGTCTGATAAGCGATAAACACAACCATGCAGACCTACCAGCTACCTGATTTAGGTACTTTCCTACCAGGGTATCGCGGCGTTTGATGCTTGTCACGTCTGTCTCGATTGCACTTCTTCAAGGTAGACATGAGCTGAGGTAGAAGAGGTAACCCGGGCATCATAAAATGTCTTAGCCACATTGAGCTATAGGCGCAATCATATCCTTGGAAGTCAACCAAGGCTCGAATTGCGCCGTCCAACCTCCCTACGCGTCCTTATCTTGAGGGTTTTCATAAAGTTGCCAGTGCATGTCTTGTAGAAACTCACTTCTTCTTCTTTTGTGAATCTTGTCGCGTTGAGACCAGACAGAACTTGCGCGCTCGTCATCGCAAGCAGATCAAGTACGAAACCATTGCACAGGTCATCGAATGTGTCTGTGTTACCGTACTCTATTCTCTAGATAGACATCATTCATCTGTGTTCGACCCCGCTATCGTCACCAATCCGCGCAACCAAGGCCTGGCACTCATGTTTCTAGATTTGGTCATATTGTCGTTGTCGCAATCATAATGCCGTCCATTTCAGAAGAGCCGCGAGGGGTCAGCGCCATTGAGGAGAAGACTGATGTGCCCTATAATGTCGGCGAAAGTGCGCATGATGGTTTGGTCCCTATCACGGGAAACGCCGACCAGCTTCAGCGACACTTGGGAAACCGCCAGATCCAGCTCATCGCCATCGGTGGCACCATTGGCACCGCCCTCTTTGTCAGCATCGGGGGAGGACTGATGGAGGGAGGTCCCGGGAGTCTTTTCATCGCCTTTACTTTGTATTCCTGCCTGCTCGGTCTAGTCAACAATTGCCTCGCCGAGATGGTTGTGTATATGCCAGTCTCGGGATCCTTTGTGCGAATGGCTGGCAAGTGGGTAGACGAGTCTTTCGGGTTCATGGCCGGTTGGAACTTTTTCCTCTACGAGGCTTGCCTGATTCCCTTTGAAATATCCGCCTTGAATCTGGTTTTGACCTTCTGGAGAGATGATATACCTGCCGGTGCCGTCTGCGCTGCCTGCATCGTTCTATACGGGTAAGAACTACTCGCCTATCTCCTGATGCATTCGAAATTCCGTGCTGACATGAGAAAACAGCGTCTTCAATGTTGTGGCAGTGAAATACTATGGCGAGGCCGAGTTTTGGCTATCGTCTGGCAAATTACTCCTCATCATTATGCTGTTTTGCTTTACATTCATTACAATGGTTGGCGGCAATCCGCAGCACGATACCTTTGGCTTCAGATACTGGAACGAGCCAGGAGCTTTTGCTGAATACGTAACGACTGGAACTCTTGGCCGATTTGAAGGCTTCCTCGGTGCACTCTTTTCGGCCGCCTTCACGATTGTCGGGCCCGAATATCTGGCCATGGTTGCCGGCGAGACCGAGAGACCCCGTACGTATCTCAAGCAGGGCTTCAAGACCATGTACTGGCGGTTTGGTGCCTTTTTCATCCTCGGTGCGCTCTGTGTCGGCATCATCCTGCCGTACAATGACCCGACTCTGCAAAATGCTGGCACAGGAACAGCCAACGGTAGCCCCTACGTTATTGCGATGCAAAACATGGGCATCAAAGTTTTCCCACACATTGTCAATGCCTTGATGGTGACCAGCATCTTCTCGGCCGGCAATGCTTACACCTACTGCGCCATGAGATCACTATATAGCTTGGCTCTGGAGGGCCAAGCTCCCAAGATCTTCGCCAAGTGTACAAGACAGGGCATCCCCATATACGCCTTTGCAGTCACCATGTGTTTCCCGTTCCTTTCCTTCCTGCAGGTCTCAAACAATACGGCCCAAGTCGTGACTTGGCTAGCCAATTTGACCGAGGCAGCTCAGATTATCGACTTTATCGTCATGAGCGTGACCTATATATTCTTCTACCGAGCTCTGAAAGCTCAAGGCATTGACAGGAAAACGCTGCCCTACGTGGGATGGTGGCAACCATGGTGCGCTTATATCGGTACCGCAGGCATGACCACCATGGTTTGCATCTACGGCTACACCACCTTTCTTCCCGGCTGGTGGGACGTGGGTACATTCTTCTCGTACTATACCATGGTGTTCGTCGCGTTTGTGACGTACTTTGGTTGGAAAATTGTCAAGAGGACCAAATTCGTGCCAGCAGCGCAGGCCGACCTCATTTGGGACAAGCCCGTCATTGATGCCTACGAAAACGCCTTGACCGAACCGCCAACCACGCTGCGGGAAGAGCTTCTCATCATGAGCGGACTCAGGAAGCGAAGACTTCACGCTGGTTATCAAGATTCCGCATGAAAGGATGATTAAGCAATGATTGTCAAATGTGGACAATGACTTTTGACATATACACGCCACATAGATGGAACAGCCTTGCCAAGGACTTATCATGATAATTTCTTTATATAGTAAATGCCAATCAACTGCACGCTGAAACGCTATGAATAAGACCGAAGGACGGTGAACTCGTCGAAATTTCCAAATCAATTTTCTATTTAGCGCCATGCAGAAGCGTACCTCACCACCCAAGACAACAAGATCTGGTCGGAATACATTCCCCTTCTCTACTTTGATCCCGAAGTCGTCACCGCTCTAAACTTGTGACCAGCACCCTTACAAATGGGAGCACCAAGCTTCCTCTTGTAAATCGGCGGCTTGTGCGGAGGCCCATACTTTTCGTAGCGCACCGCCTGCCGCTGCTGCTGCTCGTAGCCGCCGTCGGCGTAGCAGGCTTCCCTGCCCCAGCGCGTGCCGGCCTCGGCGGGCTTGGGCTTGCCGTCGGGAGGGCTGTAGTTTGGATCGTCGTCTTCCTCCTCGTTCTCCTCCCACTCCTCGCCCGGCTGCTGGTCCCACTCCTTGACTACGGCGTGGTACGTCTTGTAGCACGCGCTGCACAGGCAGACGGACTGGTCGCCGGTGATCTTGCAACCGCTGTATACCATTCTTATGTCATCCGGTGTATGTGAGTAATATCGTCTTTGGAGTTAGTGGTACAGATTGATCTGGATAAGTTGTCACACTTTGTTTGGTCGTTTTGGATTGTGAAGGTTTGTAGCGATTCGATGCTGGAGCGCTGGCAATTATTATACACGAGATAGCGCTTGTTTTGGCATCATAATAACCATAAAGGCACATTGCCGCTCTTTATGTTGGCCTGGGCTTGGCCGTTTGACACTTGCCTTGTGATGAAAGTTGACATGACTAGGCAAAGGAGAAAGGTGAGAATCAATTCCTTTGTCTCTTGTACTCATGGTTTCTTTAGAATCATTGCGCTGCGTCAGCTGGGCAATGATGAAGCCGCCAAAGTATTCACCGTCAACAGCAAAGTGCCACATTATGCTCAGCCTTCTTCACCTTGATATCGTTAGCACGGCTAAGGTCCAAGTGATGCCTTGCTGGTCATATACTTACCTCATGCGGAGTTGACTCAAGGGAATAGCAGGGAAAACCCTCGGGCTAGAAGATTGGAACCTTCAATTCATCTTTATACTTTTTGCCGCCAGACAGCATGTTCACAAAATGGGAGTCTCAGCGCCAGAAAATGCTAGATTCATGTTCACGTGCCTCATAATGTCCATTACCTCCGCCGTCTAAATCTACTACCAAAGCCAGGTCCACCCTTTGCGCCATTGTTGCGCAACTTCAATCGTTTGAAGTTGGCATGCGCCATGGCATTGACCTTTTTGGCTGCCCTCTTTATGGGATTTTCCTTTTCTGTCTTTGCCACTTCCTTCTTGACGGGCTTTGGCTTCTTTGTTCGTCTCTCTTCCCCGTCATAGTCCGAGCCAGTCAACTCGGCATCTGACTCTATGTCTAGAGGATATTCACCATCGCCCATTGCCCGAGCAGCGTCAAACTGCGTCTCGGGAACCACTTCCGCATCGCCCTCCTCGATATCCGAACCAGGTTCTCCTTCGAGTGGTTGCTGTGGTCTCTTTGCACGAGTCGGTTTCATATTGACCTTTCTGGTTGTCCTCTTCTGTCCCTTCTTCTTGTATATCCGCAAGGGCAAGCCATCGCGACCCAATTCGGGCTCTGGTTCGCTATCAAGCTCACCTTCGTTGTCAAAGCCACCGAGCAGTTGGTGACTCTGACTGTCAGGCTCCAAAATATTATTCTTGGGCGCTTCTTTGGGTCTTGGAGGCTGAGATGGTGGTCCCATGCCGGCCTCATTCTCCATCTCGTGCATAGCCTCGAGTTCGTCGTCTAGTTTCTCCTCTTCCAGTTTCCTTAAGCTGGCTACGATGTTGCTGAGTCCGCGTACCAGGGGCTTTCGGGGGAGTCTGATAGGTTGCGGGGATATGTATGCTCCATTCTCGCCGACCGGCGGCATGGGCGCTCTTCTCAAGAAAGCCGGAGTTGCGAACTGAAGTTTGGTGGCAGAGCTTGGAGATCTGACATCTTGCACGTTGTTGTCTCGATTTTTGAGGGGCGTTGCAAAGCTTCCCAGCGTGCCTCGTTTCTTTGATGATTGAGGCGTTCTTCCTAGCTCAATTGCGCTCCCCGAATCCAGCTCGGCGTGCTTACGCTTACTAGGCGTTGCCTGTAGCTGGGGATGCGAGACAGCAACATCACCTGATCGTGGTCTCGAAGGTGTCTGCTCATCCAAGAGGTCAAAAAGACCGAGTATCTTTCCGTCTCTTTGTGGAGTTGGGCCTATGGAAGTTGGGACGGCTGGACTAAAGAGTCTACGAATCGATGGGGTTTCCATGCCATCGAGGAGATCGGAATTGGGCTTGGGTTTTGAAGGTGTTGCAGCAGGTCTTGTTCGCTTGGATGGGGTCTGCGTCGATGACGTGTCTGCTTTGCGTGCTTTGTTCTTATTTTCCTTTTTTGGCGGCTGTACTTTGCCATCGAGTATGTCGCGAACTTGGTTATATTTCTTGTACTTTTGGGCTGCGCCACTGTGTCAACGGAGTCCTTTCAAGGCGCAAGGAGATCGTGGTATCACGACCACCACCCAGCGAAAAGCACCGTACCTATTATCGGATTCGCCTTGATATCGTTGCGACCCGGTTTCTTGCCATCGTTCTTCTTTGCCCAGTCTCCTTCGAATTGCTTTAGTGCAGCTCGAAGCTCCTGAGCCCGCGCCTCATATTGCTGCCTTTCGGTGTCGCCCATGTCGGAAGGCGGGTATGGTCAAAGTCAATGCCGGAAATGCATAAGCAGCACATCAAAAACCTAAACGATCAAAACCGCAAAGTGTAAACAAACAATATGCTGAATGATGCTGAACAGATTGACAAAATTCTCAAATGCAAGTTGTGTAGTATGATCGACAGACTGCGTGTGGAATGCAGACAAGTTCCCATCCTTCGTTAAGAGAAACGCGAGCCATGGGTGGTGGGGTGTTTCAATGCTGAACATGGGGACCGCGTTCCCGTACCGTTGCTGCAATTAACTGAGCGCGACGCGACGCGCATCGACTAGACGTCAGATGCTTAGGTGGGGCAATAGTGGACAAACATCAGTACTGGCCCCGCCAAAGGCGCAGGTCCCGAGTTACTCAGAGGTCCCCGGGCTTTTGGGGGCGGGTTTTGGCGGACTCTTTAGTGGGCATCTTTGCTTCGGCCGTCAAGCTTCAGCGCATTGATAGTGGCGGCCGTCTACGTACGAAGTACTATGTATATCGATTGGGCTCCGTCATCCGAAATTCGTGATACCTGCCAATTCTTTAAGGTTTCGATACTGAATGCTCGCTACCCGGTTACAACTGCTTGACAACCCAGCGCACTGGAAAAAGAAAAAAACGATCCCTGTCGCATTTACCCGAGGACTGTTGAGCACCTCTGTTCTTTTCTTTTTCGTCTCTGGAAATTTTTACTTGTCTTATTCCTTTTTCCTTTCTTGCGAGCTCGGGTAGAGAGTGACCTCCTCCAGACACGTCACACAGCTAGGACAGTTAGTCAGTCCCTTGATTGCAGGGCAAAGCATTACGTTTCAATTCGTATCGAATCTGGACTCGACGGGGTTTCGGCATATGGAACGTGATGGTGGCGACGGAGCAGATGTCCAGGCCAGGGTGCTTCAACATACACTACAAGAGGTAGCCTCTAGAAGCACAGTCGATGGAAGCGCCCAAGTTGACTGCTGCGTCATCTGTCTAGATGCCATAACGGAAGCATGCGAGGCTCGCCCATGTCAGCACAGTAACTTTGATTTTGTCTGTCTCATCAACTGGCTTGAGCAGCAGCCAAAATGCCCACTCTGTAAAACCGCCGTTTCCGAAGTCCGCTATGAGTTTGATGGGCCAGACAGGAAAAGATGGAGAACTTTCGAAGTCCGCAAGACCGTCGATGCGGATCCAGTGGCGGCAACGAGTCACGGTACATCGCAGCCGCCGAATAGGAATTGGCCTTTCCGCAGAGGACGGCGGCAGCGCGAACATGTACCGCGGCACACTCTGACTGAAGATGAGGCAGTCATTCGCCGACGGCAAATCTACCGTGATGGGCTATATTCACTGCACGTCGGGACAAATCGAATCACCAGATACCGGGAGCTCACTCCTCAGCTCTTTGAACAGGATCCAGATCTTGTGTCGCGAACACGTATGTGGTTGAGAAGGGAGCTCAAGGTTTTCGAGTTCTTGCACACCCCAGCTGAAGCGCAGGGCAGCGATGATATGATGACCCGGAGGCGGGCTAACAACGCCGAGTTCTTGCTCGAGTACATTATTGCCATCTTGAAAACGGTCGACATGCAAGGAAGCCAGGGCCAGGCAGAGGATATGTTGCAGGAGTTCTTGGGTCGAGAGCACACCAGACTCTTGCTCCACGAGCTGAAAAGCTTTCTTAGAAGTCCATCTATGTCTTTGGAGGCGTGGGATGGGACGGTTCAATACCCGCCGGTCTCCTCTAGAAAGAGACGCAGTAATTCTCCAACGACTAGATCTCAAACCGTCTCGTCAGACCCTACATCGCGAGCTCGTCGTTCCAGGGACGCAGGGCTCGCCGTAGGGGGTAGTGGAGACTTCTACAGGCCCAAGTACTCGGACGCTGATCGACACGTAGGCTCTGCGCGTGGCCCGAGACCAGGCTGATCTAGCTGGCTTGGCTGGGGATCATCGTATCCATCAACTGAACGCTCACGCCTTACAAGATCTATGTGCATCTGTGAATCATTCGATGAGTCGGCTCGAGGATGAGATTTGGGGGATAATCCACGATCTTCATGAGCTGAAATACGTACGTTGGTCTGAATCATTATATCATTTCATCATAACTGACTAGACTAGAGCCTCGGATATATACACATGAAAACGTAAAAATTTGCAAATAAATCGTACAAACCCCAATAAATAACACATAGCGGCAGTGTGCTGCTCACTTGGAATGTCTCTTCGTGATATACACGGGCCAGTGTTTGGGGACGCAGATAAAGTAGGCCATCCATTCCCAATCCTTGTTTGGTTGTACTTGTTGAAACTCGTAATCTCTCATCATGGTAGCCTACATGGCTGAGTTAGCATATAAAAATGTTTTTTGCGGGTGCCCTTGGCGAGCAGACATGATCCCACTTACACCTATTTTGGAGAGTTGAATGCGAGCAATATGCTGTCCGGGGCAGGCAGCCCATCCCAATCCCCACTAGGATATAAATGTCAGCGGATGACCATCATGCGATTTTTTGCTTTTTCGGTCTTCTTTCTTTTTCTTTGGAAGCACTTACAGGACAGAAATGCTTTTCCAGCGATGCTGCATCTGGCCCCAGCCAGCGATCGGGGTTGAACTCGTCTGCATCAGGGCCCCATATTTCCTTGGACCTCATGATGACATATGGGTTGACGGACAATACGGTGCCCTCTGGGAAGAAAACACCACCAATAGTGAGGCCGCCCTTGGGCGCAACACGAGGTAAGCCCACTAAAGACAGTTGGTCAGTAATGCTTACTAAGAATGAACCTTACCATGTTTGCTGTCTGGATATAATGAAAAATTTGACATACTGGGAACAGGAGCGAATATTCTCAGCGCTTCCTTGATTGCAGCTTGCAGATATGGTAGCCTTTGTGCATCCTCATGGCTCACCACCGGATCCGTACAGTACCCTTCCTTTACGGCGGCGTCTACTTCGTCCTGGAGCCGTTTCCAGACTCTGGGTTCTCGTATGACATGATAGATCAAGCTCCTATAGGGCTCGAGTTAGTACTGGTACAGTATAGGGTCGGTCATAGGGTCGGTCATAAGTCGAGGGGCAGTGATGCTAAAACATACTGGAGACTACACGAGAGTGTATCTGATCCGGCGCCGAGGTTGCTCATGGCCGCCGCAAAAAGCCGGCCCTCATCCCACTGCAGACTGACGTCGCGGGCCTTGCCGAGGGCGCGGTACCAGTGCGCACAAATGTCGAAGCGCGCGTCGGGGTTCTCCCGGCGCTCCTCGAGGGCGCTCTTGGTGATGGCGCCGAGGTGGCCAATGGGCAGCAGCTCCATCCACGTGGTCAGCGGGTTGCAAAAGACGTAGCTGACCCAGCGGAAGAAGCCAAAGACGGTCAGGAAGAGCTCAATGGCCTCATTGTTGGCAATGGCCCCGCCAATGTCCTCGCCCTTTTCGATGAAGCCAAACGTCTTGGAAAAGGTGACCTCCCCCGTGATGTCGTACGCGGCATACGAGAAGAAGTCGCCGAGCTCCATCGGCTTGTGGTCCGTGGCCGCATGATCGAACCATCCAAAGAGGCCCCGGAGCACCTCGTCTATCTGCGATTCCGAGCGCAGGACATTGTGCTGAAGAAACCCTGGCGATAAGTATTTGGCACTATGGATCTTTTCCTTGGCATTGACGACGGATAAGGGTCCGGGAAATCGGTAGTCTGGGAAAGCGAAAACCTTATACCACTCGCCCTGTCGATCAATGGTCAGCCATAATTACCGCACAGACCTCGTGATGGTGACGGATAGGAGAGTCTGGGCCTTTGTCTAGACTCAGGGTGAATGAACGGACCTTTTGGAGTGGGGCCATGAGAACTGCTTTGGTTGCTTCAGTGTGACATACACTGATCTCATTGTGAGCAACCCTCACGAAGGGGCCTGGAATAGATGTATCATATCAGCATGGTTATAGTCGTGAGTGGGGGGAAGGACCAGCTGCGCCGAGAATACCCCCACGACCAAGCCAAGAAAGATCGTACTCACCATGTTTCTCATGTTGTTCAACGAGTGCAAGCTGCTGATCGCCCTTAATGATATGCCGGAGATGCCATAAACGAGAAAATGATGCCAGGAAAGGACCAGGCACGGAGCTGATGGAGCTGAAATATCGTCGACGTATTACAAGAAGTAGCAATATAGTACTGAGTGGAAGTAGAATTTGTACAAAAATAGATCCTCTAGCCCGTGTCTCAAAGTCTGGCAGGCTAAAGTGAACGTCGCTCAAGGAGTGACAGCCCAGAACCGAACATAATCGTGAGGTGGTGTTTGTGGACGATAACATGATTGTGATACCTGAGAAGCTCAGACGGGAACTGACTCGGAGCAAGACGGGCAATGGATAGTGGTAGGGTGAGACTATATATCAGACACTGGACCGATCTACACTAGAAGGCGGTTCTCAGAGACAAATCTAGAAAGAGGAATCCACAAAGTCAAAGGCTAATCGGCGTGATGGGGGAGCTCTGATATAAGAAACTCAAACACGTGTGTGGCTGATCTTGACCTGCCATTGGCGCGAATCGGGGGACACCATTGTTCATTGCACTAATCTTTGCTTTTGCAACCGTTCTGGGGCTGCCTGTCATTCCTTTTCACCCAAGTCGAATGACAGCTCAAGCCATGAGTGTCCTCGAACCTTTTCATATTAATTGTATCCTCTGGAAAAAGCAGATCAACACTCAACGCCAAGTCGCTATGCAGCAGGATGCAACCACCCCTGTCTGACTAGCGAGGAGACGAGCGCCCCAATGGCGCGGACACGGGAATCCCCTTTTAACCCCCGGCCTATCATTCAAAAAACCTTGCATCCGATATAATAATACTGTAGCCAAGTGAAGCCTGGCATTGGGTAAGCCCTGGAATGAGACTCCCTGCCTGTGAATGCCTCGAGTCAAGTGCCTAGATGCTCACATTTGCTTCTTGTCTCCGGCCCCACACCTCCGCTGGCCGTTTGGGGTCTGTTCGCAGAATCGCGATGGCCCGGCGCGGCGCAAGTGGAGCAAAGACAACATAAAAATGGGAATAAGAGGTGCTCGGCTCGGCTATAGTAACCATTGCCTATAGATATCACTCTTGCAATATCTAAAATCTGGGGCAATGCCTGATCTATCATTTCTGCCCAAAGATACTGTCATGTGCTTGGACTTGTACGGCCAACCCAGCTGATGCGCCGCCTCATCCTGCCGTCGAGGATCCGGATTCTCGTCACAATAATCCTCCAAATCTTGGAGAACAACTTTTCATCGATTGGTCCGTCCTTCTTCGATGTGTGCGCTTCGTTATCTCGTTGGTCCCAACACAGCTGAAACAGGATGCAACCCTGCTGTTCCCAAGAGAGGCAGCCCTGCAAATATTGATAGATCTTAGAATGACCAAGGTTTCTAATTGGCCGAGTGGGCGAGGGGTACGATGCGATCGAGAGCCTTATGCAAAAGCATCTCTAGTGACGCTCTATTCCTCCCGGAGATCGCGTATTTGGTATTCGAGACTGTCATGCTCGAGAACATGACCACCGGAGTTCATTCCGGCACTTGTGTAGAGGTTTCCCACGCTGTGGGGATGAAATGTTGTTGTTAGATTGCAATCAAGCACATGTGGTAATCCAGGCGGATTCGTCAGGCGAAAGATGCCATACCTAAATAGAAATTATTAGATTATGCAGGAATACCAAGAATATTTGTGGAGCGTAGGCTTACGAAGGATCGTCCCTTGGGGCACAGACAATGGCAATGCTTTCAGGCAACATTATTTGATATCCAGACTGTGTGTGGAGATCTCTACTGCTCATAAAACAGGTTTGAGTCGGGTGAGTATGGATCCAACCGAGTTGTATGAGGTCTTCTTGATCACAGAAGTCGAACAAGGCTCCTTCGTTCTCAGTCTCGCATGTATCGGAAGTACATCGCTGCTCTGGGATAACCAGACATCTGACGAACAGCGCATTGTTGATGCTAGTGCCGCACAAGACGCCACACATTTCCAACCCCTTTTCGGTGTTCGGTTTGGCCAGACGAAGAAAGTCCAGGCGCATCTTGGATGGCAGTATAACGCAGCGCATAGGGTCGCCATTCTCCAAGTAGGCAGCAGGTTTGAAAGTCAGGTGCTCCCGGGTCGATTGCTTTCCAGGTGCCTCCAAAGGCGCATCGAGCTCTTTGGGCGGCCGTGCGGGAGCAGCAGGTTGATGCACTTGAGGAGTCGTTTGAGGGGTCGCAAGTGGCCAGAGAGGCTCTTTGGACGGGAGTTCAGGTATTTGTTGCTGCTGCGTCGGCCACAGCTCAACGGGTACCGGACCACCCGCTTTCGGCGGCCGGGGCGGTTGCTGCGACGATTCGCGATCAGGTCTTGGTAGACTTTGATACTGAACTGGTGTCGATCTTGAGACTGATGGATATGAAAGGCTCGAATCGGCCATGCTGAGAGGCCTGTAGGTGGATTGCTCGTCTCTCTCTCTCTCAGCCCTGCTCATCCTTTGGACGTATTCATGTATATGCTGACTGTTGGGGCCATCTTGCAGGCCATGAATTGACTGCGTCTTCTGCCTAAAGACTTCTTCGTCCTCCGCTTGTGTTTTTGCTATTTCATTTGTCCAATTGTTCCAGAAGCCAGCTGTTCGCCTGCTTTGCTCCTCCTCTGCTGATATCTTCTTTGATGGGTCCTGTTGCGTCTGTTGCGATGCCCTCTTCTCTGCGTCGCGTCTGCTGAACTCCTTTTTGGCCAGGTCTACAGCTAGATCCAAATGCTCGCCAGCATCAAGTACCCGTGCTTTCGAGGATAGCGTAACGTCCATAGCGGCACGCCTTTCGGCTTTTGTTTGTTCTGGTTGCGCGTTAGATTGCGCCTTCGGTTGCGCCTTTGATTGCGCCTCCAATAGAGCTATTCTCCTTGCCTCACTCGCTTCCCAAGCGGCGTATTCGCGACTTATGATGGGCTTTATTTTTTCCAGGTTGGTGATTACGTCCTTCATACCCCTGATGGCCTCTCTATAATGTTTCTGTCCTTCTGGTGTCCTGACTTCGGGATGGCTGCGCAGATGTTTCATGATCAAGTCGGACTGCCGAAGGTATAGCATATATGCCTTTGGAAAGTTCCCTTCCAAGCGATAGCTCCTGGCCTCTCGCTCTAGGGTCTTGGCTGTGCGCAGCCATTGCTGAAGGGTCAAGGCGGTCGTAAATTGGAAATCGGCAGCTTGTTCGGATATCTCCTGGACGCTCATAGGCCGGCGGGGGGCGTCGACAACCATCTTGCCGGTAGATATTGTTTTGGGCAGACTTACAGTTGCAAGCTGCCCATTCAAGAATAGCATGAGCTAGTTTTGTAGTTGTAATACCGTGATTTGTAGGGGAACTCGGTCTTTTCGGACAAAGGAGGTGCGCGCAAACGTGCAGACTGTTGGTGGTCGTCGTGAGAGAAAGGATGGACTAGAGGCGGGTCGGTGTTGGCCACGATTGTTTTCGAGCTGGGATAACGGGGACTGGGCAGTTGAATGGATGAAAGAATGGGTGGCTGGAGGTGGTTCAGAGCTGCTGCCTTGAGAGATGAATGTCGTGTCGTCTAGAGTACCTTGAGAGCCGCATGCAGGCAGGCTGGGTGCAGCACAACAGCAACAACTCACTCCAATAAAGTATGCAGACGAATCTGCGGTATGGTATGTAGGAACGTTGTGTTGGGCGTACATTTGGGTTCAAGGCAGCCGCTTCGGTGGTAAAGAACTGATCCGACGGCGCCGTCAGGGTCCAAAGGCACCCCGCTAGGCCCCGCCATCCGCCCCAACGTCATAGTAAGCCACCCCTGTAAATAGATAGAAGTACGTAGTCCGTCCCTAGAGTGAAAGACCGTTTTGTACAAAGGATTACTTTGTGCTACACTGAAATCTGATTGCTCACCACGTAGATGTTGGGATTGTACCTTATGCTGAGTACCTCGGATATCCTAGGTTGGATTTCATGACAACCTCCAAGGGAAAAGGAGAGGTCGGCTCATGTCAGATCAATACTATCTTGACAGTGTGACAATACAGCATTGCCGCTTGCATTACACATGTTGGCCAGATAGGCCGATTCGATCTGCTCAGACCCCGAGACTAGATGCCTATTTCGGTGGCACTACTAAAGCCATAGACAAACAACATTGAACCTATATATCGGCCTGCACGACTTAGAAAAACGACGCATGGTTGAAAAGGTATACAGATCACAGCTGTACTTGAGACCTAAACTTGACTTGCTAGGCATTTTGGAATTCATCGAAGCTGATAATATTTCAGACCCCTCCAATCCTCATCTTACTCATTTCTAAATATGTCTGCCAAGTCTACGTACCTGCCCAGACATTCAAGATGAACCAACCCCTAGGCAGGTGAAGGTTGCATATTCGAAATATCGAGCTGTGATGGACGATGGTCTGACCAATTCATGTCTAGAACGACGCTGACCCAGTGCCAGTCCTATCGAGGGTTACTGTTGGATTCTTCGCAAAATCATGCCTGTGGCTTTTTCTCCCAGCAACAATAATATCAGGGCACTTGCGCTCAACCCTGCGCGGCGACCTGAGAAGGACCAGCTGCCTGCGCTGTTGACTGAGTCTGAATGATTTGCGTCTTCTTCTTCTCAATCTTGTCTTGAATATCCTTAATCTGCTTCTCCGTCCTCTCACTGAATTCAATTAGTCTCGGCGCGGTCAGTACTGTTGAGATCATTCCTCCCAAACTTACATTTCGTTGCCAATAAATTCTATGCGCCCCTTTACTGTGCTCTCAGCCTCAACCTTGTCCTGCTTCAGTAAGACTGGGCCGACCAGCTTGTAAATACTCTCCTCATCCTTGAGGTTCTCAAACTCCTGTACGTAAAGAAGATAATTAGTATTCAAGTCGTGAAACCAATGGCGAGGTATGCCAAGGCTGGAGGGCAGTCACCTTTTGGACGCCTAGGTTCTCAGTCTTCTGCGCTTGAAGCTTCTGCCTCGAGGCAACGGCTGCCTGAAGTTCTATCACGGCATGTCAGTAACTACTGCTCCTAGAATGTGGCTGCTTGGGTAGGCCACAATATAGATGTCTTACCTTGTTGCAGCTTCTGGTAGTCCTCAGAGAGGGCCTGCAGCTTTGCTTGGGCTTCAGCCATTTTCCCGATTGACCTCAAAGGGGGCTTCGTGATGTGGAATGAGTCAGAAGAGAAATGCAAGATATCGGCAAGAACTGGGCCTTGACGGAGCTCTTCAGAACCTTGGTCGTAGGCAGTCTTTGAATTTAGGGGATGAGTCTTGATTGCAACCTAGACCGATGTATAACCCGTCTTGAATCGCTGCAGGGCAACCGCTGGTGGGCAACAATTGACCCAGACAACGACTTGGATACCTGCGATAAGCCCCGCCATTCCGCGATAAGAATAGTGCGAACCTCACTCCGACCCCAAAGGCAAGGCCCCGACCCAGAACCCCCCAGTCACAACCTGGAGCCCGCAGCTGAGTGGACGTCAGTGGTCACATCAACCCAAGATCTTGCCCATCGCCAATATCGCTCGAGCGCGCGTTTGTTTTGTTGACGATCCAACCCTTCTGCCCATTCCGCGCTCATCTGTGCAAGCATTGAAGTTTTACGGCGGCCCCTGCGATCAAAGCATTACTAGTCATATTCTCTAGTATCCAGCCCTTCTCTGTTGTTGCGATAACCAAGACCGCCCATCCCAGAGCGCTCTACACGATAACCCAATACCCCTCTCCTCGACTGGCGGTCTTGATCGATCTCGGTCATCATGTCAAACACCGACTTCCTCGGCCGCGCGATAGACACGGTGCGCCGCGCCATCGACGCCGATAATGGCAATCAGTACGACAAGGCCTACCAGCTCTACTACCAGTCTCTCGAGCTGTTCATGCTGGCGCTCAAGTGGGAAAAGAACCCGAAATCCAAGGAGATGATCCGCCAAAAGACGGCCGAGTACATGGACCGCGCCGAGAAACTCAAGTCACATCTTTCCGACGCCGAAGCAAAGCGAAAGAAGCCCGGCATGGTAGGTGCTAATGGCTCCAGCACGGGCGGAACTGCTAAAGGCAAGGCCGATGGAGACGGTGAGGTGAACGAGGACAATCAGAAACTAAGAAACGCACTGGCTGGCGCCATTCTTCAAGATCGACCAAACGTCAAGTGGGATGATGTGGCAGGTTTGGAGGGTGCAAAGGAAGCATTGAAGGAAGCTGTATTGCTTCCCATCAAGTTTCCTCACCTGTTTGTAGGCAAGAGGCAACCATGGAAAGGTATCTTGCTTTACGGTCCACCAGGAACTGGTAAGAGTTATCTTGCAAAAGCGGTCGCCACAGAGGCCAAGAGTACATTTTTCAGCATATCGAGTTCCGACTTGGTGAGCAAATGGATGGGAGAAAGTGAACGGTAGGTTCAACCAGGGTCTGACCCTTGTTCAAACGGAGGCAGATCATGCTAACAATGCGCCTAGTCTGGTCAAGCAACTTTTCGCCATGGCCCGTGAGAACAAGCCATCGATTGTCTTCATTGACGAAATTGACGCTCTTTGCGGACCCAGAGGCGAAGGCGAGTCGGAAGCTTCACGCAGAATCAAGACCGAAATGCTGGTGCAGATGGACGGTGTGGGCAACGACTCGACCGGTGTGTTAGTTCTCGGCGCCACGAATATCCCCTGGCAACTCGATGCCGCTATTCGAAGACGTTTCCAGAGGCGTGTGCATATTAGTCTGCCTGATGTTGCAGCAAGAACGACAATGTTCAAGCTCGCCATCGGAGAAACGCCCACAACTCTCAAGAACGAGGACTACAGGGAGTTGGCAAAGTTGGCCGAGGGCTATTCTGGTAGCGATATCGCAATCGCTGTACAGGACGCTCTAATGCAGCCAGTGCGAAAGATTCAACAAGCTACACACTTCAAGGAGGTAAATGCCAAGCCCGTTCCGCAGCTCGCGTATCGCAAAATGCTAATTTTGTTCTGTTACAGGTCGAAAAAGATGGCGTGGTCAGAGTCACTCCATGTTCGCCTGGCGACAAGGGCGCTAAAGAGATGACCTGGGCCGATGTTGAAGGCGAGGCATTGTTGGAACCCATGGTCGACTTCAAGGACTTTGTCAAGGCTATCAAGGGTTCGCGGCCAACTGTGTCGCAGGTGGATCTTGAAAGGAATTCCGAATGGACAAAGGAGTTTGGAAGCGAAGGAAATTGACACGTCGTTCGAGAGAAGGGTCTTTTGCTCCGAGATTATCAAGAAAGCAAGAGGAACAAATACATCTCGATGTGGCATCACATTGGCGTTGGAAGGCGTTGCAGAAACATCTTTGTACCACCTTGCTTGGCTTAGCTTGGATTCCATATGATTACGTATACTTTCGAAAAGAGACTATGATCTAGTCTGTAAATTACGCAGCCGTGGACAAATCGCCCATCTCGATGAATGAACCTCTCAGTACATACGCAGTCTGGGTGGAATCGGCTCCTGTATAGACAGAGAGGGCGCACTAATGGTGCTCATCATATCTCGCTCATTCTGCAACAACTCCAATTTCTGTTGGTCACATTATGATATAGGTCAGTGACAATTCCTTGTGTTGGAGACAATAGCTCACCCGAAATCCCGATGTCAAGTTCATTGTTGTGTCAACAAATCATGCCTGAGTAGTGGAATGGACAATTTTTATAAATATGTCCCGCCACTTCTATTTACTATTGAAAGAATTTCTCAAACAAATTTCATTATAGCAAAGAGTGGACTTACGCAACAGTATTCTTGAATCTTTTCAAAATCTGAATCTGCAGCTAAAGATGGCTGGCCGGAACTTGGTGCGTGACAGTTACATGTCAAACGACAATACTGATCATTTTGCAAGCAACTTGCAAGAGCAAGGGATTGACTCAATGCAGTCAAACGCCCAAGCTATGGAAAGGCTCACGGGAGAGGTATCACAAGCCCAACGAGGCGAGCAAAGTCTATACAGGTCCCAGAGCCCCCCGCTGTTCCAAAGTACAAATTCAATGGGTGAATCTAGTGATAGCAGCCTCTCACCACCAGTGAGCTTGCGAGAGGTCACATCCTCCCGTGTTCGCATTAGTCATATTCCGCTGAACAGAACCACGAGCTCCTCAAGCACAACCTCCTTGGAGTTGAGCCCTGCTTCTCCCGGTGAGTCTATGTTCCCAAGGAGCCTCATGAGGTCACCCAGCCTCATGAAGACGGCAATGATGCGATCTGGATCATATATGAAGCGGGCTTACAACAATAAGCAGGAACAGATGGAGTCTAAGAAGAAGCTCCCACCCTGCAAGGGCCACAACACGGTCGCATGTGCGGAGCACCTGCACTGGTACGTGGGTTCGGACAAGGACATCATGCACGAGTCGGGAACGGGCGTCGCTGTTCCCGTCCTGGCACATGATGAAGCCCGTTTCGAAATGTCATCGGACGCAATGATCCAGCCCGGCGGCGAGACGCAACTCCCTCGCAGCTTTGCCTACGAGGAGCCCAAGCGACACTGGTTCTATTACTGCAAAAGCTGTCGGTTGATCTACCTCAAGGGCTCGGCAGGCAATGCCGTGAGTACCCACCCGGGCCACCTCTGCGCAGCCACCAGCGGCACCTTCAAGTACGGCGCGCGCGCCGTCGCCGTCCACGTGGACAGCACGTATGACCACGAGACGGGGCTCGCGCGGTGGAGCGTCTACTTTGGGCCCGATTCGCCCGAGAACAAGGTGCGCAGCTCGCGCAGCTTGGGCGTCGACGGCGGAAAGGCGGCCGAGATGCGGGCGCTCCGCGACGCCCTGGACGCCGTCTCGACCAGCGTCGTGGCCAGCCGCCGGGACTGTCTGAGTGGCGGCAAGGTCAAGTCCAACTGCGGCGCGTTTGTCGACGCCGCGTGTCGCTTCACCCTCGTCGTCTTCTCGCCGCTCAAGGCGGCCATGACCTTGTGTGCGGATGACTGCGGGCGGGTCCTCGAGTTTAGTGATGCGGCGAATGGGTTCTTTTACCCGGACGAGCAGCAGCAATGGGTCAGCGATCGCCTTGGCAATAGTGCGTGGCTCGAGGAGAAGAAGGGAGCCGAGCGGGCGATTGAGCACCTGGCCAAGGAAGGCGTGCAGGTCAAGTTTGCCTTTACACCGGTACAAGATTATAGCGAGAAGTGGAAGCTTTTTACTTCTGCGATATGATCACTGTCGAAGAAGCGCGATATTTTTGGATAGTGTAAGTACAATACTAACTTGTAGGCGTTCATATTTCACGACTGGATTCGCTTTGCAGGCAAACCCAAATTGCAATTAGTTTTTGAGCTTCATAAAAGCAGGTATATAGGTAGGTCATGGAAGAATTGATTCGTGAGTCACACACCATAGCATCAATCTGTCTGATCACTCATGCATGTCAAGTTCCAGTGATTGTTGTAAGGAGTGTATTCATCATACTAGAAATTCCGGACTTTCCGAACGACAATAGAAACTGCAGCACACATAACCTCATTAAGCACCAGCACATTACAAAATACTTAGTGCCTTCTCGTAACACGTTGAATCATGACAAGAGGAAATGACCAGTAGTTCACCCACTACCAATCATGTAACTAAGTTGACCCAAGTCTTGATTGTCTTTATACTGCTGTGACCGTGTAGTTGAAGTTGTCAATGAGGGTGGCGCCCAGGATGCCGACCGAGTAGGACGTGAGCATGACGACGTGGTCCAGGGCGCCCTTGGAGAACTGGGTGTTGAGCTGGGCCTTGATCATGTTGGCCGTGACGGAGATGCTCGGAGAGAAGAGGAAGGACTGGTAGGCAATGACCGTGTTCTTCTTGTCGTAGCCGACAATGGCGAGCCGGCAGTGGGTGGGCGCGGCCACGAGGGTCAGGGCGGTGCCGGCGTTGCAGCCAAAGTAGAACGAGTCGATGCTGAACGACGCCGTCTTGGAGCCCGAGTACTGGGTGGTGATGGTGGGGATGTTCTTGGTCACCTGGGTCAGGCCACCATATACTGCCACGTTGGGCTTGGAGAACGCATTGACGCCGAGGGAAATGCTTGAGCCAATCTTGGCAACATCTAAGAGAGGGAAACTGGTAAGTAGGATCGTCTTGATATGATAAAGCTTTACTTGTTACGTACTAATACCCTGCCATTGCAATGCACCGTAGTTACCGATGGCACGGAGAGTGTCAGCGCCCGCGAGAAGAGTATCAAAGGTTGCGAGTGCCTTGATCTGCTTGCCGGCTCTGGCTTCGAGATCTCTATCCTCCAGTTCAAAGCTCTCGGGCTCACGTGCTGCGAGCTGGTTCATCTCGAACTCACGAGCAACCAAGGGCATTGGCTCAGCGATGTCGCGGGGGTCGATATCGGGCAGGGGACCGGCATTGACCACAGATGCGGCCAAGAGGACCAATGCTGCAATGGATGAGAACATTTTGAAGAGAGATTTTGAGCCGGCGAGATGTTTACTATGGTGTCGGGATTGGAATGTGAAGACTTGCGTGTTGAGTGTTTGATACACCATTCCTTACCAACGACGGTAGAGGGCGTCTTATATATTCGGTTTTTCGTCTTGCTGCGTATAAGGGAATAAGGCCAATCAAGAATATCCATCTCCCGGTCATGATGACGGGAAGGTGCTACTCTGGTATAATGTCTCACGTTATACATCGAGTGAGAAGGCGAATCAAGGTATAACTGGGACATGGCACCACTTTGTTCGGCAGTCTAACGCCTCTCCCGATACTTGACACTTGTGTAGTCTCTTCGGTTCCTTTTCTGCTCCAGTGACTCAAGTCTAAGCTATGTCAACAAGGATCGTACTCATGATATGGATTGTTGAACCATTTACTGCATCATCAAGTTGCCGTGGAACTTGTGGAAGTGATCGCATGCAAACATCACATTATTTTTCAGTTCTGGTTGATTCCTTGCATCACCCAGATACCAGTTTTCGGAATACTTTACTTTTCTGCTTTCAGTAAATATGTTAGTACCGTATCTTTCATAATGTTCCTATATCCAGGGTACACTTTGCAGCTGTTTTGCTCGCAGATACATCAATGGCGGAGCGAAGACAAAAAGTATGAGTCATGAGCTTTGCATAAGTGAGTAAGCCATGCAACCCGTCACTGTGGTTTAGGTTGACTAGACTGCTCCAGTGTCACCTATAATGCCTTTGGCGTCTAGATTGCCGGGGAATCTTCAACTGGTGCCTTGGTTTCTTGCAGGAAGCCCGGATCGCTTCCATGCATCCAACAAAATACAGGCAAAGTGCAATGCAGATTTTCTTTTTCGAGATGGGAATTTTTGCCAGAGTTTTGCCACTGGCCAGACATGTCTCATTTATATGTATGACGGTCAGACGGTTCAGCGGCAGGCAACAACGCATTGCCAGAAATTCTTCACGTCTCGTGATCGTATAGCAGTCAATTGAAGACATTTTTAGTCCTTAGACTACGAAACTCTGGATCCCTGGGCCCGTCTTTGGCACAGAATAGGCGCCTCCGACTTGCTCGGCATTTCATATATTGCTTCTTTGTTCTTTGAATTTCTTTTAGTCTTCTTTTGCTGGAAAGAGACTACTTGACGGTGGAAGCAATCTCACATGTTAGCAAATGCGCATTGAATTGCAGTATCATCAGACCTCGTCATGGGCGGAGGACATTGCTCAATCAATTGGAATGAGTATCAATTATGAAAAAGGAGACATCCAGAACAGGAGAAAAAAAAGGTATTTGTACACCATAAATAACATACACCAAATGGGTCGCCCATCCAAATGCCTTTAATACGAATTACCATAACAGTTGATTGTTGAAAACGTGACTGTCTGCGTTGGCCGTATATCCATTATCCAGTCAATGTTTCCAGTAGCCTCGGCGACCAGGATTAGCTGCCGTTGCAGAAGCGAGCCCGAGAATTTGGGAAAAGGAACTATCTTGTGTTTCATGAGTTTCGCAACGGCGCAAACCTTCCGAGGCTGTGTGCTGCCAACCAACTTAAAGTTTCCGGCCGAGGTGAGATACCTTTCCCGCCAGACTGGATAGGCATGAGCTGAGTCGAAACATTGCCAAGTATTGGGTTCTCCATTCTTTACCATCCAACCATTGGAAGTTCTTGCTCGCCTGTTATGTAGTTAAGTCGCTCGCTTTGTTCAGCCCAGCTATACCAAGCTGCCGGATCTTTTCTGCCGCCGCGACAGAGGTAGTATAGGCTTTTCTTTTCAAGCTGCCGTCCTCCGACGCGTGTTCCTTGTTCCATTCGAGCACCTCCGAAACCATTCCGTCGAGCGTCGTTATGACGCCGCGGTATCCTAACCCACCTTGCTTGAGGGGTTTGGATATCTCTACGTTATTGGAAGACACCAAATGCGTGCATATAGAGAACAGGCCTGGTTTCAGGTATCTTATGTCTCCCGATAACCTTGGGAGAAATCTTGCGACAAACGGCATCTTGTACGGTAGCAGGGAATACCACTCCAAAAAGTGTGATAGCACGAACATGAGAACCGGCTCAACCGGAATATCCAAAAACGGGTGAATTGACAGAGTCTTGACTGCCATGTAAAGGTCTTTGTACCTGATTGGCGGGTTCGGATCTGTTACGCAGTATGGTCTCCCGGCTTGAGGCGCATGTCTCGTTGTCAAGGCGGCCTCATGGTGAAGATGGGCAACCGCAACGTTGGCGCCGTGAACGAAACTTTGGACAATGTGATGGGCCCATCTGTTTCGGGTATCAGCTCAACTGCTTCAGCTTCTTTCTCTTCGGTTCCGTAGTTGTGGTTTGCGCTGGGCTGGGCTAGGCTTGGGGTGCTTTTTTGACTCACGTTGGTAAGACAGATCTAGCTAGAGGGTCTCCAACCGTATTGTCTGTGGGGTTACCATATACCCCATTGACTGGACGAATGCAACCAGTCTGGAAATCGTCCGTACTCGCTTCGCAGACGATGCGCTCAGCTGCCGCCTTGGAGGCGGGATAGTTACCGAAAAACTCGCCATGTGGTCGCAGCGGCCTGGAGAAGTCTCGCTCGTCCAGCACCTGCCAGAAATTTCGAGGCGAGCGCGCCCATGGTGCGACCCAAGGCTTCACTGGCCGTACGGCGATGGACCCAGACGAGGTCGAACTGAATATGTCGGCGCCGGCCTCCTTGGCGAGCTCCAAGACATTCCTCGTGCCGTGAACGTTTACCGCCTCCGGAAACCCATACAAGAGCTGCGACCTGTCCGACGGAATGATGACAGCCGCAGTGTGAAATACTGTTAGTGGAAGGCTAGCTACTGACGGACGCCACGGCTTGCTCAGGGCTGCCTTGATAGAAGCCCGAGACGTGATATCCGTACGCACGAAATCGACTTCGGTCGCGGGGCCAGTGAGCATGTCGCTTCTCTCGGCTTCTCTAATGTCGAGGATCCGGATGCTCTCGGGTGGTTGACCCCGCGCAAGCAGTTGCAAGACGATGAATCCGCCGACAAGGCCTGCTTACGATATCATTGTTAGGAGCATCTATCTTATGATTGGTTCAGATCGTGGACGTCACCATTTCCTCCTGTCACTACATAGCGACGCTGTTGTCGGCCTGGTAATTGACCAGGGTAGTCTATAGACTCTCTGCTGAGTCTCTCATAAGTTTTCTTGAGTAGCTCTGGCGTCCATGGTAAACCCGCGAGCTTCCGGATCTCGTCCGGAGTACCCTTTAATAGTTGGTTAATTCGGAAAAGGTATAGGAAAATGAGACCAGCCAATATATAAATCGCTGGGCGCACCACGTCAGCTGCTTGTATTGCGTCCATGATGAATGCAACCAATAGCCAGCCCATCGAGGGATGCAAGTAACGTGTCAGACTCAAACATTTTACAGAGAGCGAAATTACCAATGTTTGCTACATGACCGCACAGAGTCACTCTCGCCAAACTCCAAATCGCCAGATTAGTCAGAGTAACTTCCTTGCACATTTCCCAGGTGGGAATAGTGCAACTCGCGAGGATTACCGAATGATCCATGAATCATCCGATCAAGCCGAGTGTGAATGGCCAGTCCAGCCGTGACGCGTTATGTTACGCGATGCGATGCGACAGTGGATTTCACAAGGATAAAGGTGCTTTGTTAGACCTGCTTTTGATTTTCAGCCGATTTAATCTATATATGGCTACACACGTGGGGGTATAGGATCCTGGGCGAGGATCGGTCTGTATTCCATTCCAATTTATACATTTTGTTACACAATGCTTGATAAAAACATAAACATTTCTCTCTCGTTCTTTATGGAGATCTGGCGATCTTTGAGCGAGCCCGCATCTTGGGGCCAAAGAAGTATACGACATAAATAAGAGCCACCAGGCCAAAGGACACGAAGCCAAGAGTGGCCATTGCCCATTTGCTGCTCATATTCTCGAACATGGCAATACCTGTAATAAGTTTGTTAGTCTCGGGTTCATCCTTTCGACCGTTGATTGATGCATTTAAAGTAACTTACCAGCATGGGCGAAGCCAGCAGCGATAACGAACGAGGGGATCAGGAACGCGGCAATGGCGGATCCAGCGACGGTCGTGTAGGCATCGGTGATGTAGTTCAACATACTGAGCCACAGCAGGGGGTCGCAGAAGCCGAGAACACCACCGGCGACGACGGGAGACCAGAACGAGGTGTTACCGTCGCAGGTGAAGGCGAACCAGAGAAGGGAAACAGGGAACAGCCAGACGGTGACGAGCGACGTGAGGAAACGAGCCTCGGGGCGACCGACACCACCGTTCTTGAGGCGGTCGCGCTTGAAGAGCCAGGTCTGGACAGGGATGAACATGAACATGACCACGACACCAACAACAAAGTTGAGGTAGGTCAAGTCGGCACCAATGTAGGACAGACCGTTGTTGACAACAAACACATCAAAGACTCCGTCCAGGTAAAGGAACAGGAGACCGTAGGCGAAACCGTTGTAAATACCGAGCAGGGTGACCATAGGTTCGGTCACCATGATGCGGAGTGCCATCAGGGTAACGAACTTGATCTCCTTGAAGACATTGACCTTCTCCTCGAGAACAGCAATCTCCTCGGGCTCGTCAAGGTGACGCTTCTTGACCTCATTGCGGATAACGATGCTGGGCAGCGTCTCGGGGATGAAGCACATGATCACGACGAATGCAGCAGCAATAATGACGCTATTTTTAATGGTCAGCACGACTATAACCTTGAAAGCGCACTATTTTGTGCATCAAGTATAAAGACTCACTTGATCCAGAAGATCCAGGGCAGGCCCATGTTGACATTGTCTGCAATCCATTCTCCGACAGGAGATCCGATACTGGGTCCAATGTTGGCAGAGGCAACGAAAAGCGCCATGGGCTGGCCAGCGCCATCTTCACTGCCAAACAGATCCGCAATGGTTCCTGCGACATTGCACAAGGCTACACTTCCAGTTGTTCCGCTAAGGAATTGGAAGATGATGAGCATGGGCAAGTTGAGGGGCAGCGCACAGCCAATGTTGACCAGGGCGTAGAAGAAGATTGCGACGACATAGACCCATTTGCGGCCACCAATATCACTGCATTAAAATGGTTAGCATTAACCCCGCGAAAAAAAGAGGCCCTTGCTGCCACGAATTTGCCCACGAAATCAATCGCAAGCAAATACGCCTATACGCCTATAGGGACTATAATTGCTGGTTTTTGCAAAATAAATCACATACGATAGAGGTCCGAGGAAGACGGGTCCTACGGCGGTTCCCAAGATGAACATGCTCTGTCCGAGAGCGACAATTTGCGTGTTGGAGACATTGAACTTCTCCTCAATCAAGAACTCGGCGCTCACATACGTCGTACTCGTCAGAGTAACAAACGTCTGCAGCATACAGTAAATGATCGTGATGCCCCATTTCTTCCACAGAGGCCAGTGGGTAGGGTGGCCAGGCTCGCTGGTCGTGATCCTGCGCAAGGCTGCGAGCGCAATGTCCTCGTCGCTGTAATTGTCTCCGGCCGTCTGGTACTTGGCCTTCTCCCCCTCGGCGACCTCCTTGGGCCTGTCGGTAGTAGATGCTGCGTCCATGGCTTGCTGCGCACAGGGTATTGGTGAAACTGGACAGGACTGTGGGAGTGAAAAAAAGGGTAGCTGTAGGCGGCGTCCGGTCGTCCGTGCCGTTGTTTGTGGCAGACTTTCGCTGACCTCCGAAGGAAAGAAACACGACTGAACCAAGGAAACGGGTCAATAAAGGAAAATTTTAGTCATGGCAGCATCAGTGTTCAAATATGGTCGCGACGGGTGGGTTCGTGATTTCAAGTCGCGCCGATTCTATCAGCGGCCCCACCGGCCTGACTGGCTTTATTAGGTACACGTTTGGTCGATCCAGACCCAAGGGCATAAACTAGAATACAAATCCCAGACAATGGCCGTGATAGGAAGCCGGCATCAGACGAGGGAGGGAGATAAGAAGAAAGAGCGCTGCCCATTCTAATTCGATCGAAAGCGTCGCGTCACGGACCAGCCGCCGCACACACGGCCTGGCTAGTCGGTTTGGCTAGGCATGTACACTATGCGTGGGGGAAGGGGAGATTGGCTGTTGGATGGATGCTGCATGCTTGTTGGCAGGGCATAACGATGGGATGGGATGAGGGAATAGGTAGTGCAGCATGCATGGTCTCGAGTTCAGCTCTGCTCCCTGGACTACGTCCCGTTCTAGGTGGAAAGATAGCGGCGAGGATAGCCTCTCTACATGCAGGCGAATCGGATTCTGGAAGCGAGCCGTGAACCGACTCCTGCAGACGTTTACGCAGGACTTATTGCCTGCAGAGTGCCTTGCTAGTCATTAGACCGGACGTGGGATCCAGCCATCCGGACCATTTTCCCTCGTTTTGAGCACAACGTCGCGTGCGCGTTGGTCATTGAAAGCCAAAAAGATGGATCTCGTTTGTGAAGGGTTTTTACAATGGCGTGGGATTTGGTTCCGGGCGTCCCCGAGCAGCCGGAACACTGGGTCCTGGTTCGAGATTTGAGTGGGCTCAAGGGTCTCGTTAAGAAAAGTCTTCGGCCTCTAGTTTGTCATGCAGGTAACGAGAGGGGTGGGTGGCTGTTACATAAAGACCAAGAGAGGTTCTACTGTATTGATTCTTTGCTCATGACTACAGAATTGGATGATCCTTTCAAATGATAGACTGTGAATTGCCTCTTGCGACATTCAATATGATGACTGCCAAGCCGTGGCAATTGAGATCGTCCCGCATTCCCGTTATTGCTTGTTTCTCGCTTGGCGACTTGGCTGCAGAAGCCGGAGACATTTTCCCCGTTCGCCAAGCCAGCCACCGGCAGATTTGGCAGAGCGTAGAGGCTTGTCTGTGTGTAGTTTTTGCTGCTTCCCGAGCAAAACACTCTTGGCGCACGGCATTCAGCTAACCAGGTTATGTGCAACTGTTATGTACTGTTGCAAGGACACAATCGATTCTCGCTCTACGGGCGTCTTCTTTGGTGCGGTTTTACTTACTCAGCGGACACTGTCGCTCCCTGATGTGATGAATCTGTCTGCCTCCCTCTCGATCCTTCACATCCGTCACCTCGCCCATTTCGCGTGGTATCGTTTCGGAAATGGGTTATTGGAGAGTCATTTATTAGTTCCATGCTTTCGCTAAGGCCGGCGCTACATTACGTGGTGCTATGTGTCTACCGAGGCCGTCTTGCGGGTACCTCGTGTGGTGAGATGATCCGTTCAGGGTTAGCATCTTGTAGCTTGCGGCAGCTACTCCAGAAATAGGACTGTCGCCGGCTACCTGGAGGATTGGGGGAGTCAACGGGCGCCGCCGACGTCCTATCAGGTGGCGCTCAACGCTGCTGATGACGACGACGATGCTCTTGTTCAAAGCATTGATTCAGCAAACGTCGATTGATATAGTCAAACCTCCTAATTCGATGGAATATTGTCTTCAGATAGCTCAAACGTTATCTTGGCAGTAGAGCACTAATTTGCCTGGTTTTGGTGCACTGCCCAATTGATCAACCACGTCAACGACGGGAACACACGCAATGGATCCTTCAAAATGTCGTCGCACTTGCTAATACTCCTGAGTCAGATCAATATACAATCGTACTACCGCATCCGAGACCATCCGCGCACGCGAAAACGCGCTTATTCATGGACCTCAAACCGGCCCTCTATCGACCTCGGCTGTTGCTCGTGTGCACAACTATAGTCTAGAGTATCTCGCACAACACTACCAGATCTCACCATTGTTGCAAAGATGATGGGCGCATCCTTCAGTGTCATCTTGCTGGACGTATTGCTTTGTTCGATATCAATGCGGACACGTCATATTGACCAGTTCACCGCGGACATTTGAATATATGGTCGCAGAAAAGGGAGCGGCTGCCTATGTCGAAGTTCCCCTCTTGCCGTATTCTCTATACCGAATCATTGGGTGAATTCTCATGCCAGTGTTGTCATCGTCAAGCTAGCTCGGCGCACGAGAACTCGCAACCGATGCTGAAGGCCAAAGACCAATGTTGCTATTCAGGGATACCAGTCGTATCACCGTGGGGTCACCACAGCGCATCACTCAGACTGTCGTCAACGCTGATTCTCCAACACGAAAGTGGTCTCACAGGGAATCAATGTACGGAAAAGGAAAAGCAGAGACCCTCAGGCAAAGTTCCATTGCTGTTTGACGTAGCCGGACTGTAAAAGAATCTTCCAGTGGTCGGGCCTTCACTCGGATTGTATTTAGGGATACTCGATTGACATAAGAGCACACAGTAGGTAATGCAAGAATGGTATCATCTATCAGCCTCGTCCGATCGCCGACCGTGCATTGTTTACTCATTGCCTTCAAATGTCTCGAAATATGAAAACGACCAACAAATGCCTACATGACCCTAGGGAGACGAATACCGATACGGGAAATGTTATCCGGCATCGGACTTTGAAGAGACACAATATGAAGGCGCAATGCGCAATGTCAACACATTCTTGAAGCGTTGACAACAGTCACATTTCATGCATTTATTCCTCCCTCACTGAACTCAGGGGTTCTATTGTTCGTAGATTGCAGGCTCAAAGGATTGTACCAGGATTCTATTGTATCACCATGCGCGTCGTCGTTTTTGGGGCTTCTGGCGTCCAAGGTGTGCTATGAAATCATCCAACGTTACCTCTATGAAGATGCAAAGCTCACACAAACAGGTGCTGCCCAAGTCGCGGCCTTGTCCCGTGCAGGACATGATCCCGTCGCTGTGAGCCGCAACCCAAAGCCCCTTGATATCGATGGAAAGTCCATTGAGACATTCGCCCTTGACTTTGACAATGCTCGGGGGCTTGACCAAGTCTTGGAGAAGGGAGAGATCATCTTTTTGAATCTCCCTTCGACGTCATTCCAGACAAGCGAGCCCGTCATTGCGGCAGCCAAGAAAATTGGGGAGGCTGCCATCAAGGCAAGCAATGTGCGTCTGATCGTTTTCAATACGAGCATGCCCGTGCCCGACGAGTCAAAGGACATTCGGGCTCAGGACGATCGTCGAGAAATGAGGCGGCTACTTCGCGCGACCGGCATCCCCGTCATATCGATTCAGCCCGTCGTATTCCTCGAGAACTTGCTCGAGGGATGGGCCAGGCCGGCTCTGGTGGAGAGAGACACGATCGTCTATTGCCACCAGGAGAGTCTCGAGGTCTCGTGGATCTGTCACCACGATATTGCGCAGTTCATGATGGCAGCAATGGAGCGCCCCGGCCTCGCAGGGCGCAATTTTGCCGTGGCCGGCCCCGAAACTGTCTGCCTGCCACAACTGACGGAGAAGCTGTCCCGGGCCTGGAACCGACCGCTCCAGTACGAAAGCCAAACGATCGACGACTTTTGTGAAAAGATCAGCCAGGCAATGAAGGACAGGTCCAGCCTTGACCTTGATCGCGTGGTCAGCGACATGCGCAAGGCCTATACCTACTATCGTGAGAGTAATGAGTTCAAGCCTGACATGACAGAAGTACTCAAAGAGCTTACCGTCAAGCTTACCGCCATAGAAGAGTGGGCGAGGCTGCATCCATTGCCACCACGTTCATAAACGTTGATCGCTGCGATTCATCCATGGACAGCTAACGCCGAAGGTTGTTGGATAGTCTGGTCACGACCTTATTATTATGGCACATGTCGAATTTCGGGACGATTGCCATGATAACAGCGATATTTTGTAAAGCCAAGAGATAATCCAAGAGCTTATATGAAAGACTGATGTCCGCTCACAGTTTCAAGAAGTGAGTGTTCAAGGCCGTGCTATTGCCCCGTACTGAAACGAACCATGTTGGATTTCTACAACTACTGACGAGTATGGATGGGGTGACGACAAACGGTACTCGATGCCCTGGGCGGTCTCGTCTCTCGGTCCACACGCACTACGTGGCCGACAGATCTGATCAAGGTTACAAAGGGTCATACATAACCCCAGGCCACACCTTCACTCATCTTGCCGACGCATACATACATAGTATATGTCTAAGTTTGGCTGATCTGGTCTCTACAACGAGCCATCTTTGTCGTTAGAAGCCATTACTTTCCATTGGAACATGCTCCAACCCCCGAAATTTATCGGTACAGGCACATGCTGTGATTGTTCAACATTGCCGCCATGAGGTGCAGGACTGTCACACCGACTTCTCACGCGGTCACTTTTCATCATGCGAACATGGAGGCCAGGCCTGCCCAATGGAAGCAAGTCTAAAATCATGGCAGAATACTTCTCGTTGCAAGTCCTTCCATGGCCTGGTTTGCCTGGGGAATTGGGTCGCTCTTTAACCCGGGTGATCACTACCAGATATTGCTAACCGAACAACCAAAATGCGCTTTTCCTAATCTCTGTTCAGCTTCGAGCTCGCGTATGCAAGCTATCACAAAGATATTGGTTTCTTGCATAGAAATGGCTTTAGCGAAGGCTGGGGCTGACGTGGAAGGTATTTCTGCTCTATGATAGTGATCGTCTATGCAAGTGTCAATAGGAGCCCAGCTCTACCTGATGAGGAAGATCATGCGATAGCGATTGGGGCTGGGTCCTGCACGTCGATCCTTTTGCGCCCTGCGTTGGCCAAATGAGAAGCGTCAATCGAAGTGGGAATGTATGCAAGGAGCAGAATCTGTAAGAAGAGGTGCAATAAATTTCAGCAGGGCCACTTATTCTGCTCGCTTAGTTGGCGGTCACCGCCCCAAGCATCTGTGCGGCGTTGGGCTCTAACGTGCCAAGCTACTAGGTTAACGCCGGATACAACTACATTGTAACAAGTATGAGCTGCTGGTAGAAATCAAGGGTAATAGAATGTCACTATTCCCGAGGGGACACGAGCAACCAGGAAAGTGAGAGCTGGCATAAGACATGGCAGATCCCCTATTTATTTCTTTGTCTGTGGTTAGTATTCGACTGCCTACAAAGTCACATCAACCAAACAATTTGATCAATTCAAACTTCCCCTATACAATCGCATATCATACAAAAAACCTCAAGAAGAAGACATCATGATCGAGAACAACGTAAACATGAACCCTTCCACGTCGCCAAATAATGTCACAGACCCGTCTTTGGGGGTGAAAGATACTGTAGTTGATCATGGCGATGACGCTAGGCCAATTTCGCAAAGGATTCTCGATGAAAAGACCGGAAATGAGGGGAGTAAAGGCGAGGCAGAAATGCGCAACTCCTTTACGGAAGCCAAAAAAAAAAACCTTCTGTGTGCTGCTAGGAATACCAAAAACCATAATGTCGCAGTGGACCTCCTCAAGAGTGGACTCAAAAAGTCTAGGGGTCAATTGCCCAAAGACTCAGAACATTGGAGTGCGATTGAATGGGCGACTTACGCAAAAAATCCTGAGGCACTCTGGCTCCTCATAGCCAGCTCCCCACAAAGCAAAGAGACCAAGAAAGCCCTCGGTCATGTGGGAAGTCAGGCTGACGGCTTCTCGGAGTCGTCTGACGACATGGCAAAGCCGAATCGTGACAACGAAGAATTGATACGAAGCATTCTCAGCAATCCACCCACTGGCATCATATGCGATGTCTGCAAAGAATATGACCTGCCCAAGTCTGGGGGTGGATTACCTTCTTTGGGAGATTACAAAGCTGCAGTTATTCGGTTCTACAAGGAAAAGGAGCAATTGTACAGGATTATCAAATCTCAGAGTATCGAAGAGACCATATACGATCAAGGACCGAAGAAGATAATGGAAGATGTGGAAGTTGCGATGACAAATCTCGCGAAAAAGCTCAAAAAAAGGCAGATCGGGCAAAACATCACAGATCTAAACTTTGAGGCCTCGAGCTCAACGCTCACGTGGGTTCATTTGCCTGCGACAAATGTAAGTGCTGATTCTTGTACACCTGTATCACGGATGCTTTGACTGACATTATGAAGATGACCTGGATGGATGTAAGTTTTTCTCGACGAACCCCGTTTAAACCTTAGGTCCTTACGAGCTTCCAGGATCTACTGCAGAGAATCATGAAAGATGAAGAAAAGTCTGGAGACGAGTTCAACCAACCCAAGTCTTTCTTCAAAGACAGTTGGATCCAAATATCGGACAGTATCTCTTCATCTAGGATAATGAGGCCTCGATTTACTTGGCGCGACACGAACGGGAATAGCAGTCAGGGTGAAGAACCAAAGGGGCAAACGGCTGTTGGACAGGTTTCGATCGAAAATAAGAAGAAAGAAGGGACGGTAGAAACCCCTGTGACAGAAACCTCTGTGACAGAAACCTCTGTGACAGAAACCCCTGTGACAGAACCCCCTGTGGCCAGAACCCCCGTGGCAGAAATCCCTGTGGCAGAACGCCTTGCAACAGCTATCTACGTGAGTTTGCGCCCGTTTCAACATTTCCCGCAAACGTCTCACAGTGGTTGCAGATGCCATACTTTTCATATGCTTTTCAATGTTGCGAAGCAAACCTCAACGAGAAGCATTCCGAGAAACTTGTCAAATCCCAACACCAATTCGGATTGACGACTACGAACACCAAAGAACCAACATTACCACGAGGCCCTGCAACCGCACCACCAGAAGCTGGCAAATCGGAACAGGATAGGCAACGCGAATACGCAGATACTCTCTCTGAGAAACGGAAGCAGTATGAGACGTTGCTCGACCAGTATAAGGAAAAGGTCATTCATGGATCTTCGACTCTTGACGAATCGTACTACCACATTGCAGACGACGACGAAGAATCTCAAGAAGACAGGAAAAGGCGCAACGAGACACAAGTGATGACTCGCAGCTGGCTGAAGGAGCAAGCGCTTGGACTATATTGGCCCTTGATACGAGCCAATCAGCTTTGGATTTGGACCATCGACGACAGTATGCTATTGAAACAGTTTTGCTGATCTTGCTAACTAACATACATATAGAATGGCTGATATCTGCATCCTCTCATCCGATTGATGATAGTGAGAATGAACTTTTGAATGGGATACTCGAACTGCTCGAGAAGCAGGGAGAGTCTGGTGGGAGCGGTTTGCAGCCATCTTCTGCTTCTGAGATGAGTGAACTGATTGTCAATTATTGCGTCGAGTCTTACGAGAGGAAGCCGAGGAACACTCATGAGGAAAGGCCAAAGAATTGCGACTTGGATGATTTGTCTATACGTCAGGCATTTTCGAAATCCATCAACTCAATTGTTTGCTTACCTGTCTCTGAAAGGGAGGCGTGCGGTCTAACATCTCTTAGGCGAGAGACGAAACGAATCTGTTCGAGCATTGTGGTGAACTGAAAAAAGAATCATCGTCTTTCACAGATCAGAGCGAGAATATTCAAGGCTCTTGGCTAGACAAGAAGCTCACAGATGCCAATATCGAGGCAGAAAGTCTGTCCGGCAAGGTCAAAGACATTCTAGATGAATTGAATATCCTTGAATCGACGGCCCAGTATCAGCAAAACGTCCAGAGATCGTTGAAGGCAATGAAGATGGCGAAGAAGCAAGAACTTCAGAGGGCAATAAAAGTAATGAAGAAGGATGACGTTCTAGAGACGGACCTCACCGCAACCTACGTTATCAACGACATCAAGCGCTTAGACAGCGTTGCAAATAGAGTTCATGGAGCAGTGAGTTTTCTTGTATCCCGGAGTTACTGATCCTAACGGAAAGCTTTTCCTTAGATCAACACAATACTTTCTCTTCAGCAGAGCGAGGTCGCCAACCTGCAAGCAAGGCTATCTCTACAGCAGGCAAAGTTCTCTATCAAGCAGACAGAGTTCTCCATAAAGCAGGCAGCGGACTCGGCTAAGCAAAACAGGGTGCTCATGGTCTTTACGGTGGTGACCATCGTCTTTGTTAGTCCTTCAGAGCCGTACCGTCATTCTTTTTAAGCGTCCCTGGCTGACTTGATCTAGTTACCATTATCCTTTTTGACTTCCTTCTTTGCTTTGGATGTCTCTTCATTTCAGGTCCCGCCTTGGATAGTTGGTGTTATTTGTGAGTTCTCTAGTAGTGTTCTAATGTAAATTTGCTAACGATACGCCTCTCAGTCTCGGTATCCATCGCATTTGTCGTTCCAACAGTCATTCTCGCTTTCATACCGCCACGAAGCATATTAAGGTTTGCAGTTAATTTCCTGAGGAGTATCGCTACGGAGACTATTAGATTCATTTGCTATATGCTTAAGTTTCTCGAGACCGCAAAAAAAACGCGAACAGGCAATGGTGGATCCAATCCAGACCCAGAGAAGGGCCTTGTGCAGAATGGTGGCCCTACCCAAAGGTTAATAAGATTGCAGCCTGGTGCATGATCAAGCAGTGCAGCATATGAATTACCGGGTGGCTACGTTAAAATCGGTGTCCTTTATAGTCCTTTAGATTGACCTCGAAATATTCATCCAGGATGGAGACATCTCGGGGCACAGCGTTTTCCTAGGTAAGGTTATCAGATGCTGCCATTCCCAAAAGTCGCTGTTTTGGGATTCACCTCGATGAATAGCTGCCAGCATTTGACTTCCTCCGGTACTTCTGCGATGCCTATGGGTGTGGGGTGGCACTGGATGTACGATGGAATGCCGCCGGGCCAATATTTCGCGTGATCGGTCATTGTAGTGGCGGCCCCTAAACAGCGCGTCGTAGGGGTCATGTTTAAATCAATATACATTGCCAAAACTCTGCGATGGAACATTGATCTTGGGATGGGTTTCGCCCAAACGTTGGTGAGGTGAGCACAGATTAGGTCCATCAAGTAGATACCTAAATCGCCTACAGCAGCGGGAGGTTGTGTGGGGCTGGAAGCCACCCCAACCCTTCTAACTGAGAGCTCCTCAGGCTTTCTGTAAAAAGATTGCCTCTCAAATAAAAATGCTTCTCGGCCCCCCCCCCCCCCCCCCCCCCCCCCCCTCCCATAAGCATACCACTGCAAAACCACTATAAAATATTAACCAAAATAACCAGCTCATTCTCTGCATTCTTATAGATCTGCAAGCCCGTGACTCCGTGCAATATAAGTCGTGTATTTAACTCTTTCAATTATTGGAAGGAAAGATAAATCAAGTGTTTTATCGTTTTACCAATTATTAATAGTTCGTGTTAGTAAACGTTAGATGAGTTATAGTGGCTTTGCAGGGGGTAAAGATTGCTTTTGAAATAAGAATGCTTCCGCTCTTAGGAAGCATAAATAAACGCTGAAAGGCTTCCCACCCCCAAGCCCTGGAGCAACACTTTTGTTATTCCTCTCGCAATTCCCAGGTTTTGTCAGGCCAGCCCGCAGCGTCAAAGAGGGCTCGTCCTCAACGCTGAAGAGCAGTAAAATAATGGTTCGGCTTTAACATTATGCACATCGTTACAAGAGATTGACAAGTACGTAGCACATTACAAAATCACTCAAAGGAATGTGTGTGGCCTGGTCCTAGACTCCTAGGTTATGGAGTCGAGGGTCGGTATACCCTCGGTGATTCTAGTCTCCTCGTCGCCAATGGCCATGTTTCCGAAACATCAATCAAGATCACTGAGGATTAAGCCATATCCTTCCACAAGGTGCCCCTAGGTGAGAAGACCAAGCTAGGGCCGTGGTGATCAGCAATCAGAGCATCGTACAGCTGGAATTCGTCTACGCGAGTCCGGCTGCTCGACTGGGGATCACCACCACCCAGCTGCCCGGCTTCGCCCGCGGCCTTTTGAAAATCAAAATACCAGAGCGTCTTGGCCATCACCAGGCTCATTTCCATATACGCCATGCCCTTGCCCAGACACGACGCCGAGCCCACCGCAAAGGGGATAAAGGCGGACCGCATAGTGGCCATGCTATCGGAGCCCTCCTCACCGGCCAGCCAGCGCTCGGGGCGAAAGGCCCACGGCTCCGGAAAGTACTCTTCATTATGCATCAGGCAGTACGAGTTGACGCCGACATAGGTGCCGCGGGGGATGACGTGTCCGTCGACGACAAAAGGCGGTTCGTTCGACTTGGACTTGGGGTCCTCTTCGCGCCACGTCGTAATGGTGGTTGATGGCGCCATGCGCAGCGACTCGTCAATGACGGCGCGCAGGTAGGTGCAGCCCGATAGCTCCGGCCCGCTCTTGATGGACGCACTGTCAGGGAACGCAACGCGGACCTCGGCGGCCAGGCGCCTGTAGACGTCTTGGTGCCGGGAGAGGTAGAAGAAGATTGCGCTAATCGCAGTTGATGTAGTCAAGCCACCTGTTGTAGCAGGGTCAATATCTGTTCGGAAAAAAAAAATCCTCATTACCTTTCTGTAGGGGCAATGTAGAGACAACTCACCCGCGGGAATGATAAAGGTAGCCTCGCCCCAGACCTCGCCCATTTCGTGCGGGGGTATCTCTTGGTCGGCATCAAAATCCTCTGCGACAATGGAGTAGATATCATGTCTCGCGTGCTTGGGCAGATCGACGCGTCTACTAATGATACCGAAGAGAGCATTGCGCCAGGCGTGGAAGTTTCTCCTACTTTCTGGAAGAATCTCAATGATCTTGTGCATAAGGGCAAGACTGGGCCACGCCACTGCTGATGGTCAGCGATTGCGCTTATCGCCATAAGATGGAGGAAATAGGGCGAGAGGATGTGCAATGCGTACTATAGACATTGGCAAGTCCGAGGAGGCTGGTCATGATGCTGGGCAGGACGCGATTCGTCGGCTGCGTCTGCGTACCGAGCGACTGTCCAAACCCGATCTGGCCGGCAACGTCGGTGGTTAGGCGCCCGCAGAGGGGCGACATGTCGACGGGTTTGGTGCCGGCCATGTGAAGCTGACGCAAGAAAATGTCAATTTCGCCGTGCATGGCCGGCTCAAAGGAGCGCAGGGCGCGATCCGACAGGAGCCGCCCATAGATCTTGCGCTTTTGTTGGTGGCGGTGCCGATCCATTGTGCCGAAGACATTGTGCTCCGTCTCATATTGGGTCTGTAAATAGAGGCGTGCTTTGGTAATTCGAGGGTGGAGGTATATTTCTGACTATACGGTAAGCACCTTTCCGGCTTGATTACGATGATGCTATAGTGGTGTTTCATACCCTGAAGTGCTGTGAGTGTGTTGAAGACCAATCGATCTGGGCCCTGTCTGTAAACGGGGCCGTATTTCTTCAAATCCCGATATGTGGCAATATGAAGATTCCTCTGAGCCGCATAGTAGGCTCCGTACGCATTAGAAAATCTCCCGAGGAGCGGCCCGGGAACCTTGCGCAACGGGTCGAAGGCGAGACGGTAGATAACGACGGAGAGTATCTGAGCGTTATCAGCAACTACTCAGACGCGAAAAGGCTATTCAAGGAGCAGGTATCCATACTAGAGGCAAGAAGACGGAGGCAGCATATTTTGCCAGAGGCAAAGCCGCATCGATAAGACCCATGACTGGAGGACGTTGCGTGGCGATAAAGCCGGCAGAGAGCCGTTTCTCGATAGACCTGGTGTTGGATGAAGAACGGGGAATGGATGAGCTTCTACATCAAGTATCATACAGCGAAAGGGCGGGTTTTGTTATTTAGCAGCAGACAAACACAAAGCTCCAGGTGGTGCCTGGCTCAGCTGACATGGCCTGGCGTTGAGTCCAAACATCGAATCCAACTGTCTGGGCAGCGGCGGTTTATTCAACACCCCAAGCCGGGTGTTCATGTACGCGGCGTTATGGTCGCATATATCCTTACTGTTACCCGAACGAAAGTTTGAACATCTCAAAAGTAGAAATCAGAGCATGATGTGTGGCGCGGAGCTGCTGCTTGTGCGTACATCTTCCTTGCGGGGAAGAGAATCAGTCCCATTGCGGCACAGCAGCAGGATGGTTGCAAGGTCATATCATGCCGCCGGTTTTGTATGCCACACGTCCGTAAACGAGGTTCTTCACAGGTGCTTTCTAGACAAACTCAATTCTATGGAATCCGAGTTCTTGGCCCGTGATGGGCACCTCACCATTGTGCGTTTGACGCTGGAAGCCGATCTAGATGCGAAACGCCAAGCTCGCATACATCCATACCTCCCGAACGAGGCATGGCAATCAGGTCCGTCACTCGTCCTCGAAGTCGGTGCTCCTGGATTGCTCGATACGCTTCGATTCAGAGAAGACATGGAGTTCCGAGCTCCGCCCAAGCCTTACGAGCTCGAGGCCAAGGCGGAGGCATGACCAGTCAGCTTCCGGGATATCTTTATTGCCCATGGCCGCCTGATACGCGAGGATCTGGGCGTTGAGTGTGCGGGCACCATAACGATATGAATCTCACGAAAGCGGTCATTGCGTCACTAATATTAGCGAATTGGTCAGCGATTGTACAATTGGTCTGAACACCCTGTCGTTACGAAGAGAATCAAATAATCCGAAGTCAAAGTCCTAGCTGGACGGTACACAGGCATTTCACGGCTTTCGATTCGCACAACATTGCGTTTTGCACAAGACGACCTTCTCTCTGAGTCGTGAGACTTTGTTCTTCGTAGAAGACATCTGTTACGAAATCGGGCAAGGCAGAAGGTGGGCTCGGGCATACATTTTACGTTGCCTGTTCATGCCAGTCAATCGAAGCGCGTCTACCGATTTCATCTCCAGCGAGCACAAGAGGGCCAGGTCTGCGACATTATGCGACGCACAAAGCTTCTCATCTGCCTAGGAACTGATAGCACCAAACGAATGTATATTTTTATGCTATAGGACTAATTGAGCTGGGATGAGGTGACAAGTGAGATGACAAATGAAATCCAGACTTTTCCATGGGTTCTCTCTAGTGGTAAACCACAAACAAGCGTCCCACACGCATCACATCTAGAGCTGACTTCCAGCCTACTGAGCCTGCTTCAAGAGTCTCACAGGCATGAGGAGCTGGCAATCATATTTGCCTCCAAAATGTATGACATGCGCGCCTTTATTGGGGCTCTCGGGTGTCGTTGTGCGCTGCTCATTGACATAAGCTGGGTTTGATTCAATCGGTCCGCCGAGCTCGATCTTGGCCACCTCATGTCCGGGCATGTAGGTACCACCATCTGCGGGGACTGGTATAATTGCTGTGCCAAAGCCCATATCAAATGACGAGGGCGCAATGGTTGCTGGAGTGATAGTCAAACCAAGAGTCTCGCCCTTGTGGAATCTTGTGCCAGTTGGCCAGAGACCAACATCTACTGCAACGATCTCTCCGCCTCTGAGTGGCTCGTCACGATCAAAAGTCTGATGCGGCTCGTATGGGGTACTGCGCTGCTTGTCGAGGTGCCGACGAGAAACGCGCAAGTTATTCGTCGTGGACAGTACCGATGAACTCGCGGAACCGTTTTGTTGAGGGTACGGGTTGCCATTGGCGTCCAGCTTCGCGACGGCAATAGTTAGATCCATATCGTCCGAGCCGATGGCCTCTACCCACAAGCGTACTTTCGTATAGCCGACAATGTCCATGCCCTGGGGCACTGTGTAGGTGAACTTGAGACCGGTACTATTCACTGCGTATGATGCACTTGCCGCGACCTTTGAGAGTGTCGATGATAGAGACGAATTAGTTTGAAGGTACAGCGTCTTTGGCTCATTCCCCGACGGTGGCCAAGTGCTTTCCGTCTGATTGACGATATCTTCATGACCAGGATCGAGCACCGAGACCCGAATCTGCGGTGTCGAATCCCAATCGTTGTTGTTGCCTTTCAGAAACCGATCGAAAAATCGAGTGAGCTCTTGAACGCTCTCCGGCTCGTAGAAGTCGTTCCATTCTGATGAATTGTGGACACGAAGCCATTTTGATTCAGATGATATGCGCCTAAACCCTTCGAACGTACCATAAGTATGGATCGCATTGGTGTAGCTAGCAACGATATATGCCGGAACTGTGATCTTTTCGAGTTGTGCTATCTTATCGGTCCAGTACGGCGTGATTAACTTCTCGCTTTCTATCATTCGTGGTTGGTCCTCGGCAAATCCAGTGCCCGCAAAAGTGGTGAGGATAGCTTCTGAAAATCCCGTTTGCGGTATGCCGCCGCGAAGGTCGATTTCACGATAAAGATCAGAGAAGCCCTCCCAAGGGGCGATAGCTGCCAAGTGAGGAGGCTGTTCAGCGGCAATAAACCACTGCGAGGCAGCAAGCCATGAGTTGCCCGCGAAGGCAACCTTTCCAGAGCACCATGACTGGGCTGCTGCCCACTCCACGTAGTCGTAGCCGTCTTCGGCAAGCTGACGGCCCCAGTAAGTAATGTTGCCCTTCGAGGTGTACGCTCCGCGCGTATCCGGGTTCAGAATCACGTAACCTTGAGCAACCCAATATGCCGGGTCAGGAGCTTCGAATTTCTGAAGCTCCGAGACCGCTGAAAGTGGAATCCCAGAGCGATTCGCGGCATCATCCAGCCATGACCCGCCAATCTCCTTACCATAAGGGCTCCAGGCGATAATCGTTGGGGCTTTAGATACGTTGACAGGGCGGAAGATGTCGGTATAAATGATTGTTCCGTCGCGGAGGGTGACCGGAACGTCTCGGTCGAACATGATATCGGAGCCGAGTTCCCTGGCACCATTACGACGGATGGTCCCAGCTTTAAGGGTCTTGGTGCTTTGCTGGAAGCCGGGGTAGCGCGCTCGTGGTGCATCGAGAGGGAGGGGTTTCCGATATGTTATAGGGTAAGAGTCGTTGCCATAGATCTTCAGTGTTCCCTCCACAATGAGGGCACCGTCATCTCTGGTCAGTGGAGTAAACGAGCCACCCTCATACTTCGGGTGGCCATAAGCAAAATTGAGCGGAAACAAGAGCGAAATGAAGAATAACTGGAGCAGTTTGATGGTCAGCATTGTCACCGTGGAGAACTAATGTTTTAAACAAGATCGACTTTCTTCAAGATGATGGATTGGGTTCTCACACGTTTCTTCGATGGGCTCTTTCCGAATTCTTATACTTTATGCCTCTGCCTCACAATCAGTCGGACACAACGCGTGATTTACCGAGATCATCAACCGTGATCATGAATCGAGGCCGCAATTCAAATTTGACAGAAAGTAGTACGACGACGAGAGAGAGAGAGAGGGGGCCCGACCGGACGGGAGTTTGCAAGTCACCGATGCCATAAGAAGTGGGGAGGTGGCATTGAGCATACCGGTCTGAAGTTGAAGTCACCAATGTCTTGAGGATTTCCTCGACGTCAGAATAAGGCCTGCGAAGCGAGTATTCGAGATACCCGAGGTAGAGAGCCGCAGTCGAGACGCAGATATCAATAGTATTAGTGAATGTTACCGCGCCTTGCTTGGCAGCGGTATTACAGGACGCCGAGTGCCGATGTGATGTAGGTGCTTGCCCAAGCAGCTCGAGTCTTATTCAAACTGTATAGACTTACTAATTCATGCTCCGCATTATATGTGTGGGGCCGTAACTGTGGCAGGCAGGTCCGTCGCACGTACAATCGGCGGCACAAGTACGGGATGTGGCATTATAGCTCCAGGTATATTTGCGGAGAGGGGCAGTCTCGCTGCGGATTGTTGTGGGGATGGTCGCTCTTCTGGCTGTCTGCGGGACATTACACGGGAGAGGCACGGGGTTTAAGTTTATTTTTATTCATTATTGTCCGATGGTGGATAATAGATCACATATACCAGGGCGTGCTTGAGCACACTGATCAACACTATGGTATTCAGATGAATGTACGGGCACTCCCCGGATTAGCCGCGGACCCGTGACACAAAATTGAGACTTAAGTCCCAAGTAAGAAGCGGACCACTCCCGATACTTAGGTGGTCTGGCTATGGTACAGCCATGAATCTCCCTTGTACCTCACGCAGATCCCGTCATTACATTTGATCGTTAGGACGTAGCTCAAAAAGCTGTAACTTTTAGGATCATGCAAAGTAGGTGATCGAATATCATTGCTTTCATCCCCAAAACTGCCCGATCAGAAGCGTGTACCTCGGTAAACATGCTTTCACGAGGCTAACAATTATATACGTATTCTTAGGATAAGCCGGATTTGTTTGTATACCCTTAACCGGCGAATCAATCTGGACTGTTTGCGCTTCTCACGTATGTTATCGCCCCAAGTCACAGCACTATTTGTTGAAATCCCCGCCGCAAACCCCGCAAGCCCTATACTGGCTCCTCCCCACGCCATAATAACTCCCATTTTGTGATTCATTGCACTGAACGTATAAGTTCACACCATTGGGATGCCGACGACTCTACCTTGAGCGTTGCTGTTGTGGTTATTTTCTGCGGTACCGCACTCGGCTTTCCTCGTAAGTAGTGCAAGTCTTTCGCTCATCATTTACGATACATGACGTCGTCGGTGAAGATCCCCTCATGGTCATTTTATGACTTGGGACGGGACGCATGGGACCTGCCCGAGACTAATGTGTCCATAGTACTACTTGTAAGTCTGCTGTTTTTCCTGCCCTCTGAAGATTCGCTTGCAAGTGTAGCACTAAATAGTCTCTACATCTTAGTTGATGTACTGCGTATAAGTATTGCACGGTGTCGCCATCACTCTCGTCCGTTTGAGTGCCCCTGTCCTTTACCTGATGATACGCCACATGTGGCTGAAGTATGTGGCTATCCGCATACAGCCTCAAGGAGGCTGTTGGTTCAACGGGAAGGGCTTTCTATCCCGTTTGTGTGCACGTTAGATTTTGAACTTAGAAGAATCATCTTTAATATTATCTTCATTTCTTCGATACGGTTGTATCACCTGAGGATCTTTCCACAGACCCCATTCAGATTATACGTGTATGCAATGACAAACTTTGACATTTTGTTTGGGGTGGCATTTAATGCCGTCTTTAGCTTTCAATGCTGGCCCATCGACAACTTCTGGTCGACATCGGACGTGGCTGGCAATGCTATCTGTGTTGACATGAACAAACTTGCCTTATCGGATTCTGTCATAAATATGCTACAGGATCTAATAGTGGTTGTTCTGTCTATACCCATACTTATTACACTAGTGATGCCAATCAGCTCTAAGATTCAAGTCTTTTCCGTGTTTTCACTGGGAATATTGTATGAATCTTAAACAAGTCGTCTCATTTTCAGATATCATTTTTTGACAATTCCGCACCCCCTCGAAGCCCTGGAGCGACATTTTTGTCATTCCTCTCGCACTTCTCAGGTTTTTTCAGGCCAGCTCCAGCATCAAAGAGGGCACGCAAGGTCAGGCAGTTCTAGTGCTATCCCCGTAAGAACAACAAAGTGCAAACTCATGGGCAACATGAGCGCAGAGTCTGTGATGACTGTAGCAATGGACCACTTGCGCCACAACCTTTCAGAATGCTCATGAAGGGTGGCAAAATAATCTATCACAGGACGCGGGAAAAGATCAAGCTGGCTATGGAAAGTGGGTGCGAGTTCTGTCGTCTCTTGTACGTGGCCGACCAGTCTCACCGGGTTGCTGAAGGCGATAGCCCTTGACCCAACAACGCCGAATTTCACGTAACGATACGCATGGAAAGCCAGACCACCGGATCCCGCTCTCTTAATCCCACAGGGTCGCAATCTTTGCACATTGATACAGTGGGAGGGGTTGGAAGGAGATACTACCTTTACGGCGCAGAGGGTCAGTGAATATGCAGACTGTAACTCATTCAATCGCACCTGACTCAAAGATTTCAGATGATTCGTCGGCTACAAAAATTGTGGCAAGAACGCCCTTGCTTGAGGTGGGCTCCCCGCGAGCTTATGAACTAGTTTCGATATCACTCATCAACTGCATCGAGAACCACTCCGCATGTATGAGCCCGGCTCTGAATCAAAGCCTCCCGACGCGTGTCATTGAGTGCAAAGATCCTGTGCATCCTGAGCTCTTTGTAAGCAGGGGAAACACGTCCACATATGCCGCACTCAGCTAAGTTTGGGCGAAGCGCAGCCGTACTGTATCACAAAAGTAACGTGAGCGACTATTCCACGCATGGAATCGACATCCGCGTTCTCGGGCAAACAATCCGCAATGCGATTCAAGTGACACACCGTCTCCGCATCGAATATTTGTGGGTAGACGCTCTGTGCATCATACAAGACTCGGATGAAGACAAAGCCAACGAGCTGGCGCAAATGGGGAACATACCGAGTTGCCTACCGGACCATCATCGCGTCCAGCGCGACAAAGGCGAGCACAGGCTTTTCTCGAAACCCGCACACCAGCACCAGAGTATGAAGAGCACCCAAGGCTGCCGTTCCACTGCCGCGACGGCCGCGTTGGCAGCATTTTCTTCTATTCACAAGACAGCCCCGCGTCTGTCTACAACACGATGAGGGAATCGGCGAACAGCTGCGCGTGGTGCTTCCAGGAGCGGCTGCTCTCTCCGCGGAAGCTGATGTATGCCAGCGACACAGTGTAGTACCACTGTCAGACCGCTCAGGCCGACCTTGGGGGCGCGATTAGGGGAAAGCCAATCAACGAGTAGCTGGAAGACCTTAAGAACACTCATAGCTCAAACTCTCGGTCAATACCGCCTTCCGGGACATACTGATTATAGAACCACTCAATGCGATTCCGCATCTCGCGCAAACACCCATCTAAGGATGCGATTTGGTGAGGGCTCACATCTATTTCGGGAAGACGTTTGTCACTTGTGTCCTTATCGACCTCAGCGTCGTCATCCACACCCCACGACACTGTGAGAAATGTACCAAACGAGTCGGCTTCAGCCTTGGATGGATCCTCTGGCCGCAATTGCTTAAGCGGGCTAGCGTCATCGATGGCATTCTCCCACTAAAAAGACATTAAATCAGCTGGAATAAGAAAGTCAAATAAGCTGGAGAAAACTTACACCCTGACTCAAACGAGTAATAACTTGGATAGAAAACCGATAAGCGTCCGTCTCAAATGTCCCCGGGATGTACCAATCCCTCTGCTGCCCGGCGCTTTTCCTGGCTGCCATCTCCGCCATATAGTGGTCCCTGCACCTGCGGGCGAGCTGTTCGTCATAATCCGCGGTGGTGGCCTGATTATCACTTACTATCGCCGCAGGTAGCCCGGCGACCTCGATGCGATCGGGCGCCGCGCGGCCCACGGTAGACCGGTGTCGCCACGTACGGTCGTGGATCACCTCGGTTATGCGGCGCACGTGGTCGGGGCTGCCGGCTTCGGCTGTAGTGTCGTAGAGTCGTAGCGCGAATAAAGGGCGCATCTCATTATCGCCGGTAGGCAGGTTGCGGTAGGCCGCGTAGGTTGGGCTCCTGTCATGGCTGGGCGCCTGCTCCACTATCGTGCTGATGGGACGGCTGCTGAGAATTGCCATTATCTAGGTGTGGTGAGATAGCACAAAAACAAAAAGTAGAGAAATCAAACGGTGATTCTGCACTATAGGTTGTTGATACATACATAAGGTACCGATGTTCTATGAATATGGCAAGTGGGGGGTACTGCTAGTAGGTACTATCTAGCCCACGTCAATATCTCGTCCCCAAACGGCCAAAAAAGAATGACAAAAAACGATTTGAAAACATACAACACCGGGGATTCCCCAGCCGTCACCGATCTGAGTACTAATCCAGCGGTCACAGGATATGTCTACCTAGTGAAAGTAGCCCGTTTTTGCGACAGCCTATAACACGGTAACCTGTAGCTCTTGCACCACGCTAGTGGTGGGGCAGCTTTTAGTCTTTAACGGTAAATAATTTAGAAAGGAATACGGGCATTCGGGCGTTATATGACAGTTTTCAATACGCTCTTTGAAACTGGACGGATTAAGACTCTCTTCCAATGAAACTCAAGAACGTGGCCATTCCAACCTAAGTGCTTAAGCGTGGCTGCTTACTAAGGACCACGCTTTTTAATTACGTTAAATTAGTTTTAATAAGCAGGTCACCGATATTATATCTACGATATTTGCGAATTATTAAAGCTAATATCGCGATTATATATTAATTTTGCATAATTATAATATTAACTGCGATTTATTCGTATATCACTTTTTAAAAGCGTGGTTCTTTAAGATAACTGCTTATAATTACTAAAAAATAAATAGCGTCCCCGCGCTAAATCTCTTTATATATCCCCGCAGCGTATTATTAAACGCCCGCCGATATTTTTTACTCTTTTATAACGATGCCTTATATAAGCATTGCGTAATAACGCCGCACCGCAAGCGTAACGCTAGCGCTATAATTAAATGTTGCACGGATGTTATACAGCATCGGATAATGCATAAAATTAGCATTATAACGATATATAAATCGTTATAATAGCTATAAAGATTATAAAAATATCGGTTATTAACGATATTTTTAACGTTTAATAAAGCCTTATTAAATAATGGCTATTGCGGTGGCAATATTATAGGGTAGCCTTATTTAAATACCTTTTATAATATTCCACTATTTTTTTTAATTATAAATTAACCGTATTATTAATTAATTTAATTATAAATTAATTTAATTAATAATATATTCCAAAATATTTTTATTAGTTAGTTTTATAAATATAAAAGGGAGTTATTTTATTTATAATTAATTTATTTTCTTTCTCTTTTTAAGCTTTAATATAATTACGTTTTTAGCTTATATTAAATAATTCTACGAATTTATAATTAAACGCTTCCTTATGCCTAAGGTATATAATTATTTAATCAGACTTTAAAACATATTTTATTATTAAAATTAATATTAAAAAACGCTAAAATCAACGAAACGCTAAAAATAAAATTAAATTAGCAAAAATATATTATCGAAAAAATTATCGATTATAAAAAGGTCGGACGAAAATATTAATTTTACGTTAAATAAAAAAATTATTTATTTAAAAAAATATTTAAAAATTTAAGAAATATATTAAGGGCTGCGCCGCTTTTAATTAATCTTTTTAAATTCGGTAAAAAAATTAGGATTCTTAAAATTATTTTCGAGGCTTAAAAAATCCTAATTTATAGCATTTTAATTTATTACGTCGAAAAAACCCGTAATCGCCGTTATAACCTTTATTTCCTTTTTTAAAATTAATTATTTTTTATTAAACGTAGCACGCTTACGCGCATTATTTTTATTTAATTATTATATTTTACGGCGAAATAAATCGTCGCTTTTCGATTTAATAAATTTCCTTTATTTTCGGAGGCGAAAAAGCTTCGCTACCGCCTCGCTCGTTTTTTTCGCAATCTGCTTAGCTTCGCGCTAATTAGCGAAAATCTTTTTTTTTATTAATTTCTTTTTATAAACCGCTCTTCCTTTTTTATCGCCCGAATAAAAAATAACCTTATTAAAATATTATTATAGCTACAATTACGATAAAAGCATTTCCCGTAGCGCGTAAAATCTTTTTTTATAAGGCACGACTTTTTATATTTAAAATAATAAAAATACGGTATATTAATAAATAAACCGTATAGCCTAATATAAATAATAAGGTTTTTGCGCTTAAAAATTTTTTTTTAATTTTTTTTAAAATTTTAATTTTAATTTTTTAACACGATTTAATATAATAAGCTTATATTATAAATAAAGCATAAAATAAAAAAAAAGGAATTAAAAAATTACAAAAAGCAGGATTACGCGATTTATTTATACGATTAAAAAAATTTTAAAAATAAAAAATATAAAAAAGGGAGCTAATATTACGGATATGCATTTTAATAAAAAAATAACAAATATTAGCGCTTAAAAGGATAAATTACGGGGCCTAAAATTATTAAATAAAAACCGCACGTTTTATTATAATTAATAATTATTATTATTTAGCTAATAAAATTACGGTTTAACGCGTAAGCTATAAAATAAATTACGCTTTCGGAAAATAATTTAAGGATAAATTACGGTTTAAAATAATAATTTAATAAAAATTATTATTTGCTATAATAATTTAATATTAATATTATTAAAAAATAAATAAATATATAAAGGACGGATTTTTTAATAATTATATAAATAATTATTATTTTAATAATTAATTTAAGCATTTATTTTATTTATAAATAAAATATTTAAATACGCTTTAACGATTATATTTATAAATTGTTCTAAAGTCTAATTGGGTAATCATATACCTTAGGCATAGGGAAGCGTTTAATTATAGATTCGTAGAATCGTCTGGTATAGGCTGGAAAACGTAGTTATATTAAAGCTTAAGGAGAGAAAGAAAGTAAACTAATTACAAATAAAATAACTCCCTTTTATACCTATAAAACCAACCAATAAAAATATTCTAAAATATATTATTAATTAAATTAATTTATAATCAAATTAATTAATAATACGGTTAATTTATAATTAAGGAAAATAGTAAAATACCATAGAAAGTATTTAGGTAGGGCTACCCTATAATATTGCCACCGCAATAGCCACTACTTAGTGGGGCTTTACCGAACGTTAAAGATATCGTTAATAACCGATATCTTTACAGCCTTTATAGCTATTATAACGATTTATATATCGTTATAATGCTAATTTTATGCACTATCCGATGCTATATAACATCCGTGCAACACTCCCCCTATTAAACAGTATCGGTCAAATTTAACAGTTTTACGAACTTTTGGAATTTATCCCTGGGAAGTGGTTTCGTAAGGCCGTCTACTAGAATATTATTCGTCGATATATATTCGATACGAATATTTTAATTTTCGACTTCTTAGCGGACGTAATAATACCGTATAGCAATATATTTCGTCCTTTAATAATATTCGGGGTTATAAGCCAAATTAATAGCTCCCGTATTATCTCCTTTAATTAATACGGTATTAATATTAATACCGATTTCTTTAAGGAGATTTTTCAACTATATAGCCTCCCGGGTAGCCTGCTCTAGCCCGTTAAACTCGGCTTCGGTGGTTAATAAGGAAATCGTAAATTGCCTTTTCGATTTCCAGCTTATCGGTCCGTTATTTAAGGTAAATAAATAACCGGACGTAGATTTACGGGTTTCGTAATCCCCAGCAAAGTCGGCATCGGAATATCCTATTAATCCGGGTTTTATAATCCCGTTATAAGTAATTCCAAGGTGGAAATAGGATTTTATATAATTAAAAACCCCTATTACCCCTTTTATCAAAATATTCGATAGGTTTTGCATAAATCTAGCTAAAAACGATACGGGGTAAGCTAGATCGGGCCTAGTTTATACTATAGCGTATATTAATCCACCTAATAAGTGCTGGTATCGGTAGATAAATTCCGAAGAAGCCGGTTTTTCGTTGGTTTTATTAATATATAACGATTTCGGAAAACTAGGACTTAGCGGTATATTGGATAGTTTTATATCGGAAAAACCGTTAATTTCTAATAGGCGTTTAAGGTAAATTAACTAGTTAATGCGAATGGTTTTCTTTTCCCGGTTTCTTTTAATTTATATACCGAAAAAATACAAAATTAGTCCTAGGTTTTTTATTTCGAAATCTTTCGAAATATCCTATTTTAATTAGTTGATTTTTCGTAAATCAGGACCAAAAATCAGGAAATTATCCACGTAAATAATAATAAAGATATTAGAATCTTTATTATAATACGCTAATTCGTCTAAAATAAATGGATTAAATCCGAGCTTTTTCAAGGCGTTTTTCAATATAATTTGCCATTGACGTAGATTTTATTTAAGGCCGTATAATGCCTTTTTTAACAATATAGCCTAGGTATTATCGTCTTTCTATCCGAAATTATTTAATTCCGGATTTTCGGCAAGGAAGTCGGATAATCCGGTTATCGGGGTAATAAATACTTCTTCGTTTAATTCCCCGTTTAGGAAAGCACCGATTATATCGATTTATTCGATTTCCTAGTCGTAATATGCAGAAAGAGCTAATAAAAGCCTCTAAATAGTGGATTTTATTCCCGTAGCGAAAATTTCGAAATAATCGATACCGTATCGTTATTCGAATCCACGTACCACCAATCTTGCCTTATACCGCTTAATATTACCGTTTTTATCGGTTTTTCTTTTAAAAACCTATTTAACGGTAAATAGGTATTTACCGGCTTTTTGGATTTTATTACGATCGACTGCCTGAAAAGTCCCTTTTCGTATAAATTGCCGAAGTTCTTCGTAAGCAGCTTGCAGCTATTTTTCCTTTTCCGGCGTTTTTAACGCTTATTTAAGCGTTTTCGGTTCAGTATAGCCGTTATCGATCGTGGAATAATACGAGATATCAGCGAATAATTCGTCGTATTTAACGAATTTATCTCGTTCTTCTTCCGTAAGTTTCGGAAGGATTACTTCGATATTCGATCTCGGAATATTCGAAATAGTATCGGATTCGGTGTTCCCGGGTAAGTTCGGTCGTTCGCTGATACCGGGTAGGTTCGGCCGTTCGCTAGTACCGGGTAGGTTCGGTCGGTCGATATCCATAGCCGTGCATTCTTCCCTTAACCGGAAATTATAAAGGCTATTAATCCCTTAACTTTCGTTCTTAAATAAACCGATAATTAAATTATCCGACTTAGCGTAACGGTTAATATTTGCGGCTTCTACCGTAAGGTTCGAGGTTCGATTCCCCGGAACGGTAGTTCGAAAGTTATTAAAATGCTATAAATTCTCCGAATTCTATAATTTCTAAAGATTATCCGAATCCTATGAATTCTCCCCCTCTTTTCGATCTTCCGGTAATAATCGAATATGAGAGGTCCGTATAATCCGTGATTTATACGGTCGATCGGCAATATAAACGTAATAAATTTTATTATTATTATAGCCGATTATCTTTCCGTTTTCGGTAATATTACCGAATTTATCGGAAATAACCCGATTTTCTTTTGGTTTATATACTAAAATAGGCGTTCCAAAGGCATAAATAATAAATACGTCAGGCTTATTATCCCGTTATAGCCAGAAATAATCGTAAAATTCCTAATAAGGGGTAAGCTAACCGGACGATATAGCCGTAATATTTACTAAATAAATAACGGCTTTTATAACGAATTCCCAGAGATTTTTCGGGAGTTATAAATCGATAAAAACCGTACGGGTTTTTTCGATTATTATTCGATTCGTCCTTTCGGTAATACCGTTTTATTCCGGTATATACGGAATAATAGGTTCGAAAATAATCCCTTTTCCGGTTAAATAATCGTTTAATTTAACCGGGAAAAACTCCCTACCGTTATCCATGCGAATCACATTCGGGTATCGACCGAATTATATTTTATAATATTCGATTTTCTTAATAACGATATCGAATATTTCAGATTTTTCCTTGGAAAACTCCACGTCACGGAAGCCGGTTTTATCATCGGTAAAGCCGGTTATATAATTATAACCGGAATAGCTAAATAGGGTAATATATACCGTATTAATGCAAATTCGATATAATAATATATCTGCCCGATTAGGATTAATACGGGCTTAATTACGGGTAATTTTACCCAAAAAGCAAGATTCGCAATAGAAATCTTCCTTTTTTATTTCCCCCTTCGGTATACTAGCAATTATTTTAACTATTTTAGCTAAAATATCGAAGCTAGGGTGGCTAAAGACCTTATGCCATCGTTTCGTAACTATAAGGAAATTCGAATTATTATTTAATAATTCGACTTCTTCGAAATCCGTAAAATTATCGGATTTCTTTACCGATTCCGGTTCCGGGTAAGCCACGTCGAATATACGGGCTTGTTCCACTGCTTTTAGTAGATTTATAGCTAAATAAGCCATATCGGGTTCCGATTTATTTACTACGTAAAGGAAGAAACCACGTTTTCCTTAATTTAACGTAGCAAACGGACGATTCTTAGAATCGCAAAATTTATTCCCGCTTATAATACCACCTTTCTAGTAATAAAGCTAACCGGATATAATATTTAGCGGAAATTCCGGAATATAAAATACGTTTAATAACGTAATTTTACGTATTTCCCGGTTAATTTAGAATAAAAAAACGATTTTTCCTATTCCTTTTAGAAATACTTTTCCACTACCCGTAATAACCGGTGGTAAACCGGTTTTTTCGGTAAATTCGACGAATAATTTCTTATTATTCGCAATATGCTTCGAAAAACCAATATCGTATAGCCACTAGTTTCGTAGAACGGTACTAAATTTCCGATTATTCGGAATATCCGAAAAAAAATAAAATAATTCTTCTTCGGTAATTTCTTCGGAATCACGTAGTGGTTTTCCTCGATTTTATAACTTATTCGAGGAACGGGTGGATAAAGTCGAAGTATTCGGCTTATTCGACTTATTCGAATTATTCGAATTATTCGATTTATTCGAATTCCACCGTTTCTTTCCGCTTTTGGATTCCCATCGATTTTAATTAATCCGGGAATTTCGGGAGTTATTCTTATTACCCGTAAAATAAGAATTTCCTATTACCGAATCTAGATCCCGTCGGTTTTCGTTTAATATATCGGTTATTAAACTTTCCAAATTAGGGGGTATAAATAACCGTAAAGCACTTCTTTAACGATCTGCCTATATAAGGTAAGCTATTTAGAGGGCAGCTATAAAAATCGTTTTTTAATCGATATCGTCGATCTTTGCCCTAACGTTTAAAAGCTTAAATAAATAGCTTTTAAAACTAGAAATAAACTCGTTTAACGAATTATAATTCTCGAATTTTATAATATAAAATTCAAGGTATAACTACTATCGAAAAACGGGACCGGTGCCTTAATAAGCTAATTATAAAATCGACAGAGCCTTATACGGATTAAATTTATCGAAAATCAAACTTAACGGTTCGTTCGTTAAATTTTAACGAATCAGAAGCAACGCTTGGGCTTTTTATATCTCGGTTATACCGATATACGTTTCAGGTTTTTCGAAAAAACCGTTTATACCCAATAGCTTCATATATAACTATATAATAAATTTCCACGTATTCCAATTATCCGAACCAGAGAATTTCTATTTCTCCGGCATTTAGCAACCGGATAAGGCACGTATAGTGCTATCCATTTTGCCTAAATTTTCCCGTTATAACGATATACAAATCGTTATAAACGGTAAAAGATTCGTCGAAATAAAAATAAAAACCTTTAAATATACGATAAAATATCGTATAAATGATCCGTAAAACGGGTAACGCTGCTTTCTTAATACAGCAATCGGCCACTATAGCGGAATTCCGAAGTTTACACTAAGTGACTTATAGCTCGTTCGGGAGAGCGGCTATAATTTTCGATTTATACCTTTTATTAAAGTATACAGCCTATAATACAATATAATGCAGTATATTGCCTATAATCGGCCATTATAACGCGTTTCCGAAACTTAAAAGTTAACCTTTTAACCGTTATATAGCTATAACGGGTAAAATTAACCGTTTCGGGCGTGGTTTATAGTTTTTCGATTATAAAATCCGGTATCCAGGTATAATATTATACCGGACCGGGCTTATAACCTATTCTAAGGTCTAATTAGGTAATTATATACCTTAGGCACAAGGAAGCGTTTAATTATAAATTCGTAAAATCGTCTGGTATAGGCTGGAAAACGTGGTTATATTAAAGCTTAAGGAAAAAAAAAAATAAACTAATTACTCCCTTTCCCTTTTATACCTATAAAACCAACCAATAAAAACATTCTGGAATATATTATTAATTAAATTAATTTATAATCAAGTTAATTAATAATACGGTTAATTTATAATTAAGGAAAATAATGGAATACCATAAAAGGTATTTGGGTGGGGCTACCCTATAGTGTTGCCACCGCAATAGCCACCACTTAGTGGGGCTTTACCGAACGTTAAAGATATCGTTAATAACCGATATCTTTACAGCCTTTATAGCTATTATAACGATTTATATATCGTTATAATACTAATTTTATGCACTATCCGATGCTATATAACATCCGTGCAACATAAATTAATTTAAAATTATTTTAATTACTTTTTGCTTAATATAATTTTTTTTAGCTAGCGCATTTTATTAGCATAAACCTACTTAAATTTATATTTTAAGTTTATTTAAAAAACCCGACCGTATAATTCGTTATAGCTAGCTTCGGCTGCTCCCGCTATAACTCCGCTTTTTATATCTAAGATTCACATTAATTCCGCAACCATCCACCAGGCATTTTTAAAGTTATTAATCGTCACCGATCCGATTTTAAATCGAGCGATCATTAATTTATCGAGGGTAAAACGGACGGGATGCCGAGTCTTTTAATGTTTATAGTCTTATATATTAAATAAAGAGTAGCTTTTTTATTAGAGTTTAAATTAGTTTAATATTAAGTGTTAAATTATGGTATTATTTTGATTTATATTGCGCGCCTTTAAATTTAACGAAGTGCACGCTTATTTAAGTGGCCCCGGCTAATCCCCGAAAGGCCTTATATATTTATTTAAATATTATAATATTAATTAGTGTGTGCTTAAGCACACCCTAGGGTATAAATTTATAATTTATTATTTAATATACCCTTTTAAATCCCCGATTTATCGTAAATTTAGCTATTTAAATTAAAATCTGGTAATTAGCAAAATATGCCTTTTTTAGGGTTTATTTTATTTTAATTACGATAAATGCCTTTTAATCCCATTTATTATAGGAAATTTTGCTATTTGCCGATTAGCAAGCTTTTTATTAATTTATTTATTATTATTTTTATTCGAAGCCTTATAAATAATTTTAATCCTTCCTTATTAAATTTTTTAGCGTAATTAATAATTATAAATATTTATATAATAAAGCTTTATTTTTAATAACGTAATTTTAGCGTTAATTAAATTAATCGTTTATTTATTATTATATTCGATAATAATAATATTATTATTTAATTATATCGATAATTTATTTAATAATCGATTAATAAATAGCGTTTTTAGCAATTTATATTAATATTAATAATTTAGCTTTTATAATTAAAATAATAATTATATTTTGCTTATTTAATCGCTAGCTAATTAATCCTTTAAATAGCTTGATTATAAATGCTTAAATGCTTTTACGGTTAATATTATTATCCGTAAATAATATGTCGTTAATAATTATTAAATTTAAAAATCTTTTTATTTTAAATAAAAGTTTTTTAATATTAATTAAATAAATTAAGGCTCGATTAGCGGCGTTTTAATACGCTTAGCTTAAGTTATTAAGGAATCGAGTTAATTTAGCCGTTATAAATGCGATATTTAATTTCGTAAAAACCGCAGCTGTTAGACCTACGTCTGGCATTAGCCACTAGTGTGGCTAAAGTGTGGCTGTGCTATACTCCCGGCCAAAGGCTGGGATCGCCCAGCCATTAGGTAGTAAGAGGAGTATGCTAATATAACACTCTCTTTTAACCCCAAACTGTGGTTCTCAGCCTCACAGCAGCGAATAATAATAATCCGATTTTTTTTAATATTTTTATATCTCGTGCGGAAGCGCTATAATAAATTAAAGCATAAATTTTTTAAAATTTATCGGCGTTAAATAAACCTTTTTATTTTTTGCGAATTTAGCGATTTTTTTAAAATAAGCTTTTTAAAATAATTAAATTATCTTAAATAAGCGGTTTTTAATTATTTTTATTCCTAAAAACTATTATATTATAACGTGGTCACCCTCCCGGTCCATCGTGCCAGCTGCCACCATAAACCGGTCTTATATAATGTCCCGTACGTACGTAGATGTAACGACTATACTACGGGTTTCTAGAATAAACCTGAGTATAAGAGGTGTTGGGGGTTTATGCTAACAGGGAACGCTAGCCAAGATACTGAACTGAGCAATGAGTAACTGAAGATGGTGGTCCTGAAATGATTCACAAGTGTAGTCGTCAAAGCGTATTGAATGCTTCACCTATGGGTAAGATAGATGCTTAGATTGATCACTGAGGTAATGACTGTCTATGTAACCGTAGGAAATCCCTCCCTAATATATCCATTCATTCCCTCACTGATGTTTGCTTGGATCATACCAACAAGTATGATCCCCTTTGTTCTTGGATCTTATGGATCACAATGATCCTTGTGATCCATGCCAATGGATCATTGCCAAGGCCATGATCCTGTCAACACTTGTTGACAGCTGGCGGGGGTGGCTGGGTCTTTTGGCCAGGGCCGTGGTCACTGCCCCGCAGCATACCTTCTTAAGCGCCAACACAGTTGTTTGTCCTTCTGCAAGGGTGCATGTTCGTAACAGTAGAGTTAATACCGTAGCTTTCAACTTTGTCATTACCCCCCCGTATACTGCCGCACCTCACTAATTCGTGAACGAACCGTTGCTTATTCGCCTTCGTATTAATATTTATTCGTTCTCGCGTCGTCCCATTATTACATATATTAACTCGCTATTATTAATTTTATATTTTTTTTAAATATTAAATTAATTAATTAATAGCCTCCGCATTTTTATTTTTATACGCGATAATTACGTTATTAACGTAAAAAAAAATTAATTTTTTTAATAAACGTATAAAATTCGTATAATATTTGCGTATAGCTAATCTCGGCTAAAGTTTTTATAAATTCTTTTTATTATAATAATAATAATATTCGTAATTTATAAAATACCTTTTTTAATAATTATATAATATTTTTTTTCGGTATTTATCGGGTATTTTTATAAATATAATTTAATTAATAAAAGCGTATATAAACGCATTTATTACGTTATATTAAATTAATTTAAAATCGAATTTCGCTACGATCGCGATTAATATACGGAACGATTTTTTAGCTAATATTACCGTATAAATTTCCTAATTTTAGGATTTCGCTTATTAATTATCGCGAACGACGAATTTTATTTTATATTTTTAAAATTTTCCGTATTTATTAAATTTATATATATATATTTATATATATTTAAAAATTTATTTATTTTTTATTCGTAAATCCTTTTTATTAATTTTAATTTATAATTATATAATTTTATAATTTTATAAATAATTAGCTTTTATTTAAAAAAATAATTTATTAAATAAATAATAATATAATTTTTAATATTATTTGAAAAAAAGCGGGAAATTCCGCTTTATAAATTTTTATTTTTTAATAAAAAAAGCGTTTTATCTTCGCTTTATCGTTTTAATTATTATTTTATCCCATTTTAAAAATAGCTTTATAATTCGCTAAAAAAGCCGTTTGCTATAAAATTATTTTAGGTTTTTTTTAATAACGCTATATTTTTAATTATAATCGCTTTTATATTATATATTAATAAAGCTAATAAAAATATTTATAATAAAATTTAAAAGGTAAATTTCGCGGTAATAAAAAAATATAATTTATCTTTTTTATTTAGCGTTATTTTTTCGCTTTTTTAAATATTATTTTTATTTTAATTATTTTAATCGTCGCTTAATAAAATAGTTTTTACGGCGGTATTTTTATTTTTTAATTTTAATAAAATATTATCGTCGGATATTAAATAATTTATTACGAAATCGGCGATAAGCTAAATATTAATATTTAAAAATTTATTTTTAAATATATCTTATTTTTCATCGTATAATTCTTTTTCGTTTATAATTATATTTTTTATATTAATTATTTTATTTTAATTAAAAATTTATATTTAATAAATATTTAATAATTTATATTTAATTAAATATTTTATTTAGGCTTTAAATAATAATCGTTATAAATAATTAAATTTTTATTATACCGTTAGCGTTATCGCGTACGCTTTATATTTAAAAGCTTTAAAATAAATTTAATTAAATTTATAGCTTAAATTTAGAATTTTTTTTAATTTTCGCTATTATTTTATAAAATTTAAAATATAATATTCGCTATCGGGAATTATAATTCGGAATACGGTTATATAAATATATTGCTATTTTACCGATTTTAGGCTATAATTAATAAAAAGGTTTTGCGCTAATACGCATTATACGTTCCTTTTTTTTAATTATACCCTTTAAACGTTTAATAGTTCCGTTTTAGCTTTTATATATAATATTAAAGGCTCGAGCTTAATATATTTATTTTTAAAATATTTTTTAATTATTTATTTAGCTTAAATAATTTTATTATTATATTCGATAATTTTAATTTTAATATTATATTACGTTTTTATTATGCTTAAAAATAGCCGGAAAATATTAATTAAAATAATAATAATCCGTTTCGTAAAATAATAATTTTATATATATTTAATTTATCGATATATAATTAATATTTAAAAAATATAATTATCGATTTTTTTAATATAATCGTAAAAATTTATAATTAACCGTTCGCTATAATTTTTATTAATTACCCGCGGTATTCGCCGTAATTAGCGTATAATTCTTATTAAAGCGCAAGCTTTATATTTTATTATAATAAATCCTCGGATTTTTACCTTTTAAAATAAATAAATAAAATATTTAAAAGCTACCGGGCTTAAATATTTTATTTTATAATATTATTTTATAGCTTTATTAATTAATAATAATTTTTTTATTTATATAATATATTTTTTTATAAATAGCGAATAATGCTAAAAATAATTCGTAAAATCGGTATTTAAAAACGTATTATTCGTATTAATTTTAAAATATATTAATTAATAATTTATTTTTTCGGCGTAATATTATAAAGTCGTTTTTATTATTTTAATAATATTTTTAGCCTTATAATTAACGGAATAATATTAATATAATTAATAATTTAAAATAATAAGCTATATCGTTTAATAATAATATTTTAAATCCGAATTATACGGTTATTATTTCGTATTTATAAATAAATAATTTTCGATCGTCGGATTAAACGAAATCGTAATCGGAAGCTTGCTTATATTTTATAAACCTTATTTCCGCGTTAATAATTAAAATCGTTATCGCTAAATTTAAAATAATTAAATAACGTAAAAAATAATTTTTTAGAAATGCAATAAAGCTATTTTATATATTTATTATTAATTATCCGTTTTATTAATTTATATTAATTAAAAGCGATTTTTTTTAATTATTCGCGGTATATTCGTTTTATTATTCTTTATCCTTTTTAAGCCACGGATTTATCCTTATAAATTAATATTTTTATCGAAAGCCTTGCTTATACGAATAATAATATTTTTATAAAAAACAAAGCTAAAAAGTATTTTTTCGGGAAATATATAAAAGCATTTTTTTAAAGCGTAAAAAAAGTTATAAAATTAGATATTTATTATTTTTTTGCCTTTTTTACGTAATTATTCCACTTTCTTTTATATAAACCTGCCGTATTTAATTAAAAACATATATTATTTTTAACGGGGCGAGTTTCCTTATTTTAATTCCCGTTTTAAAGCTAATTATTAGCCTTTTTAGCGTATATTATAAAATCTTTTTTTTTTAATTTTTATTTTTATAAATTATTAAATAGCTATATTTTTACGGAAATTATTATTTATTTCCCGATATATTAAGCTTTTATCGGAAATATTTTGCTTTTTATAAATTTAATAAAAAGCTGCTTATTATAATATAATTAAAATAATTATATTTAGGAAATTTATAAATTATATTAAGTTATTTTATATTTTAACGATTTATTTCGCTTAGGCTTTTAGTATTATTATTTTTTATTTATTAATTTAATTAGCGGCTTTTTTTAAAAATTTTAAAGCTTTAATAACTTTTTTATATTATTTTTTAGCTTTTTTTTTTCTTATTTATAGCTATTATACCGTAACGGGCCTTTAGGTTTTTATATTAATCGTATAATTATTCGTATAAAATATAATATATAAAAAAAAAGGTTAAAAATATTATTATTATAATTTATCGCTTAAATTCTTTAATCGCAATATATTATTTAAAATATATTATTTTTCGGTTTCGGTAATAATTATAATTAAGGTTAAATATCTTTTATCCTCCTTTTATAAAATTTATAATCGTTTATTTTTTATTTTCTTTTTTTTAAATGCTTAAATTACTGCTTAATTTAGCCGCTTTTTAAAATATAACCGCAATTTTCGTATATTTAGTTTTTTTAATATCCGGTTCGGTTAGGCTTTTAATTAAAGTGGTTTTATTTTTAATATAATTTTTAAATCCGATTATATTAATTTAAATTTAAAACGCGTTTTTTTAATCGTTTTAATCGTTTATTAATTTAAAAAATGCCGTTAAGCCGATACCGGATTCCTTTATTATTATTATTTTCGTAGCTTTAGCGGAAGTAATAAAATTTTTAATTATTAAATAAAAAATAGCTTTTTATTGAAATTTAAATTAATTTAATATTAAATATTAAATTATAATATTATTTTAATTTATATTAAGCGCCTTTAAATTTAACGAAATATACGCTTATTTAAATGGCCCCGGCTAATCCCCGGGAGGCCTTATATATTTATTTAAATATTATAATATTAATTAATATGTGCTTAAGCACACCCTGGGGTATGGGTTTATAGTCCACTATTTAACATTATATAATAATTAAGTGCAGTAATAAAATATATATAATAGAGCAGTATTAAAAATATATAAAAATATATAAACCTTTTGCCAATAAAGAAGCGGTGCAGGCTGGGCTAGACTAATGTAGTGAGAACACGCAAGCTATAAGTAAGAGAGAGACGATAAATACCACGCACTTCATGCCAACGCAATACATTAATGTTTGAATCTCTTCTAGGCCATATCGGTTAAGCCAGTCGGTGCTGTACAGTTGCTCGCACGAGCCCGGCCCATTTCGCCAAGTCCTCTGGCGGGCTGCCATTGGTGGTCTTCCACCAAAACCCTTTATGCGTAGCAGTCAGGCTAGGGTTCCCAACTCATGCATGGCTCACTCTGGTGTTATTTGGCGTACCGTGTTGAGCTCAGTGGCGAGTCTGGAAGGGCAGAAGCGACCAGCAAGCCCCACGAAAAAGCGGACGCCAATGTTAAATATGGCGTTAGATAGGCGTCGACGTACTGAAAATTGTACATAGTAGACGGACGACTCAGCGACGCTTTTCCAGCGTCGTAAAACGACATGCATCCATCATATCTGATTTGTGGGGGATAGATAATATAGGTAAGTGTGCCCTGGGGTGTTATAGCGCCATCTCGGAAGCGAGTCCCGGGACTTCTCCCGGCGATAATTCATCAACAACTCGTATCGCCCTTATAACGTAATGACTTCGTATATTATAATCACCAGGTCTACACAGCAGGTTAGGTACTTACGACTCAGTCAATTGCCTAATACAGCGGCTCGGAAGGATACGGTCAAATTAGGCTATTTGCACCAGAAGTAAAAGTGTGGGTTTAGTCAATGCACCCACACACCCATATACGCGCACCGATTTCCTTATTTACATTATAGAGAACCCCATCCGGGCCCAGGCGTGCCGGGCAAGGCCACGCGAAAAACACCTGCCAAACCGGACAGCTTCACCAACGATCATCAAACGTTCACCTCAGCCTGGAGGCGCGAGACGGTAAAGGTGGCATTGGTGCCCGTAAAGGCCTCGCTGCCGAATTGGTCGACTAGGTCGGTCGCATTAGTGCTTGCCCTCTTGCACACGATAAGAAGGGAAGATAACTCACTCAGGAGGTACTGCGTACTCATCGGGAACGCGTATTTGGTGTTGAGGTAACGAAAGAAGTCAAGAATATCGCCGGAGAAGCTAGAGATGGCGTCACTCGAGGTAACGAAGCTGTAGACCTTCATCGCGCCATTATAGCCAAAGTAGAGGTCAAACGAGTGGCCAGCCAGCGTCACAGTCTCGAGCGCGGTGCCACTCTGGCTGATGGGCCAGACGCCGCCATAGCGGTTCAGCCAGATCATCAGCTCGTAGTCACCGCTGGAGTGGTCGTGATTCTGGTCCGCCGCCGTGAACAGGTCATAGGCCACGTTGGCGCGGAGGTCGGTGCCCGTATAGGACCAGAGTGCCGACGTGGGCAGCGACTTGATGTTGCTCACCAGCGGTGGCGTGAACTGGCGCCCGACGTAGGCGTACGACTTGACATTATTCTCGCCGCCCGCCCAAGTCCATGTGGTGCCCCAATTGATTCCGCCACCGTTCGCCGCGCCGTAGTAGTAGGTGCACTGAGACCCTGATGTCGCCTGATCACGACCCCATAGATTGTTGAGAATGTCGTACCCGTTCTCCGACGCATACGCATACTGTGTGCACAGCGAGTCCGCAGCCGCCTGGGTGGGCGTCTGCGCTGCGACGCCCAGTGTCAGCGCAAGCACCGCAGCTCCGCAGCACATCAACTTCATGATGACAATTGACAAGGTCGATAGGATGTTTATGTGGTTTGTGAGACTTCTGTACGGCGCCGCGGTGAGGTGTAAACGCCCTCTTCGTGACAGAAGACGGGATATATATATATGTATGTGTGTATGTGTGTGCGCGCGCGCGCGCACGCTCGTGCGTATGTTATATCTCTCAAAATGTTCCCCCAATGGCATTATTTCTGGACTGCATACTGGGCTAGCCTATCAAGGAGATCTGCTACAAACACGGGAGACTCCATGATTCATTGGTCGTAAAAGAAGAGCCTTTAATCAAAGGATTGACTGATACCCACCGGCATGCCTATGCCAAGGCTCTAACAAGTGGTAATTCAACCAAGGAAACTGGTTTGCACGGAGTTGAAGTGGGCACCGGCCAAGGCGACAAAGTAGCTTTTTGGACTCCGGACCGTTTATCGCCGTCCGATGGGGGAAAGGCGGGATGACATCCCGGAGAAGGAGCACTGGGTGTCATTAAGATTATAAAGAGCGGAACTCCCCCGAGTTTCCCGGAATAGCTTAGCGCCCCTATGCAATCATACAAACACTCGCCGGGAAAATCGCGAACCGATCGGGTATACATGTCCCTGCTTCTTTGAATTACTGAAATACCGCGGAGTTTATAGGATTTCGGCCTGGTTCGGGATTTCGCTCCGGCCGCTAGGACCATTTTCAGCGACCTATGGCTCTTGCCCCTCCGGACACTACAAAAATGGATTATACGAAACGATGCTTTTATATAAAATGCCACAAGTTACCTAATCATGCTGGGAACTAGCTATCCTCTGCATGTCTTACCTTTTATCAATATTATTATCCGATGTGGTATGGTGTTAAATATGCGGTAGCATACGCTAATATTTTACAGTCTTTGCAATTAGATTGCGTATAAGAGTTGAATAAGCCTTCGAACCTTTCGACCGGATTAGCCTGGATCAACCTAATTAGCGGCAGTAAAGAAAGTAGGCAAATTATGAATTTTGCTTCGTTACGATTTTGTAAAAAGGGCTGAGCAGAGGCCATCATGCTAGTTTTTGGCCTGACCTCGTGAATTAAAACATTTTAATCGAGATTTAAATTACCCGGGAAATAACCATTTCTTATCTTATTATCCCTTAAGTTTTATTTGGGAAATTATCATAATTAAAAGAGCTTCTTATTATAACTTTCTCGATATGCGTTGCAAAAATGTTAATAAGAATTAACCACCCCTGAGAACTTATTAAAATCGCTAATTCCCGTTAATACCGCGCCGGATTATGAGTAGACTCTAGTAATTATGGATTATAAGTGCCAGTAATACTTCATGCAAGGATAAGCGCAGGGATAGCTAATAAATACTAGTTATTCGTTAGTGAAATCATGGCATATCGCAGTGGAAAGCTAGGTCACATATATAATATTGCTTTAATAGCACTTTTACATTATTTCGAAGATATAGCATAAGTCGAAACGGCCGCAGCGGTATAATTAAGCCAAAAATGCCGAAATCCGCCTAATTTGCTACACCGCTCATCCCTAAAAATGCATTAGCGTGGGATCTCACACGTTCTTGCGATGTTATTAAGTCGCGTAAAAAGCTAATTAAATTATAAATGTTAAATAATAGATTATAAAACCCATATATTAAGGTGTGCTTAAGCACACTAATTAATACCACGGTATTTAAATAAATATATGGGGTCTCCCGGAAATTAGCCGGGATTACTTAAATAAGCGTATATTTCGTTAAATTTAAAAGCGCGTAATATAAATTAATATAATAATATAATTAATATTTAATATTAAATTAATTTAAATTTTAATAAAAAAGCTATTTTTTATTTAATAATTAAAAATTTTATTATTTCCGCTAAAATTACGAAAATAATAATAATAAAGGAATCCGGTATCGGCTTAATAGCATTTTTTAAATTAATAAACGATTAAAATAATTAGAAAACGCGTTTTAAGTTTAAATTAATATAATCGGATTTAAAAATTATATTAAAAATAAAATTATTTTAATTAAAAGCCTAATTAAACCGGATATTAAAAAAACTAAATATACGAAAATTACGGCTATATTTGAAAAAACGGCTAAATTAAATAATAATTTAAATATTTAAAGAAAATAAAAATAAAAAATAAATTATTGCACGGATATTATATAGCATCGGATAATGCATAAAAATAGCATTATAACGCATATTATATCGTTATAATAGCTATAAAAGCTATAAAAATATCGGTTATTAACGATATTTTTAACGTGCGGTAAAACCCCATTAAATAATGGCTATTACGGTGGCAATATTATAAGGTAGCCCCATTTAAATATCTTTTATAATATTTTATTATTTTTTTTAATTATAAATTAACCGTATTATTAATTAATTTAATTATAAATTAATTAATTAATAATATATTTTAAAATATTCTTATAAGTTAATTTTCGGGTATAAAAGGGAGTTAGGTTATTTATAATTAATTTGCTTCCTTTCCTTTTTTAAGCTTTAATATAACCACGTTTTTTAGCTTATATTAAACGATTTTACGAATCTTATAATTAAACGCTTCTTTATAGTTAAGGTATATGTTGCACGGATGTTATACAGCATCGGATAGTGCATAAAATTAGCATTATAACGATATATAAATCGTTATAATAGCTATAAAGGCTGTAAAGATATCGGTTATTAACGATATCTTTAACGTTCGGTAAAGCCCCACTAAGTGGTGGCCATTGCGGTGGCAACACTATAGGGTAGCCCCACCCAAATACCTTCTATAGTATTCCACCACTTTCCTTGATTATAAATCAACCGTATTATTAATTAACTTGATTATAAATCAACTTAATTAATAATATATTCCAGAATGTTCTTATTGGTTGGTTTTATAGGTATAAAAGGGAGTTATTTTATTTGTAATTAGTTTACTTTCTTTCTCTCCTTAAGCTTCAATATAACCACGTTTTCCAGCCTATACCAGACGATTCTACGAATCTATAATTGAACGCTTCCCTGTGCCTAAGGTATATGATTACCCAATCAGACCTTAGAACAGGTTATGAGCCCGGTCCGGTATAATACCATACTTGGATACCGGACTTTATAATCGAAAACTATAAACCACGCCCGAAACGGTTATCCTTACCCGTTACAGCCACATAACGGCTAAAAGGTTAACTTTTAAGTTTCGGAAACGCGTTATAGTGGCCGATTATAGGCAGTATACTGCATTATACTGCATTATAGGCTGTATACCTTAATAAAAGGTATAAATCGAAAACTATAGCCGCTCTCCCGAACGAGCTATAAGTCACTTAGTGTAGACTTCGGAATTCCGCTATAGTGGCCGATTGCTGCATTAGGAAAGCAGCGATTGCTACCCGTTTTACGGATCACTTATACGATACTTTATCGTATACTTAAAGGTCTTTACCTTTATTTCGACGAATCCTTTACCGTTTGTAACGATTTGTATATCGTTATAACGGGAAAATTCAGGCAAAATGGATAGCACTATACGTGCCTTATCCGGTTGCCAAATGCCGGAGAAACAGAAACTCTCTGGTTCGGATAACTGGAATACGTGGAAATCCACTATACAGTTATATATGAAGCTGCTGGGTATAGACGGTTTTTTCGAAAAACCTGAAACGTATATCGGTATAACCGAGATACAAAAAGCCCAAGCGTTGCTTCTAATTCGTTAAAACTTAACGAACGAACCGTTAAGTTTAATCTTCGATGAACTTGATCCGTATAAGGCTCTGTCGACTTTACAATCAGCCTATCAAGGCACCGGTCCCGTCCTTCGACAGCAGCTATACCTCGAATTTCATACTATAAAATTCGAGAATTATAACTCGTTAAACGAGTTTATTTCCAGTTTTAAAAGCTATTTATTTAAGCTTTTAAACGTTGGGGCAAAGATCGACGATATCGATCAAAAAACGATCTTTATAGCTGCCCTCCAAACAGCTTACCCTATATGGGCAGATCGTCAAAGAAGTGCCTTACGGTCACTTACACCCCCTGATTTAGAAAGTCTAATAACCGATATATTAGACGAAAACCGACGGGATCCAGATTCGGTAATGGGAAATTCTTATTTTACGGGTAATAAGAATAACTCCCGAAATTCCCGGACCAATCAAAATCGATAGGAATCCAAAAGCGGAAAGAAACGGTGGAATTCGAATAAATCGAATAATTCGAATAATTCGAACAAGTCGAATAAGCCGAATACTTCGACTTCATCCACCCGTTCCTCGAATAAGTCACAAAATCGAGGAAAACCACCACGTGATTCCGAAGAAACCACCGAAGAAGAATTATTTTATTCTTTTTCGGATATTCCGAATAATCGGAAATTCAGTACCGTTCCACGAGATTGGTGGCTATACGATACTAGTTCTTCGAAGCATATTGCGAATAATAAGAAATTATTCGTCGAATTCACCGAAAAAACCGGTTTACCACCGGTTATTACGGGTGGTGGAAAAGTATTTCCAAAAGGAATAGGAAAAATCGTTCTTCTATTCCAAATTAACCGGGAAATACGTAAAATTACGTTATTAAACGTACTCTATATTCCGGAATTTCCGCTAAATATTATATCCGGCCAGCTTTACTACCAAAAAAGTGGTATTATAAGCGGGAATAAGCTTTGCGATTCTAAAAATCGTCCGTTTGCTACGTTAAATCAAAGAAAACGTGGTTTCTTTCTTCACGTAGCAAATAAATCGGAACCCGATATGGCTTATTTAGCCATAAATCCACTAAAAGCAGTGGAGAAAGCCCGTATATTCGACGTGACTTACCCGGAACCGGCATCGGTAACGAAATCCTATAATTCGACGGATTTCGAAGAAATCGAATTATTAAATAATAATTCGAATTTCCTCATAATTACGGAACGGTGGCATAAAGTCCTTGGCCACCCTAGCTTCGATATTTTAGCTAAAACAGCTAAAATAACCGCTGGTATACCGAAGGGGGAAATAAAAAAGGAAGATTTCTATTGCGAATCTTGCTTTTCGGGTAAAATTACCCGTAACTAAGCCCGTATTAATCCGAATCGGGCAGAAATACCGTTATATCGACTTTGCATCGATACGGTATATATTACCCCATCCAGCTACTCCGGTTATAATTATATAACCGGCTTTACCGATAATAAAACCGGCTTCCGTAACGTGGAGTTTTCCAAGGAAAAGTCTGAAATATTCGATATCGTTACCAAGAAAATCGAATATTATAAAACACAATTCGGTCGATACCCGAATATGATTCGCATAGATAACGGCAGGGAGTTTTCCCCGGTTAAATTAAACGATTATTTAACCGGAAAAGGGATTATTTTCGAACCTACTACTCCGTATACACCGGAACAAAACGGTATTGCCGAAAGGACGAATCGAATAATAATCGAAAAAACCCGTACGGTTTTTATCGATCTACAACTCCCGAAAAATCTCTGGGAATTCGTTATAAAAGCCGTTGTTTACTTAGTAAATATTACGGCTACGTCGTCCGGTCAGCTTACCCCTTACCAGGAATTCTACGATTATTTCTAGCCGCAACGGGATAATAAACCTGACGTATCTACCATCCATACCCTTAAAACGCCTATTTTGGTATATAAACCAAAAGAAAATCGGGTCACTTCCGATAAATTCGGTAATATTACCGAAAACGGAAAAATAATCGGCTATAGTAGTAATAAGATTTACTACGTTTATATTGCCGATCGACCGTATAAATCACGAATTATACGGACCTCCCATATTCGATTATTACCGGAAAATCGAAAAAAGGGGGAGAATTCACAGGATTCGGATAATCTTCAGAAATTACAGAATTCGGAGAATTCACAGCATTCTAATAACTTTCGAACTACCGTTCCGGGGAATCGAACCTCGAACCCCACGGCAGAAGCCGCAAATATTAACCGTTACGCTAAGTCGGATAACTTAACCATCGGTTCATTTGAGAACGAAAGTCAAGGGATTAATAGCCCTTATAACCTCCGGTCAAGGGAAGAATGCACGGCCATGGATATCGACCGACCGAACCTACCCGGTACCAGCGAACGGCCGAACTTACCCGGTATCAGCGAACGACCGAACTTACCCGGGAACACCGAATCCGATATCATTTCGAATATTCCGAGATCGAATATCGAAGTAGTCCTTCCGAAACTTACGGAAGAAGAACGAGATAAATTCGTTAAATACGACGAATTATTCGCTAATATCTCGTATTATTCCACGATCGATAACGGCTATACTGAACCGAAAACGCTTAAACAAGCGTTAAAAACGCCGGAAAAGGAAAAATGGCTGCAAGCTGCCCACGAAGAACTTCGGCAACTTATACGAAAAGGGACTTTTCAGGCAGTCGATCGTGATGAAATCCAAAAGGCCGGTAAATACCCACTTACCGTTAAATAGGTTTTTAAAAGAAAAACCGATAAAAACGGTAATATTGAGCGGTATAAGGCAAGACTGGTGGTACGTGGATTCGAACAACGATACGGTATCGATTATTTCGAAACCTTCGCTACGGGAATAAAATCCACTACCTGGAGGCTTTTATTAGCTCTCTCTGCATACTACGACTAGGAAATCGAACAAATCGATATAATCGGTGCTTTCCTAAACGGGGAATTAAACGAAGAAGTGTTTATTACCCCGATAACCGGATTATCCGACTTCCTTGCCGAAAATCCGGAATTAAATAATTTCGGATGGAAAGACGATAATACCCAGGCTATATTGTTGAAAAAGGCACTATACGGCCTTAAACAAAGTCCACGTCAATGGCAAATCACACTGAAAAACGCCTTGAAAAAGCTCGGATTTAATCCACTTATTTCAGACGAATCAGCGTATTATAATAAAGATTCTAATATCTTTATTATTACTTACGTGGATAATTTCCTGATTTTTGGTCCTGATTTACGAAAAATCAACCAATTAAAACAGGATATTTCGAAAGATTTCGAAATAAAAGACCTGGGACCAGTTTCGTATTTTCTCGGTATACAAATTAAAAGAAACCGGGAAAAAAAAACCATTCGCATCAACTAGTCAACTTACCTCAAACGCCTACTGGAAATTAACGGTTTTTCCGATATCAAACCATCCAGTATACCGCTAAGTCCTGGTTTTCCGAAATCGTTGTATATTAATAAAACCAACGAAAAACCGGCTTCTTCGGAATTTATCCACCGATACCAGCATTTATTAGGTGGATTAATGTACGCTATGGTACAAACCAGGCCCGATCTGGCTTACCCCGTATCGTTTTTAGCCAGATTCATGCAAAACCCATCGAATACTTCGATAAAAGGGGTAATAGGGGTTTTTAACTATATAAAATCCCATTTCCACCTTGGAATCACTTATAACGGGACTATAAAACCCGGATTAATAGGATATTCCGATGCCGACTTTGCTGGGGATTACGAAACCCGTAAATCTACGTCCGGTTATTTATTTACCTTAAATAACGGACCGATAAGCTGGAAATCGAAAAGGCAATCCACGATTTCCTTATCAACCACCGAAGCCGAGTTTAACGGGCTAGAGCAGGCTACCCGGGAGGCTATATAGTTGAAAAATCTCCTTAAAAAAATCGGTATTAATATTAATACCGTATTAATTAAAAAAAATAATACGGGAGCCATTAATTTAGCTTATAACCCCGAATATCATCAAAGGACGAAACATACTGCTATACGGTATTATTACGTCCGCCAAGAAGTCGAAAATCAAAATATTCGTGTCGAATATATATCGACGAATAATATTCCAGCAGACGGCCTTACGAAACCACTTCCCAGGGATAAATTCCAAAAGTTCGTAAAACTATTAAACTTAACCGATACTGTTTAACAGGGGGAGTGTTGCACGGATGTTATACAGCATCGGATAGTGCATAAAATTAGCATTATAACGATATATAAATCGTTATAATAGCTATAAAAGCTATAAAGATATCGGTTATTAACGATATCTTTAACGTTCGGTAAAGCCCCACTAAATAGTAGCCATTGCGGTAGCAACACTATAGGGTAGCCCCACCCAAATACCTTCTATAGTATTCCACCACTTTCCTTAATTATAAATCAACCGTATTATTAATTAACTTAATTATAAATCAACTTAATTAATAATATATTCCAGAATGTTCTTATTGGTTGGTTTTATAGGTATAAAAGGGAGTTATTTTATTTATAATTAGTTTACTTTCTTTCTCTCCTTAAGCTTCAATATAACCACGTTTTCCAGCCTATACCAGACGATTCTACGAATCTATAATTAAACGCTTCCCTGTGCCTAAGGTATATGATTACCCAATCAGACCTTAGAACAGTATATAATTATTTAATTAAACCTTAAAATATAAACGATTATAAACCTTACGGAAAAAAAATAAAAGATATTTAACCTTAATTATAATTATTACCGAAACCGAAAAATAATATATTTTAAATAATATATTGCGATTAAAGAATTTAAGCAATAAATTATAATAATAATATTTTTAACCTTTTTTTATATATTATATTTTATATAAATAATTATATAATTAATATAAAAACCTAAAGGCTTATTACGGTATAATAGCTATGGACGAAAAAAAAAAAGCTAAAAAAAATTATAAAAAATTATTAAAGCTTTAAAATTTTTAAAAAAGCCGTTAATTAAATTAATAAATAAAAAATAATAATAATAAAAATTTAAATAAAATAAATTATTAAAATATAAAATAATTTAATATAATTTATAAATTTTTTAAATATAATTATTTTAATTATATTATAATAAATGATTTTTTATTAAATTTATAAAAAATAAAATATTTCCGATAAAAATTTAATATATCGGGAAATAAATAATAATTTTTATAAAAATATAGCTATTTAATAATTTATAAAAATTAAAATTAAAAAAAAGCTTTTATAATATATGCTAAAAAAGCTAATAATTAGCTTTAAAATAAAAATTAAAATAAAGAAACTCGCCCCGTTAAAAATAACGTATTTTTTCGATTAAATATAATAAATTTACGTAAAATAAAAAATAAAAAAATTACGTAAAAAAGGCAAAAAAATAATAAATATTTAATTTATAATTTTTTTTACGCTTTAAAAAAATGCTTTTATATATTTTTTAAAAAGGTATTTTTTAATTTTATTTTTTATAAAAATATTATTATTCGCGTAAATAAGGCTTTTAATAAAAATATTAATTTATAAAGATAAATCCGTAATTTAAAAAAAAATAAAAAATAATAAAATTAATATACCGCGAATAATTAAAAAAAATCGCTTTCGATTAATATAAATTAATAAAACGGACGATTAATAATAAATATATAAAATAATTTTGCCGTATTTATAAAAAATTATTTTTTACGTTATTTAATTATTTTAAATTTAATAATAACGATTTTAATTATTAACGCTAAAATAAAATTTATAAATTATAAATAAGCTTTTAATTACGATTTTATTTAATTAAGCGATTAAAAGCTATTTATTTATAAATATAATATAATAACCGTATAATTCGGATTTAAAATGCTATTTTTAAACGATATAATTTATTATTTTATATTATTAATTATATTAATATTATTCCGTTAATTATAAAACCGAAAATATTATTAAAAAAAATAAAAACGATTTTATAATATTACGCCGAAAAAATAAATTCTTAATTAATATATTTTAAAATCGATATAAATAATACGTTTTTAAATACCGATTTTATAAATTATTTTTAATATTATTCGCTATTTATAAAAAAATATATTATATAAATAAAAAAATTATTATTAATTAATAAAGCTATATAATAATATTATAAAATAAAATATTTAAGCTTAATAATTTTTAAATATTTTATTTATTCGTTTTAAAAGGTAAAAATTTAAAGATTTATTATAATAAAATACGAAATTTGCGCTTCAATAAAAATTATACGTTAATTATAAAAAATACCGCGGGTAATTAATAAAAATTATAGCGAACGGCTAATTATAAATTTTTATAATTATATTAAAAAAATTAATAATTATATTTTTTAAATATTAATTATATATTAATAAATTAAATATATATAGAATTATTATTTTATAAAATAAATTATTATTATTTTAATTAATAATTTCCGGTTATTTTTAAATATGATAAAAATATAATATAATATTAAAATTAAAATTATCGAATATAATAATAAAATTATTTAAATTAAATAAATAATCGGAAAATATTTTAAAAATAAATTAATTAAGCTCGAGCTTTTAATATTATATATATAAGCTTAAAATAAAGCTATTAAACGCTTAAAAATAATTAAAAAAATATATATAATATATATTAACGAAAAACTCTTTTATTAATTATAGCTTAAAATCGGCAAAATAATAATATATTTATATAATTATATTTTAAATTATAATTTTTAATAGCGAATATTATATTTTAAATTTTATTTTAAGGTTTAATTAAGTAATTATATACTTTAGGCATAGGGAAGCGTTTAATTATAAATTCGTAAAATCGTTTAATATAAGCTGGAAAACGTGGTTATATTAAAGCTTAAAAAGAGAAAAAAAGTAAATTAATTATAAATAAAATAACTCCCTTTTATATTTATAAAACTAATTAATAAAAATATTTTAAAATATATTATTAATTAAATTAATTTATAATTAAATTAATTAATAATACGGTTAATTTATAATTAAGGAAAATAATAAAATATTATAAAAGGTATTTAGGTGGGGCTACTTTATAATATTGCTACCGCAATGGCCACCACTTAGTGGGGTTTTACCGAACGTTAAAATATCGTTAATAACCGATATCTTTACAGCCTTTATAGCTATTATAACGATTTATATATCGTTATAATGCTAATTTTCTGCATTATCCGATGCTGTATAATATCCAAGCAATAAATTTTATAAAATAGGTACGAAAGCGAAAAAAATTCTAAATTTAAATTATAAGCCTAATTAAATTTATTTTAAATTATTAAAATATAAAGCGTATATAATAACGTTAATAATATAATAAAAGTTTAATTATTTATAACGATTAATATTTATAAAATTTAAATTTTTAATTAAAGTAAAATAATTAATATAAAAAATATAATTATAAACGAAAAAAAATTATATAATAAAAAATAAAATATATTTAAAAATAAGCTTTTAAATATTAATATTTAGCTTATCGCCGATTTCGTATTAAATTATTTAATATCCGACGATAATATTTTATCGGAATTAAAAAATAAAATTATTACCGCAAAAAATATTTTATTAAGCGACGATTAAAATAATTAAAATAAAAATAATATTTAAAAAAAATAAAAAAAATAATATTAAATAAAAAGGATAAATTATATTTTTTTATTACCGCGAAATTTGCCTTTTAAATTTTATTATAAATATTTTTATTAGCTTTATTAATATATAATATAAAAGCGATTATAATTAAAAATATAGCGTTTTTAAAAAAAAACCTAAAATAATTTTATAATAAACGGGTTTTTTAGCTAATTATAAAATTATTTTTAAAATAAAATAAAATAATAATTAAAATAATAAAGCGAAATTAAAACGCTTTTTTTATTAAAAAATAAAAATTTATAAAGCGGAAATTCCCGCTATTTTTTAAATAATATTATAAATAATATTATTATTTATTTAATAAATTATTTTTTTTAAATAAAAGCTAATTATTTATAAAATTATAAAAATATATAATTATAAATTAAAATTAATAAAAAGAATTTATAAATAAAAATAAATAAATTTTTAATTATATATAAATATTTATATATAAATTCGATAAATACGGAAAATTCTAAAAATATAAAGCAAAATTTATTATTTACGGTAATTAATAAGCGAAATTACCTAAAATTAGGAAATTTACGCGGTAATATTAATTAAAAAATCGTTTTATATATTAATCGCGATTATAGCAAAATTCGATTTTAAATTAATTTAATATAACGTAATAAATGCGTTTATATATGCTTTTATTAATTAAATTATATTTATAAAAATATCCGATAAATACCGAAAAAAATATTATATTATTATTAAAAAAATATTTTATAAATTACGAATATTATTGTTATTATAATAAAAAAAATTTATAAAGATTTTAGCCGAAATTAATTATATATAAATATTATACGAATTTTATGCGTTTATTAAAAAAAATATTATTTTTTTTATATTAATAACGTAATTATCGCGTATAAAAATAAAAATACGGAAGCTATTAATTAATTAATTTAATATTTAAAAAAATATAAAATTAATAATAGCGAGCCTATATAATAATTTTTAGGAATAAACATAATTAAAAATTATAAATTTCGGATAATTTAGCTTTTTTAAAAAGCTTATTTTAAAAAAATCGCTAAATTTGCAAAAAATAAAAAAAGTTATTTAACGCCGATAAATTTTAAAAAATTATTATTTTAATTAATTATAGCGCTTCCGCACGAAATATAAAAATATTAAAAAAAAATCGGATTATTATTATTCGTTACGGTTTTTATAAAATTAAATATCGCTTTTATAACCGCTAAATTAGCTCGGTTTTTTAATAATCTAAATTAAGCGTATTAAAATATTAGTAATCGAATTTTAATTTATTTAATTAATATTAAAATTCTTTTATTTAAAATAAAAGGATTTTTAAATTTAATAATTATTAGCGACGTATTATTTATAAATAATAATATTAACCGTAAAAATATTTAAATATTTATAATAAAGTTATTCGGAAAATTGATTAATTAATAATTAAATAAATAAAATATAATTATTATTTCGATTATAAAAGCTAAATTATTTACGCTAATATAAATTATTAAAAAAATATTATTTATTAATCGATTATTAAAAAATTATCGATATAATTAAATAATAATATTATTATTATCGAATATAATAATAAATAAATAATTAATTTAATTAACGCCGAAATTACGTTATTAAAAATAAAATTTCGTTATATAAATATTTATAATTATTAATTGCGTTAAAAAATTTAATAAAAAAAAATTAAAATTATTTATAAAGCTTCGAATAAAATAATAATAAATAAATTAACGAAAAGCTTATTAATTAATAAATAATAGAATTTTTTATAATAAATAAAATTAAAAATTATATATTATAATTAAAATAAATAAATTTTAAAAAAGCTATATTTTATTAATTAACGGCTTTAAATTAAGCGTGGCTAAATTTACGATAAATCGGGGATTTAAAGGGGTATATTAAAAAATAAATTATAAAATTTATATATTAAAATATATTTAAATATATTAATTAATATTATAATATTTAAATAAATATATAAAGCCTTCCGGAAATTAGCCGGGATTACTTAAATAAGCGTATATTTCGTTAAATTTAAAGGCGCGCAATATAAATTAAAATAATATTATAATTAATATTTAATATTAAACTAATTTAAATTTTAATAAAAAAGCTACTCTTTATTTAATAATAATTTATTCTCCTTATTACCACTATTTTGCCAAAAGCCGACTCCGTTACCCATCACTTATTATTAAAAATAATGCATTATTAAAAACTTATAAAACAGCCAAAAACTTATAAAACAGCCAAAAACTTATAAAACAGAGTAAAATAGCGCGAGACCTACCTTAAATAGCATAAGACCTGCGTAAAATAGTGTTTTTGGAGTCGATTTTTACCTAAAATGGCAGTCATCCCCATTTTTCCGCCCAAGAAGGTGCTGGACTTCATCCGCACTCTGCAGCTGTCACTCGAGACCCCGCATGACATGCTGTCGCGTTTCTCGGGCCTGGTGAGTGCAGCGTTACCACACCCCTTTCAGCGTATTTCTCTTTAAAGACGGCTTACAGGTATCACAGCATCTGAGTATAGCAGCCGCCCGTATCGGCGAGGACCTTAACCTCTTCCAGATCCTGGCTGAGAGCGAACAGCCACTAAGTGCTGAAGAACTTGCCACTAAAACGGGCGCCGCAATTTTGCTGTAAAGTAAGCTTTGCATATATTTGGTACTTTTGCTCTATTATTGATATGTAAACAGGTCGAATTTTGCGCTATCTGGCCTCTGTCGGCCAAATTCATGAGGTCGGCCCAGATAGCTTTGCCGCCAACACGCAAACCAAAACGCTTGCCGACCCAGGCTATCGCGGGGGCATTTACCATTTTTTCAACAATTGCGGCCCCGTATTCCAAGCTTTTCCGGATTTCCTGGGGGAAAATAAATATCAGGACATTGATGATGCATCAAAAACGGCGTTCCAGAAGGCGTTCCCAACAGATTTGCCAGCCTTCCAATGGCTCCCGACCCAACCCGAACGATTTGGTCCGTTGCAACAAGTTATGACGGTGCAAGGTGCCTTAGGCAACCAATGGTTTGCCGTATTTCCCTTCGAAAAAGAGCTCGGCAACTTTTCTGGTCCACGTGTGCTCGTTGATGTTGGTGGAGGGTTTGGGCACCAATGCGTTGCCTTAAGGGCTCGCTATCCAGAGCTTCAGGGAAAGCTCGTACTGGAAGATTTGCAACAAGCATTGGAGCATTTGCCACCTCCTTTAGCAACACAGCTTAAGGGGGTGGAACAAGTTGCTCACAACTTCTTTGAGCCTCAGCCCATAAAAGGCGCCAAATTCTATTATCTACGCCAGGTTTTGCATGACTGGCCTGATGAGAATTGCGTGGTTATTTTGAAACATCTCATGGACGCCTTGGGCCCAGATTCGCAAATTCTCATTGACGAAATGGTGTTACCGGATGCAAATGTTCCATGGGAGGCAACAACCATTGATATGACCATGATGGCGTCTCTTGGGGCCCGTGAACGCACCAACAAGGAGTGGCACGCGTTGCTCGATAAGGCAGGTCTGAAGGTATTGCGGATCGATACGTACTTGCCGCGCCGCCAGGACTCTATCATCCAGGCTGTTCCTAAGTGAGGACGTGATCTCCGTGCTAGTCCGGTCTCCGTGCTAGTCCGATCTCCATGTATCTGTCCTCTCTCTACTCAATCAAGTACCTTCGTTCGGATACTAGAACTGTCTATATCCAATGCTATGATCACGTTGCTTTCGGTTTAGTTGCATAAATCGCCGGAAATTGCCCAGCAGAGATGAATGTTATTTATGATACACTCACGATTTAAAACCTTCAAGCTTAATTATGCCCTTTTTAAATATCACCGCTTCATTGCGGACGATCAATCTTCATGTTACAAGAACTAATTTTAACTGCATATTGACACGAACTTATTCTTAGGATAATATTTACTTATATTGCTAGTATAATGACAAATGGTCTCAAATACCAGGCAATATATCAAAATCGTAAAGTGCCATCGGCTCGATAGCAAAAAGGCCTTGGGTTGCGTCCGAAAACCCGTCTCGTTGTGATGCGCTTAGTCTCGAATCTCCGGGCACGACTTCTCTCTGCCAAGTTGCCTTTAGGTTTTGGAATTTCGTGATGATCAAAGACAAGGGTTGGTTCTCGACACCACCCACCGTGCAGGCTGCATCTACCGCCTTGACTTGCTCAAATGTATTGATGACTCTGTCCACTGTCTGCAATAAGTCCGCACCTTGCACTGCGATTGGGTTCCAAGAGGGATCGCTGTTGGTCGTGATCTTATGCAGAAATGCCACGACATAGCATAATTGGGAGTAAATACTGCAAGATACGCTAGTGTATGCGGGCAATGGCATGGCAAAGAACATATCAAGCCAAGCATTGATGGAGTCGACACAGCGTTGGTATACCTGGTAGCGACTCAAGTCAGGTTCGTTTCTTGGAATAGTCGGCTGGAGAATTATAGACTCTCGTATAACAAGCGTTGCGTAATGGTAACATCCAAGCATCGTGGCTATCGCTATCAATAAGCACGAGGTTCACGGGAAGGAGCTGAATCACTCACACTCGCTCCCAAACGTGGAAGTGTTGCTATTGGTATTGGCAATAAGATCGTCGAGTCGTGCTTGTAGAACGTTGACCCAGGCCGTTGACGTCTCCATGGGGCCCATTTTGTAGGATGATTGGCGGACCTGATTGACGATAAGCTGCATCTTTACTTGTCGCACAAGTACTTGATCCAGGAGCATGGTGCTGTTGGACACTTGAACGAGGTATTCGTCTAGATATGCTGACCAGCGAAGGCCCTCGGCAACTTTGAAGGTTTGCGAAATCCTGCCCGGACAGTCAATAACGCAATAACTATATTAAATGGTGGGTTAGGGAATTGAAAGAGCATCGCACGCACATGGAAGTGATGACAAAGGCACCCAGCACAACCCGCTGCTCCTCTATTGTACGTTCCTTCGCAACAGGCTGTTGCGTCATTGCTAATGCTGGAAGAGGCGGGAATCTAGGAGGGTACTCCGGCGGTGGCATCTGCAAGCCAAGGTCCCAGACCAAGGAGACGACAAGCTGTGATGCTAAGGAAGCGAACTGCTTATCCATCGGAAATAGATGTACCCTGGTTCGGTATCAATAAATAGTTAACCAAGCGATTGAAAGGTCTAGACATGCCAGTTCACAAAGGTCAGCAAACCTAAAAGCAGGTCAAAGTTCCTCTCACCACCAGCAACCACTCTCTCGATAATGGCGTGTCTTGCTTGAAGACTAAGTGACTTGCGCATCTTTGATGAATTGGATGTGACAACCATGATATTCAGCCAGAAAAATGGGTAGACCTGTTGAAGCTGATCGGATGTCATATCCGGTTGAAGATAGACATAGGGCGCAAACCACTTGGCCCATGTAAGTGTCAAGCGCCAAGGTATGTCGAGACAAAAATGCTCACCATTAATTGGTCTTGAAACCGCTTGATACAATCCTGGGCACCCACGACGGTGGAATCATCGGAAATATCTTCGCCGGTCGTAGGGGTCGAGAGCATGCTATCAGTCAGCGAGTCTGTCTCATCCCCCATCTCAAAGCCATCATTACCGGAGCTGTTGCCACCACCGTCGCCCCGGCCAGACCGCTGGGCTTGCAGAAGAGTGACAAGCTGATCTAGCTTTTCCTCGAGCCTTGCCGACCTTGAAACTGTATTGCGCTTGGGGCCGCGCTGCTTGGCTGGAGCCGCAGGCATACATGTCTTATTTAATCTGTGACATCTAATACCCACACTCAATGTTAGTTGGGGGTGGTAAAAACAAGAATTGGATTTTGGAAAACAAATCAGCATGTTACTAAGAAATGTAAGACCTCACTGACCTCTCGCAGCCCGTACCATCCACTCGTGGGATACACTTGCACTTTACCCGGGCGCAATTTGTGCAAGCTTTGCCGTTCACATTCCGGCGCGAGACGGAAGACTGGCGCTCGTCCGGGTTGCCTTGCATATTCATCGACGCCTGTGGGTTCAAAGCGTGTGTCGAAAGTGAAATGGTGGAAGTTGGTCAAGTCGTGCAGCAGTCTGGGTTAACAGGCTACAGGCTAGATCAAAAGGCCCGGCGGAGCGGGGCAATTTTATTTTCCTGGTCCGGTCCGGCTGTGTTGAATCCCGGGGCCGTTTACCAAAATAGTGCTCCCGTTCCCACTGTGCCTGTTTACAATATGGCATTTTTGAGCACCCTCTGGTGTAGTATACATGCACCAGCGCAGCTACAGCCGTGGGACTCCTCGAAGTATAACTCAACTCTGCCAAGTCAATCGCTACAAGAAGGCACGTAAGACACCAACATTGAAAGTAGCTGCTGAGATTCATAGTACTCGAACAACCCGGAAACGGAAAGCTGCCTACAACGAACTAAACTGCACTGCTCAAATTCCACCGACGCAATCAATTCTTTTTTTTTTTTTTTTTTTTTTTTTTTTTTTTTTTTTAACTAGCATGCGCATCCAATATCGACTAGTTTTTTCAGTCTTTTTTGAAACGAGTACATCTATAGATGGCTCATACACCCGAGCATTCATTTCCGGAGCTGCCAGCAGCAACTAAGCGAGCAGTCATGGACACGCCGCACCAGTCCACCGGACTTGAGGGCACATCAAGGAAATCATCTATGGCCAAAATAACCGAACCTGTCACTGGGATCAAGTTTAAGTTGATGATGCTCAGTCTGACTCTCGCGTCTCTTTTGATCTTTCTAGATACATCCATCGTCTCAACCGTCAGTAGACAATTCCCAAGAAATGCCATCTTCAAGGAGCTGATATTATGTTTTCTTCAAGGCCGTCCCGCAAATTACCGACGAGTTCCACTCACTCAGCGACATTGGCTGGTATGGAAGTGCCTATCAGCTTGGAAGGTATTGCTCGAGTCTTCAATGTCGCAGCATGCAACTCATTAAACACTAACACGTGCTCCATAGTGCCGCCTTTGGTCCATTGTCGGGCAACATTTTCCATCATTTCAGCCTGAAGGTGAGAGTACAATGGCGAACCTCAATGACTTCGATTTACTGACCATCGTTCAGTGGACATATCTGGCGTTCTTTGCCATTTTCGAGATAGGTTCCGCCGTATGTGGCGCTGCCCAATCTTCGGCCATGCTGATTGTAGGCCGAGCTATAGCTGGCATTGGGGCATCTGGTGTAAGCAGTGGTGCTTACACTATTCTGTCCGCTACAGTGCCTCTCGAGAGGCGTCCTGGTAAGTTAGTCAAGTCGAGAGACAAAATGGAGCTAATTCTAATGCTGAAGCAATTTTGGGAATGCTCATGGGGAGTAAGTTCGTTCCAGTCCGGACGGCTGCAGTTTCATCTAATCAAACACTCTTCAGTTGCCCAGCTAGGTACTATTAGTGGTCCTCTTGTTGGAGGCGCCTTCACAACAGGTTACACTTGGCGATGGTGTATGTACGATTGCGCAAATTTGACAGCGTCAGATATTGATGGTTTCTCAAGGTTTCTACGTCAACCTACCCCTCGGAGCTTTGGTCGCAGTCCCTCTTCTTCTACTGCATATCCCGGATCAAGTTGAAAAGAGCGACCCTCTCAAGGTAGTGCGAAGCCTCCATCACCATCTCGACTTGATAGGCTTTGCGCTTCTCGCTCCAGCTATTGTACAACTTCTTCTTGCCCTGCAATTTGGCGGCGTCCAATTCGCTTGGTCATCCTCGCAAGTTATTGGTCTGTTCTGTGGTTCCGGCACAACATTCTTCGTCTGGGTATTTTGGAACATCCACAAAGGCGACCGGGCACTGCTTCCCTTCTTTATTATCAAGCGCAGAGAGGTTTGGACGAGCGGTGTCAACTATGCATTCATGATGTCGACCGTCTTTGGATCTACCTATTTCCTCCCCGTCTACTTCCAGGCAGTGAAGGGAGTCAATGCCATCATGAGTGGTGTCTACCTTTTGCCCATTGTTTTACCTCAACTCTTCTCGGCAGTCGTCGGTGGATCGTTAGGTAAGTGGCTCAGAAGTAGCCTCGCAGACCACACGGTGAATTGATACTTTATGCTAGTTACAAAGGTTGGCTACGTGCCTCCGTTCGCTCTGGTGGGAGGTGCGCTAGGGTGTATAGGAAGTGGCCTGTTTTCCTTGTTCCAACCAGACACCCCGACCGGAGAGTGGGTTGGATTCTCCATTGTCGCTGGCCTTGGCCGCGGTGCCAGTCTGCAAATGGTACGATGTCATCTATTTAATCGTCATAATGATGTACTAACATATTCTAGCCCCTCATTGCTATACAATCAGCAGTGACACCAGAAGAAATGTCCCCGGCAATGGCCTTCTGCGTATGGTGCCAATACATTGGACCGACCGTCTTCCTGACTCTTTACAATACCATATTTGATAGTAGCCTTCGATCACAAATTCCAGAGTACGCGCCCGACGTCGGTGCGCAGGCAGTCATTGCTGCTGGGGCTACCAGATTTCGTGGTCTTGTAAGCGCTCAGGACCTACCTGGGGTCTTGGTAGCATTCTCAACCAGCTTGGACTACACTTTCTATCTCCAGGCCGGCGCTGGTGTCATCGCCTGGGTCTCTGCATGGGGCATGGGATGGAAGGATATCCGGAAGAAGGAGAAGGGTTCGCAGCCTGATCAACCTGCAGATTTCAGCTCCACTCAGCACGAAGATGGTATTGGCAGCTCGCAAAAGGAGCACTCATCATGAGTGGGAGAGTATTTGGCAAACTAGAGGGTTTCTTTCGACTTCCCAAGCACTAAAGCCTTAGGGGTACAGATTGCTTCTCGGCCCCTGGAAGATGCCTAAAGCATACTACCAAGGAAACCGCTGGAGGATATCAAGTAAAGCAACCAGTTCCTCCGTCATGATCGTAGATTCTGTCAGTCTACAACTCCTTGCAATTCATGATCTAATTTCAATTCTTGCCATATTAATGAGAAAAGAAAAGTGAAGAATTGTTGTTGCTTTTTTTCTTTTTGAGGTTTGGCCAAAGTTAGTGGTCAGCGTTAGTGGTCAGCGTTAGTGGTCAGCGTTAGTGGTCAGCGTTAGTGGTCAGCGTTAGTGGACGATGTAGAGGATGTTACAGTGGACCCTTACTGGAAGTCAGTGGGCTTTACAAGGGGCTGGCAAACGGGCCAAGAGGTTGCTAGTAAAATACCAGCCGTCATGCGTCAGCCTTTCACTTGTGGGCGACATTAAACAGTACAAAGGTAGGTAGGTATGTTCAGAGCTCATGATCTATATACTAGCTACCTATCTATTCAGATAGAAGAAATTATAGCCGACTTCGAAGATCACAAAGCTTTAAGTCTGGATCTTTCTGGATGAAATGGAACACGGCCTGGAAGCCTTCCATAAACTTGTCCCAGTCATAGACGCCTTTTATTGTGCTTTCGCTGAGGCGGAGAGAGACAGTCGCCGATCCGGGAGATAAGGAGCATTGCAGAAGGGAATTCAGGGCACATATCGGGCCGTAATACTGCATCTCCCTTTCCCGAAACATTTCTGGATACGCTGTATCTAGATCCGGCTGCACGACAAGTAAAGTGCCGTATTGACATGCTGCTTTGCACTCGGGGCTCAGTTGTTCGATGGTTCGGTCCTCAATCCCTTCGTTTGCCATCATCGATAGGAGCCTGTCTTGATCCGCCTCCAGATTATACCTCAGCGACCTGTTGGGTTCCAACAAAATTCGATCAGGGAGCATTGCAGTAGTAGGGACGGCCGAGTCGATGATGTCTGCAATCGGCGCCGACCGCCGCGCAAAGACGCCCCAGAACACTAAATCGTTGGTGCCACAGTACCAGGAAGCCATGATCGCCCAGGCCAAGCGGATCTTGTTTGTTGCAGTGAAGCCATTGTTGACGACATCAAATTTTCCAGTCAATTCACGGCTCTCGGTGGGCTCGAGTGATGCATCCAATACCGGCGGGAAAATTTGACCGTCGAAACCTGCAAACTTATCCACCCAGAACTGGTGTTTGGAAGCATTTGACTCTGACGACCACTGGACAAATGGCGCAAAGTGCGTCAAAGGCAGCTTCTGGCCCTGGTATGCGTTGAAGATACCTCGGAAGATAAGAGGCAGTGACTGGCCATCATAAATCGCATGATGAATTAGCATGACAAATTGATCTGCATGCACCCCGACCCTCACGAGACGTTTTCCCAGCCCCCATACATCCACAGCAGGCTCGTACCGTGCCTTGTTCGAGTTGTCAATGGTCTCGAAGGGAATTTTCTCACTGACCACCGCTTGGACGTAGTGGTCCTTCGTCAGCTCGACGATGCGCGTACGCAACATGGGATTAGCTTCGACGACTCTTTCCCAAGCAAAAGCCAGCTGAACTGGATCGACGTCGATTGGCAGATTGAACTTCAGCCGCAAAGTATAGTTGTATCCCAGCTGAATGGGTATGGTGGCTGCATCAAGCTGGAGCGAGGTGATGGGAAAAGCATCCTCAATTGAGTCTGGAGATACTTGGCATTGATCGGCGATAGTACGAAGAAGCCGGTCGCCCTTCAGCTCGTGATTACTCAAAAGGCTGAATGGGTCGGGAATTTTCTCTGTCGATGAGACGTTTGATTTGACGTGCTGGCATAGGAGGGAAATTGTTTTGTGGCGCAATATGTCGGGAACCGTCAGAAATAGTTGTTCTCGACGTGCAAGTGAGACCAGTTGCATAGCCCCAAGAGAATCACCGCCCAGAGAGGTCCACTCATCATTCCTACCGACTTCGTGTAAGTCCAGTCCGAGCACACTTGCCCAGAGCCTTTGAAGTTGTTTTTCCGATGCTGTCAATGGCATTGACCTTGCCGTGTCCTCTTGACCGAGATAGCTCAGTAATTGGGCGCGTGAAAGCAGCTTGACTCGCTCTCGCAAGTATCTGCGATCCAATTTCCCTGTCACAGTTAAAGGAATGTATTCGATGGAGAGAAAGAATTCGGGAACCATATAACTAGGCAATTTCGCCCGCAGTAGAGTCTTGGCTGTACTCATCCGATCCATGAAAGCCGCATCTGGTACCAAGAAGAGCTCGTTAGTAGAGTTGGGGCTTTTGTCTGCGACAATGAAAGCTACCAGGGAGTTGGTTCGCGGTCCAGCGGCGATAGCGTCGACAAGAACCTCTTGGAAATCTCCCAGCACAGCCCGCATATGGTACTCTACTTCTTGGAGCTCAATGCGCTGACCATTGATCTTTACTTGCATGTCCTTACGACCGATAAAGACGAAAGAACCATCAGGAAGGCGACGAACTAGATCCCCCGTCTTGTATACCTTTTCCTCCTCTGATGAGGTGCTCGGAAGCCATGCGGGGTTTGAAATATATGCCTTGGCTGTTTGTTCTGGGTCATTGAGGTATCCTTCGCTCAGGCTGGGCCCCTGAATGACAAGCTCCCCACACTCGCCTTCTTGTATGAGGATATCATGGTTGTCTTCGTCCACTACCCAGCATCTGACAGCATGGGAGAAACCGATATTTGTTGAGGACTCAACATTCTTATAGTCGACTTGGATAGTTGTACATCCCGCGCACTCGGCTGGACCGTACAATCCGGTTACTTGGACGTGTGGTAGCCACATGTCGAGATCGGTCTGAGTGACGGGCTCCCCTCCCAGAGCAAGATGCTTGAGACTGGGTAGTCTGGTTGGATCAAGTATGCGAGCCACCGAAGGAGTTAGGAAAACCCAGTTGACCCGTAATTTCTCGATTGTCTCGATGAGGTTGTTTTCGCGGTCGAACTCCGACGCGATGCAGAGACAACCTCCAACAAGGAGCGCCCAAAAGTGCTCCAAGAAGCTGACGTCGAATGCAAAGGATGCGAATTGCAGAACTCGGGAAGTCCGACTCAAATGCATCGCATCCCTATTGTGAAGTATTCCGGCGACCAATGCTTTGTGGGAAACAAGAATCCCTTTGGGCTTGCCTGTAGATCCAGACGTGAAGGCGACATAGGCTGCTGCGCGAGGGGCCGTAGCCGCCAATTGCAGCTGTGGTGATGCAGTCCTGAGGAGCTCTTCACCCACGGTCAAGACTACCAGATTTCCACCAAGCTTCGCCACCAACTCCTGCTGTGACTTCGAGGACAAAACCACCTGTGCGTTTAGCTGACGACACATGTGTTGCAATCGAGCCAACGGGTGCTTGGGCTCCAGGAAGCAGAAGGCGCTGCCGGCTTTTGTGACTGCGAGTATAGCTACTGCGGTCCATTGCGACTGGTTCAAACAGAGGGGCACAAAAACGCCTGCTCGAACTCCGTTTTGCACCAGTAGCGTGGCTAAAGTTGAGGATTTGTCGTCTAATTCTTTATATGTCAAATCTCCGTCCCACGCACAAACAGCAGGAGCATCAGGTTGTTCTTGAACGCGCTGCTGAAAAACATCCTGGATACAGAGGCTTATCTCCTCTGGCGCGACAGTGTCTTTATCGGGCTTTGCCTTGGCAACTCCGTGTTGATTGTTTGCCATTGTACGTACTGGTCTTCGTCCAGCTAGTGGTATCGTGGTGGTCCGTAAGATAGATGGGGTACTATTATCGACGAATGAAGTGACTATGAAGTGTTCTAGCTATCTCTTACTTGCCAAAGAAGAAGAAGAAAGTTTATACAGTGTGTTGGAGACTGTGATCGTGGTTCGTTCAAAGTCAACAGAATCCTGATTGCCTTAAATTGAGATGTAACCGGTGTATTCGGTATGGATGCGGTGACCCGACACAACCCGCAATTGTCTACCGATTCAAGTTTGAAAGTATGGTCACCTTCGTGAAGGCCGGGTGTGGAAACAGCCGAGGCGTCGGGCGTCATGTCAGCGTTCGCGCCTCTCCCATTGTTACACTTCTGCCGTCAGTCTAAGTATACTATGCATCATGCAGAGCTAGGGACCGATTGCATGGGCTTGGGGGGTTCGGGCTCATTCAAGGATAAATCGGGGCCGCTGCAATACATTATTGACACTGTCAGATGCCACTACAGATCGTACATAGTATCCACATTGATATGGTGTTATGTCATACTTACCAGGAGCAAAAACGAGTGCGGATCGCCTATCACGGTAATTGGCTAGGTACGTACTATTGACTTTGGATTCTTTAGTAATTACTATCGTCTAAGCGCAAACATGCAAACTAAGTCATATTGTGCAGACTTATGCGACAATTCTAAAGCAGGAAGTAGAGGAGTACTTGCAGTGTTGCCCGTTTCTAGTCATGCTACTGCACTGAGGTTAGATATTCGATTATTAACGTCCTCAAAATTGACCCAGAGTGGTCCTACGATAAGAATGAACATGTACCACAAGTTTATAGATACCAGCGAGTCAAAAGATGCAATCTCTATGAGAATCCAGAGTACAAGCGATATCAAGACTTTTCATATGACTCGACATATAGTTCTGTTCATATAACATTTTCAAAACAAATCATTGAGGGAAAGAAAACAGGAAAACAGAGTTGATGCTTTGATTTTCTGTATGAGCGCTGGCCAAGAGCGCTGAAGGGACGTTCGTTGAACGCGTTGTCAAATTTCTCCAACCGACGTCCTCACCGTCGACTATGCCCCCTCCGCGAGTAGCTCTTCCACATGCGGATTCATCCAGTACTGACTCAAGACGGTCGGATCTAGATCTTTGCTCCCTGAAATGAGCCCTAGACAATTCTGAGATCCGCAAGTGCATTTGAACGGCTGGACCATATCCCACTCCGTACTTGGGTAGAAGAACGTCAGCTCGTCTCCTACTGAGAGAGGCCAACCACGAGCTACGCGAACCTCAAAGGTGGACATGTCAAATTCGAGGGAAGGCGAGCAGGAGTGGTTGCAGTAGACGAGGTCGGAGCACAGCTCGATGTTCACACCGCGCCCAGTCTGAACAGATGTATAAGTCTTCTGGGGTGCCGCAATTGCCGAGTCGATCTTGCTGAACAGTGCCCCTGCTGGCAATGCCACCAAGGAACGGGCACTGGATGTGTATGGTATCGTTCCTTTGACGACCTCGATATGAGCCGGATGGCTGGGCTGCTTCCAAGTAGCGGTGAATTCGGACATGTTGACTTTCTTGTTGCTTGCGATTATGACCAGTCTCAATTTGGCTCAGAAGAAGCGTGGTTTGGGTTTTCGTCCGACGTGCTTCGTGCTCAATGAGCCAGGGAGGTAACAGGGAAAATAGACAACGGACTTCCGGGATGGGCAGGAGAGAACGGCTGATTGGACGAATTCGGAGTTTGGTTTAGACGCATCTGGGGATACGTTGATATTTGAGATATAGAGAGTATTGACCTAGTGGAGAAGAGGCATGTGGAGCTCTATGACGAATTGATACATTGGACGCGATGCCTTCGAGTTTTTGAGGCCGTAAAATTTCATTAGAGATATGTCGTAGCATGCCATGCCGCATGATTGGAAGCTATACGATCTCGAATTCATCATGGTACAGCTCCGTGGAGATCGGCACGGGCCAGAGCGGGCCGGGTCTAGCCTGACATTCCACTGCCGACTACCATGTAAGTGGTTATGATCTGTCGTGGTTTACTCAGCTCTCGGGTGTCTGATGTGGAGTTTTTCATTTCGTCGCAGGATGGATAGCGCGATCTCGCTTATGTTGCAGTATGTCTCAAGATCGGTCGTCTGTACGATGTAGAAGAGTCTCTTCACTTCCGATCTTGTTCACCCAGCAGAGGTGGGGGCCGCAAGGGGGGCCTTGCTAGCTGGGTGATCAACTAATCGACGAGGATTGAAGACCTTGCATCGTACTACTATAGTACCATGTACAATAGATACCTAGTCTACCACAGTATGTCGAGCCCTGAGGAGGTAAGACGCTACCCACGTGTCTGTCGATCATATACGTAACTATTCTGATACTCTATCAACTACTTTGACAGCTTGCTCGATCATTTTTCTGCCCAACAAAGACAGATCTTCGCTTGTAACACTGTCGCTTTGGTCGTCTGCAAAAGCAAGACGTACAACCCTTAGTACCGGAACAGTCGCAAAACGCCTAAATCAAACGAAGGAACATGCAATCAAGGAAAATGGACGACCCCAACGCCCACAGCATGGTGTTGGAAGCTATGAAGCAAAAGCTGTCGCAAGAGTCGCAAAGATACCGGTCCGAGCCATTCTGTGTCGTAGACCTGGGCGACATCTATGATGAGTATCAGCGGTGGACCAAGCTTCTACCGAATGTGAAGCCATTTTATGGTTGGTCGTTCTATAGCCTCCTTCTCCCTTTTCTGTTCTGCCCCCACCTATCCTCTTTCAAAACAATATCGTATACCAAAGACGACCATTGAGGGAGGCTGACAGTATGCCGTAGCTGTTAAATGCAATCCCAATCCTCATATTGTCAACCTTCTTGCTGGGCTCAATAGCGGGTTTGATTGCGCATCCCAGAATGAGATGGAATTGGTCATGTTGCAGGGGGCGGCACCAGAGAACATCATCTTTGCCAATCCGTGCAAGAAGACGTCGGATCTGCAGTATGCGCAGAAAGTAGGCGTGAGAAAAGTGACCTTTGACAACGAGGCAGAACTACATAAGATCCGTCAATGGCTCCCGGACGCTGAATTGGTTCTTAGATGTCGAGCGTCTGATCCATCTGCCTCGTACAACCTTTGCTCCAAGTTTGGGGCAACCACAGCGGCTTCAGTGAGGCTTCTTCGCTCCGCAAAACACCTGGGCCTCTCTGTCATTGGAGTGAGTTTCCATATCGGCTCGAATGCAAAAGATCCGCTAGCGTTCAATGAAGCTATACAGACTTGCCGTGAACTATTTGAGACGGGCCTTGATATAGGTCATGAGATGCACCTGTTGGATATCGGCGGTGGATTCTCGACTCAAAGCTTCGATACCATGGCTCGAGTCATTCGAGAGTCTCTTGATAGGCATTTCTGCGGCATCGCGGTCGAAGTTGTCGCGGAGCCTGGTCGTCTCCTCGTGGCAGGCGCACTAACCCTGGCTTGCGGCATCATCGGACGGCGGGATGCGCTTGAACATACAGAGGACAAGGAAGGCCGTCACATGATCTATCTTAATGATGGCGTTTACGGCACATTCATATGTAATTTGTTCGAGCCTGGTCCGCAGCCGAAGGTGCTTCGTGCATCGGGAGCATTCTATCCGCCACAGAGTGCGGACAAGTATGAGAACTACACAATCTGGGGCCCAACTTGTGATGGAACCGACTGCATCGCTGAATCTGTGGCACTTCCAGGGTCACTCACCATTGACGATTGGCTCTATTTTCCTTCTATGGGCGGTGAGTTCTCATCCTTTCAGTTGAATACTTCCAGCTATTGTCGGCGGTATCGTACATAAACTTTTTTGTCCATGGGGTTAATCGGTCGCGATCAGCATATTCGACATGTCTCTCAACCAGTTTTAATGGCTTCAATTGCGAAAGAGAGACCATATACGTTTCCAGCAGCCCTCTGGTTGACATAGATATACGACTAGACTTCCCTCAGAAGGCCCAGAAAGAGTAAGCTTTACGCTTGCTTTGGAATAAACAAGGCGGCGGAACCCAGATTGTGCTGGGATGCGAGTTTTACCAAATAAAACATATAACACAAGAACAAATACCAAAATCTGCCTACGAGAATTAGTACTACAAGGATAGCACCACTCGTAGAGAATTAAAATGTTGAAGACACACTATTGCCTTGTCCGAGTTGGGTGCTATGGATTTTCCATTTCAGCCGCTGTGGGGCTTGAAGGGGGCTGAGAAGGCTTCTGGAAATACTAGCACTTGTTAATTTACAGGGCTTCCTCACTGAAGAAGCCTTCTGTAACAAAATGTTCTTCTCAAACCAAGGGTTCTTTTCGGACCCGGTTATGAGCCCGCTACAACGTCCAATATAGCCAGCTTGCCGTCCACTAACGTAAACCAACTAAAAGTTGTAGAACGTCGATAAAGAAAATTAACAAGAATTAAACACACGACTTGCGTTGCACGGAGTCCCGGATTTCCAAGTAAGTCACCACGGATTTCCGGATTTCCGGATTTACGATCATGGACGAAGAGTAAGAACATTTCCAGTCCCGCTAGATTTCCACTCCGGAGGCTATAGAGTTCTAACAAGGATTTGAAAAGTGAATGATCGGCAATGAATCGTGCAAGCGCGTGATTGGCTGTGATGGCGTCGTGACAATTATGCTATCGTGCTTACCGTATAAGTGACGTGGAAAGCTTGTAAGTTATGCCTGCCCAACAACCCCGGCACCACACACCCACCAGGCCCAAAACGATCTGAGGGCCTCAGTGCCCATGGCATCCCACCTGAGGTTAGTGAACTCAATCACCAAGCCTCCCTGCGAACCGTGGCCTAGTCTTCAAAGCCTCATACTGCCACGTGCCATAAGTGTTGGAGGACCGATTATGTGGGTAGGCAGCAAGATCGGGTTGAAGCCCGGTTATTTGTCATGTACAAGTACTGTGTATACGTGATGTACTCTCAAGTTAGGGCAACAGTCAGCCCCAGAAACCCGCGCAATCAGCTCGAATCTACAAGCGATTGAGTTTGACTATAGTGCGTTAGCGCTCAGCACTACCGATAAAAAATCCGGGTCAGCCATCCCTGTAAAGGAGTTAATTTTTAAGATCTCTAGATCTTTGATGCCTGTCGCGAGCCAGGTAACGTCCACTAAATAGTACATGTGTACATCACTGTCAGCCACCGCCCCAGGTTCTCCGCCTGTGGATCACGAACCGTCGGGACTGTTGCATTCCGCAGCTAGAGACGACGAGCAGCGACTCACAGGCAAGAACCCGATGAGCAACAATTGATAGGTGATCATCAATAGGTGACGGTCAACAAGCGATGCCCAATAAGTGGCATGAGGGTATCACAATGGGGCGGGCCGCGCCTTCGGAGTAGAGTTCCACTCAGACGGGTAAGCTCAATCAAAGTTATGAGCTGGTACCTGGATCTTTACCAAATGGAGAGGTGCTATGTACTATAGTAATCGATCAGTCAGAAACCATTTGAAAGCTCGACAACACGCAGATTTATTCCGCGATGTGGCAAGCAGCTCGACCCTTGTCGCCTTCGTTGTCTCACACAAGACGGTATGTACTGTATAATCATCGTGACAACGTCATGGCAATCTTGGCCTTTCACTCCCATCGCCGAACGTCAGGCCCTGGGCCTCCACGATCGGTTGGTCTCATATCACGTCACTGGGCTGACCCATCGTCGCGCAGAGCTTGAGTAGCAGCTATCCCATATCAGCTGTTTTAGAGATCCCCTTGACTTTGCTCTCGCTTCTGATCTTTGCTTAACATCGAGTTCTTGTTGCCTTCTCATAGTCCTGCCAACCGTACAATCTAGGCCATACACACGCCCCAATTTGACTCTTCCCACAATGGAAGGACTAAGAAGACATTCGATCATGCTTGATCGCAAGCTCTGGCAGAATGATCCCATATACTTTTTTCGAACACTTGCCCCTCATATCAGCACCTCTGCGCAGCGCGCAGATGATGCCTCCATCCAAGCCCAGATCGATGTGTTCGGGAGGGAAGATGTCGGCGCAATGCCAGGAGCCCTCGGACCAAGGGGCAACTTTGCCGCTCTCACCTTTGCTGAAGCCTTCCCCGACAGAGTTGCTATGCTAGCCTATCTGAATGAAATCCTGAGTTTCTACGAGTGTACGCTGAGCTGCCCCCGAAAGCTTCCATCCATTTTTTCATGATCAGATCTTCCCAGGCCTCAGTATGAGAGGAGCTTGCTATTCGTATGCTTACAATGTTATTTCACAGGCTTTGAGAAACAAATGACAGAATCGGTAAGCATGCCTTTCATTTCCCACTCATTTATAGCATCTTTCGTGGTTGAATTCACCAGGATTGAACCACTTATTCACAAGATCTCTTCGGCTAACTCACGGCTGTGTCTTGTAGTTGGAAGCTAAGCTCATTGCCGTCCCTGTCCCACAAGATCCCAAGTTCAACAATGCCGTTTGGCAAGGAAACTACAAGAAGACGATGGCGAAATGGCCAAAGTTCCTTCTACAGCTGGACCCCAAACTGGGGCCCAAGTGCATCCAGTCTCTCAAGGCGCTGATCGAGGGGACGGATATGGAACCCAAGATGTCCCAGTACAAAACGATGAAGGAATACGTTATTGATCGAACGCAATACATTGCTTGGCCGTAAGTCGTCCTTTGAATTCGTTCGTCTTCCAATCCTTGCATCGGGTCGCTCGCTTAACAAGTTATGATGTACAGGGTTGCTTGCGACAACGCCGAGTTCGGCTCGCAACTGAATCTGACACAAGAGCAAATGGATTCCGTTCGCGAGATTTTCCTGCCCCTCTGGTACCACTCCTGCTACGTCTATGACTACAACCGCTATGACAAGGAGGCCGAGATCCACTCCACCTACGGTACAGGCCGCAGCATGATCAACTCGGTGCCTCTTCTCAATCGGCTGAAGGGACTGTCCGTAGATGAAGCCAAGAGCTGGCTCAAGCAGCGGTGCTTTGAGTTGGAAGAGGAATACCTTCATCGCCGCGATGACTACTTCAAGGAGAACTCGGCGGAGACCGTTCCTGAGGATTTGCGACGTTGGTTCTTGTGCCAGGAGGACCTCGCTACCGGGTTCGCCATTTGGTGCGCGACAACTTACCACAACCATCCTCCATATGGAGAAGGGTACGCCGCTCCATTCAAGAAGCGTCGCGACGAAGGCGCCGTCTGGTTCGACAACGTGACCGATGATGACAATAAGCTCATGACGGGCGGGTTCGAAGCGGAGCTGGCAAAGTGAACCTTGGACTCTAACACTGTGTCTAGATATCAGATAGTGGTGTTAGGACGTTCTATCTAGTACTCCCACAATTGGCACCAGTCATGTTTTCCTCTGTTTTAGACATTCAATATGATTTTTCAGCTTGCTGCATCCTCAATACTTGATCTGATACGTATCTTGATCTGATTCGTATCTTGATCTGATTCGTATCTTGATCTGATTCGTATCTTGATCTGATTCGTATCTTGATCTGATTCGTATCTTGATCTGATTCGTATATTGAACTGTTCTGAGCGCTAGCGTTGCGTAATGGTACACCATGGCGCTCATTGTCCATGGGCGAATATGCAGTCACTCATCGTGTCTACCACTTTCGTCGTTTGATTAAGTTTTATCGTCAGAGAAGGATATCATGATGTAGGCGATCGTGTCACCTGAGATACGATGTCATAGGACACAAGACATTGTTGAGAAAGCTTCCACGTAGCTAGCAGGAGGAATTGTAATGTTCAATTGCTACATACAAAGATACGCTCCAAATAGAGCTGAATGTGAACCAAAGGAAATCAAAAGTATAACGTGCGCTAAAAGAACGACGATGCCAAAAGCTGCGGCAAGAGGACCCATGCCGGTAGTCGACTACCATTGCTTCGCCTCATGACTATACTACTCTTCCAAGCGCGGAATAGGATCTACAGAAACTAGCGTAGATAACCCTAGGCCACCAAGAGCTTCCCTGTGGTCTTCATATTGGTGGTTGGGTAGGAGTAATCTTGAGTGCCCACCCCGTTATCGTGCTTGAGATCCTCAGGGTTGGCCCAGAGCATGCGATCGATCTGACCGATGCTGGTGGCCCGCTCGTAGAATCGCCGGAATTTGGTGGAGTTCTCATCTTGTCCCACCTGTGCATAGACCTCGTGCATTCGGAATCGAGGATCACAGAGATGCCAAGTGACATAGCCGTGCACAAAGGCCCGGATGGTCGCCTCGATCTTGGGATCCTTGCCTTGGAAGACGTCCACCAACTGCTTGCAGTAGAGGATTGTATCATCCGTCAGCTGCTTGAACGCGACCTCCCAGCCCACTTGATTGCAATGGGCAAGGTTGCTGACCAGGTTGATCTGATCACGGGGGCTGTCGAATTCCTTGTAGAAGGAGATCAAGTCATTACAGAGAGTCAGTTGCGGTTCGATCTGGGCGATAGCTGTGACGATTTCCTCAAAGACAAGTTCCTCGTCGAACTCGGAGCTTGGGAAGAGAGTAGCGCTAGAAATTCCTCCCAAGCCGTTGAGCCGACGCAAGAAGTTGGGGAAGTAACCAGAGCCAGGGAAGCCGCCAAAGTTCTTCTGCTCGATCCAGCAACCCTGGAAGAAATCCAGCGTACTGCGGAAAATCGTCATGCCACAGAAACCGCCGTAGAGGTGGAGGAAATTGGTCAGGTGTGCGTTCATCCGCTGCCAGAACTGATGTTTCTGCGCCCGTCCCTTGATGAGATCCTCGCAAAAGGTGGTCATCTGCAAAGCGGGTATCTTGCTGGAGTCGTCCAGCATGATGATGTAGACAAAGTAGATGGACACGCCGACCATGACCTCGAGGGGGCACTTTGCCCAGCAATACACGGTCACCAGCGTGCTGGTTCGCATGACCGCCTGTAACCGCTTAGGCTGGACCTCGAGCGCGGCCTTTTCGATGGGTTGGTCAAAGTGTTTGGCCGTGTGGTAGAAAACATGTCTTAGGGTATTAACGCGCTGCTCATAGCTGAAATTCTCGTCCTGGTAATCAATGGTTTCGAGAAACTCAGCTAGAGCCGCGACGTACTCCTTCAAGGGGAACTGCTTATTTGCCATTGTGCTGCTGTCGTAAAGATATAAGAGGGAGATGATGTACAAAGATTCAAACAAACTTCGCTGTGATCGTAAGACAGCTTTGTAACTTGGGCCTCGAGGGATATGAACCATTTATCTTAAAATTTGGTGCTATAGATCATACCCAGTTACTATAGTAGCAAGATCAAACACCCGAGCCGCCCAATCAACAGCTGCTAAAGCGTGCACAAGGTTTTCACAAGTGGCTCCAGAATATATGACATGGAGTATTTGACTTGGCCATCCTACCATAGTAAGCCAGCATCGGGCTGATAGCTTATATAGTTGACTACTACTACAATAGGCTTAAACCAGACCCATATAAGCTGACACTCGAAGTGGATATTGTGTTTTTTGACACTTTTCAATCATTGCCAACAAGATAGACAAGCTTGCTTTTCTTTGTGCCGTCTATTCTTCCTTGACCCAATTCTAACATCCCAAAACACACGAACTTTACAATGGTCGAAGGCGTATCAGCCATCGAGCTGCATGGTCACTCGACTTTTGCAATCATTGGTCCTGCTTTCATAGCCTTCATTTTCCTCAAGGCTATCTACAACATCTATTTTCATCCTCTCCGAAATTTCCCTGGGCCCAAATTGGCAGCCGTCGGCCCTTTCTACGAGTTCTATTATGATGTCATTCGAGATGGAATGTTTATGTGGGAGGTAGAGAGGATGCACCGAACATACGGTATGTGATCAGACATGAAACTCTCCCGTCCATCCTTCGTGGTATCGTCACGAATAGCGGCCCCGAAAATGAGCACTGACGGCCCTGTTGTATAGGTCCTATCGTTAGAGTAAATCCTAATGAGCTTCATATACTTGATCCCAACTACTACAGCACAGTGTATGCCGGAAATCACCGCAGCACTGACAAATACCATGATGCGGTGGCCGCATTCACCGTTCCAAAAGCCAGTTTGGCCACCATACAGCATAAAGTCCATCGATTGCGGCGCTCCATCTTGAGTCCATACTTCTCAAAGGCTGCCGTTGTCCGGCTCGAACCGGCAATTCACGAGCGGATTGACCGGTTGTGTTCGCGACTAGAAGAGAACATGCGACTTGGACAGGTCGCGGACTTGGACGCGGCGTTTGCTGCGCTGACCGCGGACATTGTGACGACTTACTTCTATGGACAAAACTCGGACTTCTTGGGGCACGAAGGGTTCAAATTTGAAATGCGGGATGCCATTCTTGGCCTGATCCGATTCTACCACTTCACAAGGTTCTTTCCATGGGTCGCGGATACTATCAAACGGCTGCCTATTCCAATTATGCGACTGATACACCCTGGTGCCTCATATCTTGTCTCGTCTCAGGAAGATATCAAGGCCAATATCCGTGCATCTCAAGTCAGTGGGCATAAAGAACCAAGCAAATCTGTCATCGTTCAAGCACTAGAAGATCCGACCGTACCCGCGCAGGAGAGAACCCTCGATCGTCTTGGAGACGAAGGCACGACGATCATCTTCGCTGGCACAGAGACAACGGCGAGAGCCCTCAGCGTGGGCATGTTTCACATATTGAGCAATGAGGCCATCTTAAACAAGCTGCGGGAAGAGTTGGACACTTTGCCAAGTGTGCCAAACAGAGAATACACCTATTCCCAACTCGAATCTCTGCCATATCTGGTAAGCCTTGCTTTTTCTTTCCAGCTATTATGCTCTAGCTTCTTCGAAAAACTTGAAGACTGGAACGGAATGTGATGGCAAAGTCACTAACCAGATGCCTACAGAGTGGAGCGATTCAAGAGAGCCTGCGACTGTCTCACGGCCCCGCGGTACGTCTTCCGAGAGTATCGACCGAGAAGGCCCTGGAGTATGGAGACCACGTGATACCTCCTGGCGTAAGTTTCTCGCGCGACCTTTGGTGAAGGAATTTATACCAAATAATATGTGACGCAGGTCCCTGTCAGCATGTCTACTGTTCTCGTCCACCTTGACTCGTCTATATTTCCCGAGCCTCATAGTTTTGACCCTGAGCGCTGGGTCAAGGCATCAAAGGAAGGTGTCAACCTTGACAAATTCATGGTTGCGTTTACAAAGGGCACCAGGCAGTGTCTCGGGATCACGTAAGAATCATTGCCCAATTCGTGTTTCACATATTATCGGTACTTGTCCTCTGGAGCTAACTATGTGTGGTCAGTTTGGCATACGCGGAAATGTACTTGACTTTTGCCAAACTTATTGGCACATTCAACATGGAGATTCATGATACGTCACCGGATGATATCAAGGTACATCATATCCGACTCACTGGAGCGCCAAAACAAGGTACTGGGGAAGTGAAGGTGAAAATCATTGATAAGATATGATCCTCCCCATGGCGCGACAAGCAACGACGTAAACAAGACCCAGGGCAAATATTCCGCGCGCTCTTGAAGCAGAAGTGGGGTTTCATGAATGTACGTGCTTGGGTGTCAGTTATATGAGGTATAGGCATGAAAATATAGCATCATCGATCATCTCTACTATAGCATTTGCGCGAATTGTGATTGCTCTTTTGATTATGCAGGGTTCAATTAGTTTCTGCACGGTACGAGCACCGACCGACTTCGTCGTGCCGGGGCGCTCAGCTGCAGCTATACTAAGCCGTCGTCGGTTTAGTCCTATAGCGCCCATCAACAGTGGGCAGATAACCTGAGAGACAACTATTGGATGACGCCGTGGTCGGGAGTTAGTGTCAAAGATATGATGGCTATGGTATAATGATTGTTGTATTACTAGTTGAGTCATGTAGGTCCAATAGAGATTGGAAGACTCAACTACTTTGGCATACACATGGTGGAGTACACTCCGCTCATTCCCCATTTTGATGTTTAGTTGCACTTGGCGGCATGTGAGGTTTTTACGGTCTGCGGTGTGCACAGGAACTGCAATAGCTAGGTAGGTACTATCCCCTGTATACACGTGTAGTGGCGCTAAACGCTAGTGTGTGGTTGGTAACTTGTGCAGAATTGCAGTTGACTCGCCAAGATACGCTACAGAATCGTTTATACTCCACAAACAGTATACTTAGCCAGTACCAATACCCACGGACTGGTCCAGCACTAACTCGGAAGGCAGATTGAGCCGCAACTAGTTCTACGATAGCCGGAACTCTAATCTCCATATGATCCAGGGCTATCTCCGAGCATGTCCAATACAAAGGGCACGATCGAGTACAGTACCGCCGTACTGGTGAATCGGACGGTGGAGCTGCTGAGGCACATATGGGACGCTGCAGAAACCTCACCCGCGTCATGAATCGGATCGTCCACTTGCTGCCCCAGGATCATAAGTGTTAGCTTGGATGCAGACTGTAAGTATTATGAGCGAATTCCAGTATATTCGACAGGGCGCCTAATCTACCAAGATTGGTATAGTCGTATAACGATCGAATATTTGTCATCCTGGAGCCGTACATGGTGTGCTTGGAGTTCCCCACGTACCCCGGGACGACCCGTGGGTCGAACACCTCCTCCAGGATTATCAACTTTAGGTCGCTACTTGCCCCACGCGAAGGCCTAGCACCTCCCATCGGGATCTTACCAGCAGAATCATGCCAGTTTCTGTTTACTTCTGTCAGATGGTGGACCATAGAACCCATATACCAGGGTGTGCTTGAGCACATTAATCAACACCATAGGGTTTAGATAGATATATGGGGTCTCCCGGGAATTAGCCGGGGCCACCTAAATAAGCGTGCACCTCGTCAAATCTAAAGGCATAAAATATAAATCAATACATCATTATAATTAACTCCAAATATTAAACCATTTTAAGCTACAATAGGAAAGCTACTTCTTGATCAACAACTTCTATAGCCAATGCTGGAAGTTTTCATCAGCTATATACAGCCAGCATTAAACAGTATGAAGGGATGCCAAGCAGATGAGAAAGCCAGTAGGTGGGGCACAGTATCGATCTAACGTTCATAATCCTTGAGGAGCTGAATTGAATGCATGGACCATCGACCCACGGGTATCAAGATGAACTGCCAGGCTTGATTCTTGATTCCTTGGAAAGCATCACAGGTCGCATACGCGGCCCTGTGGACATTGCCACGTTGATCATTCCCGTAATTACTTGACCAATCTTGATCATTACCAGGAACGTGTGAACGTTTCGAGCTCTCCATAGGCGTGGAGAGCGATATCCCGCTGAAAGCCGGTAGTATGTCAGGGGGAAGAGCTAGCAATCTTAGATCTGAGATCTGCCTCTCTCCTTCCATCACCCTCCTCTCCTGAGAAAGGAAAGCAGGACTGGTAGAGATTTTGTCACAAGTTGTCACAAGCGCTTGATATCCCCACCGTACTCTGGACATGCGATGCGTCATATTAAATTTTTTGAGTGTTCTTTTCTGGGTGGCTGCTAGTGAAGCACACTTTCCTGCATCTGGTTCCATAGTACTAGTTTGTTATAGTTAGCTCTTGCGTGCGTACCTCGCGCAGTGCAACGCGGCAGAGAATATTCCAATAATTACAAACAATAACCGACAGAACTGGCTGTAAATCCGTGACGGCACGCTGATCGATAACCACGCTGCTCAGTGCAAGATGGAATCTTCCCAGATTCTCTCTCTACTGAATGCAAAGTCCTTGGCGACAGTTCTTGTTGTAGCATTTTTGGTCCAACAAATCTGTTCTGCATTTTCCCTCACAGTCCTGCATCCTTTGGCCAAGTTTCCCGGTCCGAGACTGGCTGCCGTCTCAAACTGGTGGCTGATATATCACGAGTGCTTCCTGGGAAAGTCTCTCACCGATGTTCTGGCTGAACTACATCTCAATTATGGTACGGCAGCATTGATATTCAGAACATGACAAGGGTTTTATCCTTGCATGTCGGCGCAGAAAAGAATCACGACTAAGGTGAAGAAACAGGACCTGTTGTTCGATATGGACCACATCATGTGAGTTCTAGTTCCAATCATAATAGATTTTCAGACCATTCATGCTAATTTCTTCTGCTTCTACTTGAAAAAGCTACATTTTTCAAACCTACAGGCTTACTTGGATATCTACAATGCGAAATCCAAGTGGGATAAAGATCCTGAAGTGTATAACGCAATAGTAGACGGCTCCTCCACATTCGGTCTCACAAATTATCATTCGGCCAAGGAACGGCGGGATATTATCTGGCCATTCTATTCGCGGCAAAACGTCAAAAGTTGTGAGAAGGCCATCAGCCGACAAGTAAGTCTGAATGATAGAATGCATGAAAAAAATACCACCAGTACCATAAATACTTATTGTTTCAAAATTATTACAGGTAGCTATCTTGGTGGAGCAACTCGACAAAGACAACAATGAGGGGAAATTATCCAATATGTCCCTTGCGCTTCGATGTCTCGCCCAGGACATGGTGGCAGACGTGTGTTTGGGCAAGTCCCTGGATACTCTGCGAGCGAAAGACTTCGAGTCACCACTCATTCTCGCCCTAGACGAGGGCCTTACTTACTATGTTGTGATGAAACACTTTCCAACACTCCGAAAAGTTCTCGCCTTCGTGTCCAGGTTTGTTTCCCTCCCGGGCGATGCTGAGTTTTCTGCATACGGAACCATGGTATCGGACCAGGTCACGAAAGGAATTGAGCGGCCTCAGGATATTTCAACTGACTCTATGCTGGGTTTCATGGTGCTTCCATCATCAAAACCCGGACAGGACACGTCGCAGCCGAAGCTGAGTCAAGACCTTCTTATCGAAGAGCTCCAGACATTTGTCATCGGTGGTGGTGAGACTGTCGCCAGCGCCATGGTTCAAGCGCTAAGTGGCACTTTGCAGAATCCTGCACTCTACCGAGCCGTGTTTGAAGAGATCCTTCGAGTTTGGCCGGAAGCGGGCGCAGATATGCCCTCAATCGAGGTCTTGGAGGGACTACCGCTCTTGACTGCGGTGATCAAGGAATCTCTCCGGCTGACTCACGGGGTAGTAGCACCACTCCCTCGTGTTGTTTCCGCCGAAGGTGCCGTCATTGACTCTCATCACGTACCCGCTGGCACCGTTGTCGGAATATCGCATGTATTCATTCATTTGTCAGGCGAGAATTTTGACGGCCCTGAAAATTTCAGACCCGAGCGGTGGATGGATGGGAGTTCCTTGGACAGGAATCTAGTTGCATTCTCCAGGGGCCCTCGTAGTTGCATAGGGATTAATTTGGCTTGGTGTCAGCTATACATTGCCCTGGCTACTCTGTTCAGGAAAGTCCGTATGGAGTATCCTGCGGATCTGAATGATGTCAAGATCAAGTGGAGGGATTGCTTCCAGCCACTGTACAATGGGAAACCACTACAAGTGCGATGCACAGCCATAGATGGTCGCTGTTGAAATCGCTAGACATATTCGAGGCCTCGTGTACACGGGTTTCCGCCAGATGGCTATCGTAATCAGATCAAACATGATTACTCTTGTGAATTCATATTATTCGTACAAATTCATCTCGATGATGTTATGTTACATTCAATTGCTATCCGAATTTGCTGTTGCTTTTCAAGTCGTCTTAATGCCACTGGACTGAAATATTTCATGTCTAGTATCTACACTCTTTGTATGGCTTGCATCACAATTAGTATCATGATAGTCCTGAAGACAACTGTTACACCATCTTTCACGGTTCTTTGTCTTGAATTAATTGGCTATCTCTCTTCATGGTCTGTACGAAATATACCGCGTGGCTGATCGTTCGGCTGTTTCCTTCGGGTGCACATTCGGAGAGGTATCGGCAATGAACTCGATTAGGTCATATGAGAACGTAAACTTTTGTCGGTCGCCGTTCTTTTGAGTAAGTGAAACGTCGATCGTAGAGACGCCATTTCACGGTGGATGTTGCAATGATCCAACCTCAAAGGAGCAAGCAGTATAGCCAAGGACCAGCTGAAAATGGTCGCCGATGGAAGTGGAGCGTAAGAAGATGTGAGCGGGCGGTGGTGGGGCCGATGGTATAACACCAAGCCATGGTACGATACATAGTAGTCTGCATCAGATTTCGAGATCGGCTGGGATCATGTTCCAATCAATGCTCAAAACCCGCTGTGGGGTTATCCAGTTCAACGAGGATGGCACGGGCTGTCACTCGTGCGGCGTGTATCACGTCGTGTAGCTTTGTACTGGTGACCTATACAGGTACAGAATCTCTGACACAGGTATCCGTGTTGTGTTAGCGACAGAACTTCTAATAGTACGTATCGCGAATGGACCTTCGGGTCACTAAGTGTGGCCGTCCCTTGTCTTGTGGATTTTCCAGATTTATCCGAATCTACCATTATCGTTCTAAGAGGTTGGTGAACCTCGGGACTCAGACTTCCCTGGTAGTGTAAAGGTCTAGAGATCGTCACAGTACGAGATCATCAAGCGTCATCGCCATGTCTGCAGAAAGAAATGGGAATGTATAATAGAATATAAAATAAAATAAAAAGTGTCTTACCGAAATTGCGATGCTGGTGATGCTGTACACTATTCTCACGATATTGACAACCTGAGTCATCAATTGACTTCGTCTCGTGCGTTACGAATTTGAAGATGACATGCAAGACCGTTCACGCTTTAGATAAGGTCCAGATGTCTCTTCCATTGTCATCCATACACGATGTTTGGAGAATAATATTTTCACGTTTCAAACGCAACACAGATGCCATCAAAATCCGGTTTGATGAGTACACGGCATTATGCGAGGAGTCAAACTTGCAACGGGATGACTGGTCCGAGTCAATCTTTTCAGGCGACTACGAAAAGCTTGTCAAGCTCAGTTCGACGTTTGAAATCGCCCTCAAGCCATTGCCAAATGTAGTTGGCGACACGGAGGAAAGGTTGGAAATCTGGCAGATCGAAGAACGTTACAGGGCTCTTGCACAACTTCAGTCGACCCTTGGGTCATTCTTCGAGCGCGTTTGCCCGGCGTACGATGGTTCGCGATTGCCGTGGTTCTTCGACCCTGCCTACTACCAGTCCCCGGGCGTGAATTACGACCGCTTCGCATCGCCGGATGTCCGGAACCGGGAACAACAACTGCTAGACACACTGCAGTTGGGCTCTTCGAATAGCCAGAACCCTCAGCTCCTACTGATGTCCAGCGGCATGGCGGCCTTTACCGTAATTCAGCAATACGTAGTCCAGCAACTTGAGCCTGGAGATGTTGTGGCAGTGTCTCCATACATCTACTTTGAATCATTCCAGCCGGTTCGCTCACACAAGTCCCTCTCCGTGGTGCACGCAAAAGGGTTTGACACAGAGAGCTTGATCGAGGTGGTGGAAAGCAACAACGCCAGTGCCCTCTTCCTCGACCCAATGTGCAACACACTGGGACTGGAAACCGTGGACCTCCGCGAATTCGGCCGCCGGGTGGCCCACAGAGAAGGCTGGGCTGACCGTCTGGTCGTGATTGACGGCACGTTGGTGTCGGGGGGGATGCCGTTGTATGACTGGTTCGATGGCCCTCATTGCCCCAAGGTGCTGTACTACGAAAGTGCCCACAAATATATCCAACTGGGCTTGGATCTCGTCTCGTGCGGATACGTGGTCATGCCAGAAGTCCTGGTTCCTGCAATTCAGTTGATCCGCCAGATTACAGGTACCGTCTTGTACTCCCGGAACGCATCTCTCCTCCCACCTATTGACAAGAGGGTATACAATTTTCGCATGTCTCGGTTGACTTCCAACGCTGAGAAGCTGCATCGTTTGCTTAGCGCAGGAAGCGGCACCTTTGCTGAGGTGATGTTTCCTCATCACTGGCGCGAGTACGGGTGGAGACACGGCGGAAATGTCGTTACTATCCGCTTCAAGGGGGATGGATTGAATCAGAAGCACAATCTGAGCCGCTGCTGTGATGAGATCCTCCGCGCCGCAGAAGAGCAAGGCGTCCCAATGATTAAAGGGGCCAGCCTGGGCTTCTCCACGACTCGGATTTTCGAGGCCGACGCATTTGTGAAGGGCGTCGATCCTTTCCTTCGAATATCCGCTGGAGTAAATACTGAGGACGTAGAGGCTGTTGCTCAAGCTCTTCTGAGTGGAATGAGGAGATATTGCAGATCTGTAGCGCGTGTAGAACTCGACGTGGGCCAGCAACTCTACAATGTTAGCTTCTACAATGCTGTGACGAAAATGCTGGATATGAGGGCTCGGTATATCAAAGAGCGGGTTGTCTTCATGGAAGGCAAATGGCTGGTCCCTATCCTACAGGCCCTCGGAGCTCAGGAGGAGGACTTTGACGCACTCCGGCAGGTCAGCTGTCACCTGGGTGCAGATCCTACTGTGGACTACCGGACCATCAGAAATGGGCTTTTCTGTTTCGACTTCGCGAACAAGAAAATCCATCGGCTTCGGAAACAACGCTTTACCCTGACCCTGCAGGACGACTACAAACGTCATGATTCTGGACTGCCTCGCGACTTCCCAGAAGTCCGTGGTGACCTGCAATACAACACTGCTCTGCAGGCTTTGATGGTGGTCAAGGCATTCATCATCAACAAAGTGGATATCACCCATCGCGCCCATCTGGACTACACTAACCCGGTTTCCCTGTGTAACGTTTTCAACATCCGGACTTTTACTGAAAAGGGTATCCTCGGCGAGCCTGCCCTCGAAGGCGTGCATGCTGACGGTGCCGACCACACAATGACAACTTTTCTGGGAAGTTCGAATATGACGGCAAAGAGTGGAATTACCTTCATTCATGACAACAAGGAGCTCACTGGTATCCCGACCACTGAGGCTCATCCAGGCCTCATACGACATGAGTTCCAACATCGTAACTTCCTTGACTGTCTGCTCTTCGCCGACAATGAATCCAAGCACAGCCTAACTTCCGTCTTCCAGGAGGATTTATCTCAGCGTGCCACGCGAGATATGCTGCTATTTCTCACCCGCAAGCCGAAATTGGATGGTCATCCCTCGGGAAGTGTCGATGCCATGGAGCCGCATAGTACCCTCGGTATGAGTACTCCATTATGGCTGTGATGACGCCAACCGGCCAGCTACAGATCGGGTGCGTATTTAGATCTCTTCCGGGCTGGTGAGATAATAGATCACCAGCTTCGTTAATGAACAAAATCACACCCTATACTAGCATAGACCGGTTCAGGTGTGACACTGTGACAAAGACCGCATTTTTTCATCCATAGTAGTCATGATCTGAGCAAGTTGATGCTCCTTCGTAACCTTTACGCAGGAGGGGCGTCCGTGACTTCGTCGCCGCACCTGCCATCAGATAATTGCAAGTGTTTCCAACTGAATACCCTTCTCTCGTAACGCCTCCTCTGTTACCTCGATTTGTTCTGGATAGAATTCTGATTTCGTAACTGGTATCCCAAAGTGTTCCAAGGCTTGTTCAGCCTTGTTCAATACCAGATCGCTATATTTGTCTTCCAGGGACAGCTCATATATGTTTATGTCCACCGCACGCTGGACAGGCGACAAGTCTTTGGACGAGTCGCCATAGATTGCCTCGCCAAACATGAGACCGGGGCAATAGCAGGCACCGACTACCTGCCACTGTGGAGAGTCGGAACCCTCGACGGCTCGAAGCACGAGTGGTGTTTTGCAGCCAATTATGATGCTCACAGAATCGCCAGGCCTTGCATGACGGGGTGCCAGCCCAATATATCCTTGGTCGGTCGTGATGAAGCTTCTGCCGGTGAACAAGTGCATCGACGTGTTCACATACGTTTTTAATTCGTTGACAAAATGAACATCGAGGAAACTGGAGATTTCTGAAGCGTTGTTTACGCCGTTCAATTGCCGGATAAACGTTTTGGCTTCCTCAAGTGTCGACAACCTCCGGGCTTCCATATACCTGTCTGCAAACAGGTCGGCAGTGAATGTCCGAGTATAAGCTTCACACAAATCGCCGCCCCCGAGGTATGCTTGTGTGAGGTTCTCGGGTAACAGACTGTACATGATTTCAACGGCCTTTGCATATCGAGGCGTTCCCTCTCCGTCAGTAGTGGCGTCCAAAGCGTATGCATCCCTCACAACAGCCTTTTGAATTCCTGTCACGTTCAGTATGTTGTTACTTTCGATTGAAGCCTGAGGAGCAATCCAGGCCGATGCAGACCAGAAGGAATAAAGGGAATTGGTCTCAATTTGGCTGGACCAGTCCGGGACCCAAGTCGGCAGCTCTGGAATGGACTTGGAAGCTAGCTCGCAGCTAGCCAGGAACGACAGATTTCCCGCACGATTGAGTCGTCTGGTGGCGACATCTTGAAATACCGTGGCTGGTGAAAGGGTGTAGTCCGGCACGATGCCGAGAGTTGGTTCAGATGGTGTAAGCAAGTTCAGCGTGGCGTAGATGGCATCAAGCGGATCCCCCCATTTCAACCCGCGTAAACCGAAACGCAACTTGTCCAGGCTTAATGTAGTAGCAAAAGAAACGATCAATTCATAGATCATTCTCCAACGTTCTTGAAATTTCGGCCGTTCGTCCGCCGGAAGATGAATCAAGATGCCAGATGTGTATAACATGAATATCGCCTTCTTCAATGTGTGTGTCGAATATTCCGTGTTACCACATCTTACAGTCGTGGGAGTGGCAGTGAGAGCCTCTTGCCTCACCCAGAGACGTTCGAACCATTCTCGATGAATCAGGCGGGACAAGGCTAGAGACTCGCGCTCGTCTAGAGTTTCTTCATGATTCGGATTTGCCCAATGCGTATCCGATCCGACAACGTCTTGCGCTGGAGCCATGGTCAAGGCTTGAAAGTCCACCTCGACTTTCGAGCCCCACGTACCCAACAGAGAGAGTGCGAATTCGCCGTCATCCTGCTCCGGGCCTAGCCAGATGAGGACCTCGCGGGCCTTATTGTAGATGCGGGACATCAAGCAGACTTGACTGCTTCTCTCGGCCAAATCGTCTTGATTGATGCATATTGCATCTACCCAGAGCACACGCTGTGTTTCGTTGCTGCGAAGATGTCTCAAAGCAATGTCGAGATTTCGTGTTACTGATATAATTTTGTCATCGGACTGTCCTCGAACCACAACTTGACTTGGATTTTCTGTAGAGCCCCAGACATAGCACAAAGCTGTAAAGCTGTGGTCGGCAATGTCCGATGCCTCTGCTTGGGCCAAAGCGGGCTCGTGCGATGTATTCGCTGACTGGGGCCGTGATAGCTGTGCGTGGCTCAGGATAATCTGTAGATCTTCGGTGAATTTCCCAGCAGGAAGCAGAGTGAGAAGCCGTATCTGAGACTCATCCTTGTTGAGCGGCGAATACTGATATGCGTTCATGCTTAGCTGAGAGACGCGTATTTTACGATGTGATTGCTAGGGCTTTTCTCAAGAAGTGCAAAGGACATTTTGAAGAAATGTGGTGGAAAGGAATGGTCTACGTTTCGCATCCCACCTCCCTTAGCTTGACTAGCATAAAATCAAGGTTATTATCAGTATGGTTAGTCCCGGCCCCAACTCCTAGCTACACGCAGCTAGGTTAAATACCTACAATTCACTGCCACAAACAATGACAGCTCTTATATCAGCCGATCAAGCGCGCATGCCACAGCAGATGTATCTCCATTAGTGTATACCGATGACAAACTCACGATGTAACTTATCTTGTGCACGCAGTTTGCCCCGATTGTCCAGATATCAGGCTCAGTCCTAGCTTTAGTGGCAACCATGTAATCTCGTGGGAGTAGCTAATGTAGCCGCACATGGCAAATCGATTCTCAAGGCGTGGTATATATCTCTATAAAAGTTTAAGCATGTCTTTTGACAATGGCAAAGGGCATCATTATGTGTGGGCGATCTCTTTCTCGCCATATATAACTGACTTCTCTTCTTCGCTTAAGACAGGGCACCGGTTTCCTCGGCAATCTCCAGGATATAGTCAACGAGTGGATTGATGTCGGTCGTTTTCAGCGGGACCCTGTGTCCTCCATCCCACTCCAGAACCCTGACTGTATCTCCGTCGCAGTAGTTTTCCAACAGGTCTCGATGGAGATCTATGTTGGGGTCGTAAAGTCCATGCACATGAATTGTAGGTAACCGCAGAATGTGGTCCTCGCTAGCGGCATCCATGAGATCCGGTTGTCCGCTGAGCGTAGTTTGTGAAGGCTCATGTAGCATGGTCGATGTGAATATTTCGGGATCAAACGAGACCAGAGGAGCACGCCCTGCCATCAGGACCGCGAATTTCCAGGCCGGTCCAGTCTTATCCACACCAAGCTTTTCGACACGCTTTTGGTGCTTGAAGAGCAGGCTTGCGGCGAGCTTGGCGCCCTGACTGAATCCCAGCATGGCCACAAAGGGTCCTGTCGCGCCTTTCCGGTCATCTTCGTCCATGGCGGCCTTGATGCTGCCCATGATATCGTTGACGGTGGTCTCATTGTCTCTTTCCGTGTGCTCTGGCAACCAGCGCAGCCAGCGTTTGAAGGGGCCGTATTCTGCGTACACGGAGACGACGTCCGGACCTGGCTGGCACTCGTACGGAGCTTCGGGATAGACGAAGCGGAAACGTGACTTCAACGCGCGCTCAATGACGCGGCACTGGGCTTTGAAGATGCGCGCATTTGTGCCGCCGCCGTGGAGGCATAGCATGCGCGGCAGGTCAAGATTTTCCTCTTTGTCGGCCATAACGCTTGTGTATGTGTGCGAATGGAAAGGTGGGTATGCAAATCGCTTCGACAAATGCTCGCTTCCCTTTTCTCTGCTTCTCAATACTGTACGGTATTGTTTGCCGTAATAGTCCTCTTTAATGATTCAGAACGATGGATGATGTCGAAATGAAGGATTGGAAATAAGTAGTGCTATGACGCAAAAGATCAAATAAAACCACTGCGAATCATAAATTTCTTAGATAAGATGGATTGAGTAAAGGGAAGAGGTGGAAAAGTCAATGGATCCTCTCATGGATTTCGGAGCCCGAAAGATTGTCAGATGTACCAAGGCATGAGGTACATCTGGACCTTCCCGATGGGATACATAATCAGCCAATTGCGGACTGTGTGCATGTGCGTCGGACTTCGCCAACCGGGGCTCGACGCTTGGGCTGCGTTACCGTACCTTTCCGCCATCACTAGCCTCCATACTGTACCTATCTTTGGTAACCTTTATGCCATGCGTAGGGCACATGGCAGGCACACATTTAGAGACGTGCTACAGTGGACGCAGCGGAGGAAGCAAGCTTTTGTATGCATGTGATGGCATGGCCGTGACTTGTTGCGGTCACTGAGTTTGTCGCCTTCGATTCACTTAGGTAAATAAGGGATTAGAGATACCTAATGCGCCGAGTCGAGACCATTCCCCGGACCTAAAGAGAGCGCTAGGAGGTATTATTTGTCGGCGTGGGGCATTCTCTTGCGCTATTTACAGAGTGCCCTTATTACAGAAACGGTAGAGGGCAACGGTCCGGGCTGAGTGCTATGTATGGGCACCAAGCGGTACAGATTACAGCAGCATTTACTAGCAGACGACAGTAACATGAAGAAGAGCTCGATTATGGCCGGCCCTATGTAATAACGGTGCTTGGATGCCACCGACATGCCAGCACCGCCTGTCCCTTCGTCTTCTTCTCGATAGTAATCGACCAAGTTCTCACCTGATCTTCCATATACTAGCATAGTCGACATGAAGCTCCGACCAGCAGATTCTAGAGGGACCAACAGCGCAAAAGCAGGCCTGGTTCGGCGAGAAGAGCATTGAGCACTTTTGCTCCACTTGTCGGTCGATGTGAAACTTTCGCGAAATTTGGCGGTAACTAGGTATTCATCAATACCTATGGGAATGTAATACAATGTAAGATCATCATTTTCTCCACCGGTGCATCAACAACCGTGGCTCAGGCGAGTTCCTTGGGTTGCAGTTTTCACCGGCACGAGGAAACAGCCGTTGTTCAACTACCAAGGACATACGCCATATACACCATGCACCTTGCCAGCATCGTCAACATTCTCCGTCTTGATGACAGCAGCGATGCGGCCGCCCCCTTCGGAAGCATCTACAGCACCTCTCTTTCGCAAAGATTTCGGGTCCCCGGTGAAGTTGGTGGCGCACAGCCCGGGATCGGCACCGAACACTAGAATGCCGTCGGGTTTCAGTCGAGCCCCGTACATGGTCATCATCATATTGAGAGCAGCCTTGCTCACTCTATACTCGGTCGCATTGGGGCTATAGTAAGGCGAGGTCGGGTTTGCAGCGTGGGAAATAGATCCCATACTAGATGTGACAAAGACGACACGTGCTGTGGAGGAACCAGCGGCGGCGGAGGCGGCCTTTCTTAGAAGCGGTACAAACGCCTCCGTCACCCCCAATGCACCTATCACATTGGTCTCCAGCACTCGTCGCAGGGCATCCGTGGTAGGTGGACTGGCCATTGATATGATACCTGCATCGTTGACCAGGATATCAAGTCTTCCGTATTTCGACTCGATGTGGCCAGCAGCCTCCTCAATAGACTGCTGGTCAGTCACATCTATTTGTTCCATGGAGATGGTGCCCTTGATGCCAGGACTAGACCGAAGCTCCTCTGCCGCCGCTTCGCCTTTGCTTGTATCACGGCTACCGAGGATAACATGATATTCGGCGGCGGAGAGCACCAAGTTTTTGGCTGTTTCGTAGCCAACACCTTGATTGGCACCTAATGTTTTCCCAGTTATGTTTAGCTCGACTCTTGATTGAGATGTTCATTTTTTTTTTTTCCATGCGCTGTTCATCCTTACCAGTGATCAGAACGATATTCATATTTTGGTTGGGCGTTGTATATGGACATGGATAGATAAATCGGGATAGGATTATATCGCCGTATTCCAAAAGCTTGCAGAATACGAGACGATATGCCGACTTGAAGTCTTTTCGAGCACGGAGTTAAAGAACTATGTGCCTTTAAGTCCAGCGCCTACACTCCGCTCTATATCCGACTTCTTGTGATGACTATTCATGCCCAAGTCGAATCACCTCCCTCCCTCCAATGAGCTCTTGTAGCTTAAGAGGTATGAGAAATTGGCCACTGCCCTGTAAGAGACAGTCGAGAATCACCGGGGCAGGCTGAAAGGCTTATTTTCAAGCGCGCCTATGCTTCCCCATCATGAAACAAAAACCGCCGAGGTTTTCACAAAGGCTGAGTATTATACTTTTTTATTTCTTGTAAATAGCACGAAATGATTTCTCAGATCAAGGCTGTATCCAAGTCTGGTCCCAACATGACGAGTCCATATCTGTCATCCACTTACTCACGCGGTCCATCATCCAGCCTGAGTTCACCTGCATCGGTGGGGCGGTGCTCTTTTGGCCGAGCTTGACAATCTTGGACGTGCTGCAAGTCTCCTCCTTAATCGTGAACTGCATGCATTCGCTGTCGGCTTCGCAGAAGGATCGGCATTCCTCCAAGGAACTGCTCTCGTCTCGGACCTCGTCTGATAGGTTATCCCAATCGGCCTTCAAGGGCATCATCTGGGGGAATAGATATTGGCGGAAGATGTCTTTGTGCCGTAGAGTTCGACCGTTCTGTCACACGCGAAGAATCAGTAAATGGGGTTCAACAATCACGATCAAAAGAGTCTAAAAGCTAACTCACCAATTCCTTCCACGCGTTTTCAAACTCGTGAAGTTGAACCATGTCGGCTGGTGTCATGTGGTGATAACTCGAAGCATAGTTGCACCACAAGTGCATATCGTCGCCTGCGAAGTCGTCGCTGAAGTTCATATCGTTGGGCTTCTCGCCGTACAGGTTCGGCCACGACCACTGCAGATTGATGCCGGCATCCTTGGCCACAATACCGAGCACACAGTCGCCAGCCCAGTGGTCTCCCGTCAGCTGGTCGTAGTACTTCCTCTTGAGCTTGTACTGCTTCACGACCATTCTCAGGGCCGTGTTGGACAGCACGAAGCCGGCACCGCCATAGGCAAAGACGTCGTCGCCAATCTGCATCTGCACGCCCAGGTAGTAAGGATACTGCTCCCAGAAGTGGCCCAGCCAGAGGAGGAGCTGCGACCACATGATGTACGTATCCGTCTCCATGAAGACGAACCACTTTGCGTCGGGCATCTCTTTCAGGGCCTTTTCCGCCACTTGCAAGAACTTCCACTTGTCCAGTCTCCAGCCGGGACTGTCGCGCCCAAAGACGCTATTCTGCGCATGTTTCCACTGCTCAACCTCGTCGGCCGAAAAGGCGCCCGTACCGCCCTTTTTCAAGTTTTGGTAGTATACAAAATCGGGGTGCGTAGCGACGATTTCGGGGTTGATCTTGTCGAGAGCATCGTGGACGTGGTGGCCGGCAACGGTCTCTTCTAAATCCGAGTAAATGGCATAATTCGGGACGCACTGCAACGTAGTGGCGAAGTGGACTGGCAGCTTCTCGTGAGCCTCGTTGGCGCCCGTCTTTAAAACGACAAAGATATCTTCCAGGCCTTGTATCTTTTCGCAAACGGGGGGTCGTGGGCGGAATAGCTTTTTAATCGGGTTGAGGTGGTCGTCGCTTTGTTGCTCAACGGCGATTGTGTCTCGGATACTGATAATGTGGTATAAAAGCAAAATTGCTGAGACTGCGCCCAGCATCCGCCAGTATAGGCGATAGCGACTGAGGGGGGAGATCAGCCCCATTGGATCGATCCGAGCAAGGAGCGTACAGAAGAGTGATCAGTTATCGACCATTGTCTTCTTTCATTAGAGGAGAAGCGAAGAGGCTCAAAGTCGCGAGAGAGGCAAGAAGAGAATGAGCGGCTTTCGACCCATTCAGTCATCCCATTGTGGTGCGGATCCAGGCCACTGATATGATAATATACCTACGCAGTACGTAGTGCCTCATTCCGAAAGGAGATGTCACATCCAGGCAGGCCCTGGCCCCTACTTTTTCTTCCCAGGTTTTGGGGTGGTTTATTAGTGGCAGAGAGGGTGCTAAGAACGGATCAAGCATCGCTTACGACGCCGCCATGGCATGTTCGTCATTCTACACTAGGGGACGGACTCTGCCCGGTTCTGTGGGTGGACGATTCATTTAGTGGGCTCATTCAATCAATACCCAACAGGGGGGTGATCACCTTTTTTGTTTGGATACCATACCACTGCTGCACTGATACCCTCATCTTTAGCCCGCCAAGCCCCTGAACTTGCTTGAGGCCGCGCATGTTTACTGCTTCGTGGGGGTGGGTGGACGACGGGATTGGCGGGAGACGGCAGGCAGATCGACCTGGGAAATCAGGGGAATAAATGTTGAATACAGCGCACTGGATAAACAAAAGGGACGGCGCGGCACGGCAGCAGTGATTTGTTGATAAACAACATGGCCCAAGGTACAGTTATACTCGCATATGATAATGATATAGTTTTAGAGTCGAGGGTCTCTCGCTCTCTTTTGACTTTGCTGCTGCGGATTTTGTTCACCCTTCTGGGCATCCCGCCTTACCAGGCAAAAGTACAAAAGCCGCTGTATACAAGCTACAGACTACCGAGGACACATTGAGCTCTAGGTGGTTTGTGTAGTCGTCTGGGCCCTTGGTACTGTATAATGGAGATCAGCCGCCTAACAATATCCTCTAGAACCCCCCAAACCTGCATGGAATACCGCCATCACTCCACTAAACAAGGACGATCGCAAGTCTGAGAGTGATCCAATTCATTCCCCTCAAAGAAGTGTGGAAAACACCCCCGTCCACCCCCATTTGAATCCCTGGCGCGGTGCGTAAGCGAAAGACCACATCTCGTCTATCCAAAGCCGCAACCAGTGCAACCCACATGGTGTCTGCCGTCACTAAAACAGCTGCCGGCCACTGTGGGCGAATGAATTCGTGGGTCCCACCATGGTCTGGGCGAGGAATCCCATGCCAGAAGCTAGTCTTGTAATACCATCGCCGTCTGATCTAAAGACAAGGCATCGCAATCATCGTCTCATCAGTAGGAAGGACAAGAAATATGTCAATTCTTCTGCCCTCGCAACAGCTAATGAGTAGAGAGTATTCCGTCTAATTTTGTCGGGTCATCTATCTCCTTCGCTGTTGTCTCGAGTGAAATTTGATTCAAGTCCCAAAAGGCCGCGTCAATCTGCTGGCCGGGCGCAATCAAAAACCCCGCCCTGTCGGAGAGCAACTTTAGTTTGTTGCAACCATTGGACGGGAATAGATACAAACTCGGGTTCTTGTCCTCCGCCAAACATAGACATTCCGACTGTCATACAGAATGTGCTCATGCCAGCCAATGATGGCGTCTTGTCGTCGGTGAAAATAGGCACTCTACTGGCTAGCAGCTAGGTGTATGCATGCACAAACGGCAGTGGGCCATTTGCTATCGACTATCTCTGTGGTATCCCAAGATCTTGTCCCTGTTTCAGATGTTCCAAAGCTTAATCTAGGCCTGCCTATTTTGGGAGTGCTCGGTACCCAGGTAACAGTCCTTGTTATCGCAGGACACATGCGAAAAGCAAACAAGAAAGTATGCCCCGCGAAACCACCTGTGGTACAAGTGTCCAGGCACTTTTCTTGGCAGTTGTATTTCCCACCTTCTAATAACATACATATACAGGCATGTGGGAAGCAAAATCCCAGGCGGGCGATTGCCTCTGTACGCAAGCATCATGGCGCCATGATAGTAATGTTGCAATGAATGATGAATTCGCTTACACAGTAGACGAATGAGCTGGTGGCGATTTAATAGGAAGTACCAGCAGTGGCTGATGAAATATCTCGTCATATGGAAAGACAGCATTTGTTGAATATACTCGGTTACACTGTAGTGACTGAGGGACGCAAGCTGTCATCTTCAGGTGTGCTGTAAGCCAACGAGTCATCTCAACATACGTATTTTACCAGCCGCGGACATATAATATATCACAACTAGCATAGCAGAGCCGCTGAAGTAACTAATATTGTTCAATTATTGCCAGTACTGTAATCAAGAACGACTAAATCTACACTACCTCGTTTCCATGTCTGGGTGGAGCCGAGTATAGAAATTCGAATGGCCTAAACTGGCATGGTGCAAACGCTGCAAATGCTGCAGATCCAAGAACCATGCACCTTCTACCATATGGTGCGCATTATTACCGATTTTCGATCTAGCTCTTATCCTGACTGCGAGTTCGGGTGCTAACAAGGTCTCCCTGTTCTCTTGCTGCGGAGTCCTTCCTTGCCTTGGAAGCCGTCTTCGTTTTGGAATCTTCCTTGTCGGCTGTGTCCTTGGAGTCGTTGCGGGCGTTCTTTTGTGCTCCTGACTTCTTGGACTTTGAATTCTTCTTGGTTTCGACCGCGGAATCGTCGCTCGCAGCTTCATCAGCGTCGTCGTCTTTGGCATCTTCATCTTCCTCGCTGGCTTCCTCTTCTCCAGCCTCCTCGTAGGCCTCGTCGTCCTCATCCTCGTCGGCATCCTCCTTCTCTTCGTCCTTATTGCTGTCCTTCATCTCCTCGTCTTCGTTGGCATTGTCTTGTTGTTTCTTCTGCTTCTTGTTAGCTTGCTTTCCACCCTTCTTGACTTCTTTGCCATCCTTGTTCTTAGTGTGAGGATCCTTGGAATCCTTATCGTCCTTCTTGCTGTCCTCTTCTACTCCCTCATCCTCGTCTACGTCTTCGACCTCCTGACTCCCAGCCTTGCGCTTTTCGCCGTGGTCTTTCTCGTCACCTTCTTCTTGCTTGTCCTTAGAGGTATCCTTTTCCTTCTTGTCGTCCGAGGTGTCCGTTTGCTTCTTATTGTTTGAGGAGTCCTTTTCCTCAACGGTCAGCTCGGAAGCTCTCTTCACCACATCGTTGCCGGAGCGCTCCACATGAACAGCGGGGTTGTCCTCGGAAGCATTCTTCTTGATGGTGTTGCCCTTCTTGGACTTGATGGCAATCTCGCCATCGTGCTTTGTCTCGGCGACCTTTCCGCCAGGAGCACCGCCTCCCCAGCTCCAGCTGACTGCGATATAAATGTCAGTACAAAGTTTTCCGGCCGTGCATGGCCCAGGGTGTAGCTCGCGAAAGGCCCATCGCTCGTGACAAGCAACACACCATGCTACGACTATAGAAGTTCGTGTGAGTGGTACTTACCCTTGTCGCCCTTCTCAGGTTCGCCTCCGGCCATGGTGTATGAAAATAGTGGTAAGTTTTATAGATAAGCGATTTCGACAGGTTGTGAGGACGGGATGATTGCTATGTGTCCAATTGAACATACGGCAGAAGGGATATTACGAATTGGGACGATCAAACCAAGCACGAATTCCAATTGCGACGAGCCAGTTCTTATTGATCTTTACCAGCCGCTGACGCGACTGATGCAATTGGAAGCCTTTGTCGCGTTCCTTGCGCAATCCGTAAAAGTCATTACATCATATCGATGAATCATTACTGCTCTAGCGGAGGTTTAGTTGTCTAAGTTTATCTGGGGAAACCCCCGACGGCCCCTGCGTTCTTAGTCCTCCCGTACAAACACGGAGTAGTGACGGAGCCGCCAAACATCGTAGCCGGCAGATCGTAAGGAAATGCGATTTTAAACATTGTGTCTCGATCTTCACAGTTGCAAAAATCTAATTGGGTCCTGATACGAACCACCTGTACAAGCTCGTACGTAGCCCGAGATCAACTGGATCAGGTACTCGAGCTGAAGGATGCAGGGTGGTTAGCGTCTTACCCACTACAATCATAGATTGAAGTTTCCAACATGTCTGGGCTGAACTTCTGCTAAACTTAGACAAATTGGTTTGTTTTAGTACCACATTTTCGGGTCTCTTGCAAGTCTATGGCATATGTCACCGGAAAAGGTACCTGCACGTCATTACGCATGCGAACTCTCTTGACCCAGCCACCGGGAATGTGGGGGAGGAACAGACCTCAAAAAGTCAATCAATTGATGGAGAGAAAACAAAATGGAGTAATGTCCAAAATTCGTTTATTTTGGCACATCATAGATAGGCCTTGGAAAATGGCTGAATAGTAACACCAGTCAATCCGAAGCTCTGAGACGAGAGACCAGAGTAGACGCTCGGATACGTTGCTTTCATCCTATTTAGTAGGGAAGAAGCGAGCTCAACTTCAATCAAATTTGTTCCATTCTGCAACCACTGACTAATGTCAAAGTTGAGTTCCGTCTGATCCAGAGGAGGCAAAGATACTCCATTGAGTCTCATGCGGAAAGAGCCATTAAACTTTGCAAACTTGACATAGTAGCCTGTGGTATTCGTTTGTGGATTGGCAGTAAAGTTTGCAGAGTATGTAGCGTTTCCAGAGGTTTCGACGAGTTCAGGAATGGATGTCCATGGTAGTAAAGATTGTAGCTGGATTTCATGGCGGATCTTGTTCGTAGCGGTAACATCGCCTGACGTTCCATTTCCATCTGCTGGCTGCCAGTCATCAATCACCAATGTCCAGTTACTCAACTCTATAGCCTCTCCAGGGTCGTCTAGTGTAAACGTCTTTGATGTACCGTCCTGGAACTGTGTCTGAAACGTCCCGCCAGTGGTGCTGTGAGCAATCAATTGTTGGCCTGATTCGTCTCGTACTAGCGATTCCACAGTTGTGTTTGTGGCATGTAGTATGTCGTGAGACACTGGCACCACAGTTATGAGAGTCGACTGCAACGATTGCAATTGGACTGGAAAGGTCAATCGTCCTTCCGCAATGGAATACAGTGGCAAGATGGTGATATTACCAGTCCACGGATCCAGTTGCACAGGGGCGACCAAAGAGCTGCGTGTAGGCACTGAGACTATCTGCTGCACGACGGCTGACGATGAGTTGCACACGAAATAGTACATGTCGAAATTATCAAACTCGCGCTTGATATGGGTCAAATGGGAAGACTCTTGTTGTAGCGCGGGGGAAACTCCAAGCTGCGAAATCCCCGATGCAATGTTCGCCCTGTCGACATTGGCCACGTTGTCAAGCTTCAACATTTTATTGATAGAAGTCGTGACAGACGTGGAGTTGATGGATCCCAGGCCGAAAGACCGAGGAGCTGACCAATTTCCAACGAGAAGAATTGGAAGTCCAGACTCTGCATAATGCTCTAGCAGAGACGCCGTAGCGACAGTGAGTGTGGGAGCGTATCCGTTGAGCGCGTCACCATCTACTGCGAGAAAACTATAGTTTCCAGCACTTGGGGCAAGTCTTTTATCAGAGACAGTCGCGTTGGGCGATTTCAAGACGCCGTAATCCACGTATGCGGCTGTCCAACCCAAGTTGGCTCCATCGCTGGTGAAGAACGGCCCAACATACTGGTCCTGCGCATGGCAGTTCTGGCGAAAGAAGGCGCAATCATATTTGGCCACACCCATCCGTGTAAAATATTGAGTTCTCCCCAGGTATCCGGTGAAATCTTCCACGTGCATCCAAGTGGGATGGCGAGGGCCCCAACTCTCCGAATAGCCGACGACACCGTTGATGGGCGTGAAAGCTGCCCACCCTGGCCACGTGGCATTAGGTCCGTCGGTGTATGAGAATCCATGGAGGACATTGCGAGTAACGCCAGCGGCGAATTCCGGATTGACAGTACCAAGAACCTTTCTCCAGGTCGTGCCGTACGCCGCCTTGGAGTAGGCTCCAAGTTCGTTTGACAAGGCGTTCAAGCCAGCCATGTTTGTTGCTCCAGCTAGTACTCGGTATTGGTCGATGACCTTGAACCCAAGAGACTCGCCTTCAGGAATATCTAGTTCCATGGCCAGCCTCATACTATCTAAACCCGGAATTCCATACACCTGCGCTCGGTATAGCAACCCATGATCTTCAAGCCATATCTTGATTGGCTTGATATGGTAGTCGGCGTACAGGTCGCTGAGCGTGTCCGCATAGTCGTGCAGTGCTCCGGTTCGAATCGTGTCATCTGGGAAACGAAAGAGGTATGCATTATTCTTATACTTGGTTACAATAGGAAGGACAGTCCTAATGTCATAACCCCGGCGCTTCTCGAATTGTTCCATGTAATTCGTTGTCCAGTAATTGGCTGTCACCATTTCCAGAGAGTCTTCGAACAGCGCCGTTGGCCCGGACGTCAGGAGGGCCTTGATCTCTGCCGTTAGGATGTTGGAATCCCAATAGTCGAGAACCGAACCGGCGCCAGAATCGTCGAAATGATCAACGACATACGTGGCCGTGCTGGTGTGCGGATAGTCCTCTGGCTGCTGGCCAGTACCGCGGACAAACGCCGAGTAGATAAGCCACGTCGAGTTATCCGGGGGGTCGAACGTGACTTCGCCGTCCACAACAGCGGCCGTCAAGTCGATCATGGAACCATACTCAAGGTAGACCGGATTCGAGGTGGCGTTGCTGCGCTGATCCAACCTCCACGCTTGGACGGCAACCAATGTCTGAACAGTGACACCTCCTTTTGGATTCGAGAATGGCGATGGAACGGGACCAGAGAAATTCGACGCGGTGACAAAGGACTTTCCAAACACGATCTCCTTGGCAGCCACATCATCATCTGCACCAATAGATGGTGATCCCATTGGCCAACTAGGACCAAACGCAGTGTCGTGACCGAGACCAAACTTGTTGGCCTCCTCCAGAGCCGCGGTGAAAGCTGCCAGCCACGGCGCCGAGCCCCAGCCGTGCGTGGTGCTGTCATAGTCGATACCCTCGGCGAGACTATGATGCACATCCTCAATCTCGAACCCTCCAAAGCCGGCGCCGGCAATTTGTGCCACCTCGGCGCGGATCTCGTCCGTGTCCACCACACCATGTGGCCACCACCAGCGAATGTAGGGCCTGTCGGTTGTTGGCGGAGTAGCGAATCCCTCTAAAAAGTCTGAAAATTGTGACGAAGCACCCAGGAGGCTGACTACAGCTGCAGCCGTCTATGCACTGATCAGAAGTATGATCTCGAAAGTCTCTCTTCCGGCAATAACTTACCATCATCTTTGCGAAAACAATACTGGGTTGCGAGAGTATCTTGGTCGACAATTAGGCGTGGCAAAAGTCTCTGGCTAACCTTTCTTATTCTTGATTGTTAAAGATCCCAGAGCTCATGAAGATTGATCTCTTCGTGTCCGACTCATGTTTGGTGGAATGGTTGAAAGTCTTCTTGGCTGAAAAAGAGGCGCAATATTCTCGCCATTTCGTCGCATCTCAAGCCGCGACAATGCACCATCGCTGCTGTTGAGGCGGGGTCGCGTGGTCACGATGCGCCTCATTTTTTTTCTCTATTCCCTGAATCTTGGTTATCGTTTTGTACAAGATCTCATTCACTGGATGTCGTTAGAAAAGTACAATATTGAACAGTCGTCCACTAATCGGTACGTTCGCTCGGGTCGCTATGCGCGTACGGCTGCAATGATCCATCGTGGACTATGGCATCTTACTATAATACTTGATCAGGTCACTGTACAAACAAACGCTACCGAGGTGACTGCAGAATCTTTTTATTTCTTCTCATTTTTTTTCGCCTGATAGCTTTAGCGCTCGCAATAAGCCTCGTTCCACATCGCATGAATAATCAAGCAATATTGACCACGTCCGAGACCATTTGCCTAAGCCCAGTTCTCAAACCACCTGACCGCTTGAAAGAAGGCAGACTCCTTGCCAAACTTTTGCTGGGGATCACTGACGTTGGCCCGGACGCCGAAGCCGTGCATGGTCCCGCTGTAGAGGGCGACATTGTAGGGCTGCGACGTGTTGCCCAGGAGCGCCGTGATTTCGTGCCTACGCTCGGCCGGCATCATGGAGTCGTTGGACGCCGCCGCCATGGCCACGGGGTGCGCAATGGCCGTGATCTCGCTGTCCTCCAGGAGCGACGGGTGCGCCGCGAAGCTGGCGTCTGCGCCTTTGCCCGGGGCTGCGTACCGGAAGGCGTAGCGGCCTCCAAAGCAGTAGCCGGTGGCCTAACGTATAATGAATGAATGCCGCGGTTAGTTTTCTGTGCCCGATGCCAGGATTGTGTCTTGCAAATGGGAAACTCGGGAAAAATATCTTACCACAATCTTGGATACTCCAGCTGTCTCTTTGAGATACTTGAGGGCAACATCAATCAAGGGATCTGTGACCTCTGGGCCGTGCTCTGCAAGAAACTGTGTGATGTTGAAGCCGGGCTCATTCATATCCACCGGCGAAGGTGTGCCATTGAACAGATCAGGGGCAACAGTCAGAAATCCGGCCCGTCCGAATGAATCTGCAAGTCTGTCTCCGTTTGTCAGCCAGGAGAGAATTTGACGTTGACGCAATGGATGGAAGTCGCCGCTCACAGTCGGTTTTGCGTCAAGTTTATACCGTACACATCTGTGAAATACAAGACTGCCGTGTCGGAGACCTTTCCGGTAATGTAGAGGTTTACTGGTCTCTCGTTAGTTGAGGTCTACAGCGGTTGCTCAGCATAGATGAGAAAGCAATTGCTCCTACATACCCCCATCGTGTACTTCTTCACGGCCGACTGAGTCGCCATCATGGGCGATGATTGACACATCATCGACTGGGCACTTTGTTGCACATGCACCAACGAGTGCCAGCAGGGATACGAGCGTGGATCGTGCATACATCATTGCTACAGACGATTATTGAAGCAGCAGTCGAGTATCGAAACAATGGACCAATACATGGAGAGTGGGTAGTCCGTTTCTACTCTATTATATACCAACAAGGAAGACAGGTACGGGGATTCATTCGGTTTTCAAGATTTTCCAAGTCTTGCGCGTGTTGCGACATCCGACTGGGAAACTTCCTTATCGCAAAGCCTAAATCCGAGCTCAAGCCCCGAGAAAAGTCTCTGGGCAAACTACAACCATGGGCTTGAAGACTTGTTGATGCCAATCATGTCCTGGGAGAGGATCATCGTGCACGTCACGATAGGCCAGGGATACCTACCCACATAACAACGTTGAAGGGGGCGTCCACCAATAGAGCCCACCACGTTCGATTGCGGGGTGTGGGCAAGTATAGCGTGCGTTTGTTTAGTTGCCTTTCGCTTAGTGAGGACCCTGGCCGCATCCTTTTTATCAAGAGCCGAGAAGGATGCAGTTAGCTAGGCCCTGCTTCTCTGTCTTTGTCAAGCTTTGTCATGCGGGTAAATGGCCACAGAAACTTTGACATATGCAATCCTTAGCCTTCGACAGCCAGCTTGCGCTTGGGTACAGGCAAAGCAGGGGTAGTAGAGATCGATCGTGCCATCGAAGACCACTGGCATATTGTATTATTTCCCAGATCTTGGTCCTCTAGATCATCGTGCTGTCGCTTCTATAATGAAAAACAATGCCCTATATGTCAAGTCATGGCGCTCTAGTCGTCTGAATGCCGACCTTGACTTTTCTCTAACTTTAGAAGATAATTCCTCACGTCAACAATTGTGTCTCTCAATGAGGGTTTGGAGAACTCCAGAAATTCCGCGGCTTTGCTGCCATCGGCCGTCCAATGGTCGCCACGATGACCTGGATTCCCCGTGGGCACTCTGTTTTTGCTGTTTTCGTCCAGATCCGATGAAATCAGATAGTCACAGAGTTCTTGATTCTCATAAGCACCATTGACTACCAAGAAGCGTTCTTCACCCGCCTTTGGTGATGAGAGCGCAGAAATCTGGGCCTCGGCAAGCGACGTAACTGCTGTCCATACTGGTTGTTTTTCGTGTCAGAGTCGGAATTGAGGCATGCAGAAAGATATTCAACTTACTTGGCACAGTAGTCTGCGGAACTTCCTCTTTATCGAACACATCCCAGAGGGCCGCGTTACTCTGGGCGAGCTCCTGGACGGTGCCGACGGAACCATCAACAGGGGCGCCAAAGACTATACCTGGACATATCGTGACCAGATCCCACCTGTCCTGTTCGTCGCGCAGTTTCCTTGCTTCCCGCTCTGCTAGCACCTTGCTGCCCTGATAAGAGAGCATCAACTCGGGGGCTTTGCTGGCTTGTTCGTACGTGGTCGGATTCCAGTCATCCTCGGTATACACCTTGCTTGGCAACGATCCCGAAGGCGACGGATCAAAGACGGCTGCAAAACTGCTGCAGTATACTAACCTCGTGACACTCTCATTCGTGTCGGCGGCATGGCAGATTGCCTGGACACACTGGAGGGCCGGGAGCACCAAGCCGCTCTCAAAGTCTGAGTCTGTCGACATGGGAGGCGCGGCCAGGTGGATTATGGCATGGCAGTGCTGCGCGGCCTGGACAAAGGCGTCGGGCTTGGTGAGATCGGGCACCACGTGCATGGTGAGCCGTGGATGGTTGCGATGGACTGCCTGCAGATGCGAGGACATTTGCGAGCTCTGCACCGTCGCCTCCACCTGATGCGGCGTCTTCTCGAGGAGTTCCCGAATGACATGATGGCCGATGAACCCGTTACCGCCTGTAACCAGCACCCGGCCTTTGCGCTGAGGGTCGAGTGGAGCCATTATATCAGCTTCTATTTGACAAGTTTGGCGAGCCGGAGGGAGGTATAGCTCGCGGGATCCAATACATGTGCAAGTCAAGGTACAGATGGTAGGTGTTTCGTGTGCCAATGATCAAATGCCGGATTATAGTAACATGTACCTGAAAGCCGTCGCTGTTCATTCATGTGCAGTATGAGATAAGTTTTCCCATCCCTCGACTAAGGTATTCGAGACTTGCAAATGATGTCGACGTGAGCCCGATTTCTTGGTCAGGAACAAATCGTCCGCCCGTACTTCATAGAAGCGGGCTGATTGGCGCCAAGGGGCCAACCACAGCGCAGAATTGATGGGCCAACGACATCATCGATGTTGAGCATTACCTGCTACACCACTAGCGCGATGTATGCATAGCAGATCTGATTAGAGATCGGATCTCAATAGGCAATCAATATCTGGGTATTTTGTATGCATATTTCATTCTTTGTTCTTTTTACAGAGATTCAGCTTTCAGTTGCCAAGATCAAATCTCTTCGCCAACACAGCCTGTACAAAATGGATAACCTGAGCTTCAAGTGCTGGCATACATTTGGATAACCCAGGGAGCTTTTAGCAGTATGTACAATCACTGATACGAGGTACAGTGATCGATATTTCAAACATCCATGGCTTGAAGACACAGTCTGATAAATGTATTACTTGTAGCCTTCAATGTTCTTGCCTTATGAGCTTGATCTTGATAGGGACCCAAGGACCCCCGCAAGCGTCTCAGTTGCCCCTCTTTGCCCTCCTGTCTGAGAGAGGCACAGTGCGGCTTGTCTTTATTCCCGAGCTTGATTTTCCAATCCGACCCGAGACAAGCCCGAACTCAGAGAGCGTCTCATTATTGTAATGCCTTTTGTGCCTGAACCCGTCTGCTGGAGAATGCGCAAAGATGTGCCCGTGCAAATCGTTGGCATTTTTGCCGAATTCCGAAGTCAGCAGCACATCGACCTACCAGAGAGGCCGACGAATTCCTACCGTACTCTGCTACCTAGTTGCCTACGATCAGGAGAGATAACACCAATCCTACAATCCTACGATGTATGCATTTTCTAAATGTGCACGCGACCAGCAGGGTGGTAGTATTGGGTCCAGTCTAGACACCAGACTGGACCCTGATAGACGCAGGGGTCCTCTACATAGTAGATTCGCTTCCGTTGGCGGCGACAGAATTTCCGTTTTCAAGTTGTCGAATTTTGCGAGTCTGGTTCTTCCATAGCTACTACCTTACTACACCTGCACTAGAGCTAGTAGGGGCAGTAGAATGGTCGGCCCGCAGCTGTCCTTTGACTCTCAGGTGGTTTTTTGGGTGGGACTTCAATATGACCTTCCAGAATCAGTGCGGTCTGCCCCTCGAGTGGGAAGAGGGCCGCACTCAAGAATAGCATTATGCATAGTCTATCCCACTCTATATTTGGCGGGCCACTGTCGTCGGCTAATCACACTTCCATTCATTATTCAATAGTATTTGCGAGTGTGAGAATAGAGAGGGACAGAAACGGGTATCATGTTCTGATTTTCACCACTCTACTGTCTGTAGCTATCACTTCGTAGCCCCTCTCTCCTTTTCGCTTGCTCGCTGGCTGGGCCTTCCAAGCTGATGTCCCCTACCTACCCTAGCTCCATCAATAGAATGCCTCGGGGGGTTCTGAGTTGAAATTAAGATTTCATGTGGCACCGACCTAATAGTTAAGCGTAACGGGAGACTCCACGGCAAATTCGGCAGGGACGGGTCCTCATGGCTCAAGGCTTGAAGCTACCCACACCCCTTCTCAGCACATTCGGGGCACCTTTTCCGAATAACCCCTGGCACAAGCCTGGCAAACCTGGCTGACTTGGCTGGAACCATGAGCTACCCCAGAAATCTGGAATCTCCGGGCTGCGCTTGAATGGATTTGGCTTTTCAGCACCTGCTTATTGCTTGCTTGCAGACGGACAGCAGACGGTAGGGCTAAACAGTTGGACACACATCAAGTAGCTGGAGAGACATGTCTTTCGCTCTGATCATTCTTGACTGAGACACGGTCTGTCATGGATTTCTCCAACAAATTTCAACCGAACCCACAAGATGCAGGCAAAGGTCAATTGGACGGACGTCTCGGGCTGTCTGTCGGGTCCAGAGTGTCGGACTATATATCCATTATAACGCAATACCACTTACAGAGTACGAGGTAAATTCAAGGCAGGGTGTAATCCTAGGGTACGAGGTCTCCATCCGCTGAACCTGAAGCTAAGCTCCGCAGATGGAGTTTTGCCAAGACGTTGTAAGACGGAAACTCGACCTCATTGTCCCATTTTCTTCCCTCCTTTTTTTTTCTTTGCCATTTGTTACCCAACCGCAAAGGCCAGAAGCCAAGACACAACCTTAGCTGCACCCGCCGGTAGTTTTTCAGCAGCGCCCATCTTTGCCAGCAATCTGACGATGCTTCTTGCCAAGACGCTATTGAAAGGATGGCTGCTTCCTCTTTGAGCTCCGCAACCGACGCCCCGTCCGCTGGTTCGCTCTCTGCTGGCAATGGTTGATTGATTGTTGCCTCTGGCTGATTCTGGTTCCTCGGTCCCTCTTGGCTGGTTTCCTCTCAAAGGTCTCACACTAGACGGTCGCGATCCGTGAAATGGGATTTGACCACCAAACCTTGTAAGTGGGCTGCAGCTGGCTGGTTCTATTCTAGCCAGTAGCCCAGACTCTGTCTCCATTTAGCAAAAATGCCAAGATGTTCAGTAGGTAAGGCGAGGTCGACTACTTGTTCCGTGTCTTCACTACCCTCGTGATCTGTCCAGTCTCGTCTCGATGCTCACGGGCTGACTGACTCTCGTCTCTCCTTTGCTTGGCTGTCGTTCTCTCCTTCCACTCCTTTTGCTACTCTAATTTTCCTTGTGATCCCCTTCGAGTCCGTGATTCTGGATCATCTTGGTTGTGAACTTCACACATCTGCTCTTTGTTCGAGTCACGTATTCCGCTTTCGTACCTTGATCTTGGCGAGTAAGCATACTCGTCGGCTGTCTGGAGTGCAGCCTTCCACCACTTGGCTTGTACCTTGAATCGAATCAGCAACTCCCAACTACAGTCGGCCTAGCAACCTAAAGATGATAACTTCCAACTCCTGCTAGAACTTTGCATTGCAACTCGGACTGCGCAGGTCGGCAGTCAAGCTCCTCAGCACATTTCGTATACCTACAAGCCCACCATTCTGGCCGAGGCCTAGGAGCGCAGCACCATGCTTCGCGTACGCAGATACCGGGTCTATATGGTCCTCGCGGCAGTCGGCCTCCTCCTACTCTACCGCATGACCCAGGACACAGACTGGGAAGCACTTTCTACCAGACCCATTGACTATACATCCGATGCTGGCACGAAATTGGAAACCGGCTCGAAACTCGAGACCGGACAAGATAACCTCAATGGCGGCTTGGGTATCCAGCGCAAGCGACCACAACAAAAGCCGATTGACGGAACGGAGCAGGGAGAAAACATTGTCAAAATTCCAGAGCTCAGGGAACCAGAAGAAGATGGCCAGCGGGTTGATTACACGCTGCCCACAAGCACTTCCAATGAGCTAAAGGCAAAGCCTACCGAGGCCGATGACAAGAACACAGACGACAAAAAGGCAGACTCGGACACCAAGACTTCTGACACACCCGAGGTTGTCATACCTAGCAGGAAGACGCCGCACCAGGTTTGGGCAGAGGAGGCCGAGAAGGAACGTCTGGAACAGGATATACTTGATTCTGAAAACAAGGAGAAGCAAATGTTCAAGACAGTAACGACAATCAAATCGACCTCTACCTCGACCATTCACTGGATCAAGCCGACAGAGGTATTCCCGGTAGCGCCCGAGTCTCTGCTGACTCTCCCGACGGGCCAGCCCAAGTCTATACCCAAAGTTCAATATGAGTTCAAGGAGGAACCCGAGGCGGCTAGACAGGCACGCGAAGGCCGCCTGGCTGTCGTTAAAAGCGAGATGCAACGAGCTTGGTCTGGGTACAGACAGAACGCATGGATGCATGATGAGCTATCGCCTGTATCGCTCAAGTTCCGAGATCCTTTCTGCGGTTGGGCTGCTACCCTCGTCGATGCGCTCGACACTCTTTGGATCATGGGTATGAAGGAAGAGTTTGCCGAAGCCGTTGAGGCCGTGGGTAAAATCGACTTCACGACGACACCACGAACCGAGATACCTGTCTTTGAGACGACCATCAGATACTTGGGCGGCCTTTTGGGCGCTTATGATGTCAGCGGTGGAAAGCAAGGTGGCTACGATATTCTAGTGGATAAGGCCGTTGAACTTGCGGAAATCCTCATGGGCGTCTTTGATACTCCCAATCGCATGCCTATCCTGTATTATAACTGGAAACCAGCGTTCACCGGAAAGGCCAGACGCGCAGGATCGAGTATCAGCGTTGCTGAACTAGGCTCGTTGCTGATGGAGTTCACCCGCCTCGCCCAGGTAACCCAGGACAACAGATATTATGATGCAGTGGCACGTATCACAGATGCGTTTGAGGAGTGGCAACTCAGGCCTAACGGGACTGACATTCCTGGCATCTTCCCAGAGCATGTAGACGCATCAGGTTGCAACAAGACGGCTGCCCAGAATGCTCTTATGAAGTTCACAGCTGAGCAGGAGGCAAATGTGCAGAGTGTGCTTGATACGCCAGACGATTACACTGGCCGAGAGTATACACACAAGTCGAGATTCGCAAACAGCATGAACACGGTCCCTGATCTAGCACTGTCTGACAAGGCTGACAGGCTCGGTGCCAAAAAGACCAATGGCCCAAAGAGGCGGAATGTTAACGTTGACGTGGACTCTGACGAGGATCTCTATGATCACCCGCTGACCGTCAGCACCGGTTCAACTACACAGACAAAGAAATTTACAGCTCCTCTGATACTGTCGGCACCAGATCTATACCAGCAGATGTCTACTGACAGAGTCACTGCTGAGCCGTACACTATTCCCGAGTTCTCCGATGTCTGCTATCCCCAGGGCCTTACCGCCGGCAGCTGGGGTAGAAACACTTTCGGTATGGGCGGTTCCCAGGATTCAACGTACGAATACTTTCCAAAGCAGTTCCTCCTTTTGGGTGGATTGGAACCAAAATATGAAACCATGCACCTCAAGGTTGCCGATGCTGTCAAGAAATGGCTTCTTTATCGTCCCATGGTCCCCGAAAACCGCGATATTCTTTTCAGCGCCAAGGTCACCACCGGTGGAATCACAAATAAAGACCCGATCAGCGAATTTGAAGTGACACACCTGACTTGCTTCCTTGGCGGCATGTTTGGCATGGCTGGCAAGATCTTTGACGAGCCCGTCGATATTGAGATTGCCAAGAAGCTCACGGACGGGTGTGTGTGGGCATACGAGACTACCGCAACGGGAATCATGCCCGAAGGCGCAACTGTTGTGCCTTGCGCAGAGACAAGTGACTGCAGATGGAATGAGACACTTTGGCATCAGTATCTAGATCCTCTTTGGAACATGAGAGAGAAGCAGATCGACGACTACTATAGTCGCAAGGCCGCGGCCAAGGCCAAGGCTGAGAAGGAAAGGCTAGATGAGTTACGCCGTGAGGCCGAGTCTGAGCTGGATGACGTGTCGGACGCCGCTGCTATGTCTTCAGGTTCTTTTGACCTTGCAGATCTCGCTGAGATTGCTGACGAGATGTCGGCTAAAACAGTCGAGACGCCAGCCAAATCGGATGCTGTAGCAGACGACAAGTTCCTTGAAAAGAAGAAGAAGAAGCGCGATCTGGATACCAAGTTGGACCAGCTCGAGACCAGCTCGAACGACAATACACCACCAGCCAAGCCATCACAGAAGCTGGCATTCGAGGACCCAGTTAGTGACATCGTCGTAGCTGGCGGATCTGGCCGTGTCGGGAAGCCAATGCGCAGTAGCGCAGCGCAAGCTTCTCAAGTTTCCCTCGAAGTCGAAGAAGAGGACAGAACCAAGCCAGATCCTGCTAGGCCACTCACTCACGAGGAATACGTGAAGACACGCATTGAGAACGAAAAGATTCCTCCTGGTTTCGTGACTGTGTCGGCAAAGCACTACATCCTTCGGTAAGCTTTATTCTCCCGCCCGTTTTCGTTAAGGCGTATTCTGGCATCCAAACTAACTATTTATGTGCAGTCCCGAGGCTATTGAGTCTGTTTGGTACATGTACCGCATCACAGGTGATACAACATGGCAAGAGAAGGGATGGAGGATGTTTGAGTCCATCATTGCGGCCACCCAGACCGAACATGGTCACAGCGCCATCTCCAACGTTCTCGTGCCAGGCTCGGACAAGGATGACACAATGGAAAGTTTCTGGTTCGCTGAGACGCTCAAGTATTTCTACTTGCTCTACTCGACACCTGATGTCATCAGTCTGGACGAATGGGTGCTGAATACGGAGGCGCACCCGTTCAAGAGACCGCTGCCATCAGCCTGAAAGATGTCTTGACAGAGACGTGAGAAGAAGTGCATATATTCAGGTGCCCCATATTACTCAAAGACCTAGACACGGCGCCGAGACCAGCCTCCCACAGCCGAGGCCTATGGATACCTACCTTCTATAAGTTGACAAGGGCCAGGGTCAGAGATGACAAACATATTTCCCTTGATGCATGCGGGCCACAGATAGTGCGTACCTGATAAGACGCAAGGCCCGAATCTGTCAATCTCACTCCATGTAGTGGAGTGCATATACCCTGCAGGAAGTAAGTATTACTCCTGCTTGTCATTCTGCATATTCAGAGAGGCATAATCTTGTTACGTGGGTCTTGATCATTGCCCTGGGGTTCGCGTTGGGCTCATGGCCTGCTCGTCTACCAACGGGCAAGTCACGATCAAGGCCATCATGATGACAACGTCGGCGGCGCCAAAGAGATTCTGCCAGTGGCATACATATTCAGTTGTCACTCGGTTTATTCTATCCGCTTCATTTGCGGTAGAGATACATGGGTAGAAGTCATGGGTCACTCTAGGATGGAGGAATATCGATTGTAGAAAACAAACAAACAAATTTTCGATTAATGAGCAAAGTCTCTTTTTGCTTTTGCAGAAAATTCCAAAAATGACCATTTAATTACATGATGGATGACAAATAATTGTAGAAAAACACGATTGGGCGCACAATTCTTCAAGTCTAGAAACAAGTTGCTTTCCAAATTCACATTGCAATTCTCGCTGTCTCTCGCCTCGTCTATCGTGGTATCCATGTTTGTTCGTCGCTGCATTCCATTCATTAGACCGTTTGCACTCTGCGTCAAGTCTGGCGGGGAGAATATCGAGCAAAGTACTTCGACTCGCAAGTTGCTGCGTGTTGGCCGTGGCCAGTCGTGGTGATATTTGGGATTTGACCATAGGGCGGCGGGCGGCGGGCTTGAGCGGTCGAAGCGTGTTGCGGAGAAGGACCAAAAGAATACTTGTGTCGAGAGAAAAAAATGTCCAGAAGTGCCGTTACCCTAAAACTCCATTTCCCATATGCTATTGTTTCCCTTTGTTTTTTTCCCTGGCAGGAAGACGGGTGAGACTAGCAAACAATCTCATGCGTCTTGGGTGCCAATGATGCCGAAAATTCATCCCCATATACACTTGAAGAGCTTCTCTTCGTCTATGTGCCATCATTACAATCTTGTGCTTCGTCCCCCTAAAATGCTTGTCCAATGCCTTTTGGCCTCAAGGCCTGAATCAAGGTAAAGAAAAGAAATGCAAAACTCATTCATTAATCCGCCATTCTTGACAATACTCTGATGCTCAGAATCATGACGAGAAGACCGATTGTGACGATGATGAGTAGCGTGAAACTGAACCAACCCATGACCATGGCACTTGTGCCTACGCCTGCTAGTACGCTGCCGTTTCCAAAGTCTTGAGCGATGATGCTTGCCGCCACGGATGCCGTATGTTGCCACAAGACCGATACCAGGACAAAGATACTGGCAATGAAGATGATGGCGAGTGCAATTTGAGAGACGGGTCGGCTGGGAAACGGCTTGACCTCGCGCACACTGTCCTCCGAATCCTCCTCCTCGTGCCATCCGGGGAAGGTGGCCAGAAGCAAGAAGCAGATGAAGGCGAAGATGATGGCGATAATGATCAGGTAAGGAAACACGATCATGTCCTTGAACTGAGATGCTAACCAAATCAGGTTCAGAGGATCCTGGTCCACGGAAACCTCGTTGGCGAGGGCCGTCGCGTTGTTGGAGCAGAGCCAAGATCCACCGTCCGGGTTGACGCAAATACCAAAGTAGCCCACACGTGCTTGAAGATGGGCCGAGCCAACAATGTTGCTAATGGCTTGGTAGCCATTGTAGTCGACCTGTGCAGTGTCGGGCGTCGGCGTGTAGTGCGAGTAGTACAGAGAGAGCAGGAAAATGTCTGGTATCAGAGGAGAGGATGACGAGCATCCTGCGAGTAGCAGTGCTGTGGCTGGAGTTAGAGAGAGATATTCAAACGCGCCTGACTTGGAATGGTAGTGACGTACATAGTAGAATTATGGAGACTGCGATTAGAATCATCAAGACATGATGATATCCAAGGAATGGTACCCATCCTAAGGCGAAACAGTCAGTATTCGTTGCTTTGCAAAGGCATGCTAGCCAAGTGCCACATGAATAGAGTTTTGTACTTACGGTACCAGCCCACTTGAAATCGTTCGCCTGCCATGACGACGTGTGGGTTTTATGAACTTGTAGGTTGCCTTTTCCACCACGGCCCAGTTGCCTGAGCTCTCGATTCGAGGTAGAACCCTTCCCCGTCCTCCGCTGAGTCGGAGTGACGGTTGGGCGTTGAGTCGGTTGCCAGCAGTGGCTGAAGTCGCGACCTCGCGCTGGTTTGCGATGCGCTGGAATGCGTCGAATCTCGTTCGACGCTCGACGCTCGATCTCGCAGCGGGTTGCTGGAATGCGCTGTCTCAGCGATCAGATATATAGAGCGGACGGAAGACGATCAAGCGGATGATCGAATCGAGGTTCCTGCTTGTTAGATGCTCCCAACAGTGAGGCGACTGGTGGGGAGGAGAGAGATTGAGGTAAGTGAGGTTAGGTAAAGATGGTGGATCTTGGAGTTTGTGTGTGTATGGATTGTGCAAGATCAAGATGATGGACACTTAGTCGGATTGATGACAATATCCTCCTTGAGCAATATGCAAGAAGACGTAAAAGACAAAGAAAGAGTATCTGTCACGAAGAGCGGCTGGATACAGTTTCTTTCTTGGGGTCGTGGGTGGGCGCAATCGCAGGGACGGTTTTTCTGATATGCGGTGGCTGGGAACGGTGCCTGGCTTGTATTCTAGCTTGAATGTTAGATGGATGACTGCGCTTTGCTGGGCTCGTTGGGTCTGGGACTCGACATGCAAGAGAAAAACGGGATCCACGAGAGTTCGCGATGGTGAAATGGGGCAGATGTGCGCGTCTCATTGGTTCAGCCTCTCGAATTTACAGTGTCGCGACATGATCCGTTTCCCAGCCATCGACTTTTTGTTGATTTGGGCTGCGTTGCTACGGGGACCCGCTCAATGCGCTTGATTGACTGGACTGACTGGGCGGAGCTGGGGTAAGATCTGGGCTACCGTGTAGGCGGGGCTGGCTGCGGGCTGTAGGCCAAGGCTTTCAAGCTGAGCCCCCCGCTGCTGGCACACTTTCTCTGGCTTCCTGCCAATCGCTTGTCCCTGCGTTAGCGCTACTCAGCTTCTAAATCGACTGACGCTGCACTCGTTTAGGCTCATGATACCCGCTTTCGAAACCTCCTAGGTTAGCGGCTAGATCGTTCTTTAAGCTACACTCAGTACAGTGGGCTGGGTGGTTCTGTCATGGGTTGAGTCCTGCCCACTGACTGACCGCTGACGGGCGCCACACGTCCATAGTTGATATGACGTCGGGCGCCTCTTATTAACCTGCTTGGCTCTCTTGCCAACACACAAACGAATCCTACTCTCTTGCAAAGGTGCCGTGGCAACCGTCAGGGTCTTTTCCTATTTTCCGTGAAACCAAGGCAAAAGATGCATCCTGACAATTTCCGAATTTCGCGACAAGCCAGATTAGTAGTTGATAATTTCGCTCTTATAACTCCACGTCATCCCCAGGTCTCGCCAAGTCAAGTGCAACTGACCCAAACAACATGATTGACCATACGACAAACAAAACAGTTGCCCCGGCGTCAGTGTCGGACCTCTCCCATATAGTGGCCCACTCTTATTACTACCAATACGACGGAATACTTTGAAGAAAACAGTACCAAATGCTTGGAGAGCATTCTATTTACATGATCTCGGTTTCCGGGGCCAGGACAGTTCGAACTGAGATCTGCCAATCGGGCAACTACCCAATCGCAGTGGGTCGACCACAACTTGATAGCGATTTCATCAAGTAGCGTCTACATGTCCTATGCGTCAGGACTCGACTTCTTTCTACGCCAGAGAGATTAACAAATCTTGGCTTTTATGCCGTATCTTGTCCAAATAAGCCCAGGATGATTACAGGCGGTACCACCAATATGCATTCTTCATTGCTCAAAGGCGACATGTTGCCTAAGCCGGTAGCATAACAATAGGTAGGGTATAATACGAGAGACTTCAAGCTGTCTTGGGAACACAGACCGATGGAATACGCGCTTTGAATGATTATGCCCGATTGCTGGCACGACGCGTCTCGTACTTGGGCGTGCTCTAACATCAACCAAGGCCCGCTGCTGATAAAGTGCACAAACATTTCCCATCACGTCACGACCGCGATGTGGAGCATTCCGGGCTAGACTTGGTACCCAATTTTTACCAAGCCATCACACATTAGGCTTCCACGCAATATGAACTCACAGCAGCAGCAGAGTATGCGAAAATAACGGACAATGTTGCACAAACATTCAACGAATGCTCAAAATGATTCTCACCAATTTCTGTTCCTGCTGGAAATGTGGCACGAATGATACGCATATTCGGGCCTGCAAGCGGCGAATCCGGCATCGGCATCGGTGCTGGTGCGCGATTGTTGGCACTACGGCGTGGCAGACGCTCCATCCGGTACATCTTCTCCCCAACATGGCCTAGACAGATCGGACAGTGACGGCATCAAGCTCGAGGGAAACCAACCCCGGGTATGGCCGACCTTCTCTCACAAGTCCAAGAGGATATCGCCCCAAGACCTGGCCAGCGTCACTGTATTGAATCGCACAGTGGCATCAGTATTTCTAGCTGTTCACTTATCTTGTTGATCAGGTATTGAGCAGCTTCACCTGATTTATAGGGAATCAGGAAGTCATCCATATGCGAAGATAGTATGATTTCGCGCTCTTTGTGCTGGAAGATAGCGTCATCTGTTGCTTCTTCGCCTGTGGATAACTTCCTGATTCACTGTGAATCAGATGAAACTGCTCAATACCTGATGAAGAAAATAGGTGAGCAGCTATAAATCCAGGTACCTATCCTGAAGCAGTACCACACTGCCATCATCACAGCACTTGGGTTACTCAAAATATGTGTACCAAAGCAACATTGCGAGACGCACTGAAAGACCGTCGGTGTTGAGTTGGTCAAGGACTCAATTCTGACGCATGACAGAAAAAGATTCAACACCTCAGTGAGCAGATTACAGCTCATTGCAACATTAGAGACCGAATGCAGGAGCAACTCCTCTGTGATTTCGGTGGCGGCCCTGTCTGTTCCTACGATATTGCCTTGAAGAGTATCCTGACAGATCATGGAAAAGCCCACTGTAAGGTCAGGCATCCAAAATCCGAAGTATGCTGTAGAAGAAGACGAAGAAAAGGTGCCTTCTTTGCTGCTATGGCAGGAATGCCACGCATACAAGGCTATTGGCAATTATCGTATCCAGTCCTGGTTCTGGGGACCACGGGCCTTGAAACAAACGATTTGCTTCCAACAGTAATTTGAATACGTGATAGTTGCTTTCTGTATCGTGAATGAGCGTCGATTTATGCCACAGTCGCACGTTTCAGAGTCTAGAACATTTTGCTAGTGTCGGCCAAGGTCTTATCACTGCGTCCAGAGTAGACATCGCAATACACACTGATGAAGTTGCGTACATTTGGCGGTATATCTCGCTTCTGATCCAGCTCTCCCTGGCAACATGGTTTAACAATATGGACGAACGGTGTATATATATATATATATATATATTGCAAATGTGGACATGGTCTTACGGTTATTGGCAGTTTGATAGTGTAAAATAGTATTAATATGTCTAGTTGTCTAGTGTCTTTCTGCCAGGAGAGTTGTTTGTCCTGGAGTTTGTCCTTGGGGACGGGTATCTTTCTTTGTGTAAATCCAAAAACAATCGCAACATCCAACGCCGAGATTCCGGGCCCAGCCTCAGTTCTATGTCTATTTTCATCCAATGTCTTTTTGGGTCCTCTCTGTTCCTCTAGAATTCTGGCACATCCTTGAACCAAGGGTGCTCTAGTGCTTTTTGCGCAGTGATGCGCTTTCTTGGGTCAAAGTTGGTCATTTGACGAATGAGATCCTTGAAATCCGCATCCAAAACGTCGCTCTTCCACATGGAGAAGGGTCGGCGAGGGTTGGACTCGCCAAACGAGTCAGCCATCTTGCTGAAGTTCTGCTGCCACGGGTGTGAGCGACCCAAGTAGTTGAGGAAGCTGTCAAAGTCGTTCCAATCGGCAAAGTGGGAGATTTGCTTCTCCAGAATGGCAAAGCTCAAATCAGTCGACTGAGGCAGGTCCATCCAGAAGATGACGCGTCTCAACAAAAGGAAGATGGACTATAGAGGTTTGTTAGTCAATGCTCGGATACATCAGTGCAGAGTTCATGGCAAAACTTACAACAATGGCAAAGGAGAAGATATCGGTCGGCTTGCCAATGGCGCCCTTGACGTGAGCCTCGGGAGATCGCCACCAGTGGTTGCCCACTTGGAGACCCTGCAGCGCCTGAGCGGGAGGGATATGGGTAGCGTCCTCGAGATCTGAAAGTTGAACACGGTCGACGACGACACCATTGTCGGTCTCATGGTAGTCCACCATGATGTTGTTTGCCTTGATGTCCAGGTGGGCAATGTTGTGGGCATGCATGGCTGCCAGTCCCCTCAGAGCGTCTCTCAGGATGCGCTTCTGCGTAGCCAAAGGCATGGGCTTCCACGCAAAGTTCATCAGGTGGTCGGTAAGGTACTCGTTGACGAACATCTTCTGGCCGGGAATGGTGTCGTGAACAGCCCTTAGATAGGGGCTCGCACGCAGCTTGGGCTGCAGTGCCAGAGCATAGTTGTAGTCAGAGTCAAGGAGGCTCTTGAGTACGTAGCGCTTCTGGTTCGCCTGTGCCAGGTAGACAAATCTATTCTCTCTGTCCTGGAGGACTCGCTCAATGGTATAGTTTCGACCAGATCGTCCTTGTAGGCTCGCACCGACAAAGTTGTTGTCGGAGAAGTGTGAAGCCGTCGGGGTCGAAATGGCTGTGGCGAAGCCCTGCGACCGTCCGGTCGCTACTTTGAGGGCGACATCAGGGCAAGGAATGCATGGTCGCAGCGCAGCAGATCTCGCGGAATGTAAAGATGGTAGTGTAGCCTTCAGTGTGGAAGAGGCTGTTCGCAGTTGCATAGTATCGGGTCTTCTTGGTTGTGGAGTGTCTTTCTGTCCCTGGTCTGTTGCCAAACGTGTAATAACAATAACAAAAGTCAAGTCTAGAGGAAAGCCAAATGGCGACGATAATGTGTAAAAACAAGTTGCAAATGAAACAGAGAATGGGAAATTGAATAATATTAAGAGACCAAGGTGGTCAGACTGGGGAAGTCTTGTTCCTTTTCCTCCATTTGACTAATGTAAAATATGGAGATATTGGCCACTTGACCGCTCCGCGCTCGGTGTGCGGGAAGCAATGCGCAGGGACTTCTAGCGTCTCGCTACCCAGAATATGAAAAAACTTCCAGTCGCTCTTGGCGCGAAAGCGTGGGGGATACGGGGATACGGGGGTACATTGCCGGGCAGATCAGCAATGGATATTGGACGGCTCCAGTGGGTTTCAGAGATTTCCATGGACGGCAGCCAATCGGACGCGTAGCCTAGAACATGCCGGTCGTTCTACGCATGCCAGAGACTCAAAGCAGCGGCACGTCCAGCCAGCCAAACTAGCCCAGGCCATGCACAATTTTAGGAACGCGCATCTGGTCGAATGCCAGTTGCCAAACCCAGCCTAACAAGCAGCCAAAGGTGTGCTGGAAGATGCAGCACAAAGGCCCAGGGGAGCGGGTCCAGAACCCAGCGGCCCAGGGCAATCAAACAATTCCATCCCACGTCTGGATGCAGGTCAGAAAGGCCAAAGAGCTCCAGGCCTTGGTTCGTTCACATTGATCTATTTCTCTTCTTTATCGCAAATCAAAAGCAGCCGTAAAGAATACGATGTATGGACCAGATGGGCACCTCGTGTACAACTTTGGCCACACGGCAGAACGGTTGTGCTGAACATAATCGAATACGAAACAGCGATGGCGCTCATCAATCTAATGGGTCCCAGGCGCTGACTCAAGGCTATATTTGGGTACTACATTTCACAATAGGGTTCTGGAAATTCCCTCCAGTACATACATAGTATACCAGCTACAAGCTACCCGACACAGCTGGGCATTGCCCCGACACAGGGTCTGACAGTCAGGTTGCAGTGCCTGGCAAAACTTGGAAGATGTGGGGGGTCCTGCCCTCAGCAGCGAGGGATAACCGGCCAAGTAGCTTGACCGCTCCCTTCACCTTTGGCCCCTGCCCTTCCTTCACCTTGCGACGTCGCAATTTGCCAATTTCGTGATTCCCAGCGAAGGCGTTCACCTTTGAGTCCCGGTCTTCTTTAATCATTCCAGGCGTTCCCCCGCGTCCGGGGATGGTGTCCGTGTTTCAATAGACACATTGAAATCGAAGATATTAAGATGAGCCTTTCGCCTAAAGTCCATGGGCTCGAGAACCTGCGTTACGCCACGCAAACCACTCCCCGGCCTCTATGCAAGGTGATTGACCAGCTGACCTGTTTAATTTTTCTTCCTCTCTTCCTTTTCTTCCCTCTTGGGCCTGTTTGGTCTGCACGGAGTACTCTGTCCAGCCGCTAGCAGTTTGTTTGCCGACCCTGTAGCTTGTAAGCAAGCAAGGCTCCTCTCGTGCGCAGCTCATACTTTTCTTGAGACAGCCGTCGAGGTTCTGCTTTGACTCGGCATACGACTTGCATGATTAGGATCCTTCTACTTCGTAGCATTACTCAAGGGCCGCGACCGGCAGCCGATTGAACCGCGAGCTACGCCCGCAATTCCTCCTAGCAGACAGGATAGCCCAGCAGCGGCTTGTACGGTATATTCTAGCGTGTTCTGTACTACAAACAAACTGCTGGTAAGTCTTGCTGCTCTATTGCTATTGCAGCCGTTAAAGCCGATCCCAATCCGATACACATCAATGTGGATTTTCTGTGGGTATAAATTGAGAACGAAGCAACGACGATTGTCGCAAATATCTTGATTTGCTTGATCTCCGCAACTCCGGGGCAGAAGGTCGACGAGATCTCCTTCTGGTGGCGGGGCAGTTGCATCCCACGAAGCTGCGGGTGTTGACAACTTGAGAGCTGTCTTGCCTATCGTGGCTAATGGCCGCTACCCGTGGACTTGCCTGATCTTATAGCTCGGCCCGCGATTCTATGAGTGTCACTGTAGCATGTATCATCGTGCTCGTACAGAACAGACCCATTCTCTGATTCATTCGTGTGGGCATCTAGAGACCGACATAACCGACCGAAACTTTCTGTAATATCATTGGACCGCTGCTATTCCGCACCTTTGACATTTTTTTCCTGAGGGTGTGAACCCTTGAGATCCCAAAGATCGTACTGCAAATAGAAGGCCGACTCAGGACCCTGATCTACACTCTGTAGCTCCCGCTGTCTCTGCACCTGCTGTTATTCGGACGCTGCACTGATTACACTAGGGACACCTAAATCAGCAGACAGCTACCAAGTCCCGCTGATAGTGGATGACTTCGAGTCAAGAGGGATCCGTGGCTCGAACTCGTGCTTACACTTTGGTTTGTAGATAGTTTGACAGCCATCAGCTTATCGGACTCGCCAGATGGCAACCGTTCCCCTCGCCATTGCTGACGGATCGACATTGATACCCACAATCGTCTCATTCATACGCCGGATGTAACATTACAAGTTCAACCAGCAGCCTTTAATGCCTTGCGCGGTCGGCTCCTTCAGATGCTGATGGAGACACCAACCAAACGGCCCAAGTAGTAGAGACGGAGCGAGTCTACTGTGAATTCGTCGCCGCGCGAAACTACGTTACTTACCATCAGGCATAACTTCAAGATATAACCTTCCGTGCGAACCTAGTGTGACAGGTATGGCACGCAATACGCAGACAGCTCAAACATAATAGGTTTTGCCGTGTCTTGGCTCTGAGTGGGTATATCCAAGTGTACCGATTGTCTAGTATCATATCACAATAACAGGTTGAAAGGATTTTCTTCGCTAAAAAACAATTTATAGCGATTGCTTGACATGAGCCCATGTGGAATTATCAACTACAAAGATAAGTAACAAGGTGCGCTATATTTTCCGCCGTCGCACTCGAATAGTGTCATGCAATGGAGGTGCTATATGTCCGAAGAACCATTGATTGACCGGCCGCTGCCGGATCGGTTCAATTTCATAGTGCAACACAATATGAGCCAGCGCAATCTTCAACTGATTGGCCGCGAAAAATCTCCCTGGACTGATTGAATGCTAATGAGGACATGTTCGAAACGGTATACAAAGGCCTTTGCCGAATGAAATTACTCACCAAGCATGCGAACCATGGCTAAAGCCCATGAACTTATCACTCATGGTCACAATGGCCAGCGGGCTCTCATCCTTTTTTGAGCCGGCGAACCGGAAAGCCTCAAACGTCTTGGCGTTGTCGTATATATCATCGTCGTGGTGCAGACTGTAGCCCGATATGCCCACCTTGGTACCGTACGGGATTCGCGATCCATCGGGCAGCGCCACGCCTCCGGGAGCGACGACCATCTTCATGATGCCCCGCTCGACGAAGCCGTTGAGCCGTAGACTCTCCCGTAGAGACGAGTCAATGTACCGCATGCGAGCCAGGCTCGACTTTGACCACCCTGCTTCTGTCGTCTCATTGACTACCTCTTGGCGCATCCTGTTGCATGTCGATTCACAGTTGGTTGTGGCAGCGATGTCGAATAGGCAATTGGTCAATGTAATGACCGATGATTGAATGGCCGCAAAGCAAAGCACTATAAAGCGACACGAGATGACTCGAGGGTCCAACTCGTTTGGAGAAAGGACGGACCGTCTCAAGGCATGGTCGATTGCCCATTGAATGTAATCATTCTAACCAGTTTGTCAGTGATATGTTTTGGGGTTCCTATTCAAGTATTCCTACAGGAGGTTTTGGGTCGAATGCAGGCAAACTGTTGGTGCGATGAATTCTCTCGAGTCGTTCTTTGATGATTGGCAAGATATATCTAGAGCACTTTTTAAAATGCCAATAATCATAGTAGGTAACAAAAGGGGCAAGTAAACTGTTATACCGCGTCAGAATTCCACTGAATGAAACGACAAGACAGAAGGCTGGCATAGATCTTACGGTTTCATGAATCTCGGCAGAATGTTCAGCGCCGCTGCGGATAGCGCTACATTTCTATTGAAGAAGCGGCATGTTTTAAGAAAATCGGGCTCCCGGCACAAAGGCTGCCCAATAAAGACACGAGTTGAAAGACGTGCCATCAAATCGAGCATGGTATCGTACAGTTTGACCTCATGCCAGTTGTCTGTGTCAACGCCCCAAAGGTCTTCGAGGCTCTCCTGGGTTTCTTCCACAATTTCCTGAGTAAATGTGCCAAGAAGCTTTGTGAGCTCATGCTTGGACCACCTCGATGTGCACCGGATCTTTCACCAGATTCGCGTGGAAGAAGGTATACTCGGCCTCAAGGAATTGACGGTTTACACGCTCTTGACTCAAGATGGAGTCAGGCTGCTCGAGCAGCCACTGTGTTTGGGAGCGGGGAAGAATGACTTGGTGGCCATTGATGAAGTACGGGAGAACATATGGTCTGTTGTTTTTGGAGTACTTGTTTCCAGTGAGGTCAGCAAGTCAGGTATAGTTGAAAAAAGGGGAAAGATTGTTCACGAACTTGATTGTACCCTTCATCAAGAAGACCCTGGAGATGAAAGAAGCTGGCCAAGTTTGCACGAGCCCTGGCTGTAGGGGTGGCATATCCGCCCACTCCTGCCCACGGTAGACGTTTGGGCAGGCCCTGACTCGAAATCAAACGCCATATAAAGTTTGCGAGTATGATCGTAGGAATGATGGGGAGAATGATCGCCAAGATCGATGAGACAAGTAATATTATTGCCATTTTATACAATCTTAACTATTCTAGAAACAGTTTTGTTGGAAGTGGAATTCAGATAGTGTGATACTTATGAATCACATATTGGGATCGATCGAAGACTACTTATATGTCATGGAAGAAATGATGTCGCCGCGCAATCATAGGTGCTCGGTGCATGATGACATGGTGATTCGGGAACTACTGTTGACCTAGATTCATTGATCAGTATAGATGGTCTCCACCGGAGGGTGGCTTCCAATAATCATACACGAGATTGACTTCTCATATTACTATCACAGACCAAAAGGAGACACCATCGGTTCCAGGCCAGGGGCCCTCGATGAAAGACGGGAGTAGCCGTTGCTCATGCTAGTCATCTGTCCAACCCTGGTCGAGTAGGCATGGGCCCAATTTAGAATCGAAGGCAAGTACTCTGTATACCGTGACTTCTGAACTATACACCTGATAGTACGAGGAGAGCTATCACGGTCCGCAGGGGGTAACTCTTCCCGGTAAAGAAAGGTGTTCTTGGCAGAAACCAAACAACCAAGATCTTCTTCTATAATTGCAGAGTTACATGAACCTCGTCTCTTCATTTACAATATTGACTGCAGAATGCCCATCTTGAAAATGTTTCAATCTATCGCGCTTGAATATTCCCCATGCAGTATTTTCGCTTCAAGATATATCTAGATGTGTAAGCCGAGTTGTAGAGGGTTAACAATGTGGTGTTTTGTAAGCAAAATAGACTGTTTTTATCACTGGCTGAGAGAGAAACATCCTTAATGGTGACACAACCAAACAATCATTACCAGGCTGTGCTCAAGAAGGAAATTTCCTGTAAAGTCTCATTATGTCTGCGATGAATCCAGCCAATGACAAGCATATCCGAATGAGCTGAAGCCCGATTACAGGCAAAGCATCATGCCGCTTGAGATGGAAGTTTAAGGAGGGTGTAGTCTCCCTGTCATGTAAGATCGGCCGCACTCACGGACGGTTCCACTGCCGCGGTTTTATGGTCGGTCAAGCCAGTAACCACCACATGGTGGAAGACGACTGACAGAAAGGGAGGAGATCCGTGCGAATGCCTTCCTTCATCAAGAAGTGGTGCACACGGAGGTATACTCGGTTCGCGATACCTCCCCCAAAAGGGAATTGATGGTGGAGTCATCTGCATTTCCCGGGAATCGGGCGGAGAACGGAAGCGTCTCCCGGAAAGCTGTAAATGATGCGGCAAATTGATCGGCGGTGTATCCAACCCGCCGGAGTCTGACTGCACCAATTCTCAACCTGGTCATTCGTTGCCCAAGGAGAAAAAGCAAATCTACTGCAACAGAAAGGCCCACCTGTGACTCTGGTCATCAAGCAGGCTCATCTCCCTCAGCAAGTATCCATGCTATACTGCCCCAGCTTCGGCCGCAATGTAGAGGTTGTCGCCTGATTTTGTATGACCAATAAGCCGATCACACAGCTGGGCATCGTGCGTCACACTTCTTTAGCACAGCAAGAGCAGTTTCGCCATTATCCGCAAATTATAATCCTCCCAAGGCAATGGCGCTGCTCTGGTGTCAAGTCACGGCCTTGGCGGGATTGCTCATTTCCCTCAGCAGCCGGCCAAACCGAGCTTCTCTGACTAACTCATCTTTTCGCCAGTATCCATTACTGTCACTGTACTGTCAGGACTGTGATCTCTAAAAGTTCAAGATGATTTGTTCATAAAAGTGAGTTTGGCGTTCTAGTCCGCGGACCTTTTGTCTCTCCTCTCTATATGCTTGCCATGCGTGCGTTGATACATATTTGTACATAGTGATACAACCAACAGTGCTCAAAATGCGTTTTCCCTCGGACACCTGTTCCCTTTTTAGGGATGATACCCAATTGTACAAGAGCAAAATTCCACTTCCTGCACCGTACATAGTTCGTGTGATACAGTGTGTCCTCTCATGCTCGTCTCATAATCCGTAGTACTGCGACTTTCCACATGTTAGACATGGGCAGTCTGGATGAAGGGTGTATGCCAGTGTCCAAGCATCTAAAATCATGGGTTTTCAAGTTGTGTTTGTTTATTTGTTTCGTTTCAGAGTCTTGACGGCCATTTCGATCAGACCATCTTTGGCATCGCTATCCGGAAAGGTGTCCAGAGCAGAGATAGCTTTCCGTGAATAATCCTCGGCTAAAGCACGGGTCTGCTCGATTCCATTGCTTTGCAGAACAAGTTCTCGGGCCTATGAAAAGTTAGCAAGAAAAGGCATCTATAAGCTTGATGAAAGTAAGTGACCTACCCTGGCAGCATCCCCTTCCTGCTCGAACTTCCTGCCTACCAACGAGCCGAGCTCAGGGATGTCCTTCCAGGCAAAGAGAAGAGGCGCGGTCGCCAGACCCAACTCGAGGTCGGCACCCGCAGGCTTGCCTAGATCCTTTTCACTTCTTGTGTAGTCAAGCATATCATCGACTAGCTGGAACGCAAGGCCGAGGTTCTTTCCGTACGCATAGGCTGCCTCGACCGTTGTGGCATCGGCTCGTCCCAGAAGGGCAGCAGCTCGGCATGACTTGGAGATCAAGCTGGCCGTCTTCAAATATGTCTTTTGCAAGTAGTACGTCATTGTATCCTCTGACCACTTTGGGTTACGTTCGTCGCGGGCAGTGTTCTTCAACTGCATGAACTCGCCCTCGACCAAGTTTGCAATGACGGTCGCGAGCAGCTCGACAACCTCGGCGTCTCGTAACCGTGCCAGAGCTACTGATGCGCGACCCAAGAGAAAATCACCAGCCAGGACAGCCATCTTGTTTCCGAATTCAAGGTTGGCAGAAGGCGAGCCGCGTCTTGATACCGAGTGATCAATGACATCGTCGTGCAGCAGCGAGGCTGTGTGGATCAATTCGGTGATCTCGGCTAGGCGTCTCTGGGCTGGAAGGATGTCGCTTTCAGTCGACGTAGGATCGGATGAAAAGCTCGTCAAAGGTGAGGATGGGTTGACATCACGTAGAACATCCATAGGAGAGATTGCGGTATTGATGCCCTGAGCCGTCTCGGTCGGCGCAGACTGAGGCGCCTTTGGGCATAGTGCTGATGCTCGCGACATGAGAAGCACAATCATGGGCCTGACATGCTTACCCTCGGCTTGCGTATAGTATTTTGCCACCTTGTCAAGAGACGGGTGCCCGGAACCGAGAAGCTGTCGTATGTTGCCCGTCAGAAACTTCATTTCTTTGGCGACTATCCTTAACGGATCGATGTGCAGATCGCTGCTCTTGGAAGTCGCTCGTGAGACGGCATTGGAGACTATGTTGCCAGCCACTTGAACAGCAGCCCCCCATGCTGAAGAATTTCTCGGAGTGTTATGATATGCCGCTCTTTGGTTCCGTATCCGAATATCCAGAGACGCTGTCCTTCTAAGGCAATCTGAACAGGGCGATAAGACTGACGAGCTCCCAGCGACCCGGGCGTGGAGGAGCAACGAAGCTCGCGACGCCCCCGGCCGAAGCTGCATCATGGTGGTAAAAAGACGTCTCGAGGGACAATTAAAGCTGTAAAGGTTCCGACTATACCGACGAGACCATGAGTACCGTTGGTATCGTGTCGCAGCAAATATCCGTCAAGTCCGAGGTCGCGTCGCAATGATTATCGATAGTGAATTCTATGGTCTCGAAAAAATTCAGGACCCAGCTGATGATTCGTTCAATGCACCGGCGCAAGGAACCCTGCAGCTGGAGCAGTATGTGGCTCAACCTCGGTCGCAGGTCCCATTTCTTGCCGATGTGTGGCACTTGACGCATTATTCCGGTACGTACCGGCCCCAAAACGAAGCTAATTTCAGTGTCAGTTTGTGAGCTGTGGCTGGAGCTGACACTGGAGCACATGCATTTGACCAGTACCTACGTACGTAGCTCGTAGTTGCAGAACAATTGATGGTCCTAGAGAAGCTTCTTACAATACGGCATGGTATCGCGACAAGTCCATTTGTAAAACACCGTCGTTGTTCTTTATAATCGAGGCTGGAGTCATGGTTCTTCTTACGATGACTGCCTCCATCGTGGAGGTCCTGAAGCAGCTTGACGACAAGTCCGTCACCGAACAGATTCCACAGCCCCCGAGCAAAGATGAAGACAGCAGCGCATCCAAAGAGCCAAGCCTGGCTGATCCTGCCATCGGAAAACCCATCACACACGGTCAAATAATCGATATTTGGAAGAAATATAAAGATGAGCAAAAATCGGATTGTTCGCTAGAGAATCTGTTGCGTGGCGCAACGATCTATGTTCCGCCGCCCCCGCCAAAGCCAGAACCTGTATGTGCAGCAACTGGGGAACTTGTCACATTGATACTGGCTAACACACTATCATCCTTAGTCTGACGAGTACAAAGCGCTCATGGCTCGCCTTCGAAGAGATGAAGAAGAGCGATCGTACGAGCGCATGCTTAAGGCGCCCCCGACCCGTGAAACGTTTGCCCAGCGATTCCCAACGGCACCTATGACGATGGCCGATTCGTTCGCCGAAGCCAACAAACCGACGAACAAGTCAGACATTGGTGAGGAGGGTATAAACCACGGTGAGATACAGCAACAGGTCACATTGATCGTCAATTTTCTTGTCAGCATTGCCGGATGTGCCGCAGCTATCTGGATTTGCGCACAATGGTGGAGCACGACGTCCAGACTCTTCCTCACGCTATTTGGCACTATAACGGTAGCAATCTGTGAAGTCGCAGTCTACACAGCGTACAGTTGGCGAATGGCAGAGGGCGACAAGAAGCAAAAGAATATGAAAGAAGTCAAGGACATTGTCAAGACGTGGGTCATTGGCGCAGACGAACCAGCCAAGGAGGGCTACGAACCTGTGCTCATTCAACCCAAAGACGACGATACAGATCCGGGTCTTCGAAAACGGACAATTGTTTCTTCATGAAAAAAAGTAACATGTCGCACTTGTATACAAATTCTCATTCTCACATCTTTTCGAGTTGATTTCCTTCCGCGATCCCCGCCAAACATGACTGCTTTCCACTAGGTACTGGCTACCAAAATGGGCCTTTTTCAGGTAACAGGCGTTCCGTCATTGTAGACAAGCTATCGCTATCCGCAACGCCCCACTTGCCGCATCGAGTCCCCAGTTTCGCCCAAAGCTCGACGCGTCAAGGGCCATTAAAGACGCGTCGCATTTGTGCCCCTCCCCCAGTAAAGAAACGAAATGCGGTATGAAATATTCATGACACACAAACAAGGAGCCATGTCACTTTTCTGATTCTCAATAAGCGGTCTTCTCTTGAGGTTTCCTATTTTCTATATTCGCATACTTGCGTTGCCAAAGAGTACCACAATCTTCAGTCACTGTTTACGCGACTCTGGGCGCTGTTTGTGAGGATAGACGATGGAACGCATGGCTTCAGGCCCTCGAAGCCTCAAAGGGTACGCCTTCCTCTCAGCCAGCGGCTCTGTGACCGAAGCAAGCCTGCGATACGAGTCAGCTTCCGACTTGAGAAACAATACTGACACACTCACTCACAGACCGCTACGAACCTATAGCAAACGCTCTGCACCAAACACTACCGAGCCTCAGTCGAAAAAGAGGCGTGTTGAATCAAGCAATGTCAACATTCACACCATTGCTGGCAGGTTTGCACAAAATATCGAAACGGCTTGCCAGCCGAAACACGACGCTCAGCCACAAATACCTCTGCCAGCACCAGCTCAACAACCAAAGAAAGGCACAATCTTGAGTTACTTCAAAGTCCGATCGCCGTCTTCGGCAACGTCCTCGGCATCATCGCTATGTGCAGAGGGATCCAAGACCGCTGCCCCCTCGTCCACGCTTCCATCCTCTACGCCCTCATCCTCATTACCTCTTGAAGAGTCGAGCGAATCGACTAGAAAGAAACGTCGAAGATTGACAACCAAACCGCCTTTGCAAAATAGCGACTCGAGTAATCAGGGGTCAGACGACGATCATAGTAGCGGCACAGAGCAGCAGATACAAGTCGCGAGTGATTCCGAGGCTACTCTCCGAGATGTCGATGACAATCGACTCAACCAGGACACCCGGATCAAAGCAGAAAGACCACACTCTCGGAAGAGAGGCACTAAGAAGGGGCCAAAAGCCAAGCAGGCCACGGTGCAAACGACTTTAAGTCTTTCTTTGACAGAAAAGCAGTTTGTCGAGTGCAACGAGTGCAATATGCTGTACAACCCTTACCACGAAAAGGATCTCAAGATGCACAAGAAAAGCCATGCTGCGATGCTAAAGGCCAAGAAAGCAATGAACAAGGATGCCACGTGCTCCGACTGAGAGAGCTTGGACACGACTTCCCATGACGACTGGATGTATGTTTTGTTGGTTTTGATTTGGGATGTTTGGCGTCCTTTTGGTTCTGTTTTTGATACCCCAGGGCAGTTTGTGTAAGCAGTGTCAATACCCATTAAAATTGGTATCGTGAAATGCCTTGAATATTTTTGTTGTTGGCAGCGGGAATCCTTCTTGTTTGTTGTAACATTGAATTCCTTATACAATCGCGTCCCTATAGAAGTGGATCGCTCCCATAGATCTGAATCAACGATGCACTTCATTGAAGAGACTGGCAATGTCACCGGAGCTGCGCATTACATACTGCCTTGAGCTGCTGTCGCGTGCATATTTTATGTTGGCATCAAGTTCTCATTAGCGAAACAATGCTCTCATCTCAGCACCGCGCATATCCGTACGGGCAGTTGTTGACCCACATGCACTGCAATTTCTCAGCTCAAATCATGTGGCTTTTCATAACGTGGAGCACAAGTGGGATGGGAAGAGAAGAAACGGCATTTGAGCGAGCGTACGAATCGAAGTCTATATATCAGTAAAATTTTAATGTCGACATTGCATGTGACAATGGTAATAGGTCTTAATAATTATGTACGATGGGCTTATTAACAGAAGCAAGCGCGGGTTTTCCGGTCGTCCCTCAACTTCTTTATAGAGCAAAAGTACCCTTGCTAGCGCCGGGGTACTTGTCAGTGACAAACGACAAGAAGTCGGTGCCGTTGACGGTCAGGTCATCCCAGGTCGGGCAGGAGAGATCCAGGATCGGGTCCAAAATGGCATTGTTGATGAGCTCGAGCGGCGTGGTGAGCGTGGCAAAGAGCGAGGACAGCGAGTTGGGGGCAAAGGTCTTGACCACCTCGAGGGCGAAGCAGAAGAGGTTGTTGCCCTCGAGCAGGGAGGTGGCGTTGAGGAGGCCGCCGGTGACGTCCTCGAGGTTCAGGCCGGCGAAGCTGTTGACCTCGCCCAGGTTGCCGCCCACGCTGGCCAGGACGGGGTGCTTCATGATCCAGGAGACGAGGTCGAGGTTGAGGGTCACGACGCTGTAGTCGACGGCGGTGCGGTACCAGTTTGCGGGGATCTGCTCGTGGCCTTCCTTGTAGACGAGCTCGCCATCCTCCTCGTACACTCCGAAGAAGCTGGCAAAGACTTCCTTGGCTAGTAAGGGAAATGTGTCAGTAAGTTTTGCTAGTTAGGAATATGTAAGAATGAAATGTTGCTACTCACTCATGTTGCCGCCAAGAGGGAATTCGGTAGAGTGGTTGCTGAGGAGACGTCCAACGAAAGCATATCCGGCGTTACGGGCAATCATGCCAGTGTAGGGGCCATAGTAAAAGTAAGGGTTGATTGCCACGCTCTCATCGAATCGTGCAGCGGCGCGGTCACCAATATCCTCCATGCTCAAGGCGCCATCAATGTTGTCGTAAATCTGGCGGAACAGGGTCATGTTCATCGTCCATGCGTTGCCAGTAACGTAGAGGTCATCACGGGTACCGGAAGAGTCAGCCTCAATCCAGTTGTGGCTGCCATCGAGACCTCTGGGGGTACCTATAAGAGCAGATCAGCTATGGGTTTCTTTTCTATGTAACCATGGCAAGGATTCCCCATACCGAGGAGACCGCCCAAGTTCCCAAGGATGTTCGAGACCTTTGACGACTCGCCACCAATTGAGAATCCGGGGTTGAGGGAAAGAGGGTCGCCAACACCGGCAGTTCCCATTATGGCAAGAACAGTGATGAGCTCGATGCCCATGCCATAGATTGTGTTGCCGGCATCGATCAGGTCCAAGAAGCCAACAACGCCATCCCGGGGAATGTAGTTGTGGTTTGCCAGAGCGTTCAGACCTGGGCAGGGTCCGCGCATGTCTCCGCCGTCAAGATCTGGTGCTTGGAATTCATGGTCGCCAGTGACATCGATCGGAGTCGTCAGCGGGTCAAACAACAAGCGCTTGTTCTTGAGCTTCAATAAGCCCTCGTGCAACTTCTCGGGCGTGATCTCGGCGGCGTCCGAGATCATGCCTCGCTCTGCAAGCTTGGCGAAATTCTCGGCCGTTGGAAAAGAGTGGACCAGGCCGGAGAAGGACGCCAGAAGAGCGGCGCATACGCCGGAGGACTTCATGGTTTTGGATGTGAGTAATGAGCGTGGGTGTGTGAATGAGTGACGGATTAAAGGAAGGGAAGCAAGCGAAGCAAGCTGCTGACGTGCGAGTGATGGACTAGGAACAAGTGAAAACCAGTCAGAGAACTACGAATGCGACAGACATTCAAGTCATTCAAAATCCGTCCCCTGACAGAGGCTGAAGGAGATTAACATGGCGGATCCGGGCCGTGAGATCAGTTCAAGGGGAGCCGAGGCAACGGATCATACTCTTTGCCCCTATGATGTGCTAAACTATGTGAGCGCACCCATTTCCTACTACTATTTACGAGGAGATCGGAATGCGGAGCAGCAGAAGGCACAGGAAGGGTCGGGAGAGGAGCAGTTCTTTTGACAGAAATTGAGACCGGCAGTGAAGTCCACGATGATTTAGGTCAAGATCGTCGGTATTTGCTTTGTCCCCAGAAACGCAATACCGGCGATTCGTCAATTCAACGGTGCTAAGCAGGGATGCAATACCAGGCCTGTTATATGTCCAGGATCCTACCCAGAAAATACTATTAATCGTTTAGCTCGTGGGGGTGTTGGAGCATGGATACAGGCTGTCGCACCTTGGACCTGGGTCAGGGGAACACTGGCAGCTCACTGTAGCTAACCTGTCCTAGAGTAGCACCCAGATAAGGTACCGTTGACATTTTTTAAGGCGTCGACGGCCTGGGAGCTACAGCAGTAAGGTATCATTGCGAGTAATGTAGCGCTTACACGCTGAACTGTGTATGATCATAAATGTATTCGATGAAATTGCATGTATCAGCCATTGTTGAATTGCTTCTTATGCGCAATTCTTTATACGATTCAATGATTGATTTGAGGGCTGTGATTATTGCATACTGCCACTCAAGCCACTTGACCTCAAGTACCGCAGCCTCGACCAATGAGTCGCTGTCCAAGAAAGGATTAGATATAATGAGTGTAGGGATTTCCGGGCCAGGGATCTAAAATGTCAGCATCCACATGCGATTTCACAGTGGAGACGATACAAAATGTGCTTGGCAAGGGATGCGAGAGCCGCGTCAAGAAGGAAAAATCCAAAAACATTCCGTCATCCATGCCAAGATTGTTCCTCTCGCACGGGTCAGCGGCTGTATGACTACCATGGGACTATAAGAAGGCCGAGAATCATGAATTTCAACATGTCCGACAAGACCCCCAAAGCCCGGGCCAGGATACTGCATAGACCGTTGGCAAATTGTGGATCGTTCAACGTCGCCAGGAACCAGTAGCAACCATGACTCTCGTTTCCTGGCATTGGTGATTGCACTACTTATATACTTACACAGTAGTATGTACACAATGGTACTGCGATGGGTAACCGGCTTGTTGTTGCGGGAGTAAATCATCCCACGATCGGCCTAGATTCCTACTGCGGCCCGTGGCCATGGGAAATGCTGGCGGTGCACATCGAAAAGTGATCCACGCGCGGAAAATGCGGATCTGGACCGTGGTAGCCTACATAGTATTCACGCGTCCATTATAGTACTGCTATGTACTTACAGCAAGCTATGTAGTATTATAGATTTCTTCGTGGAGAAAATAAGTACTAGAGAGGGGAAGAAAATAATTTATATTACTTACATACGGGATTTGAAAAGTTTGGGAGATAGATGGACATTGCGTCTGCAGCCTGCATTATCAACAAACAAGCGAGCGGCCTGAGCTGTGACCACCAGCCATTGCCGCCATGTCTTGTAACTTTGACCTACTACAGTGTATGGTTCTTGGTGACACTACTTACCCTGGTTAAGAAAAGAGAACGTTCCTGATGCGACAGTCAAAATTATGGATCTGGTAATGGGTTCCCATGTGTTATCCTGGCCATTGCGGCCCAGACATTTACAAGGTCGTATAGAAGCCAAGCAGCAATGATATTTGATACTGTACCCCATAGCTTCGTACGACTTCCTTCTTCTACTTCCAGCATCCTTTCAAGCTGCATACATTCTCTTGATTTTCTTTCCATTCTGCATATTTCGGCCGAGTCAAGGGGTTTTATTCGGGGTACAACTGTGCAGTTGTGCTCAAGCGGATCTATCATCTGCTCTTTTATATGCCAATTCTGGAACCCTGATACTTATATCTTGTTCTTGCTCTTCTTAACCCCCCTCCATTGCTTTCGACTTACTCTCTTCAATCCTTCGAGGACGTCCAGAACTACGTTTTCAAGTTGAACATTCTAGAGACGGCAACATGAGGTTCTCAGCATTCGTCTTGACGGTTTCCACCATCATGGGGGGTCAAGCCCTTGCCGCATCACTTTTAGAGACATACGAGGCACAATATCCTAGGTGCTCTGTAAGTGAACACAAGATACAGGCAAACTTGCCGTTTTTATAATGCAGTTCTAACTTGATGGCTACCGTAGCTCCTCTGCATGGTAGAGTACGTGCCAGCATCTGGATGCTTAACAGGATCGGACCTAGAACAAGTCGCCTGTCTCTGCACCAATGTACCACTTCAAGCCAACATTACAACATGCGTTAGAGCAGGCTGTACAACGTATGAGGGTCTACGTGAGTACCTCTGCCATCTCATCCCTCATCGTAAAGGTAAATGACTGACGTTCTTCTTTTACACAGAAACCAAGAACATTACATATACAATGTGCGGCCAACCAGTCCGCGACGATTCCGCTACTCCCCTCCTCGTCGGTGTCATTGGGGGCGCCATCGCCCTGCTCGTCTTCATCATGCGCATGTGCGCAACCCTCCCACACAAAGGTCGCCAGCTGGGCTGGGACGACTATACCATGGCTATTACGGTAGCTCTTGCTGTCCCGCCTACCGTCTTTTCTGTACTACTATCAGAAAATGGCTTGGGCAAGGACATGTGGACATTGCCACTGCACAATATTGAAAACGTTCTTTTCGTATGCACACCACCCGAACATCATAAAGTTTCATTTTGCTAACTATGATATAGTTTTACTACCTTGGAGAAATCTTCTACTTTGCATCCTTGTCTTTTAACAAAATCTCTCTCTTGCTATTCATTCTTCGAGTCTTCCCCGACAAACAATTCCGTCGCATGGTCTTTGGTGTCTGCGCCCTCTGCGTCGGATACGGCGTGAGCTTCGTGCTTGCCACGGCGTTTCAATGCAACCCCATCAACCACTCCTGGCTGCAGGTCGACAGCACTCACTTGGGACACTGCAACAACATCAACCTCCAATCTTGGATGAGTGCCATCTTCAATATCATTATTGATCTGATCATTATTGTGCTACCTCTGAAGAACTTGTACGGTCTTCAAATTGCGTTGAAAAAGAAGATCATGATCATGTTCATGTTTTCTTTGGGTATCTTGTAAGTCGCACAGTGTCCAACGTGACAAGCTTGAATGAAAAGGAAAGAACTAACGATCCCTGATAGTGTCACCATCGTCAGTGCCATCCGGCTTCGCTCCTTGATCCAGTTTGCATCCACAGAGAACCCTACCTGTAAGTCATGTCACATTCCAGTGCTATCGGACCCCCTTGAAAAAGCATCCATGTCTGGCTCCAGAAATAAAACTGACCTAATTTTTCAACAAAACAGGGGACTACAATGAGGCAGCTTGGTGGAGTACAATTGAGCTCCACGTTGGAATCATTTGTGCCTGTCTTCCAAGTCTGCGGTCTCTGTTCATCAACCTTGGTGTCAGGATCCTTGGCAGCAGCGCCGACAAGTCCCGGGCAACCGCGTATGGAACCAATGCTTCCGGTCACGGTCTGAGCCGCAACGGAGGCCCAGAGAAGCAAGTTGCTCAAAGTATTCCCAAGCGCGGAGACGAAAGCGACTTCATTCCGCTGGTCGACGTCAATGACAAGGCAGCAAAGCACCACTTCCAGACTGCCGTCGGAGAAGCCGAGAGTTATGATTCGGACATCCATGATGGCAAGATTGGCTACGAAGCAAAGGCATATCGGTGATCAGGATGATCGAGCCAACGTGTAAAATTTTCATTAAACTCTTTTAATTCGTGTTGTCATTTTAGACACCAGGCTTTCCATTTTCCTTAGAGTCTAGCTTTTCACTTCATAGCGGCGTTTAAAATCAAATAAAAAAGGAGGCAACAATTTTACAGAAAGGGATCATCATTATCTTCGAAAATGATTTTCGATTCACACTTTGAATTTTCTTGGGGAAAGGAGAGTTTACTGTCTATTTGTGTATGCTCACGTACCGACCGTGTAAGAGCAGACGGGCCCAAACCTCTGCAGGTCGGTGGACCAGATTGTTCACGACGCTTGCAATCATCCGACGCATGGAATCACAGCCATATTCATTACTTGCGTACAGGCTGTCGATGCTCCGTGCTTGGGGCGTCGTGTTGGCAATAGTACCTACAGGTCTTTGCCTTCTCTCACTGATCGGCTATGGCTTGTGGTCACCGCAAGCAACCCTTGCATTGATACGCGCCTCGCTTAACTGAAGTTCAGGGGACAGTAGAAAAATTGACTCCTCTCAACAATCGAAGAGAGCTATCGTCAAACACCGAAGGACGCGACGACTGAAGCGAAGGAGCTCTCATCCATGTGCTCATTCCGGTCCAGTATTACAGCGTCAACTCGCATAGTGCAGGGCCGACTCCCATTGGCCTACAAAGTGACTTACATGCTTAGATCAGCAAGGAACTAGGAACCAAGATACACTAGGTTCGAGCTGGTACATAGCAGGTCCCTTGCGTAGGATTGTAATTTTTACCCTGCGAAACTGACAAGCCTGGCTCGCCTGGGGTCATTATGGTATGACAGTTTCCTGGCGCTCAGCGTCGTATAGAGATCGGCGGAAATCTGGTAGAGATTGAGTTAGTAGGTCTGCGGGGCGGCAAGGGTAGCGGAACCTAGAGTTGAGCCGGTCTATCCTGGCAACCAGGTCAATTGCATCTGGGGTCACATCGGCTACGCATCCGACATGCTTGCTTGCCTGCGAGCGGTAGCCATGTCTGCTCGTTCGTGGTATAGCGCAAGAGAATCAATGGGAAGCCGTTGAGCTTGTCAAAGATGCAGTGCTACGTAGGTATTTCATGGTGCATTGCAGAGGTAATTAGCAATAAAGTTTACACGGCTTGCTGATAGTCCGCCCTGAACACGACATATCTCAGGCCAAGAGGCCTAATGTGAGGCTTCAAGTACCTAGGTAGCGGGCATTCGATTTGGACGAGTTTCCTCGACCTGATTGCGGATTCTGTGATTACCTAGGCCCTAGGCAACATCTCATGATCATGATTTCATTGTGATTGTATCACGCAAGCAAAGGGCCCATCAAGAACTATACTAGGCCCATGTTATTAGTTATACTGGGTTTGACCGGGTCTCTGGGTCGTGACGGTTACCGGCAGCCGAGCCTAAAAGGATGCCCACACTTACACGTACCATCCAGCCAGCCATAGACAGCCTACAAACAATGGACGACTCCAGACTCTGCGCGATAGGCGGTACTAGTGCATAGCACCCGAACGGTTGCCGTCCCACGGGCCACTGCAAATGCCGGACGAACTATTACAACGTTGGCAAACAGGTACGTATAGTAATGATGATTGACAACCTGACATTGAGACTTCATTCACCTCACATGTCACACAATGTGCCATACTGCGTGATCGTCACGCAAGCAATACTGCCCTTATTCTTCTTTTCCTACATGCCGAGTCGCCGATACGTACTTTGTAGTCAAAGGTGTCATGAACAAGGCATCATCCCTGCGTGAAGCTTCGAGCTACATGTGTATCAACTCGTACTTTACTGTGTATATCGCGCCTATCCCGGCTTCCCTCCGAGCTCTCCGCGGGACACCCAGGATCACCTCTTTTTTTCAGGGGCAAATGGCAGCTGTGGTTCTTGTTACTATGCATTTACAGGGATTTCGGGCGCTGTCAAATGACCTCTATTGGAACTTTGTGTCCCAACACTGCGGCGAGGTGCCCACATCTTGCGATGCAACCGGCACATCATTGATGAGTGGCAGCTTCCAACAGGGATCGCTGATCGCAAAGCTTTATTGCCTACCTTGTCCCTTCCCCAAGTATGGACGAAGTACTGCCAAGGGTGCTCTGCGCATCTGAGCACCAGGCACATAGGAGGCCCAGCTTGGCCAGCACAGAGATTGTTCCAAATTCTCTGTCTTCTCCCTTCTTGAGCCCACCCTGGACTCCATGACCCTCTTTTGGGTAAATCTCATGTAAATCATCCATCCAAAAAGGTTAGTGTTTCGTACATACTGATGACGGCCCGCTCAGCATCTACACAACGGCTCGTCGATCGGTCGGCTCAGCTAAACCTCTCCTGTGAAGCTGGAGGCATGGACAGAGACGCCTTATAACGGCTTCAATCTGCACATGCAGACGGGATTTCTTGGCTTTACCACCCATATCCAAGTCTTTTAGACTTTGTCATTCCTTTACCAGCTTTAGTACTTTCGCAGCAATTGTGCTGTTGTTGCCATTCATTACCGCAAACATATTTGCTGTTATTTTCTCAATCTTTAATTCAGCACTTAATCAGTCGTATTTATAATCATAATGAGGGGTGTTGGTTCTGTCGCCGCATTTGTGGCTACAGCAGTGGCGTAAGTTGTTGATTTTGACTGTTACGGCAACGAGTGTGGCTAACTCTGCACAGTTTCACCACGCCAATTATCTGGGATGAGCCCATGTACGACCCTCTCGGTCCTCAGGTTGAGGCAGTGGGACCGACCGCAAACTCGACCTATGAGTACGTGATTGTTGGCTCTGGCGCCGGCGGTGCTCCTTTGGCAGCCCGCCTTGCTCTTGCCGGCCACAGTGTCTTGCTCATCGATGCTGGAGAGGATCATCACTTGGAGAGACAGGTTGCAATCCCGGCACTGAATGGATATGCCTCAGAGTACAACCCTATCAGATGGGAGTACTTTGTCGACCACTACGAGAACGAGACGCAAGCGAACCGGGACAGTAAGATGACATATTTGACCAAAGAGGGCGAGTACTACGTTGGACTCTACCCTCCCGAGGGGGCGGAGAAGCTGGGCATTTATTATCCCCGTGAGTGATCAGATGATTGCAATCAGAGAAACTTAGTCATTTCTAACTTGGAAATAGGTACTGGCGCTCTTGGAGGATGTACAGAGCACAATGCTTTGGTTACCATCAAACCCACGGATAAGGATTGGGATGATATTGCTGCTTTGACTGGCGACGACTCATGGAGTTCCGACAACATGCTGCAGTACTTTGAGAGATTGGAAGCTTGCCGATACCTCCCCAACAGCGTTGTCGGTCATGGCTTCACCGGATGGCTGCAGACTCGCTTGACTCCCCTTGTCTTGATCGCAGAAGATTTCAAGGTTGCTTCTCTTGTCGTTGCCGCCGCCACTGCCATGGGTAATGGGCTTCTTGGCGCCCTGACTGCTACAGTCACTGGTCTGGCAGAGATTCTGACCCTCGACGTCAACACTCCGTCAAGCTCCCGCGATGATGACGAGCTGATTTACCAAATTCCCATGTCCGCTACAGAGGACTACATGCGCTCTGGTCCTCGCGACTTTGTTGTTTCTGTTGCCAACGCCACCAATGACGATGGATCCAAAAAGTACAAGCTCGACATCGCCCTGAACACCCTTGTTACTAAAGTCAACTTTGACACCACTGGCGACGCTCCCCAAGCTACAGGCGTTGACTATTTGTATGGTCGTCACCTTTACCGCGCTGACCCTTACGCCAACAAGACCCAAGACACTGGTGTCTCTGGCCACGTCTACGCTTCCCGTGAAGTTATTCTTGCTGCCGGCTCCTTCAACACTCCTCAGCTGCTGAAGCTTTCTGGTGTTGGCCCTGCTTCTGAGCTCGAATCATTTGATATTCCTGTTGTCAAGGACCTGCCCGGTGTTGGTGGTAACATGCAAGACCGATACGAGTTTGGTGTTGTTGGACAGGCTGATTCCCAATTCGCTCTGTTGAAGGATTGCACGTTCCTTGAAGGCGACGACCCGTGCTATGACAACTGGGCCAACAACATTGGCGACCTCAAGGGCGGATACACCACCAACGGTATTGCCTTTGGCTGGTTGCACCACTCCACTGTCGCCGAGGAGGGCGATGACCCCGATCTGTTCTTGGGCGGTATCCCTGCTTACCTCAACGGCTACAAGCCTGGCTACTCCATCACCTCGACCGAGGGTCTCGATACTTGGACCTGGCTTACCCTCAAGGCTCACTCGCGCAACAACGCTGGTACCGTCAACATTACCTCGGCCAACCCCCGTGACACGCCCAAGATTGTCTTCCGCTCCCTTGCAGAAGGTGTTGGTGGAGACAAGGACCTGGAGGCAATCGTCGAGGGTATGAAGTATGGCATCAAGGCCTTTGAGAGCGTCATTCCTCTCGATGGCTCTTTCACCCGTGTGTGGCCTCCCTTGAACGTCTCCACTGATGAGGAGCTCGCTCAGTTCGCCCGCGATGAGGTCTGGGGACACCACGCTTCCTGCACGGCTCCCATTGGTACCGATGACGATCCTTTGGCTGTGCTTGACAGCAACTTCAAGGTCCGCGGTGTTGATGGTCTGCGTGTCGTTGATGCTTCCATCTTCCCCAAGATTCCCGGCATGTACATCGTCACTGCTATTTACATGGCCAGTGAAAAGGCGGCTGATGTTATCATCGCTGATGCAGCTTCCTCCTAAACAGGCTCACATGTATATGGTCATTTTTAGCTACCAAATAAGACAAATCCTCCGGGCCCATGTATATAGTAGCCACAATGGCTTGATGGCTCTCATTCTTCAATAATTCCAATACAACCAGATTTACTTTTTAAATTTTCAGCACCTTTGTAAATTGATGGAGTTCAAAAAAGTTTATGGTCGGCACTCGCGTTTTCAAATCGAGGGTAAAGTCGATTCAATACTTCCAGGAAGTTGTATGTGCGGATCAACGAATTCGTGATCCTTGCTGGGTTGCCATTCTTGACAGAGACAGCAAGAGACCATCCTGCAGCGATCTCAGTTCCTCGATCTGTCATTCTATGTCGCCCTTGTCGGTTCCACAACGGCTCCAACGGCTCGGTCGCCCCCATGGAAAAAGGATCATCTTTTATGGCTGCCGATCTTCGAAGTACCGAAGCGGATCTCTGCGTCGTTGTCAGTGGAGCTTGCAATCACGGCTTTCGAACCGAATTTCCGCTGATCCTCAAGGAAGCCAAGAAGCGTCTTCTTGTCAGAGTTTACATAGACGGGCATTGGCAAACGTTCTGGAGTCTGGACCAAAATGATCGTCGAGCTAAGGAATGGGCCCCATCCCCGTTCCAAGATCCAGCACGGCTGTCGGTTACCGAATATACGGTCGTGGGTCTTGGAGCAGCACGGACTCTTTTTTCTGGAATTGTGTTGTGCCGGCAGCCATAAAACATCTCTGGAAACCATGCTATAAGTGACAGACGCTGGCTGCTGAGAAAGAAACTTGCCAATCCGCAGTTTTCATAGGTCTTTACATCTCGAAGGCGAATTGCACTAAAAGCTAGTACAAATACTGGGCATCAATTCTTTTTCACCGGCTAGACGCCATTCCAGGCGGCTATTACTTAGTCTCTAAAACACCAGACATAGTATGTATTTGCTACATTCTAAAGACCCACGGCCCAGCTGCTCTTCAGGGTCCTGTTTGCTAAGGCTCGGAGTGATAAGGATTGCCGGTGAGAGCCGATTTATTCCGAGGCTTAAAGCAAGACATCATTTCACTGCCTGGTCTTATGTCTGGTAGCAATGGTTCTTTATCAATGAGTTGTAATGCTGATCTAGTATCCATCATTGAGATTTCTCCAAGCGAGGGCCATCGTTTCTCTCCCTCAAAACAAGAGAATATACCATGAAAAATGAAAGAGAGAATTGGATGATTCTCTGCCTAGTGCTCTAGAACAACAAGGTAAGAACTCTACGTCAGTCACTAAGAACGCGAAGATTGCAAGTGTTGAAATAACAATCCCACGATTCTTGAAATTTCTCATGTTACACGAAATTTTCAACGATAATTGCCAATTGTGTCACGCAACTGCGGTACGCGATGGCGGCCCAATCTCACGATAGTAGCCCTCCTGTAGCTTTTCTTTCTTCTGTCTGCCTCAGCCAGGAAAAGTCGATCGCCACTTCTGGCCATGGCGTTGAGCATGTCCTGTGCCAACTTCCCTACAAGCTAGGTCACACTGAAGTGGCCCTCTATCCGATCATTAATCAAGAAAATTTGTCTCCATATGTTGTCTCATGTCTGAGCTGCCTACCCCGTGCCAACCTGTTCTAGTACTTACATGCCATCCTCGCTAGATCCGCCTTTTCAGATAGGCCCCCTTTCTTATGTATTCTCTGTAACACCCCTTGGACGTCCCTGTTGCTTAGGCACCGTCATCAGGGATTCGAGTGTCCAGACAGTAGAAATATGTTGGCTGCGATCAAAGTTATGGCCCCCTGTGAAAGACGAAGATCATCGTTTTGTAACAATGCCCCACAAGATTCACCCAAGTCTATCAGGGGTCTATTGACATTCTCGAGTTCATGCTTTAGATACAGAAGACCTATGCACCACTGGTCTCTGTCGCACCGAAGGTTTGTGCTATGGAACTTTATCCTTATTGTGCTACCATTTCCATTGAATCTGGCACGACTCCTACTTTTGATGGAAGCTTGAAGAAGTCCGCAGCATGCGCAATGAGTTCAATGACTCTCGCCTCACTTGTCGCATATATGGCGAGATCTTACAATTTTTACGAGGCCATTGCCACCGCAAGCGCGCAGTGCTGCTGATCGAAATAAGATTCATCACCACATCTCAGACAGTCAACGATAGAGAACTGCTAGTCCATAGAGCGTGCTAAACGTCGATGATCCGAAAGGGGGCCTTGACCGTTTTGACTTTGGAACGGAAATCTTCTCGATGTTCTCATCAGTGCGCTTGGAGCACGCTTTGCCACGCAGGTCGGCCACTGGCATGAGCCCACCACTTTGCCAGATTGACCCTCTTTGCAATCTCCCCTTCCAAACCTATTCTTGACATGAAGTTGAACCACGGCAAATGATATACGTCGACGAGTGTGATCGTCTACAAACTCATTAGGGAATGATTATTGAATCACATGTGAGCAAAGACATACCTTTCCAGCAAGATAAGCCTGCCCGCCAAGTATTGATTCGTAGTGATCAAGCGTCTTGCTTAGCATCTCCTTTGATGATTGCACTTTGACAGGGTCACTTTCACCGTGACCCATCATCCTGATGGTAGCCAGTCAGACATCGTCGGCATAAGAGTCTCCCTCCGAAGAAAATCCACAAAAGAATCACGTGTGTTTAGAACTCACTTCTTGAATAAGAGCTCGTAGGACAACGATTTCATGGACGGGTCGAAGTAGGAGTACTCGATGCTTAGTGCCTGCTGGAACAAGCCATGGTCTACTGCACTGGCTTCTGCGAGAGGCAAGAGAGATGCTTCTTCCGATCGACCATATTTCTCTACAAGATAGTGACAAATTGCGCGCGACTCAAATAGTCTGACTCCGCCATCCTCGATGGCTGGGATGACACCGAAGGGGTGATACGAATTGACAAAGTCGGGATTCTGTTGGGTGGGACTTTTAGCTCTCAAGTCTTGATATTCGTGACATGTTGCAGATTATTTACCTTATGTTCGCCTTTGGTCATATCGACGAATTCCAAATGGTACTGCACCCCCAGTTCATGGAGCACAGCGAGCACTCTCTGGGTGCAAGTTGAGTATTGCGCTCCAAACACCTTGACAGACATGATGATCAAATAGAAAGCAAATCCAATGTAACAATTGCTGATATGATATGACCATCTTGTTGAATTGAAATTGCACAAGATATAAACAGCTCCAGGTTCGGCTCCGGCTGGCATACAACAAGGATGTCCGGCTGTGCCGAACCCGAAGGACTTTCGGCTCTCCCGAAGCTATTGTGGGGCCGTCAGTATAGTGTTCCGGACATTGCTGCCCCGGGTTCGGCAGTGCCGTAGATTAACACAAGTCGAACCATTGCAGATGAATGGACGGAGTCAATAACGGTGCAAGAGTCGAATGCGCCTCCAGGGCACAAGCTGTTCGAGTCCGGGTGACGCGGGGCCAGTAACTGGCTGGTGGACGGTATTCACAATTCCCCATACTTTGGTAGTCTTGATCAATCATATAAATACCCCAAAATAAGGAATTGGTCATTCTTGCAAATAAGTCTCATTTCAAAACCTGTAGATTCGTATACTAGAATCATGACACCAACTACCGCCCAAATCGACGATACCATCCCAATCGCGGGGTCTCAGCGGACCATCACACAGTTCTGCGACGTGGATACCTCCAACATCCCACTTGAAGCAGAGAGATGGTCTGTCGCTATCATAGGTTCGAGCATGATTGGAATGACATTGGGCGCCCTTTTGGGTTTCCATGGGTGCGGTCCTCCTAGAACTCTTGACAATATATGACACGCGCTGACCGAAATCGTAGCGTGCCATCCATTTCCTTTGACCGCCATCCGTCTACAGCAATCCACCCCAGAGCCGCGCTGTTCCTCTTACGTTCAGTCGAGATCTTTCGTCAGCTGGGTCTAGACGAGCATTTTCGGGAGAATAGCGCCAAGAATTTTGACCTGGATGCCGGCATGCTGATTACTGACAAGTTGGTCGGAGGCAAGACCATCATGGCTCTACAAGAGAGCGACCCAGAGCAAGTTGCAAAGGTCTCCCCCGTCGGCCGTTTCTGGCTTACTCAGAACATGTTTGAGCCCCTGATACGTGACCGCGCAAAGGAGTTTGGTGCCACACAAAAGTTCCAGCACACGGTCCTGAATTATGAGGAAGTCTCCGATGGGGTCATTGTCTTCGTTCAGGATCTGGCCACCGGGCAGATCAAAAAGTATCACACGCAGTACCTCGTTGCAACGGATGGCAACCGAAGCGCAACGCGAGCCAAGGAAGACATTGACTGGCATGGACCGGGTGTCCTCGGTTCGGCCATCTCTGTCAACTTTCGTGCTGATCTGAGACCATATCTCGGCGTCCGAGCCAAGCACGGCGTGACATACATCAACAACCCAAAAGTCGATGCGGGCTTCCGTCTCGAAAGCGAGGGAACCAAGGGATTCATGATTGTCACCCGCGCAGGAGAGCGCACTTCGTTTGCGCCCGACAGTGTAAGCGCAGCTGACGCAAAACAATTCTTCCGCGACGCATCTGGCATTACCGACGATATTGATATCCAGGTAGACTCCATCAGTTACTGGTCTGTGGCTGGTTTCAGCGCCGAACGAATGTCTAGCCCGAGCAATCGCGTCTTCATTGCCGGCGACGCTGCGCACGTCATGCCCCCCACTGGTGGCATGGGCGGTAACACCGGGATTCAGGTCAGAGCCTCTCCTGAGTCCTGCATGTACTCTTCATCGTCGGTCAAACTAACAGCGCGTAGGATGCTTACAATCTGGCGTGGAAACTGGCCTACGTCACGCAAGGCAAAGCTGGCCATGACCTGCTGGCTTCATACGGCGAGGAAAGGATCCCAGTTAATAAGTTCTACCTGGATCAAGCGTATTCGAGATTTCAGAAAAGGGTCGCGCGCACTAAGCCCGACACACCAGAGCTTCCGGATATCGTGTGCGAGCTGGGGGCCTTGTACAAGACGGGCGCAATCGTTCCAGACGCAAATGGCATCGCCGCCACAACCGCCCAACAAGACTTTGAGGACCCTTTCGAACCGCAAATTCAGGCCGGCAGCAGATTGCCTCACGTGAAGATACTCGACACTCGCAATCCATCTCGCAAGGCCTCGACCTTGGACCTTTTCAAGCATGAATTCTTGCTCATCGCAGTTGATCTAGACTCGCCATGGCTCAAGGCGGCCGGTGCGTTGCCACTCGGACTCGACGCGTACGCCCTGAACAGCGACTCTTCGCCATTCAGAGATGTCGAGGACCAGGTGCGCACAGTCATGAAGCTTAAAGAAGGATCCGCTCTTCTGGTTAGACCCGACGGCGTCATAGCATGGAGAGCTCCGGTAGTCGAATCTGGTCACTTGGAATTGCTCCAGACAACATTAGAAGGTATCCTTCACAAATCGTTCGAGCAGAAATAGGCCGAAAGGGGAATTCAAGGTCATTGGACAGGAAATGAATGTGCGAACTAATTGCTTTTCATGGAGGGAAGAAAGATCAGCGTCCATAGTAAAATAGCACCTAGAATAGCTCCAACCTCCACTTGCCGGCGACGCCACCCCACATCCGGAATGCCGATGAGTCTATCCTATGCCTCTCAATTAAGCTGCAACTCTGCGCAAAGATTGATCCTCGTTGAAGCAATTTCATAAAATACATGAAAAACAATAATATTGTTATCCTGTTTTGAAATATCTTCTTGTCCGACAGGTCAGATGATGTATAAGCATGCACCGCCTTCGCCAGAATCAGAACAGCACGGGAGCGACGAAAAAAAGGTAATAGAACGACCCTGGATTTTGTGCTCCTCATCTTCCATTTGCATCATCCGACTAAATATACATGAATGCAGTACAAAACACAAGTCGGCGCACGGGGTTGTGCCTGGACGTAGAGCAACTACGCAAAGTAGAACAAGAACCCGAGCTCTTCAGGCATGCCAGGAGTGTGCTGCCACCAAAACCAGGTGCGACAACGGCAGTCCGTGCCAGCGCTGCGCTAGAAGGGGTCTGCAATGTGTGCGCGACATTGGATTACAGGATGCGTTCGTGACAAATCTGGTTTCTCAGGGTGAATGTCCACATGCTCTTGCCACCCCTCTTGAGCGCAATGCCGAGACGACACCGGGCAACGACTTTGGCGGTTTGACAGGAGCGATGGGAGTAGCCATGATCACGCCTAGCGCTTCCCTCACTGATTCGCAAGGTGCCTACACGCAATCGACATGCGGCTCGGCGTCACAAGATGCCAATATTATCGCATCATCCTATGCAGCTGGATCTTCAGACCCAGCAGACGGTGGCTGTGACCCGTTGTTGGTGGGGGGTCGGCGAGAAAACGGCAACTTTGATCTAACGACCCAAGATGCCGAGTTTCTCGCTTCATTTCCCGATATTTTCCTCGAAGCCGATGGTAGGAATCATGAACTCTTCATGACACCGGGCCAGGAGTTCGACATACCGGAATGGGTCATGACCGACTCAGGCTCTGAGCAACCCGTAACCTCAGCAGCCCTGGCAGTGACTCGAAATCCAGCGTGCACTCCATCGGCCGCGCCAACAACAGATGACCCTTCTAGCAATTTTCCAACAAACCACTTTAGATTCGACCATTCCGTGCGTGATCACTTGTTAGCCTTTGCCGTGGATGCATGCGAGCCCGAGCACCTCTCTGCGGTGGTCTCGGCCTTCCCGACGTGCGAGGGTCTCGAGACACTGGCCCGGACGTTTCTCTGTTGGCACGTAGAGCAAGAAGACACGTTCATACATGGAGCGACATTTATTGTGAATGAGGTTCGGACCGAACTATTGATGGCAGTTGTCGCTGGAGGCGCAGTCAGGTCGTCCAGTCACGCGGTGCAGCGATTTGGCTTTGCTTTACATCGTGTATTGGGTACACAGCTTGCGAAATTGGTAGGTCGTCGCACTTGAATTCCTCTCCGTGACGTTTTCAACTTTCTCCCATGTGATGTAGCTTTGGTCAGACCATTACTGATTCGAGTGATCAGACTGGGAAGCTCCGAAAGCCAGCTTCTGAGCTTCAATTCCTCCAAGCATATGCTCTCTACAATCAGATTGGATTATGGAGCGGCAACGAGCGTACCATTGAAATGGCACAGGGAGGTAATGGAAGCTTATTGAGTGTAAGTATCATAGTCACGATATTTCCAGCCACGGGATCGGCGACCTGACTCACGTGGCCTCCAATAGATATTGCGTGGCTCTGGCCGCCTCCGGCAATCATCTTACTCTGGTGCTCCATTCTCAGGCAATGCTGGCTTGTCCCCAGATAGCCGTTGGCGGAGATGGATCACAGAAGAATCATATAAGAGGTAAGCGCAATGACTAATTCGAATCTTTTGAGATCCGAGTACTGACGTCTCAGGCTTGTCTTCTACGTTTTTGTGCACAGCAACCAGGAATCCATGATGACATTTGGCACGACGCCATTGTCCTATTTCGAGCTAACGCTTCCCTTTCCGATCAACAAGAAAGTCTGGACAGCTTCGTTCGACGTGGCCTGGCAAGAAACCATGAATCACCTCTCGAACAATGGGCAAGTAAAACTAGACCTGTCCATCACCGATTGTCTCGCCGACCTGTCGCGCCTCGTCTCCCTGTCGAGCGCCTACGACCAGACCCTCGCGAGGCTGCTCCTCCTGTACGCCCTCTCCCCCATGATCCAGAGCTACCGCCACCTCCACATGGCGCCGACCTGGAGCGGAACGGCGGGAGGCGGCGCCCACGGCGCGAGCGGGGACCACTTTTCCGACAATATGCACTACCACTGGCTCCTTCGGCCCTTTGAGAACTTGAAGAACGTCTTTGAACTCTCCGAACTCGACGGCGACGACGGCGCGGGGTCGTCGACCGTGACGTCGCAGATTCTCATGGAAACCCTCCACCTGCATCTACACACGCCACTGGACCACATGGAGCTGTTGGCGGGCAAGGCGAGAGATTTATCCGAGGCGCGGGCGTCTTACAAGCTCGTCTGCCGGTGGGTAGGCAGTCGTATGGCGCGCCGATCGGCCTGGTACGCAGGCCAGCTGCTGGGAAAACTCAAGGACCTGCAACAGACGGCCATGACAGATTTTCATTGCGTCATAATATATCAGGCTCTGTTGTGCTTGTGGGCGTACGGATCCATATCATCAGATGATGGCGGATCTTGTGATGAGATGGGCGTCGTGGACGGGCAGCAAGGTGCTGCTTCTCTGACGGCCAACGGGGAGACTGACGTCGCTCTAGACTGGGACGAGACCCCAGACACCAAGAGATGGATCATATTTGGCCGAGGGAGCCCTGTGATATCGGTCATACTGGATGGCGCCCAACCGCACAGCCTCACTAAATGTTCTTTATCGAAAAGCTCGATACTCGCGATACACTGTGTGAATCTAATCAGCAGCAAGTTTGGCTGCCGACCCGGCCTAACTCCAATTGCGGAAAGTACAAGTCTGAAGATACGGCAGCTCGGCAACATGGACCTGAAAGAGTTGTTGCAATAAGAATCGATGAACATGACAACCAGACTGTAGCATAGACGCTAATCATAAAGAAAAGTGATGCCGTGGTCGAGAATGGAAATTCTTATTAAGACCTACTTGTAGTAGACAATACTATTAAAATGAAGCAATGCGTCACAACAATCCAACTTGTGCGTTTATTGTTCCTCGACCTATCAACGATCATAACCGGCGGGTCACCTAAGCTCTTCATACTTGGCCATTGAAGTTGAGGCTCATGGCCGAGTCTCGGAGGTACCGGGATCTAAGGCTGCGCGACTTTGCGGAATAGGTCCCATTGAAGCCGGTATAGTCACTCAAACTTGGCGGCAGGTCTTTCACTGCCTGCCCCCAAGAACTCTCATTCCTTCCTAGAGTGAGAACAAGTTTTTTTCCTTCGGTAAAGAAGCTGTGGTCGATCCAGTTCTTCGTATATGGTTCTCCATCAAGAGTGGCGGACTGTATGTAGATCGCTTCGTAGCTCGGATCAAAGTTGACGTTTTTGATCGAGGCTGTCTTGCCCGTGATTGGATGCTTGATGCTGACCGACTCGAAATACGGTGGTGTAATAAGGTAAACATTCTGTCCCGGATTGGGAAACAGGCCCATCATGGAAAAGGCCAAGAATGAACCCATAGCACCGCTGTCGTCATTGCCGGGCAAACCGCCAGGCTCGGTATTGAAGTATCGTGGGATGTAAAAGTGTGACCTGAGTGCAGAAAGCGCGGGTCTACCGGCATAGTGGTATTGATAAACCGTAAGGAACGATGGCTCATTACCGATTCCTGTGGAACAAGTCAATGGTTATGTCCAATATGTGCTGTTATTCATGATGCACAGGAGTCGAGCCGAAATCTCGGAGCCTATGTAGAGGACCTGCAAAAGAGACTATGAGAAGACTCACCGGTGATATTTTGGTCATGAAGATAGTTCAGACGCCGAACAAACTCGGCTGGACCGCCATAGAGCGACATGAGGTCTGCTTGATCGTGAGGTACGAAGCTGCAGAGAGTTTTAGTCGTATTCCAGCTTATCTGGACTTTATACTTACAATCCATATTCCCAGATGCTGCTTTCAAATGTTTCCAGTGCCGTGTTCTGGAGACTGCATCCAAAGGTTTCAGGCTCTAGGTCGATATTACTGCAGTAAAGCGGGTTTTGGTCACCCCAAGTCTGGTTCAGATACTTTGGCTGGAAGAAGCCGGTAAACCCAGTATCTTCTCCGGTGAACAGCAAAGATGGGGTTGTGGGGTTGAAGAGGTTCTTCCAGTTGCCGCTCGACGTCAGATACTTTGCTGCATCGGAACTCTTGTTCATTGCGCTCGCCACCTGCGCTATACAGTAGTCATTGTAACTATACTCTCTGTTCATAGTCAGTACTGGACAGTAGTTGTTGACCCTCACCAGGGGCCTCAATCAAGGGCTATGATGATGCAGGGGAACTCTAAATTACAGTCAGTAGCTATTTCCTCCGGGGCAGCTTTGGATGTAAGTCAGGTCAACATACCACAGTGTTCTAGAGATACTGCGCGTCATTGTGCCAAATCCCTTGTAGTCGAGGTCCTGAACCGGGATGTATCCCAACTCTTTCCAGCTATCCAGGCCACCGCGCCCATGGATATCCCAAGCGAAGGGCTCAATTTCGGCATCTTTGACAAGAGCTTCGTATCCCGTCTCCCACTAGGAATTTGTTAGCCACAAGTCAAGATAACGCACAAGTAAAACTTACATCGATCTTTTCGGTGAGCCCTTTAATGAAAGCATCGGCAAGAACCACATCGGCATTTGATCCGCCCTGGAAGTTATAAGCTTGAGTCTTGTACGACTTAGTGTGATGCTCACCTGTGTATATCCATTGCAGAAACTCATGTGGCAATCGGGTAGCCAGCCTTCGACACGGTAAGTATCAATCAGAGATCGGATCATCTGAGCTACTGATGCAGGGTCGAGTATTGTCAAGAAAGGAAGCTGAGATCGGAAGCTGTCCCACAAGCTAATAGTCTTTTAGCAAATATTCCAGTGATTCCGGATACTTCCAGCAGGCTACGAACCAGTAGAATGAGTCAAAGTATGGCTCGCCATGATTCCATAATGGATTCTCTCCAGTGTACTGCAAAATATTAGTCAAATTCCAAAATGTCCTCTTCCAGCGCTCGACTCACATTTTGCGGGTTGACCATGGTTCTGTACATGCCGCTGTAAAAGCTAGTAACCAGCGACTCGTCAACGCCGGCTCCGGTAGAAACCGTGATGGGGCTAAGTTTCTCCCTCCAAGCATCTGATCCTGCCGTCGATACACTGTCAAAATCAAAGTCGGGTATCTCGGCTTCCGCATTCGAACATGCCTTGGCTACGCTGATGAAGCTGACGCCAACTCGGGCCAAGATTGGTGTGTCGGTAGTCTCGAATCTGACAAAGGCACCGCCTGGAAGCGGGTAGCCATTGATACCAGCCTTGATGGTCATCTCCTGTGCCTCCGTAGTAGCGCGACTGTTGACGAATATTCCACTATCGTGGATGGAAGAACCGATGAAATCTGTGCAGAAGTAGGCGGAATAAGTGCCCACGCCGAAACTTGGCTTGAAGCGAGCTCCTCCTGAGATTCTGCCGATCCCAGCGTCGACAGTCACAGTTCCGTTATCTTGGCGCGAGTCGGAAAGATCGGTCAAGTCCTGGAGAATCAATGGATATGATCCATTCCCATCAGAGGAGCCTGGGAAAGTAAAGCGGAAAAGAGCCGTGCTGTGTGCCGCAGTCATTTCAGCTTGAACACCGCTGTTCAAAGTGATGCCAAAGTATCCTGGGCGCGAGACCTGCAGAGGGTCAGAAGCTGGCTTTGCTACGCCGAGGAGGACTACTTACCACACTCGAGTTATCAAAGGATCCATATCTCACTCTTTCCTTCTTTGGAAAGCTGCAACGGTCAATGTCATTGCCGGGACATGCTGCATAAGGAAATAGGGGAAAGTTTCCCAGACTAGGCGAACCACCAGTACCAGAATCTATCGACTGTTGTCAGCCAGAGCGTCTCGAGTCAATATGAGGCCATTCTTTTCGGAGCAGCGTACCGTGAAGGACAGAGAAACCAGTGACAGGACTGCCGTCCAGAGTGAAGCCTCCTTGTCGGGAATCGCTGTTGGTGTCGGCCACGGCCTTGGCAATTCCATACGGCAAGGTAGCACCAGGAAAGACTGGAGGGCAGGAAGTCAGCAAAACATTACATATCAGAATTGATTCGTATATGTATACCGTTGCCATAGTTTGCCGTTCCGATCAAGGGATCTACATAGGCTAGAGGGTCGAATGCCTCGTCCAAAGCGTGCACAGCGTAGCCATTGTGAAGCAACGCCAAGATTGAGATGAACGTGGTCCGGGGCGAGAGGAGTGAGTTGGACATGCCGGCGAATCTTGACGCACGTTTCCGGCGTCAATAAGGATGCACGATAGTGATGAATCAAGATAATATATTATAGAGACAACAACGCTCTGTCTCCTCTCTGATCAAGACACCAAGTGATGCGCGAGATCCGTGGGCCGAGTTGAAAGAGACAGCGCGATGCCGGCAGTCGTTCTCTGGCTCTACCTAAGTATGCAGATCAAGACGAGTTATCGATTCTCCAGCCGATCCGTCGTCCATGCCAACTCTCTTAGTACATACATACATCCTTGAGCTCGACCGACAACCACGACTCGCTCTCTGTTCACCGTTCACCTACGTAATTCTACATAGTTGCAGCGGCACCTTGCAGCAGAACATGACCGGCCGACCGACCGACCGACCGGACAGGATGGGGGTTCTTTCCTAGCAAAGTGCGCGCGCGTGATGGGCAAGTGTTGGTGACAGTCTGGACAGTCTTGGCCGGAAGGTGAGGGCACGAGCGATGCAAGGTCGTTGGTAGGGTCACATCTCGAGTAGAGCGCTGGAGCGGGGGGTGTCACCCGCCTCCGACTTTTTCGACCAACAGAGACTAGAGCAAGCAGAAGGAACCAGCATCTTTCCTCAGCGGATCTCGTTCGAGTGTGACGACATGTGAATTGATGAATACCTTTCCGACGAAAGAAGTAACTTGTCGCTCATCTGTGTCTCTCACCGCTGGATGTAATCTTTGGTGTCTTTTGTCTTCTAGTTGACTCGTACCCAGTTGGCCTATAGTCGAGCGAGTAAGGGGGTCTTTTCAGGTACCGCCCACATTATTCGGACAACTAGGTGCAGCGGAGCCGGCAGTCACTGTGAGGGGAAAAGCCTGTAGCATGGACCTAAGGTTAGTGCAATCCAGACCTATTCAGTATCGTGCAATGCCTCGAGAGTATGCTGGCAGAGGAAGATCATCTCGCTAATCCCGGTATACCTAATCGATGTTGCGTCTCTGGTGATTCTTGGCAAGGAAAAGAAAGTCAGTCTCGCAGCAAGACTACTGTAGTAAGTCCAGAAACATGATGTTGCAATCTAAGACCATGTCGCAACCCAGTGAGTGCATTTTATGTGTCTCCAAGCTCTCCTGTTTACATACTTTGTACCTCTGGTGATCGACGCTCCCAGTCTCGTGTCCAGGCTCCAGACCCGAATGCACCCCCACAAACCTGCCCTGATCTGCCCCGCGAGAGCTCCAGCGGCTCCCCGCGCCGAGAACTCGATGTGCTGCGGGCCAAGATCTTGGTACGGGCCAAGCTTCACAACCGCGACAATAATGCCCACAACAGTCTTGGCTTTCATCTTTTGATCGTGCAACTCGAGAATTGTATACTCTCATCATCCAGAAGCACAATATAGTTGTTAATTCTTGATGACAACTTCAAGATTTCTCACCGTGAACGTTGCTAAACGCGCTAGAGCGAGCCGTTGCAGTGAAACAGAGCTGAAACCTGCGCTTCGTCCCCCAATGGCTGGCCCCTTCGCCAGGGCACTGAAGGGCAGAAAATGCTACTGTACGAAGTATTGTGCCTCTATAAGCAGCCGCCTTATGAGGCTCTTGGCGCCCAGCACTTTCCCATGAGAATAATTCCCGAATGATGCCAATTTCTTCATCGTCGTTCTCTTGGCTCTCTTGGCTGTCTCGCTGCATTCGTTGAGTTTGGCTTCTAGTTGAATCAGTCTTTCCATCAGCTGACCGACACGCTCGTTATATATGAAATCATGATCTGCCCAGAACGCCCCGGATTGGTGTTCTTCCTGGTTTCTTGCTTTATCATTGTATGGGGCTTTCGGATATTTGTCTTTGACATTCCTGATGCCGTCGCGTCCGTATTCCACGGGACGCCGGACCGTCTCGAGGTGGAAAGGGAGTTTGTTCAGCAGGCCATGAATGTCGAGTTCCCAGCTCCCATCGACTACGAACCGATACGAGAGATATGCGCTCGCACTCAATTCCGGCCCGGTCTCGTCTTCAGCTGCGAGGGTCAACATGGAGGCATTGGTATGGTCAGGAATCAGATCCTCAAGTGTGTGCGATATGCGATTCACGGCGGCGGAGCACTCGTCATCCCTTCCATGGCCCTCCGTAACGCAAAAAACTTGGCCGACATTGAGACGTCTACAGAGGTTCCACTCGATTACCTGTTGGATCGCGACACCTTCGTCTCACATTTATCAAAAGGTTGCCCTGGTATACAATTATACGACCATGCAGACGACTTCCCTGCATACAAACATCGGGTTGGGGAGCCACTGCATATACTAGGCGACCAATTTGAACCAGATCATCCTCGGGAAGGCCTAAGGCACCCTCGGCAGTGGAGGGAATTCTTTGACAATTGGCTCGAGGAGAAGTCGGTAAAATTATCCGCCAAAGCCCCAGTCCACGTCAAGTTTGAACAATCTTTCCTCGAATATCCAGTGCAGGACGACGGTGTGGCCTTTGTCAACGAGTTTGGAAAGATCCTTTCATATCGAAATGACACTCGCGCCCTGGCGGCCAAGGTCCTGTACGAAATGAAGCGCAGATTTTCCCTACCCATTGACCCCAAGACGGCAATGAACCCCGGTGCCTACTACGGAGCTCACCTGCGTCTCGAGTCTGATGCCATCTGGGCATGGCCCCCAGAGCAATGGCGCTATTCGCGAATGGACGAGCAATTCGAGCAGCAGTTCCAAAATCTCGAGCGCTCGGGCCTGGGAGTCGTCTATGTCGCCTCAGGAAATCAGACGGTGGTGGACATGTTCGCGGAAGCCTGGGGCAAGCGCATCGCGGCACATCCCGGGTCCGGGAGGAAGAACGTCACGGTCGTGACCAAGCACGATTTGCTTCAAGGTCATGACAAGAAACGGCTCGACGGTATGACCTTTGATCAGCAGGCCTTGGTTGACTTTATGGTCATGTTCAAGGCGAGCGCTTTCATGGGTGTCGCACATTCCAGCTTTCCGTGGACGGTCGCGCTGCGACGCCATGAGTTGAGCAAGTACACAAACTATGCAAATGAGGGCTCCGACTTGCTCAGGGACGAATATAGCGTCATAATGGGCATGCAAGCCGACTATCCAGATATAGATCCCTTTGTCACTGGGATTTGGCCATAGCGGCTCTCAGGAAATGATGGTCTGCAAGGCACTGGTTGCGACCAAAGCAATTTTACGAACGAATGCGTTGATGCCAATTAATCCGACACCAACACTCCCTATCCAACAGAGGCGCCATAACTTCCCATGACGCTCTGGGAACAATGGTACCCCGAGAAGAAAGCGTCGAGACAACAGAGAACCGACAGCAGCAAACTTGCTTCAACATTGATACTGCTGGCTATTCGTTGTTGTCTGTTGCAAAAATGGCTGATCACCGGTCTGTTGGTTGGAAAGCTTGGCTCGCTTCATCTTAGGCGCTTTGTGCGCATAGAAGCGGTCAAAGTCAAATCCGGCGAGAAGCGAGGAATAGCAAACTCGAAATGGGCTTTGGGCACTTTGTCCTCAAAGGACGGAGGAGTCATCGTATCAGTCCCAATAAAGAATTCGGAGTTGGTTGGATATCGAAAAATGGGTGATAATTTTAGACAGCAATCCAAAATCATGAATCCATGCTTGGTTTCGACAAGTTGCCCTTTTGATTCCACCACATTCTTCATCTCTTTGTTGAACAAGAAGTTTTTAATGGGAAACTTCTCGGAGCCAAGTCGTATATTGCAAGCGTACTTTTATTACTCAAAGTCAAGAAGGTCCTGAAGTACGAAAAGATGGAGGACGGCAAAGATGCCTACTGGAAACACCAACGTCAAGTCATCAAGCATGAAGAGATAGACTATAAACACCAATATAAATTCTCGGACAAAGGTAAAGGCTCACCAAGTACTCCTGAAAACCAGCTTATTCTCCGGGGGTGTACCGACATTAAGCTGTACGAAGCTGCTGGCGAAGGCAAACGGCCAAAGAGAGAGAACGCTCGTCAATACTATGATGAATACACTGCCCCTCACGGTTGTGATCCCAATGGTCCGCGTCAATATTGGCATCCACAAGGGCCCTTTGCTGAGCATGGCAACGTAAGATACGACCACAGAGGTTGTCCACCTCCAGGATTTGATCCATATTATGCTGGGTGGGAACAACCTCAAAGTCCCTGTCTATGCCCTCAATGTTATCCTTATGACGATCCTCCAATCTGGGTCAAATCAAGTCTCCGTCAAGGAACTCGGGAAGCTGGAAACTGGAGGACCGCCGACGGGGTTACGTGGAACTACAATTCTTACAGGAGGCCACGGATAAAGCTCTTGAAAAGAGTTCATATATCAGGTCAGCCATGAAGCAGTAGGTTAATTTTGAGGCCATTCGTCCATGGAAACTGGAATCTAGTTGGGCAGACACCTTATGGCAGGCGAGAGCGCCTCATCCAAGAAGAGGCATGTTTCGGCGCTTCTCATATACTGGCAGTCAGCCATTCATTGTGACCGTTCCTATGAGTGTGTGCAGAGCTATTTGGGTTATGCAGTTTAATTCGTTCAAATTGATCATAAGAACGAGATGCAGTCCTTGAAATTGTTACAGTCTGATGTTGGCCGTGTCTCGGCATATTGTATTTGAGCTACTGGGGCTCGATGCCTGCAGTATCAATGCCAATCGACGCCTGGACGATGCGTGTAGATGGGTAGCCTGCTAGCTTGTAGGCAGTTGCTCAGCTCGAAAACAGCATTCGTGTCCACGAATGGGTTGACCGTGGTGTAAAGGTGACACATACCGTGCAGTACGTAGATTGGGCACACCGTTGCATACCAGCCGCTATAATGCCATTCCTACCGGCGACAGCACGATCGCCCAAGTCACAACTGGATTCGCGATAGCCATGAGTGCATACGCTTTAAGGAAGCGCTCTCGTCCGACGACGCTACCCTATCGCACATCGGAGGTTTCCATTTGGCAAAGCGACGATCCCATCATCTTCCGGAGGCGCCAAGAAGGGCAACTCGGTACCCGGGCCATTACGACGGAGCCGCGGTAGATCGTGTAAAGCTTCACTTTTCATTACCTAAAGGCTTTGGGAACACCGGTCGCGGCAGACACCAAAAACGCCTTCGAAATCGCGAGCCTGGAAATTCCATGACAAATCGCCATGCACGTTGTGTTGCGGCAGTAGGAGTAGTAGCAATTCGCACCACCCCTTAAGAATTGCATCCATACGTGTTGCATGCCCCATCGAGAGGGCGAGAGGCGCCCTGTCACCACCAAATACTGCCCCGGCCCATGGGGGAGTGCTGGGAGCCGACAGTAAAGTCGCGTGGAGACGCGACGGCATCATAGCGCGCCGGAGTCATCGGAAATGGGAAAGCCACTGGGGTTGACGATTAGAGTGTTGAGTACTATGTAGGGCAGTATTGAGCGCTGAAAGAGAATGCGAGGCACCAATCGGCCAAGAGGACGAGGTTGCCCTTACTCGATTTTTACGCCATGATATGGGACGTCTGGACGTTTACTCGATTCAATCGAGAAACCGTTTCTCGATAAAAATACAAGAAGCGCCCTTTTTAGTTGAGTCGTGGCGGTCAAACTTGAATGGTTGGGCCGCTAGAGATGGAAACGGACTCGTCGATTAGCACTGGTGAGACTAGACATGATCAGGCAAAGCTCAAGGGACGCGGCAATGATGGAACAAGTGGAAAATGTCGGAACATCAGACTTTTCTTTTTTGCTTTGTTCAATTTTTCCGCATCGTTTGGAATGAGGATCATGACACGGTCGTTAGTAGAGGGTCAAGACAACAACTCGATAACAATATGATTCTTTCCATGAATACATCTGGAAAGTCTTGGTGACACGTGCTATTGGTCGTTAATTCCAGGGTGAAAGGAGAGAAGAATTGCGCTGCGTCGGTGAAGTCCGATATGATCCCCAGTATTTGCGCTGAACCCCGCCAAGGCCGCATCCCGCTATAAAATATGGGATGGGCTTTGAGAGGCTCCGTTTTCAGCAGTGGGAGGAAAAGAGAGAAGGGGAACATAGCGATCAAGGCCGACGGGGCTAGACCGGTTCTAGAAGTCTCTCACACAGCACAACTGACGAATCAGCTGCGTCTGATAACGATGCCGGCACTCATAGAGAGAAACAATGACGGGAATCCTCAGGGGTGCAGCCGCGGCTTTGGCTATCTTTTGCCCTGCCGTTCAATTGCATTCATTCTGCAACTGCTTATCTAGGCTACAAGAAGGTTGCCCGCTTGTTGTTGGTTGGATTCCTCCAGTAGTAGCGCTCCTGTCATATCATTGCATTGCTATGTGTCGCCTTGGCTTATCCTCACTTATGGCAAAGCACACACACACACAGAGCAAGGAAAGAGAACTGTGGGCATGGCTTGTCTTTTCGGCAACTGTCTCCGTCGTCGGATAACCTTGATAACGTTCGCTCCCTCCGTAGACCGTAGGTATACAGTCAGCCCAACTCCACAAGGAGAGGCTCGGGATATGCGAGTGGGTATCGGTTCACTCGCCTCGTCTGAGGTAAGAAGCCAGATTGAGTCGTAATTGTCGTTGTCGTCGCCCTCCGTCTTTGTTCCACATTCACCCGAAAGGAGTGCCACCATTTCGGAACCCATCCATTTGTCTCCCACGTGTTGTTTACCGCCAAACACTTGTCACTGCCCTCTCTGGTATCCACTGCCAGACAACATTTCATCCCTCCTTCGTAGAAGAAAGCCATTGTGAATCCTTCTCTCCTTCCACTTTCTCAAGCATAGTTTGGACCCTTATCTCCACACACCTTTGAACATTAGGACCCTGAGCAACTCGCATTGTTCGTTTGGTTCTGCCCAAAGACTCCTGCCACTTGTCGTTGCAATAGTCGTCACATCCCACCCCACTACATACGATAAGCATCAACCTGCTTGCGTCTGATAAGCCCAGCCTGCCAACTTAATCGTCGACGACCATCGACGCTATCGAGATCAATATCCCTGTTTCCCCGGATTATTCTGCATCTAGAACCAGCAGCAGAAGGGTAGTTGACCATGACGGCAGACGCTGCCCCGGGACCACTCACAGTCCTCGTTTCCACGAGGGCTGTACTGACACTGCCAGACGACAGCCTTATCTTGACGCCTGCCACCATTACCATCTCGGCCGAATCGGGTAAGATTGTGGCTATAGAGCCCACTGTCGTGCCCCAGGCGTCTTTTCCCTCGTCGGTCACCTATGTCGACTATGGCTCCAAGCTGCTCATGCCGGGTCTCGTCGATGCGCACGTGCATTTGAACGAGCCTGGCCGAACAGAATGGGAGGGCTTCAACACCGGTACTCGCGCAGCTGCCTCGGGAGGTGTGACCACAGTGATTGACATGCCGTTGAATGCCATCCCGCCCACCACCACAGTCGCCGGTTTCAAGGAGAAGCTCGCTGCCAGTAAAGGACAATGCTGGATCGATGTCGGTTTCTACGGCGGCGTCATTCCGGGCAATGCTGATGAGCTCTTGCCGCTCGTCGAGGCCGGTGTGCGCGGATTTAAGGGTTTCTTGATCGAGTCTGGTGTAAGTCTTTGTAGCAAGTCAGCGAAACCATCATGCCAAATATTGACGCATTCCAGGTTGACGAATTTCCGGCAATTTCTTCCAATGATATTTCTTTGGCAATGAAGACGTTGAATGGAACGCCCACAACACTCATGTTCCATGCCGAGATGATTCCCCCCATTGCGGACTCGGTCGGCGACAAGGTTCAGGCTTCCGAGCCACCGCTGGCACCGCATGGAGACCTGAAAGCTTATCAGACTTTCCTGGAGTCTCGCCCGCCCGTTTTTGAGACGTGCGCCATTGACGAGATCATTTCCCTATCGCACCTCGCCAAGAACCTGCACCTGCACATTGTCCATCTTTCTGCCATCCAGGCTATTCCCATTCTCAAGACAGCCCGAAAGAATGGCGTCAACATTACTGCCGAGACCTGCTTCCACTACCTAGGACTCGCAGCCGAGTCTGTCGAGGATGGAGACTGCCGATACAAGTGCTGCCCGCCAATCCGCGAACAAAACAACCAGGACGGCCTGTGGGACGAGCTCGTCGCTGAGGACTCGTGCATCAAGACCATTGTATCGGATCACTCGCCGTGCACGCCCGAGCTAAAGCTTCTCCCGGCACACCTGCAGAGCACCGAGGTTACGCACATGCACCACTCGGACTCGGGTGTCGACGTGACGGCCGACCTGCAGCTCCAGCCCGACCTGGGCAAGCAGGCCACGCAGGCCTCGGCGCAGGGCGACTTTTTTGCCGCGTGGGGCGGCATCTCGTCCGTCGGCCTGGGTCTCCCGATTCTACACACGGCGTCGAAGCTCCGCGCCCAGCAGGCCGGCAAGGTCCCCAGCCTGGTCGACGTGGTGCGCCTGTGCTGCCAGTCCACGGCCAAGCAGGTGGGTCTGTACCACCGCAAGGGCGCGCTCAAGGTCGGCATGGACGCCGACGTGTGCGTGTTCGACGACGCCGAGGAGTGGGTGCTGCAGAGCCACGGCATGCACTGGAAGAACCGGTGCTCACCCTGGGAGGGCCACAAGTTCCAGGGCCGCGTCAAGGAGACGTGGCTGAGGGGAACCAAGGTCTACCAGCACGGCGGGCCCAACAATGGTTTCGTGACCGAAGCTCCCGTCGGCGAGGCCATTGTTGAGAAGAGAACGGTTTAAAGAAAGAAAGTGTTGTGATGAAACGTGGCGACAGTGTGGTGTCATATTGGCGGGGTCGAGGTGTTGGAGAGTGCTCCAGTGCATCCACCTATGATTGTTACGGGTGACGGACAACATTGGTTGGAGCTGCCGACACAACAGGGAAATCATCGATTAAATTGATTGAGCGAACATGCATGGCGTGCGATGGAAGCATATCATAAACTTACGAGTTATGATTGATTAAGGCATTTGTATTTGCGGGTTTGACTTGGGGGATGAGGGCATTTACCATGAGGAAATGTTTTTATATATACGACTATGATTTATCGAAACTTTACATTCAAGCCAGCTATCTCGGTGACGTGATAGACAGAGAGCTCATCAGGAGGATCCTGGGAGTCAAAGCAAATCCTGATAATTGCCTTTGCCCAACTGTCCAGCCCTCGGTATTCAGAGTTCAACCACGAGTCTCTCCTCACCCCTCGCCCTGCGATACCGCTGCGTGGCCTCTAACAGCTCGTCGCAGCCCTTGAGCAGACGTGCCCACTTCTTCGCAAATCCTTCACTCACCTCCCAACCGGCAGGCGACCAAGGCTCGCCCCAAACAATGATGCCGCGCGTCTCAATCTCATCGTAGCCCTCATACAAGCCACCGAGCGCGTCCTCGCAGAAATCATCCTCGTCAACTCCATCGCCACACTCGCTCAGCATAATCAGATTGTCCCGCATCGCCGGAAAGGGAATCATGTCGATCCAAGGGTCGTGAGGTATACCAAGCTGGATCTGGGTGGGCTGCAGTGCGAGCGGAATTGTGGTGGGCGCCTCGGGCACGGGCAGAATGTGAAAGGCCGCGCCGCATTCGGTAGGCATGCGGTGTTGTAGAGACAGTATGGCCAGGTTCGTCAGCGTGGCGCGCAGGACGTTGAACTGGATGAGCACGATGAGCTGGTGATCAGGAGAAATAGGGAAGCGGAACGCTGGAGGGCCATCACTGTGACATCCCAGTTCAGTCGAATAAGGTATCATGGGAGGAATCAGGCGAGGTTGGCGGCGAGTTATTGACTCTCTCGTATTTGATGATGCCACAACACGATCCTCTCGCTCGGTGCGCAGACGCTCCCAATACGAGAAGGGTTGGAGCGACGGTGCTTCTTCATTGGGCTGCACTGCTCGTAGTAGACTTTCAACCTCCAATATCAATCTGTTGCAAAGTTCTGGCGCAACGCCATCGTCCTGATACGGTATCCGCTGTGAATGGGCACGTGTGGATTCGGCATTCTCCGTCGAAGCCTGCGCCTGTGCCTTGCGTCGTCCTGGGAGTCAGACTTGTTGAGCAATCGTAGCCTTTAGAGAATATCACTGGAGAGGAGGAACGACTTACTCCACGCCCGCTGGTGTAGGCGATTTTGTCTTTTCCTACGCTCGGCCGCATCCCCGAGGCCTGTCCAATCATCATCCCTTGTCCGTGCCTATTTAGACACCAGGTAAGTCTTGGTGGCCATAAGGCTTTGATACTGTGCGAGACTCACCTCGAAGAGCTTCTCGCTAGGGTGACTGCATCTCATTGCCATGGCTGCTTTGCATTTCCAGTATTCTGTGTGAAGTTGGAAAGGCAAGGATTCTAGTTGAAATTGAATGCAAGCTGCTTATGCTGCTGGAAACGATCTAAATCCGTGGTGCCCCCTCTTGCTGACGGATTTCGGGACAATAGACGGGCGGTCGGGGGGACTCTATTCGGCGTCGCATGATTTGTACGAGGCGCGGAAGAAGAAAATGACCATTTCCAAAGTCTCCGACATCATATAATCTTGGGCCGAGAGAGTGGCCATCAAATGATCGATGGGTGAGTGTCCTGCTCATAGGATCCGTCGCATCCCAGCTGTCGATCCTAGTGTGCTGCCATCTGCTTATCCTGCATATTGGCTAAACCTATTACAGATACTGGTCCAGTTGCCATACTAAACTATGTCTCTGCATTATGGTCTCGGGCATGCAATGATGCTACACATTTCGCACCATCCTAGGAATGCGGCAATGATAGAAGTCGATTCAATGGTGAATGATAGACTTTGGACTCCGTCAAGATCCATCAGCTGAAAGATATATAGACGCACCCACGCGCCCACAAACGGAATATGATACGGCTCTAGTGCATTCACTTACACCTCGTTGTCTATTTCAGTTTCTTCCCACGATCGACTTATACATTGTCTAGTTGATATAATGCCTGGTGCTATATCTGGCTTCGTTGACTTTGACCCTGCAAAGGATATAGCATCTTTGCGGGGAAAAGTTGTCCTTGTTACTGGAGGTATATCACAATTCATACTCGAAGTCGGTATGTTCAGCAAGCTGACCAGACACAGGAACTGCTGGGCTAGGGAAAGCTTCTATTCTTGCCTTTGCGAAACATAATTCAATGCATGTGTATTTCACTGGACGGAATGCAGAAGCAGGAGCACTTGTCATCGAGGAGATCAAAGGTATTGACTCGAACGTCGGCGCAACCTTCATAAAGGTTGACATGATGTCACTGGCAGATCTCAAGGTAGCTTGTTCTCAGTTTACTCACGATCGTCTTGATATACTACTGTAAGTAGTAGGATCACCCAATCAGACAACAATCACATACATATTGATATAATTTTGCAGGTGTAATGCTGGCATAATGAACCAGCCTGCTGGACTCAGTGCAGACGGATACGAGAAGCATTTTGCTACCAATCATCTCGGCAATGCCATGATCACCAAGCAGCTTCTGCCAGTCTTGTTGCAGACGGCAGAGAGACCCGAGTCCGACGTGCGTATAGTCAACTTGACGTCGCTCGGCTGGCAAGTTCACTCCAAAAAGGGCATCAACTTTGATGACCTCTGCAATGCCAAGCCGGGATTCCTGAGCTCATACTATCACTATGGGTAAGTTTCATGAGATACTCGAAGGGAGACAAGAGTCGTCACCCAGTCGATATCATTATGTTGTATTAGCTGACAGGCATTATATGGCTGGCAGAGAGAGCAAGCTTGCAAACCTTGTATATGCGCGCGAAATCGCCCGGCGCTTCCCCACGATCACCACTGTTTCTGTGCACCCGGGCGTCGTCAAGACAGATCTGGTCAACAATTTATCAGCAGCCCGCAAGGCCGTCGTATATGTCAGCCAGTATGTACAGGGCGTATCGCTGATGGAGGAGTGGCAAGGTTGTCTAAATCAGCTATGGGCAGCCGCCGGCGCAAGGAAGGAAGAATTGTTGAACGGTGCCTTCTACAGACCCGTCGGAGCCTTGAGCAATGACATGCTGGATAAGATGGCCAAGGACTCTGAGCTGGCAAACAAGTTGTGGTCTTGGACAGAAGAAGTGTTGACCAAATATTAGAGTTTTCGGGTTCGATCCGTAGTCAGGAACCAACGTTTGACCGTCTGCCAGGCCCGCTTTTATGAAAGTACTATGTTGAGACTTGAAGAAACAGGATTTGAGAAAAGTGAGGCTTCATCACGACTCCCGAAGTCGCAGCCTTTTTATGTTTGACGATGTGCCCCTGGCCTAGTTGTTCGCCAGGGGCAACGAAGAAACTAACATCCCTCATGAAAGCCTTACCAGAATTTGACGAGGCCGACCAGGATAACGATGCATCTCAAGCGCAATCGGGCAATTGATCGCAAAGTTTCGATTGTTTTCTCCGAACCGAACATGGTTTCGATATCCATTTTACAAAGTTTTGATGGGCTCACATGCTCGGCCCTAGCCTTTGAGCACGATCAGGGCCCCCGAGATGCGGGCTATGCCTTTGGTCGCCACTGACAACAGATCAAGGCCGCGCAAGGGTCCGAGTTCTTCCCGGAGAACGTCTATTTTGACCACATCAGGGTCTTCTCGTCTACATCAAGTGTTCGCCTGGGAAAGTGTGTCACGGCTCCAATTCCGCCTTGGTCAATGATACCCTCTGATGCTGGCCAACGATGGCGGAGCCTGAAGGAGCACAAGTATCACGAGAAAAGTCTAAGAAAGTCGACAAGGACGAGAGATATTCGAACTTTCCACGGCTTCTTTCTGGAGGCTCCAAAGGACAGCTTGGGGGCGCTCTTCCTCCGCGCATGTCAATGTGACAATCGAACCATAACTAGGTAAAATGGCATTATTTGGTTGTCCGTGCAATCCAACTTCATCATGATCAACGATTCTGACATGACGCCACGAAAGCTCAATTCATCTGGATCATACCTGCGGTGGTTTCATTACCTTTGAGTTAGTGCCTACTTGCCATAGGAGGTACGCGACTCTAAGGTTCGGCGGCTACGATCGCCTCACTCTCCCTTCTCTTCTGTATAGGATGTCCTTTCCCAACTTGGGAAAACGTGAGAGGGGAAGAAAGCAAGGGAACAACTTAGTGTTCGACCCGTAGGGCCGCGTAGGGCCGCGTAGGTGACAAAATTTCAGCTAGAAGCTCGCTGCCTACCTCGCCTATGCAGGTACCATACGTCGTTGCTAAGATCTACATATAGATCCATCACCACGGTGGTTTGCCGGACCAAGCCTTCCGCTCTTCGGGCCACAGGATGCTCTGAGCTGCTTGCTTAAGTCTGACTTAAGGGTTTCCCCGTATTTCCCACGAGGGCACGTGGACGACTGTGAAATCTGCAGAGATCCGCTTCATGATCTGGTTATTGAATGCCGGCTTCCCGCTGGCCACCCGCGGTTTCGGGTTTTCGTGGGCATGGATCACGGGTAGACCCTGCACTCTCGGTCAAGACCGCCAGGATATGCTAACCAGACAATGTTGCATCTTAAGGCGGACCGCAGCAGCTTCTGCTCAGCCCTTTGGCTGGTATTTGCGTTGTTCATGGTCCTGTCGGTCCCATTTTTCATCATCTCGAGGCTGATAGCGCGTGCTTCTGGGTATAGCGTCTTGCTTAGTGGTTCACCAGTCCAGGAGCTACCACGAGAAAGCATTCTTCTAGCGCCGCCTTAGAAGGCTCTTTGCAAATAATTGCACGAGTCAAGTTCTGAGCTGGGGGCCCAAACCAGGCACGAGCTTTCAACGGAAGTACCAGCAACTGGCAGTTCCTTAATTGCCAATCATTGGAGCAGCTGTTTAGTAGAAGATAGCAGATGTAGCAAAATGTACACAAAATAGCATGATTGTGGCTTTTGTGCGATGTCTTCATCTGAAGTATCCGCTAGTCTCATCTCTAAAAAGATTGGTTTCACAATAACAATTGTCAATGAGGATGTGCGTGTCCTAGTGTCTGAATTTAGGTATGCTGGCTGAGTTGCGAGCCAGTGCCTGGACACGCCCAGGGTCTCTCTGCTCGAGTATAGCCGCACCCATCCGAAATGGATCTGTCAGACAAGAGACAACGACACCCATGATACCATCATTCGTAGCTTCACCCATGCCTTGTTCTTTTCCCGCCACAATCATCGATCGCCTGAAGAATTTTTTTTCTTGCCTTCTTTTTTTCTTGTTCCCCGGATGGTGATGACGGGACAACAGACACTAGAGCATCAGTCATGATGATGCTGTGTCTACGACGACCGGCGTTAGGAAGCAGGGCAACATTGTAGTCATGATTGAGTTGTGATGGTCATAGCTTTTCAGTATATAATATTGGCACACAGTCCGTCTTGAAGCCAGCATAGCAGCTAATATCACGTCCTAAACATTGGCCAAAATTAGTCCACCTGTTTCAGCTTTCGGCGACGCCTAAACTATCAAAAAGCACAAGCCTGTTCTAAATCTGACATCTGTGGTAGCTGCTTCGAAAGGGGCAATACGGTCCACGATACGTATATAGTCGGCCTCTCTATAAGCACGGCGCTCTTTTTCGAAATGGGTAGCTCAAGTCGAGACAACATTTCTTACGAACAGCTGCGGCACGTTGACGTCCCAGTAGTCGCTCCTTATCCGATCCGGAAATCGCATAGTTATTCTCAAGACGCTGGTCAAGCACCCCTCGATCGTCCTACCCTCGGAACGCCTTCGGCAAACAAGCCACAGAATATCACCATGCCTGGATCAAGAGCTCCTCGTCCACCTTCCTTTGAGGACCGAGAGGCGCTGGCGTCGCTCGAGGCCAGGTCGCCTGGAGCTAGGAGGCCCCCAGTCAGACCTGGGCGCACCAACAGCATGAACACTTCAGTCACTGCGCACACTGCGCACACCCTCACGCCCCAGATGGCCGAGGATTCCGACAACGATCGTGATCACCAGACAGCGTACTTTGATCAGTCGGCTGGACCGTCTGCAAACCAATTCCTCGCTGCCCGCGGCAGGCCCATGTCCTTTTACGACATGAAGGAGCAAACCAAACAGGCCAAGCTGAGCGCCATGGCAGGACAAAACAACAACCGGGCCTCGTGGCGCAGCGGTGACATGCCTTTCAACTACGCCGACATCATTGGCGACAATCGCCACAGCTACGTGCCCCCAAACATGGGCCGCCACCCGAACCGACCTGGCAGATCGGAGCCCGACAACTTCCTGCCTACGCGACTTCCCTGGACCATGTGGATGAACAGTAATGCCAAGAACCACTTTGTCGCCGCTCTTGGCGAATGGGTTGGCACCACCATGTTCTTGTTCTTTGCTTTCGCTGGAACGCAGGTCGCCAACGCCCAAACCAAGACACCGGCAGAGGCGACTACGACCAACGCCACCGTCGGTTTCGATCCTGTCGTCATGCTCTACATCTCTGTGTCATTTGGTTTCAGTCTCATGGTCAATGTCTGGGTCTTCTTCCGTATCTCTGGTGGTCTCTTCAACCCGGCTGTAAGTAAATCTCTTGTCCGGATCATGGAAACAATCACTAACAATGAATAATCTAGGTTACACTCGCTCTCTGGGCTACTCGGGCGATTGACGCCACGAGAGCAGTTATTCTTTTCTTGTCACAAATCGTGGGCAGCATCACCGCTTCAGCACTCATTGTCGCCATCTTCCCCACGCCCTTCAGTGTGCGTACGACGCTCAGCGACGGTACCTCTATTGCGCAAGGTCTCTTTATCGAGGCATTCATGACTGCCGAGCTTGTCTTTACCATTCTCATGCTGGCAAAGGAGAAGCATCGTTCCACCTTCATTGCTCCCGTCGGTATCGGTCTAGCTCTCTTCATTGCCGAGCTGGTCGGCGTCTACTACACTGGAGGCTCTCTGAACCCAGCCCGCAGCATCGGTCCCTGCATCGTCTCTGGCAAGTTCGACCCCGAGCACTGGATCTACTGGGTGGGCCCCGGGATGGGCGCCATCTTCGCCATTGCCTTTTACCTCTTCATCAAGGTGCTCGAGTACGAAATGGCCAACCCGGGCCAGGACGGCGACGAGGTCAACGACCCGACCAAGAACCCCAACCACGAGCTGCGCGAGAAGCAGCGCGAGATGACGACGCGCATCCTCTCGTCGCTCGGCTACGAGAACCCCACGCTGGCGAGCGGCGGCAGCAACCAGCCCGCCTCGGACGCCGTGCGCTCCGCCGAGGAGGGCGCCTACTTTACCAGCCGCACCTCGTCCGTCATGAACGACAGTGACCAGGAGCAGCGCTTCGGCCCCGGCAACGTGGCATTGTCCACCGTCGCGTCCATGAGCGACCACCTCGGAAGCCCGCCACCCACAAGCCACGTGCCCTCCGTCTCGGTGCATGGAGACCGGTAGTCATGGTAAAGTGAACAAATTTGGACAAGATCAACAGAAAAAGGGAGGGATGGAAATCATTTTGGAGCAGGAAACGGGGCGAAGGAACGGTTGCATGGCCAGGCGTCTGGGTGACAAAATAATACTATCTGCTTGACAACAAACTGACCTGGGGTCAGCTCTCGACTATCTTTTCATATACTTTTTCATTCACGGTTGCATTTTTAATACTGGGCGTTCCTGGATGGATATACCACTTGCATTCGAAATCTCATAGGTAGATAGAATCATGAAAGATCATTATAACAAACAAAACGTCTCCAACAACTTTGCAGTGCTAGAATCAACCATGCTAAATATCTTTGGATTGTTGATCATCGGTGGATAAAAGTAGAGCAAATCATACCTGTTGTCATACACAAAGGTATTTTCTGGAAGGGGACCAATCGGATTCTTCGCAATACGAAAAATCAAAGTGATCTGCCGTATTGTATAACGCTTGAATGCATGCCGGTGCGTGCAGATGCTTGGCAATCATAGCAAGTGTCTCGTGCCTTGTGTCGCGATGCGTTCATCATAATTCGGGATCGTATACCTCTTTTGCCCAAATAAGCAGAAGACCCCATTTCTAGTGCGCCAAGCTACAGGTGCAGCTAGTACTCTGTACTGCACAGCGCGTGCTGCTCTATTGGAGACACTTTTTTGTTTTTTTGACGGAAATAAACTGCACAATGTCTCCGGCTTCGGCTGCACTGAATGTCATCGGCTTTCTGATCAGCCTATGCCTTTATCCACCTTGAGAGTCTCCTCGCCCAAATCACCACAATTGTGCAATTCAAAGTGCGGACTGCACTTGGATTACCAATCATGGCTCATTCAGTGGATGATTTATCAATCCCTGAGACAGCCACAACTAGACCTAAGATAAGAATCGCCTATAGCTTTATCAATAATCTATATGGTAGACAGGATGATGCAGGAAACAAACGAAAAGAGCAGATGCCAGGATCTGTCTGGCCCAAATCATATTGGTGAGAACAAGTCGTCTCGATTCCTAGCAAACCTCACTCGATTAACACTGGTGAAGAAGCAGATCCGCCCTCCCACGATATCATATCCAACATCGATGCAGAAGATGGCGCAGAAGCGCGTCAATACCGCGAAGAACATTCTGTCGAAGTAATCAGGTGGGAAGTGAATGACCCAGAGAATCCCAATAATTGGCCTACATGGAGAAAGAGAGTTATTGTGCTCACCAATATGGTGCTTGTGCTCAACAGTACAATGGGTAGTTCATTACCCAGTCAAGCAATACCTTTTATCACAAAAGATTGGGGGGTTGAAGGACAAAATGAACAAAACTTGCCAATTTCGATATACCTCGTGGGTTATGTCTTTGGACCACTCATCTGGGGTCCAATGAGCGAGCACTTTGGCCGCCGATGGCTTCTGGTCGGAACTTTTCTGTGCTATTGTGCAGCCGTCCTAGCATGCGCATTGGCTCCAAGTTGGTCCTTCTTGTTGGCATTCCGATTTTTGAGTGGCACGTTTGCAAGCTCTCCACTCGCCATTACGACGGGTATCTTCGCCGACATCTACGGCGAACCGGTCCAAAGGGGACGGGCAATGGCCTTCTTCAACGCCACGACCATTCTGGGGCCCATATTCTCACCCATAATATCTGGATGGACTGCACCTACAATTGGCTGGCGATGGTGCTTCTGGATCGGCCTCATCTACGCCGTCCTCAGCTTCCTACTCTTGTGCTTTCTCCCCGAGACCTTCAGTCCGGTGTTGCTATCGAGAAAGGCAGCACGAATGAGAGAACAAGATCCGTCGCTAAACGTGATGACAGCATCGGAACGTAATGCTCTGACGCTCACTCAATTTGCCACTGTCGTCCTGACGAGGCCGATTCGAATGTTGGTCTCGGAATATATTGTCATGTGTTGCTCAGCCTACATGTCGCTCGTCTATGCAATCTTTTACATGAGCTTCAGAGCCTATCCAATCATCTTCCAGGAGTTTTACGGCCTCTCCCCGGGGGTAACTGGGCTGTGTTTCTTGCCCTTTGGCTTCGGGGCACTCTGCACACTTCCGGGATTTTACTGGTATGATTCCTACATGAGACGGATGCGAGCTAGACATGTTCCCTGGGCTCTGCGAGAAGAAGCCCGGCGCTTACCCTTGGCTTGTCTCGGTGGGCCGCTGTTCGTGGTGTCCTTGTTCTGGCTGGGTTGGACCAGCAGACACGATGTTCTCTTTGTTGTCCCCATGCTGGCCGGGCTCTTGTTTGGCTTTGGCTTTCAGTTCATCATGATGGCCTTGTTGAATTACCTGAGTGATGCGTACGAGATTTATGCGGCATCTGCTCACGCTGTCGCGAGCACGTGCCGGTCGCTCTTGGCTGTCGTTCTCCCGTTTGCAACGGTACCTCTATTTGACAGACTTGGCATAGCAGGCGCTTGCAGCTTGTTAGGCGGGCTGAGTGCCCTGATGTGCGCGATTCCCTTCTGGTTCATCTGGAAAGGCGACGAGATTCGCGCAGGAAGCAAGTATTGCACAGCTCTCAAACAGAAAAGCGACGCGATCATATAACCTGGATTGTCGCCTAGAATGATTTGATGGGCAGCTTCAGAGAAACGTTGAGTTGGTTGATGCGTTAAGGCATGTGCGTGCGACAACCTCATAAGCACCCGGGCAGCTCCAATTACCCAATTAATAGGACTTATTAGCGACTACTTGTGCTGCCCACGGTGGTTCTTACTCTGTACCCGAGGCGAACAGAGCTAGCTGCTAGAGGGCCCAAAGTTCTGGGTGACATTCACTCTAACCTAGAACACTAAATTAGAGCAGACCTTAAACAGACTGTGATTGAAGGAACGAGCCAGAGATTCTCAGCGAAATAGAATGCATCCAGCTTGTCCCACTGCAGGTACATGTGAAAAACTTGTTCAGAACTTCAAACTCTTCCTCCTTTTGCACTTTGCTTTTGGCATCGTTTACCTAGCTCAGCATCGCTTGGGCTTGAACCCCAAGCAAGGATTTCCGGTGGTTGACCAATGAGACTGCGAATCTGCAACCTTGAATTTTGTTCACCTCCCTTGCTTTGCCTTGCTTCCCACTTCTTAGAGCTCCCCGGTACCGAATGTGACGCCAACGCGGTTCATGGTCTCGGAGCATTTCATTCCCGGCATTGCTTGACCGTACGATTATATTCCAGAACATTACAAGACGACTCCAACCCGAACAAAGGTGTGCGCTTACCAAAACTTTTATTGCTCACACCTGCTTACCTAGGTAGCTTGTGATAGACATCGGTTTGCCAGCCCATAGCTTTTCGCCTGTCTATCGAACTTGCCTTCGTCTTCAGAATTGGCAGAACATGCTTTAGGGCCTAACTCCGCCAACATGCATGATGAGACGGTGACAGCCATGGTCAGGGTGAGCCTGAGCTTAAAGACGCTGGAGTATCACTTTGCGAAGTAGGCACGGTAGGTACAGACGGTACGCACGCATGCTTGGGTCTTTGCTCGCCCAGGTATTTCTCTGAAAGGCTCAATCACCTAATGCGGTAACCGTATCACATACCTCCGATATACGGTACCTCGGCTCACTTCAGGACTTGGCATACGAACACGACCTGGCCCTCGCTTAGCACATCGCGTCCCCTTTGGATGGATTTGCACGCCCGATATACGACGAGTGAAATGGCTGAAAAGGTCCTGTAGTAGCAATCTGGCTCCTTGTCAGATTAGGTTCGCAACCTTTACAGTGTCAAGTGACGGACGGTTCCATCCTCGAAAGAGTCAAATCCTAACTGGGCGCGACAACTGAGGCGCCACGACACAACCCCCACAGTCAACCTCGAGTGGTATCGTAGCTGGAGCGTACCGCTAAAATGTTAAAGCTAGCAGGGGCCTGGTGTGGCCTCGCCCCCACCATTCCTAAATCCTCTCCAGATTTTCCATTCCATCGTTGCATAGGGGTCAAGTTCGAAATATTTTGTCTTGTCCTTACAATAACGGCGCAGCTTGTGGTTTATTTGGTTCTGGTAAACCTGTACCAATACACATGACCTGGTATCTTGCTTCAAGCGTCCTTCCTTTTATCCAACCCAAATTGCCTCGGCGACCTGGACTTCAGAGAACGTGAAATAACGCCTTAGACTTCACGGCCATTGCGCTATAATCTATTCGAAGGCTACCTCTTGGTCTAGACCATTACTCGACGGGCGTGACAAAAGAATATACAATGCTTACAGATTTCGACCTCAAATTTCACATGACGCCCACACCTTATGCATTACGATAGGGTCTAGAGACAAGATTTGGAGCAGGTTGCAAATTGCACCTAGTGGTGCCGGTGTTCTTGGGCAGGCATACTTACAATCTTTCTATATCACTTATACGGCAACCGTGATAGAATAATCATCAAGGCGCCCTTTTACCGAAGTACTCAGACTTACGTCGAACCGCCACCATGGAGACCAACTTGTTTGCTCAGGAGCGAGGTCATCCTGAAGGCGAAAAGGAAGACTTCGGGCCTGGCACCTCTATTTCCGCGTCAATAGACACGAATACTCCACATTACGAACAACATGTACCCTCTATTGTTGGCCATATATCCCTGGATGATGTCAATCCTGTTGATGTTCAACTCAGAGATCTCTCAGTCGAGGTCGACACATCGCCTTCAATATTAGAGCCTTCAACATATCCAGAGCTATTCCGAGGATTATCTAGGCCGAAAATCGAAACACGCAGCGTCAAGACATTACTTAGCTCAGTCAATGCGTCATTACAGAGTGGCAGTCTGACGGCGATACTTGGAGGCAGCGGTTCCGGGAAGACTACTTTGCTGAACACCATTGCCGAGCGGGTCTTCAGTGGCAGACTGTCACAAGCTGGGAGCATTCTCTTCAACGGGCAAAAAGGTGTCCACTCTGTTGATCATGCCTACGTTATTCAACAAGACATTCTGATTCCCTCGCTGACGGTAAGGGAAACCTTGCGGTACTCGGCAGACCTGCGCCTTCCTTGTACCGTGTCACGGGAGGATCGATGTCGTATAGTGGAAGAAGTCATCCTCGAATTGGGTCTCAAAGAGTGTGCCAATACCAGAGTAGGCAACAGCCAGCGCAGAGGTCTCTCTGGAGGCGAGAAACGAAGAACGAGTATTGGTGTACAGTTACTTGCTAATCCGTCAGTACTCTTCCTGGATGAGCCGACGACTGGCCTCGATGCGACCAGTGCCCATCAACTCGTCAAAACCCTAAAAGCACTTGCCCAAAAAGGTCGAACTATCATCACGACTATTCATCAACCCCGATCAGAGATATGGGGCTTGTTCGATAATCTAATCATCTTGTCCCGCGGATCGCCAGTATTTTCTGGTCCCCGTAACGAATGCGAGCCCTGGTTCTCAAACCTTGGGTATCAGATACCACCATTTGTCAACGCAGCTGAGTACTACGTCGACCAGGCTGCCATAGACAACAGAACTCCCGAGCTGGAAGAAGAATCAGCAGCACGTGTACAGAGACTCAAAGCGGCTTGGAGCGAACAAAGACCGATCCGATTTCCCTCAGCGTTGGATCAAAATCTGTTGTCAAACAAACCCGAAAGGCATACGCTGAGCCAGCATGCTGGCTTCTTCCGCCAAATTCGAGTCCTGACAGATCGAAATCTGAAAGTGACATTGCGAGATCCCATGGGCATGGCAGGATCAATTGGCGAAGCCATTGTCATGTCAATCATACTGGGCTATATCTTCTACGACCTGCCTCGAGACCAATCTGGTGTAAGATCCAGGGAAGGTGCCCTTTATTCATCTGTTGGGTTGCAGGGGTACCTGTACTTGATGTTCGAGACGTACCGATTAACAAACGACATTCCCACATTTGATCGCGAACACAACGAGGGATGTGTCACAGCACTGCCATTTATCTTGTCCCGCCGGATTGCTCGCTTCTTCACTGAGGATATTCCTGTGCCATTTTTGTACAGTGTGATTCTCTATTTCATGGTGGGGTTTGACCGCGAAGCCGGCAAGTTCTTCACATTCTTCTCCATTGTCTTATTGAACCATTACATTGCTATCATGTTGGCCATGACCGCGGTGGCGGCAGTACGGCATTTTCCCGGAGCAAGTCTCATTGGAAATTTGGCCTACACCCTCCAGAGTATGGCTTGTGGCTATTTCGTTCAAAGCAACACCATACCGATCTATGTGCGATGGCTTAAATACGCCACTTATACCGTAAGAATTGAACTATTGACTTTTTAATGGCATGTTCAAGACTGACCTTCGACGTTTACAGTATTATGCTTTTGGTGGACTATGCGGGAACGAATTTGAGGATAGCTTCTACGAGTGCCCACTGGAGGGCGGAGCAGACAACCCAGAATGTGCCTCGTACACGGGGACTTACATCATGGACAATCTTGGCTTCCCCAAGAACTGGATAGCTCGACCTATTCTGGCCATGGTCGGATTCGTCGGCCTCTTTCTCATCACTTCATGGATTGGCTTGGCCTACCTAAAGGTCGAAATGACAATTGCGAGAGCTAGAAACTCCGACAAGGATCTTTCCCTGGGCAAGGAGAAGATGAACGCAGTGTCAATCAAAGAGGTCCGCGCGATTGACGTTGGTCTTAGCGACTTTGGACTGGTCTTGGACAAACGGTCGCTGCTGGGCAAGAAGCAATCCACGAAAACCATATTGAACCCTGTGAACGCCACATTTCAAGCGGGCCGATTGAACATCGTGATGGGACCCTCGGGCTCTGGTAAAACCAGTCTTCTCAACAGCATGGCGCTGCGACTCAAAGGCTCTTTTGGCACGCGCTACCTCTCATCTGGAAAGCTCACCTTCAACGGAGCAGTGCCATCTGAGTCGGTCATCCGTTCGGTTGTATCGTATGTTGCTCAGGATGACGATGCACTGTTACCGTCACTCACTGTACGTGAAACATTGCGATTTGCCGCGGGTCTACGTCTTCCCTCTTGGATGAGTAAGCAGCAGAAGTACGATAGGGCTGAAGAAGTTCTCCTGAAGATGGGTTTGAAGGACTGCGCCAACAATCTTGTGGGCAGCGATCTTATCAAGGGCATTTCGGGCGGTGAAAAACGCCGCGTCAGTATTGCTGTGCAGATTCTGACCGACCCCAGAGTATTGCTCCTAGATGAGCCCACCTCCGGTCTGGACGCCTTCACTGCCAACAACATTCTCGAGGTTCTCCATGGGTTGGCTCACGAAGGCAGAACTTTGATTTTGACGATACATCAAGCAAGATCGGATCTCTACAAGCATTTTGGAAACGTGCTGCTTCTGGCGCGAGGTGGCTCACCCGCATTTGCGGGGCCTGCAAAGGACATGCTTGGATATTTCAGTAGTCTTGGCCATCAGTGCCCCCGACACACCAACCCGGCAGATTACGCACTCGATCTGATTACAATCGACCTTCAAGAAGAAAAACGCGAGTTAGACAGCCGAGAGAAGGTCAAAAAACTTGTCGAAGCTTGGAGTCATCATGACAGGACGAAAACCGAAGATGGTTCCAACGATGCCAACCCCGTTCTGAGCCAGATTGATGAGGAACCAGAAGTTGGGCATCAAGGAGGTTCTGATCAGCAAAATGATGTATACGATACTGCAGAGACATCAGAATCAACAAAACAGGCGGTCAAATGTGAAACTGACGGTAATCCCTCAGCTGCAGCCATGCCATCTGAGAAGAGTCCAGCTGGTGCGGTTCAACGCGCGTCTTTCAACCGGACCGCACTGGCTAGTCCAGCAGAACTTGGAGCCATGGCACGGAAGCGCACATCGTTTGCCACTGCGTTTCCTTTGCTTATGCATCGGGCGATGCTCAACATCCGGCGTCAACCCCCATTGATTCTTGCGAGGATTATGCAGGTCCTCGGACTTGGTTTGGTCTTGTCACTCTTCTTTGCTCCTTTGCACAATGATTACCCATCAATCCAAAATCGAGTCGGTTTCGTTCAGGAGGTTGGTGCCTTCTATTTTGTAGGGATGCTCCAGAACGTTGCTATTTATCCGGCCGAGCGTGAAGTCTTTTATCGAGAAGACGACGATGGGGTTTATAGCGTTGAGGCATTCTTAGCCACCTACACCATTCTTGAGGTCCCATTCGAAATTATCTCGGTGAGTATAAAACAAGTCATTTTCCATACACACAGCTGCTCTTGGAAAACAACAGTGCACCTGGCTGGTATCCGCTGTTCGGTACTTTGTGCACCATCAACATAAAATCAAGAGCTAACACATCTCAAATCTTTAGTGCTTGATTTTTGGAGTCCTTGCGGATTTCGCTGTTGGACTCCCACGTACAGCCGAGATGTACTTCATTTGCGTCTTTTCGTGCTTTGCTATTGTAAATTGTGGTGAAAGTCTGGGGATCATGTTCAACACCCTATTCAATCATACCGGGTTTGCGGTAAATGTCATTTCCATCTTGCTTAGCGTTTCCCAGACAATGGCTGGCATCATGTCAATTGGTACGTATAGAAACGACACAGTTTTCTCACTTTCATCCTGGAATGAAGAGATGTGCTAACTATCGAGTACAGTACGTACCTTTGGTCCCATATGTGTGCTCCATTTCCATACTTTGAGGGTGAAGTGGTTTTGTCTCGATTATAGAAGCAAGAGAGGAGAAAGAAACCCAAGGTTATTGCTATTGTTGCGTGATATCATTGGACTGACTTATCCCTCTGTGATAGGACATGCCCGAGCTATTCAAAGCCTTCAATTATCTCAGTCCACTGAAGTATGCCACTGCTGCACTTGCACACTACAGTCTCACAGGAGTGGTATTTACGTGCGATGATTCTCAAAAGATGCTCAACGGAGAATGCAACATTTCGACTGGCGAACAGGTGTTGGATCTCTACAAACTCAACCAGAATGGGCCAATCAACATTGGTATACTTGCTGCAGTTGTTGTGATCTACAGATTGATAGCTTGGGGCTTATTGCGGCTGGTGAGAACGAGATGGAAGAGCGTCGTCGAGAAGACACGCAAATCGCATAGTTGAGGCATATCTGCTCTTCATGATTCGGAGATCCGGCCGCAAAAGGAATGGCTGCAGGAAACGAACCTCAGGACTGGAGAGGTGAGCTTATCAATTGACAAATCGGAGGTATGAATCCAACCACTTTACGGAAGCAATGTACTCAAATGCGCCACGGAAAGAAAGCCAATAGTGCGTTGACACACATTTGTTCAAGACTTTCCAACATGCTTCAGAAGGACTTCTATCCTCTTGTTATTCTTGTCGCCGCCCAGCCTTGCGGTTAGAGACTCGAGGCAGTAACTTAGGACATCCTGTTTGGCATTCCAGGCCGGTGACTGAAGGATTTCCTCCATTATATCCAAGTATCCATATATGGCAGCAACTACTAAAGGATGACTGTCATCGGTGTCGGAAGGTATCTTGGCGCCACTCATCATGACCATTCTGAAAATGTCAATGTTCCCGCTTTTTGCAGCAGCGGCCAAAGTACTTTCCAGAGGTCCATGAGCCGTATTTGGGTCCACGCCATTATCGAGAAGCGCCTTGACAGCTTCAGTGTTCCCAGTTAAGCATGCAGCATAGAGCGCCTCTTCTTTATCTCGTACCTCAGTTGTTGATTGTGCCAGAATCGTAGCGTATACAGGCAGGGAGTGAAAGACTGCATGGAACAACGGACTACGGCCAGCTGGTAGCCAGTCGTACCGGCGCGGTACGTGTACCTCCCTCAAGGTCGAATCCTCATCATCCCATACTTGTAGCCACGACTCTACGGTTTCTGGTGTGTACAGGAAATGCATTGTTCGTGAATTGAGCTCTTCATTGTCCTCAGCGGCTCTGATATGTGCGGCCCAATATCTGGCACAGTAGCCCGTAAATGAGCTTCGTTGCCTGTGGTCGTGTCCGGGAAGACACTCAAGGTAGGCAAGACATACTCGGGCGCATTCAGATTCTGCGTCGCTGTACCAGGCGGCTGCATGGATCTCTTCCTCGCGCATGCCTAGGATCACATCGGTGCAGTATGTGTGCATCGAGTCATCCCAGTATACTGGAACCTGTCCCTCGGGCTCGGTCGTCTTGCCTAACGTCCCGAGCTGGCGACAGTCAGCGAGAAGTCGACGGCCGTCTCCGAATTTGGCCTTCTTATCTCGATCCAAAAAGCAATTATCTGTTTCTGTGGCGAGAGCTTCTACCAAATCTTCGGGTGTGAGTAGTCGCTTGGCGCAATCTATGAATTGAAGCGCTCGGACAAAGTCCTGAGGATCCATGGAGGCGTCATTCATGAAGTCCGCCACATTTGCCCGCGAAGCTGGCCAGGCTGCACGGAAATCATTGAGTGACATGATCAAATGAGGAGCAGGAAACAAAACTTCCTGGAAAACTTTCCAAAATTGAAGAAGCTATCAAGGGGATTTGTATATATGAGGAAGACGCCGAGTCGCCATAAAATCCATCACTGCCCCACCGTACAGGCTCACATGAACACATTGATCTGCGGGTCCTCGAGATCCTGATATGCAGGTGTGCGGCGCATCGGCCACGAGACTACAATATGATGATCAAATTTGGTACCAAGGAGCTTGACAGCCCTATTGGATGCACGGCAGTTCATTCATTGCCCGCCAACAGCCATATCATGGCCTTGAGACTTTGAGAGATGTCATATGCATTTATATTCTTATATTCTAAATCGTTTCAAGTGATATTCTATAGGCTTCCTGTAATGGCGTTAATCGATGCTCTAATTATCGAGAATTTGCACCTTGACTGCCTTTGCAGATGGATCCGACGCTGCAGCAAAGGCCTTTTCTCCCTCCTCCAATCTGAAGCGGTGCGTCACCAGAGGCTTCAAATCAATGAGGCCCGCCGAGACGAGCGCGATGGCCTTGGGGTATGTGTCGTGGTAACGATATTGGAAGCGAATGTCAATCTCTCGTGCTGACATATACGAGAAGGGCATAGTTTGGAAGTCCTTTCCGCATCCAATGATGAAGACCATTCCTCCAAAGCGGCACGACTACGGCCAAATGATTAGTCGCATGCCCACTGTACGATTGATGGAGACATTGTCAAAGTATGGACTTACATAAATACCGGTCTGAACACTCGACTCGACACCTGTACACTCGAATGCAAGCTTTGTTTCTGTGCCCAGGGTCTTTTTGACCTCCTCTGCTACCTCTTTGGAGCCGAGCTTGGTGTCGACCTTGACCGTCCGAACTCTGGGAATAAGCTTCTTTGCAAACTGCAAGCGAGACTCGTCCAGGTCAGTAATGACAATAGGCGTCGCTCCTGCAGCATGTGCCGCGAGCAGGGTGACCAATCCAATCGGACCAGCACCGCAAATGACAATGGGATCACCCAGTCTTAGTTCTGACCTGTCGATGCCAGCCAGGGCCACGGACAGGGGCTCGAGAAGAGAACCCTCCTCGAATGAGAGCTCGTCCGGCAATGGGTGCAGCCAGTCCTCTGGATGCACATGGTATCTCGTCAGAGTACCGTGATGGGGAGGCGTCGAGAAGAAGACGACGTCAGGGCAGGCATTGTAGCGGCCGATGCGGCAGTAGTAGCAGGTGGCCTTCATGCACGGGATACCGCACTCGAGCGCCACGCGGTCGCCGGGCTTGTACTTTGTGACGCCTGGACCGACATCGATCACGACCCCGGAACTCTCATGTCCAAGACCATTTTCGCCTTTTTGTCATTTGGAGAGGTTAATTCAAATATTCTGAGCGCAGGGTTTTTTCAAGACCAGTGACATTTTACTCACCAGTCACCACCATATCGCCAATGTGACCCTTTTTCCAGAAATGCACATCGGATCCGCAGATACCGGTCGCGCGTACGTGCACTAGGCATTGTCCTTCACTCAAAGTTGGGATTGGCCCAGGCTGAAGGTGCAATTCATGCTTTGGGTTTGTCCAGACACCGAGGTTTTCGGGCTTTCGACTCTTGATGTCGAGAGACTGTTCGGTGCTCATGATGAAGTGAATGTGGACAAGAGGGATGTGATATAAATGGATATGATAAAACTGAATCGGTAATCTTTCTCGAGGGCCTGATAATGAATTAAATCAGTATTGTATTAAATTATATATGGGTAGTTTTACATGCTGTGGCCGGTTGATATACGTGACCTAGACCCGCAATATGAGAGTCTCCGCGGCATGGCGACCGTAGTGGTGGCCACGGTCGGCGGCACCTTGCTCAGCAGCTAGTCCACTGCGGCCTTTACCCCGAAGTGAGAAAGCCAACGCGTGGCCGCCACTCTTCGAAACATGAATCTTGTCAAATGACCATCGTGAATTGTCCGCTCCGCTCGTACGCGAGCGGAAGAATCATTGTCGGCGATCGCCCCGATGCCTTTTGAAAGATGTCGTCAAACAGCAATACGTGGACCTGGATAATGGCATGCAGTAGTTTGCATGACTGTCTGTTATAATGGCTCCTTGCCCAATTCCATGAAGCCTTTTGTCGGACAGAAACGCAACCAGCGAACCAATCAATAATTCATCTTCCATAAGAGTCTCCTTGCACATCAGTCATTAAGAATGTCTTTAAACGGCAAGGTTGCGATTGTGACAGGAGCTGCTCGAGGCATCGGTGCAGCAATCGTGCGCACACTGGCCGCGCAAGGCGCAAAAGTGAGTATTACCCCTATCACCATAGGATCTACCAATCTCTCTGGCGACACAAAAGACTAATGAACTAAGGTTGCGTTCAACTATGTATCAGAATCTTCCGAAAAGGCGGCGCTTGCATTGGTCGAAGAAGTCAAGCGCCTGGGCAGCTCCGCCGTATGCGTGCGATGCGACGTAGCCGCAGCGACGGCGCCGGCCACCATTGTGCAAGCCGCCTTGACGGGATTGGGTGTCAGTAAGATTGACATTCTCGTCAACAATGCCGGGCTGGGTGGCAACACGGCGTTGGAAGACATTACAGTGGAAGAGTATGAGCGGCTGATGGGTGTCAACGTCCGCGCCGTCCTCTTCATGACGCAGGCCGTACTCCCTTACATCTCCCGCGGTGGCCGCATCGTCAACCTGTCGTCGATATCCGCGCGTGGTGGCTACGCGACGCAGTCGGTCTATGCGGCGACAAAGGCGGCCGTGGAGGGCTTCACGCGTGTATGGGCGACCGAGCTGGGCCACAAGTACGGCGTCACGGTGAATGCCGTGAACCCAGGACCCGTCGACACTGACATGTATCGCGCGGCGGGGCCGGTGCATCTCGCCCGTATGGAGGCAGAAAATAAAAAGGTCCCCGCTGCGCCTAGATGCGGCACGGAGGAAGACGTATCAGATATTATCCTCTTCCTCTGCGAAGAGAGGTCGCGGTGGGTCACGGGCGATGTCATATGCGCAAATGGAGGAATGTTGTATACATAATCGAGAGCAATTGCAACTCTAGATGCAGAGTAGATCAAAGCCACTTTGTTTGAACCAAAGCATTCATCCCAGGGACATAGACTGAGACTTTGAACTTGCTACCAGTATCAAAACGAAGATTTTGAATTGTGAAAATATGATTATACACAACACGAAGCCGTACTGTAAGCCCAACTGACCTACCTAAGTCAGGCAGCTTCTATCATATTGTCGTGTAAGTCGAGCAACACCATTTTCAAACTGCCTGAGGATGAAAGGCCGCGGTTTCCATCGAACATATGCGCATATCTCCAACCACCCATTCAAATTGTGTGTTAATACTTGCATGTTTCTGCCTCATCTTGCTATAGCTTGCCCGTGTAGCGCCACATGTATGCTTTCCTTGCCCGTTACGTCCAAGGTTTTCCAACGCTGCGGATGCATTTTCAGGGCACTCACACTAGAGCCAGCGATCTAATCTAATATGAGAAGGCCCACCGAAATCACCTGGACCAAGCGCTGACGAAAACGTCAAGATTCATGAGCATATTCGCCAAGGCTCCAGCACACGCGGTCCAATCAACCATGGCGAAGCCACCAGGGCTTATGATCAAGCAAGCGCGATATCGAGAGTCATGTTCGGCAAGTGGGAGACGTCGAGTCCTAATTCAGGGCTGTATTGTATGGTAGCATGCTGCTGCCTCTCCAAACTCAATCCCCGCACTATCGGTACCCGTACCCTACAGTACAGTACCCAGTCCAGTCCAGTCAGTGATGGACCGTTCCGCCGTGGAGAAGCACTCTCGGTGAAATCGCCGCGCCACTGCAGGATGGTATTTTCACCGTTGTCCAGTGCCTCTCACTCCGTGCCCGTCCAGGTACTTGGTTGATCTCCTAGACAGTCTGTGTCCCTCCCTGGCCCCTTCTCGGTTCGGTAACATGCAAACAACCGGTCGGAGTAGCAGAGACGGAGATACTGGGTCAGACACACCATCTCGCCGGCGGTCGGTCCCCGAGCCCGCATCCCGTCATAAAGCATGTGACCAATGCAAGCGGCGCAAAATCAAGTGCTCCGGCACAAATCCATGTCAATACTGCCAGAGGTTGAAGGCTCCGTGCTCATACACATCCGTTCACGGAAGATTGGCCGTGCTCGAAGGGTAAGGCAAACCTCGCGCTCCATACACTCTCACTGCTGTCGATACCGCCATCGGGTTGCTAATGCCATGTCATGATCAGACAGCTCAGGGATGCCCGGAAACAGGTGCAGCTTCTAAAGGCTGCTTGGCGAAGGTTTGTTCCGCACATTGACCTGGCTCAGGCCGTTCATACGGTTGAGACGCAGACCACTCCCGACAGTAGCACTCTTGTTCAGGAGGGATTCGATCATGCAACGGCAATAACAGCAGAGACACCAGGGCCTCCCGAAGATGGCGCCGGCGAATCGTTGAAAAACACAATCGCCCCCTACTCCAATGCCGACCAGGAGGACGAAAAATGGGACACGCTCGAATGGAACGAAATCAGGAGTTTGAGGATATCTTCCGATGGTATTGGGTCGTTGACGGTTAACCCAAAGGGCTCTGGCTACATGGGCCCTCAATCAGGGAATTCGTTATTGCGGTATTTACAGTCCATCGCAAATTTTTTCCCAGACGCAGACGATGCGCACGATGGAGACCGAGATGAATTGGGAGCGCAGGGGCTGCTCACTGCTCGCGAGCCACCGTCGTCTCACATGTTCACGCAGTCTTGCATTGACTGGTATTTTAAGCACTTCCATTCAGCATACCCGATCCTACACGAAGGCTACTTTCGAGCCCAGAACATGGGCGTGATAGCCAAGTCGCAAGACGGCTCCTGGCCACTGCTTTTCAACATTGTGCTCGCGCTGGGCGCATTTGCAGGCCCGCAAAGTTCCAACAACTACGACATCTACTTCTTCAACCGAGCTCGCGAACACATCAGTGCGGACATTCTGCAATGTGGATCACTCCAGCTTGTGCAGGCATTTACGCTATTGGCAAATTATACTCAGAAGAGAAACATGCCCAACAGTGGCTTCACAATGCTGGGCATTGCGTACAATCTGGCCTTGGGTCTCGGCCTACACCGCGAGTTCTCCGAAAAGGCCTCTTCTGCCTTTACAATGGAGGTGAGGCGAAGGGTCTGGTGGACTCTGTACATTTTTGACACTGGAGCGCGCCTCACCTTTGGCCGACCAACGATGGAGCTTCACGGAACAAACATCAAGCCACCCAAAAACCTACACGACAGCGATATTTCGGTCGATATTGAATCATTGCCCGCCTCGCGCGATGAACCCACGGCGGCTTCATCTTTAATATGGCAGAGCAAGTTGGCTGCGATATCTAGCACTGTCAACACCATTCTACTGGAAAGACAACTCCCTGACCAAACTCGAATTCTCGCATTAGACGACGAGGTCAGCAAATGGAAGCAGAGCCTCCCATTGTACTTTTTCGCAGCGCTAGAAGCCGAGTTTGCGTGGTTTGAGATACCCCGAGCCGTGCTTCTGTGGCGATCGTGGCATCTGCGAATCGTCATGACTCGGCCATTCTTGCTTGACGTCGTGCGTAATCGGCGAGCCCTAATACTCACGGACGCAAATAGCGCGGTGTCAAGATGCATCAATTCAGCACAGGAGTGCATCGTATCTATAAACACGTTCTGCCACGGCCGCAGCGAGATGCCCGGGGCTCTTGTTTGGTACGCGACATACTGGCTCGTCACGGCCGTCTTTGTCAATGTGACTTGCTTGATCTATGATCCCTACAACGGGCTCAGTCCAGTGTGGAGGCAGCAGGCGGAAAGCTCCAAACTGATACTGGAGACCATGGGTGCTGTTGAGCCAATAGCAAGGCGGGCAGCCTCCATCCTGAAGAACATTATAGGTAAGTTCGTCAAATTTTCGCAATCGTTCACAGCTAATATCATGTAAAAAGGACTCGTACCTAGCAGCCCCGACTCTACGATCCTAGGATATAATGAACCGACGCGGATGGAGATTGCCGATGTGTGGGGACAGTCCTGGGCGATGCCTCCAATGTTTGATCAAGAGCTTCAAGATATCATACAGATGCCGAGAGATATGCTCAACAGTTGAAGAGTAGTAGTATTCAAAGGACAACATATGGTATATGATCAAAGTAATCCAGAAAAGCATCATGAACATGTATACATCTTCCACTTGTTTCACTATAAGTTCCTTTATAACCAAGCAAGGTCTAAGCAAGAATCGTAGTGTATGTCAAACAGGGCTGGGAAGAAGCTGCCACTGACATCGTAGTTACTATAGTCCATCTATCAAATAGGAGTCCTACTAATCCCAAGTGCTACGGGGCCAAGTGGCATCTCGATACCAAGTAAATGCCGCATCGTCATGGTTTGTTCATATGTGATCGAACATCTCCAATCCTTATTTCTCCTGTTCATATTCCTTGGCTTGTGCCATTGCGGCATTTGCACCGTTTACCATGTCAAGATGATATCCCCTCGACAAGATCCCTGGTGCGCCCAGTTCAGACCTAGTCTAGTGCTTCCATAATCAACCTCACTCTATTGTGCTTTCACGCGCCAGCTTGGACGTTGTACAGCGCGATTCAAGACTTCGGCGATATCGCCGCCCTCGCCCCACCATCGTTCCACGCCGTTTTTGCTTTTCGCCAAGACACCACGACCAGCTCAAGATATCGGACTGGGCCTCCCACGGCCCTATGCTTGTATGATCATAGGTAGTTGTAAACATAGCAAAAAGTATACGAACACGAGCGGATCATGACGACGACTGCGCTTGAACTTCCCAGGTGTATGGTCCGTCAACTGGTGGCTCTGGCGCCTCATTGGCCCTTTCCTCCGCATTTGTTGTTTCGTTTTCCCCATGGTCTAACCTCGCTACTCCGCATTTCCCCGGACTTGACAGATTAATAAAGTATATATAAAGTTCGGGTGTCTTCAAATATTTGATTTCAGATCTCCTTGATTCAAGCTACTCCATAGTGTCAAAAGTCGCCCAATACAAGATGGAGAAATCTCAAGAAGCCCAACGCGTCGACAGGTTTGTTGCGTCAGTCACATGTCTGTTGACGAACATTTTACTGACCAAGACCATAGTCCTGCCGAAAAGTTTGCATTGGACCATGTAGATAACGCAGCACCATCTTCCGATTACAATGCGTCTCACCAAGCAGCTGGCGAGTAGGTAGAGCCTTATCACCAGGTTTGAGCTGCAACATCTTGCTAACCTCAAGTTAGGATCACGAACCCTCTGGCAGCCAAAACCAAAGACGAGTTGATATCCGATGTCGAAGCATTCTGTACCCAGCACAACTTGGTTGACAAACTGGAGACGTTCAAGAAGGGTGCCCTCGTTGCCCGTACGCCGAACGCACCTCGATCGATTGCGGAGCTCACGGCGGAGGACCACGAAATACTGCGGGTCGAGGCCGAACACCGCTGGAGACACCCGAAAGCGCTCTACTTTACCATCTTCATGACCTCCATCGGTGCTGCCATTCAAGGATGGGACCAGACGGGTTCCAACGGCGCCAATCTGTCGTACCCTCAGGTCTTTGACATTGCAGAGACTGGCGAAGCCTGTGAGCTTGCTGGAACGTGTGCCAGAAATGCCTGGATCGTCGGCGCCATCAACAGCGCTCCGTACATGGCTATTTGTGTAATGTGAGTTCAAACGCATTTGACTAAAGCACCAGTTGAATCTTGTTGAGGATTCGTACTGACTTGATATTCTTAGTGCTTGTTGGCTTTCCGACCCATTGAACGACCTGCTCGGACGCCGCGGTACGATTTTCGTCGGCGCTGTCTTCAGTCTTATTGCGCCCATTGGGCAGGCGGTATCTCAGTCTTGGGTCCAGATTCTCGTCTGTCGCATTCTCCTGGGTATCGGAATGGGCCTCAAAGAAGTGACAGTACCAGTGTTCTCGGCAGAGAATGCCCCTGCCAACATCCGCGGTGCCTTGACAATGACCTGGCAGCTCTTCGTCGCCTTTGGCATCATGCTAGGTTTCACCGCCAACCTCGTCGTTATTGATGTTGGCGACATTGCCTGGCGGTTGCAGCTCGGATCCGCCTTTATTCCTGCCGTGCCCTTGTTGATCGGCATCTTCATGACTCCCGAGTCGCCCCGCTGGCTTATGAAGAAGGGCAAGTATGAGAAAGCCTACCGTTCATTGTTGCGACTTCGTGGATCTTCCTTGCTCGCGTGCCGTGACCTGTACTATTTGCACGCGCAACTAGAAGTCGAGGAAGCCTTAATTGAAGCGACTGGTTCCCCCCGTGGCGGGTTCTTCACGCGAGCCATGGAGCTCTTTACCGTGCCCCGGAACCGTCGTGCTACACAAGCATCGGGCATCATCATGGCTTCTCAGCAGTTTTGTGGCAGTAAGTTACACTGGGTATTCTCATTCTGTCATGCTGGACGCTAACCATGGTCAGTAAACATCATGGCATTCTACTCTTCGACCATTTTCTCGCAAGCAGGCGCTAGCAACAAGGTCGCTCTTCTGGCCTCCTGGGGCTTTGGCATGGCCATGTTTGTCTTCGCCATACCGGCTTTGTACACAATCGATACCTGGGGTAGGCGAGCTCTGCTCTTGGCAACATTCCCAAACATGTGCTGGACACTGCTGGCGGCTGGCATGGCATTCTATGTCCCGGTTGAAAGTCCTGCACACATTGGGCTCATCGCACTATTTATTTACCTGTATGTGGCCTTCTATGGCCCGGGTGAAGGACCATGCGCCTTTGTCTACTCGTCAGAGGTTTTCCCCCTATCCCATCGCGAGGTGGGCATGTCGTGGGCCGTCGCCACCAACAACTTCTGGGCCGTGGTCGTCGCCTTGACTTTCCCGCCCATGTTGCAAGGCCTCAAGCCCCAGGGATCCTTTGGACTCTTTTCTGCGCTGAACATTGTGTGTCTCGTCGCCATATTCTTGTTCGTTCCCGAGACGAGCAAGCGTACTCTCGAGGAGTTGGACGGCGTCTTCAGTGTTTCCACCAGACGCCACGCTAGCTATCAGTGCAAAGAGGTGCTGCCTTGGTGGATCCGACGGTACATTCTCCGCAAGAAGGGAGAAAAGGAGCCGCAGCTGTATCACATCGATGCGAGTCCGTCAACGGTTTGAGATATTTCTTAGGCGAAGAAAAGCCGTCATGTACAATGCCGACAAGAATATCGGATAAAATCTCCATTCGAATCGTTTTGGAAAAGGACTGATCAGAATCCTAATCAGTAAATAGAAATATTTCGCCGAACTTGAATTGTCGTATTCGCAACTGGATATCGCTTCGGGTGCGAGTCATGTCAATAGTAGCCATATTCCAATTGATTTTCCGCTGTCACAAATCCGCAGTTCCCATTCGATATAAGTCCATTCATGCAAGGCACGCCAAGCTATGGAGGATCACAGACTCCAATATTGTAAGCAACACGCATTGCATGTGCAGAGTCACATCTCGCTGAGAATTTCAGCCTGTCGTTTATCACGTTGCGCCCCGGTGGGTTTTTTGAGATCCAGCAATAATTGCAAGACAACGAGCAGTCGAGATGGCACGATGTCCAGTTTTCCATGGTACAACATTTGAAAGTACGATGTGTCCTCTTCAGATAATCGTCAAAAGATGGGTATATCGTACAGGTCAAGAAGACGACAATCATACTATCACCGACGGCGTTAAACCCTGGGATGGATCTTCCCCAGCTTTCTCGAGACAGACTATTTCGGCGTTAACAAGGCGTTCACCGATGACAGGCAGGCTGCACATACCGGACCAGGATTTATCCACAAGTCCCTGGAAGCTAGAGAGCCCTGAGCATCTGCCAGCTTCCAAGTTCATCAGTGCTTCTGCGCACTAGTTAATGTCTCTGCTCCGTACACTAAAATAGGGATTATTAGTCATGCTCAGGGAGACGATGGGGATTGCCAACGTTAGCCTCAACATGTGAAAAGTTAGGTACGTACCGTAGGGAATTCTCTCTTACAAAGAAGCTCTCACAAAGGTGAATTGATTGCAATGACAAGCTGACGTCTGCCGATGCTAGCGATGCGGCTCTCGCAATTTTCCACGTGAGTTACCCTGATGGGCAATAGATGTGCATGCGATACGAGCCGGGTGCCGTCATGGCTGTCTGGCTGCCCACAAATCGTACGTCGATCAGCCCTGAGATACTAGAACGACACTGATGTGTGGTCATGAATGAATACTACGCCTACATACTCACCAACTATGGTATCATGACACGGGGATACAGACACATTTGGCAAGAGCTGTATTACCAACATCCCTCCAAGCTTCATTCGCTGTCTGATTATGGAAATAAAATCCAACACAAGCAGCGGCCGCAATTGCATTACGTCGGCGGGGTAGTTTGACATTGACACACCCCCAGCTCGCCCAGCTGCCCCCCATATCTTTTAGATTCAAGACTATCACCCCGGTCGTAGAGGGGCAGCCCCCCCCCGAAAAAAGCTTAGGTTAGTTTAGGGAGCTGATGCCTCGGAAGCTCTGGAAGAGGATAAACGTCATTGGGTCCCCAGGAGATGGCAGTCGGCTCGCATGATGAAAAAAAGATTCTTCCATTTCGGAGAGCTTCTTCACTGGCTCTTCTCAATGCCATGCCAATGGAGTATGCTGACAAACCTTTGGATACTGCTGGCCCGCAGCCCTGTTTGCTGATCCATCTCTGTTCGTAGTGGTAGCTCGAAAGAATGGAATCGTATTGAGTTTCGATCTGCTTGTGCCTATATATATTCAAGCTTCCTGCTAATCGGAGTCGACAATTCTGGTCTGTTTCTGGCATTCACAACATTGATACCCCAATAACACAACAGTGTACGCTTACTATAACATCTCGTTTCCTTATTACTACGACTTATATAAACTCTCATTATATATACACCAGCAAACATGGCACCCAAGGTTCTCGTTGTTCTCACTTCGTACGGCCAGATCGACGCCGACCACAAGACGGGCTGGTACCTTGTGAGTAATTGATGGCCCATCGACTTGCCTCCTCCTCAATCATTCCCCGCAAAGCCAATTCGCCGTGGTCAAGAAGGACAAACCCCGCTAACTCAAAGTTTTCACCCAAATTCCAGCCTGAGCTCGCTCACCCCTACGATGTTCTCGAGTCCAAGACCGAGATGACCATTGTCTCGCCCAAGGGTGGTGAGGCACCCCTCGACCAGGCCTCCGTCGAGATGTTCAAGCAGGACCCCTCGTCCGTCAACTTCCTGAAGACCAAGGAGTCCCTGTGGAAGAACACTGGCAAGCTCTCCGACTACCTCGGCCGCTCGTCCGAGTTCGCCGCCCTCTTTTACCCCGGTGGCCACGGCCCCATGTTCGACCTCGCCACGGACAAGGACAGCATCGCCCTGATCAACGAGTTCGTCGCCGCCGGCAAGCCCGTCGCCGCCGTCTGCCACGGCCCCATTGTCTTTACCAACGTCAAGCTGCCCAACGGCCAGCACCTGCTCTCGGGCAAGGAGGCCACCGGCTTCTCCAACGTCGAGGAGGACCAAGCCGGCATGACCAAGCTCATGCCCGTCCTGCTCGAGGACAAGATCAAGGAGGCCGGTGGTATCTACAAGGCAGCCGCCGAGCCCTGGGGAGAGATGGTCATTAGCGCCGACGGCGGCAAGCTCATCACTGGCCAGAACCCCGCCAGCGCAAAGGGCGTTGGTGAGGCTATTGCCAAGGCCATTGGCGTTTAAAAAGATTACGGGACAAAAAGAAAAGTTATTGCGGGTCGATAATTGATTGTCACTAAATAATCAAGAGACGAATTATGAATTGACTACCATTGATCAGTATACTATTTTCCTCATCGATTGCAAGCGAAATGTCCCTAAAGATTGACTGCCCTCAGCTATGTGGTCTCTGCATTACTGTCTTCATTACGGATTGTACGTCGAATTTTCAATTAGTGACAACCTTACAGGCTGCCTCGCCTACTACGAAAATTAACACGATCTAACATGTTGCGAACGTACCATTTGAACTCTTTTGCTCGGCCTTGTCGTTCGTTCCATTCCGCAAATACCACAGCGAGTTCCTGGGTATGATCTAAGTTCCAGACACTACAGGCGGCGACATACATCAAGCGCCGAGCAATGATCATATCAGCATCATACGCCGCCCTTGTGAATTTCTCCCCTACTGCCTCGTCAAACGCAGCCTTAATTTCCCTAGCTTCAGGCTTATTTGGCTCAAAGGCCTCAAAGGGCTCCTCATCAATCTCGTGGTACTCTTTACTGGTATCCATACTGTCGCCGTCGAACCCGGGCGCAAACCGCACAGCTTTGTTTCTCCAAAGCCACTGTGGAGCACGGCAGGCCATGAAGCGAGGCGCGAACCCGGCGCCGTCCCAGCCCAGCAAGCCCGTGATCTTGGGCTCGCCGTCGGCATCTCGCTCGATCATGATGTTTTCGGCGGTGATGTTTCGGTGCCAGATGCAAATGGTTTCGTCTAGTAGATCCTTGTGAGTGATCGCTTTGAATATTTCAACGGCCTTGTCCGTGAAGTCCTGCAGCCACTGTCGTCGAGATGCGGCAGAATAATATTTCCGCCGCTCAAAAGTGAGAATCGCCATGTCCCGCGCGGACAGGCCGGGCGGGTCTTCACGTAGGTTCTCCCGGTTGACTAGCTCGTCTTCCTCAAGATCGATTTGATCTCGTTCGGTATTGTCGAGATGATTCCGCTCTTGTCCAAACACCTCGAGAAAGACGTCACCTTGGATGTTGTTACCGTAGCTGTCCACGGGCAACTTTAGCAAGCCGCAGTGCGAGTTTGTCGCGGTTTGGAGATTGAGATAGAGCTCGCCCACCTGGCGAGCAACAGAGAGTCTCTGTGCATGACTGAGGCTTGGCCAAGTTGCTTGGAGAGATTGACCGGGGAGGCAAGTGAAAACCAAAAAGCGATTGCCTAGAGGCTCGTCGAAGCTGTTGCTTTTGTAAAGGACCCTGGGCGTGTTGACCATGAGATCAAGCTCTTGGTGGATATAGTTGTATGTAGCGGCCTTGAGTTCTATGGCAGATGCACCCATTGGCATATGGAAAACGAATTCGTTGGTGCCATCTTCGTACGAAACCGTAATGTGAAAATTTATATACCTTGGCGTGATGATCGCGTCCCCGACATCAATTTTTGACGTTCCCCATATTCTCTGGCATTGAAGGTTAACCCTTGCGGCAAGATCCAGCTGGGGCAAATCATCTTTGACCGAGTGTACTGACTCTACTGGGCTAGAAGCAGTACTGGAAACGGGAGAGGAGGATAGGGAAGAAAAGTCTGTAACTAATGTGCCGTTCATATTGCTCAAGATCAGATTGAATAAGATGCTCGCGATGTATGCCTTCCTTCTCAGGGTGTGCTGGAAACATGTTACGGGCTTTATATCAGGAAACCAAAGACACCTACATGTGCTCCATTGACCTCAGGGCCCTTGATCCGACCTTTGATTAGCAACTGGTCTTTGTCAACTTTGATCGTTCTCCCACAACCCATTGTCCGATTCTTTAAGGGCGTTGTCATGATATCATGGTAGATGATTGCCAAACAATACAGGATCAAGGCACTTGTGACGAAATCGTCAAGGCTTTGTGGAAGAAGTGTCGAATTGGAGGACCATGAGTCGCAGACAAAGTTTCATGGATTCACAACCTTCACGATGGCTTATAGAAGATCGATATTCGGGTTGTTAATGTTCAAGACATCCGTAGATGTTGGAAACTACCTTAGTGACGCGCCCATTACCCTACTCCCCACAGTCTGTACAGACAGACAAATGATTCCATTGCCTTCGTTCAATCTATCAAATACTTCCCTGCGCTCTTTTGGAAGTCGTCGTCGATGTAGATTGTTGCTCTCATGTCACACGTTTCTGGATTTGATTTCTAAAGCTTGACCTTAGTGTGAGATGTGACGAGCTCACTCGAGCCCCTCGATCTCTCCATGGCGTGTAGGCTGCGCTTAGTAGTGATTGTAACTACTTTCTTGCTGGTTAAACCTAAAAGTATACAGAATTAAATGCCCAGGATAATCTCACCATTTAGTCAGCTGTCAGCGAAATGTTGCATGTCTCATACTTTCGCTAAATCCTGTCATCTTGCTTTACAATAAGGAGCTCTGCTCGAAGCCTCCCCCACTCGTCTGGTTTGTAACGATCTACGACCCCTCACTTCAATGAAGAGCTGTCCTCGGCATTGTAACACGGCTTTCTGTCTTACTGACTGGCATCTGACAATATACGCAAGTCAAAGGCCAAAGGTGTTGGCATTCATTTCAATTCATCAAAGCCACATCGAGACCATGGGCATCTGAGATGATGGAACCACTCGATCTCGCAATCATTGGAGCAGGTACGTGATGTCGTCCAATTACTGAAAGATTCTTTTCTGACTGACTAGGATGGCATGGGCTGGCCATGGCCAAAACTCATCTAGAGGTGCATCCCAACTCGTCTATAGTATTATTCGACTCGGCCAAGTCGGTCGGCGGCGTTTGGGCAAAGGAGAGGCTGTACCCTGGGCTCAAGACGAATAATTTACTTGGATCTTACGAGTTCTCGGACTTTCCCATGAGCCCTGGGAGATTCGACGTCCGGCCAGGAGAGCACATTTCCGGAGGCGCAGTTCACGACTACCTTGAACAGTTTGCCAATCACTTTGGCGTAGCCTCGCGTCTTCGTCTTGGTCACAAGGTCGATTCGGCAGAACTTCTTGAAACCGGGGACTGGCTGCTACGAGTCGTCTCGGCTGATAAAGGATGCTCTGGGTCTCAAGTCGAGCAAGTGGTAGCTCGCAAGTTGGTCGTGGCCACTGGCTTGACATCAGAGCCCTATATGCCATCTCTCGTGGGTCAGGACCTGTTTCAACGTGACTTATTCCACGCGAAAGAGTTGAGAGACCGATCCAGCTTATTCAAGCAAGCGAGGCATGTGGTTGTGATCGGTGGCAACAAGTCCGCATGGGACGCTTGCTTCTCGGTGACTGAAGGCGGTGCACACGCGCACATGGTTATGAGGCCGTCCGGCGGGGGTCCAAGTTGGGTGTGGCCAGTGTTGTTTTCGCCCTTGAAACTGTCCGTACAACGTTTGGCCTCCACGAGACTTGCTACCTGGTTTGATCCGTGCATCTGGGCCGAGAAGAAGGGGCCGATTGGCTGGATGCGACGGTTTCTTCACGAAACCAGGCTCGGAAGAATATTCGTGTCTGCATTCTGGAAGCTTCTCCAGTACTACGCATATGAATCTCATCGTTACGATGATCACCCCGGGACGCAAAAGCTGAAGCCTTGGGTAAGCCCATACTGGATGGGAAACTCGTTAAGTATTCACAACTATGCAGCGTCGTGGTTTGATCTAGTCCGTCAAGGGCGGATCACTGTCCACATTGCCAATGTCACACGGTTATCTGAAGGCAGAGTGCACCTTTCAGATGACACAACATTGGAAGCCGACGCGCTGGTGTGCTGTACCGGTTGGATTCAAAAACCATCGGTACACTTGATACAGAACGGGACAAACTTGGGTATGGGTCTCAACAGTTATGACACCGAAATTTTGAAGCAAACCGGAATAGCGCGCGAGGAAATCTATCATCGAATACCTTCCTTGAGACGGCCGCCTCGGACGATCAGGATGTGCGACACGCCACAGGAGACCTATGACAAATCCAGCGAGTCTTCAAAAGCAAGCCACCGCTTTCAATTATACCGTTTCATGGTTCCTTCCGACAGCGATGTTCTGCGCCGTAAGAACCTTGCCTTCATTGGTGCACATCTCGCATTGACCGCTGTCATGATCTCGCAACTTCAAGCACTATGGATCACTGCGTTATTTGCCGATGAGATTAACACATTGAAGACTCCAAAAATTGACTGCGCAAAGGTTGAATATGAGACCATCTTGCACAACGAATATACACGCATCAGACACCCGCCCGCTGCTGGAGGGTGTGGCGAAAGGTGCCCGGACCTGACATTCGATTGCTTGGCCTACATGGATCTTCTCGCACAGGATCTCGGTTTGAATCCATTCAGAAAGTACGGGAGAGCCGGGCTCTGGTCTGAGATTTGTGGACGGTATATGCCTATCGATTACAAGGGTATAGTCCAAGAATGGATTGACACAAAGCGACCTCGATCATGACCACGAGTCAACGCCATCAGTCGGAGATGAATACTCGCTGTCAACCTTTTGATATAAGCGAGGCAGGACGACGGTCTATTCAATACTTGGGTATGATGTTTAACATAGTCGATGAAACTCTTTGAAGTCTATGCGGTGTCCTCTAAACCGTCAATCAAATATGCCTGCGGGCCGAGCTTTCCATACCAGCGTCGCACTTCTGGACACCATGTAACAAATGACATTGTATCAATTCTGTCATGGTATCTGTTGTTTTGCTCTTAACCTGTGTAGATAAACATCACATTTTACCCAGCAAAACAATATTGCTGGGGTAGCCAACTGTTGAGTCATATACATTGGTAATGAGTCATATCATGATGTTTATCGGAGGGCTAGGTTAAGCCACATTTGCTTCAACCTTCGAATTGCAGTCCATGGGAAAAGTTTGTGTGATCCGAATCTTTTTACTATTTTTCTCAATACTGCTTTACTTCTTGACATGTAACTCGTTTCTTGTCACCTTTCCGATAACAATAGAAATCCTTCGGAGCTCTCTATTGATCAAACATTTTCGAATAATATCTGTCCGAAAACATGGAAAAGGCAAATGCAGATCCTGTGACGGTGACTGAGATGGATTCTCAACCCCCGTCCCCGCCGATCGAGAGTGATAGAGGCGCATCTCAGGCGATCACTATGATACCTTGGGATCCAGACTGCACGGAGCATGTAGAGCGCTTACGCTTGCAGAGAATCGCTTGCGGCTGGAAGGCAGATCAAGTTGACAACTGGAGAGAACTCCAAAAATCAGGAAAGATTGGTATGCATTGGATCGTAAGTAAGATTAGCTCTTTATCTTGCCAATCTCGCCTAGGAGCTCATGATCTTCATGTCGGAAATTCTTATGCACCTCTCGAGCACCATTGGTCTTGAGAAGGAGATGAGATGTCATTCACGAGTTGATTTCCGCAAAGAGTCACGTAAAGTCAAAATCTATACTGTATTTCATTTTTTGATGCATCTATTCGTGGGATGCAACGTCAAATCACCTCTTTCCCCAGACCACGATACTGCCAAGTACTCAGCATAACCTATATGTTAACCTAATTATAGGTTCTCACACCCTCACACCTGGAAACGTCGTCCCGTCTGCAGAAGCATATCAAAGCGTTCCCCAATGAGTCTACGCCTCTAGCGGATACGTGCAGAGTGGTTTTGTCCCGCCCACACACTCCTGATCCGCAGTTCAAGACCTTCATCCCAATCGGGCACATTTCCTTGGACGTGGTCACATCCTTTCCAGAGCTCCGGGCTTCAGCTGAAGATGGTGTATACTCTATCAACTCCTTCTATATCTCCAGAGGTCTTCAGCGTGGCGGGCTAGGCGCAGCTGCGATGGTAGCCTGTGAGAGGTGAGATGGCGTTCCCTCCGCATCTGGAGCTGACCATTGAGTGACATGAGCTGACAACGGAAATATTAGAATGGCTAAGACAGAATTCGGAGCCAAGACCATCACTTTATCGACTATCAGCGATGATGAATTATACCCTGAGAACCCCCGCAGGATAGCAATGGGTAAAACAGAAATACCTACAGTGAGTTTATCGCAGTCTGTTGGTACATACTCCATGATGTTGTCCCGCTAACAGTTTCCCAACGCCAAAGCCTACAAACCAGGTTTGGTACTCAAGGCGAGGGTACATTGTCTATGGACACAGACTCGACGCATACCAAGACATCGACCCTACGGGCAAGCGCTGGGGCGTAAAGTGTGTATTCATGAGCAAAGAGCTTTAGCTAAGCCCGTTGGGACACTTGAGCTTTGACAGCTGCAAAGACGTTGACGTGCCAAGATGAAACCAAGATCTACGAGGCAATGGTTCGAATGCGGGTAAGGGGGTTGCAATGCATTGGTGACAGTGAGGCGCCTTTGATATAGCTACTTGCAACTATAACGAAGGCAGCTCAGCCCAGACCGTGCTGAGGATAGAGTACCAGAAGGCAAGACAAAGGTCTAAGCACTCTCGACAACATGTATCCTGATGAGCCTGGAGATCATGAGGCCTGTGAGATAGGTACAATCACATACATTATCAACATATTCTTGTATCAAGCAGTATAATTCTATGTAGTATCTTTCAATCCATGGCTGCACTGACCTTGTGTCAAAATAACCACGTGTATGATCATGACTGTGCGGGTGCATTACCTTCGGGCAAGCTACATTAGTATCCGCGTTCAACCATGGTAGATGCAGCGACAACCTGACCCAAAGCACAAACTTCTCATTTTTTCGAAAATCCTTATCTCCCTAACCATGGGTTCTTCTTTTCGATCGATAAAGTCTTTTATTCTTAAGTAAGCTTATCGCCCGGCAGCAGCATCATTACATATGCCGCAACACAGGGCACCACCTCATGTCAAAATCTCCTGCCATATCCGGACAGCATGCCCGAACCCCCGGTCCGCAGCGCAGCACGACGCGCAGGACGAAAAAAAAAGGGTGGGGGCGGGCGGGCAGCAGAACTGGGCCCTTTGCATATTCATATCTGGCTGGGACCCCCCGCCGCCCGCCCGAATTCGACGTTTTGTGATCACTTTGGAACCCTTGCCTTGTACGTAAAACCTCATCCTCGAGCCGGAAAGCTTCTTCTTCGCTTGCGATGCGATGAGAGGAGACATATTGCGCAGCGCGATCCCTTGTCCTGCGATCGCCCGATGGGCAATAATTAAGCGCTTTCATGGGATTGAAGATACTCGACCGGGGGTCCTGGGAGATAAAGATATGCGATGCTGAACCTCGTGGCCGTTGACAGCCGAGTGTAGGCCCTATCGCGAGGCAGGACAGAAACGTCAAAAAAGCAATACAGACTTCTCCGTACATGAAGCATATGCAAAGTTTCAATGGTGCAATATCTGGAGTATCGGGCTGCGATTTCGGGATTTGGCCATAGACACGCTGGAATACTCTGTTATACGTGACTATCACAATGCGAATACAGATCTCTCCTTATGCGAAGGTTATATGGTCTCGGGGTCTGTAATTGCCTACAGCTCATTCAGAGACGAATTGCATAGGAAGTCTCCTTCTCAATCCCCGGCTCCCTTTGTCTCGCAGAAAGCGAATCGCCCTGGAAAATATCTCGGAGACTGCGCCGCCTCATACTTTGTGACTACTGTGTACAAGACAGCTACGACAGGGTCATTACTATGGTATGCACGAAGGCAAAAACAGGGTATTAACTCCGACCCCGCATGCGCCCAGGTCTGGACGCAGATCACCCAGGGTATAGGAGGAATCACCACAGCGAGCAGCCAAGCGGCCGAGTGACAAGGGATACATTTCGTTTTCTTACTGACCTACTACCTACATAGTAGTACAGTATCTACTATGTATGGCTATTGCTGTAGGATCAGGGGCTACGGGATCTGAAATCTAGTCTTTGAAAGCGCGACAACTATTGTGCCGATCCGAGATATCTATCAACCTCATTGTACACTTTCGCAGTCTAGCCACGGTGTGAATGCCTTGATGACCGGGAGCGTAGAAGAGAGGCAGGGGACGTCACGTCAAAGATCTATCAGATCACACGTCCGCCTTCACGGAACAAATTAAAGCGATCAGGGATGATTCCCATGTACCGTGAAAGAGCCTCCGGGGAAGAATGCCTAGGAATGGTGAGCTGAGCTGAGTGTCTGGGTCGGGGCGACAAGTTTCCGAGAATCTGAATAAGGAAAAAGAAGACAGCACACATTGACTATTCAGGGTCGCCAGCACGTCGAATTTGATGCTCGAATGTATTATCAGGCATTTAATGTCAAATCTGTATACCCGTGACGATAGTTGTAATATGCCCATCTGGGAGTTGGCTGGTCTTGGCGCATCGCTCGCTTAACATGTCCACGAGATACACGTAGCCTTGACGAAACAAAAGCACCTATCTACGGCAATTAAGTGATAGAGAATTGTTCATCAATGATTCCAATTTAATCGGCTGCAAGTATTATAAAACTCGCATTTTCTAATTTCTGTTAAACCTTCCCGGTTTGGATGAATTCTGGTATAGTTGTGCCAGACAAGGCTTCAAGTAAATGCCGTAGTACTAAAAAGAGATTTTGCACTAGGCTTCTGATATGGCCATACTAAGCGTTTAGTCTGCTTTACTAGAATGGAACCATATATCGCTTTCTGTGATGTGTCAACCTATGGTAGTTCTCTGTGTATTAGGCATATTCAGCTTCTCTCTTGCATCTTGCTGCCCAAAGCTGAAACTCATGCAGCTCTTACCTACACACTCTTTTCAGGCCTTGGCTTGGTAAGCACAGTATTTCAGTAACGAACAAAGTTCTGATATGCCAAGATATTGACCATAGGAATCTGACAGCGGTGTATAGTCTGACAGGACCAATCTTGCTCTTGAAACGGCGTTTCCGAGCCCGCCCGATCTTCGGTCCGTAGCGAAATGTCACGGGAGCGCACTAAAATCAACATTCTCGGCATCATTGTGCTGGAGAATGGCAAGCCACTGATCCACAGGCGCCGCCCAGAGAGGTTGACCCATTGTAGCGCGATCCAGCACTACCGATTTCCAGGCCTTGCGATAGTGTGGGCGCATAAACATGGAGCGGGAGATCGGCGCATAGGATGGGAATTGCGAGTCATTGCTTGCTGCTGAGCGGTGGACGTTCTACCGTTGGCTCCCGAATAAATCTCCACAGGCTCTTCAGGCAAGGCCTGAATGGTGACCCTGAGGTGAATATGAGAGGCTGTGAGCGCACGCCATTCTGACCATCATCAGTCACTAAGGCAGCCCTTTTGTGTCTTTATCCATCTATGGGCGTATCGTCATGCAGCCACGCGCTGGTGCGAAGAAACCAACAAGGCTAAGAACAGAAAGACCTTTCTGGACAAGTTCGTATTTGAACAGCTGCCTGCAGCCCAGTAGTCGCGTCACTTTGGTTGCAGCAACGGTCAAGACGCCGGCCGTAGGGCAGACTGTTCAGAATACTCCTTTGGGAAGCAGTAAGCGCGTCACGATGACCCATGCTGCGCCCGAGGTCGATAGTGTCTGGAACGAAATGCCAAAACCACCTCATGATCGCCGAGATGGCCTCGAGACGGTTGACATTATGCTTCATGCAACATCAAAATAGCACCGCTTTGGGAAATGCATCAGCTGAATCCCAAGGCCACCACCACAGTGTGCAAAGATGCCACACCCGTGAAAGTTTCCATTCTGCGCACCCAGATGAACCTCACTCAGGGTCTGCCATCATCCACAAGCGACGCTAGATCTGCGTTCGTCGCAAGAACAAGTTCGCAGCAATCAGGGTTTTCGGCCTGGCCAGATGGCCATTGCCATATCAAGACTTCCCACGCGAACTGCTGTGGGTTTGTGGTCTCTCTCCGTTGGCCCAGCATCGGCGGCATGTGATCTTTGCTGAGGGTATTTCTGGAGTTTTGCAGCAAAACTAGGTCGTAGCGCTCGACTAGAACCTTGAAAGCTGAATATCGTCTCCCAGTAGTAGCCCTGCGGCTGCGGATAGATCGCGATCAGGTCTCCACTGAAGAAACATGGGGGACTAAATTTAGGTAGCGAAGAAACCAGATACAGCGGTGAGTTGAGGTTCTGGGAAAGAATCTTGAGCCTTGAACAGGCCTGGTACCCTTGTTGTTGCGGATGGTGGCACGTAAACAAGAGGAAATTGAATCGTCAAGACGTCAGCACGGAAACTTGAAAGGAAGGGCGCTATCATGTCAATGACTGCACTGGCTATCCCCCATCGTTACCTACAAGCCAAGCAATTGATCTGTACAAGTCGGCGTTCGGTACAATTCTCGCCTGGAGGATGTGGAGTGGCTACTAGGATTGTCGAGAATGGAAAATGGGATCTGCTCTGACTGCGCTATCCCATAGTGCCCACAGCTTGGTCGTTAGGCCTAGAACCACTCAGGACTAGCCCTCACTCTGGCTTGTCACGAGCCCTACGGAGTCTCAAGAGGTCAATACTTGCAGGTACTTGCGTCTGCTTCTACTGCCTCGCATACACAGTATAGACTCGTTGACTCTTCAAAGCTCTGAAGGCCCGATCCATTCATAAGGCTCGCTGGTGTGCTCACCATTGCCGTTGTATTGCCGCATATGGGACCCTCTCATATTACGACCTGGACGGAAACGCACCGCATATTACTCAATTCAACCTGAACAGTGGTGATTTCTCGGTGTGAATTCCAGCTGCGACCCACGTCAATCAGCGCCAACAAGCGTAGGCGTGGAGATTGAGCCACAGAGTACATACATCACACCTTTCTCAATGCTCGCCCGGGCAGTTTGGCTTCTTGGTCGCTAGCTTTTGTCAGTCGCAACTGGTGTCAGGGAGTTCGTTAAAGTACACAGTATCGCGAGGGCAAAGTATAAACCCCCTTGAATGGCCTCGGCCCCAGCCCGGGCAGGGATCGTGGGGCCTCCTGTCGCCAGGCTCCCTTGCTTATCATGGACCCATGAATGATGAGGAGACATCTGGCTGGACTCATAACTATCCGACGACCGTACATACACAGTAGTACTGTGTATACAGTTGCTCGGGTTAGGTAAGGCGACTGTAAAGAGCAAATAAAATGAAGATCACGACTTGTACCACTGTCAAGCCCGCATTTTTGGAAAGAAGCATCTTGCCAAGCTTTTGGAATTATTGAATTCTTCATGGGTATAATCTGGCAAGCGAAATAGCTTATGGACAATTGTGGCACGAGTATAACCGACCGCTTGAGGCATCCCCTCGCCAAGGGCAGTATCGTCCGGAACTGTGCCATAAATCGTCATGAGCCGACCGTGGCATGACCACGAGGCAATTGTCAAGAAGGTTCATGATTACGTGTATTTGCAAGGCTTCATCGATTGCGCCTTGCGGTGGTCGTCGAAGCTCGACAGAGAATATCAAGCAAATTTGTGGCATGTGTCACGGTACTGGTCCCCATTGTGACAGAATAGGGCACTTAACCGGAATAGAGATCCTCTTATCAGCCACATTTTTCTGATCTGATCAATGGGAAGTGTGGAATATCACCCCAGAATGCCAATGAGATTTCCTTTCTGGGCCAACCGGCGTTGTGCAACCCACCACGGGGCCAGGCTTTAAAGCATGGAGCATACGCACGCAAGTCATTTCCAAGTCCGCCACGAGGTTGCGAAGAGTGCTCAGACCTCAAGACAACCCTGGCCGACGGGAAGCGAAACTCTCTTTGCACTCTTGTCCAGAAAGAATGATGCCAGCCCGAATGTCGGGGTGAGGGACCTGTCAAAGGTATACGTACGTGTCTTGGTGCGCATGTACTCGTGGCAACTCGTGGGTGCACGGTGTCTGTATCTCTGATGGTGTGCCGAGCTTGCATCGCAGAGGCGTTTCTGCAAAGCACTCACGGGCAGTAAACCTGTGGCATGAGTGGTATGCATAACCTGAAACCTCGACAGAATCACTCCTTTGCGTTACAGAGCAGAGGTTGATAAAATGAGTATACCAAGATTGAACAAGATCTTTGAAATAGTTGTGCCATAGGCAGAATTTCTTTTAAAGTTGGTCCCAAAGTAGATTAATATGCTGCAGATCACTTGGGATACAGCACATTCTGGGGAGAGTATAGGTCCTTCAGTATCACTCCGTGTCATGGGGCGGTCACTGTCCCAGACTCGCTCGCTGGAATGTACTCGAAGCAGGGTTTTCTCATGGCGATAAATCGCCAAACGTGGGGGTTGCTCACGATACCTTGAACAGCTGCGTCGACGTGTTGCACCCGTCGCCCGTCGGCAGCCTAGGTCTCCGGATGGTATTGCGCAAGTCATAGCCGCTGCCGGTTTTCTATACCCATTCGAGATACAGACTCCACAATCTGCTACGACGCTGCGGTATTTGTAGTGTGGACACGGCGTTCTCACACTAGACTGTGGGAATTTTTTTCGGGACCAGCCGGCAGTGCTCTCTCGAGCGTCCTGCTGCAGCTTTACCTCTCGAGCGAGAAATCGACTCTCCTCTCTTGTCTATCAGTAAAAAGCTGGTCGCCACTTGTGTCTGGGCTCAGAGTCCGAGACCCAAGTGCGTGCTCCAGGGATACTGCAAATTGCATGGACCTGACCCTTGGCAGAGCAGAAAGATAGGCGAAAAGGGTCAATAACGCTTCCAGGCGGTGCAATCATCGGTCCGCTATGTAAGCTCTAACGGCCGCTGAAAATGACTGCCGGAAGACGCCTTACCGCTAAACTGGACTGTCTCTAGGTAATTTGTGGCTGGCTTGTTTTCTATCGGCACTTTGACAGCCCTCTGCACACGAGATGCCGGCCGTCTCCGTCAAACCCAATTGGGGATAATTGTGCAGAACCGGATGTACTCTGTACAGAGTAATAGGATGTGTTTGTCTCGTACGCGAGAGCTGCTGAAGCCTTTCTCCATGGCCAAGAATATAACTGGAACAATCACCGTCAGTGTGAGATAGCCTAAATTCAGCTTTCCAAGATCTAGTGTATCATAAACGCCCCTAGGTTGGCACAGGTATACAACAATACTACCTACAACGACTCCTTATTTGCTACCTTGGGCGAAGCTATGGCCAGATGCTGTCACCAATCAAGCCGCCCACCGTGTCGGCGTAGGTAGCATGCGGGGGAGCTGTTCATGGGTGATAGCTGATTCGGCTGCTGTGCCGTTCCCCGCCTGTTCTCTGCGCTGGATTCTCAAGCCGATTAGCTGGTGATCTGTGCTTGCTTGGGACGCTGCATGTCCATATTGCCTGTCCACTTTGTTTCCGGAGGGGGGCGGGAAGCACGTTGCAACATGAGCAAAATGCCCTTATATGACCCTTTGCTATAGGAAGACGGAAAATAATCTTGGGACGAATGATGCAATAAGCTTCTGCCCAGACACGCCATGCTCGCCGCCTGTTGATTGTACGAAACCCCGTAAAAATTTCTTTGCATGCCCCAGCGCTCGGTGACGGACTATCACCAAAACAGATTTGCCGGCGAGAGGTGTACGCTTTTGTTCAACAGCGTCGCAATATAGGCCGCTGCTGAACATACTATTGGACGGCAGGATTGGCAATAGACCATGCAAAATGACTGGACTGCTCGACTTCCAACCAATTACACCACCGAGTCGAACATGGCATTTGTATGGTTATGAGCAGTGAGCACTCAGCTACACATGAGGAGTAATTACCCGTTAAAGAATAGAAGTTGTCAGTCTACTGGCATCTATCACTACAAGTATAGTTTGAACCGGTCAGAATGCAGCATAATTCGTACACTGTGCGCTATCGTTGGGAGAACGCCATTGATGGTTCTGGACTTCATCCTGTGGGCGATCAATACTCATATGAGCATGTTCAGGTAGCCAACCTTGACGGCACAACTGAGTCCAGCTCGCGCACGGCCTCACAAGTCAAATAAATCTCTACTTGACTCTCTTGGTGATGAAACAGGATGATGTGGTTGCACAACAGTTCTGCGTCCTTCGAACTAGTCAACAGTGGGAAATGTAAGCTCCAGAACGGTAACGCGCATCATGCCAGAGCATGCACGGGTCGACCATTTCGGGCGACGCCCAACCCACACCTACATATTCTTTTGCAGCAAGGCCCTGGGTCTTGACCGAATCACAGCTGGCGAATCTCGAGGTCCGACGTAAACCGTTCACTTGTGTTTTCTGACAAAAGAGCAAGCTGCTTGGGGAGAAAACATTTTCATTCGCCAAGGTTGCAAATATCAAGAACGAGATAATCTTCACTGATACCTTGATGCACTCTTTCCCGAGGTCAGGAGGACCGACTCTACCTTGGCTTGCTTGGGTACACTGTACTTCACAATTGCAGCTTTAGGGCAGATCCACGGCCAGCCGTCACCGGGTAGGTACAATAAGTGAGCTGCTCTAGATGGCCCCTCATCCAATTCAATTAACACCATAAAGCTAAGCCCTACTATATGACATGACCCTCCCAATAATGACACTGTCCCAGCCTTGTAGTTCCGAAAATCACGATACGCTATGTGTTTCTCTGAATTATTGAAAGCATGCTGTTTTGTTTTAAGAATATGCAATTGGGAACAGTATGATGGTGGGTGTGTTCCAGAAGCAATAGGATCGACGTAGGAGCCAGACAAAGAATTCCCTCGGCGGCCTAGTCTGAAGAGGACGCTGCTGCTGCTCACCGTTCCCGTGGCCTTGAACTCTTTGGCGCTGAGCCCCTCCCGCCCGTCCTCGCGTCTGTTCACTACTGCTACTACCTAAACTACGATTCTTCTTTGGCAGATGCTACCTCGTCCACGTAGTCCATGTCTCGCGTGTCTATCGTGCTCAAGCTTCTGTACGTTCCCGCATTGGTGGAAAGCCAAAAATTGACCACCATCGCGGGTTGCGTCAGGTCTAACACGTTTCTACCTGCCTTCTAGAGCATCGCTGCGAGATCTCTCATCCAGAATTGACCATGTTCACTCTCTCGCTGTACTGCCCTGTTATCTTTGTCGCAAGGTATGGTCTTGTCACTTGCGCCGTACCAGGCAGCCGATTTGGGTTCCGCTCCGCACCCTGGTTCGGCTCTCGACTTGCTCCGCGCCTCTGGCCGCGAAAGCTCTCACATACAGAGTTGCAGACGTTTGTCCGGTTGCGAAATGAAGGTCTAGAAAGAATCGATCATCACCGTCGCATCAGAGTGGCCCCCTCCCTCCCTTGCCTTCTTCGGCATTGAAAGACCACAGCACTGGGGATATTGGTTGAGCGCCATGGCTGCGAACTACTGTACTGTACCCAGATAGTAGAGAGCGACATTCATACCTACCCCCCGGCAAATCCCATGCCCTCGCACTGGGAGGTATTTCGAAGTACACCCACGTTTCCGGTATAGTCCAGCCACTGAGCGCGCTACTTGGGCGACAGGTGTGGTGGAGGCGCGTACACAGATGACATGGGTTTTAGAGGCGCCAAGCACCGAGTCCAAAATGTCTGCATCCGTCCATTGTTGGCACCATCGACCATACATCAGACACTACTTTCACTACACATCTACATACTACTACGTACCATACCAGCGACGGAGATAGTGAGTGAGAGAAAAAATAGAGAAGCTACAACAGCCCAGCCCACCACCTGCCCACCAACCTTCTCGACGTTGGATCCATTTGACCCCGTATTGCTGCTGTCTCTCATCGCTAGATCCGATTTTTAGTCGCCTGTTGTTTATATAGTACACTACTGTGTACGCTACACATAGTCCGCACGGCATCATCGTGGCTCGAGCGGAGTTGCCCATTCTTCCACTATAATCGTAGGAACACAGTAGTCACTGATCTTTTCAAGATTAGGCACGAACCCATGCCCCCCTCTGCTCGGCTCGCGGCATGCCTGAGGAGTATACTATGTAGTGACATGGGTAGCAACTGCGCTGAATGAGAAATAAGTGTCTAGGTCTGTTGATGCACGAAGTATCTGTCCGTCTATTGCTCTGTCTTCCTGCCTGCCATCAGACCAAGAGCCCAAGCCGCACTCTCTCTGCAGGTTTTACCATGTATGGAGCCAGGAGCCAGGAAGCCCATCATCTCACGAAGCAGCAGACCACCAGGGTCCGCACAAATGAGTGGAGCAGCTCACACTACTCCATGATCTTGCGCCGCCGTTCTTGCCTTGGGTCCCTGTGCCTACCCTACAGACCCCTACGTGACCACCAGGTGATGTGCATCTCCCGTTCATATCTTGGTCTCCGCTTAGTAGCCCCACGGTACCATTTCTATCCGGCTGGCCTAGATAATAAAGATAGATCCTCGATACCGCTTGATCTTGACCCTCATCTTGGCTATTTCTATTTGACCAACTCGACCGTATTTCTGTTTGTGGTTGTTGAATATCATATACGTGCAACCATCAACGGGCCATTCGCTATCCAATTCAATATTGGTTGGAAGCCTGTCTTGTCTTACACCCACCCATACATATCCGAGAGTAGCTCCAGCTCGCCTCCAGCATCCCTGCATGACCGCCGTGGTATTGGACGCATGACCTTTGGCGGGGGGTAGTTGATCTTGAAACCTACCAGCTTCGTATCGATATATCCTTTCGTCTCTCTCGCCGAACCGGGTCCTCGACAACTCTCCACTGTCTGCTCGGCTCGCAGCCAAGAGAAATGGACGCCATGATGCCCATGATATCGGACCATGGAGAGATCTCCTGGTCAGAAGGCCACAGTTCTTCGTCTCCGGACGATAGAAGTAACAATAACCCGAACCCCCTTACCCAGTCGCCTCTCTGGGCCACACCAAGAATGGCAGCAACGACGGCGACAGGAAGGACACATTTAGAAACCGGTCAACTTTCGCCCGTCAGTACCGAGCTAGAGATGCCTGCAGTGAATGCCAACAGCTTTCGGCAGCTGGTACACTCGGCGACCTCGTCAAGTCACGGCTCGTGGACGAGTTACAGTGAAGGCGACGATGCTGACCAAGAGCATGAGCATGAGCATGAACATGACCACGAACATGACCATGATGTCCAATGGGACAATTCAGACGACATGCTGATTCCCAAGTTGGAGCCCATGGAGGAGGACGACTTTCAGATGGGCGACTTATCAGAGGCACCACGAACGACACCCAAACCAGCGTCAGGAAACCCGGCGCAGGGACTGAAGGCAAAGAGACCACGAGGCCGTCCACGGAAACACCCCTTGACGCCGCACGTAGCAACAAACAAGGTAGCCAAGGGACGGTCGAAAACAGGATGTATTACTTGTCGCAAGCGAAAGAAGAAGTGCGACGAGGCAAAACCGCGATGTAAGACATGGACCAACCCGTCCAGTTTCGCTCTATTACTGACTGAAATTGCAACCTAGGCATGAATTGTGAAAAGAATGCTGTCGTATGTGAGGGCTACAACGAGAAGACAATCTGGAAGAGCGGAAAAGAAAAGGCTGACGAAGGTAAAAGAACATACTGCTTACAATGGCAAGTTGATCATACTGACGAAACTACTTTTGCAGCACGTCGATCAAGCCAGGAACTGCCAGTCATTACACTGCAGCCGATCTTCCAAGGCGTAGAGACGCCAGAAGACATGGTGTTCCTTAACCACTATATTAGCCACCTGAGCGGCGTGCTCACGGTAGAAGGCCAGTTCAAGAACGCCTTCAAGGATATGCTACTGCAAATGGCTGTCGAACATCGTGGACTGATGCATTCCATCCTATGTTTGGCAAGCAAACACATCGACTATAACACACCTTATGGCGCCAAACTCCTCGAGTCCAACCCCAAGATAACGGCAGAAAGTCTGGTGGCACGATCTGATTTCCATCATCAGGCGGCCATGACCAAATTCTACGAAGATATCAATCAAGAGACCAACACAGATTTGGCCAAACAAACAGTTAACCTTTCCGTACGGTATGGGCAGATGCTTTGCCTGCTGCTCAAGTCCATGGTCGAAGGAAAGGCCGACGGCGAGCACCGTCTTCATCTCCAAGCCTACAAGGGCCTCATCCAGGCATCGCCACCAGCTGACTCTGGATTCCTTGTCTTCATCACCGAGTTCTTCCAATTTCACGTCTACGCCGACGAGCTCATCCGTTACCCCGATGTGCGCGCGCCTCGGCTAGCCAATGAAGACTGGGTGCCATGGGTGCCGATTCAACCCGCGCGACTGATTGGCGTCGCCGATGGCCTCTTCAAATTCCTCAGCCAAATTACCACCATCCGCAACACGATACGCAACAATATGCTCAACGATGTCGATCCAGTCGTTGACTATGCCTCGCTCTTCCGGGCCGCAGAAATAGACGCTGCCATCCGCGAGTGGACGCCACACTGGCCTCCGGGAGACAGTCGTGAGCGGGTTGGACTTCTGTATAAACAGATGATGTGGGTGTACCTGTTTAGAACCATTTATCCGCCCTCCACTACGACAACAACACCACCGCCCGCTATGCCCACGGATCAGTATAACAGACCAACCTCACCGCCACTCTCACCAACATCGCCCGTCCACTCGGCGCGCGACCCACAGCAACAGACGGACCGGTTGCGGGTAGCGAGTCATGCGACGCCCAACAGCAACAACAACTGCCGCGGCGAGTCGCCCGCGCCCATACGCTACCCGCCGCACCACGACGCGCGCATCACCGTCGCTGTGGACGAATCCCTGGCCATACTAGACTCGATCAAGCCCAGCGACCCGTGCCAGACGCTGCTCCTCATCCCCTGCCTCATCATTGGCTGCGCCAGCTTTGCGCCGTCGCAGCAGAGCCGGATCCGCAACACGCTTAAGGGCGTCCGCGGCTACACGGGCCTGCGCAACTGCGATCGCCTCATGGAGCTGCTCGAGGAGATGTGGAAGCTCATGGAGCGGGGCGACTGGACGGCCGTGTGGGACTGGCAGGCCGTCGCCAAGGGCATGCAACTTGACTTTTGCGTGGCATGAGGTGAATGTCTCTCTATCTCGGAGCCATATCCCATCTCATCCTTCATGCATCAGTGAGATACATGAACACCACCTCCACGACCTTGGTCCATACCTACACCTATATACACACACACTCACCAGCTCACTCCCTCTCTTGCATCAGCCATCCTCCGTCCGAATCTTGCATCTTGCCGTTTTGGTTTTCTGCTTTTTTGTTTTCTTCCAGGTTTCGCTCCCTCACATATACCCCATTTTTTGTACATCCTTCTGAGTTTTGCTATCTAATACTGCATATGCATTTGTACGGACGGGGCGAATAAGGTGGACACGGACTGCATTTCATCCCCAACGAGGCACACACACACACAAGCGGGGTGCATTGGCTGTTGGCGGTTGCATTGAGTATACGTATACACAACATCACTTGGACTTTTGTTTTATCCAGATGAAGAGGGGGAAAGAGAGGAAGACGTGCAAAGGAGAAAACAGAGTTGATACCCGGACACTGTATGAGGAATATCGCATCGCCAGGCACGGGACTTCCCATTATTGGGCAATTACTTCGCGGGGCAAATGGTAGATATAAGGCATATCGGGGATTCCTTTTACGTTTTGAGTGGTGAAAAAAAACGTCTTGATGAACGGGCGTTTTAGAAAGGGTCACACATCTCATGGTTTTTTGGGATTCGGCCCTCCTCCTGACAGAAAACGTCGGGGGTGTTGGAATTAATGCATTTACAAATAATGAATGGAAGGGGAATGATCTGGATTCCTTAATGAAAATTAAAATTTTATCTTTATAAGTCTTCGACCGTACCTTGCAGATGATTCCATTTGATACGCGCCAAGGCAACGTGCTTGGGGTCGGATATGTGATGCATGCAAGACATTCGATATGGACCGTGTTCCGTTTACATTGATGGATGCTGCATGACACCTACCTTGCATTTGGCAGATGCAAGCAGAGCGCAGTCTACATTTTGTGATTTCTCCTAGTCGACAGGCCATGGTTGTTGCGTACATTCACACACTCAGTATCACTTGCATAGGACAATGACCATGAAAATGTCAGTTCTTTTTTGTCTTATTTCATTTCATTTGTTTTCTTGGATATGGGTGAGCTAAATGCGCGTTTGTAGGCTGTCCGATTCAGACACTTTCATTCCTCCACACGATTCGGCTTCGCTCACTAGGTAACAGACACCGTCAGCATCTGAATACCATTTGCTCTTTTTTATTTCCCATGGCAACAAGAAAAACTCAAGCGCCCCCTTTTATTCTTCTAGAGGTGGGCACTCACCTTCTCCTCGGCAGGCTTGATCTCGAGCAGGAGCTTGCCAGTGTTGCGGCCGGCAAAGAGCTCGTCCCAGGCGTTCTCGACGTTGGCGAGGCCGCCCTTGATGATGTGCTCGGCGCGCTTGATCTTGCCCTCGCTGAGCCACTGCGACAGCTCCTTGCGGGCGGGGACGTACTCGGACGCAAAGTCAAAGACGATGAAGCCCTCCATGCGGATGCGCTGAGTCGTCACCTGGAACAGGTTGCGGATGCCCTTGGACTCCTTGCCGGGCGAGTTGTAGCCCGAGATGCTGCCGCACATGATGAAGCGAGAGCGGAAGGCGGCGCGGCTCAGCGCCAGCTCGAGGATCTCTCCGCCAACGTTGTCCCAGTAGACGTTGATGAAGTTGGGCGTCAGCTTGACAAAGTCCTTGGCAAAGGTGGGCGACTTGTAGTTGAGCACCTCATCGAAACCGAGGTCCTTCTTGAGCCAGTCGCACTTCTCGTCGGAACCAGCAATACCGATGACGTGGGCGCCCTTGATCTTGGCGATCTGACCGACGACGGAGCCGGTGGCACCAGCAGCACCCGAGACGACAACGACGTCGCCGGGCTTTACGTTACCAATCTTATCCAGACCAAACTAAAAAGGTTGGAATATGTCAGCTCTTGGATTCTTCCCGAAACTGCTCTGAAAATGTGAGCACTCACGTAAGCTGTAAGACCCGTCATGCCCAGGACACCGAGCGAGTCGGTGACCCGGCTGTTCTGGGGCAGTTCAACCTTGTCAATGAGCTTCTCGTCAACAATGGCCACCTCGGTCCAGCCGACGGAGGCGTTAACGATATCACCCTCCTTGAACTTGGGGTTCTTGGATGCCAGGACGCGGCTGATGGACGAAGATCGCATCTTCTCGCCAATGGCCACTGGCGGCAAGTAGGATCGAATGTCTGCAATGGAGTCGATGAATTAGCTGCAATGGCCCAGGCTGGCTGTATCAGGAGAGAAGCGGCCACATACCGTTCAACCATCCTCTCATGGCAGGGTCCAGAGACATGTACAGCGCCTCGACGAGGACCTCGCCATCCTTGAGCTGGTCGGCCGTAGGAGCCTCAGTCTTCTCTTGTCTGAAAGTCTTGCCGTGGACAATGTTGCCTGTAGGCCTCTCGGCGAGGTAGTATGTGAGGTTCTGGCGGCCCATATTGGCGTTCTTTATCGACTTGTTGGCAAACGTTCGGAGGGTCGTGGAAGTATTGGGATGGAGGTTGGAAGTCGACGAGTATGTGTTCGATTGTATTGTCGTCAAAGATAAGGGGACCAAGTTCCACAGGACTCGACGTTGGTGTTCTGGTCTTTTATGTATCAGAAAGAGCTGGGAAACGAATTTGGAATCTTCGCCGGTCTTCCAAGGAGACTTACACGTCTTAATAAGCCAGGACCCCTAACACGAGAGCCACTCCGTGCTTGATCTCCTCCAGTGTCGTGTCGCTACGCATTTCCGGAGGGGACGAACCGCCTATCCCATGGTGCGCCCCTCCAACGAAACACACTGACGTTGACGAACTCTAAGCAAAATGCACGGCTTCTAGAAGAACTGGGGTTAGCACCACACGGTCATTGGTCAATTGGCCTCGGCGATGACAGAAAAGGGTAAATCTGATCCGGATAGCGGAGTCATATTAGTGGTCTTAAGAGCGTTTTCCACTGTACTCTGCATATGCCATATGGTGAATTTCTGCAGCGGCCGGCTCCAGGGCCACTATCTTTCACCGTGCCGAGGTCAAGAGTGGGGCCGGTGCTTGGATAAGCGCTTCTCTCTAGCTATTACCCCAAACAGAAAATCCTATCGAGGTCCTAAGCTTTTACAATTCTCACCGTTGATGAGCTTGGTCAAGGCTGAGCAAACTATATTGATCATGCCCGAGGATATGTGAATGGGAGATCTTGGGAGGGAACGTATTTATAAGCAGTTGTTTTGTCCAGTATACACGATTCTTTTCAGCAGGTTGTTATGCAATGAATGCACAGACACAATGGACTTCGAACTCACCCACCATCGGAATACTTCGTACATAGCACATATATATGCTGATCAATGAGGTAACAAATCAGACTCGGGAAAAGATGCATGGCAAGAAACATTAGTACTCGGCACATATGTACTGATAGTTCAACAATCATAACTTCACGGTAGCGTCAACAATCAGAAGGGCAACTCCATTGTACTGGTTTTTATTGATACCCGTCTAAGTATCTATAGGTATATATACCTCTTCGTCGCCAAGTTGTGCGATGAAGTCCCAGTATTGCACAATCATGTCCCAGATAGATGTGTCCAGTTGTTAATGTCCAGAGCACTGGGCTCCAAGTAAAGGAACGCCCCATGATGCCTCGTGTGAGAAGAAGCTCTCTGCATGACTGCAGTCTGCTGTGCAGCAGATGGCTTTTCCAGAATACATGCCGCCTTGAAAGGTATCTGCTCGCAGCGTTTTTCAAACTTCACGTCATGGAATGTGACATCTCAAAAGCATGCCCAAGCATTGCCAAGGCATTGCCAGAAGTTGTCAAATCGCCGCCTCGAATTGGAAGAACGGTTTCATCGAATCATAAAAGGAATCGCAAATTAAAAACTCCCAGACTCCAGTGATGCAATTGGCAATGGGGACACGCCAGGACCACAACTGGGTGGTGCTGCCAGGACAATGCCGATGCATGTCTGGTGAATCGAAACGCAATGAGAAAAAGACTGCAAATACTCAAGTCGGTCACGATATCGAGACCTGACTTGGCAGAGACACTCATGCAGTATGAGGCCTGTAACGCCAGCGACGTTGAACAAAGCTGCGCCAATCTCGGCGAACACTTATCCATGTTCCGGCGGAGCGATGCTCTCGTGTTTGTCCTTTGACTCCTATTCGGGCAGAACAGCAGGTATGTCCTCAACATCATCAGCGTCGGTGTCACTGCTCACTTCAGCATCATCCTGTGCCTGGACAATCTTCTTGGTGACCTTGCTTCTGCGAGCCTGGTTAGGTTTCGCACGTGTTTTGCCAGCGGCGCGGCCCTTGGCTGGCTCCTTCGCATTAGCATTGAGCGAGGCAGGCTTTCCCTGTGAGGCTTTGCTGGGTTGTGCCTCTGGGGATTCCTCGATTGTGCGCCGTACTTTCTGCGAAGACCGGCGAGCCCGGGGTTTTGACTTCTTCTTAGTCTCTGACTGGCGATCTGAAACTCCTGCATGAGCCACATCGCCTTTCTGCGAGCCGTTCTCTGACTCTTGAATCTCAAAATCGTTGTCGTCTTGTGCGTCTAGATTCAAACGCTGAGGGCGACGACCAATGACAACGCCATCATCCTCCTCCTCGACATCATTATCCTCTCCATCATCCTCATCGTCACTCTTCATGGCGAAATGAGGAGTTTTGTACACCCTGTTACCGCGGATGATCTTGCCGACCTTGTGCTCCATGGCTTGGGTTTCGGCGCGCAAATCCAACTCTTCTTCGGGAAGGATGTGTACTTTCTTGGTCTGATTCCACCTGTCAATCTGGTATTTGGCGACTTCGGGGACTTGCGTGTTTATCGTCCAGCCAGGCATGGAGCGGCTCAGACGGTGCCAAGCGAGCATCAAGGCTGGTCGGTTCCACTGCTCCATGGCCCACCACTTGTTGCGCAGCTTGGCCCATCCGATGCGGGAGTCTGACAATGTGCCTAACTTCTTGATGGCCTTAGCAATCAAGAAGAGATCTCTATCTGTCATTTTCTTGAAGTCGTCTCGGGCTGTTTGGATAATGTCCTCCATTGAGTGGCCAGCCTTTCCATCGATGTTGCCTCCCTCCATTTTCAGACGGAGAGATTTCCACTTGACTTGACATTGCAAGCGGCTGCGGGTGTGTCCCATGTTTTCACTCACTTGAGCCCAGTCCACGAGCTCCTCGTCATCTTGAGGTTCCAAATCAGGCCGACCATCAGCCTTGAGCTCTCTAATCTTTTCAAAGGCTTCGTTGAGGATGGTTATAAGTTTGGCTTCCTCCTCGTGATCCCATACATCGGTCCTTCGTTTGTCGCCGCAAACGACATAATTTCGAATGCGGTCTCGGACGTCCGCAGGATGCCTGTTGATGAGTTGACCGAGCAGCTTGTGGTTTTTGCCGTGGATTTCATAAAGCTCGGCAAGCTCATCGTGCTGCTCCTTGGTCCAGGTGGCTCGCGCGACAAAGTTGTGGTGCGTCTTGCGAACCTGATTAATCACCTTCTGTCGCTTCCGGTTAGGGCACGAATGATGGACATAATTCCAGAAGTCAGTCGTCTTGGCCTCTTGAGGGTTCTTTTGCACCATATCATTGACTTCGGCATCCGTCAAATCATGCATGTCTCGCCATCTGTCGATGGCCTCCTTAAGATTACGAATGTCGTTACCAGTGAAAGGCCCAGTCTCTTCAGCATCGGGCTTAGGATTGGCAAGTCTTGTGACCTTCTTGGACAGCATACGTGTAAAAGTGGGAGCTGGCGTTACCGAGGGTCGCTGAGAGCTTGAGCCTGCACTGCTCGGTCCAGTTCTCAGCATGAGATCCGTGATCTTGGCTTGCTTCTCGCTGGTCTGCTGTTCATGAGAAGATCCAGTCGCATTGGAATCAGAAACCTGGTTCTTGGCACGCCCTTTACCCTTTCGTGAGGCGGCAACGACCGCAGGAGATGGCATTTCATTGAATGCTTGCACGTTGTCTTGTGCTTCGCGGTCCAAATATGATGCTTTGGCCTGTCTCTTCTTGGATGTGCTGCTCTTGGAACCATATTGCCGCGAAACCTTCGACGTTGACTTCGTATTGCTGACAGCCTCTTCTTGTGCTGGGCTTTCCGGTACTTGTCGGTCATCGGGCCCAGCTAGTTCATCTTCCTCCTCTCTCTCACTAATTTCGGCGCCTAGGTCGTCAGATCCCAGTTGCGATTCGTTCGCGTCCTCATCGTTTGCATCGACATCCATGCTGTCGGCAATAGCCGGAGTGTGCTTTGGAACTGGAGAGTCACGATGTTCACTAGATGATCGTGCAGAAGTTGCCTGTCTCTGTTGGCGAGCTGCACTTGGCGAATCATCAGGCGCGAAATCAATGGGTACCATGGGTGCGACCGGCGCCAATCCTGCTAGTTTGAGTCTTTTGTTACTCACAGCAGCCATCTTGCTCGGAGTCGACTTCTGGGTAGCATAGGACTGCAAATAATACTCTCTAGCAAGGTCGCCGAGTCGACTGCCAGACCCTGGCACCTCTGGAATGGCCGAAGATCGCTCGTCTAATGCTGGAGACACAGAAGTGGTACCAGTCATAGCGACATCAGCGCTCTCTCCATCGGGTTCCCTTGAAGCACTATCGCTCCCTTCCTCTCTTTGTCTCTTCCGTGATTTTTTGTCCGAATCCTTGGGCTTGCGCTTACGGCCAGATGCCTGTGTACTCGAGTGCCCAGTGGGGGCAGAGCCAATCTGAACGTGTGAAGTTGCGCTCAAAGTAGGAATGCTGCGCTGTCCCTCATCATCAGGCGTAGGTAATTGGTTGGGATCCTCCATTCGGCTATCATCCACGGCCTCGTTCTTGTACTCAGTCTGTGTTTCGAGATTGGTATGTGCAGATCCTTTGGAACGCTGACTGCTGAGATGGCCAGGCTCGTTTATAACTTGGTCCCCGACATTGCTGCCTTCGATGGGCTCATCTTGGACTTGACCAAGAGATTCGGGATCGCCATGGGCGCCAAAGTTGGGGTTGGCTGCAAGAAGAGAAAGTCGCAGTCTTTCGGCTTGCTTGGCAGCCTTTCTCGCCTTCTTCCGCTCTTTGCGCTCTCGTCTCGCCTGTTCGTGCTCGTTGATGTCGCCCAAAGATGAGGCCTGGCCATCACCAGGACTGGACTTTATTCCACCCAAGTCCATTGATGAGCTGGGCTCGTTGGTAGAAGCATGCTTCTTGCCCATGTCGCTGTCGGCAGCGTCGTCCTCTGCTTGATCGCCCTCTTCAGCCAAAGACGCTCTCTTCTTAGATTTGCTCCTCTTTCGCTTTGTAGTCTTTGGTGACGCAGCCTGGAATTCCTGGTCGGGCGAATTGATATATGGGTCGGCTTTGACGCCAGCAGACTCGGGCGACTGGGAACTTCTCTCGAACTTTGGGATGGATGTTCGACTGCGCTTCCTGGACGATCGCGACTTGCGACTCGGAGACAATGGGACCTGACTCGAGAAGGCGAAGTCCTGGGATAACCCGTTGACACTGCTTGATTCGTAGTCGCGCTCTGTGTCCTGGCGCAGGTGATCGTCGACGGGGGATTGAGACGCCGAATGCTCGTCGTGAAGAACGTCAAGATCTGCGCGCTCTAATTGACTGGCTTGCTGGCCCATGGTGGTTCATGGTCCGGCTTGTCAGTCTATGTGTTGCCCAAGATGGTCAGTAAGTTGTGAACTTTTGGCGCGGGCGACGAGAAAGAAGGAACTAAAAAAAAAGTTTCAAAAGCTTTAGACTGAAGGAGCGACGCACTTCGTCGGCGGGGCAGGCGCGAACTTGGTATGGAGCCTGGCGCGCGCTGGAAGGTGGAATTTTTTCGGTCGCGACTGCCGACTATGTGAGGTAGTCGTTTGTTGTTCACAGGAAACTTTTCGCTGCGACAGGCCAGAAAAAGAGCTTGTTTTCCCCCCCAACTCGCTCTTGTCTCCCTGATTCGACGCCCAGTGAATCGAGAGTACCCGCTCGAGGGTAGCTTGACACGAGAGCGTCCTGCGATCGATGGAGGAGAAAAAGAAAAAAAAAATCAAAGGTCTGGCTTGGGTACAACCCAGCAGCTTAGGTATGTAGCTTGTGGTTGCTAGGCCAGACTAGACCAGGTACCAGGCGTGATGAGAACAAGGGAACTTGGTGTAGGTACCTCGTACTGACTGTGGGTGGGTGTCTTGAGTGCTGGTGGTCTGTGATGTGAGGTTCAATATTGGCTGGTGGTTGGTTGCGGTTAAGTGCCTTGTTCTTTGAGGGTGCGTGCAGTGATATGTGCACTGTAGCACAGGCAGGTTCGCTGAATAGGGTTGTTACCGGTAGTTGTAGTGGTAGTCGATTGATTTTGGCAGCGACCTGTAGTGCTAACACAGGCAGGTTCGCTGAATAGGGTTGTTACCGGTAGTTGTAGTGGTGGTCGATTAATTTTGGCAGCGACCTGTTGTGCTAACTAAGTGTACTGTAGCACAGGCAGGTCCGTCAAATAGGGCAGTTACCGGTAGCTGTAGTGGTGGTCGATTGATTTTGGCAGCGACCTCTTGTGCTAACCTAGCTGAGTGTCGTCTTTCGTCAAATAGGGCAGTTACCGGTAGTTGGAGTGGTGGTCGATTGACTTTGGCAGCGACCTATTGTGCTAACCTAGCTGAGTGTCCTCTTTCGTCAAATAGGGCAGCTACCGGTAGCTATAATGGGGATCGATTGAATTTGGCAGCGGCCTAGTATGCTAGCGTGGCTGCTGTTTAGAGCTCTTTGCCCCAGGTTTGCTAGGCACCTCCCTCCCCACTGTTCATCAGCTTAGCAGCCTCTAAACGTCCATGCCACTTCTGTTGGCTGCGTGTAAATCAACGGCCAGGCAGCGCAGAATGCTTGAACGGCAATTAGATGTGATCTTTGCAGCCTTCGACAAATTTACATAGGTCAGATATCTTAGAGAGGTCTCAACGCTGGAAATCACTTCTCAAGTCAACAGTAACTGCAGACAAAGTAATGTCAATGTTTGAGTTGAGGATTGCGATGAATTTTCGAATGAAAATACAGACTTGTATTATTCACATTGAGGCATATAGGCCAAGAGAATTATCTAGTATTTAGACCTATCCGTGGGGCAGTTAAAGGCATTCACTTCCACGAAGTTATGTCGTCAAATGTGCCCTCAATTTCTTCATCCGGAGGTGTCCCCGTCTGGATCCCGTCTTGAGGTGGGATGGAAAAGTGTCTTTGACTGTCAACGGTGTCCGGTCAGGGGTTGGACGAAAAGGGGAAAAAGCAAACTTTGAGTTTGGGTAAAACCAGCTCATGAAGAATCGACATTTCTTATTCTCTCATCCCTATCTGTAAGTGGTGGGGATTCATCACCTCCTGTAGGATGCGCACCAGTAAGGTTGCGTGCAGGAAGAAGAGCATTCACCCCTCGCGAATCGTGAAACTTTGTCAATCGACTGGTTGTCTGTCAAGCTGTCTGGATTATTCCAGATATCTAGGAGACTCAATTTGATGATCTATAGTGTGGTGGGGATACACTGCCGAATATAGGCACCGACATGAACTTTGCTATCACATCACTGCGAGAGGCCCTCTCGTTGACTCGAGAGACCCGCGAGTTCGCTCACGAAATAAGAGGGTAGTGTTTGTGCATGCAGTACATGACAGGGCTGAGAAAAAGAAGCAAGCATTGAAGGGAGTGATGAAGTGGCGCCGGACATTGCAAATACAATCAACGGTGCAATGGGTACGTGCTCATACGCACATCTCAGCAAAGACACCCTGAAGTGTTTGCAAATATTTACCCAGCTGGAATGTGCGCCAAATATCAGGTATGTCGACTTTGCGCTCAACGTTTATATCATATCTTCTGAGTAGATGCCTTTTTCAAGCACCTGCTACCGCCACAGTCAATCGCAGGCCTTCTGGTATAAGTGGCTTTCCCTGGTCTTCGGCTGGATCAGTCTCTCTCCTCTTCTTCATCTCGGCCATGAAAAATTCATATCGCTCAAGCCATCTGCCATCAACTCCCTTCATGGACTCATGACCCAACCTCTGCGCTTCCGCGTTGACCCATTCTAGGATGCCATTCATGTAAGGCACTTCTTTCCTCATGAGACTGTGAAAGGTCTTGTTTCCTTCCACCAGCCCAGCCTTGCGTTCGTTGTACTCTTGTCTCAGTATTTCCTGGCTGGGCAGAGCTGCTTTTCCGGCGAGGAAGCGAGACACAACCTCGGCCTGGAAGTCAAACAAGGAAAAGGTCGAGGTGTAGTACGGAACACCGACAAAGATGAGTGTGGGATCTGGTATGTAGAAGATATCCTTGTGGAGATTGTGGGTAGTCAAACCATCTTTGCTGACCACGATATTGTTGTCAGCCTCTTCCGTGGGCACCGAGGGATCTTGCAGCGGCCCCAAGAATGGATAAGACGTGATGTATCCCGTCCCAAGTACAATGGCATCCACGCCGGCCAAAATAGTGCCATCTTGGAGCACCACGTCACCTGCGGCGGAATCTTCGTAGGGAACAAACTTCTCGATCCCTCCAACTCTCTCTGCCCCTGGAGGTAGCAAGCTCGCTGGAATATCGAATTGTCCATCCCTGGAACTCTGATACACTTTTTTGGCGACGGCGTTGCTCTCCCGGACGATATCGAGCGACGAGACACCGGCCCCGATGACAAAGACGGTCTTGTCCTTGAACGGCTCTGGGGACCGGTACCGCTTGCTGTGCGAGATACTCTCTGGGTGGCGTTCTTTCCACTCCTTGAGCCCAGGGAGATCCGGGATCTTAGGCTCATGGTAGTGACCACTCGCCACAATGACAGCGTCAAACTCCCATCGTCGTCCCAGAAACTCGTAGTCGGAGCCCGTTTTGCGTAGTGTCCGGGTCCTTACCACCCACTTGCCGCTCTTGATATCCTTCGTTATACTGTCGACGCTCGTGTCGAACAACACGTGCTCGTTAGCGCCACTGTATATAGAAAGATCTCTGATGTATTGGTCGATACGATCCTGGCTGACGAAATCCGGTGTGCCTTCTGGCCAGTTCAGCAGTGTACTTCTCATCAAGGTGGTCGGCACATTGTTTCGAAGCCCCTTGTAACACGGCCCGGGAGGAGCATGTTCGACAGAAACGTCTTCAAAAGATTTGGATTTTACAGTCGATTTCTTAGCCTGAGATGTGATGAGATGACCTTGAGTTGGCTGTGGAGCTCGAATATTGGGATAGTCTGGCTCGTTGGCGACCCTGTCATCATAATGCCAGACGCCCCCGACTTGACTCGATCTCTCAAAGACGGTAGGTTTGATACCTTGGCGAAGCAAGTGAGCAGCTGACGTAATGCCGCTGATACCAGCGCCAATAACGGCAACATCACTAATGCTCTGCAGCGATTGATCAATACGGTCAAGTGAACCCATTGCTGCGACTATGTCAAAGATTTTTTCGTTCACACTTGAAGAAGCAGAAACAAGGTTTTAAATCACTCGGATTGAAATATTAAGAGCGGATGCGTCGGCCAGGAATCAGCAGACGTTAACTCCGACTCAGAAGCCAACTCATGTAAGGGCGCAGTGATTGCTAAGTGCAGATGACCTCAAATTGCACTACAATTACGTGCTCCGCGCATATGGCTTGGATGGCCCCAGCTGTCTCCATTAATGTACCTGGACCATGAGTTGTGGCACAGCAACCCCTCTATCTCCATAGGTTTAGAGATAGAATATAGGCATATGTAGATAATGAATCGCATGATGGGATGACCATGTTGGTTGTTGGCGGGTAAGTATGTTGGTGGCAGCCTACCATATTCCTCAGCAAGGGTGGGTCAAGTTATGAAAAGCGGTTCAGCTGTTTGGAACTCTTTGCTGTGTCGTAATTTCAAGAGTGTATTTGTATTCTTGGCAGTGTACTATTTAGCATGCTATGAAGCTCTGGATTAAAGTAAGAATGGCATCAACGGGGCCATATTCAACCCTCGGTCTCTTGAGCCCGCAATTTTTTCGCCCTCTCCTTCCTATGTAGCACCCTGATCGTTAGGGCAGTGGCAATCATTCCCGCAGCAACAAATACCATTGTGATGAATCCTTTCTGGTAACGAGGAGACTCAACCTGCTGCCAAATCAGTAGTGGCAGCCATGCTTGAACAACATAGGCCATCTCGTTCATGGTTCCCACGACGAGTGCTCTCTCCTCATTGTCATCACTACAAATCTCGTGCGCCCATGCCATGTTGATTCCAGAGATGCCACCACCAATTGAGCCAAGTATGAGACAGGTCCATTTCCACCCGTTCGGTATGTTCCAAGCAGCCATGCTTGAATTGGTGATGATGTTGACGACGCCGGAAAACACGATACACGGCCAACGTTCGCCGCGAAATACTGTATCAGAAGTCCATGCATAAATCAGTGTGAAGATGATCTGAACCGCGGGTGCCAAGGTAGGGTACGAGTTGACGGCTGAAACTGGATAGCCCTCGCTCTTGAGCCACAAAGCAAAGACTGGTTGGCTTCCATAGTTTGAGCCGTTGTTGAAAAGCACGTAGAGTAAGGTAAGCAGATAAATATGCCAGCTGCTAAAAATCTTCTTGAACTTGGCTTTGCTGTACCTTCCACGGTTCGCACGGCCTTCCAATTCCATGCGTCTCTTGGCCAATTCGATCTCTTCTGGTTTCAACCACCACGCCCGTGTGATTTCAGGGACGTCGGGAAAGAAGAAGAACCCGGCAATGGCGATTGGCAGGCTGATTATGGTGTTCACAATGAACAGCCACTGCCAGCCTCTATACCCGTGAACGTCGTTCAGTCTGTACGTCGCCGTCATCAAGTAACCCGAGAACATGGTGCCAATCGAGCTGGACATGTGGAAGATGCAGGAGCGTTTTGCGAGCTCGTCTTTGCGATACCACGAGCCAATGATGTATTGCATGCCAGGGTAGAAGGCGGACTCAGCCAACCCAATGAAGAACCGTAAAACATATATCTGAGTGGCTGTGGTGCATTTTGACAGCGAAATGGTCAAGACTGCCCAAGTGACCTCGCAAGCAGGTATCCAAATAGACGGCCGGATCTTGGTGAGTAACATGTTACTGTTAAGTATCAGCAAATGGACACGAATTCCTTTCGATGCTGTGAGAACCAACCTGGGAATCTCTCCAATGACATATCCTACTGTCCAACAAGTGATCATATAGTTGAGTTGGTTGCCATAGAGACCCAGATCCTCTTTCATCCCCGAGACAAAAGCAGAATTCACGTTCACTTGGTCGAGATACTTGATGAAGTAACCTAGATCGTCATCGTCAGTCTTAGAAGGCCAATGAAATTTCTTCTGCCATCACACATACCGAGAGATGCAAATGTCAATATAACAGCATCGAGCTTGAACAAGAATCTTCGCTCCTCAGGCGACTTGTCAAAGGTATCCCAAACATAGGAGCGCCATGTCTTCTTTGGTGTCTGGAGCACTGGCACTGCCTCCTGAGTTCTGGAGCCAACATCATCGTCGCTTGTCGCCGAGGCCGTACCCTCGGCAGTCGGCTTCTCGTCCATGACGACAACACCGGATCCGAGCTTCGAAGCCATCACGTCGTAACTGTGAGTATTGAGGCACTGCTTCTTTTTTTGCTGACCAACCTCAATGTCGTGATAGAATTTCGTATGAAGCCCCTGGATTCACGCCATCACAATCAAAGACAAAGCCGTGCACTCAATAGCTTTTGTACCTCCTTGTTGTGGAGACATCTAGATGTCTGTTCCCAACTCCTTATCTTCTATAATGAGATATGCATGCGCAGCAGGATGGCAACAGGCCTGGATATCATGTTCCCAAGGCACTCATGGGTACTTCGTATGCAATATCTAGTCGATTTCACCCGCGGCCATGGCGCTATCACACGCCACCCAACCGGCATCGCTTCCGCATTTGCTGTTGTGCGGCGGCGCGACCCAGAACGAGCAATGAAGCATCGCGCAATTGTCAGATGTGGGACACTCTGGTGGACAACTTCCCGGCCGAGATCCCTACGTTCATGCTTGAACGCGGGGTAGTGTCAATATCTGCGGAGGTTGAGGCTCGTAATGTGACTATCTGCCATGGATCACATCACCTGCAAGCTATATCGCGTCATGGCCCCTCTTCCTGGGTGACCACTCATATATGATCAAGTCCCAAAACGTTCGACTATGTCGTCGCATCATTGCTCTAGCTTATGGCGAATCCTTTGAATACTCCAATCCAAAGCCTCAATCAAACATTTATGGCTGGTAGCAGTGCTTACATCCCGCATTATCGTGTATGCCGGGAATCTCTCCCCCCATCGAACATGTCCACTCTCGTTTACGACAGCTTGCCGGACATTGACTTCTAATCGCCTCCTCAATTTGATTGGAAATAGCCTCGGACATAGGAGAATAGTACCTAATGTGCAATATCGCCCTATCGAGCATGACAAATGGGCAGAGTAATTCCCCCACTCGATGAAACCATCATATGACGAGATGTCGCGGGAGCAGTTGAGTATAAGAGAAGTGCAGCGATGGATCCGATCCTGCTTTTGTGTAAATTGGTATCATCGGAGTACTACCATTTGAAGAATAATAAAACAATTCAATTCCATAAGCAAATAACACACAGTCATGGCTCCAGCACCAATTGACGAACGCATAGTCGACGTAGCGCCGGCCAGGAAGGACACCCTCGGCTTGCCGGAGCCGACCTTGGCACGTCTGCAGAAAGCCGGCATTGATCTGTCGCAAGGCTATCCATACCGGCCATCCCGACCGCTGTTCCTAGATGATGTCTACAAGATTCGCAGCGAGGAATGGAAGCACGATGAAGCAGGCGCTCGGGCTGATAAGTCCAAGAGCGCTCTGCTCTCTGCTGCCACCAAAGTCACGGACCTGACGACTCATATTGGCACAGAGATTGAGGGTCTCCAGCTCAAAGATTTGACAGACCAGCAGAAGGATGAACTAGCCCTGCTCATCGCGGAAAGGAGTGTTGTTTTCTTCCGTAACCAGGACCTTAGCCCTCAGCAACAATTGGCATTGGGCAAGTACTATGGCGAGGTTGAAGTACATGTATGTTGTCCCAGAGCCTAAGATACTGATTCGTCGAGTTTCATAGATGGCTGACTTGATTATGGTAAACAGCCACAAGTTCCTCAAGTGCCCGGTAACCTCGGAGTGACGGTGATATGGCCCGCGCTTCAAGCCACGGAGCGTACCGCCAACTTCCGCAACCCCGGCGGCGCCTCGCGTTGGCACACTGACTTGGTGCATGAACTGCAACCGGCCGGAATTACGCATCTCCACAACGACACAGTCCCACCGACCGGTGGTGACACCCTCTGGGCTTCTGGCTACAGCGCATATGAGAAGCTTTCCCCTGACTTCCGCAAGATTATCGATGGCAAATATGCTGTCTACCGATCCGCACACCCGTACCTTGACCGCGAAAACCCCGAGGCTGGCCCCAAGTATAGTATGTCCTTCCTCCCGAGACATTTACATCCACACTCAAAAGTCTCAACTATTCCGAGTGGCCTGGACTGTTGCTCACAATCCTTTTAGTCGAGCGCGTTCACCCACTCGTGCGTGTCCACCCCGCCACTGGCTGGAAGGCGCTTTGGGTTAACCGTGCCATGACTGACCGCATTGTTGGTCTCGACAAAGCCGAAAGTGATGTGATCCTCAACTATCTGTATGATGTATACGAAAAGAACGTGGACATACAGGTACGGTTCAAGTGGACGCCCGGAACGTCTGCGCTTTGGGACAATCGGTGAGTGATGCAACCTGCTGATACAATAATTCCTTTGAAACATTCTAATCGCAATATTTACAGCATCACAATCCACAATGCCAGCTGGGACTATGGTGGCCACTACCCCCGCCATGGAACGAGGGTCACTACACTCGGAGAGAAGCCGTTTTTCAAACCTGATGCGCCCACTAGACGTCAAGCTTTGGGGCTGCTGGATGAAAATGAGCTTCCATCTGATGGGCCTGCGAACTAGCTCTGGAGTATCATGAACCGTAAATGATGATGATGCTGATGGTATTCTTGTATCCAGCGCTTATCAATGATATTCCAACATGTATTCGCAAATCGCTGATTGGATGTTGATGTGATCCTACCATGCTTTTTTCAATACGTTGCTTTCCCATCTGGAGAAACGAATAGGTCAATGGCAACGTTGCACGCTTGGTTAGTCTGAGATTGCATAGTACGAGGCGACAGTCTCGATATACCTCCCTATGCTTGTAAGATTTCAAGCAGCCCTATCATCACCTTAGAAATTTTATCATATCTCCCACCAAGACATGAAGAGATATGACTTTCACCGTGCTCCAGCCACAATGCCTATCCGGGAACGGAGCCTCGGCCCGGTCCGCCATATAGAAGTTGAAGGAGATCAGCATTCTCTTGCCTACAAAAGGACAGCGATCAAAATTACTATCTCGTTGAATTATCTTTGAATATATTGCCAATCACACATCGAGATAAAACTCGCGCCTGAATCCAGTGCACATTCGGCTCCTGGATTTGATGCTGAGGCTGTCTGAGAAAGCCTGGACGCGCGTTCGACGATGGAAAGCAAACATGACAACGTTGCACCAGATGCACCATACGTTTAGAAAGCCAAAGGACAGTTTTGCTTCATTCACAGTCTCTATAGGGCATACGTATATCTCTTAGATAGCGGTGAACGTATTATTCACGTCGCATCAGTTCGCACCAGCGCGGGTAAGTTCAACGGAACCACTAACGCACTGTGCGGACATGAGAAAAATGCAATAAGTAGAATCGCGTCAAATCACGGGTCAGTCATACCAAACAAGCCAGCAATTCATTGAGCGCGTTACATATGTAGTTTTACACAGATACTTGCATCAGTCTGCGTGGCGCGCCTATTGTGGCAAATGCTGCCTAGCCGCCGGCTGGTTCTGTACGCGTTGCGACCTGCTTCCGTGGCGGTTGGCCGAATGTAACCGTGTCAGTTAATACTAACAGGTAAAAATCCTGTAATGGTAAGTATTAAAATTAAAAATTGACTACGATTCGTGCAACTTTATACAATGCAACATGAAGGGTCCACAATGCCGGATGTATTTCCATGGCATTTTTGCACAATACCATGTTCTCGGTTTAGGGGACAGGCGCCAAGCAGTGCCCCGTCAGGCAGGCGAACGGTTTGTACTCTGTATAAGGAGACATCAAGACTCTGGCTTTCTGCCAAGACCTTTTCAGGGTCATGTCTAGATCAGTACAATCATGCTTGGCAAGAGATTTCTGAAGAGCCAAAGTTACATTCGGTGACAAGTGTACCGTGTCGTTGAAACATTTTCGCCAAAAACTGCCAAAGATGCAAACACTGCTTGCGCGGCGGGAACCCCACACGGATACGATGGAAAAAATAGGTCTATTGCTTGTACTTCCCATCCACTAAAGAGCTCAGACTTGTATACTGGGTCTATAGGGCAAGTGATAGGTGAAGCAGGAAAACAAGATTCGACAACAAAACGTTCACATGATGATCAGAATGCGCCCGATAATGTGGAATACTCCTGATTTAGAGAACTGGCGGTGATAAACAATCGCAGCTTCATACCATGATTGGCAGGGCTTCGCAGCAAGTATGCACCGATGTATGTACGCATTCATGGGGGAAGTCCTGCATGAGTGTGGCTCGTGGACCAGCAGTGGCGTCTGCAGTCATCACTCGTAAATTAGTCTTTGCATACCCTCTCAATGAGTTGTGCCCTATGAAAATGCATGTATTACCACCCGTGTCGTTCTTTTATTCAATAGAAGGTGTAATCCTTGCAACGACGGCCACCCATAACTTATCCACCCTGCACAGACACCCAATCAACAACGCATTATTTCAAAGTTCCAATCCATTGAATACAGTTAACGGTCCGCTTTTAGAGCCCACTTCTCAATTTTGAATGCCGGCACGCTTTGTATGAGCCGGGATGCACTGGCCGGATGGACCATTAAACGGCATAAATCCGGATCCGACGTGCTCCACGCGAGTTGATGGATGGCAACAAAAAGTACGAAATATCGAATCGAGACTTGAGAGAGGTCAACAGAAGAAACATGCTCAACCCGGACAAACCGGAGCATCGCCTCGGAATTTCCCACAGATAAGCTCAACCTCACAGGGGATGCTAACCATTCACGATTTCTCCGAAGAGCCCCGGGCCGGGGGTAGAAAATGCAAGGTACTGGGATCTGAACGCACCGCTTTGGCTTCAACAGTACCTCTGTGAGCATATTTCTTGGAGATTCTTAGCACTACTGCATGGGCAACCTACGACCTACAGATGTGCCGGCAAGCAGGAGCAGCACCTGAAGCGCGCACACTGCAGGCGCACTACAGCGCGACAGGAAACGGCAGACAGCGAAAAACTGACGATCCTCTGCTTTGACCTTTTCGACTCCAGGCTGTCGGCTCCACGCTGAGATTCCATCGCGGCTACCCACATCGCTGTTCCGCAGAACGTAACTGGTCAGATGCCATTGGTGGATTGTATGATCGCCATGCGCGGAAACAATCGCGGGCCCACGGCAAACAAGCTGGCTCGGCTGCTTCCAATCAGGACTCAAGCGAAATTACTTCGCTGACAATTTCGGTCGTCGGATCGCCAGGGTCCCCCCTAAACCCCAGAGCCAGACGAACCAGATCAGCGGCGGCTCGTGCGACTTACAAGATAAAAAAGATATTGTATAAAATTAGACCGGCGGTATGGGAACAAGAACATAGAATTATACTAGCTCGCGGAGCCGCTCCCCTGGCAGCTACATATGCACTGAAACGTGAGACCCTGCGAAGGTCATTGGGCACGGGTCCGGTTTGCAGATCTACTATTGAATTCGCTCATGTAGCTTAACCCTCCTCAAATGTCACGGTAACATCACGATCAAGGAAACACCGCTGACTTTAACTGCAGACTTTGACTTTTAATGTGCTGAAGGCCACGCGTTCCTGCATGGACATGGCCAAGAAGCTGGTCGATATCTGACAGTAGCTCAACTGTGCGTTTAACAATGCTTCTTACTGGAGCATCGTACTACCATAGCCGCGCGTTCCACGATGAGGACTTGTAGATGTATAGTCAATATAAATACTGCTGGATTTATGGTGAGAATCAGTTAATGAGACGAATCCAAGATCATCAGCAACTACTCTCGTTACTCGTCTTGGGACTTTGCCTAGACAATGCACACATTCGCTTCTACACTCGCGCTGACCCAGCTCTTTGCGGGCTTGGGCTCGGCTATCCTTGATGGCATTGACGCTCGCGATGTCTACGAGGAGATGGAACATCTTCTTGTCGATAATAGCGGAACCAACTTTGATGGCTTCATCAACGCAGTCAGCCCTTGCAGTAACTACTTCCAGGATAACACTGGAAAGGAGGGAGAGCAGTCCTCGGCTCAATGGGTCAGACTAGTTTTCCACGACTTCGTAACTGCTGATGTTTCTGCTGGTACTGGGTATGTTCCTATCTACGCCCAGAAGTTCTTCTCTTGAACAGGCAAGCTAATGTCATGCAGTGGACTTGATGGCTCTATTGCCTATGAAGCCGATCGTCCTGAGAACCCTGGTCTCTTCGTCAATGATACCCTCAAATTTGTAAGTCTCCAAGTATAAATTTCTGCGTGAACTATACTAACATGTTGCAGATGTTGCCAGTAAGCTTTTACGTTAGACCAATAACAAATTTCGTTCTCTAATATGACTACCAGACAATCACGGCCTATGTCAGCATGGCAGACAACATTGCCCTTGTTAGTGTTCACCCCATTTAATTGAACTTGACAGCAAGCTAAACAAATACAGGGTATCGTGGCTGCTGTCGCTACCTGCAGTGGAAACTCTACAGGTATCCCTCTCAAGGCCGGCAGAACGGATGCCCTCGCAGCGGGGCCATCTGGCGTCCCTGAGCCAACTACGAGTCTAGAGGATACTCTCGCTCAGTTTGAAGCTGCAGGCTTCAGCCAAGAAGACGCTATCGCATCAACGTTAGTATATCTGCAACTCACGCTAATCTGCTGTCCAACTGACTTGGTGTTCCAGTGCATGTGGCCACTCCCTCGGGCGTATTCATTATTCCAACTTCCCTGATATCGTCGACGCGAGTGCCGTGACATCTAACAAGTAAGCTCTACAAGACTTGAGATCAAAACTTTATGAGTGATATACTAACAACCCAAAGCACTCACGGTGGTGTTGGTTTCGATAGCACTCCTGCTTCATTTGACGCTACCGTCGTTAACGAATAGTGAGTCAGAGTATCATCCTTCGACGAGACAATACATCTAACAGCTCCAACAGCCTTGAGGGCACTGGTACACTAGGAGGATTGCTTGTCACCGCACCCAGCGTCGATGATCGGTCCGATCTGCGTTTGTATGCCTCGGACAACAACGCCACCATGCAGAGCCTCTCGGAAGAGTTGGCATTCAGATCTACTTGCTTCGACGTGTTTGAGCGCATGATCAATACTGTCCCTAGTGGATCAACCTTAACGGACCCCATTACCCCTATGGCTTGGAAGGCGATTGAGCTCGCCACCGATATTGACTCGACGGGCTCAGTCTCCATCTCTGGTCGCATCAGGAACCTCTACAGCTCCGGCTCGGCACCGACTGATGTTACTTACACCATCTCAGGATCAAGTGGTGACTTTACCGCCACGAGCGACACGGCCTCGGGTACCGGTGGATCCCTGTTTGGCTCGACGAGTTACTACGCCTTCAACAGCACCATTGACAGCCCCGGCACGACGGCGCTGAGCTTTGGCGACGTCTCGTACGACATCAATGACGAGATCTTTGTCCTGCCCGCCAAGAGCACGACGAGCAACCGCAGCGGTACCGTCAAGGCCGCCGTCCTGACCTCTTCCGTGACCAGCGACGCCATGGAGCTGGTCCTCTACATTCCCGGAGCCATCAGCGGCACCGCTGCCAGGGTCATCGCCACATCGACGGTTACCATGACCGAGTACGGCACCGCTGGTAACTACACGCTCTACTCGGCCAGCATCAGCGGAAACGTTGGTTCCGGCTCTGGCACCATTGTCAAGGCTGTCATGGGCGATCTTGCTAGCAAGACTGTCAAGGTTGAGATTTTTGGTTGATAGACTATCACATTATGAGATACGATAATATTAATACCATACTGTTTTGCGCAAATATGATTTCCTGACATTGACCCACGAGGACTCAGTGTAGTTGAGCTAGAGAGACGTAGCAGTATTTCGGGACCACGGTAATAGCCTCGGTAGGTGCCTCTAAACTAAACGGTGCGTCTAGTTCCTTGAACTCAAAGTTCCACACCAAGAGGGCCAGCACGATCCTCATCTCTAGATAAGCCAGTCTTTTGCCGAAGCAGCCTCGAGGACCCAGACCAAACGACAAAATCGGCCCTGCCTGGGGGTCAAACTGCTCTTTACCCTCATCGTCCGTCTTGAGCCACCGTTCTGGCATGAAGAGATGGCTGTTCTCCGGGTCCCATTTGCCGCCAGTATGTTTCTCGCGGCTTGTTTGAGAACGGCTTGCGCTGTCAATGGCCATTGCTGGCAGATTAAAGCTTGGGCCGAAGCCCGGGAAGTAGACTGTCGTGCCTTTGGGGACCTTACGACCGAGGAGCTCGGTATCCCGCGTTGATTCACGTACGACGAGCGGGAGCGGGGGAACGTAGCGTAGAGACTCCTCCAGGACAGCTTCCAAGTATGGAACTGTCGTTTTCGTGATTTCTTTGACGGTAGGATGACGTGAGTCTCTACTGGCTTCGACATATGTCGCCCGCAAAGCTGCGCGCAGTTTGTGCTGAACGTCTTGATGGTTGGTTATAAGTTTGACCGTCCCTGACGCATTGTCAATCATCATCTCAAGGGCATTGAGGCTTTATTTCTTACATTGAAGTGATGCCCAGCTCGTTTCGTGTCCACCTATGATGTATCCGAAAACCTGATCGAAAGGTGTTAGTACCACAAGACAATCGCCTGAAAAGGAAGAGAGAAAACACGAACCTCATCTTTGATACGCGAAGAGGTGAAATCTGGTTTCCTGCCAGCCTTCCCTGCAGCGTTCATTTCTCTCTGAAGAAGATGATCGAGGGCTGAACGTGGTGTATGATCGCCCTTCTCGAACCTAGCTAGAGTTCGCGCGATCTCTCTAGCAACGACTGCGTCCTTGCGGGCGATATTCCGGCGCAGCTCAGGTTGAGTAAGCATGCGAATCTTGTGGTCCAGTCGAGGCATGATGGACATGAACTGCGTGCCCAAATGGTCCATGACAGCATAAAAGGCGGCTATGTCTGGAATTGCTGGAGGGGTGAGAAACTCCACACTGTTTTCTATTCCCGGAACAGCCGCCGCATCTCCAAGACTCTGGATGTGGGAGAGTAAGTGTTTTGTGGTGTTCATGCTGTCATCGAATGAAAAGGCTGCAGCGTTGATGATATCCATTGCGGCGCGACCAATGTCTTCTTTGGCCTCAAATGGTTTTCCATTCGCCATCTTAGCCTTTAGAGACCACAAGTCAATAAGAGACATCGTTTTGGCGTATATCTCGGGCGCCGAAACCTATCTTGGAATGTCAGTATAGTCATAACGCAAGGATAAGCAGCTTCTCTTGTGTCAACATGCCTCGTTGAGAAACTTTGGTGCCATCAAATCCCGAACAAGCTCCTTGTTGATCTTGTAGCGTGGATCGGAAGAAGTCATTGCGATGTGATGATTAGGAATGACACCGCCGAAGTCATCGGCAGCCTGATGGCCTCGATCAAACTCCTTGCCGCGACGCAGAAGCACGTCTTGTGCTTCCTGGTAGTCGGTCAAGACGAGGGTTGCTTTACTGAGCGGCATGAGCCAGAACTGTGCCAACGGGGACGCATGTTTGAGAGCCTGCTCGACAAACCAAAAGCGCGCAGTACCGTGAGATTTGCGGTAGGCAAGGAGATCTGGGATGTCACCCGTCAAGCTTTTGGCGGCACGAGCATCGTAGGGTATACCTGGGATAGGCTTTGGCAGTGCCCACCGATACAGCAGGTACAACACGGCGATACTCGTGCCAACAACAATAGTAGGATACATGGTTGTAGTTAATTGAAATATTGCAAATGAAAGCTGGACAAGAAACCGACCGTCGGATCGGACATATTTCGCTACTTATCATAACACCAGCTTGCCTAATCACTCGAAATCGAAGCAAGGGAGGCTTGGTCGCACTCGATGTTGGTACTAGATGCTCGCCTAGCTCCCCACTGCTACGTGTTGGTGCAGTGCTGTTGCGAATACCCAGCAGACCCCAAAGTCCCAGGCTAATAAACCTTGGGATAAGGTAGGGTTTGTATCATACGTAATGCCTTGAACAAAATGATAGTCGTTAAGTGGCCGCGCGAATCTCTGTAAGATCAGATGTTATCTAGGAGGTGGATATTGTGCAAAGGGAATAGTACCAAGTGCTCACCTCCACACTACCATCTGGAGAGTTCTCTGCGAACCACGACTAAACAATTAAGTCTTCTCGTTGCGAAAGCATAGCTTTGCCCAATTGATTAGGCTTCACATTTCGAGTTGGATTGTTATTGCTACCTGCAGGGTATTTTGCTGCGCAAAAACGGCAGTACTGTTGAATGTTTGCTTTTCAAAGTGGCACAGATCCGGGTAACTGCACCACCAACACGGCCATGCTTGGCCAAAAGGGACCTGGATGTGCTTGAAAGTCGCTTCTCACTTTTGCAAGGAAGACTTACAAAGTGAACAGCTAAAATCTGACCAGTACAACTGGCTGTTGGTGATGTCTCGCCATAGGACTCGTTGGTTCCTTGGCTAGGGCACTGGTGCCAGGACCGACAAGCTGACGGCAGCCTCCAAATCAGAAAGCTTGGCCAAAAGCTCTGGCAGCACGGGATGCAAGACCGCTTTATGCAGAGCCCAAGCGGTCGGTCGACTATGCAGGCTGCCATCTACTGTCCAGGCAGGTCTTACAGCTAGATCCAGTGGTGTGGCTGATGCATTTATCTCCAGAAATATGTCAAACTGACCTCACGAATTCCTAGCAACCACCACCACCACCACAGCTGTCGGGTCTTGCAACGTCCTCGCACAGGTTCAGGGCAATTCGCCATTGATTGACGTGAAAGTGCAGCGACCCTACTACAGGTCATCACATTCACTCAAGCACACGACATCAAACACCCTGGTGATTTCTTGATGGCTTCAATCAATCAGGTTAGAGCATTGGATGTATAGCATAACTCGCAAGTCAAATTGGCGCATTTATGGAACACGACCTCCTGTAAGATGAGGCGACTCCAGTCTATATGCATGCAGACACCACCAAGTTACCCCGCGACGAGCTGGATAATTCCTGTCGTTTATAGCACCATCACAATTAAAGGATTTTGTTATGAAAAACCTCGGGAGTTATCCTGTATGTTACTAGCTCCATTATCCTTGTTTCTTCCTTTGTGATGATAGTCAAGCTGGACCGACTTCAATATTACATTATAGCGACTATTACGAGCCTACTAGGACTGCTGCCACGAAAGTTGCGTCTTGTGGCGATATTATACCAACTGAACTCTTGGCGAAGCAATTACCATTCCATTGTTGAACAGCACTGACAACATCTGGAATCAAAGTCAGGCGAGGGTCCATGGTGAGAGCTTCATAGCAAGGCCTTGAATGGAGACCTACTTGTATTGAAACTGACAGCAACACAGGCATTCGTTGTTGAATTTGCTGAATACTCATTGTATGTAGCACATGCCCTGAGACAAGCCAAGAGTGTATATGCTGTGGTTGCGAAGATGTCGATCCCTGAGCCGCCTTGTTCTTTAAGAATGTCGCTGCCGCACGTCAGGGAAAAAGTGTACGCCTGTCCCCTGACCAAATTTACAGTTTGGTTCGTGCCGTTATCGCATTCTACACTCACGGCGTTGGGTAGATTGGAAGTAGGTGAACCAGTCACTTGGGGCCCGTGACTTGAAGTGCCTGATGTCGAATTCTGGGTAGATGTCGCGGAACCCTGGTCTTGATTTTGTTTATCATAGTGACTGTTAGACTATGATTAGACACGGCCTCGCGCTTGCATTTGATCACTTACTGTGTAGCTGCAATACCGCCAACAGCTCCCCCAACAGATGCGCCAACGACCAAAAGAGCGAGCATAACTAAAAAGACGAGTGTCGGTACTGAAAGACCACATATTCGTCTCTTTTGTGTATCGTCTTCTTGTTCTGGCCGTATTGGAGCCCCCGATCCCTTTCCAGCGGAAAATACCTGACTGTCATAGTCTCTAGACTGACGTGCGCCGTATTGTGCTGGGTACGCATTTGCACCAACGTCTGACAGGTTCTGTTGGTTCGTCGATTGGACAACCTCGAGACCTGCCTGGGGCACCTCGAGACCCGCCTGATCGGATGCACGTCTTGCACGAGGGATTTCGTGGCGTACCTGGTCATAAGTGTCGTGATATTGACTCCTCTGATATGAGGACGCATCCGGAGATGAGAATTGGAGCTCAGATCGTGTCTCCATTGGGCTCACTTGATGTGCCTCGCTCGCAAATGTGGGCGGTGACATTGCTGCAGGTACAATTTGTCATAGTCCCAGGGAGGTTGGTCTTCCTCGGCACAATGGATACAATGGGATGACATACTTATACATGATCCGCCCCGTTTCGGTAAGTAGTAGTGTGCCTTGCCAGCATCCAGCTCGGTGCATGTCTTGAGGTTTTGTGACACGATGTACGAATTGACGGTTCGGCAATACATCAAAACCCGTTTTCTTGTTTTGCCTCCAGGATGGTACCTCATACGAGGCATACCATCTTCAACGGCAGCCCTAGAACAAGAAAAACGAATTCTGTGGCGCTGTTCTATATCATCAAGGCATAAGCTGGGCGAGCAACCCCGCTGCGTGCCGTCTGTGAAAGAGGCCGCCATCGCACCGACTTGGACCGAGCAAGGTATTCATTCGTGCATTCGGATCTGTTTAGACCGAGTCAATTCGAGGCGATAATAAATGCTGTTTCGTCATAACGAATTACTTTTCATACTGAACGCCCAAAAGTCTTAAACTTATGATCAAAAGATGTCCATTCACATTGTCTAGTAATATATACACTGAAGCTAAGCTCTCTCTTGCTCTATGCGTCTATAATCCCAGTCCTCTAGGAACGACGGGCCTTCTTGTTCTGGCCGCGTCTGCGTCTGCGCTTGCAGGTGGAACCGCCAGTAGCGGAAGCCTTGGCAGAGCTAGCGGTAGAGGTGGCAGCCGAGGATACGGCCTCGGTGGCGCTGGTGGTGGCTGCCGAAGCAGCAGTGGTCAATGTAGTGCTGGCGGCACTGGTAGTTGCGGCGGCCTGGGATGAGGAGCTGGCAACGGAAGCCGACGTCACGGCCTGGACCTGGGACGAGACCGTGGACGAAGTGGCAGCAGAGGTGACGGCGGTGGTAGTGGCAGCAGCGGAGGTGGTAGCAACGGAGGTGGCAGAAGCCAAGGTGGTGGCGGCCGAACCGGTGGCACTGGCAGCACAGGTTGCACCGGCGCTCTGGGTAGAACCGCCGGAGTAGACAGTGGGACCAGGAGCCTCATAGGTGCTCATTGCCTGGTAGATGTTGATCAGGATACCAGGGTCAGAGGCAGCGTAAGCACCAGGCTATTGGTTTTAGAGTCAGTAACATTTCTGATGTATGAATGAATTGACGGGAACCTACGAATAGGACAGTGTCCGTGATGGAAGCAGTGCCGCTACCGCTGACAGTGAGCTGGTAGCAAGTCATGTAGAACTGGGCACCGCCCGAAGAGCCAGCAGCGTGCAGGGCAATGGCCTCAGCTCTGAGGAGGTAGTCACCAGGGGCGAGGTCGGAGGGAATCTTGACATCCATCTTGCCGCAGCAGTTGTTGAGATCCTTGGTACCCCAGTTGTCGTCGCTGCCAGACGAACCAGCGGAGGACCAAGTGTCCTCGAAAACCTTGAACCATCCATCGCTACCAGTAGCGCTCGTGGCGTCCGAAACGGCACTCATATAGACGAGAACAGGACCATAGTGGGCTCCGCCAATGGCCTCGTTCGAGCAGGATCGGTCGTTGGGCTGCTGGTGCATCTCGACAGTGACGGTCGATCCAGCGGTCACCTCACAGTTGGTCGTAACGGCAGAGGTACCGGCGTTACAGACAATATCGTCCGAGGTGACATCTTGCACGGGCGAGTTGCTCAGAGGGATACGAGCACAAGAGGTTCCCTGATCAACGCCATCGACCCAGAGGTCTTGGAAAGTCGCGTGTGCGGCGACATTCTTGGCGGCGTAGGCCAGAATTGCTGCAGAGATGACAGACTTCATTTTTGTTGTGTGAAAAAGAAAGTGATTGAGTGAAAATCTCAAAGTGTTAAAAGAAGGGAAAGTCGCCCGGCGACAGAATGCTATGCCTGCTAGAGACAAGGTAAGACAATGAAAGATAGAATGGATGTAGAAGAAGTCGTAGGTAACATCTCAGCAGCAGGATAGAGGACTTATATCAGAAGGCGTATTTCCCTCCTCTTCCCTGTCTGTGGATGTCATCTCGATTTCCAAGTATAGGAGAATGAAGGAGCATTGCCTGTTAGCGCCATCTCGGCTCTCAGATAGATGGCGGCAACAGATGATTGTGTGCGGCGCATGTTGCAAGAAGAAGTCTTCTAATGAAAGACGCTTCTTGAAGGAGCACGATCAAGGGTCTCGTCCCTGGCTCGCTGGGTTCAGGTGCAACAAATGGCCAATAAGGGGGCGGATGGAGTTGAAATCGGCTCGATCCGGACAAGCGACCTAGAACTCTGGGCGGCGGTCCCAGCGCACATTGGTGGAATTTGACCCTTGAAGGCTCCAACATGGGGCCTGTTAGGCCTGCCGCGGCTCAAATACTCTATTTCAAAGTCTTGGCAAATCTATACAAAACAAAAGATCCAGCCAAGCGCCCTTGTTGTGTTTGTTCTTTAGGTAAGCGAACCAAGATGGCATGGAAGGAATCACTCCACCTGATATCCTATACTTATGCTTATCACTGTAAATTTTCAACCTGCTTCCGAGATGAGCGTGAGCTCGAGGTAACGGTCCCCTCAAGTATATGTCATAATGTCACCCTGCGTCCCCTGATTCATTGGACTCAAAAATGGCAAAAGGAGTAGATGTGTTATTCTTCATTTAGCGCATGCAAAAGTCACGACATCTATGACACTCAATTGTTGGAAAGAGACGATCACTTTATCCTGTCATTTATAAGAGCTTCGTTTCACGATACAAGTAAAGATTTTGTTATATCATGGCGCCTCAAACCCTTCCAACGGTGAGTGGGTTGCTGAGCTGGTGTATCAGAAACTACGAAGAATAAATCACCGATTTAATATATTCGGCAACTCAATCTTTCGATATCACCAGGATGCCGTAATGCGGAACCGTTCCATAAGTCTCGAGTTCTTCTCTACTGGCGCCGCCAGTGGGGTTTTCCAAGAAACTATCAGGCACTTTCGTGGGGTTCCACTCAAACTTCCCTCGCAGACCTGCAGCCCTAGCAGCTCTTTCATATACATCTCGCCGCAAATGGTAAGTATCAAAATCAACGACACCGACGGGCGTATCGGCATGCCTATGAACTGTGACTCCGTCTTGTACGGCGCCCGTAGAATGGCTCACAAGTAGCCCTGATCCCCGAGGCGAAGGCCGGACACGATTCTCGGCCTCATAAAATGCGACAGGGTCGTTGGTAGGCGGCGGCGTGACACCTATAAAGATACCGCCGTCTTCCAGATTGATGGCAATGTTGCGGAAGGATTCGGTCAAAGCATTGATGTCGGCTGCGTAATTGAGGATCCAGCCACCGACCACGACTTGGAAGGGTCCGCCGCCGTATTCTTTGGGCTTCCCACAATCGGCCTCTAGAAGAGTCACTTGGGGCCCGAATCCCGCGCTATCAACCGCCCGCTGTGCTTCCTCCAGCATAACGCTAGAAATGTCCGCCGCGAGCACTCTGCTGGCTCCCCATCTCACAAGGTATGTAGTGTAAAAGCCTGAGCCGCAAGCGAGTTCGAGCACTTTTGCTCCTTGAATGTATGGAGCTATAGCTTCGCGCACATTCTCTCGCTCAATCATGGACAGGTACCCTTTCCTGAGTTCATCGTAGGGTGCTCGAATAGCATTGTACTGTTTAGACATTATCGCTTCAAGGAGATATAAATCGATTGGATGAATGCTTGTTGCAACCGTGAGAGGCTGGATGATGGCATCTATTTATACACGGCAAGGACACCTTCATTATGTAAAAATCTCGTTGATCATTCCTCGTAGAAGATGGATGTGACACTCGCGAATGCACATTGTGAACCCGTGGATCTAGTTACGCGACCCCGCGGTGGCATTCGCGTGGGATGACCAGGACAGTCTACACGCATTGTACATCCGCATCATGCAGCTCTTGTCATTATTAGTCACATCAGTCGTTCTTGCGAGCCTCGCTGAACCATTGGATCACAGAGGGATATCGGAAGAGATTGTCCAAGTCCGAATGCAGCTGCAAGCACTCATAGGGGCCGACAAGTTGGATGCGATTTCGAGTTTGAATACGTACTGCCAAGACAGGATTGCCATTCAAAACACCAGACGTATCCCCAAACGGCGCTCAGCTCAGATACTGAGTATTTTCTGCAGACATCTGGATAGCCGAAGAAAAGAAACGCCTTGCGGCTCAGAGCCAAGGAAAACCCGGACTAGAGAAACCAGGCAGTGGAGAGATGAGATCGACGGGGCCATTAATGCGCTAGCAACATAGTTTGTAATAAGCAGCCGTCTTCTCAACAAGCAACATCCGATATGGTGTAGTGGCTAACATATGACGCTCTCATTCTGATCCGTCATGCCCGGGGTTCGATTCCCCGTGTCGGAGATGAATTCTTTTGTTCCTTACAATTCATTCATTATTTTTTTTTTCGCATTTGATACAATCATTTTGCCTGAAGGGCTTTATTTTCCCAGCGTTTATTAGACTCTCTTACAAACCTTGTTTGATAATAAACATAGTTTCCAGCGCACTCTGTGCCGCTGATAAATTATGTTCTGGAGTTATATCGTTTGACTCACGCCATGGACTGGAATGACATGGTCATGCCGGTACAAACACGTCATCCCTCGCTGAGATCCTGAGCAGATGGTAGGAAACGTGATGACAACGTTATAATATTGGCGAATTGTTTACACATGTACTCATTAGTCGATGCAAGGTGGAATTTATAGTTAGCAAATACGCCAAACTAGTCCTTCGATCACGCTTGGATAGTAGCATGTGAAGTAAACAAAACAATGTTGCGATTCGAAAATCCCAGAGGCAGAGTGTTTGTGATCAAAAAATGTCTTGCCTTTTCCGAGTCCAAACGCCCTGCAACACTAAATTATCATCTGAACGCCGGCGCTATGCACTTCTAACACGAGTGGGTATTCGTGTCTGTTTCCTTGGTATTCTAATCCATAGGAATTGTTTCTCATGTTCGACCTCCACTGCCTACCTTGAAGGCCTCCATGACAACTCCCCATGTTCCTTTCTCGCCAGCTGTTGAGACGGGCTCGCCGAGGGCAATGCGGCGCATAAGCAGTGTATCTCTGGCAATCTTCAATCTCTTACCCTCACCACTGGCAAGGTATTCCCTGAACCACTCATCCTCGCTCTCGTCAAATGGCAGACTTGCAAGCTCGCCAGCACGATCTGCTGCTTCATCACCACTCCCGCTGTCGAGCACACCAATCACCAGTCTCTTGAAGAGGCCCTGTCTTTGCGCCTCTGGCTTGGTTCTCGAGAAGCGCAATGCCTCGCCAATGTCGCCTTGGATTAGAGCGTCAAATAGCAGTTCAACAGCTGCCTCGGTCTTCAATACTGGCTGAACGGTATGCCAATATGCCAGCGGTAATGTGTAGTCGCCCTCCTTACTAGCTTGTCTCGCGAGAACCGTGACAATATCATCGGCAAACTCGGGTGTCAAGCTTGGATGTGTCAAGTATTCTAATCCTACAGCAAAGTTTTGACGATCGAAGCACCACAAACCCTTGATCAATAACTGGTACTTGGTCGGGAGACCAGAGCGATTGGCAAATTGTTCTGCCTTATTGACATCGTTCTGAGACAGATCGTCAATGTCCAGAAGAAGGTAGTACAGTATAGATAACTTGTGGTGTGTCGCGATGCTCGTCGAGGTTACGACCTTGTCATGAAGTTGGTGGAGGGTCGCGTCAGACTTTGGAGGGTACAGACCACGGACTGGAAAGATCTCGTTAGCATTTCAGGCGCGTCAGTTCGGCGGTGGGTTTCATTTGAGCATGTGCTGACCTTTGGCGAGGCCAAGTGCCGCCAACACCTTGTCGATAAACAGAGCGCCTTCGAAGCTACGGCGGAAGCCCTCTGCTTCTTGAATGAAGGTCCGATTGTACGGAAATGGGCTCAGTGGCCCAAAGACCCGGTCAAAATTGCCAAAGTCGATCATGATGGCTGTGTAGACCGGCCGAGGTGTCGTCAGGCGTTTTGGTGGTGATCTGCAGAATGGACCGCCGCTCTCGAGTTATTGACTGCCAGCTGTTTTGACCTCTGGTGAGAGCTTCGATAGCTTTCGGGCCCAATGACAACTGAAATGCGCCGGGGATTCTTCGGATTCGCAGGCTTCCAGTGCCTGGCACTAGTTAGCGTGTTTGGGCGGAAATCTGACAGCAATTGCCATTGACGCGCTAAACAAGGGGGTCCGCAGGTTCGAAGGTGGGGGAATTGTTTATTTACTTTGAGGCATCAAAGCCTATGGGCAACCACAACACAAATACCCAAAAACACATGGCACAATAACGGCATCAATCACAATTTGCGCCATATACTAACTTTACAGCAAACTGAGACGGGTTGATCCATCGATTCAGGGATCAAAGTCGACATTCTTTTCACGCCATGTCTGGCAGACCGACCCGCCGTGCCGCTGCGACTAGGCGCGCAGCCATTATCGAGTCGGAAGACGAAGATGAAATCGCCAGCGCTACACCCATCAAGCGCCAAGAGGAGAGCGAAGATGAATTCACACTTGAGCCTGAAGAGGCTCCGGCCCCAAAGCCCCGAGCGACCAGAGGTAGAAGGAAGACGGCCACATCAGCAGCAGCAGCAACACCCCGCCCGGGCAGGCCGCGCAAGAGCGTTGCGCCATCCGAAGCCAGCGAGGTCATGGATCCAGATGTGACTGCCTCGACTCCTCGCCCTGGCCGACCACGTAGAAGCATTGCGCCTTCAGAAACGAGCGAGGTCATGGATCCTGATGTGACCGCTACGCCAGCCATCAAAGAGTCCGAGTCCGCAGTTAAGAAGCCCGCAGTCCGACGAAGAGTTAGAAAGAGCGTGGCACCGTCAGAAGCGAGTGAGGTTCATGACGCAGATATCACTGCATCAACACCGCGCCCGGGTCGACCGCGTAGGAGCGTCGCTCCCTCGGAGGCAAGTGAGGTTATGGATCCGGATGTCACCGCTACGCCGATGATCAAGCAGTCTGAATCGGCGGTCAAGAAGCCTGCAGTCCGGAGAGTGCGGAAGAGCGTCGCACCACGCAAAGAAAAGGAACCTTCTCCCAGCGCTCAATCACAAGTCACAGAAGACTCGCTGGCCACACCAAAACCACCTGCTACACCCGAACGAAAGTCGCCCGGCCGAGGAACACCGCTTGCTGATATTTCCAACAAGAGCATTGCCGAGTCCCAGCCGTCCGTTGATGAGCCTGCCACAGTCAAGCCCATCAAGGCGATGGACGCCGTCTTTGAGAAACCCATGGACATCGTACTGAAGTCTCGTGCGCAAATGGCTGCTCCAGTTCCCGAGGAAGACAAGGGCCCGAAGCCTCGCATCGTAATCACGTACCTCATTCTGAACAACTTCAAGAGTTATGCCGGGCGACAGGAGGTCGGACCCTTCCACGCATCCTTTTCCTCGGTCGTAGGACCTAACGGTTCAGGCAAATCCAACGTCATTGATTCGTTGCTATTTGTCTTTGGTTTCCGTGCCAGCAAAATGCGACAAGGCAAGATCTCCGCGCTCATCCACAATTCCGCCGCATACCCCAACTTGGACCATTGCGAAGTTGCGGTACACTTCCAAGAAGTCATGGACCAGGTAAGTTTCACGCTCTGCTCTGTGCGTGTGATAATACTAACTGATGATAGCCTGGTGGTGGTTCCGAGGTCATTCCCAACTCCCAGATTGTTATCTCCCGACGCGCTTTCAAGAACAACTCGAGCAAATACTACATCGATGGCAAAGAGTCCAACTTCACTATTGTCACGACCCTTCTCAGAGACCGAGGCGTTGACTTGGACCACAAACGATTCTTGATTCTGCAAGGTGAAGTTGAGTCGATTGCTCAGATGAAGCCAAAGGCTGCCAATGAGCATGATGATGGTCTTCTCGAATACCTTGAAGACATTATCGGCACTTCCAAGTACAAGACACCCATTGAGGAGTCTGCTCAGGAAGTAGAGACCCTGAATGAAGTCTGTATGGAGAAGAGTGGACGTGTCCAACATGTCGAGAAAGAGAAGAACAGCCTGGAGGACAAGAAGAACAAGGCTCTTGCGTTTATTCGCGATGAGAACGAGTTGACCCTCAAGCAGTCCGCACTGTATCAGCTTTATATCAACGAGTGCCAAGACAACCTGGAAATCACTGAGGATGCGATCAATCAGATGCAAGAACAACTAGACGCTGAGTTGGAGAAGCATCAGGGCAGCGAGCAAATCATTAAGCAGCTCCAAAAAGACTACAACAAGGGCAGCAAGGAGTACGAGGCTCAAGAAAAGGAACATCAAGCTCTGGCCAAGGAAGTCGCCAAGTTCGAGCAAGAAAGGGTCAAATTCGACGAGAAGCGCAAGTTCTTGACGGACAAGCGAAAGAAGCTGGAAAAGACCATCACGAATGCTGAAAAGTCCTCTGCAGACGCTGATGATACGATTGAGCAATGCAGCGAGGAAATTAAGACTTCGACCGAGGAAATTGCTGCCCTTGAGCAAAGCATCCAGGAAGAGGAGGCTGAACTTGCTTCTATTCGCGAGAACCTGAAGGGCAAGACACAAGTCTTTTCAGATCAGATCGCTGCCAAGCAGAAGGAACTCGAGCCCTGGAAGGAGAGGATCAACCAAAAGCAGTCCGCCATTGCTGTTGCAGAATCAGAACTTGCCATTCTTGAAGAAAAGGCTAATGCTGGTTCGGTCGCAGTCGAGGAGATGAAGAACAAGATTGCCAGCATCGAAAAGGGCAGAGCCTCCAAACTTGCCGAGCTAGAGGAGTGTCAAGCTGAGAAGGGCGAACTCGAGGAGGAAGCAAAGACTGTCGAAGCCGGCCTTGCACAGTTCGCCGCCAAGGAACACATCATTCGAAACAAGGTCTCGAACGCCAGGCAAAAGGCTGATGAAGCTCGCTCGAGTCTTGCCCAAACCCAGAACCGAGGTAATGTCCTTACAGCTCTGATGCGAATGAGAGAAACTGGTCGTATTGATGGTTTCCATGGTCGTCTTGGAAACCTTGGTGCCATTGATAAGAAGTACGATGTTGCCATTTCTACTGCATGTGGTGCCCTTGACAACTTTGTCACGGACACAGTTGAAGCCGGTCAGCAATGTATTGAGTACCTCCGCAAAACAAATCTTGGTCGTGGAAACTTCATGTGTCTGGATAAGCTGCGTGTTCGTGGCATGGATCCCATCCAGACACCTGAAGACGCTCCTAGACTGTTTGACTTGGTCAAAGCCAAGGAAGACAAGTTCCGTCCAGCATTCTACCATGCACTACAAGACACCCTAGTTGCTCAGGATCTTGCCCAGGCAAACAGAATTGCCTACGGCGCGAAGAGATGGCGTGTTGTTACCTTGGCCGGTGAGCTCATTGACAAGAGCGGTACCATGTCAGGTGGTGGTACTACTGTCAAGAAGGGCCTTATGTCTAGCAAGCTCGTCGCCGACATTTCTAGGGAGCATGTCACGGAGCTTGAGGAGAGTCGCGATGTTCTTGAGCAGAAGTACCAAAAGTTCCAGGATCAACAGCGAGAACTCGAGAATCGCCTGCGACAATTGAAAGAACAGATTCCACAGCTTGAAACCAAGATGCAGAAGATCAACCTTGAGATTGCCAGCGCTGAGAAGAACCTGGTTGACGCCCAGAGACGTATCAAGGAGCTAGGAAAGGAACACCAGCCCTCTGAGACTGACGACAACAGAGCGGCTGCCTTGAAGAAGGAGACTGCAAAATTCAACAAGGAGGTTGAGAAGCTGCATGCCGAGACCGAGGATATTGAAGCTGAGATCAAGGAACTGCAAGACAAGATCATGGAGGTTGGTGGTGAGAAACTCCGTGCTCAACGTGCCAAGGTCGATTCCATCAAGGAAGAGATTGCTTCCTACAACGAAGCTGTCTCAGCTGCCGAGGTCAAACGTGTCAAGGCCGAGAAGTCCAAAACCAAGCTGGAGAAGGACCACGCCAAGGCTAGCAAGGAGATTGCCGCCGCTCTGCGCGACCTAGAAAAGCTCGAGGCAGAGGTTGAGAACCAGAGCGAGAAGTCTGAAACATTGCAAGCCAGTGTTGATGAGGCCGCCGAGGCACTTTCTGCCAAGAAAGAACAGCTTGCTGGCGTAAAGGCAGAGCTTGACGAGAAGACATCTGAGCTCAACGAGACACGTGCTCAAGAGATCGAGATGAAGAACAAGCTCGAAGAAAACCAGAAGGCACTTGCAGAGAACCAGAGGAGATTACGATACTGGGACGAGAAGCTTAGCAAGCTGGCCCTTCAAAATGTCAGCGATCTTGAGGGTACGTCTCCTCCGAAGACACCGTCACCGCCCAAGGACACCCAGGATAGTGAAGGCACACCCGACTCTCCGAGTGGCCAACTTGAGCAAGAGGCCGAAGATGCGTCCAAGCTGGAGGAGGAAGAGGAAGAGGGCGACACAACGGTAATTCATCAGCCTAATGAGCTGCCAACGTATACCGCCGACGAGCTGAAGGACATGTCGAAAGAGAAGCTCAAGGCAGAGATTGCTGCTCTGGAGGAGAAGACTCAGAACGTCAATGTCGACGTCGCCGTCCTTGGGGAGTACCGCCGCCGTGTTGAGGAGCATGCGGCTCGATCTTCGGATCTGAGCACTGCAGTCGCTACACGCGATGCTGCCAAGAAGCGGTGCGATGAACTTCGACGCTTGCGTCTCGAGGGATTCATGGAGGGCTTCAGCACCATTTCTCTAAGACTTAAGGAAATGTACCAAATGATTACCATGGGTGGTAATGCTGAACTCGAATTAGTGGACAGCTTGGATCCCTTCAGTGAGGGTATCTTGTTCAGTGTCATGCCACCCAAGAAGAGTTGGAAGAACATTTCTAACCTCTCGGGTGGTGAGAAAACACTATCAAGTTTGGCATTGGTCTTTGCCCTGCACCACTACAAGCCCACTCCGTTATATGTGATGGACGAGATCGACGCCGCGCTGGATTTCAGAAACGTAAGTTGTCCGCTGAGTTTCCATAATGATCTGCTGCTAACGATAAATCACAGGTGTCTATTGTAGCCAACTACATCAAGGAGCGGACCAAGAATGCGCAGTTCATTGTCATTTCGCTCCGAAACAACATGTTCGAGCTCGCAGCTCGTCTCGTGGGTGTATACAAGGTCAGCCACATGACCAAGAGCGTCACAATCGAGAACAAGGATTACATTCGCCGAGGTGCTCCGCAACGGCCCGCCGGAGGGGCCACGACAACAGTGCGCGCAAGTTCATAAACGAACATAATGAAGGAGTAATGAGTGAATGACTATTATTCGGGCGGCCATGCTTGCTGCTTGTGCTACGATCTGATACCACACGGGCTCGAAGGAGAGTCTTGGATTATTACGAACTGATCACACTTGAGATCGGGTATATTGCTTGATGAATATATTGTATTTCTGTTATGAAACTGCGTGTGTAGTCTCTGTCTGGTGCTGCGATTTGTCGCGCGTTTCTTCCATCCACTTCTTGGGCGTGCCTGCCTATGATTAGAGCTCAAGGACCTGAGCAATGTGACTTGAACGGCATGCTTGCCATTTCGTCCTGCCATGAACCAAGGCTTGTGTACACTGGACTGGCTCAAGCCATTGAAGAGGCGCCTTGCATTCCAAAAGCATATTTCATGCCTTATGGCGTGCCATTTGCGTGTCAATCAAGACGTCTTCACAAGTTTGCACTTGATGCCATCGGCGAGTGTGCAAGCATGTGGTGGCCTCGTCCTGCGAAGTCCTTCCGCCCTAAGTATTACTACGGCCAAGATTATCTGACCGGCTCAGGAGGATTATAGTCGTCGATATCGTGACGCATTGTGGATTGAGTTGAACAAGATGGTCGGAGCAGCCATTCAGTCGGCTGCAACTCGTCGGGTGCTCGTCCGCGATTCTTGAGTAGGTATGGTCTCGTGTGTGCTCATTTTTGCTTCATGGCCCAATATATGTATCCCCCAACTCCAAAAATGCATGTTGCCGCTGTGGAAATATCAGTCTGGGTCCAACGCCGGAGTAGCGTAGGAGAAAAGATCGAGCTAACATACCAACTGCCAGTGTCTCTAACACGCGATGATCTACGTCTCTTCGAGCCAGCTGGTGAGTGATCTCATTGAGGCCGCGGCCAATGAGCTCTGGATCGAGGACGGGCATGACAATGTCTTGGCGTTCTATGACGGAATATACTCTTGAATCTTATTGTAATGCATATGCAGATTCGCGAAAGAAATTTGTGGTAATCTTAACCGACACTGAAAGCGGGATCGGCAGACCGTTAAGTATGCCCGCATGCTATAACAACTACAAGCGAACCAAGCGAGCGGCTATGACTCGCCTGCAAATCTCAGAAATCAACACAATTGCTTCACATTCGCCCTGAGGCTACGCAATCACAGGGGGTCCTCCTTTGCCTCCTCGACGTTTCGCATGCGCCCTCGGTGAAGTCGGCCGTGAGCGTGGCACATTATAGCCAAGATCTTGGGAAATCTGGGACGGGTCTGGGCTCATGCATGGGCTGATGGTTTGCCCAGATTTCCTCGAAATGGGATCGGGGTGGTGCGGCGAGGTTATTTTTGCTGGGCAGGAGGAAAGTTTCAAGTCGCTCGTTTCGGACAGGGCGAAAATGGGCTCATGATGGCTTCACTCGGTTTCAGGGTATAGACCAAGGTTGGGGGCCTAGAAGACAAGAAAAAGCACCGCCCCCCACCATCGGAGAATTCTTTTCTTGGTCGCAGAGAGTTGAATGCGAGTCTCCGAGTTATACTTTTCCAATGACCAAAAATTCATCTCAAAAAGATTTGACGCCAAGTTGTGATTCGTCAATGTTGGTGATCAATCGCTTGGTCTGCCGCCCTGCTGCACGATTGGCTTGGCTACGGGGCAGGGGTTCCGTAGGGGGATTGGTTGGTTGTCTGGGCATTCCCAAGACGGAATTGGCGGCAAGGACACTCGGCATTTAGTATATGGTCACACACTCTTATAAAGTCTTGAGAATATGGTGATTAGATATTTTTAAATCTTCAACCATGGCGATCTTACGGTAAATCGTGTGGATGATGTTACGTGTGTACGATGTAGCATACGTAGTGCCAAGCGCTGATTCGTTGCGGTCCATGCTTTCATCTCTCGTGAAGGAATGACGAACTACCAGAACGACATTTATAAAATGAAATGGTTATTGTATTGCTTGTGCCCTAAAGATTTCTAATCCATTTCAACTTCCAAGGCCTCGTAAATAGCCTTAATATACGCCTTGGACGCCGTGTTTCCAATCATCTCATTCGACTTCTGGTTCATGGCGTAAGTGATAGTGACCTTGCGATCAACATCCATGATGCCGAGGGAGCCTCCAGATCCTCCCCAGTAAGCGATCCGGCCAGCCGGCATCCAATCGTCCACCCACGTGTCTCCGTTTCCTCGCAGAGCGTAGCCGATGCCAAAGCGAATAGTCTTACCGACAGCAAGGTCCTTGCCGTAAGATTGTTCTTGAAAGATCAAATCGGTCGTCGGCGCAGACAGCAGTTTTGCGTCAGTCTTGACACCGTCGCACCCGGCCAGGGTGACATGGGACAACATTGTGTTTAGGGCGCGGGCATTGCCATATCCATTTGATGCACCTATCTCTCCATTTCTCCACGCCTTACTCCTGCCCATCCCCGGAGTCATGGATGGATTTCCGAGCACTTTCATGAATAAAGGCCCGAGATCGCGAGGCGGTCCGGCTGGTGGACTTGGAATGAACTCGGACAAGCGCGCTTCGTCTTCCTCCTTGAGCCCGATTTGGAAGTCTGCCCCAAGAGGACCGGTGATATTCTTTGCAATGAACTCTTTGAGATACATGCCCGTGACGCGGTACACGATTTCGCTGAGCAGATGGCCGTAGTTCCAGCCGTGGTAGGCCGACGCCGTTCCGGGAGTCCACCACGGAGCTTGACCGGCCATTTTCGCAGCTGAGCTGGCCACGTCACAAATATCGCCCATGGTCAGTTTCTCATCCCATCCCGCGACTCCGGATGTGTGCGACAGGCAGTGGCGTATCTCAATGCCCTCCTTGCCGTTGGCCGCGAACTCGGGCCAGTACTTGGACACCTTGTCGTAGACGGAGATGGCACCGCTGTCGGCGAGCATGAGGACGGCCAGGGCTGAGATCATCTTGGTGCTCGAGGCCACGGGCACGATGGTGTTCTCGGTCCAGGGCTGGGTGCGCTCGGCGTCGACAAAGCCGCCCCACAGGTTGATGACATCCTCGCCCTCGACGTTGACGGTGATGGAGGCGCCGACTTCTTCACCTGAGTCCAGAAATTGCTGAAATAGGTCGCGGACCTTTTGAAATTGGTGCGCGCAAGTCCCGTCTATCTGTGCCATGACTGCAAATGTTGCCAAGTTGTGGCTTGTACTCTGTATGTCGAGCAGATTAACCTCTCTCTTCCACAGGTTTGATGAATTCGAGGCACGTGGTCGCCACAACTACATAACTTGGCTGCAAGTCGCCCGCTTCATATATATACACACAAATCACGGTCCATCGTCCATTTATAGACGGCAAAGTGGAGGCCGGCGATGGGTGCATTCCGGTGTGATCGGGCCCGGCGTAGGAATGTGGGACACAAAAATAGCGGCTTACTTGCGGCGTGAGTCATTCGCCTAAGACGCACTTCCCGTATACAGCACTCCATAGGTACCGATGAACTACAATCACGTCTCTTCTGCGCTATCGTCAGCACTAATGGTGAATTTGCTCGCATTAACTGTTCAAAGTCGCGTTTCGGATTCTGCTCTACTTCATGTCTAATCTCTCGTGAGGAACAAAAAACGAAAACAAAACAAAAACAAGACCTATAGAAACATGGTGTAAAATGGGCAAACCTCACCCCCGGGTATCAAATGGTTTTCTTTTCCCCATGCCCTCTTGTTTTCTCCTACATCCTGACGGTTCCATGGAATATAATATGGTCAGCATGTTCTAAGTCTATGCACAAAAGAGATCCGCCACATCACGCATAGTCCAAGATGCACATTCCTCGCAATTTCCACAACAACAGCCTCCCTCATCACTGCCATCACACTCTTGACCTTCACTCCTGCTCGTTATCCCCTTCAGTGTGTGCTTTGCGTCCCAGCCAGATTCAGTAAATATGATCTGGCGGCTGTCTGAGGCTTCTGCGAGTGTCGTCAATACGGATGAAACCGTAGCCTCATCGTGTGCTTTTTCCAATGGGATGTCACTCTGCCCCAATTGATCCTCCGTACTTAATATGTCCGATGTAGAGTGTACTGGCAACAATACCCGCTCATTCACCTTGTGAACACTAGATGCAGTCATAACAACATTCTTGCTCACAGGCTTGTGAGTGGTATCCCTAAATCGCGAGTCAGATTGGGTCCTTATTCTTTCGGGGCAATATGATGTTCAATACTTCTGCTTTCTTGAGTGGAATCGGGTTATATTCCTTTCGAATGCGGCGTTGACCCGAGGAATCATTGCGATTGTGTACGCCGCGGCGGCGCCATGTGCCAGCCATCTCGGCATCGAAAACTGCACCTCTAGGTTCCATGTCCGATAATGTCTGAATGGTATGATTGGAGGGGTCATTCCGCCGATACTCCCCATCGTACTGTCAAGCTTGGAGGATTTAGCACCCGCTTAGCCGCGGTTTCGGGGCACTCACTGTCCAATTGTCCCATGTATCGCCTAGTTTGTCATCATCCACGCTGCTTCCGAAGACAATGAGCCAAGGGTGAATGTCCCCAGGCTAAGAAATTCAGTATTTGTTTACCTGCCGAGGGCAAATGACTTACATTCCGGAAGTCCGTTTCCCATAACCCTTGGTCTAAAAACCATTCGAGCTTGGTTGTCCGAACAATGCTTGCAGCTAGATATGTGTCAAATCGGCTACGCCTCCACGCCGATGCATTGGCGCTTTGCTTCTCCTGTGAGATGTTGAGAGGCTCTTGGGTCTGGTGGTTTCTAATGCTGCAAATCAATCTCAATTCTTTGCCATCGAGGCGACACAGGGAAGGGTTCAATCCATGGAGGACTTTGATCATAGAAGCTGCGCTCGTGTCGAATGTACCAGCTTGCAGGTTTTCTGGAGTATCTGGTATGCAACCATCGCGGTGCCACTGAGCCGCACCCGATCGGAGCATTTGGTGAAGATGATCGGCACTAATATATTCTTTCCACCGGTCGACTTCTTCCGGATCGCAGTATGCGTAGCGGCAGATATAGAGCAAATAATTACCGTTGTCCGGAAAGTGAGGGTTCGGTGAAATCGTCGGAGGTTGCACGCGCCTTATGCGATGGTCATAGAATGAGGGGAGGTAGGAGGGGATTGTGGCGTGGTGGCCAGTTATGGTTTCAGATGCTTTAGGAAGACCTTTTAATCCTTCGAGAATCAGGATTCTCTTGGATGTTTTCTCAAGATACCTACTGAGCTCGATAGCCAGCAACCAAACCGTCGATGAGCTAGTCAAAGGACCATGCAGCCTTTCGGTCGCTTGAGAATGATTTATCATCGTTTTTAGGAATCTTCTGAGATGTGCACGATACTGGTCAGATGCGAAGGACTGCTCGACGGAACTTTGCGGAGGTCCATGTATTCGAGTTGCGATGTATGGGTCGATGCCAGAAAGGAGCAAAGGAACGATTGATGACAAGCTTTCCCATTCGTGGTGGACGGATGTCTTCAATGGGGCGAATCTTTAGCAACAAACGGTTAGCTTCAGTTTCTGAAGAAGTCATTGGTTTATTATTTTACTCACTTGCTCTTGAGCGCCTGGCTCAGGCTCTGCAATTGGCTGGTGCTCAGAACGGGTGAAGCTTTGGTCAGCTCACTGGATGCGATGATTGGCGTGGCCCCAAATCTTTCTTGGATGTCCTCAAAAACATCCTTGGCAGACACAATGTAAGCAATATGTGTGCCACGACATCCTCTGACAATATGTCCGTATACATTGCCAGTTTTCGCGTCGACAACATCTGCCCCACAGTCCCCATCGACGACAACCGTGCTCAAGTGCACGACGTACAACTTTTGGAGCGCAGGTTGGTTAGGCATCCTATGGTAAATCGCACCAGGCATGACTCTACCACGTGTAACTCCCCCGGATGCCGTCACGGTGATAATCTCTCGTTCTGTTGATGGTACGGCCTCAACCTCTTGAATCTGGATGTGTGTATCCGTAGCCGCATCCACACAGATTCTATTCATCCTCTTTGGATGCAGATGGACATCAATTTGAACCAAGGCATAGTCGAGATCGGGTCGTCTGCCATCCCGAGAATTGTGCTGCAGCGGTCCGATATACTCGAGATCAAGAAGCTCGTCCGAGGTATCGTGAGGTTGCGGAGACAAGTGTTCGATGGTTGGTATCTCGCCAGTTTCGTCGAGAAAAGATTGCCATCTTTCGTCGCGGCTCGAGGGGGCGGCGCTTAAGGTAAACGACCCAGCATCCAAATCATCAGCATACGATGCAGCTGGTGACAAGTTTTCGGAAGTTGGCGTTAGACTCCCACGGCTTGTGATGTCGCAATCAATTTGAAATGCTTCCTCGTCTTCGTAGTCGCTTTCATCGTCGAAACAACAGTAATCGATGTCTTCTTGCGACCAGTGTTTCATTGACGCGGGGTCTGGTCCGTTGATGTGTCCGACGGTTTTCTGATAGTATATACCATTGATATGTACTATGATACCGCCAGTAGCAGACCGTACTGACTCATTGCCCGTATTGGGCACATATAGTTGTCGTCCTGGTGAAAGGTCGAGATCAGGAGCCAAGACTGAGTCAACTCCTGATCTCCGTGAATGAGTCCTCTTCTGCGACGTGTCAAGCAAATTCGCGCCGCTGGAACGTAGAGAGAACCCTGGCCTGGCTTGAAGAGCCAGTACTTCACGGGCTCTACTAGCCAGCGATTCACCGGATCTAGCAAGCAGTGCTCCGGAGGATCTACTAGCCAGTGCTTCCGAGGGCACCGGCTCATGTAGCGGTAAAGCACTGGCTCCAAATCCAAACTCAGGATACGTCTCGTGAATTTGGCTGTTTTTGATTATCCGCAAGACTTCATTCCTGACATCTGCATCAATGCAGGCAACCATAATCTTCGGCTTGGCGTTCTCCTGTGTCCTGCCGACCATGACAACAGAGAGAAAGTAGTCGGCATACCCTGGATCAGCTTTTTCGAGTAAGGCTGCAACATCTGGCTTGATTCTATTGTCGAATAGGTTCATAACCTCACCGCAGGCAAACCAGATCCTTCTTCGCAGGCGTATCCGTACTTTGTTGGTGTCTCTTATGATTTCGGTACCGCAAGATGATGCAAAGTCACTGCGATTCAGCGGGGAATTCATTGTCATATTTTCACTGGTTCAGACCAAGAACAGTGCCAATGATTATGCAATAAATCTCCAAAGATGGATGATGGACGGAGTGTGACTCAGTCCGGCGATGGCGACAAGGAAAGCGGGGTGATAAACCAGGCCTGAACGGGACATGCTCTTAAATCAATTCGAACCAGCGACGTATCGGTACGCCCGCCCCCAATAGCTGTAGTGTTTCACAAAGACGTGCGCCTCTTGGAACTTCGCTTGGTTGGCCGACGGTGATCTATCAGCGGCTTGGAAGTGGCAGTGGTGGGCAGGAAAGGAGATGCGAGGCTGATTCCCAAGGGCTCCCTCCGTTGCGAATCGAATTGGGTAATTTCACTCAGCCCAAGCCATCGACTCACCGAAATGGCTCGTTGTCAGCTTACATTATTGCTTGCCCAGCCGCATTCATCAACAGGACACCACTTTTGCAATTCCGACGAGGGAATCTGCACCTTCACACTAGAGACTTTCAGCATGGAGGACAATGCGAGTCAACTTGTTGAGACCCTCTGGCCCTTATCATCAAGAAAGCCACGACTGGCGAATGGGGAAGCCATCAGAAATCTGAATTTCGACGCGTACTATGCATACTACAAGCAACAATTTCTACTCATGGTTCCACCAGCCAGTATTTCTGGTACCATCACTGAATTCCATAGCAACATACGCGATTTAGTCAGTCTGCTCCGAGACGATCCTGACCGCGAAGATGCCTTAGCAAACTTGAAGTCTGGAAGTTCGAATCCCAGCGATGAGACTTGCGAGATTATGATAAATCTGTCAGCTCGCTTATTACTCATGCTCAAAATCGGCATTATTAAGAATCAGCTCCTTCCTCGTGGGCATTTGGACTGGACGCGTGGATCACTTCGTGATCTTGTCCAGGATTATTTCGCGCCACCTCCGAAGTTGAGTTGTGAAAGCATACGGCTGCCAAAGCTATTCAATGCTTGGAGCGTGGCAGTCGTGGCCGGGATCGAGATAGGCTTTACTGACAACGTGGCCGACCATCTCATGCTGGTTGACGATGATTCGAAACTTTTGATCTTTCACCATGCTTCATTCCTTGAATTGCAACAAAAGTAAGCCAAGATGTGAAAGAGATATCATGTGCGCAAATGCTAATATTGGGAAGGTCAATGTTCCCTGATGGTTTCCTAGAAGAGACTGTCCGCACTTTGGCCTTGCTATTTCCACAGACCGAATTCAGTATCTCAGGACGTCGAACGATCACAAGAGGATCGAAGCGAAAGTGGTTTCAGGCGCTATCGCATAAGCATAAGGACCTTGTTGTTGACCCGCGACTCGTACTATGTGGAAATCTCAAGGCTGAGGACCGACAGATTGATTGTTTCCATTTTTGGAGAGACCGGCTAGTCATTTTGAAGCAAGCTTACGATGAAGCGACACCAAGAACATTCTCACAGTGGTGGCACGACGGTCGAGATGGCGTGCAATGGTCGACCTTTTGGGTGGCCATGCTGGTACTGATCATCACTACACTGCTGGGCATAATCCAGTGTGTCGAAGGAGCACTACAGGTGTACAAGTCTTTCAATTGAATCAGGCTGGGATGTACTGTTCCGTCACAAAACGCCTTGCGTGGATTACGAGCCTGGTGATCAATTGCGCTCGACTTTTTCTTTTCCACCCCCTGTTTATCTGTCTCTTTACGGGAAGTCGGATAGCCGACAAGCATGCGTGCGCGAATAGGTCAGCTCCCTTCCTGACCGGGCAGTGCTCACAGGGATTTTATGCGCACCGCGACATACCTGGACCCAATGGTGCCTTGCACATCGCTTTCGATTCGAGGCGCTGCAGTTCAGCTCCTGGGCCTTATCCATTTTGTGCTCCATTGGGCATCGATAGGATCATGCGCGCGCCCAATGACGAATGTTATTCTGTTGAATGCAAGTTCTTTACATAGTATCCACGCAGTGTATGCAGCCATCGCAAATGATAGTAGACCCCGTGTTGGATGGCATTTGAACAACGTGTGTGGGTAGATTGCATTTGATCAACCAGTCGACCCCATTGGATGGAACCACTTCTAGCAGTAGATGTGACCCATAAGTTACATCGAATATAGTTATCACAGATATTCAGCGAATTGGTCCCGTTAAAGCTTTTGTGGTCGATGCACACCTAGCCAATGAAGAGCTTTTAGGTTGGCGAGAGGGTCTAGAGCTTGGGCATAAATCGAATAATAATTGATGCAACAGTCTTCGCATCGCTTGGTATATCAAGATCTTGAAAGCTATCTATTGATGACACGGATGCTTGGTGGCCCGCAAGCCCCGTGACTCAAGGGGTTTACCTGGTTGGGCAGAGTTCCAAGTTTGTAGGCACAACCAAATCCCACACGTCGGAATCTGACCAACGGATCTTTCAATCTCACAAATTTCAAGATACGCCCCGCATTTTCTTATTTGACACAAATGAGTGAGATTGAGAATTTGCAACCAATCATTGACAGGAAAACCAGCCGTTGGCCATTGGGGACCAGACCTCACCCAGACTGATGCCACTCAAATTTACCCCACACATCTGTTGCGCAGAGCACAGCTGCCGCCGATACTCCTATTGTTGTTCTTACTGCTGTTGCTGACTCCCCGTGCTGGAAGAGGTATATCTTGACGACGTTGAGGAGCGTGAAGAGCGTGAGGAGCCATGGTGATCCTTATGAGAAGAAGATGAGTGACGGCTGCTCTTCTTGTTCCCGACAACGCTGGATGGACCTTGCAAGACATGCGCAGAGTGGGGTGCGGCACGGCCATAAAAAGGGTCTCGTTGTTCAGTGGGCATGTTTGGCATGGCGCGGCTGCCAGAAGTCTGGTCCGAAGTACTTATGATGGTAGGAGCTATCGGTTATAGTGACAAATGATTATATACGTGTAGTTCTGAATATTCAAGAAACGATGGCAAACAAAGTGTGACTTGACCCGACGATATCAAAAATCAGGTTTAGGGAAAGTGCGATGTTAAATTCATCTGACATAGCGACTGATAGATATATATGCCAATCCCCGGGGTATTTATTTCATATAAGACCGTGATCTTTCAACCATCGTGATTGATTCGATGAGACAAGCCATTGCGTTTGCTTATTTACAGAAACGAAGGTGCGAGCCCGGTCTTAAGCGCTCCCTTTCCTCCTCCTCCTCCTCCTCCCCCTCTTCTCAATATTGCACTTTGCTGCAAATTGAGCTGTTCGTGCATGGTCACAAGACCTCTATTCTATCTCTGACTGGGCAGCCTCAAGAGTCGGGTCACATATGTAGGCACTGCGACTGGCTGTGCTGATTGGAGAATCGACGCATTCGAGCTCAGCTTTGGGAGCTAGTTCATGCTGTGCTCTGCTGAGTATCAAGTATAAAGTTCGCAAGCCCAGTCACGGCTTTCTGTCTTCTCCAACGGGAGCTTTTCGTATGCGCCATCATTTTTTTATCTCGTTGAGGGTTGGTTGTTGTGTGGTGGATGCAATCACGACGGGTCGCCAGCCGGGGGTGGGGATCCGGAGACTTGACCCAGTTGCTTCAGTTCCCCTCCCCCGCACAAGGCTGCAAACAGAAGCACCTGCTGGGAGCTACCTACCTACCTACATGTTTGTAGATTTGGCTGATTTCAATTATACGCATCTGTTTTCTTTTTCGTTTTTTTTTTTCTTTTCAAAAGCGAATTAATCATCGGTGAGCGGACATCTTTTCAAGTCACCGTATCCAGCTTGGAAGCAAGATGCAGGATGATGATGTGGAGGCAAGCCCAGTCGAAAGTGACCCTTCACTGGAGGAAGGTCTCGGAAGTCCCTTCCACAAAGTCCGTAACGCGTATTTCAGTTATTCTCTTGAATTTGATGGGCAGCGCAAGTAAACGCTTTTGGGCGCATGGATTGATGCCAGCATTGTTGTGCGATCTTTGAAAAAGCCGTGACAACGTACTCGGCACCGCCAATAGCAAATAGTGTCAAGCTAACCATAGATATAGGAAACGGCACCACCCGCAATCACTCCAGTTTCAGGATCGCTAAAAGAAGCCGATAAAGAATCAGAGAATGAGCTACCGCATAGCATTGACAGCTGGCTTAGGCAACATTTCGGTGTTACTCGGCGAGCCGAGAAGCGAGCTAGGCAAGGTTTCCAACGAGATGCAGCTGCTCACTGGGATCACCACGTGAGTAGGACCTCCAACGGACATTGCATTGGTCTGGACCTGTACTGAAACAATCAAAGCCATGGGAGCATTTTCGGATTCCTCGCACGTACGCCTCGGGCAAAAGCCACTCAAGCCAGAACGACCCCATCAGACGAACATGTAGTCCTCGTGATGAAGCAGAAGATCTCACAGATATCCCAAATTTGAATTTTAGGCTCGTTGACTCTGATCTGGGCTTTCTCCAGAATTCGTACACGTCAGGCCATCGAATGAAACAAGAAGCTGCCCACTTCATCCGAACTGTGGCTGACGACCCAGCTGTTGCACCTCACACTTGTTTGCATTGTAGTCGAATCTGTTTTGACTTGCGAAGGCGAACACGCTACCTCCCATGGGGCCGCGTATATCAGAATGTCATTGAACTTGATAGCACCGCGTTAAGTAATGATGGCTGTACATTTTTGCGACAGATTCTTGGACTCGAATCAAACTTGGGGCTTGACGACAGAGATCTCCCAGATTCTGATACGAATTCGGAACTAGACTTGAACGCGAGTTCAGATACACGCTCGTCTGAAATTGACTTTTGCCGCGCCATCTTCAGGCTCGCTTATTCCGTTTTCCCTAGTACCGATGAGGGATTGCATCTTACCTTCAGGTATGCTTGGTGGTCACCGGACACTCACACAAAGACGTCTATCACCTTCGATGTTCGGGATGAGTTTGTAGTCAATATACTCCCGGTGAAAATGTTATCGATAGGCACTGGCCACAATGGTGCCCGATATCCACTGCCAGTTGAGCTTCCTCCTAACCTAGTCCCAAAATCTAGTCTGAGCTACAATCGTGCTCAAGCCTGGTTAAGCAACTGTTCGGAAGATCATTCTCTATGTCGGCTCTTGCCCGAAGAAATTGGAATAATGCCCAAAAGAATACTGGAGCTGCGTGGAAGTCAGAATGAACCACTCATTCGCCTTGTTGCTGAGCCCCCTAGTGCTGCCTATGCTACCCTGAGTTACTGCTGGGGCCAAGATCAGCTGGCAAAGACTACCAAGAATTTGCTAGCCTCCTATGAGCGGGAGATTATGTTTTGCTCATTACCCAAAACTATTCAAGATGCAGTCCTCGTCACCCTAGGTCTAGGTATTCATTATCTCTGGGTCGATGCCATGTGCATTTTACAAGACGATGAGGCCGACAAGTCGCTCCAAATATCGCAAATGCAAACAATATATCGGTGCAGTACTATCACCATCGCGGCATAGACGGCTGCTTCGTGTACTGAAGGCTTTCTTCATAATCGCCAAGCCTACAGATCGACCAAGATAGCAGCACGGTTATCGGGCAATGCCTTTCAAGACGTGTTGCTCACCCAATTATACGCAAAATCATATGGTCTGGAGGGGAGCCTGCCTCTATTCCAACGGGGCTGGACTTTCCAAGAAACTCATCTGAGCAGAAGGATGTTGTCTTACACCCATGAAGGCATGGTCTATCGATGTTTGGAGGCTGAGGAGTTTGATGGCCTTTCCCGGAGGAACAACTCGGAGGGCTTAGGACCAGGTCTGCCTGAGAAACGTATGCACCCTAATTCTTGGTGTGAAGTGGTGCGCCAGTTCACTTCACGTCAATTGGCGCTGCCGCTGGACAAGCTTCCAGCCATCGCAGGTATGGCGAAAGAGTATTCTCGTCATTATCCAGTCACAAAGTATCATGCAGGACTCTGGAGGTAGAAGATCCTTGCTCAACTTCTGTGGTATCCTCGCGACGACCTCAGAGCTACAAGTCGCACACCGCAGTATGTCGCGCCTTCCTGGTCCTGGGCTTGTCTTATTGGAACGATCATGATCGCGCCGGATCCCAATCGTGGAGAAAACCAAGAGTGGTCAGACATATCGGATGCACATCAAACCGAGACGGATGATATATGGTTCCGATGCTGCACGGTACTGGATGTCCAAACTACTGTCAAAGACTTACGAAATCCCTTTGGTATGGTCACAGACGGCAGCCTTCGGTTGTCAGCAACGGTGAGGCCAATCATTTGCCGTTACTGGAACCAGGAAGGGAGACGGTCACGTTCAAATCCTCCAGCCGGCCGCGAAGCCCATATGACTATAGCCCATTGTCTGGAAAAGTGGCCTGAAGACAAAGGCAATGATCCCCGAATAAGGATCACTCCCGACGTGGATGGAGAGATCGTGGAAGGGGCATTGCTCTGGTGTATTGAGATTTGTCGAGAATTCATGTATGAGCCTCCTCGTCTTTTCAAGAACCCAGAACATCCATCCTGGGTCGCCAGTCTTCATGATAGTCAGGGATTCAGCCGTGGGTTAGTGCTGCGAAAAATAGGAGATCAACTCTACAGTCGCGTTGGAAAGCTCACGGTGCAAAAACAGAAGCTCCATGGATGGATGTTCGGAGACGGTACAGACCGGCAAGACATCACAATCATTTGACATAGTTTGTCAATATGCACACGCGCAATATCAAGAGCAACTCGTCCGCCTAGAGTGATGCCGAGAATCGACAAGAGCTGCACTCATTGGCCGATTGAGTCATAGTGCCCATTCCTTTGCCAAGACATACACCGCACCTTTTAATAGGCACAAACTTCAGCTCTTCACTTCTTTCGCCTGACGCCAGGGACTTCCTTCTTTCAGATCAATTGAAGACGAGAGACAAAAAATTCTTAGCTTTGTCTGATTGCTGTAATCAAGTGTTTCAACGAAATCTATAGTTATACTTAGTGGCTGATACGAATTGCGGGGTGGGAGCCGCTGTTCTTTTGTACACCTTAGCAAGTTACTTCCTCCTAGTCCGCCAATTCATAAGTCGCGCTTGCAACATTTCCAGGACGTATCGCCGCGGAAGTCAACGAAATGTCGACTTTCCATTCTTTCTCGCATCTGCCATTCGAGCTCCGGGCGCACATCTGGGCCTTGACAGTCGAACCGCGAACAGTCGAGGTGCGCTTTGTGTGGGGCCCGGGAAAACGCCAGCAGCTGGTGTCGCCCACGCCGGTCCCTGCGGTACTGCAGACCTGCCATGAGGCTCGCAGTCTGGGGCTGTACAAACAATCCTTTTCCGAACTCACATTCACGGAATGGAATGCCTCAAGAACAGGCAGATCTCGTTACGTTTGGCTGAATTTGGACATTGACATGGTTTCCATTGGTACAGTGAGCTTTGCAGCTTTCGCACCAGTGTCAGCATCCATCAAGCGGCTCAGATTCGAGCGAGAAAATTCAGAGGAATGCTGGTACCACTGGGAGTCAAAAGAGCTCCGTGATTGGACCAATACCGAAGAGATTCATGTGGTTTGCGGCGACGGCATTGGAGCATGGCATGGAGCTACCGAGGAGCACACCTGGCCTTGTGTGCTGGAGAACCTGTGGTTTTTCGATCCTCGTGATGGCCGAATGATGAGAAGTTTGGATATGGAAGAAATGCTCGACAATGAACTTAGGGAGGCTTGGGCCGCAGAAGGGTATGAATACCCCAGTGGTGCACCCCTCATCTAAACCGGCTTCATCAGCGAAGACCTCAAACCTTTCGAAAATGACTTCAGCCATGCTTCCTGTACTCGCCGGAATTTGCAAACCGATATACAGTCATGTACAGCATGGTTGCATCTTTCGAGAACACTTGCACGGCGGCTGGGATTTGCAACTTAGAGTTGTCAACATCCGGCATGCTGAGGCCGAGGAGTCTACCCTGTTCCGACGAACATGATCTCCACCAACTTCAATACTCTCCGGTACAAAACGCCAGAGATATGAGCACAGTCGTGCGCAAACCGTCCCGAGAAACGAGGGCAGCAACATGGATGCAGTCCACTTTCCATCGAAGATCCACGGAGAACCGATAAGTCACTCATATCTGAATGTCCCCACGTCCAGAAATTTCAATCCTGTTTTCGGAAGCTGCGCCCGATCCGGTGATGCTACACGGCCGAGAAGTACGGCGGAGGGAGTATCTCTTTCCCCGGGTGACACTTTGATCCGCCTGCAAACACGACTTTCGTATCCAGGTCAATCATGCAGCTAAAGATTACGAACTCTCCAGATGCGTTCAAATGCACCCCAAGAGCATCAATGCCATCCCAATAAATACAGAGAGAGCGGCTGTTTAACCAGAATGTCAGATATTGTCGAACTCGAGAAGAGACGACGCCGGACAGAATCTCGGTCAAATATTCATGAGCTCCAGTGCTTCCCCCATTTATCCACTCAATAACATGTTCGACAACGTTGTCGAGGGATTGGGGTCGAACGTGGTGATAGTATGGGGTCTTGAAGTCTGGGGGTCCGTGGTAGGGCCGAGAACAAGCATTTCGCGGCCCGCATTTGACTTTCAGTTCACTTTCCGATTGGTTACTCTCCCCCTATGTCCGTAGCTTCTTGCAATCCGACATCCGAATGACGTCGCGCATCGGGAAAACTTCGTTTGTTCACGGACAGAAGCAACGGAATGTCAGCAATTCCCGGTCTATCAGCCCATCCATTTGTCTCGTGACTTCCAAACCGTCACGCTATTTTGTTGTTGATGGGACCACGGTCGCGGGCGGTGTAGTGCTTCTACTCTTTGCGATGGCCAGTACGGGAATTCTTACTTCGGAGAATTCCACTTGGGATGACGTACACCAACGTTATTTTCGGAGATTCCGGAATCGTGATATGTATTAGTAGGGGAAAAGGTTTGCATATTTCGGTACATTTATTGCACCAATTTTAGTCATCATCCATCTCTCGATTCGAGCCATGAAGCTCTGTGTCCGTCCACCACCAAGGACGGGGCGAGACTGCTTGCAAAAGGCTTTCTTGTAGGACAGGTTACTATGGTAAAGTCTCAGTCTGGATGGCATCGCGTAAGCGTGGATGGAATGAACTGCACTATGGTCCGAGCGATTCCGCGTCTCGCGGCACCACACAACAAGAATGATCGGATCCGCTGGACTTGGTTGCAGCTGGGGATCTGCGTGCGCGCCCCGGATTTCTATCGCTCTGGTTTATGAAGTCGGCCCTATTTCCACGCGGGCTAGGTCCCGATGTGTGGGGCCCGGTAGCCCTCGAGTCTTTCCAGAAGAGCCGCCTTGGATGTTGACGAGAAAGTCGTCACCTTCGAACACGGAAGGAGAGTGAATTCCTGAGCTGGCTATGGTATCATAGTGGAGTATTAGAAATGCACACAATACGATGCTTGATACAATAGACAGAGCTCGGCCGAGATATTCACGCAGGACTTTCTATATAAGATGAGGTGCAGTGTTGATGTGAGAATGCTAGCGAGTAGGAACCAGTGTGACCAGTCTCCTGTCCCAGACACGACAAGATGAAGACCATAGCCAATGCATTGGTTGCCTCGGGGCTGCTCCTAGCTCCTGTAGCTGCCGACTCTTGTCAAACACCCATCAACCATCCAGGCACCGCTTTCAGTAATGTCCAGCCTCTAAACACCACCATCCTGGACACCTATGGTCACTCACCGGCTGTATACCCATCGCGTAAGTGCCTTCTTCAGCCTATGTTGTGTTGGCATGGGTAACTTCATGATCTAATTTTGTGCTGAGAATTCAACAGCAAACATTACCGGAAATGGAGGATGGGAAGAGGCAATGGCCAAGGCCAAGGCCTTTACTGCCCAACTCACCCTAGAAGAGAAGGCGTGGATGGTTACTGGTCAACCCGGCCCTTGCGTAGGCAACGTCCTGCCCATTCCTCGGCTCAATTTTACTGGCCTGTGTCTGCAAAACGGCCCTCAAGGTATCGAGGAAGGCACTTACTCAAGTGTCTTTGTCAGCGGTGTGTCGGCGGCGGCTAGTTGGGACCGAAAGCTCCTCTACGACCGTGCCTATGCAATTGCTGAAGAGCACAAAGCCAAGGGAACTCACGTTATCTTGGGTCCCGTTGCCGGTCCTCTCGGTCGCAGCGCATACAATGGTGTAAGTGAACTACCCTATATTCAGTGAAGTGGAACTTGTAATTGATAACTTGGCTCCAGAGATCCTGGGAAGGCTTCGCTGCGGACCCTTACCTGACCGGTGTATGCATGGAAGAGACCATTATTGGCATGCAAGATGCGGGTGTGCAAGCAAATGCCAAGCACTTTATCGGCAACGAGCAAGAGACACAGCGTAATCCGACTTACGACCCCAATGCCAATGAGACGACTTACATCCAGGACTCGGTGTCTTCCAACATTGACGACAGGACACTCCATGAGATTTACATGTGGCCGTTTGCCAACTCTGTGCGCAGTGGTGCCGCATCCTTCATGTGCTCGTACAACCGTCTCAATGGCTCTCACTCGTGCCAGAACTCATACGCTCTCAACCATTTGTTGAAGACTGAGCTTGGCTTCCAAGGATACGTGATGTCGGATTGGGGCGCCACTCACAGTGGTGTCGCTTCCATCGAAAGCGGTATGGACATGACTATGCCCGGTGGCTTCACCTTGTACGGTGAAATGTGGACCGAAGGTTCTTACTTTGGCAAGAACCTGACTGCCGCCGTCGAGAACGGTACCGTCGATATGTCGCGTCTCGATGACATGGTTATTCGTACAATGACACGTATGTTTCCCTTCAGCGAACACTTTTGAGACTTACCTTACTAACAATGGCTTAGCATACTACCTGCTTGGCCAAGACCAGGACTTCCCCAGCGTCGATTCATCGGTTGGTCCTTTGAATGTCGACTCTCCTCCCGACACATGGTTGTATGATTGGACCTTTACCGGAACCAGCAACCGGGATGTCCGCGGTAACCACAGCGTCCTGATTCGCCAGCACGGCGCTGAGTCGACGGTTCTTCTCAAGAATGAGAACGGAGCACTTCCTCTGAGCGCACCGAAGAGCATTGCCATCTTCGGAAACGATGCCGGCCCTATTACCCAGGGTGCCTACAACAATGTCAACTATGAGTATGGTGTACTGCCTAACGCAGGTGGCTCGGGAACTTGCCGCTTCAGCTCCTTGTCGAATCCCTTGGATGCCATTACCAGACGGGCTGAGCAAGACGGAGCTCTTGTCCAGTCTTGGCTGAACAATACTCTGCTCACTACCACCGCGCTCCCAGATCTTTGGATTGGCCAGCTGCCTGATGTATGTCTCGTTTTCCTCAAGTCGTGGGCCGAGGAAAACAAGGACCGGGACTCACTGGAGCTGGATTGGAACGGCAGCGCTGTGGTCGAAGCTGTGGCGGCCTACTGCAACAACACCGTCGTAGTGACACACTCGAACGGTATTAACGTGTTGCCATTTGCCGACCATCCCAATGTCACCGCCATTCTGGCCGCTCACTACCCTGGTGAGCAGGCTGGTAACGCCATCGTCGACCTTTTGTACGGCAAGGTCAACCCCTCTGCAAAGCTGCCATACGTGATTGCATATAATGAGTCGGACTACAACGCCCCCGTCACTACGGCTGTCCAGACGAACGGTATATATGACTGGCAGAGCTGGTTCGACGAGCGCCTCGAGGTCGGCTACCGCCACTTTGATGCCAACAACATTACTCCGCGCTACGAATTCGGGTTCGGCCTGAGCTACACCACCTTCACCTTGAGTGGACTGTCGGGCAACTCATCGTCAGGTAACCTGACCGCTCTGCCACCAGTCCGTGACACCATGCCTGGAGGCAACCCCGCATTGTGGGAGACCGTCTACACCGTCACGGCCGACGTCTCAAACACTGGTGATGTCGCCGGTTATGCCGTGCCGCAGCTGTATGCCGGGTTCCCCGACTCTACGCCCGAGGGTACCCCGCCCAGCCAACTGCGCGGCTTTGATAAGATTTGGCTCGAGGCCGGCGAGACCAAGACTGTCACTTTTGACTTGATGCGCCGCGATGTGAGCTACTGGGATGTTGTGGCTCAGGACTGGCGCATCCCCTCTGGCGAGTTCACCTTCAACGCTGGATTTAGCAGTCGCGACTTTTGGGCAAACACCACTGTGGCCTTGCTCTAGGTTGACGCGGGAAGATTGTAATTGCAATGTATATACTCAGTAGGCTGTCACATGCGCTGGCAGTCTGAGATTTTATGAAGGCATGAACCTTAATTTAATTCAATAATTATCTATTGAGAACAACCCAGGCACATGAAGATTCTACTCAATGTTTGTGAACTAAGTCGTAAAGGCATGGCAGTGGTATAATGATACGAGACCAAATATGAAGGTTCTCTATGAATTCCACCTAAGTTTCCACCATGCATTATAAAACAACCAGCTGTCAAAGGATAGATATTAAAATGATGCGAGCAAGCAAAACAATTTCACCAAATCTTGCATCAACCGTAACCATCCCACCGCGGGTTATGAAAGTGCCTTAAGCAGTGAACTCTCTCGCCTTCTTTGCAGAGGTACCTTTGAAAACTGCTGGGCCAGGGACTGTGTAGACCTGGGAGATGGTGTGGTCGTTGATTGCGACCTAAGAATTAATCTATTAGTATAGTTGTACACTGAATCTATCTTGATCCAGACACTCACGCTGATGTTGGGGTCAGTCTGCTTGCAGTAGCCAGGAATCGCTGCCTTCTGGTCGGCACTCGGCGACGCGGTACCGGATCCAGTCACTGTGATCTGAGCACACTCGGCGTACCACTGCGGCGCCTTGGCCTGGTGCAGAGCAATCAGCTCATGGCGGATGAGATAGTTGCCCGCGGCCAGACCGGCCGGAATCGTGCTGGTCCAGCCCTTGTTGCCGCCGACGAGCTTGGCAATGTCCCAGCCGCTCGGGGTCTCGGTGTCGAGGAACACGGTCTTGCCGTCGCCGTGGAAACCGGCCTCGTCAATCTTGAACCAGTTGGACCCGCTGCCGTCGCACGAGGAGAAGTCGCCGGAGCACTTGTACATCCACACGATGATGGGGCCCTGGGCGTGCGTCCACTGGCCCCAGATGGCCTCGACGCTGTCGCCGGGCTTGACGCTCGCGGACAGGGCCGCAGAGGTGCCGCCGTTGCAGCGGAGCTTGCTGTCCGTGGCGGTGGTGACGGGGTTGTAGTCTGGCCACTGGCGCTGGATCACGGGGTTCGAGTTGGGCGAGAAGCCTTGGTATCTGGTATTCGCGAACACACTCGTTAGACATAGACTCATAAGACGGCGGAAGTATAAGACTTGACTAACCCTGGGTAAGTTGTGCCTCCAATCACATAGCTCGTGACGGCACCGTGAGCAGCTGCCTCTGCGGCAAGCAGCGCAAGTGTGGCGAAGCTAGTAGAGAACAACATAGCGATTTGAATATTGTAAGAAGTGTAGAATAATGAAATGAATTAAAATGCAGCCCGGAACAGGATGAAGACTTGAAGAACCTTGATATTGCGCTGAAGGAAATTACACGATCGTTCAGGTCTTGACGGAGCCTTAGCCTTTAATACCATTGCGCTTGAGCAATTAATTTATGCATTCGGGCCTGCTTTCCCACCTTTTTGCTTATTATCAAGATTATCTTGGCACAGGACGTTCCAGTCAACTCTCGTTCTAGTACACACGATCGATGTCCCCGTCGTAGTAGAACTGCGCGCGTGACGAGTTTACCCGGATAGGTCCCAATCGACAACACTCCGGTTATTATGCTGGTCCAATGCGAAATGCGCAATATCATCTTCCGTATGCCAAGAACGAATGATACCTTGCGGAACTAATTAGCACACTCTAAATCGGACAATCCTTGTGATCGTTGTCTATATTGTCAGTCTGGGCGAGAAACCCGCACATTGCCGCTTATGGCGTACCGGTAGTTTACACACAGCAGCCATACTTGGCGGATATTCGGGCAGACCGTCTTTATAGAAGCAGTTCGCCCGTACCGCTGCAATATATCACGCACAGCCCGCATAGTGCAAAGATTCTCCCGCCGTCGAGAAGTTGTATCAATCTTTGACGTCACTCCGGCAAATAAGACAGTGGCCCAACGCTTGGAGGGATGGAGTGACAAGGGCAAATGCTTACCTTTGTAGGTGAAATATCGGGTCAAGGTACCGAATAAGTCCTAATACAACACGAGAGATTTTGCAGTTCTTTTCTCAAGTACCTTCGACTCTCACTCTTCTTTGTTGATGCATGAAAACACTACTCAACATGTTGTCGAAGTTGATCAATGTATGCCTGGTAGGGGCTCTTGTTGTGGGCACAGCTACGGCTCAGAGCTCTGAGCAGCATCCATCCCTTCCAACCTGGAAGTGCACCACATCAGGCGGTTGCGTACAGCAAAACACCTCCGTAGTTCTGGACAAGGACTCCAAGTATGCTTCAGGAGCTGCAGGATCAAGGACATCGGCTGACTATGCTGCCATGGGAGTTTCAACCTCGGGCAATGCCGTGACTCTGTACCACTATGTCAAGTCCGGTAGCACGCTCAACCCGGCATCCCCTCGCATCTACCTACAAGATGCCGACAACAAATACGTCATGATGAGCCTCCTCAACCAGGAGCTCTCTGTCGACGTTGACTTTTCGGCCGTTCCTTGTGGCGAGAACGGAGCCTTTTACCTCTCTGAAATGAAGGCCGACGGCGGTGGTTCCTCTGGCGGTGCCGGTGCCGGTCAAGGCTACTGCGACGCTCAGTGTCAGGGTTACTGCTGCAGCGAAATGGACGTCCTCGAAGCCAACGCCAAGGCGACAGCCATGACGCCGCACCCATGCAATGGCAACAATTGCGACAAGAGCGGATGCGGATATAATCCATACGCCAGCGGCCAGCACAACCTCTGGGCCACTGGCGGTACCGTCGATACTAGCAAGCCGTTTACGGTAGTGACACAATTTGCGGGCAGTGGCACGCTGACGCAGATCACGCGAATCTATATCCAAAATGGCAAGCAAGTCACGGGTGGGACTATCTCGAGCTGTAATGATAGTACCGGTGGTCTCGCCGGTATGGGTCAGGCTCTAGGTCGAGGCAGTAAGTTTAATATCTACCTTCACTGATGTGGGTTGTGAATGACAATTGCTAACAATTTTATTACGCATAGTGGTGCTAGCCATGAGTATATGGAATGATGCTGCGCAGCAAATGGCATGGCTGGACGCTGGCAGCAATGGGCCTTGCAATGTAGCGGACAGCACGCCCGCGTACATCCAGTCCAACCATCCGGATACACACGTTGTCTTTTCCAACATCCGCTGGGGCGACATTGGTTCTACCACAAAGACTTAAAAGATTTCCGGATTTTCTTTCTTTGTCCAGTTTTACGTAATATCTGCGATGCGATGGGAGGCTAGCCTCGACTCATCTCAATCATGTTACGCCAAGTTGTTGTTCATTCATTCTTTCATGTATGGCGTGCGCGCAAGCTCGTACAAAAAGGCAGAAAAATACTTGAATATCAAATGCACCAGACAGATCCAAATATGGAACATGTCTCTTTCAAATGAATGCATCCTATTATATATACGCAACTTCTTCTATGCTCTGGACTTTAGTGTATTGACGACCTTGGGAAAAGCATGTTGAGATCCGCGGCTTACTGCATATCTCGATCAGGATGGACAGAAACGACAGCTACGGCTGGCCGCGTTTGCTCCATATAATTCGCTTATCACTGGCTTCAAAGCTACAGCTTCGAATCACATCGCTACATCCGTACGGGTCATCCGAATCGTCGAGTTACACAACGCATAATTCGTTAATGCCACAGACATCGTTCTACAACGCCCGTTCTTGCCTTCGAGAAAGTTCAACGGCTGTTATTCCAGGATATCTTATTCTTCATCCATTGAGTAGATCTTCTCGGACTTCCAGGTCATTGTCCAGAGCATCACTATCAAAGATGCAGGGCAATTTACTTCTGGGTCTGCTAGTGGCAATGACAGTGCTTAGCATGATTACGGTGTCTATTCGCATTTATGTTCGCAGCACCGGCAACCTAGGTCCAGATGATTGGACAATATTACTAGCCCTGGTAAGCTTTATCTCAAAAGAATCCTGAAAATCAAGATTATCTCGAGCCGAACCCCCAGGGTTAGTGGCAGGCATGCACGAACACAAGCTTTGAACGAAACGTGAAAGAACGGATCTTGGAAATACTGACATTGGTGATTTCTTAGGTATTCCAGATCGTCAGAAGGACTCTCTCAATACTTTCGACATTATATGAACTCCAAGACCCTCCCAGTAGTCAATCATTCGAATTAAACCTTGAGAATGAACTCAAATACAATTACCTGAGTATCCCCTTTGAAGCGGCGGTTTCGATTCTGGCGAGGCTTTTCATCGTGATCCTTTTGATTCGCCTATTTTCAGTACACATATGGTATCGACAGCTCTTGACCGGCCTCCTCGTGGTTTCTTCTTTGATCACAATCATGGTGGTTCCCATCACGTTCTTCCAAACCATCCCGACTCAAGCGCTTTGGGATTTGAACTTGCCATACGAACTTCGCTGGGGCCCGAAAGTCTCAGTATATTGGACAATTATTACTCAAGGTTTGTACTTTTGCCCAATATCGAAACATATCTCAGGTATCTAACTGACTTTTTCTCAAGCCTCCCATAGCCTTCTGGACCTGGCTTGTGTGATTATACCCGTGGTCCTTTCGTGGAAATTGTGAGTATGAGGCTGTTTGAATCCCTTATGTGATATAGTATAGCCGCAGTCTATGGCATCGTGGGCGGATGTCTTATCTCAGCATTAGTACAACTGCTGACTTTCTGAAGAACAAAGCAGCCCGCCCAAAAAGTCGGGCTAATCATCATCATGGTGTTATGTTTGGTCGCCATGATCATGTCTATCTTCAGGACAGTCTGGATTGTTGGGTGGTATTACGAGTATCTCGGTGACGGGATGCCCTCAGCAATCTACAGCAGAGATGGGGTCCAGGCACTTGGATTAATCGAGGGCGACATGCTCATAACGTTAGGCTGCATAGCAACAATGTGTCGTGCCATGAGAACAGGCTTCACAAGATTCTACTCATCACTTTGCAAGATGATGACAAGGAGAACAAGAGAGAAGAGGTCATCAACAGTCAATCTTGGTGACAAAGCTCCGAGGCTGGAAGTGGATTTGGGCATGGGAACATGCAACTTGGGCGATGCTCATCCTCAGCACCATGTTGAGGTCTCTTCGTTGATCCTTCATGCCAAGACTAATGAGGAAAGACTGTGACGGTTGTGGAATTGTCGCAACTTTGGAGTTATGGATCTAGCTATTCAGTAAACAATACGGAATACAAGTCTAATAACAGTTATTGACATGGATTGTGTTGCTAATTGTTGGGTCAAGCAAGTTTAATCCATCGGTGCCTGTCAGCAGTAGAGGATAACCGGGACTAGCTACCAGGTAGCAACCAACGAACCTCTTGCATCCTCCTTGGCAAACAAAATGGATTGATTGACACTTTTCTGTCATTCCCGTCAAACAGTCTTCCATTTGTCATTGTATTCCAGATTCATTCATCATACTTCTATCTTCACCATGTTTGACCAAATCCAATTACGCCATGGTCCCGCGCTCTTGGCGGCCACCACCATGACCTTTGGCGGCATCTGGTCGTTTTGGGACGCGCGCGCCGCCATGCTCGAATTTGGTCTCCCGGACCGCATCGCCAGCACCCCAGGCGCGGCCTCGGTCATGCTCATCAACAATGCCCGCACAACAGCGTTCGGCCTGTGCATGTACGCCTTTTATGCCCGGGGGCAACTGGCCGCCTGTGACACCATTCTCGCCATCCTGGGCGCCTATGCCGGTCTGGTAGACAGTTACGTGGTTTGGAGAGAGGGAAGTCCGCGCATGGCCGTCTTTCGTCTCGTGAGCTCTGGCCTGCTCTCTGCCGCGGGCTTTGCTGGATTGACAGCCGGGCCTTAAGGGGTTTATCGGAGTAAAGCGTCATCGAACACTTGCCAAGAATCAATCTCCACAGGGCTGCTCCAACAACACAACATGGTTAGTGGTAAGTGTTCCGTGATACCATGTCGAATGTTTATATGATCCATCCGACGCTGACCTTAACCAGGCCAGAGGCAACTAGCCGGTATTTGTAAAGCAGTGGAAGTACACAATTGAGCTAGAAAAACAGTCAAAATAAGAACATGATGCATTACTTATATGTAGTCCATGAGATTTGCGTGAGCACGAGGGCAAATGGTCAACAGTCTTGGTCCATAGCAGCCTTAACAATCGTTTACCCACGAATATTGACATGCATCCATCCACCTTAGCTGTCATTAATATCCTCTAGGCAGTGGTTTTGGGGCATGCTGCAGGGGCTAGGAGTCGGAATGGACAACTAGAGTTGCCTAAAAGCCCCACGCCCGGGAACACGCGCAGGGGCCCAGCAGTACCTAATAGGCAGGCTAGTAGTCAAAGCAGGCCTAGTTGCCTCTGGAGACGCTGCGCAGGTGCCTCTGTCGCATGACCATTACTTTTTGGCCCGCTGCTTCCGTCATGATCAACATAGAACAAGACTCTGTACCTGACTTGCGCACGTAGAACTTGCGGTTGATCCCATTTCTGTTTACCATCGTGATCATTCCCATCTATTCTTTCCGTTCCGTATTGATATTCCCTCTCCCCTTCACTGTACAATAATCCACTTCCCCATTGTTCTGCTTTCGCTACTCCCATCTCGAACTCGACTTTACCAAACATTCCTGGTCCTTGCAAGCAAGCAACAGCAGCAGCAGCCATGGCGCCGCCCGCCGAGATCTCCATTCCTTCGACGTCACTGCATACGCCGACCGACGGCTCGAAACCATACACACTTTACAACATCACATTGCGACTGCCCCTGCGCACATTTGTAGTGCAGAAGCGCTACTCCGAGTTTTCCGACCTTCACCAGAACCTTACGTCTGCAGCAGGTGCGCCACCCCCGGCGCCACTGCCTGGAAAGTCCTGGTTCAAGTCCACTGTCAAATCCGCCGAACTCACCGAGGACCGGAGGCGAGGTCTCGAGTCGTACCTGAGAGCCATAGCCGAGTCGCTCGACCGCAGATGGAGGGATACACCAGCATGGCGCCAGTTCCTGCAGCTCCCCGGCATCAACAGCGCTGGTAACAGTGCCGCTTCGGTGCGCGCTGGCGCTGGTTTTGGTATTCCCAACAAAGATGCCGCGAACGCAGCGGCCGCCCAAGATCCAGGTACCTGGCTAGACCTGCACAAGGAGATGAAGGGCGAACTGCAAGAGGCGAGACGGTGCTTGGCGCGACGAGATGGTGCGACCGACAATTCAGCGTCCCTCGAAGCAGGTGCTGCGGCAAAGCGTGCCATTGTCAAAGCTGGCGGCCTCTTGGTAGCATTGGGCGATGGCCTGAGGGCCATTCAAGATAGCAAGAAGCTGGGCGCCGGTGAGATTCGGAGGCGGAAGGATCTCCTCTCGGCCGCTAAGGTTGACCGCGAGGATCTGGACAAGCTCGCCAACACTATTGCCGCTTCAGCCAAGGCCGGCGCTGGTAAAGGAATGCCATCAGCCGCCGACAAGGCTGCACTTCTGGGACATGCGCCCCGACATGCTGGTCGCGTGCTTGGAGCGCCTCTGCCCGAAACGGAAAGGACCAGAGAATTGGATAACCAAGGGGTGGCACAACTACAGCAGCAAATGATGAAAGAGCAAGATGAGGACGTCGAAAGTCTAGCCAAAATCATACGAAGACAAAAGGAAATGGCACTCGAGATCAACCGCGAGGTGGAAGAGCAGACGTCGATGCTGGACAATCTCAACTCGGACGCCGACCGGCTACAGGGCAAGGCAGATATCGCCAAGAAGCGCATCAAGAGCATTCGATGACTGCACTTCATCCTTGTGCTTTTAGTCAAATCCATCTTGCACGCTGCCGAAATGCTTGTCTGGATAATTGGGGTGAGTGGCGCAATATTGAAATGGTTTGCGTGGTGTTTGGAGGTTTTTCTAGCTCCGCTACGCCTGAGTCAGAAATTACTGTCAGGAGAACATGAATTCGGCACGATAGGCGACGCAAGCATATAACTTTTGACTACTTTGTTTTTAATAATGGCATATTTTGATTAGGCAGATGATACCAATAGACGAGTCAGGCCTTTAGGTGCGGCAACAATTGTGTTAACGGCTTGAAGATGGGTGATTCGTGGCTATATCTTTCCCATTACGATGGCTGCAGCCCGGTCGGCCAGCGCATAGAGGGTCGCAGTGAGATGCCCACTGATTTGCAGTGGTACCACTGACGCGTCGACGACTCGCACATTGCGTGTACCATATACCCTGAGCTCTGGATCAACAACACCTCCTAGCTCGCGCGACATCATTGCTGCCGAAGCAAGGGCGTGGTGGTTTGGTGACACTTGTTCAATCATGAGCATTCTAGAATCAGGTATCGCACGAATGAAGAGGAGGTTGCATACCTTGGTTTACGAGCTGACTGCGCCATTGTTCGTCCGTGGCATTGCGCGGCAAGATGGCGTCGCCGGGCAGTAGAGCGCCGGTGATGATATCGCTAATGGGCTCCTGGTAGAAAAAGGACTGTGCCACCCTACCGACTCCTGTCATCATTGTCACATCAAAATCGGCCAACAAGTACTGCGGGTTAATGGACGGGTCGTCAATGGCGTCTACCGACTTGAGGTGCACGCTGCCGCGCGAAAAGGGCAGTAATGGCCACCAGACGTTGGCGACAAAGTTGTAGCCGTACTGCTCGCCAAAGGCGGTCAGAAGCTCGCCGATGGTGACATTGTCTTTGAATATGAGGTCGTGCTGGACCTCAAACACCTTGAGGAGGGCTTCTGCGCTCATGACGCCGCCGTTGGCCGCCGTAATGTCCGCTGCCCAGCTCGAGAGGTTGGCTCTGGTGGAGGCGGCTATGGCATCCGTCTGCTCGCCAAAGGTATCCTGAGCGTTGACGAATAACCCAAAGGGAATGAGTGTACCCGTCGCATTGGCGGCATTTCCAGCATAGGCTATACTGGCGAGGGGCTGTTCAATCATGTTTTCGCCGACGCCGGGCAAGTCAATCTTGGGTTCGATGCCGAGTTTCTGCAGATACCTAGAATGTGAATTAGCCATGGGTGCCTATCAACACGATATGTTCGTAGATGCATAGTCACTTACTCAGACTGGCCGATCCCAGATGACTCTAGTATGAGTGGCGAGCGCAGAGCTCCAGCAGATAATATCACCTCTTTTTGAGCCTGCACTGTCACAGTGTCACCGGCCGCAGTTAGGTACTCGACGCCGTTGGCCTCGGCCTCGCAAGCGTCTCCGTCCTCCTTCCAAGTCAATCGCTTGACAGTTCCCTGTATGATCTTAAGGTTCGGACGTGACTCTACAGGCTGTATGAAAGCCCGCGAAGCATCTTCTCTAACGTCGGCGTCACGATCCAGCGTGTATGGCCATATACTAATTCCACGGATATCACCGCCATTTGCATCTTCATTCCAGGGAAACCCGAGGCCCTCCCAGGTCTGCCGCCACGTATCGTGGATACTTCCATTGATGAGCTCGTACGGATAGCCCGTCGCCAGCTCGCCCTCGAGACCATGAAAGTCCGGGTTCCAGCTGGCGCCGGATTCCGTCTGCGCGGGCGTGGGCACCTCGAACCGTTCCACGCCCTTGTAGTGCGGCCACAGCGCGTCCCAGTTCCAGCCCGTGTTCCCAAGCGCCTCCCACGCGTCAATCTCGGCGCGGTCGCCGCGGAGAAAGGTCATGCCATTAATGGTGCTAGTGCCTCCCCACGCCTTGCCGGCGTGGTACTGCAAGTCGCGGCCGCCCAAGCCGGCCTGAGGCGTAATGTTGTATGCCCAGTCAATGGAGGTGTTGAAAGCGGTCAAGAAGCCTAGGACCGAGGTGACGTTTGGGTTGGTCCGCTCGTCGAGGCCGGGTTCAATCACCAACACGGTCAGGTTCGGATCTGATGACAAGCGGTTGGCCACCACCGAGCCGCAGGTTCCGGCGCCAGCTATGATATAGTCATACGTCTCTTGGCCATTGGCTGTCCAGCTGAGGACAGACAAGAAGCCCCAAAGAACGTGTGGTCGCAGCATATTGTCGTCTGATTTGAAGTCACAGGATGCATGTAATTGTGACGCCGCATGCACAGTTCAGTCGTTGCACAGCGCCTGCAGGAATGGGCAACCTCAGTGTAGGGCCTCAATTGACTCACCAAAACATTGTATGTTGCCCATGGGCTCTCAGCCATATATACACTTTGCTGAGTGGCTGCTGACCCCCAGTGATGCCCATGATTCACTCTGACGCTGAAGCGAAGCGCAGGCCGTGGACGGCACCGAAAGAATCAATAACCAAGGCCGACTTCTGCAGCATAGGGCCGATTGACATGGTTTTGTCGAATCCTTCAGAGGACTATTCCGCCAATTATATATATGCCCGCCAAATACCCCAAATACCCCAAATTCCAATTCTGTATTCCTGCTGGGGCAGGCAGGTGCTTCCTCCTTTACATCAGCAGTAACCAGCCTCTCACTAGCAAGCGGCTTGCCTACATTGATAAATTTGAAGGATCTCCTGCATCGGAGACCAGCAAGACACCAAGACACCACAGGGGATTTGGTTCATTAACTTCATTTGCAGGTCACAAATGTGCTTGAAAGATTGGAGCTAGGAACCAGGCGAGACCCGAACTGGGACAGGGGAACCGGGAAGATATGCGGGGGATTGCGATCGCCCGGCTGACTAGGCCCAAGACAGGAGAGTCTGCTGCTAGCATCGGGACGACGAGGGTCTGCTGCAGTGCATTTCTGTTGCGGCTCGATCAAAGTGTCCACATTTCTCGCATAGAACGCTGCATTGGAAGCTCTGGGTCTGGCGAGTTCTGGGTCTTTTTTAGACTCGTAACAAGGAAAAAGCAAAGAAAAAAATAACTGCCTTGGAACCATTGGTGATCATCAACGTTGCATGGCCCATTGCCTGTTCGTGTTACAGTCAAACAGGGCTACTGAATCAGTCATCCTTTACTACTACAACGGCCCCCCCAGCCACACACAGACATTCAATCCTTGGACCCCCAGTTTCTGTATCGTTCGTTGCACAACAAGCTTGTTGTTTGCTACATTACACGAACCGACAGCCTACCACGACACTTTATTAGCACATAATCTCGTCATTAAGGGGCCTCTAAACCACTGGGTCCAAATAAGCTCATCCGGCTCATGATTGGGCCGGCACCAAGGAACCGGGAGAAAGGTCCCGCTTATCAATCACAGCCGGGTCAGGAAGAGTAAGGAAGAAAAAATTACATATTAGTTGTCCACGAATACGTAACCAAACGAAACACGAACAGCTCCCCTTTCGCTCTTCTCGCTTCTCCTCGCTTCTCTGCTTCTTTCTCTTCCTCTATCCACCTCTCGGAAGAGAAGAATGCTGACACCTCGCGACCTCGTCCGTCGTCATGGTCCGTGAGAAGCGCAGCTACGACATCGCGGAGCTGCGGGCGCAGATATACTGGGATCTACCGTCAGATATTGGACCGATTCGCCAGCTGCTTGAGGATTATAGCGGCATACGGCCCGATGAGGTGGACGAACATATCCTTGCAATCGTAAGCAAGCCACATCCGCGCATCTCCAACTCCAGATAGGGCAGAGCCATGCAATCGATCCAACCTATCCAGACGTCACGTGCCTCGTATCCCAGGATCTTGCAGGGTCGTCGCATTACCGGCTCAACGTCCTTGCATGAGTGGCGATATGTGATTAACCTATTTTGATTGCACTGGGTGCTGACTGTCGAATTTCACAGCGCGAGAAGTTGTGGAGGATCAAGCCCTATGGCTGCATCGGGCGGTTCCGGTTCCTCCAGCTAGACTTTGCTCTGGACCCGCGATACCAGCACGCACTCACCCTGCTCAAGAAGCGCTTCTCGAGCAACACGTTTCTGGACCTGGGCTGCTGCGTCGGGCAGGTGTTACGGCAGCTCGCCCACGATGGCGTGAGCAGCAGCCGGCTTTTTGGTACCGACGTTGAGCCGCGCTTCATGGAGGTGGGCTACGAGCTCTTCAACGACCGCAAGAAGCTGCGGTCCATGTTCGTCGCTGGCGACATTTTCGCCGAAGGAGACTCCCCGGGCGCCGACCCGCTGCGCCTGCTCGACGGCAAGATGACCGTCGTCCACGCCGCCAGCTTCTTCCACCTCTTTGGCTGGGAGGACCAGGTCCGGGCGGCCAAGCGCGTGGTGCGGCTGATGAAGCCGCGGGACAAGGACTGCTTCATCTTTGGGCGGCAGGTCGGCTGCGAGGACCCCAGCGCCCAGCTGGACGGCACGCGGTTCCTGCACAACGCCGAGTCGTGGCAGCGCATGTGGGACGTGGTCGGCGTCGACACGGGGACTCGATGGCGGACCGAGTTCGACATCATCCCCGACGACGAGCCCAGCAGCATGTCTTCTCCTGCCCAAAAGGTGACCGACGACTCGAGCGAGATGGAGGGCATGATCAAGGTTCGTTTTGGCGTTTACAGGGATTAAAGGGCATAAAAGGCATTCAAACGGCGCAACAAACAGCAAGCAACAGCAGCATCATCATCATCAGCATGGCATACGGGAATTTGTTTTCTTCTTGTTTTGTTCTTTTTTTTTTTCGGAGAGGCTTCCCACTCATACATGGAGCACAGTACTAGATACATGTCCTCTAGGTAGCAATAGCTACGGCGATTTTCACCTGCTTCAATGACTGTCTTGGTCCCCTACTCCTTGCATCTAGAAACTTGCCCTTTTGGGACACAAAGCGGCGTCCATGATTTTTCTCAGATAATGGCCGATCCAGGAGAGGACCAGAACCACTTAGGCTTTGCTGCTCGGGGGTTTGTGCGGCCATACTCTCGGCTCGTCCGCGATTCGTGCAAAGGATTAGACTTTTTCTTCCCGCAGCTTCTTTTTGTTCTTAGCTTCGAAGATCTGCGGGAGGAATTTTAGCCCTTTTCACCTAGTACAGTTTCTCGGCATTGCAGGTTTAGTTTCTATTAGTTCTGGAGAGCTGAATTCGCCTTGATGAAAGACGAGAGATATAGATATTGAGCGAGAGATCATCATCAACAACATCCAAGAAGACGCAGAAGGGTGTCTACTTGTGAAGGTTGTTGGTCCTAGTCATTGTCCATTGCAAATGTGGTGTGCAGTTCTCCAAACAAGGTTGATGCACCCTTTCGGTGTTTTCCATGCATGTCTTTTGTTTACTTTGCTAGATTTGGTATGATTTCTGATTTTGGCATCATGTCGTTGCTGCAACCATTTTATACCACAACAATATGTACTTGGATCGAGATCAGAATGCAATGTATATGTTCTGATGATGATGGTATCGAAATACAATGTATACTCTATTCATGTGCAGCCGCACAAGCTCAAAGCTAATGGTATATGTAAATGCCCAACGGTCTAATTGTTTACGCCCAACTCCGGATAAAGATTAAACTTATGATCTTCTTTCTACTGGCCAATCTTTTGGAGTTGACCCTGGTAATGAGCCTGTGTATCAACAAGTTTAGCGCAATGTTCCGTAAGCGAAAGTGGCATCACATCACATGATCCACGGGGGGGAAAGAATCTTACGCTGTCACCGGCAGCTCCGATAATCTTGATACCGAGCTTGGTAGCAATCCACGGGGGCTGGATCTTTTGCACGTGGAAGACGGCGTCGTCGTCCTTGATCGCCTTGTTCAGGATGACCTCGTTGGGCAGCAGGGGCTTGACGCAGGCCGGGCGGCCGATGCCCACGAGGTCGCAGCCGCCGTCGTGCAGGGCCGCCTCGAGCCCCTGGCGCGTGCGGAAGCCGCCCGTCACCATGAGCGGCACGTCGGGCACGTCCTTGCGGATGGCCTGGGCGAACTCGAGGAAGAAGGCCTCGCGGGCCTTGGTGCGCGCCGACTTGTTGGCCTTTTCCTCGCTGTCGGCGGGGCCAGTGTTCATCTAAGGTTTGGGCGTGTCTAGTCAGCAAAAACCGGCTTCGTAACTTCCAAGTGAAGGTTCTTTCAATTTCTTACCGTCGGGCTCTCGTATGAACCACCACTGATCTCGATGAAGTCAACGCCGGCCGCAGTAATGGCCTTGAGCTGCTCCAGGCAGGCCGCGAGCTCGGCGGACGACTGGTGGTCGGCTGAGTTGAGCTTGATGCCAATGGTGAAGCCCTTGGGGGTGGCCTCGCGCATGGCCTTGATAACCTCGACGACGATTTTGGCGCGGGCGGCGGGGGAGCCGCCGTACGCGTCGGTGCGCTGGTTCGTCTTTTCCGACAGGAACTGCGCGAGCAGGTAGCCGTGGGCGGCGTGGATCTCGGCGCCCGCGAAGCCGGCGTCGGCCGACAGCTTGGCCGTCGCGGCAAAGCGCCTGACCACGTCGTCAATGTCGGCCTTGGTCATGGCCTTGGGCGTGCCAAACATGAGCGTCGAGATGAGCTTGGGCAGCAGGCCGCTGCCAAAGTTGAGCGGCACGGCGCTGGGGGCCAGGTTCTTGGCGAAGAGGCCGCGGCTGCCGGCGCCCATGGGCGACTGGCGGCCCGGGTGGTTGATCTGGACCAAGGTCGGCGTACCACCGGCGTTGCAGGCCTCGGCCCAGGTGCGCCACGCGGCGAGCATCTCTTCATACGGGATATCGTCATTGAAGGCAATATCGCCAGGCGCTCCAAGATATCTTCTGTCAACCTCCACGTTGCCTGGTGATTTTTGGTTCGTGTTAGTGGTGATGATTTCAATAATGTGCTGCAGCACGTGAGCAGGGCAACAAACCTGTCAAGACCATTCCCCAGCCGCCCTTGGCCCAGACACTGTAGGGGGTCCTGAATTTTTGATGCGGAAGACCGTTCTTATCGGCCATATTCTCAGCCATGGCTGCGTTCACCAGGCGGTTCTGCAGCGTGAGGCCGCTGGCCAGCGTAAGTGGCTTCTCAATATGTTCCGTCATTATGTTGAACTTGATTCTGCTGTATCAGAGTATAGAGTGATTGGCACAAAATTGGAATTGCCCCTTTCGACCACAAAGTCTTTTATAGGAGCTCCCTATGAAGCACACGTCGGGCTTCGGATATCATTATTAAGCCAATTTTTTCACCTATCAAGGTCCGTGCAGCCTCGGTCCGTCCATATCGCGGCGACGAATTACGCCGATTGTGGTGCTAGAATCGACTGGAATGCAAAACTAGCTGCTTGACAGGGTGGCTGATACTACAGTCCGGGCAGTTCCCGGACTTTGCATTGATCAACAGTCCAATGGCGTGACGTTTTGTCTGTCTATCTTGAAGATTGATTCATAAGCTGTGCCCCGTGGTACTCCGTGGACTTGAATATAGTTAAATTCGCAAGGTGAGATTATAGACCTGAAAAAAGACAAGGTAGGAGAATTGTGGCCGAGCAACATTCAGTATATGAATCGACACTTGATTGATTCAAGACGTGAATCTACGCAACTGCGATTGTCCACATTGGACAGTCAGTGAAATCGCACTCGCAGCCCGTGTGATGGGTTTCCTATAGGAATGTTTCCGATCTCGGGCGATTCAGAGCTCGGAAACTTTCCTCTAGACCGGAATTTGCATTGCTCCGCTGAGTCCGCCACTCGAACAATTTCTGGTAGCTCAGCCTTGAATAGGGTCCGACGGAGTCGAATTGACAAGTAATTCTTGTCAATCTGCTGCTATAATAATCTGACTTTGAGCATTCACGATCACTATTCATCAGCATGGCATGTCTTTATAAGCAGAAGCAAAGCTTGGCGGTGGATTGACTGACCAATTAAGCACCAATTTGCTCACGTCTTGAAGGATTTGCTTGGCAACTGCTAAAGAACAAGCCCATCTGTTAGCGCCGGAGATAGTACAGTTTACCTCGGGATGCTGCGATGTTGAAGACGGCAGTTCTGTCGTGGACCTAATTGTAATATGTACAGTATATTTCAGCTCTTCTTTGACATTCAGTATTGCTTTCGTCCTCAGGGTGCCAGCACGCCTACATCGGACTGTTATTGAGCGGTTCAACGCACTACATTTGTGGGCAGTCATATTGCGGCGTACCAGCCAGTCCGATGAAAATCCTTGAAAGCATCTGATCTAAAGCCAATACTGAAAACCTGATGAACCAGAGATGGACTCAGGATCAACCGGGTCTTCGGGCTTGATAGTTGGATTACGGGTCGAATGATGAGACTGATGATCCTGTTTCGTCTATCGCATAGTCGTGCACTTTGATCGCTTATATGTACTAAGGTACTGTGCATACCATTATGATCTCCAACAATGAGACACAATGCGAATTGATGAATCACAACGATCTTGAAACACAACCGGAGAATATGGAAAAGACCGGAAGTATTGCGAAAGCTATTCAGGTGAATCAATTCGAGATCCATTATAATGGCAATTCCAAATATGGCTCTCGACCACGAGTGCCTCAGAACGCCGGCCGAGAGATCATTCGAGATGCCACTCATCTCGAAACACATGATGCCCAATATCAATATCGGTCATTTCGTTAAAATTCCCGACGGTCCTAGTCTTGCATGGAAACCCCGAATTCTTGTCAATGTGGTGCACCACTTCCACTACTGCGGACGCGTGCGGCGGGCTGTCGGGGCTGGTTTGCTGGACAAAAGTATAATTGAATGGCGGTGGTCCAGGGGTGAGTCTGGACCCCTAACGGTCCCAGGGCTGAAAAGCTTTGCGGAATACTGTCTACTGTAGTACGTACGCTCGCTATTATCTTTCCCCGGCTCTCGAGTACGAAATTGCCAGAGTAGATGGGCAGTGATCTGTAGGAGCACGTGGTCAAGATTGCGCAATGAAATCTATTGATTCCCTCCGCTGGGCCCTCTTTGCGACAACTGCCGTTATTTGCCCAGAAAAAAAAGAGTTTGGGACGAAGTTCCAGAAGGACGCCTCCTGAAACCCGGTTGATGCCAGATGCTTGGGACGAAATAGAGAATTGTGGTGGTTTAGGGAGGGTAAAGGAGGGTGCACTTCCCGCACTCAACCGCCGCCTTGCCAGGGCCAATTGGCGCGGGCATTATCCCAAGATTTTCCTTTTCTGCAGCAGGAAAAAAAAAACGGTTCCACATTTGACAGACACCATTTGCTGACTTGCTTTTGCATCTGCCGGGGAACACGTGGGTTGGGCGTGGTTTTCAAGGCTTGAATCAGTAAATACTGCGCTGATCAGCAAGCAATTGGGCCGAATGTGGTACATAGTAGGGCGAGGGATTAACCAAGATCACCGTCTTGGAAATGTTGATGACTGAATGACATCGGGCACTAGCCTTAACTGCGTCGCGGGGTTGGTCGATCTGGTGCGGCTTCTTCCATTGCCGATGTTTTTTCACTGTTATGGTTTTTACCCCTTCATCATCTTGACCGTCTTGACTGTCAGTCCGCCTCGCATCTCGTCGTGATCTGCCCGGCCTTGGGGTTAAAATTACGGAAGCAAACATGCGTCTCGTCAATCAATTGTCTTGTTTGGACGTGCGGAGTGGCTTATACAATTGATAGCACGAAACTAGAATTCAGATTGGTAGCGATTGGCGAATGCGGATGGGGTTCAGTCGCTCGTTAGTGAACCAGTAGACTTGTTGCTCGGTGCCGTCACTGGGCCCAACACGACCATCTTCACTATCGCCAAGAGTGGACTCTATGGTGGAGGCCGTCTGATCAATTCTCTTCCTTCTGGAGAAAACCCCAGTTCACAACCTGAGTGGTGAACCGGGGCTTCGGTCCCAAGGAGCCAGGGAGCCACTTCTTTTCTCCGGCCGCTGATATGCCAACTGATACGATTTATTCATACTATTACATGGCTTTGTAAGGCCTGCCCTGCGGCTGAGGGGACTGGGGGAGGGGTCTGGTTTGTTGTTTCAGGGATGGAATGGACGGACGGACAACTTCGTATCAGGAAAGGGGTATTTGAATTTCGCGAAAGTTGCCGTAGGCAAGCAGAAGCTGGAGAGTCCGTCAGTTCGAGAAATTTGGTCAACGGACGCCGCGCCGTGACAACTTACACCAGCCGCCAGCCGTACCATTAATAGAGGGCTATAGAGGGCTACTCATACTATTAATGGGAAAGGCTTCGGGTAAGTATTCCGGCTGTTGGCAGCAGTGGCAGTAGTAGGTATCACGGCCCCGATTTGCGGCTTGCGAGGCGCCGCAGAAACCACAAGACGACCTCAACAGTCGCTGCATTAGTGTCTCTTATCTGGACAGACGGAGGGAGCACATTTTCGGAAAGTGGGTGACATATGTCATCTGCAAGGGCCCGATTCCCATCAAGGTGCGATGAACTTGAGCAAATGCCAACGCGTAATCGTGCAAAACCGGCGCCTGGGCATTCACTAACGGCCGTCTGGCCCACGTACTTAGCGTATCATCATGCGATCTTGCCGCCCTAGACAACTAGAGGAGGCCTTTTTTTCCTCAGTTGTGGGGGTGTCAATTGGATTAATTGCGTGACAGGCAGGACAGTCAGACCTGAGTAAACAATTGACAAGCGGAACTCGGTCGATGCAAGGGCATCAAGCATTGTGACAGGAGGTGATCTGTTGCAAATAGAGGACCTAGGAGATCGGCTGCGTGGCGAGCGGCACAGCGTGGTTTGCAGCACCCTGAGCACTCGGTTCTTTTCCCTCCCCGAAAAATGCATCTTGCGTTGCATTGTAGGTGGGGGATGGGACGGACTCTAACCACTGCGCTGGGTGAAGTTTCGTCCTGATTCGGGAATACCTCCTCGAATCATACCAGGCGGCACAGCCGTCGTGAGTCGTATCGAATGAAGAGATATTCCGTCGTGGGTTCTAGCTCAGTGGAATAAAGTTGCAGTTGGCATTGTAGAGGCTGAGCCAGAAATCATAGGACCGAATTCATATCCGAACACTATAGTTCTGGGCGCCACACGAAACTTCATGGTGCATCCTTGGCTCTTCTTTTTGTTTTTGCCCATTGCTTCCACTGAGGCGGCAAACCGTAGTATTGCCGCGGTCGAGACTGACAAGTTTTCATGTGTCAATAAGGCGTTCCCAGTCTCCATTGGCAACGCCCCTGCTTTTTACAACTTCAGCCTTGTACATTAATCCTTGTGTGTGTGTGAGAGAGAGCGAGGACCCTTTCATTCAGCATTGTATTCTCGCCCGGGGTTTCCGATAAGATTGTCCCTTGCGTTACCTCATCCAATAGACAGTCGTCGCCCTTTGTTCATGCGAGCACGCGAGACGGTCGAGCATGCACGGGGGTTGCATCGAAGGGCCCAAGAACAATTCGCAAAAATGTCCCTTTCGAGAGACGTTCGCTGATAGTCAACACAGACTTGTAGAATACTACTGCAATAGACATCCAAAAATCATTCGATCGAGCATCTCGCGTCGGATCAGATTGCTCGATTCAGATCCTCTCCACCAGCCATATAATTCCGAATCGTGCGAGCCGAAGGTGTGCAGTTGCCGTTAGATCTCGTCTTCATCTTGTTTCAATGGCGTCTGTGCTAGTTGGGCACTTGGAATTTAGTGACCACGACCTAGAATTTCTCTAGGGAAAGCCCCGAATGCGCCCGTCACTCTCCCGGATGGCCGCGGTAGGCTACACGGTTGTTAGTGGAAAACCTAACGGATATGCCAACCAAAGTCAGTGCACTTAATACACGTGTGGCGTTGAAACTAGATTATATCTCCAAGCTCTAACATTTATGAAGCGCCCTTGATACAAGGAGCTGGGAGACCATGGGCAATAATCCGACGAACAATGGAATATTGGACTGGGCGTGGGCTTGGACGGGTATACTCCGTACATGCCTGCCGGCCCAGGCACGCGGGCCTTTGGGCTGGTCGGCTGGGGGCCCTGACTCGCACCGCCGCGGTATACCACAGTACGAGCTAGCTCGCTTAGAGTTCGCAGCTATCCTACACATTTTTATCTCAGTGGGGGTGCAATTGGGGTGTCCCTGGCATAACGAGCGGTGCTTGGCCGACCAGCCTGCCACTCACAAAGACAGATCGGGAAGCTGCAGATACCCACCCACATTGATGCTTTCGTGATTCGACTTGACATGTCTAGAACCCCTGGCTGGACTCATTACATAGCTCCGCTTCGTCTCCCGGATCTGCGTCCAACATGGACGGTTCGCATTCGACCCTGGACCACGTCACCTTACTGGGCCACTGGGGATCAGCACTGCACACGCTTTACTGTGTGTATATCTTATGTACACGCCGCTCCCAGGCACACAAGTTTAAGGTTGTTTCTCCTTTTCTGCCTTCTGGGGTCCAGCTTGCAGCTTGAGCTCATACGCTCATTCCTATGTACAAACACGCTTGAGATATTCACATCTGGGCTTCACCTTCCCACCCGAAGCAGCCATGTCGGCTCTCGAGGCGGAACTATGGGCGTGGTACGCCGTCACAGTCCTCGTGGTAGCGGCCCGACTGTAAGTGAAAACAACTCAAATCACGAATCGAAACTATGTTCAAGGCTCATGAACTCCACATTCAGTATATCCCGACGCATGCTCCACGGTTCCTTCTTCAAGTTGCAGGTTGACGACTTTATCATGATTCTATCATTGGTACGATATTCTGGTCCTACAAGAACATGGAAAAGAAACCATTCCGCTAAACAAGGCACCAGATTTCCCTTACTGTCGTTACTGTCGGAGTTAGAATTTTGACTTATACCCCAACCAACTTGATCAAAGATGTCAGTCAGGTCGACCTGACGAACGAGGAGGATGTCGCCCTTAGAGTATATGGCTCGAAGATTGTCATTGTGGTGGAGCAAATGCAGATATTCCTCATCTGGAGTGTCAAGGTCTGCTTGCTCATCATGTACAGCCGCTTGACGTAAGAGGACTACCTTTCCGACGTCTTCATTGGCGATGCCCCAAGCTAACAACAATATACAGAACGAGTTTGAAGCAAAACTTGTTCGTCAAGATCACAGCAGGGTATACCGCCCTGAGTTTTGTGGTGATGGAGATCCTCTTCTTCACTGCGTGGTGCCGACCATTCTGGCATTACTGGCAGGTGCCAACCGATAACAGTGAGTCTCCTTACCAAAGAGCCAAAGACGGAATGGGAAATTGACCTAGTTGCTATCTAGTCAACTGCTCGATGGAGAGAGACCACCTCATTACCAACACAGTTTTCAACATTTCTTCTGATCTCATGATCCTGGCACTGCCGATGCCTGTTTTCCTTAAAGCTCAATTACCACCAAAGCGAAAAGCGATCCTAGTAGGCGTCTTTCTGCTGGGACTATTCACGGTAAGCTCCTCTGTCATTCATCATCGACTTGAACAGGTCTAACTCGTCTTGCTTAGATTCTGTCGGCACTCTTGAGCAAAGCCTACAGTTTCGGAGATCCATTCGGCACCGACTGGATCGTATGGTACATTCGCGAAGCCAACACGGCAATCATTGTTGCGAACCTGCCCTTTACGTGGACTCTTCTCCAGCGCATGTTCAAGCTCAGATCCTTCCACGCGAGATCGACGGCAGACGCCACGCCTGGAGTTACTTCGAGATTCCGATCCGCATACGGAAACCTGGCCAGCATGGCAAGCCGACCGCGAACACAGAAAGGCATGAACGACTTGGACCTCAGCGCGACGGAGAGTCAGGAGGGAATCAACAGCATCCCACTCAAGATCTACCAGCAGAACGAGGTACACATTACGACGGAAGAGATGTACACAAAGAGTGGGATGAGCACACCACCAGAAGGCGTGCCCCCTGCCGCTCATGTCAACCATGTAAACTTTAACGTTGGTGGAAACCAAGAACGTCTCTCAGACGACAAGTCATCAATGACTGGAGATGGAGACATAGGAAATGTGACGACTATCGGCCGTGGAATATAGAGGTATTATCCCGACTACCGGCTAGTATAAACACGCAATGAAATTATATACCCCCAAACGACTGCGTCTATTGAGAAATGGACCGCGTCTGCAGAAACCAAGCGATTTGTACTATGCCATTTCCCAGAGAAATCACTTCGTAAAACGACAAACACAACATCAGGTGAGTGGTGCAAAATCAGAACAAATACTAATTTGCGTATAGAAGAGAGAAATCAGTATTGAGCGTTGTCATTCGTTCACATCATCCTTGTCCCGGTTATCCGTCTACTCTACCTGAGACGAGCACTTTCAGCTCTCCCATAGCGGCTAGTGTGTGAGCCCTTGCAACTGCGCCGTCAGATCACAGGGCGCTATCAGTAAACTCCGGCAAACCCCGCAGCGAGCTAAATGTCACCCGTATACGAATCAGACATCATCACTTTACTTGGACCTGTGTTACATGTTTTGAGGAGCCAGTCTCATTTCGAAAAAAGACGTGGTCCACCATTCAATATGAGTCCTCCCTCATCTTCTCGCATCATCACCAGGAAACGCGAGAGGCTAGCATGCAAGGAATGTCGGCGCCGGAAGCTCAAGTGCGATCGCACAAGTCCATCTTGTGGTAGCTGCAGTCGGAGGGGCGATGGGGAGTCTTGCACCTACCAGCGGCTGGCACAGACTCCAGAGGACAGGCAAGAGCAGCGTGCCGCAACACAGGCACGGCTTGAGCATTTGGAACAGCTTGTCCATCAGCTCGCCAGCCAGCCTAGCACTACATCATCAGGCAGTACCACTCTGACTCCTCCGCTACAGGCTGATGGCGATACCTATGAATCTCACCAGACATCACCGGGGACTGCTGTGGATGGAGATGTTCTGACATACAATGGGGCGACGCACTGGTCCGCTATGCTTGACGACATTAATGAGCTGCGACTTGTTCTGCCCATCGATGACGCAGCTGCACTCGACGACCACCTAGACGCATTACCCGAGGATAAGGGCGTGGAACTACTTTTTGGAGGCGGCATGTCATTACCTGTTGACGTTGTAATTGCCACTTATTTACCACCACGACAGGAGGTGGACCGCATGGTATCAATCTACTTTCGTGCCGAAGCAGTCGCTGCGCCCTTTATTCATGGGCCTCAATTTCTCCGGTTCTACCAGGAGTTTTGGCGGGATCAGACATCGTCGTCACCACTATGGACATCAATACTGTTCTCCATTCTACACATCTCGTCCCACACACTTCGACACAACACGGATCCAGTCGCCACGAATCAATTCTCGGTTGCAGCAGCGCATTGCTTGGCTAGTGGGCATTACTTTCGGCCCAAACGATGTGCTGTCGAGGCCTTGACTATTTTCACCCAAGCTCAGTGTCTCAGCAGCAAAGAGTTACCGCCAGATATTGGTGCTCTCATTGGACTGACCGTCCGCGTCGCTACGAACATGGGCTACCATAGAGAAATAGACGGCCCACGGATCTCGCCTTTTGAGAGAGAAATGAGGAGGCGCACTTGGTCTTTTTGTATGCAGCTCGATGTCATGATTGCTTTTCATCTAGGCCTTCCGACCAACGTTCAATTTCCAACCTGGAACACTCAGCCACCAACGATCCTTCCAGACTCGGCATTCGACGAGGACATCGTGACGCTACCGCCATCTCGGCCAGAGTCTGAGCCCAACCATCGATTGTTCTATCTAGCAAAGCATAGGTTCATGGTCTTCCTGGAGAGAATCTTGCGCCACACCTTGTCTGCGCAGCCCAATTCTAATGAGTTGGACAGTCTCGATGCCGAGGTTCGTGCAGTATTTGAGGGCTTGCCTGAATACATGAAGCCTCGGCCTGCAGCAGATTCCATCATCGACTCGGCTAGCCTCATGGTCACGCGACTGTGCGTCTCCTTTATCTATTGCAAGTGTCTTTGCATTCTCCATCGCCCGTACGTCACACAGGGACGACCAGAGAGTGTGGTCATCTGCCACGACGTTTCTTCGCGCCTCGTGCGTGAATATGTCGACGCGTACGCCGAGTTCGCACCGGGAGGGCAGGCCGAGACGGAGAGCTGGTTCATCAGTGCCCTCAGCTGGCACGACTTTCTATTTGGCAACATGGCACTGTGCTTAGTGGTTTGCGCCATTAGCAGTAACCCGTCCAGCTCTGTTCAGATTGACCTCAGTCCGACTTTTGAGACACTGGAAAAGTCTCGCAAGCTTTGCGCTGAGCAGGCACCGACGAGGCACAAGGACACTAGAAAAGTGTTGGCGCTGGTCACTGCGGTCATCCGCAAGTTCGGCATTGTGGACCCCGTAGCCGATGAATCATTCAACATGGATGCCATTGCACCTTTTCCCGCGATGGCGACCGACATGGCGGCGTTGGACTTGCAAATGGATACCTCGTGGGATAACATGTGGGATACGTTGGGGCCTGCGACTGGTCTTGCACAGGATCCCTCGTGGCAGTATTTTGGGCAGTTCTTGGGCGGGTCTGTTCAAGTCTAATGACAGGAAATCTCTAGGAAGTGCTGCAATGATAACTCCTTTCTATAATTCTCGGCTATTTTGTTACCGCCTTGCAACCGTGGTGAATGCTTGTGATGTCGTGGACAGATGTATAGACGAGAGCAATACCAGCTAGACGTGCAATTTTTGAGCACATTCTCGTGCGGTTCATCTGAAATGCTTCCGTGGCAAGGAGTTTCATGGGCGCTACGCTGAAACGAGTTGTGAATTTGCAGTGTATAGTGCAGGTTGCACGAACAGTGATTGCCAATTGACAAACATGCATTTATAGACTTGCACGTGACTATGAAGACGACATCTGGGTACTTGTTAGCAATATTTATATTATTCACGGCGCAACACCAGATCAAATCATTAGTGGGTCTGGTGAGCCAAGCTTGCAAACCGACGCACAACCACCGCCAAAGTTGCCGCTATCTGATTAATGCCATATTTTCGTGTCTTATGTGAGGTTCAAAATCACGTGTGTTTTTTGCTTTGACTGTTCACTCTTTGAAGCGGAAGAACGAAAAAGCTCGCGCTTATCTCGATTATCATGTTTAGTATAACCTCAAAGTTATTGAGTTGACACAGTCTGTCACTTTGTGCTGGGGCTTGTGCTTTAGTGTAGACCCATTCCCCTCATTTCCACCCTCTCTGAAAGTGTCCAATTCAGCATTCTGTTAGCCACGGTCCAGTCATCAGTCACAGGCCCAATCTAATACTCGTCGATCATTACAGGCCCCTTCAGTGAACCTCCCAAAGCATCTTTGATGCTGACCGAGAAGCTGGCAATCTTAGAGTCGGTCAAGTAACAGAAGCATCGGTGAGCGTTAGAACCTTACCTTCTGCATCTGGTTGTAATGAGCCATCACATCACGTAGGTGTATCCACAGTCGAGCGAGTGATCTTCAGATCCCCGCGTCTTTCTTTTAGACACCGTTATATTAGTAAAACGTTTAACCGCAAGCACTTCTTCACGTACCTTGAGCTTGTAGAACGCGTGCCAATCTGCAACGGTAGCGTCGAGGTCGACAAGCTCAGCCTCTGTGTCGTTTGCCTCGGCTGTCTTGCATCTGTTTTCCCACAACGCGACACCACAGCTGAGGTACTTGGTGAAGAGAACCGCGAACAAGACAACGATAGCGCCACAGAATAGCAACCAGAGGATCCAGACCGAACAGTCTTCGGCCGTGTCGGAGTCCATGTTGTATTCTTCTTGCGTGGTGCCGTTCGTGTGAGTCAGGTCGTTGCTTGTAACTCTGTCAATTTCTCAACTATCACAAAGGATCAATGAAGCAGAAGAACAACTGACCTGGTGGTTGTCGTGTTCTGGTGAAGTGTGTTGTTCTTGTTTTGGGTCCAGTTCTCGCTGAGAGCTCTGCCAGAGGCTGGAGCAAGGAGTTTGACGAGAATGGTAAGTGTGACTGAGTTGAGTGAACACATGTCGTCTAAGCTTCTGTGTTTTTGTGGTTTTGTTGTGGTCTACTGTGGAGAAAGTGGAAGTGTGAAGTAATTAATCTCTTTCGAGACAGCCAAGTATCGCGGGGAAAGCTTGAGTTTTCTGCTTGTGCGATCTTCAACGAGAATGTCAAAGTATGGTATGATTGATCTCTGGACGAGATAATAAAGTATCACGGGTGAAGCTTGAGTTTATGTGTATTGTGATCAATTGTAAGGATCACTGGATGGTTTGTGTATGATAAAAAAGAAAAGAAGGAAAGGTTCGAAAAGTCGGGGGAAGGCCGGATATTTATATCTAGGTAATATGTGTTTGCTACGATATTGAAGACGGTTAGTCCGAAGGCTTTAGGGAACAGCGATATTTTTTGGAGTTTGAATGTTTGCGGATGGTGTCATATTCTGGGGCTAGTTGATGTACTGAGTCATTGAGGCAAACAAATCGTAATCAGTCATAGTTTGTTTGTCAGTCCTTCGCGGAAGTCGTCTAGAAACGAATGTTCCTATGCATATCTATGAGGGCAGTGCACAAAATCTGCCAACGGTCGTCACGTAGAATTACAGAAATGATTCGTACATGGCTAGAAGATCATGTAGACTATGCCTGCTGAGCAATACATGAGGGCTTCTAGATGTATCTTGCTGCAGAGCCTAACTCAACAAAGATAATGGAAGTAAATAAGACAAGAACTTATATCACGGGTAAAAGAACCGCGAGACTTGTATCTCTGCGGTGATATTCTGTCCACTATCGCATCATCCTCCAGCGCTATGCCTTCTGTAAGCATAGCTTGATGGCTGTGATATGAGGTTGTAAACAAACATGATTTAATGATATTCGACACCAAAGCATAGACTTTTTCTTAGAACAAGAAGGTCTGGAGAAAAAAAGATAAAATAAGAAGAAAATTCCCCTGACATAGCACGTTTATTGAATATTTTCATGATGAGGCCAAAATCACATGCGTAGAATATCCATTCATGTTCTGTGGGCGTGGGCTTCAGAGCGTTGATGAGCTCGCCCCAGTTTTGCATTTCACATCCCCTGCACTACCTGAGGATTAATCGAGGCGGCATAAGACATCTCGTTTTCCCCCTTGACCTCCGCATCTGGGGCAAGACTTCTCCATCCTCCAAGTCAATCATTCCTCTTTAATACAGGTCCAACCCCCCACACTGCAGTCTGATAGGCCCAATCCATCGACATCAGTCCCTTGTCGGAACCCAAAAGCTGCCATGTTTAAGTCAGCCAAGTACAAGTACAAGTGGCAAGTAATGGCAATATAACGTACCTTTGGCCCCTAGCTCTTTCAGGCGTTCACACAAGCAAATCTGCACTCGAGCGGTTGATCATGAGATCAATGTTTTGTGTTGCCCTGAAAACTTTGAGTTAGCGGCTGTCACTTTCATTGATCCCATAATATACAACAACCTTCTACATACCTTAGAGCAGCAGAATGCGCGTCGAATCCACCGCTACAACAACAACCTAGAGTCCGAAATCGCGAGCTACACGCGCAGCGATGTAAGCTCGGATTTCATTCTCTGCAAGTTTCGACTCAGTGGTTTGCCCGTTTGCGAGTTTGACCTGTGAAGAGTCGCCCTCTGGGGTAGTGACCTCTGCGACATGAGCCTCTAAGTTATTGGCTTCTGTGTCTTCGTCCTCGGAGGTGTTGTACCGGCTTCGAAAGAACACGGGACCACAGCAAAGCCAGTTCGTAAACATGACTGCGAGCAAGAGAACGCTGCAGCAGAGCAGAAGGAGAGCGCAGGCGATCCACACGGGAGCCAGCTCAGCCATGAGAGGGTCGCTTACGTACTCCTCATGCATGGTTCCGTTGTCAATGACGTAGATCCAATCTCCTCTGCGTGCAATGCTGTAAGATTTGTTAGTACTAAAACTATTGTGTGGAGCAGAGAGACAACTGACCTAGTAGTCGTGGTGTTGAGCTGGAACGATGTGTCCATGTTGCGAGTCTCTCCAATGGCTCGGCTCGAGACCAGAGTGAGAAGACCGAGACCAGTGACGATTGTGCTGGCAATTGAGAACATGTTGATCGAGCTTCTGTGATGTGAAAGTGACGAGTTCAAACTAGATGTCTAATAGGGATATTCTCAAGACGAGACGATCAAGTATCACAGGTGAAGCTCAAAAGTGTGTGTAAAGTGATCAATTAGTGTAATCACTTGAAGGTTTCGTAATGGACAGAAAATAATAGAAGGGAAGGTTCGAAAAAGTCTAGGGGGAAGGCTAGATATTTATACCTAAGAAAATAATTGAATGTTTGCTACATTCCCCGATTTGCTGCCTGTTGTCCAGGCTGTAGATAGAATCATCTGGTGGTTGGGGGATAGTGTGGGGGGTTCAATGACTAATGCGACAAACGTATTTGTCAAATCGTATCATTTTGACGTTTGTATCAGATGTGTCGTTCTGAAATATCTACGAAGAAAATGGATGTGTTGTCATTAATAGACTGGGAAAGCGTCAATGTCCCTGTTGACTTGTCTGGCCTATGCCTTCTTGCCGTTTGCATTCCCATCTACCTGGCGTTGTACATGAGACACTTCTTGGGTTCTACTATGGGTTGCTGGGAGAATATAGCCAGTTTAAGGCTATTGTTGCTGGGTCTACTACATATGGAGTCTTGGATGGTGGAAAGAGTTGCCACCAACTGCCTGGCGATATAAGAGACGAAGTGATCATCTCGAAGTGAACCACAAGCTCCCGTGCAGGGTATTCGCCGAAGTTGTGTCTGATTTGTTCTCCATCTTTTACTCAGGCTCCTCATCTGGAAAAGAAAATAAGAGAAGAAAAAACAGATCAAGCCGTAGTTGATATAATGGTCTATTTGACAGTTTACCTCGCGGACGTGCCCAGAGTCATATCGATTGATTGCTGTAACAGTCGTAGAGATTTGCTCACAAAGATAGTCATCGAGACAGTCATAGGGACAGACAAACTGGTAATTATAGAAGTTATATCATTATTCGTGTCGTTCTGGTAGACACTATAGGAATTATAATAGTTAAGATAGGAGTCAAAGCAGCAATCAGATAAATACCTAGCTATAGCAGTAGTCAGATAGGCAATCAGAGGAGACGTCAGAGAAACAATCGCGGACTTTGTGTAGTCATAATAGATCTAGTAACTTGTCATAGAACGGCTCGTTTGCAATTTGTGATTCATGGGCCATGTTGTTATAAACCATGACTATTGCTAGGTGATTGATGTTCCTGGTCAAACAAACATCATCGTATCATAAATACATTGAACCCCGGAACAAATCTCCTTCAAATGTTCCCGACCATTTACCCACACAACAACCAACATCTTCCTCTCACTATAAAGGAGAATGAGATGGTGATGCTCTGCGGGGGAGCAATCCTCCTCATGTCGCAAACTTTCTTTCCCTGAGTATAAGCATCTGGCGCTTGTCTCAAAGATTCAACCCTTCTTTCTTATTTCTCATGCAGAAAAGCTTCGGCGATACAGTTAATTGTTTGGACACCGAGTGTAGGTCATGAGCGCATCAATGCTAAGTACCAACTTCTCACCAAGGCAACCCCCGTTCTTCGTTCCACTCTCCCCCATAAAAAGTTCGTGACATTCTGCGCAAACGCGCGCTTACCCAACGCGGTTTGCTATAAAGAAATTGCAAACGATAACTACACTGCGAATGCCTCAACTAACTCAAGTTCCAGATAATGACACCATTTGCAAACATCTTACATCGTGGCAGTATCTAAGAATCAATCTGGAGTTAGTCATTGTAGACTAACCGTCGTCAATGTTGTAGCAAACACATATTCCGTAGATATAAATATCTGGCCTCCCCTCAGACTTTCCGAACCTTCTTTCCTTTATTTTTCAATCACCAGAAAAAAACCTCAAGTGATTCTTGTCTTCTGCTCAGAATCCATTTGATTTTCAGCTTCACTCGTGATAGTCAATAGTCACATTACGACAAGCAGTCAACCACTTGCTAGTCAACAAGAACAAACTAGAAAAACCTGAAGCTTCATTCATCATGGCCCCTCTTGTCATCTTCACTTTGACCATTCTCTCACACATCGCTCAGGTCTGTGGACGAGCAAATCTTGAAAATCGGGACATGAACAACGCAACTCTTCAACTGAACACGATGGCCGTCGGTAATTTTCCTCTCTGCCCCATTCATAAGACGCCGTATTTTGTAAACTGACAGAAACCTTAGCAACGCAACTCAGGTGGACAGCATCAAGGACAATGGCACCGACGCAGACGCACCAGTCTGGATCATTGGCTTGATCTTACTCTTTGCAGTAATTGTCATTGGATTCGCCGTCCTGTTTTGCAGATGCTTGTGTTGCGGCGTGTGCTGCGGTCTGGTGTTCTGGGATCGAAGTCTAAAAAAGACCGTTAAGGCCGAGGCACCAGTGCCCGAGGTTGTCGACTTGGATGCCACCGAAGCAGACAATCGCGCCTTTGTCAACTTCAAGGTATGTGGCGGAGATACCCTGTCATGTAGCAGTCTTACAAGAACTCTAAATGGACGTTTGCTAATCCTAAGATGTTCAAATAGAAACAAGCAGACGTCATTGAGGCTGAACGCTTGAGAAGTGCAGAAATGATTGTGTGATGGCTCAATGGACCAGAGGTCTAAGGTAAAGTCTACAACCTCAATGCTACCACTGGAGTTCTAACTCACTCAAGTTTTAGCCCACAGCTGAAGTTGATCGGAGAAGTTGATGGCATGAACCTGTAAAGACCGAACATTGGAGGAACGTAACTGTAATGCTTGATCAATGGTAAACAGTGTGGCGAGCAGGATCTGCTCAGAATGGGAAATAGAGCACTGGGCCTGGAAGGACAAAGGTCGGGCAGGGAGACGGCGCATCTTGTGTTGGCTTGAAAAGCTCGAGGCTACACGAGTGAAGAGACATGGGACATGCGCGTGAGTTCGTCAACGCTCCAAGGTCAATGAACAAACTTGAGATACCCGTACCTATGTGATAAGGTACACATGTGATTTTGATCCAGTACAAACTCGAGAAAAATTCATTTATTACCAACGTCTGTTTTGAGAAGCTTTTAACCTATTCACTATTTTACTCTATCAAATCGGGTCTTGCAGCAGCAAGATACCCTTAATATCACTGAGCAGGCACTGTATGTTTGATCTCCGAGCCATAAACGCACTGCCTCCGTTACCGTGACAATACGGCTCAATGATCACATATGTCGGAAAGCAAACGAGCGTTTGTACGGAGACGAATTCCCGTGAAGAACTGACAAACAAACTATGAGTAATTACAGCTGATTGCCTTATTTGACTCACTACGTCAACCGACCCCAGCCCCAGAAAATGGCACCATTCGCAAACACTTGAACTCCAGAAAATATCGCTATTCCGTAAAGTCTTCGGACTGACCGTCTTTAATAACGTAGCAAACAAAACACAAATCCTCTGGATATAAATATCTGGCTTTTCCCAAAGACCTTTCGAACCCTTTCTTCTTCTTTTTCTTCCCCCTATCACAAAACCTTCTGATTATTTGTTCAATTGATCAAACGCTCAGAATTTTAAGCTTCACCTGTGATCATCAATCGTCACAAATCAAGTCCAACAGACAGAAAAAAACTGAAGCGAGCATAATGTGCTCCATCGTCAACCTCTCACTTACCATTCTCAGCCTGCTCACTGTGGTCTACGCCCGAGCTCTCGGCGAGAATTGGGACACGGACACATCGTCTCGACGCAACATGACGACCATCAGGTAAGTTGTTATTTCATCCTACAGTTCATATTTGATAGTCTATGGACTAATTGAGCGAGCAGCTTGTCGGCAAGAGACAACATGAACTGCACCTGCCACAATGGAACCTTTCACGAGGAACCAGTGGACGACTATGACAACTTGATGCTTGAGCTAGTTCCCTTGTGGATAATTTTGACGCTCTCCATCCCATTCATCATTGTTCTTCTCTTCGCTGTACTCTGCACCAACTGGCTGCGCTGTGGTCCCCTGTTGTACCGAAGCCGTTACTGCATCGTCAAGGACAAAACCAAAGAGGCAGAGTCTGTAGACCTTGATGCAACGGATGCTGACCGTCGCGCGTTCGAGAACTTCAAGGTATGTAGAGCAATGCTTCCCGGGCGGCTCGTGAGTTCTCTATGAGACTTTTGCTAATTGGAATGTTTTAAAGCGGGTGAACAACATTGGCCTCCATCTCTCAAGTTCAGAGACGCTCATCTGAATCAATCAAAGAACCAGGAGCACAAAGGTAAGGCTATACCGCTTGATCGCGCATTTCAAAATGGCTAACTCATGAATTCAAGCTTCGTGTCAACAACCAAGGGCTGGGTGGGAAGTTATCATTGATTAGCTGACTGGACCTGTAAAGACTGATTATAGGTGGACTGGACCTGTCATGAACGAAGAATGGCTGTCAGCATGGATTGATTTTGCCCAGGATGAGTATAAGATCGAGAGATTGCACTCGATGCAGAAGCAAGGGCGTCCACAAGCCGTCATGCAGGACCTCAAAAAGTCTGAGAGGTAGCGCGAGGGACGGATTTGAGAAATGACCGCGAGCTTCTGAATGCCTGGGAGCCGATGATCAAACAGTGATACCCAATTAATACACGTGGTTTTGACTTTTGATGAAAACTATAAATATGTTTTCTTACTAAACTCTGCTCCAGTGGCGGTCTTCAAATTTATTTCCTTCGTCGTTGAGATGAACACTACCAGTACATGCGGAAGAATATTTGATACTAATTCTGCACGGGCTCAAATTTGAAGACCATGGAGTGGGCCACTTCTCTAGAGATTCACTTTTTCACCGGTGCCATCTTTTAGTCTTCAAACTAGCCACGATCTATGCTACATTCTCATTACACAACTCTTCGTCGTCTTCCTTCTTCTCGCCAACTGGCAAGAGCCAGACAATACAGGTAGACAGAGCAATCATGGCGGCAGCGCATAGAAAGGGAAGACCGATCAAGTCCCCGCCAATCTCGAAGCCGCGACGAAGTGATGAGAAGAGTGCCGGTGCTCCGGCCATCAAGCCAAGCATTTCGAGTATCCCGAGCAACGAATTCATAGTCCCGAGGTGTCGATGTTCAACCATGTTGCTCAATAGACTGCGAAGGACGGCCGTCATACCGCCGTGGATGGCAAAAGTGACGAGACCTGGAGAGCAATTAGTAAAGACGCATATCCATTCGAGAGATTGGGACAAGTCATACCCAAAATCAGAATCTCTGGTGTTGACGCCAAAGCAATCAACAGAGCTCCCAACACACCCGCCAGACCCGTTATACGAGCGATCCAGACGTCTCTCTGTATGACCGAGACTTTGAATCTCTTGGTCAGCAATTGGGTCATAGCTGGAAGAATTAGTATCAGCACCACTAGGCTGACAATGCTACGAGTCGTCAGGAGAAACGAAGCCTGCGCATTGAGGTCAGCATGCGTGCGCACTGGGGCATATGAGAATTGTCATACTTTACTCCAGCTCCAGTTGTATCGCTTTGTCGCGTATTGTAGCAGCATAACCTGAACAACTTTGCTAACTGCAACGAATACATAACAGAACATGAAGATGATAACTAGTCCATGACCACTGAGAAAGGAGCGAATCTCCCTCCCGCCTTCGCGCAACTGTCGGATCGATCCTTGCAAAATTGATTCATTCGCGGTGGGGATATCATTTGAGTCGTCCACGTCTTCATCGAGTGCTGCCTTGCTGAGGTGCAAGGTATCAGGAAGGAGAAAAGTGGTTGCGGTAGCGAGCACGTAAAAGACGGATGCTAGTGCGAGTAGTCCCCAGACACTTTTCAACAGAACCAGACCTGCAAGCGGTCCCGAAGCGACTTCTGAGAGAATGAATAGAGCAGCAAGCTGAAAGAAGATCGGGGCCCTGGTCTGAATGTTAATTTTAATCATAAGGTGCCCATATGAAGTAGACGGACCTTGCGCTAACAGAGGTTATGTCTGCGATTGTAGTATACAGCATTGCTGTGAGCACTGCTGGCCCGCCGCCCAGAAACATGAACATGGGCGACACTAGGACTAACTCGACTGGGAAGAAGTCAAAATAGACTATCGCATCTTGTTAATGGAGACACTTTGCGACCGCGGAGTCAAAACTGATGATGATGGTACTTACGAACCATGAGCTGGAATGCGAGTCCGAGTGTAATTCCACTGAATGCTAGCGAAAGGACACGATGTCGGCCCCATTTGTTCGATAGAACGCCATAAGGAATCGTGGCGACCAAACCTAGCAGAGTGAAGGGTCAGCACAAATAGAATTGCCAGCCTCTGGGCAGCTTGAGTCCAAGAAGCCTCGATTAATCATGACTTTTAAGCCGAATCATCTGTCGCTTTGCTGCCTCATTATGGGACCTGATCATTCGAAGGTGCAATAACATACTGGGGATGCAATCTATAGTGGTCCTCCACCCTTGGAGGTCTGCAAGTTGTCCCTGCACATCGGGTGCCTTACAGTCGCGATCAAACGGGTCTATGTTGGAGTATACCGTGTCGCAGATCTTTTGCTCTAGGGCTGCCGTTTGCCCAGGAATAAATAAACCAGCTCCAAACTCTAGGAAAAAGAACATGGCAAAGGTGACTATAATAACCCGGCGGCGATGGTTGTCTGCTCCGGGGCGCTCGTGGCGCTCATGGCGCTCATCGAGCAGAGGACTGCCCTCCGTCGTGCCCGCCCCGCCATTTGGCTCGCGGTGAGTATCATCGTGATTCATACCAGTGGTCTAGGCAGGCGGATTTGAAGTGGAATGGAGCCGTCGAGATGGATGACAGACGGTATCAGAAGATTGATTCCTGAAATGAGCGATATAGTCACAATGTATTGAAAGAGTGAGTAGACTTGAGATTTGCCAAGTTATTGCCAATGAAGAGCGTGTGGGGGCGGCCTACGACTAAAGATTCAGAAATAGGCGGGCCCTGGTAATGCGAGATGGTGCGCAGCATTCAGTGGTGACAGGCCCCTGCGTATCCGTCCTAGTGTTCCATCGCGTACGTAGCGTCTCACGGTCGCCCAATCATGTACGGCGCATTTCCTATAGAGATGGTCTATTTGGCAGCGCATCATGGAGACAAATTTGTGTCTTGCGATGCGACGCAGTGGTGCTTTTGCCAAATACCCCGGGGCAGCATATTGAAGTTGAGGAACAAATGGCCATTCTGTTCACAAATTCCACGAAATCCTGCAATGATACAGGCGACTAATACATGTTCGCAAAATAGACTCGCTCATTTGTGAAGACTGGCCTTTACATTTGCAACGGCCAATGGGCAAGAGTCTGCGGTCGAGTTCGATCTTACAGTCCTGTCGCTGCGATCAGTACTTTGTTTGGAACGAGGATGCAGACTATGATCATACGCACTACCCTCTTGTTCGTGCATTCAACTCATTGCTGCGTATTATAGTTGGACTGGTTGATGCTGTGGCTACATAGTCGTTGCTTGCTTTGTATCGGATCTTTGATAATCTTCAGACACATTCGCAATTGTATCCGAGAATCTCGGATTTGGACCGGAGTTGATGTTTGATAGCTTCCCGAGTTCTTACCTTCCTCCAAGTTATGTCCTATCTGTGGGAAGAAGTATTGTTTCCGGACAGCTTATGCCATCCGTGAAATTTGAAGGATTTTTAATTCGGAGGCGGGCCCGGCCCGTGGTGAACCATTGACCATACGGTGCGATTGATGGCCCGGCGGATGCAGAGCTGCGGCGCATGACGGGATCAAAGTACGGCTACTCGATTGCGAATGTAGATATGGGTATTGCAGGGACACACTGCATCATGTCTCCGCTGGTAATGGCACCATATTGGGAGGTCTTGCAGTGATGATTGGGCGGATAGCAGCTGCACGCGTTGCTGTTCATGCAAGACTTCTCAATATGGGAGACCTTGGCCGGGGTAGTGGTGGGACCCGGCAGGCCGGATCCTGTCCCGCTGGATTCAATATATACTGACCCGGTCACCCAAGTCGCAGGCATTTAAGGTGAAATACTTGTCTCTTGGATCTTCAGCTCGCAACTGTTCTCGCGGCGCACCATGCCCTCCCTTCCCCTCCAAGCCCGCCTGGCGGACGTCGCGACGCCAGAAGGCCTTCTCAAAGCGTTGTCTACCTCGGCCATCGTCTTGGTTATATTTAACCTGCTGAAGGCTCTCTACAACGTGTCTCCTTTTCACCCGCTGTATCACATTCCTGGGCCAAAGCTAGCGGCTGCTTCGTACCTCAAAGAGTTCTACCACGATGTCGTCCTGCACGGAAGATACACGCACGAGATTCGCGACATGCACAAACGCTATGGTAAAGCGTGCACTTTCCACTGCTGATACGTACTCATGAACTTGCTGATCATGATCTGACTTAAATATGTGAAAAGGTCCGATTGTACGAATCAATCCCGACGAAGTTCACTGTAATGACCCAGGCTTTGTTGACGAAATCTACGCCGTAGGTGGACGGAAACGAGATAAGCCGATCCATCAAGTCAACATGACCGTGTTAGCCAAGCCTTGAGGTGTAATAGCGCAAGTCTGCGAACAATGTGCATGCTAACCAGAGACGGGTGTGAATAGTATCCGCCACTCAGGATTTGGAACAGTAGACCATGACCTACACCGCACCCGTCGGTCCTCGGTCGCCAAGTTCTTCTCGCGGGGCATGATTGCACGGCTCGAAGGGGATATTAACGCCATGACGCAGAAAATGTGCGACAAAATCCTCGCCCAGGGAGCTTCTGGTGCGCCTTTTGATGTCGCCGCGGCTTGTAGTAACCTCACCACCGACGTGATTTCCGGTTACTGCTTTGGTGAGACTTTCGGCTTGCTCGACCGGCCGGGGCGGAAACCGAACTTTCGTGACCCTACCATGGCGACGCTGAGGTACATGTTCATGTTTAGGTTCTGGCCTTTCTGAAAAGCCTTACCAAGGTTGGCGTATGGTGAGTACCCTGGGCTTGAGCGGGTTTGAGATGCTTCGTGCTCATCGATGCTTTAGGTTCGTCGATATGCTGCCAGAGGAGACCGCTCTCCTTGTGCGCACAATGCAAATTGACATTCAAGACAAGGTGAAAAAAGCGATTGACGACTGGCATGCTGGTATCGTGTACGAGAGACCGACGATAGTGGGAGCAATCATGGAGTCGGATCTGAGCGCAGAGGAGAAGAAGCCCGAGAGGGTGGCCGATGATGCCTTGGCTGTCGTGGGCGCAGGCACAGAAACGACAGCTTGGGCGCTGGCGGTGATGACTTATCATTTAAAGACGAGGCCTGAAGTCCTGGACAAGCTGACTAGAGAGATCCAAGAAGTAGTGCACGATTCGAGGCGTAAGTATTACTGCGAAATGTCATCCGCTTCACTTTTTGGGAATGCAGAGGTTCAATCGAAGAGTCATTTGTTAACATTAACTCGCTTTTGGCAGGACTACCCTCCTGGACAGTATTGGAGAAGCTTCCATACCTCTCTGCTGTCATTCAAGAAGGCCTCAGACTTTCGCTCGGTGTATCGGGACGGACGGCCAGAGTGCCGACCGAGGAGTCCCTCTTATATCGTGGTAAATGGCAAGGAAAAGAAGTATGCTACAATCTTCCCAAAGGATACGCCATTGGCATGACGTCGGCAATCACTCACTACGACGAGGCCGTCTTCGAAGACCCCATGAAGTTCAATCCGGACCGATGGCTTCGCCCGGAACAGAAAAAGGCGCTTGACTCTGGTATGCTCATGTTCTCAAAAGGTAGTCGAGCGTGTCTGGGAATGAAGTAAGTGTTTCCTGTCCATCATTACTCAAGTTTTGCACCCAGTAAATGCCTGACCATTGATAGCCTTGCCTTGTGTGAGCTGCACCTTGCACTGGCTGCACTAACGCTTAGAGTCCTACCGCATATACAGCTGTGTGAAACGACGGAAGAGGACATTCGCTACGACTACGACATGTTGATACCTATGCCGAAGGTGGGCACCAATGGGGTTCGGGCGATTCTCGTTACTGGGTGACGATCAGATAGAAGGCTCAACAGGCCTTGATAAATGAACGATTTGGCATGGGACTTGCGCCATTTCAATAACACATCAAGTAGGTATTCATCGCTAAAGCTGATTATATAATTTACGTCAATCAAACATGCATGGCTTTTCCCCTATAGCCTGGTATTATTCCACCCCCCTCATTTGAAAATAAAAAGTCTTTGCGCTCCACGACGATCTCATAAATCCCCCGAAATGATCAAATCTTGAGGTTGGAGCAAGTCATGTCTCCCTTTTTAAGATGTCTCAGCGTAAGGACATAGTTTGAAACGTGTCATCCGAGTTTGGCGTCTGATCAAAGTCTATCGCCTGGTCCTGGCGTGTACAGTTCGTAATGCTGTTGTGTCTGCGGGTGTCCCGGATCGGGCGAATACATTTCATAATGCGGCGTGTTTGGCGTCTCGACCATGCTGCTGTAGAGTTCGGACCTATTTTCCGTCATGGTCGAGCCGGCATAGGATCCGTCGGTCACGCCGCCGCCGCCGCTGCCATAGACTGCCGGCTTTGCCTTTCCTGCCGCAATGGCCGCGTCGTTGTGGTATCCACCTTCGCCGGCGGGCATCTCGGAGGGTTGACCGCCATTCGCGCCGACGGCCTGACGCGCCTTGCGGCGTCGGTAGAAGAATAAAAAGGCGGCAATGAGTCCCAATATCACGGCGACGGGGATGGCGACACCAATGCCAATCTTGGCGCTGGTCGACAGGCCGCTCGAGGAGCTCGACGAGGATGGGGTCGATGTACCAGTGACATCAGGATCACTGGTCGTGGTAGCAGTCGAAGACACGGATATGGTGCCGGTGGTCGCGGTAGAGCCTGCGGAAGTGGTGGTGGCGTCGTCGGTGCTTGACCCCGAGATGTTGAAGTAATGCGATGTGGCCTGGACTGGCGAACTGCCCTCCTTGTAGGTGGCCAGCATAAAGACATTTGACGTGCTCAGTTTTATACTATCATCGAGCGTTACTCGCCATGAATAGTCGGTGCGATTTATTACGCTTTCTACAGAGACGTGTCAGTCGCTTGGATACGGCCATTAAATGAGAGGAAATGGGGCCGACGAACGTAGAATATACTGGTAGGTATTGGTGGCATTGCCATCGACCGTCTCGGCTTGGTACAGTCTGATGGAAAATGCCGTATCCGTGGGCGCGTCCCATACAAGATTGACAATGGTGTTTTCCACAAATACCGAGTTCTCGCTGAAATCTCCCCAAGTTGCCATATCAGGCGGGTTCGACCAGCCCCATTTCGACATGCTGAGTCTCTTGACTGCGACGGCCCAGCCCGTCGTCTTCTACTGCCTTGATCCTTGGAGTGATGGAGGATATCGGAGAACGCGAGTATTTTATGAGGGGAAAGTGATGATCTCGCGCTGGTAGCACAACGATCAAGTATATTACGAAATCAGGATGATCTACCGCAAAAAGTTATGGAACAAATGGGGGAAAGAGGAAGAGGAAGAAAATAAAAATTGGAGGATAAGAATAGAACAGCAACAACCTTGTTTAGCATTAGAGAAACGGAGGCCGTGGGCAAGAGACAGAGCATTAGCTTACCGATGAGACTGGAAACCCGCCTTCAGATGCCCAGCTTGTCTGTAATTGGATCGTCATGTCTCCAGTATCTCGAAGGATTCAAGCCCATGCCACAATAAGATCCCATCGCCACACTAGGTCTAGCAGTGTCGAGCACTAGCAACAAGTTCGCTTAGATAGTGTGAAGGATAGGCCTGGTAAGGCAAGCGGCACAGCAGAAATAGTATAGATTTTCAGCGGAGCCTCAGGCTCCAGTGTCCAGTGCCAGTTGTGTAAAAGTGAGCTATGGTTGCGAAAAGAACCTGGTCCACAGTCCAAGATCAGCCCAGCGTGCTGGAGCTGCTGGTTGTTAGCAATCACCTCACGGGATGACACCATGGGACCAGAATGCCAAGGTGAGCGAAGGTCGGAAATGAAGAGCTCCCGAAGCCTAAAGCCTGAGAATGAGAGAGTATGTCCAGTTATGGACTCCTCTCCAGATAAGTGGCAATACCGCGGATGCGTTGCTGTTGTGTTCTCACAATTCTTCTGCTTCACCTACTCATCTGAGGTCTGAACGACAATAAGTCCCAAGCTATGGCCAGAATGATGAAATCAAACACATCGCAGCATTTGGTCGGCTTAGACGTATGTCCAAGGCAGACAGCAGCCTGGCAGGGCAGCTATTTGGCAGCATAGCCTCTCTCCAGACTGTTCTTTGTTTCGACCTCATAGCGTCTTCCAATCCTCCCGGCGAAAACCCGGCCTGCCCACCCAGGCAGCGGACCCTTAGCAATCCAATGACCAGGAAGAACTGCAGGCACTGCGCTGGCGTCCACAGGCAGTGAAATGGCTGTACTTCGTACATTAATACAGAATAATAGCGCAGCTGCAGGCAGGGTCAAGAAAGAGATTGTGGTGCCTTGCAGGGCCAAAGTCCATTGCAGGCAGCGGGCGGGGGGACTTGGGTTATGGGGGCCCACACGACTGCTTCATCTGAACTCTGAACCCATCTGAAAGAGGGGTGGGTGGGTTGAAGTGGTGATAAAGTTTTTTTTCCTCCCTCGCCCTCACATGCTTTCTTGCATATAACTTTGTTCCCGATCTGGATTCCCAGCACAGATTGAAGAGTGGCCCTCAAAATGCAAAATGCCGTTGGACTATTGATCATTCCAATGCCTCATGTTGATTCATTGTTTAGGCATTCTACCAAGTGAGACCACTAAGTAAATAAGGGGTAGCTGATGGATCTTCTGGCGCTCACGCCAACGCCGATCCGTCCGTCGGTGCTGAACAAGCTTAACCTGCCTGTCATAGTAGACTTTTTTTGTGAAGATAAAATGGAGATTGGAGAGCAAATGGGCTTCTTCATTGGGTCAAACCGGTCGTCAGCGACAAGGAGTCTAAAGCCAATCGTTATTTTGGTCGAGCCAATCCAAACATTGGATTAAGTGGATCATACTTGTCTTTATACCCAAAACGGACAGAGCTTTCATTGTTCTCACAGAGTCAGTGCCTGGAGTTCCAGTGATCCCTGGTCAGTCGTCTTGTCGTCCCATTGGCAGCAGTGGGCGTTCAGGACTTTGTGGCAACCAGATTCACTTGCCCTCTTCTCTCTTCGGTTGCATCTGTTGGTTGCCATCCCTCATGCCCCCTGGTCTCTCTATCGCTCGCTCACCCCACGCCCTAGTATCAGTGGTTCTTAATTACCTACTCTAAATAACCCCAAACACGGTGTTCCGATGCTGACGAGAAGGATCATCTTTATTACTTTGTTGGTCGCACACGCGTTTTGATTTATTCTATACTCCTATAATCTCCATCTTTGCTTTGTTCAAACTTACTCCATGTTTTCATCGGCCATCTTATAATCACAGTCATTCCTTCTTTGCCAAAATCCAAGACACTTTCCCTTCGCGCCATTCCGGACGCTTCTTCGCTTCTTCTCTCCCTCTCTCCCTGTCTCCAATGGGACCCACCATATTTCGAAGTCCAACCGCAAGGAACACCTTTGTCTTTTGCGTTTTCCTTGGCTTAATATTTCACTTTCGCCTGTGGAATCTGTATCCCAGCGATTATGTCGTAGAGCCTGTGCATGTGCCTGCGACGGGCGTGTCGCATGGAGGAGGCGGTGGCGGTGGTGCAGTAGTTGTCGGTGGCGGCAACGGTGATCCGGTGCACCTCGAACCACAGCACCAGCCGTCGCACACGGCGCAATCTTCGAAGCCGGAGCAGGAGCAGCAGCAGGAGCAGAAGCCCGTACCTGAATCATTTCCGAAAAAGATCTGGTACAAGCTGGGCCCCAAGGGCCTATCCAACTACGCAAAGACGTGGACGGACTCGTGCATCAACCAAAATCCAGAGTACAGCGTCAACTTCATGACTGACGAGACGGCCGACGCCTTTGTCAATGAGCACTTTACGGCCTACCCAGACGTCCTGGCCGTGCACAATGCCCTGACGATCCCCATCCTCAAAGCCGACATGGTGCGCTACATGCTCCTGTATGTCGAGGGCGGCGTGTGGTTCGACCTGGACGCGTCGTGCGAGGGAGTGCCCATTGACGAGTGGGTGCCCGCGGAGCACGCTGCCGACGCCAGCCTGGTCGTCGGCTGGGAGTTTGACGGCGGCTACCACTTTGAGTTTGAGCGCCAGTTCGTCACGTGGACGGTGCTGGCCAAGAGGAACGTGGAGCACCTGCTGGTCGTAGTCCGGGACATTGCCGCGTCGCTGCGCCGCCTGGCCGAGGCCAACTCAGTCGACGTGGCTGGCCTCAATATGAGCATGATTGCAGACGTCATTGAGGCCACGGGCCCCAAGCGGTTCCACAAGAGTGTGGTCAGCAATCTCGAAAAGTCCGTCGCCCAGCCCATCAATTGGGAAGACTACCACGAGATTCTCGAGCCCAAGATGGCTGGAGATGTTCTAATCTTACCTGGATACTCATTGGCAGCATCTTACAATGCTTACGAGCCGGAGGATCAAGACAGAGTAGGCCCATCTTTGGTGGTGCATCACTATGCTGGCACTTGGAAGAATGAGAAAGGAGGAGAAACGAAAGAATAGATAAAGATACCCAAGTTAGAAGACATAGAAGCCAATGGCCTCTCAATATAAGGTTGCATTGCAACATAGCCCTGGTCACGCAATGATGTGACCTCGGTCCGTCCCGTGCTGAAACATTGACCTACCCATGCAGCCACAACGGGATACGTGCCTTGTGACTGCATTACAGGAAATGAGCTTTTAGGTGTCTTTGGGGTTATTTGTTCGATAACTTTATTTACCACCAAAAGTGATGCACTGACTGCTTCCATACATTTTCGAGAACGAGAAAAACGTCCATTCCAGGAATTGAATGTTAAACCGGTTAGGGGGAATGCGCCCGTCTCCACGGCCGTATGCCAGGTCATGCCGCTCACGCACATGCACCTCTGACGCCGTAACGAGCAGCGCTGCCAGGGTCAGGCTCCCTCACAAAATCTGGAAGCGGGGATTGCAATACCACCGGCGTGTGCACATGATAGCAGTCGAATTGTTCGCCACCTCCCTCGCCAGAGTCAAGCGGCTCGCTGTACCCTCCCCATGCTGTACAGGTTGAGTCTTCCGCGCAGGCTTGGTGGCAGCCTAGTTGCGAGAAGATACCAGATTGCCAATCATAGGTATAATCTGCCGTCGCCGGGGTCAGATCGTCGAATAGGAAGCGGTCGCACTTGATCAAGAAATCATCCAAGCAGGTGTTTTCCGCCTTGGGGCAGAGTTCCTCGCCCTGTCGCCCGTCGTCGCATCTGAACCGAAGGCCGTACGAGTTGTATTCTGGAAATTTTGCAAGAGCAGGTTGCTGCGGAAGAGGGTCTCGCGGTTCCAGTGAGCCCCAGACGTGGCAACATTCGGATGCGCTTGCATTCGTCAGTACCTGTGTCATCTTCCAGCCGATGCACTCAAAACTGGTGAGGCAGGTTTCGTGGCATTCGCGCTCTGAGGTGATGATGGGCAGAGGGGTGAGGCAGACATAGTTTGAGTATTCTGGGTCTGCATCCAAGTCGAGGTCCCTGTCACACCTGATTACGTTGCTGTTGAGACATTGTCCATCCAATTGCGGGCATAGACTTGTCTCGGATGTCGGAATAGTAACAAGGTCGCGACTAGTTGATGGCGATGTCACGATGGCGGTGACCGACTGCCTTGACGTCAATGGTGTTGTCACAGGTGTCGTCACATCCATTGTCAGTGTTGAGCCTGGAATTGCGAGATCGCAGGCGCCCCTGATACCACCGGAATTGATTTCGATGGAGCTCACAAATGGATCAGTAGAATTCAGCACCATTGGTTGATTATAATGCCAGCAGCCGCCGAAAAAGAAATCGTTCTGAGGCTCGTCACTGTCTACCCAAGACGTACACAGCGGATCCTCGATACACAATTGATGACAGATCTGAGGGTTCGTGACACCCCCTACAAATTTAGAGGCGCCGATTTCATCATCAATGAAGTTAGGGACTGCGGCGCAGCCTATCAAGAAGCCATCAACACATTGCATGTTTTTGTCGGGACACAGTCTTTGCGTAGCTGATGGGAGAGGTCCAGTACTCGTGGTGCTAAGGTCGATGATGGTGTTGCTCGGGGTGACTGGAGTACTAACGCCAATGGTAGTTTCGCTCGGTCCTGTAGGTGTATCTGCTGTCGTGGACTCGGTGCTTCCATCCGGCAAGTTTGAGGGCAAGTCTGAGGCTGACAAGCTGCTGGTAATACCGGCAGGACTAGAGGTATCTTGCCCGTAGATATCATGGGCATCATAACTGATCCCATCTTCCTCAGATACCGGAGCATCAGACGAGCTGTCACTGCCCATTGATACATCATCATCTGAAACTTTGCCTTGTCCCAAAGGTGCGCCTTGCGAGTAATGGCCACTGTGAGAGCTACCGTGTTGGTCTGCTTCAGAATGGTATTCCTCCGGAACATCGAAATCAGGATCGTCCTCGAAAGGGGCCTCATTGTTGTTGCCAGAAGGATAGCCATGAGCGTACTCGCCTCCGTCCCCAGGATAAACATCCTCTGTCCGGTTTAAATCATTGACAGCGGCATATTCTCTGAAGTCTGCATCATCCTCTGGGTCATCATATGCTCCAGATCCAACATTCTTGTGACCAACGGGCTGACTATGAGATCCGGTGATTGCTGGAAAGTCGGGAGTTTCGCTGCAGCTATACCTAGCACGAGGCCGGTGCTTATGCAGATCTGCCGATGCCACCACAATGGAGGACAAGAGTGCACATTGCAAGAGTGTTGGTACAGCTCGAAGCTTCATAGTGTTTGAAGTCGGTCAGTCAGAACGAATCCACGTCGGGAAGTTGTAGTCTAGGATTCCGAATGACCATTATTACGATGCCGCACGCGAACAGCAAGGGGCAGGTAGTATTTAATAAGTCCGGCAGGTTAGGGAATAGTTCGAACAGGCGTAATATTTTCTTCTGCATGTTTCACCCGATCCTTGAAAATGCGATATACCGGACCAAAGTAAAGCTGATGAATCAAACTTAAATGCGCCGTTCAGGGGAAGTTTAGAGTGGTGTTTGATCGAAGTGGTCTCGAGTAAGTAAGCGAGCATTAGGGTTCATGAAGACGCGGCAGACCCAACCTGGGTATAATGAATGACTACCGGTAAGCTTAGATGTGGTAATTTGCCAAGACTTTGGGCGTATATTGCAAGACAAAACTCTGTGACTATTGGAGACGGTACTGAAATCGACATAAGTTCGTAAGAAAATGTGCGACGAATTTCCGATTCTTTACAGAAGTGGTCCGGCTTGAAATATTAAGCATCACGTTGGCGATGTCTGCTTGTTTTGGCCCTCCGCTTCACTTCGCCCATGAGGTAAGTGTAGGCGTTCATGTCCCTTGGACGTTCCTCAGTATATGTCCGAAATCGCTCGACGCCAACTATCGCCGCTGGCATATTCCGCCCGTAAGACTCTTCGATCCATGGGGTCGGGCCCAGATCAATATCGAAGTGTACGTACTGAAGAATATACTCGTTTCGAACAGACAGACCAACGCCCAGTTCAGGGAGGAACTCGCGCCCGTACGGCTCGCCATGGACATGTTGTGGACTTGGGCTCGGACAGTCATAATCGACATGCATTGTATCCATGAATGGTTGAAGTATCGATAATTCTTCTTTCCTCGTTCCTCCAGTGATGGAAGCCTTGAAGACTAGCTCGCCTCGATCGTACTTCCGTTTCCTCTCGTTTACGAGGCTCTCGAAATCATTCATGATAGCGGGGTATGGGTGGTCCTCGTGTACTACCAGCGTCATCCATTTCGACTCCATACTCTCATGTAACCAAGAGCCTCGACCCATCTTGAAGACCCTGAGGGCGCTCATATGTTCAGCCCAGTATCGTAAAATATTGCTCCAGCACAGGTCACCAGAAAATTGTACTCTTTGTGGTGGAAGTGTATCATCGGTCAGTGCCTCATTTGTCATCATACTCTTCAAGGGGTAGCCACTTTGAGAATGACTGATCGTATCGCCATCTTGGGATACGTGAGTCTTGATGGACTCATCTAGAGGTCCTGCTGTGCGAGCCTGCCACAGGATAGGGCACTCATCGAGGTAAAGCTCTTCCAAACCACCCCGTCCGTTATCGTGTCCGACCATGGACGCGATCCAATCGACTTGCCATTCATGGCTGAAGACATATTGACCCAGCGCTAAGACGCGCAGGTTAGGCAGTCCAGATGTTTTCCCTATTCCTGGATTTACTGTTCGAAAGTCCATCTTCGGGACCCATCCCCAGTAGTCTCGGAAGAAGAGAGATAGGACTGTCAGATTTCGAGCGATCTCGGGGGCAAGCCACGTATACGGGAGGTTATCACAAAAGTCATACTTATCCGGAAAGCATACCGAGGTAGGCACACCCCTGCTCATTTCATCTGTGACCAACAGTTTAATCGACTGAAGACTCTTCGAGGTCATGATCCTTTTGAAGTGGTCGGAATCAGTCAACCGAGGATCATCAAAGGCGGCCAGATTCGAGATGGTCAAGTTTCGAAGTTGGATTTGCTCGTGCATCTCATCATCAAGCAAAAATCCCTCTGTTGGAAGCGGTGGCAAAGACCCCCGATCGTGCTGATCAAACGAGACATAGTTCTCTTCGCGAAGTGGGCGGTGTGCCTCGGGCCAAACCCCAGCGAGACATCTGAAAACGATGTCGAGGACGAGATACCTGAAATCCCAAGTTTCGTCGACCTCGAGGCCATTTCGGGTGTCGGGGCCACAAAATTTGTCGAATCGCAGATTGAGCGTTGATAGGTGAGGAAAGAATCTCATGTATGCCAGCGCCCGAAAGAAGTCGCGAGGTGGGCGGAATCTCTTGTTCTTTCTGTAGCCATAGCTAAAGATATAGTCTGGACCAAGCCAAGTATCAATTGTGATCTCACGGACGCGTTGCCGTAAAGACTCGGACTTGGCAACGTTGACAAATCTGTGCACATCGTCCGCTGCTCGGAGTCTCATGTGCTGAAAGATATAGTAGGTAGTGACGTCTGCTATCCGTCGATTGAGAAGTCTACAGCCGATCAGAGTCTGTTGTGGCAGATATGCAAAGATTTGATAGTAGGCGTCATCAGGCAGTGATTCCATGGTTGCGACTGGTTAGTGTATTGACGTAAAGGTGCACGAGGCAATGGCGCGTGTGCGTGTGCCTGTCAAATTGGCTTGAATGGAGTCCTCGGGTGTTGATTTGATGCAATGACATTTCATGGCGTTGGCAGGTAAAGGCGGGACAGCTGAGAGTGTGGTGAAGTTGCAACCATTAATCTGACCAGGCGCCCATTGTGGTCTTTGCTGATTTAGCTAGGTGGGCAGGTGGAAGGAAGGAACCCTAAAGCACGAAGCATGGCTGTATTCTTGTTTGCTTTACTGCACCACAGCCTGCTGGGGTTTGGAAGCCACTCGCGGGGGGAGAGACATGTAGACTGATGCGCGTGATTATCATATGCGAAGTTCTGCCTATTGATGAACATTCGATGCATTTTTGTCGTCTAAATTCTTTTTCTCTGTCTGCTTTTGCTTTCATGCAAGGAATCTGTTGGTATGGGAGCCCTGGAGGCGGGGTTCTGTCTTGGGTAAAGCTGCCTACAGTGGGTAAGGCACTAAAGTCGTGCACTGTGGTGAGTCGATTGTGCCTCCTAAATTTACCAATGCCGACCAATGTTGACTGCGATGCTACAAAAGACAAGTCTAGTTTCCCACCCTGATACGACTTTATTCAAGTCCCGGAGTCCTGTATGGTTTGCATGAAGATATTGAGACATTCCGGAGTAGACATTTATTGACAGGATACCTAGACATCAACGACCATCAAATTAAATCTCGACACCCTCAAATCAAATACCAGCCGTAAGCCCATCAGATTCGGGCGGACCCTTATAGACTGCGTTTGTGTTAGATGAGGTACTATTCTCAGTAAACTCTGGTTTTCAAACCACATACCTTTGTGCGCATGCAGCACATACCAGACGGCGCTGAGAGCCATGAAGCCAACAAAGACCACAATGGCATAATTCATGCTCGTTTCCGTCACGGGCAACACAGTAGGCATGGAGAAGAGGATGATCTCAAAGACGATCCATACAATCGCCAAGATGTTTGCTGTCCAGCCAATCGCTGCGGGCATGCGCCATCTCGCGCCGCTCACTTCTGTTCGTCGGTGGAACATGGAAATGGCAATGGGCAGACCATAAGAGGCAGCGAGCGCCATGACGCCGACCGACACAAAGGCCAGAAATGCCGATGATGACCCTAGATTAATCAGACCGAGGACCATTTGCACCACCGTCGTCAGCGCCAGTGCCCAGATTGGAGTGCCGTGCTTCTCGTCCACCTTGGCCCAGAGGCTGGAAAGAGGAATGGCATCGTCTCTGGCAAACGCCCATGTGGTACGCGATGCTGCCACGGTAATCGATATGGAGCAGAACAAAGTTATGATCAGAACCAGAACGGTCAGTCCAAGTCCTCCACCGGGTGTACCCATGACAACAGCATAGATGTAGGGCAGGGCCTGGCCAACTGGTGCGTTTGCAATAATGTCTGCGAGAGATGGCATGGTAGCACAGATGGGGATGATCTACCCATAAACTTCATGTCAGTGTCAACAGCCCTTGATGCATGGCATGGCGAGATGCACTTACGAAGAACAAGCCTGCAATGCCACCTACGGGCACGCATAGCGAAATGGCTTTCGGAAGCTTGACAGTGGGGTCACCGCACTCTTCCGCCATGGACGAAATCATCCCAATGGCCGAAAACCTTCTCTCATTCTTAGTATCGCTCTGGAGGGTTGCAACAACGCAAATGAGATGGCAATGCTTACGTATACGCGGCCGGCAACATGCCAATGAGAAAAGAAAAGTTGCCCCAGCCCGACAAGCTCGGATCATATCCGCTCTAGAGAGAAAAAACGTCAACTTTGGAGACTTTTGGTAGAGTTGGAGGCGGCTGACCAAAGTGAAGCTCGGAGAGTTTCTGCCCACATCTGCCTTGGCAGATAGACAGACCAAGGTGATGAATATAGCAACCGCCGTAAATGCTGCACAAATAGTATCCACCATGGGCAAGATCTTGTTTCCGTACGCTACAATGAAGAAGGTCATGATGCAAAGGGCATAAAAGATCAAAAGAAGCTGCCAAGATGTCACTTCGGTAGCGAACTCTGGGTGGTAGAGCGACACGCAGGCTGCAATGAGGGACGCGAACCCAAAGTTGACAGACAGAGTAATGGTCCAATTTCCAATCAGCCAAGTCCACCCAGTGATGAAAGACAAAAGTTTGCGATATTTGGTGCTGGCGAGCTGGAAGCTCCAGTAGTATGGACCGGCCGAGGTGGGATACCGTGAGGCGAGTTCGCCAAGAGATAGAGCTACGGCTTCATCAAGTATGAGAACCACGATCCAACCCAGAAACATGGAGAGTTGGCCTGCACATTGTCAATAACCTTTCCGCTTTGCATACACTGTTTTGACCATCTTTCTCACCTCCGCCATAGATTGCACTGATGAGAGGCGAGCCAAAGCCGTACGGAATCTGACATGGTCAGCGATCACCTTGTACTTGTCCTCTTTGGGAGCTCAGGGACGCACAGCTGCGATTGCCAATGACTGAAACAGCAAAGTGAACATGGACCGATTCCGGTGAAGTTCGGCCTTGTATCCGAGGGTGTTTAAATTCTGAAGATCTACTGTTTCTCCTAGTGCCACATCTCCAACCGAAACCTGTTGCTCGGTTGACGGGGCCTTCTCTAAGGAGGCCATGGCTTTGATGAATCGTCAAAAAGAATCAATGCGAAGTCATGTGTGATGTAGGCTTGGAGTATGCCAGTAGCTACCTGATCTGAGCAGATATAGTAGAGTGATGGAAGAGCTGAGTGATGATCTGAGACAGGACGTCATAAGCATAGTTCGTCGGCCGTATCCTTAAATGCTAAATGTGCATAGGCGCTCAGCACCACAACACCTCCCAATGGACTCCTGAGGACCAGCCACTTTGCATAACTTCCCCCAATCTGTACAACGATATCTCCGCCAGATCATCCCCTGTAAGATAGTCCAAGAAAGGAACCAATTGTCAAAGACCCCAATGTCGCAGCCCGTGTAAGTGCCGTTGGGGGGAAGCGAGCGACCCTTGCGGGCAGATAAGATAAATTTCCTTATCGGGGAAGGCGCTTCAAGCACCACGGCCAAGTATTGAAAGATATCTGCCTCGGGTGTGGTGCATAGAACTCTACAGCGGCTTTTCACTAGGCCGTATCTGGGCAAAAAGTCCCGAGTTGCTGACGAACCATGTGATACCGATAGGCCACCCAGCGTTGATGCAGAGATAAGAGCTCGGGCAAGAGCTGGAGCTTCTTTGTGCAATACAATGGTTGCTCTTCATGTTTGAATATCAAGCGAACAACCCGCAACATCCATGGTGCCGTTGAATTCTCCAAGACTTCCCGGGTGGATCATTCTTCTTGATATGATTATATAGACAACCACGCATAGGTCATAGAAGTGTAGTTCCGAAATTTGCATGGCTTGTTTGAGAATCCTCACGGGCAATGGCGTGTGCTGTCAGGTCAGTGAGTATTGATGAAGTGGCTGGATAGATAACGCCGAGGAAGAACATAGCAATCACATCAAGCTGTGCGCACACAGACGTGCATAGCATACGATGTTCTCCAAAGTGATCATATAAAGATGTATTTAGCTAGACGTTGTTTGCTAGCGGCGAGTCAGCAGCCAGGGTTCCACCAGTTGCGTTACTATAATCCTGGGATACTCAGATGCTATAATCAAAGGGTCCCACTATTTACCATTGGGCGAATTTCTCTCCGAATAGATGTGATGCATGCTTCGAATAGCATCTTCCCAGATTGCTGCATGATGAACCGGGTCTCCAAGTCGCCTTCTTTAAAATGGTTCACTTGAGTATCCCTTTGTGAGTGTACTTCTTGTGGTTTTTGTACATTGACGACTGCTCATTCTGACGTGGCGCCGAATTGACTTCAGATACTTGCATGTATTCCAGACACCGATGGAAATAAAGAAATGTAGAGATGTTTTCAACTTCACTGGCACTGTATTCGTGAATTATCGTGAGCCCCCATCACTGCCTGTGGAGCTTTTGTTGCTTAAGTAACAATAACCATCTGTATTCTTGTAGTCGACAATCAGGACTTGGAACTAGGCCACGAGCATTTCAGCCAAATTCGGCGACACAAACCAAGTGTGATCGAGGACAGGTGATGGTCTCGTCGCCGGTTGTGCACTTCTGCTACTCCGACTACCTCGAAGGCTCAGAGGAAGAACTTCGCCGGAGAAATGGCTGAGTCCTTGCCAATTTGTTGTACCTTCCATTCATTCCCTTGTGACTGTTTGACAATTTTTTTCTCATTCTGAGGGTGAACAATTTCTCGGCGTTTCCAAGATTTCTTTTCATTTTCATTTCTCTTTCTCACTCTTCAATCACTTTCGACCCACACTCTCGGCATTCATCGCCTCCTACACGTTCTGCAATTTCGCCGTTACAGTCTCTCTGCCACCAGTGAATACTTTGATTGACTGGAACCTGCAATGCTGCTTGTTTATTGCGTAAAACTCTGGCACTTGCCGCTGACGCACACTTTTCAGTAAATTTCAAAAATTGGCAACAACAAAATTTGCAACCTCTTCCAACCCAAATTTCACGATAACTTCCACCCCGCCGCCCAAACGGCGCCACCTTACACACCGTCCGCCTTTCACCTCTTGCCTTTGCCTTCCACATCTTACACCTGATCCTTCACTCTTGACTTCTCACACATTACAGCACTACATTACTTTGCTGCCTCCACAGTCAATCGCCGACATGGCGCCTCAGAAGGGTAAGCGAAAGAGAGCGAACAACCATAGTGTCGACTCCAGTAGCGACGGCTTGTTTGTCGCTCCCGCCAAGAAGCAGCAGTTGTCAAAGGGAAACCCTGATGATAATGCATCTGTCATCGTTTCCTCGAATCAGAACCTGAACACAGCACTCGATCTTCCCACGCATAGACAGAGACTGAAGCTAGAGAGCGACGACGGTCGTCCTGAGCAGTCTGCTGTCATTACCCGATTGACAGGAAGGAACCTCGAGGCACTTTCCAAAGCTGACTCGGATATGCAAGAGGTCCGACACATGATTGACAACCACGAAGAGCGCTTCTTGTCTTTTTCCCAAGACAATGAGGCTTGGAAGGAGAAGGCCAGCGCTGAGGCTAAAGACACCCGAGACCACGTTCAGAAACAGATCACTGATCTCAGTCTTCGCATGGACAACCAAATTGAGGGGATCAAGGACTTCTTTCTCCACACCTTTCGTTCAGAGCTTAGTATCCAGCCTCGCAGCCACGCTGGACAGCAGCAGATGAGCGCTTCCAACGTCCCGGTCCATTTTCAGCAGCTGTCGGAAGGCGCGCGACACGGCCCAAATATGGCATCTTCTTCCCGCCTCCCAATGCATCTGAACAATCTTGCAGCAGGTGGAGGAGAGCATACGTCCAACTCCTCATCCAACATGCGTCAATACTTGGCTCCTGAACATGTCATGACTGCTCATGGCCAAGTTCAGCAGAACAACGGACACTTCGTTCCATCCCAGCAGCCCCTTGGAGGTGTCCAAGGCCCCCTACAGATGCATGCACCCCCTCATCTCGCCGATGGCCCTAACAGCATGAAGCAAGGATCATGGACTATTCCACGACTGCCAGACTCTTTTGTCCTCAGCCCCAACCATGGTGCCGAACGCGGAAAATATCAGACCAAGACGACTGTCCCTCCTACTTTTACCTCGTCGCCTTATTCCAATACCAGAGGTCAGAATTGCGAGCCGCAAACGACTTCAAATCGCTCTCATCAGTCTGGAAATGATACCACTCCCAGCCAACCTCCACGAGCAGGACGCGAGAAGCGTGCTACAGCAGCTTCGAAGGCTTATGGTCAGCATGACGAGTATGATGACTACGAGGAGTATGACGAGGAGTACGATGAGGATTACGAGTATGAAGGGTACGACGACTACGACGAATACAACTATTACGAAGATGAGGTCGATGACGGTGCAAGAGTGTCAGGAGAGGTTGACAGCGCGGGCCTCGACAAGGCCGTCAAGGAGCTTGGTCTTGCCCCAACAGCCTACTCGACTGCACCAAGGTTGACCAAAGCAGCGTACCAACAGCTCCTCCGAACGTTTGACTTTTCCAACATCGAGCTGCTCGAAGCCTTCTCCAGGATGGACGACCGCCGACAGCCTAGGGAGTACACCATCTTTTGCGACGTTTCTCACCCCTCCATGTGGATCGACTACGTGATCCAAGTCAGCGAGGCGGCCTACTCAATGATGGATCATGCCTCGCGCGTTAGATTCAAGCACATTCCCTCCGTCGCCAACAGGGATCTGAGCCGCCTGCGCATCCTCAAACTCAAGTACGACGATACATTCTTGACTCCCAAGCAGTCAATCATTTACAAGAGGTGGCAAGACGAGAACCAGCCCCCCAAGTACATCTTGGAGATTGGATCTCTGGTGCTGCGCCACAAGTACACCAAGAAGATGAAGGACAAGCTTCACGACACAGACTTGAGCCTAGTCATGGACGTGGCTCACCCCAACCGGCCCCTCTGGCTGCTCCTGCGACCCGGATGGAAGGAGTCGTGCCGCAAGACGGCCAAGTCGGTGCGCGACGCCACGCGCGCGTTTGACGGCGCCCTGGACGACGTCAAGATTGCCTGCGTCTGCAAGGACATTCGCTCGCTGCAGCTCACCTGGAGGTCAGCCACCAACCAGTCTGCTCAGCATTACGTGGGAGCGCAGATGCTGACCAAGAAGTCTCAGCTCAAGCTTCCGGTCAGCTTGATCGGCCGCGGCGCCGACATTGCGGAGATGAAGAAGGATATCCTGGCTGCTCGTGGTGAGGAGAATGGAAACTAGGTCTTACTGATCAAGGCAAGAGGACGGTCTTGACAACAGGCCCAGCGTGCTACTTTGACGAGGATTGAACTAAACTTGATGGGGGCTCGAGAGCATGGACAAATGCTTTTACATTTGCGGTTGCTTTTATGGTACAATGGGAGGCACCAAGGTCCTTGTACGTATGCTCGCCACGGCGTTTAGTGTTTTTCAACTTGGCGTTTGCTCTTTCGTCCTCCATTCCGAGGATGACTCCGTCGTAAGGCAGACAAAAATGAATGATAGTCAACAAGAAAGCATGTGAATCTGTTTCCTCGAAAATGTCGTGAAAATCCATACACGAATGTCTGAACTGGAAAGTCTGATTCCGGGATGTCTCCATGTTCGGCATAATGGTCTGTAATCCTCAATTCTGACCATTGGGTTCTTGATGCCTCTTACGATGAGCAAAATTCGCTTGCACGCTGGGAAAGCGGGAAAAAAGTCAAATATGGAGGGTCCGGTCAGAACACGCCGAATCAACAATGTTTATCATGTTGCTTTATTCATTAGGTTGAGTTCAGTAGATGTATGAACCATTTCTACGCGGACCTCGGGGACCGATCGCTTGGAGTGGTGAATCGTTGTACGATTGTCAAACCGCGGAGCCGCCTTCCTACGTGACCGCACGGTAAGCCACCCAAGACTGGCTAGCCCTTTCCTTGCGTTGTTGTGAATTATAGGGACCGTTGAACCTTGTTCCTGTGTATATTTTGTGTAAAAAGGACATGAATCGGTGGACTCAGAATGTTCGGTCCTTGGGTTTACCGTATCACAATAGAGCGCTGAATCTCTATGATTCGACCCGAGTCCTTTCGGATATCTTAGGTGAAGCACGGGGGCATTGAAAGACTCTGAAGTTTTCCAGAATCTTCTCTCTCCCTAAGGCTCTGGCAGATACGGTATCTTGCATTGCAGAGTTTTTGCCCAAGTCGCTTTGGAGTTGATTTTGCGTGGCGATTTGAGTCTGTATCTTGCAACTATGCAGACACTCATAGCTCATGCAAAGTAGAGCCACTCGAGCGCGTCAACTGGGATTGCAATTCCTGGATCTGCTCTGCTACGACGGCACGGGCTTTGTGCTTCACGAACTTATCAGACCTGACCTCCTCTTCCGACGTTGACTTCCACTTGGAAACCTCCGGATTGAAGACTCCCAGGTTTGACGCCCGCTTAGGTGGCCGGTCGATTACTTCGTCCAGGTCTGACTTTCGCTTTGGACGCTGAGGGCTGAAGTTGTTGATGGATACCTGTTCCTCTGGGTCTGCGATCTGTATGACATCACACTCAGAGCGCATCTCCTCGACTAGGCCAGGTGACCTAGATCGTGTACATCTGGTCGCCGCACCAGCAAGACTGTCTGCGCGATCATTCCCCTCTATATCCATATGTCCAGGTACCCAATGAAATTCGATAGGAATACTGAGCTGCTTCAAGCGGACTATAGGGCGCATCAGTCGAAGGAAAGCGTCTCGTGAGATTATCCCGGGGATCTCGCCCCTCCAATTGTAGTCGTGAACCAAATTCAATGCGTTCTGAGAGTCTGTCATCAATACTACCCTCAGAGAAGATGTATTATCCTGTCTTTCTGACTCGAAAGCAAATTTGTTTGTCGTCTCCAGCTCGTGTACTGCGATCTCCAACGCCAGTCCCACAGCATATAGTTCGGCTAGGTTAGCACAGTTGGTGCCTACAATGCCGTAGGATGAGTCGGTCCATTCCGTAGAATTGTCTTGTGAAATCCACTTGTATGTGATGCCGGCACCTACCACGAGGCTGTTGTTTTCTTGGGTTCTGGAGGCAGACCCGTCTGTGTACATGACCAGGCGTGATTTACTCGGCATCCAATCGGGCTTCGCTACTTGGGCGGCAAAGAAGGCAGCATCAAGGTAGTGCTTAACGCTGAACTTTGGGTTCGCCGTGGAAGATCCTACCTGCGAACACGGCTGAGATGTGCCACGCTTCTCACATATAGAGCACGGTGATCCATCGTCCATCTCGGTTTCTAAGAGTAGCAGTGGTTGCAGCTCGTCCAGCTCGCGCTTTCGCTGTTCACGCCTATAATATGGATTGTAGGAGAGAAGTTTCTTCGTCGTTCTCGTTCTGGAGGACCCAGTCTTTAATGTAGGAGACGGCAAGGACGGTAGTCCAGTAGAGAGCTCTTGAGAGTCACAGTTTTGCGCATCAATGTCGTCTTCGGAGCACTGTACCTTTCCTGTGTCTGGTTCCTTTTTCGATTTGCGACCACTATTGGTACTGGCCAACTGGTCTGAATGACGATGAGTAGACACATGCATTGAAGTGGTGCTGCTGGATGATCGCCCATCAAGCAGCGATGGGATGTCTTGTGATAGCTGCATCTTTGCAGTATCTACATACTTACCAAGCTCTGGATGGTGCTGTTTGACATTGGTGAAAACGTGATGTGCTCGCAGAGCTGCAAACGGAGCGCGCCTTTTGCTCGGATCAAGGATTGACCAAGAAGAGGCCAGGTGCTTCTGGCGTTTGATGAAGAAGTTGTGATTTCACCAAGACGTTTTCCAGGTGTTTGTTGTTGCTGGGTTGGCAAGAAGTACATCAACAGACACTACTGTAGTAGTAATCGCGAATCAATGAGCACAGGGAGCATTCCACACCCATAGCTGAATCATCTTATCCCTCTCGACAATCCGATTTGCCTGCCAAACAGCGCTAGCTCGCCTAAGGCCCTGAGCTAAGATTCAGACTGTGCATGTACCATTCAATTGATTCAATTGCCAGTATACGGACATACATTGACCTCTATTCCACATACTGCTTTGTACAGTACTAGATTTTGGCTCGGGACCTCTTCATGTTGTTCGTATTAGCCAAGCCTTCATGAATTCCATCATGGGGTCGCCCGGACTAGCGGGTGCGGGGGAGGACCTAGAGAACAGACGAGTGCCCCGGAAAGGCGCGGGAAATACACCCCAGAAAAGCCGCCGCGCCCTCCCCGAGCGCCCCTCCCTTAGACCCCTGGAAAAAGCCCCGGCATCGCCCAAGGCTCCTGGCTCCCAGCCTCTTAGCGCCAACGAGCACTGGGCGCCGTCCGGCAGATACATACCGCAGGTATCCAATGTACGTAACGTACCAACTGACCGCTTCAGTCCTGTTGCAATTGGCTCGACTCGGGTACTTCGAGGGCGTGGTTGGTATTAAATCGCTGCCGCAAGTTATAGTGGTTCATGCAAGAATATGCGACGATGATTGATTGTCAATCTATTTCTCTACAACATTCGCACATGTTGGCAAGCGAGAAACCAGGTCGACGGGAGTAGGGTCACGCTGTTTAATTTACAGTAGGTTCCGACGCGAGAGCGGGAATTGACTTCAAGGTTATTTCTATCTTAAAATATGGATCGGCAATCGGCGGCGTCATTGCCAAGGCCTTGCCTGGCTCGTATTGTTAGCTAGCAGCGAGAACCCATAGCCTTGCTAAAATATTGTCTGCGACTCTATGGGAATACCTGTAGCAGAGTAAATGTACTGCACTCATTGTACACGCTTGAATACTGTTGAACATTGGAACAGAAGGGCGAAAGTCAAGCGGCGCACTTCGCTATGTCCCACCTCCCGGCAACGGCGCTCCTTCAAAACGGCATCGTCGTCCATTGGGTCCGAGGAGGCAGAAGCCCAAGAGCCACTGGGAGCGAGGCTCTCGTCGGCCCTAGTCATTCTAGGCTATCGTCAGACTGGTGGTCAGGGTCTCATGATGTTGTGTCGTCATGAACTCGAGTCACCCCCTGTCGCTCCCTTCCCATCCTTTGCCATCCCCAACCCCGCACACCTCCTCCAATCCAGTATTACATGCATGGATGCAGTGCGTGTAACCCACAGCCCACTGCTTATTCCCCTCATACGTACCACGAAAAACCACCGCACGCTGTCACGCTGGCACGTTGGCCAACTATGACCACCACATGGCGGATGATATGGCAAAAGTTCGGAGTCGCTTGCTGTGCTCGCCAAGATGTCCTGCATGTTCTAGAGAGGGGGGACAAGTACCCGGTGTCTCGGCCAGCCAGTCGGAAGCGTCTTACACGAAGGTCTCATCGGCCCTTTAACGAATCTCTTGCATGAGAAGATTTCCTGGGGATCGCGAAACCTGCTGGCGACCCCAGGAAAAGAAAGAGAAAGAAACTACGAGCTATTCCAACCCATCTTTCCATCAGCCTGGGCCTGGATCATTGGACTTGCGCTCCATGTGTTCTAGCGCTGGTGGTATGAGGAAGCAAGATCAAAGTATATATCAGAGACGATGTGCGTTCTGGTAAGAATAGAGCTCGCACAAGTCTTCACTCTGACACCGAATTGGAAACGTCTAGAAGAAACAATGCTGCATCTACACTGAGTTATGCAGTCAACCCCTACAGTAGTCGATGCTGCAAAGCGCAAAGGCGGTAAACCTAGGTAGTCGCTCGTCGTTGGAAAAAGAGTCATTGTCGTCTGTTCAGTTGTCTTGGTCCGATACGTTACCCACTGTCGGTCCACCAGTCCACCAAAACTGGGGGGAAACAGGACTCAAGTTGGGGCAGTTGGGGTACATGGTGGTGGCAGAGCGGAGAACCCTGCAAGTGCAGGAACGGGCTGCACGGTGATGGGCTTTAGCAGCAGTTGATCGCCCTAGATTTTTTTTTCTTACTCTTTGGGCAGTGGTTGACCCCAGGGATGGCCAAGCAGGTACTTTGGACCGGCGTAGCTCAAGCATGTAAACATTTCTCGAGTCTTGCGCCCAGCAGCAGCAGCTATTTAACGGGTCACACCGCTGCCCCTTCGCGACAATGATGCGCTCATTTATTAGTTGTTCTTACGGCTTGCTCCTCTCCCTGCCGGTCGTACCCCCATAGAGCATCGTGTCTTTCGGTGATTATTCTCTTCGTTCCAAGACGGTATCACCATCCGAACCAGAAGAAGAACTCTTGACCACGGGACAGCAGCATGCGGTACTCATTGCTTGCTGCCCTCGTGGCGACCCAGAGCTCGGCTCTAACCTTGCAACCTGTACGTTGTGCATTGGCGAAACGTAATTATGTTTCTTCGATTCCTGACAGTCCATTATAGCTCGACTCTCGCGATGACCTCTCTACATCGCCGCCCGTCTATCCTTCCCCGTGGATGAATCCGCAAGCCATTGGCTGGGAAGAAGCATACGAAAAGGCAAAGGACTTTGTTTCTCAATTGACCCTGACGGAAAAGGTCAACTTGACCACCGGTGTTGGGTAAGTAGAACACGATACTCTAACCAGTGTCACACGCATGAAATCTGACCACTTGTAGATGGCAAGGAGAACAATGCGTTGGTCAGGTCGGATCCATCCCGCGACTCGGCTTCCGTAGTCTGTGTATGCAGGACTCCCCTCTCGGTGTACGATTCGGTGACTATGCCTCGGCTTTCCCGTCGGGGCAAACAGTTGCGGCATCCTTCGATAGGGACCTCTTCTACCGACGCGGTCAGGCAATTGGCGCCGAACACAAGGGCAAAGGCGTCACCGTGGTCCTCGGTCCAGTCGCTGGACCCATTGGTCGCACTCCTGAGGGCGGAAGAAACTGGGAGGGTTTCTCTCCTGACCCATGGTTGACCGGTATTGCCATCTCCGAGACGACCAAGGGTATTCAGGATGCCGGTGTCATTGCCTGTGCCAAGCACTACATTGCCAATGAACAAGAACACTTCAGACAAGTCGGCGAGAGCAATGACCGAGGTTACAACATCACCGAGGCTCTCTCTTCCAACATTGACGACAAGACCATGCATGAGCTCTACCTCTGGCCGTTTGCCGATGTGGTTAGGGCTGGTGTGGGCTCCATCATGTGCAGCTACAACCAAGTCAACAACTCGTACTCGTGCCAAAACTCAAAGATGCTCAATGGATTGCTCAAGGGCGAACTTGGTTTCCAAGGCTTTGTCATGAGCGATTGGCAGGCTCAGCACACTGGCGTTGCAAGCGCCGTGGCTGGTTTGGACATGACCATGCCTGGTGACACCTCTTTCAACAGCGGACTCAGCTTCTGGGGCACCAACTTGACTCTGGCCGTCATCAACGGAACTGTCCCAGAGTACCGCATCGACGATATGGCTATGCGCATCATGGCTGCCTACTTCAAGGTTGGACTTGAGCTGGAACAACCCCCAATCAACTTTGACAGCTGGACCCTTGATACCTATGGCCCGATTCACTATGCCGCCGGTGAAGGTTACCAGCAGATCAACTGGCACGTTGATGTCCAGGAAGATCATGGCGCTCTGATCCGAGAGGTTGCTGCCAAGTCCACAGTCCTGCTCAAGAACAACGGCGCTTTGCCTCTCAACAAACCCAAGTTCCTTGCAGTCATTGGCGAGGATGCTGGCCCTGGTGCCCTAGGACCCAATGGCTGCTCGGACCGTGGATGTGACTCTGGAACCCTTGCCATGGGCTGGGGCTCTGGTACTGCCAACTACCCGTACCTGATCACACCAATTGATGCTCTCAACATTCAAGGCGCAGATGACGGTACCCGCATTGAAGCCGTGCTCAACAACTCAGCTTCCGACACGATCCTCAGCCTGGTTTCACAGCAAGATGCCACTGCCCTAGTCTTTGTCAATGCCGACTCTGGTGAAGGTTACATTGCTGTTGACGGAAACGAGGGTGATCGCAAAAACTTGACACTCTGGGGTAACGGTGACGCAATTATCAAGAACGTGTCTTCTGTGTGCAACAACACTATTGTCATCATTCACTCTGTCGGTCCTACTCTCGTCACTGATTGGTATGACTCGCCCAACATTACTGCTATCGTGTGGGCCGGTCTTCCTGGACAGGAGAGTGGTCGCTCGATCGTTGATGTTCTCTACGGCAAGGTCAACCCGGCTGGCAGAACCCCATTCACCTGGGGTGCTACTCGAGAGGACTACGGCGCTGATGTCCTTTATGAGCCCAACAATGGCAACGGTGCACCTCAACAAGAGTTTACCGAGGGTGTCTTTATCGACTACCGCTCATTTGACGCCAAGAACGCCACGCCAATCTTTGAGTTCGGTTTTGGATTGTCATACACCACCTTTGAGTACTCCGATCTCGTTGTTGAGAAGAAGTACCCTACAGAGTACACTGCTACAACGGGCGAGACTGCCGAGGCTCCCGAGTTTGGCAACTTTTCGACCGACTTGAACGATTACCTGTTCCCAGCGGATGAGTTCCCGTACATCTGGCAATACCTCTATCCCTATGTCAACACCTCCTCTTCAGCTGAAGAAGCTTCGCAAGACCCAGACTACGGCCAGACAGCCGAGGAGTTCCTTCCTGCAGGTGCCATTGACAGCAGCGCTCAGCCACTTCACGCTGCTGGACCAGCTGCCGATGCAGAGTCTGGTGGCAACAGTCAGCTCTGGGATGAGCTATACACCATAACCGCACAGATTACCAATACTGGTGATCTTGAGGGTGACGAGGTTCCTCAGGTCTACGTGTCTCTTGGAGGCCCCGATGACCCGCCGGTCGTTCTCCGTGGATTCGACCGCATTACCATTCAGCCTGGCGAAACGGTCCAGTTCAATGCTTCCCTCGCTCGCCGCGATGTCAGCAACTGGGACACGGCGAGCCAGAACTGGATCATCTCTGAGTACCCCAAGACCGTCTACGTCGGACCCAGCAGCCGCAAGTTGACACTGAGCGCGTCGCTGTAGTGAATGACAGAGAGGCGGCTTACGAGGTGGAAAATGAACCCTTACTGGGCATGATGAAATGACCAATTGGCATAGCGTCAGACTTTTGATGTAAATATTAATTCTTTAAATCTTAATGTCAATCCTTAGTGACGACAAGCTTATTGTCTGCCTTGATCAACGTGCATGATTGTGATACCATACCTCCGAATCACATGACCACCCGTGTTGTGTCTCAGCCTCATTTGTTCATCACCCAAAAGGAGGAACTTGTGAAAAGCCCTGAAAAACATCGTAGATCCATCGACCATGAAGTAAAAATGATTGTGAATGTTGATGGAATTTCAACCCTCGCATATCAGCACAGCCGACTGCAACATGAAGATTCGTTTCGCCTCCTTCTACTACAGCCATATTTTGAAACAGACGATCCCGTCCACATCACTCTTTCGTCGCATCGTCTTTCGACATTGAACCTTGATTTCGAAGCCTTGTCCTACACTTGGGGAGACTTCTCAGACAAGGTCCCCATCTACCTTGGAGAGCATCTGGTCTTGCCGCCATCTCGCAATTGTCTTAATGCTTTAAAAGCTCTTCGTCGGCGGAACAAGGCACGCTTCATGTGGATCGACGCCATCTGTATCAATCAGAATGATTTGGAGGAGCGGTCCTCTCAAGTCCGATTGATGGCGAGGATATTCGCAAGCGCCTCGTCTACAATTATATACCTGGGCCAACACACCGCAAGTAGCCGTATTGTGTTTCAAGAGCTGCTTCAAGCAGCAAACGGGGACTTTAAGCAGTGCCCATGTGGCAAGCTTGAGCCTATACGTGATAGGCCTAGCGATATGGTCATTCAAGGGCTGGAAGAGCTGATTCAGCGTGAGTTATACTTACACATCCCTTAGTTCTTTCTTGTCCTGGATACCGTTCTTGTGACAAAAGCAGTTTTAGCACATCTAAATTAGGGTGCCTGATTACATGGTCTGCTAAAATGGACTCGTCGTCGATAAGCTACCTCTACTGGTTTCTTGGCTCAAAATGACTGTCAATGTCTTGAAAAATCATATGTTAACACTTGCGCGCATTCCAGGCCCCTGGTTTCGCCGGGTCTGGGTTCTGCAGGAAGTCTTTGTGAGTCGTGAGAGGTACATACTGTGTGGCGAAGACATCGTGTCCTGGATTCTGCTGAACGCCTTGTTCTTTGGGTATCAACATACCAGAGTCACGAAATCGCTCCTACCATTCGCATGGGAGCCTCGTAATGCCCTCTTCAAGAAGGAAGGGAGTGCTTGGTGGTATTTGTGGCTTTGTCTCCACGCCTCCCGCGCATCGCTGGCGAGTGATAGCCGCGACAAGGTCTTTTCCATGAAGGCTCTCCTCGGAAAAGAGCAAGACGAATTGGACGGGCTCATTGACTACACCAAGACACTGGAAGAAACATTTACCACGCTAGCAAAGATATTCCTTGACCGCGTCGGACTGAAGCTTTTGAGTCGTATCCGGCATCCTCATAATCTCGACATGCCTTCTTGGGTACCGGACTGGTCCCAGACCTCACAGCTACCCTCGCCTCAAGTCTCATTCGAGAGGATTGCCAAAAATCACTCCAATGACACTAGAAACAACAGACTATGGTAATTGTTCCCCGATAAAGTTCTCATACAATTTCTTTCTGTCTAGCGCACTTGTAGTAACCTTTCTATATTCTTACGCAGGAGCTATCACAATCTAATGGCATTGCGACTTCGAGGCTGGCAATGCGGACAAGTCACTGAAATCGGTAACGTATTCAACTTTCGTGATCATCATCATGCGAAACAGCAGCTTCTCGCAATGATCCATATGATCAAACATGGCTGCGCAGAGGAAGTCTCGTCCGAGGGCGAGATCGAGTCGGTGAAGTGACAACTTCCTACACAGATCCAAGGTATTACACAGCCTTTTGTGACACAGAACTCACATACATACTAGCTCTCCATACTAATTAGCATCCTCTTAGCCCTTTCAAAGTTTCATGAAGAACAGATCATGTCTGTTCTTAGACGAGGACCTCGCTGCCATCGCAAAGCTCTCAGATATTCGGTACGTCGTTTCATTACCATGCCTCTATCGGTACAGCATTCAGCAGATTCTTGTACTAGGAATCCACAATACTCGTCAGTGAGCGAGATGCACGTCTCTCCATAGACGACGACGCTGTCAAGAAATGATGGGCGCGCTCCAAGATTGCCGGTTGTTCTTGTGCGACAATATCCACATGGGCATCGCTCCCGACAGCGTGGCCAACGGTGACATTCTCGCCATCATAGAAGGGTCCGTCGAGGCATACCTGTTGCGACCAGACCCGGATGGTCGACACTGGCGCCTCATCAGCGGGGATTGCTATGCGAGGTCCTTTGACCGCGAACATTTGCTCAACCAGTTGCCCCGTCTTGATGCTGGCAAGCATGGCCGGGCGAGTTGGAGTCACTTGTCCCAAAGCCTTGGAGACCCTCAGGATTTTGTCTTGTTGTGAATAGAAAATCAACCGTCTAGAGGCTTGCCTCATACACTTTTTAAATCTCAGTATCAGCACATTCCGATGTTACACACGAACTCTACTCAACTTACGACACACGAATCTTTCGCAAGCACTCGAGGGCGTCGAACAACTTCACTTCGGACTCAATACATGACCTATCATGCTCTACAATCAAGGCTTATGAAGAAAACGTGATTCTCTACAACTTTATGTCTGTCCACATGGACCCATCCAGGCTGGGCCAACTGTAACGAGTGTCACGATAGTATTCGGCAACCATAGCGATGACTTGAATGTTGGCGCACTTGATTGACTTATTCCCGCTGAACCATATCCTCGACACTAGGTACGCTTTCATGATCCGACGGAATCCGTGGATCACTCGCCCAGAAGTCTTTTGCACACAGAAACGCCTCAGAGGAAGAAATAAGGAGGCATACACATACGAACAATACAATACATACGTACAAACGATACGAGGCAGCCTTGGGCGCTAGCCCCACCAGGAGATTGCCGGTTGAAGCTTGGACTTGGATTAACCTTCCTTCCTCTTTATCTCACTACCGGTTTCTGCAGGGTTGATCTACACAGTCCATCTGCATCAAATAGCACTAACGGTACAGCTGAGCAAGGAGTGCGTCAGTGGAAGAGGGCTGTTGGGCAGGGGAGCACACGGTCTGGTCCTGGAGTGATGAGTGCCATATAGTGGAAAGGTATAAACTCATCGTCTCCATTCTGCGCCGAGAGAGCATATGTGTAAGCGCAATGTAATTCCGCCACCCTTTTCAGCTGCCTTCAGTTAGGCGCGATAGTTCCAAGGGTAGTGAGCTGTAACAGAGCTCATCGGGCGTACAATTCTACGCTAGCGAGGCTGTTGCTGAAAGCTTCTGAATTCTTACGACCTTACGGAATACGTTGACGAAACAAGAATTCAAAGAGTTCAATTGGAAAGATGGAAACCCGGGCGCCTAAATAATACTTGGGCGACTTTTGCCGGACATGGACCGAGGCATGTTCCCCTATTCTTCATATTAATAGATTCTTTTTTATGAAAAATAGAAGAGATCACAGCAGCAGCACATACTTACTAGATGAGGTACTTGATGCATCGAATGGCTGGAGCTGAGCGGCAATTGCGGGGGAGGTTGCATTATTGTGACTAGAGGTACAGCGGTGCTTGTACATTTTCCCCGCAATTGTTGCGCACATCACCTTATAGTAACTAGTGAGACTCAGAGTTATAGGGTACGAGTATGGTTATATACTACCTCCATAAGTGATAAGGCTGTGGCTTGCGCCATGGCATATGCAGGTCCGAGATGAGGCAGCCTGATCATTAAAACGACAAATCTCCGCCGTCTTGTTCTTGTCAACTTTTTCTTTTTAGCAGATTCGCCAGGTCAAGCACTCGAACATGTCTTCACTGCAACGACGACCAACTTACAAATGTTGACATGGCATCAGCCACTCCATATCAGTATTTCCCATTGAAAGAAGACGCGATTCGAGTTCTTCGACTCTTTCCGACCGAGAATCCCAAAGAACCGATCAGGGTGGAACTGTTACCGTGTCGGCTAAACGACAATGAAGTTCAAGTTCCCGTTCCTCAAGTCTCGAAGAGAGCCCGAGTCATCAAACGATTGCGAGCTTTCACACAACACCGAGTTTTTGATCGATTTCGAGTCTCCAATCGGGCTCAGGTCTTCAATCGTTTACGAGTCGTCAACCAATCTCGAGCTTCCAATGCAGCACCCGGCGACATTGAAAGAAACCGGCATATGCTTGAGACACAGTCCAGATTCAAACGCAATGCCGAGATCGAGTACCATGCCCTGTCCTACACTTGGGGAGACACCACAGATGATCAACCGCTTATTTATGTTGGTGAGGATGGAATGAAGGCTCTGCCTGTCACGCGCAATTGTTTCAACGCGCTCATGGCTCTGCGCCATCGCAACAAACTGCGCCACTTCTGGGTTGACGCCATCTGCATTAACCAGAAAAATCCCGAAGAACGGTCAAATCAAGTCCGAAACATGGCAAAAATATACGGGAGCGCGATAAGTACAGTTATTTATCTTGGTGAACACACTCCTAACAGTCGTTTTCTGTTTAAATGGCTCTCTGAGCAGACCAAGAGGCGGAAAATCGAGGGATTACGGGGAACGGACGGAGTTGTTCAAGGAGCGCGCGAGCTACTTGAACTATCGTGGTTCTGTCGGATTTGGGTATTGCAGGAGGTATATCTGAGTGCGAATCGGCAAATTCTATGTGGGCAAAGTCTCATTAGCTGTAACGCTTTGGCCTCTCTTTGGATCCTCATTTCTCACGTTCCTCCGTTTCATGATCCAGTTCCATTCGCTTTGGCTCCGGACAGATTCCCCTTCCACGGACGGAACGTATGGTTGAATCTCTGGAAGTCTCTCATCGATTCGAGAGAATTCCAGGCTAGCGACAGCCGTGACAGAATTTTTGCCCTCAAGGCTCTGCTTGGAAGTGACCAAAACGAAATCGACCCTTTCATCGACTACACAAAAACATTTGAAGAGATATCGGTCAACTTGGCGACAAAGTTCCTTGAACTTTTTGGTCTTGATTTGCTAACGATGGCTCGGCAAGGCCATAACCTGCAAATGCCGTCTTGGGTGCCAGACTGGTCTCAGAACTCAAAACTGTACGGGGCGACAAAGACATCAGAAGAATTGAGCTTAGGAGGTCAATACTCAGAAGATCATGCAAAATTGTGGTAAGTTACATTTTGCCATGTTCATCGGCAGTCAGCACTTGTTGCAACAGATATTGAGGTGAGGTCTAATCCCATTTGACAGGCATCTCCGCCCCAATTCGAATCAGCTGCGCCTCCGAGGATGGCGGAAAGGTCAAATCAGTGAAATGGGCAGTGTCTTTTCATCTGAAGACACAGATGGCACGAGGCAACAACTTTTATCATTCGCCCATTTCGTGCACCTTGATTGGGCACAAAGCGACGTTGAGGCGAATTTGGTGTCTCCTAGCAGGAAACATTTTCCGGACATGATTCTAGAGGGTATGTCTCTCATGACCTCAGTGTCCTCTTATGAGTGTCTATTTTGTTGTTAGCTAAGATAACATTTGTCAGTGTTGGTGAATTTGGATCAGGAAGACCTTGCACGATTTCTCCTACGGGGTTCATCATCATGGATGCATTCCTCTGTAAGCTTATTCTTCAGATCCTATCAAATAGCTGCCTCTAATTCTTGCATTAGGAAGATCTCGAGGACCCTTCTTTGGGCAAGAACTTCAGACATATACTGGAATCCACCGTCGCTATGGGAACGGTGATCTGGATAGTCAACCAAACTTTCAAACACATCTATGACTGAGCCTGGTTCTCAATATACTTTGCAATTATGGCCTATATACAAGACCTCGATCTTCTGGCGCTGCTTCTCTAATAGTTTCAGCCCCAAGTATTTCGGTCGTCACACTTTGATGCTACCCAATTACATGCCCAATCTCTCTTTCCAGCCCTTGGGCTGATCGCGATGCTGCATGACGCCCCAGGTATTCCAAGTTCCCGAAGACCGTCCGGTCACCTCGGTGCGAGCCGCAACGGACGTAGGCCGGCCCGGCGGGGGCGGCAGCTTCAACTCCTCAGGCGACGCAAACTTGGTAACCGGCGTGCTGTCCCGGACCCGGACATCCTGACCCTGGACATTCTGCGACTCCTCCTTCTCGCGCCGAGCCATATCCACCTCGCTGCTCAGCGGCTTGCGCTTCTCGACCTCGGGGTCCTCCTTTGGCGGAATCGCAGCCATGGGCAGCGGCGGCATCGAGTCCCGGCTAAAGTACTCACCGTACTCGCTGCCACCCCAGCCCGACATGCTGCGCAGGTCAATCGTGCGGAGGCCCGTGGCGTTGGAGGCGAGGCTGGCGCGCGCCGAGTGCGGGTTCATCATCTCCTCGTCGTCATTGTCCTGCCGGCCCAGCCACCTCGAGATGCGCTTGGTGCGCTTGAACTGGGGCTTGGCCGCGACCGTCTTGGGCGGATTGGCCATGACGGGGAGCTCGTCCTCGACCACTTCGGGCTTGCTGCTGCCGTTGCCACTGCCAAACTTTTCTCGGATGTAGCCGTTGCCGTCTTGCATCTGCCGGTCCATGAAGCTGTTGCGGTCTGATCCGCCGCCGCCGCTCTCGTTGGAGTAGACGCCTGCCATGAGCTCGTTCATGATGCGGTCGTCGGACTTGTGGGTGAACCGCCGCGTGAGCATGCGCCGGACGCCCGAGCCCGTGGAAGCACCCGACTCGCTGCCGGTTTCGTCGCGCCTCTGCTGGCGGTTCCATTTCCGCCAGAAGAAAAAGACCAAGGCCGCGATGAGCATGGTGGCCACTATTACAGGTTTTTGCATTAGTTTGGACCATGAAACTGGCTTTTAGCACTTGTGATCTTACCACTACTTCCAATGGCAATTCCGGCCACGGCGCCTGCATCCAGGTGAAGTCGCTCACGGTGCTCCTCGAAACCAAGACCCCCGGTAGGCACAGTCACGGCCTCGGCAGTGGCAGAGGTCGTCGACATGGACACCAGACGTTCTGCGTCAATGGTCGAGGTTAGCGCATTTGAATAAGAAGGAGAAGCTAGCGACCTGGTGGCCGTTGTCGTCAAGCCGGTGCCGTCCACTGTGGATACGGCCGGGTTCAACAAGACTGGCTGGGGAGACGAATCCGCTGCACTTGTCGTCCTTGGAGCGCTACTGGAGATGACTGTGGTCCGCACTGAAGTACCTGTTGTAGAAGAGAGTTCTGGGTGATTAAAGTAGGGCGAGGCCGTCTTTGTAATCGCAGACGATATACTCGTCGTTGTGGTAGGAGGGATTACTGGAGAGAGGTTTGTTATAGTAGCCTGTGGAGGTGAAGCGATGCTCGTGGTGGTAGTAGGCGACGGTGGCGGAGCCAAGGAAGACTTTGTGCTCGTCGTAGCCGGAGGAGGAGGAGGGACGGTCTGGGTGGTTGATGGGGGAGCTGCTTTGGCCGTCGTGGTATTGAAAGTGGTCGACGTTGGTGAGGGCGACGATGTCACACTATCCGGAGAGCCAGGCGTGTCTGGTGAGTCTGGGGAAGACTCTGGACTCGGTACAGCGTCATCGCGGATGGCTATCCTGAGGGTGTCTGCTATGGACTGCCCTCGACGTGTGCCTCGTCTGGTGATTCCATTAGTACTTGCGTATACAATATGAGAATGGTACGCTTCTCATCAGGCAATAGTAGAAAATGGTACAAACCTCATCATGTCTATGGTAGTTACCACGTGCCCACCTATGTTCCCCCTTCCCAAGTCTTTATCCCACCTTGCTCCAGCGCCCCAAAACCTCAAAATATCAGAAAAATAGGCAGACCTGCTGTGATTAGATGGTGAAGAAACAAATTGGGCCTGCCCAGAAAAAAAGATGACGAAGACGACAGAAAAAAACGTTGAAGCAAAAGAAAGAGTAAAAGATCAAGTCGAAAAGTGTTTCTCCATGCTCAGCGGGGATGAAGAAAGAGACAAGGAGTTGTCAATGACTTGGCGCCGAGCTGTAAAAGGAAGAAAATATCAGCCGGCATGTTCGCAAGCTGTGCGTGTGTGTGTGTGGTCGCCCAAACCCCCCAATCGCCTGCATTTGATCATGGTGGCCAGAATTGCTGGAAAGGGCTCGCAGCACTGGTTCGAGTGTCATGATGGCATAGCGTCACGCATTTGGTGTTTCGCGGCGACAGGTGTGCCTGTCTTGGCGTCCAATGACTTCGAACCGCCAAGATGGAATGTCCCCTTACTGCCCATACATACCCCGGGAAATAGTGCGACGCTCACAGTATGGTCTCGAAACGGTCCCGACCAATCACGCGCCGACATCCACCGTGGGCAGGGTGCCGATCTATAGTCTGAAGAAGTCCGGGGTGGCACTGGGCGTGGGTCCCGGAGACGAACAAGAAGAACAAGCAGAACAAGCAGAACAACTAGACTCAGCCCGGACCCTAGTGCTGGCGCCACGCGATACAGGGCACACACAGTAGTAGACGAGTGCCGCTGCTTACTTGCTGGCTGCGGCTCCGAGTGCCCTGGGGGGACTGCTTACAACTGGAACGCGCAAAGCCAAGAAGGCGGTTTCATCTGTGCGGTCGCTCGGCCACTGCCGGTCCACATCTCGTGTATCCGGCGCGCTACTGACTGACCATGGGATTTGCACGCGCTGCTGAGACTGTCTGTGTGGTTGAATGTTTGCTTTCCTTTTCCTTTTGGCCAGGCCTCCGACCAGCATAGCAATAGTATTGACTTGATGTTTTGTGCTCGTAATTATCTTGGTGACTTCTACCAGCTACTACTTTACTGACCCCGATTGCCTCTCGGATCACTTCAAGCGATCCGATAGAATGCAGAGATTGCGCATCACTGCCAAGATGATCGCCTCGTGTATGCGCCTCAGACACGCGGAATACAAGTGACAAATATTCGCTTGCAGAAAAGCTTGCAGAATTAGATTCAGGGATTGCTGTTGATCATGTATGATCTTTGTACATAGCCCGTCACCAAGCTTTGCGATTGAGTGCGCACATACTCAAGATTCGCACAAGTTAAGGTGTCAGGGCTCTTCACGGCCGTCTTGGTCTTGGGCCACATATGATACCTAATCCAGAGTTGGGCAGCTGTAATATCATCACGACAATTATGACTATTCTTCATGGCCCTTCATTCCATGCGCAATGCTCTCACCAGACTCCATGGTCAAACTGTACTTGGCAAAACAATTTGCATTAGTCGGAGAGGCACGGGCATATGTATCATTGTAATCATTTTTTTGTCTCTTCTGTCTTGTGAAGACATGTATGTAGCTCTACATGCAGATCGCTCCCCGGTAAATGCTTGAAAACGTACAATTGCACGTCGCTCAAAAACAAAGAGAACCACCGCGCGGCCATGCTAATAAAATCAACAGCGGGTGGTCCCGCAAGGGAGGCAGACTTGTTCTGGAATGGGCGTAGTTGGAAACCTGGCGAGCCTGGCACTGTGGCCTTCGTAGACATTCCATTCTCGATATCAATAGCGCGCCATGTTGATCACTTCATTTGGTGCATTCCTCATGTCCAGCCCAGCGTTTCCAAAGTGTTGCGTGCCTCGGGGGCCGACATGGCTTGGACGCCGAGTTGTCGGACTTGCGTGCCCTTTCTCAACCTCTGTAGACCCAGTGCAACCTTCCAGCCCTCGTCTTCTCCGAGGACAAACATATACCTCTTGCCCTCTTGATCTCTGATGGTGGCGCGGAGCACGTGAAGACCACGCTGCTTCCATTCGCCCGACTGTTCTCCGGGATTGGGGTTAGCGTATGAAGATTCGTAATCTCCGTGTGGACAGAGACGGCACTCGTCCTTGCAGGTTCGTAGCATGGTCTCGCAGAACTTGTCGGCGTCTTCGCCGGTGAGAACCTTGGGAACGCCACGATCTACGCGCGTGCGAGCGGGTCGATGAAGCACATTGGGAGTTGTCTTGGCCTGGGGAGCCGATTGGTCACCAAAGGAGCGCGAGGAACACCATACCTCCATAAGCTTGAGCGTCCAAGCCTTGACGTCCCATTCACGTTGTGGGACGCCCCGGACGTCGTCGTCGATAAATAGGCCTTCCGTGGTGATGCGCAGAATCAAGCCGTCGGTGACGGATCCTTGTCCCGAGAGCAGCTGCGATGCGGGCGTCTTGGCAAACTGGTTCATGAAACCATATACAGCCTTGATGACAATTTTGTTAGGATCCTTGGTCGAGTATTCTCCACGCATGGAAGGTGGAGGCGATGTTCGTGCAGTCGATTGCGACGGGGCATAGGATGATTCGGTGAACATGGTTTCGCCAGATCTTCGTCTTGAATGTCTCTTGGGCTCGTCGTAGGGGCGGTAAGAATAGGTTTCTTCGTCGGCCGTGCCGGTAAAGGTCTTCGCTGTTGGGGCAGGCGGTCTCTTGGTAGAGCTAGGATTCGGGTTTGGGGCTGCGGGCGTTGGTTGGGCGGGCGGCCGACCATTTGGCCATGGATTGAACTTTTCGCCAGCGGATGAGAAAGCGTACGTGCTTTTCCTGATGGCTTCCTCGGCTTGCTCCTTGGCCACTTCCTTCAGGCGTGTTGCCTCCCTCTCCTTTGCTTCCTTCTCGAGTTTCTCTCTCAGATTCTTCTCCCGCTCGAGCCTTTCGCGGAGATCCCGTTCACGCGCCTCGCGCAGTCTGGTATCTCTCAATTCTTTCTCCTTGGCCAGTTTCTCTTTCAATTCCTTGGCTTTCTGGTCCTTTTCACGTTGCTCCTTTTCTTTTGCTTCTTGGTCAGCCTTGTCTTTTGCCGCCTTTTCACGTTGTGCCTTTTCTTGGGCTTCCTTCTCGATCTTTTCCTTGGCGACTTGTTCCCTCTTCGCTCTCTCTCTGGCTTCCTTCTCGCGCAGCTCCTTGAGTCGCTTGGCTATGTCTTCTTTGCGCTTTTGTTCGGCTTCTTTGGCTTTGCGTTCAGCCTCTCTCTTCCGCGTTTCTTCTCTTGCCTTTTCCCATGGATTTGCCTTCGGCTGCGGCTCAGGTTCGGGCTTGGGTGGCGGTGCCTCTTGCTCGTTTCTTGGTGCCTCTTCGGGCTGAGGCGCCTGCTGCCAAGAGTTCTTCGGCTTCTCACCGCCGGGAGTCGGGCCAGATTGGGGCGGAGGCCCTGAGCCGTGTGGAGGCGGCTGCGGAGGACCACCAGCCTCGGGCGCAGCTCCGCCAGCTCCGTTCCAGTTGAAGTTGCCGCCAGCACTAGAGCCCCAGCCACCGGAACCACCAGGTCCAGCCCCAGAGCCCGGACCGCCGTCTGTTTGTGTTCTTCCCAGCGACCAGGCGCCCATAGCTACACCGATCACTAGCAGCATAATGCCTACGCTGCCCATGCCTTGGAAGCCATTCCACCATGTCTTGAAGGCTGGTGCCATACTATGACCAAGCACGACAAGTAGCAAGGCCGAGGCGAAGCCGGCAGCGAAGCTGTTGACATTGGGCTGTAACGACGGCAAGTATAGGAAGCCGGAACCAGCTGAGTGCGGTGGTATTATAAATATGTCGTATTTACCGGGAGGTAAATTGGGACTTGTTGTCTTTGGATTCTCGCCATGCGGCGGAGGCGGCGGCGGAGGGCCGCTCATCCTCGGAGTATGTTAAGGTAGGAAATTCGAATTGCGTGCTCGACTCGCTGGTGGTGTCTCGGTGTAGTAATCGAGGAGCCAATGCTCAAAATTATCGCGTTGGTAGCACACAAGGGTATCTGAAAGCCATCAAAGTTCGTAACGTCATGAAGTCGGGAATCTAACCTGGGCTGGTCAGTTTGTGGTCATATTGTGTGCAGGAATTATGTTTGTGGAAGAGGAGTGACAATCTTGGGAGTGCCGAGCAGTCGGACCCTGGGCACAATATTTGAGGGAGCAAATAAGAAAAAAGAAGAGGTGAGCTGGACACCAGCAGGGGTTCTCAGTGGCATGGTGGTCAAGATGGGAAATCATCCACATCATCCGTCGTCCACTTACCGACTAGGCAGGAAAAGGACTGAAGGCAAACAAACACAGCCGCCTTGAACGAGGTGTTGCGATAACAGCTGGCGGTGTTTTCTTCCGTAGCTCACAGTCTCTGGTTTTCCTTGAATGATGGAACAGAAGAGCAAGTAGACATTCTCATCCAAAATACACGTGGCTGTTTTGAGACAGTTGCCAACTGACGAGAGTTGACTCAACTGTGAAATCGTGTATCTTTTTTTGTGCCCTCTTGGCGGTCTGTTTACTTTTGACGCTTGGGGCACCCGAGGTGGGATTGGGGGGAAACCAAGTGGTGTTGACGCCGATGCACCTGCAGATGGCGCCGTCCAGTGACAGCGGACCGAGCTGCAAGCTGTTTAGCCTATCCCAACTCTAGAGCTTCAGTGTGTCTAGCCTTATTCGCTGGGCACTGCGACTAGGGGGGTTCCAGCGACTCCACAGCGCAACGAACCGCTGTGACAATGGGAGCTTCCGGCGTCCGCTCGCTAGCATTGAGCATGTGCTGCAGTTCATTTGATCGCCATAGCCAATCGGCAACCGCCAAACTCGAAGTTGCAAGACAAACATGTAGGACATCCATGGCCAATGCTGCCGAATTAAACGGGATACTCCCAGCTCTTTCCACAATAGAGAACCGGCTACAATTGCTCCCCATACAACAGCGCGAGTTGAATAAGTGACTCAAATGATTTGCAGGGTCTTGTGTGTGGTGACTGACTTGCATGCTCGCCCAACGACTTTCATCAATCTATCCGAGAGAGACCCTGAGAATCGACACCAGTCACAAGGAACAACACAGCACACCAAACTGGGGTTATTGGCTTGGCTTCTACTTGGATCCATGGAATTCAATCACTATCCTCATTGTTGACAAATCTTTGTACATTACTGTAACAGAGAGCTTTTTGGCTACCCAGGAGCACTTGACCAGTACTGCCCACTCATTGTTTTCTCAGAATGGAGTCGAGCTGCAGTAGAGCCAATGCAAGCTGCAGCATAGTTGCGTCTGTCAACGCCGAACGGTGAGCAAAACCACAATCTGTCCACCAGATGAGAACCACGTTCCACATCAGCCACGAGTCGGACGGCAAGCCGTTCTCCCAAGACGCGACATTGCGCTAAACGAGAAGCGCGTCATTGTTGTGATGCCCACTTGATTGGTAACCATACTTACCATCGGGTTGCACAAGAAGGATATCGAAATCTGGATGATCACCCAACTGGCGAGATTGCCCAATCTCTGGGTGCGCACTTCCACGTTGCACTTACAAACTTACCCCAAACTTCACCAGACTTGAGCAAATCCACTCTTACTACTCGTCCTACGTATCAAAAGAGCGACCGCGGATGACTCCCCCCAAAAGCTCCGGGTTGTAGACGGCGCGGACTCTCGGGTGGCCTGGGGAAAAGTTCCCGCTTCTTTGTGCTTCGCTAGGAACCCGCTGCGCGCGCCGCGCAAACACCAAGTAGAGACCCATAATCCAGATCCATTGCACCGATCGATGAGATGTTCTCCATAACCACAACAAGGGTGGGCAGTTTTCGTTCGCAATCAATTCCAAGCAGGCATTTCTTTGCATTTCCAGTGAGAATTGTAGAGGTCTGTTAATTGGCCATTGGGCGTCAACCCGCGAGACAAGAACCAGACCCTTGCATTGTCTCGCTTGGGGATAAAGAGAATATGAGAGACAAAATTCGAGGGTTTCGCTTCGCGCTGAAAGGGAAGGTTGCTGGGCAACAGCGTGCTCAACTTCCTGTCGGGGTTGCTTTTTGTGGGGTGACGTAGCCAAAAGCCTCCAACCGATGAGAAGGTGGGGGAACGGCCGTTGAGAAACCTCCGCACCCTCATCTCCACCTTACACGGTAGGTATCTCCATTGAACATTTCTTTTGCTCGCTAGTAAACTACAGGCGAATGCCACGTGAAGTTGAGACATGAGAATCGCGAATTCTCTTGAGATGATTCAAATTGGGAAATGCTCACTATCGTTTTGTTCTGAATCAGCTGTCTATATCTCGTCACTGAACAATGGTCGATGGCAGCGAAGATGAACTCGATACAAGATGAATTCTAACAGTGGCTTGCTCTTGTGGCAAGAGTTCCGCAAACAGCTTAAACATTTAGCAGTATGGTCAACGTGATCCAAGGACAAAGGAGCTTCTAGACAATGCCTTCTTTGCCCACTGACCGTAGGTTGTCTTCTGATCAACGTGATCCAAGGACAAAGGAGCTTCTAGACAATGCCTTCTTTGCCCACTGACCGTAGGTTGTCTTCTGAAAGATCAAAGATGCATGGGGCTTCTACCAAATTACGAGCGCAATAATATTGTATTCGTCGACTGAACGCAGTCCTAGGATTTCCGATGCAACACTTCAATACTGGCGCAACCCGTTTCCAGCATTAGAAATCATGGACGACTCCAAAGATGACGATGCATATCCAAATGATGTCCCCTTGGAACTGGAGGTTTCCCAGACCAACGGGGTTCAGTCGACTTTTTTGCACGAAGATCAATTGCCACCCCCTGAGGACGATTCAGTCGAGTCGTGTTTACAGCGTGAGCGGGAGCTACAGAATAAACTGCTGCGATTCCTGATATTACGCCAGCAGCAAACACGTCGGAAAGCGCCACTGTCGGATTCGGAAGACATGACGACGAGAGCTGCAGAAGATGGTATTGTCTCGCATGACAACGACACCACCGGGTCAAGTGACGATGACAATAACTCTCAGCAGGACTCGGATGTAGCCTCGGAGTCTGGCATGGCTTCTGGGGATGAGCTGGAAGAAGCAGATACGACTGACCTACCTCAAGTTCCTGGACCCAAATTGGCACGTTTTCGTCCGATTGCCGATCCTTTGGATATATGTTTCGAGGAACCGCTTCATGAAGGCCGTTTTGCGCATATCTGGAAAGTATCGTGTCGTGGATATGACTATGCACTCAAAATCGCGAGTATTACATATATCATGCGATACTATCTGTAAATTTGCTAACAACCAAATTAGTTCAAGCCAAGGTCATGGTTCGAGCTCCTTGGAAAATGGAATACTGACGATTGCCCATTACCCCAGGGATGGACAAGAGAAGATCTTAAACCATACACAGACCCTTTCTTCAACGAGTGCCGCGTCTACGGGCGGCTCAAGGAGACGAACAAGGAGAATCTTGCCATGGATTGCCACGGATACGTCATGTTCTCGTCGGCTTATCTCGAAGAAAAGGGCATCGACTTGGGCACTGGCACGACCAGTGACCCAGACTCGGTGCGCAGCTCCGAGCCCGGCATCATTCACGAGGGCCTGCCCGAAGAGCCCGTGGGACACGGCTCGAAGCTGGTCTATGCCCTCATCAAGGACCTCCCGCCCTCGCTAGGCGTGACGCCTGAGCGTCCAACGGAGTCTGAAGTAAAGCAAATGTCCAGAGATCTGTTGGCTTTGCACAAGCTCGGCATCTTTCACGCTTCCATTTCTCATTCATCTTATGTTACCGGGAAGCTGGTCGACTTTAGTACGGCGCAGACGGTTCCAAGTCCCTGGCTGGACGGGTACTATCGAGGGATGAATCCAGTCAGGATAGGGAAAGATCCAGCTTTTAGTGACCAAGTCGATTTTGATGAAAAGGTCGTGGATTATTGGAATATTCAGACCGAGACAATAGCGCCCGAATTAGATGCTGAAAGCAAAGACAAGAATGGGAGGACGAGACGACAGACAACGAAAGATTTTGCAAGAGTCTTCACACCAGAACAGAAGACCTATCGCAGGTTGAGAAGCGGCAAGGATAGACAATTTCTTGCGAATCTGCGGCTTGGTGAGGGATGGTTCGATCCTTCAAAGTACAAGTGGGCAGGCGAGGGTGTACATGATTCGAGACCAGAAAATCATCGTACCTCGAAGCGGAGGTATTCTAATTCCGAATCGATTGCCAACGAGGAAACAGCTCCAAGTCCTCTCAAGCAAGTTTCAGCGAAAAAGCGCGAGGTCGAGGTCGGCGAAGCGAAGTCGAAGGAATCGCAAACATAATCGAGGCCTCAATCGGAGAGTTTTCGGAGACTTTAAAGTCCACTTGTAAAGGAAATTGAAGCGCTGTGTCCAATGGGTATAGAGGCTATTATCGAGGAGACCTCATAGTGGTTATAGCAGTTCATCATACCAGGGGTTAGCATGATACTAATGCGAGCTTCGCGACGCGAGATTAGTAAGCCCATAGACATTATAAATCAAGCCATGTTCATCAGAATATAAACCCTCGGCAAGTGCCACTGGCTTTCAGGCCGTCAATATGTGAAGTTAAAAGCCCCATCATTGAATCATTGTGCTACGATGGCCACCGCGAGGGTTATACTACTAACAGCTGCTTCGGGTCATATTGGCGAGAATCTCATACCATTGCTTGCTGCGGAAGCTACCACAAAACTGATTCTCCCCACATCCAACGCGGCAGCTCTAAAGTCACAAATTGGAACGTATAAAGTACCGAATCCAGGAAATATCATTGTGGTGGAAGGGTCCATAAAGAATCCAGCATGGTTTCAAGACCTACTCAAAACACACAATGTCGACACCGTCTTTTTGTGTCTGACGGGCGAGGACGAGCTATGGACGACATTTAATTGCTACGACGCCATGAGCCGCGTCCCCTCGGTCAAGAAGCTCATCTACCTGTCTGCACAGCTCGACTTTAGCTCGGCCGAGGGGATGCAGCACGTGCTCCGCCACCACTCGGCCTCGCACGTCGTCGTCAAGATCCTGGCCGAGCAGAAGCTGCTCCACGGCAACCTGCCCTTTGCGTGGACGGTCCTGCGGCCGACCCTCTTCTTCATCAACGACGTGCGCTCCAAGCAGGGTATGCTAGATCGCGGATTCTTTGACGAGCCCCTTGGCGAAAAGGGAGCCAGCCGCGTCGCGCCGTGGGATATTGCCCGCGCCGTCCAGCGCCTCGTGGCCGACGACACGGACAAGTGGCACGGCAAGCACGTTGCCCTGGGCTCGCTAAAGTGCTACCCCGGCTCTGAGATCGCGCGGATCTGGTCTCGGGCGCTCGGCAGGGAGGTGAAAATGCACCGTGCCGATGAGGAGGGCTTGCAGCAGTATGAGGACGAGTTTTACAGCAGGCTGGGTGATGCGAGGGGGGCGGCTTGGGGAAGAGACTTGCGACTCATGTACCAGGCGTTTGCAGAGACAGGATTTGGCATGGATAAGGATGAGTATCGCCAGCAGGTCGAATTGCTCGGCCGCGAGCCTGCTGACTATGAGGAGTGGGTGGAAGAGACCGCAAAGTCGTGGCTGCAATAATGATCCAGCGTTTTGCACAGCTATTTCGTGTCTAATAAAACACAGTATTTTATCTTGTTCAATCTAAATACATCATGCTTCCCTTCTTGACTTTTGGTGTTTTCACTAAACCAGACGGGCACTGGAGGCTTTTTGAGTATACAGGTATAGCTGTAAATATTAATGAACGTGTTTGCATATCTTGAAGGTGCGAAGAAATATGGTCAGTCAACACCACCGTCCCAGCACAAGGTGTTCATCCGCTTGAGTCGGGATCCTCAAGATGCCGCTGTCCCGGCTATTCGCGGATTCCTGCCTTCTTTTAAGAGACTCTCGAGGTTGAGTTCCCCCTCTGCCAAAGTCTCAGCAGTCTCCTGCACGGGGAAAAGCCTTTGCATATATCAATGTGCAGAAACTTTAATGGGCCGCCCTTGACGCTGTGTCGTGTGCGCAGTGCTATTCATATGACTCGGGGTGGTTTACACATCATAGAGTCCAGGAATCGAGTGATGACAAGAGAAGAGTGTTACTCAGTATCTTCTGCACCTCCATATCTTGGAGCTTCTTACTGCATCATCATCCACCGGAAGAATGACCTGCACCGTCTGCGACCCATCGGGCGATGTTTATTTTGTTGACTGCGGATGCACCTGAAAGTTACCGGGGCCGATGCCCAAACAATGTTACTGGTGAGACATTTACTATTGCTATGGGTAAGTCTCACACGACTCAAAGAGCTGAAGCTTTATCATGCTTTGAGATCAAGGTATAGGGCTGAATACTATCTAGGCTTGGCACTGATATTAGAGCTGGTCGAGCCGCTTCAGGGTCTCGGACGGAGCTCCGCAGCACTTGATTCACTTTCCGCCTACTAGCTGCAATCATTTAATCTGATTACGAGCCACAAGTCGTATCTCAAGGAAGATCTTTTCATTTTGCCATCAGCACTTTCCACAATTTTTGATCAACTTCAACGGAGCGCCGAAAACTACCAAGCTCATTCCCACGACCAACGCAGTGCACATTCCCACGCTTGCTGCCAGGACACATCACCAATGATCATGGAGGCCATATATTGAGCCTAGGCTAAGAGCCTACGTCGCCATACTCAGCAACCCATCCTTTATCAGTCGTACCTGTCGAGCAACAGAATTAAGCTTCGAATGCTGACTCGCGCAGTGTCTGCCCCCAGGTTGTTCTACCTTTTCGTACTCTTTCATTCATCCAAGCCCAGATCCGATCGAGCTCGGCCGGTAATTCTGATAATAACGTTTACTGCCCCTCAATCCCGCCACGTTATTCACCCGAGTTTGTTACCGTCGTCGGATGCAAGTCTATTGTTTGCTCGCGTGACCACCTATTGATGTCTTTCTCGTCGGAATACAGCAATCGCCTTTTGCCATGTCGGACAACCCTGTGGTGGTTCTGATCAGCGGCGTCAGCAGAGGTGAGATCTTTTGCTCTTTCGTCACTGGAGATTCGGTCGCATGTCCACATCCCTCAATCGCTGACGGCAATTCCAGGTATTGGTAGAGGATTTGCCGAGGCTTATCTGACCCGGCCGAACCACACGGTCATTGGCAGCATTCGAGATGATGCCAGCCCAGAGGTAGCTGAGCTGCGAGCCTTTGCACCCGCAGAAGGCTCAAAGCTGATTTTGATCCATATCGAGAGTAAAGAGCCGGAAGATGCGGTAAAGGCCATCAAGGAAGTCAAAGCCATGGGCATCCGGTATATTGATATCGCCATTGCCAATGCTGGAGGCTCTCCTCCCATCCAGTCCATGGACAGTGTCAGTGCCAGCAGCATGGTTGACGCCTTTGAGACCAATGCTCTTGGGCCGCTACTTCTCTTCCAGGCATGCAAGTCGCTACTCAAAGCGTCGAAGAGAAAACCAAAGTGGGTATCGATATCTACTGGAGGCGGCTCGATTAGTCTCATTGGTGAGATTCGTTCATATATCGGGCCGGCATATGGTGCTTCGAAGGCGGCGCTGAATTGGCTTACGGCGTAATACACCTCCCTTTCTTACACTTTTCAATTCCAATAACGGAAGAGGGGGAAATCGCTAAAATTCAACGACAGGGCATTTCACCATGAAAATGAGTGGCTCATCTCTGTAGCCTTACATCCAGGGTAATTGTCACCATCCACCAGACTATGCATTTGCGAAAAGACTTAGGCATTTTTGGCAGGCTAGTCCAAACTGCTCCGGGCAATTGGCTGGCCCGCAAGTTTGGCATGGAACGAGCACCATATACCATTGAGTATAGCGTCAAGCAGATGATGAAAATAGTAAGTACAAGATGGTCTGTAGAAGCTCGGCGTTGTGTGCTCATTCAGTTCAAGATCGACGAGGCGACCAAGGAAGAGACATCTGGAAAGTTCATGAGGGCAGTGGGTGGCGGAGAAATGAAGTGGTAGCCTACCTATAGGCCTATAGGCGACAGGCGAGGAGACTATTCGAGTCGCCTTTTGTGGAGTTGCTGCTCGGTATAAGTCCACCCGGACTTGGTCAATCCCACGAATTAGCCACAGCTATAGGGATGCCGGGCCGTCTAAGCGACTGCGCATTTGATGTATGCCAAAGCGCAGCACCTGTGAATATAAAGAATGTATGATTTTACTCACTTCTGGGCTGTCGGGTTCAATGACCTGTCTATTTGGCAATATCTTTGGCACTCATCATGTCACAATTCGAGTTCGATTCCAGCATCAAAGGCGCACTTCCAGCTGATTTCCAGTGGGGGTTTGCGACTGCTGCCCCACAAATCGAGGGCGCCTGGAACAAGGACGGAAAGGGACTGTCCATCTGGGATACCTTTGGCCACACACCTGGCAAAGTCAAGGACGGCAGCAACGCCGATGATACGGCGCGATCGTATGACTTGTACAAGCAGGATGTGGCACGCATGAAGGACTATGGCGTCACGGCCTACCGCTTCTCGCTGTCCTGGTCGCGGATTATTCCGCTCGGCGGCAAGGACGATCCCGTCAATGAGCAGGGCATTGAGTTTTATAGTAAACTTATTGACGAGCTGATTGCCAATGGCATCACACCTTTTGTCACCTTGTTCCACTGGGATACACCTCAGGCTCTTGAGGACCGCTACGGCGGCATGCTCAACAAGGACAAGTACATCCCCGATTTCACCAGGTATGCTCGGGTATGCTTTGAGCGGCTCGGTGACCGCGTCAAGCACTGGATCACGTACAATGAGCCTGGCGTCTACACCCTCGCCGGCTACGCTGCCGGTGTGCACGCTCCCGCCAGATCCAGCTTCCGTGAGCTCAACGAGGAAGGAGACTCGAGCACGGAGCCGTTCATCGTGGCGCACACCGAGTTGCTCTCACACGCCTACGCGGCCAAGATCTACAAGGAAGAGTTCAAGCCGCAGCAAAAGGGCACCATCATGATCACGCTACACGGCAACTGGAACGAGCCGTGGGACGAGAACGACCCCAAAGACGTCGAGGCGGCGCAGCGGGCGCAGGAGTTTGAGATTGCCTGGTTCGCCGACCCCCTGTACAAGACGGGCGACTACCCGGCGTCGATGCGCGCGCAGCTGGGCGACCGCCTGCCGCGGTTCACGCCCGAGGAGAGCAAGCTGGTCCTGGGCAGCTCCGAGGCCTACGGCATGAACTCGTACACGGCCTTTTACGTGCGCCACCGGGACGCCGAGCCCGACATCAACGACCACAAGGGCAACGTCGAGGTCTTCGACACCAACAAGCAAGGGGTCGAGAGGGGGGTAGAGAGCGATACGCCCTGGCTGCGCACGTCGCCTTGGGGCTGGGGCAAGCTGCTTCGTTGGATCTGGGACCGCTACCAGACTCCCATCTGGATCACGGAGAATGGCACCACGGCAAAGGGCGAGCACGACTTCAAGCCCAAGGGCCCGGATGATGTGCTCGAGGATCCGCACAGGATCGACTTTTACAAGAGTTACCTGACCGAGGTCGCCAAGGCGTCGCAGGAGGGCGTGGTGATCAAGTCGTATTTCGGGTGGACGTTTACGGACAATTGGGAGTGGGCGGCCGGATTTACTGACCGGTTCGGCGCGACGTGGGTCGACTTTAATGATCCTGAGAAGCCGAGATACGCCAAACGTTCTGCTTACTTTTTGAGAGAATTCTTTGGCCATCTGATCAAGAATAACACAGACTAGATAGGCGACTCATGTTTCTGGAACAGCCACTGACCTGAGAACGCACCCAAGTACACCCCACAAGTCATAAGGTCCATCCATAGATAATGTCCGCTTCTACATTAAATTCGTTGGTCTTAATCATGACATGGACCTGTCTGAAAACTGTGCGCGCTTGTATTTGGCATCTGGAAGGTGTCCCTTTCCATGATTTTCCATGTTCTAAACATAGGGAAAAGAAAATGCGATTTCCAACCTCGTACCATCAGTACCAATGAAAGTTCACTGCGTGAAACATGATGATGCCAGCAATAAAGACCCTGTGTCGACCACGAAAAAGAGGTGCGGGCGATGCAATTTGAGTGCTGAGTAGTATGAATGAGTCCTACCTCCCTACGTGGCTGGTGACAGAGTTCATCAATGCAACCCTACACATGTAAATACATCTGTTTGCACGCTGCGATCATGGAATATCTGGCAAAACCGGCGGAAACAATGGGCCACGCGTTGCGGGGTTCTCCATCTATCAATATGCAAGGCACACTCGATCGGCGGCATGCTTCACTGCAAATTTAGGCGCCACGAGACGTCGCCGGTCCTGAGAGCTCAAAGAGTGGGCCCATAAATCCGGCAAGCCAAAATGAGTCGCTGTGCTCACGGTTCAATGTGCCAAAATTGTTAGTGAGGCTCAGGGTATTCCAAAACGATCACATAATGCCGACTTTTTACTCTTATCGGCTGTGCTGGCATCCATGTCGATACCACATTAGAAAAGAGTCACCAATGGGCGAAAGTCTTGCCTCTTGGCAAGAATCAGTGCTGTTGTGTAGAAATATGTTCTGGGCTCATTAATCGACATTTAGTTGGTCATCGAACTTCTGGTCTCAGCCAGGTGGCCTCCTTACAAGAGCTGCTCTTTCTAGAATCCGCTCGGTAGCCCATCATGACCATTTTCTCCATGTCCCAGCCTGACGTGACGGCAACACCGTCCCTCGGTCGTCCTCTCTGATAGAATGTCCCAAATTTGCAGATTCCGTCCGAGTATTGATACTGCAGACACGATCCCTCCGACTTGCAACTTTCAGCACACGCCGCAGCAGAAGCGTGCGCGGGTGAGTCGTCTGGTTGGACGTCACCAGCGTAGTTGTCCCATGCATCTCGTACCGGAGTTTTGAGGAATTCTGGAAAGATGTAATCTGCAATGGTAGAATGCGTAAACGGGTCCTGTTGTTTTCAGTCAGTTACTACTGATCTCCAGCTTGACTGTGCCTGATTCGAAATGGGGAAACGTACCTGGTCGTATGCCCGCCTTCGCTCCCACCCCCACAAAGATGACATTTGCTCTGGAGTAACCCGGTGGAGGGCAAGTAGAGGGATACACCATCTATCTTGGTTTATCTTTAGCCCATCCAGTTCGTCACCCGCAAATGTAGGATACAGCGCCTGCAGTCGCTCGCCAGTCTTGTTAAAAATGGCTTGACCAAGTATAGCATCGCCACAGCACCCGGTCTGGACGTGTTCCTCGTACCTCACGCTCAACGAAACATGGTCCTTCGTCAAGCGCCCCATCAGTCCAGCAGAGAGCACGAATCCAGCGCCGCCATAGGCAAAAAAGGTGCCGTCGGGGCCAGGAGCGGGCGAGCCCAGGTAGTGCATCTTGGACGGGTCGAGCTGGCTGAGCAGGCGAAACAGCGTGTCCCAGAAGTAGTAGACGTCGGCCTCGATGAAGACGTACCAGTCGGCGCCGGGCCGCATTTGGTGCGCCTTTTCGACCATGGGCAGGAACTTGAAGCGGTCGAGTTTCCAGCCCTCGGAGGAATAGCCAACCGCCTTGCCGCTGGCGTATGCCTGTTTTTGCGACGTGTAGGCGGCGAAGTCAGGGATATTCTGGTAGGACTCTGGCAAGTCTGCGAGTATGTCGATAATGTGATGGCCCTCAATATCTTCTTCATTGTCGGAAAATACCAAGAGATTCGGAATGCATGAGGTGACAGTGGCGAGATGGGCTTTGGTCTTGGCTGGTTCGCCTGTGCCAGTCTTGAGAACGATTTGGATGCTGTTGAGCAGACTGACAGGGAAATCGTCACATAAGTTGGCTTTGCTGGATCTTCCACTCTTCAACGGAGGAAAGAACGATGGCGTTTGAAATTTGTAGTAGCGTGAACTGTCTTGAGGGTCACTGTAGAATTCCGAAACCTTTGAGTTGCGCCATTGACTGGAGGAAATGTAAGAGGGCAGAACTCCATCGTTGAACCGGGCAATGGCCACGATGAAGACCAGAGCGGCAAACGCAAACGCGCCAATAACTGGACGCCGAAGTAGCCTTAGTGCTGGGAGCGGCGGCATCGTGACATACAACGCGGCACCTCGAAGAGGTGACAGCGGAATGTCTGTGTGTCCAAATTCTCGACACAGTTGAGAGAAACCGTGTCGGAAGGAGAACCGAGAAAACTTTGTCCCCGGTACCTACATAGGTGGGCATTGGTGGGTTGTCGGAAATGTAGAAAGGGCGACGGGTGGCAGCAAACGAGACTCTCATGTCTCGGGCCGGGCGTGGCCAATGAAGGTAGAGAAGAAATTCGTTCAATCAGGCATGCCAGGCAGCTAATTGTCAAAAAGGACGTTGAAGTGAAACACTATGCAAAAAAGAAATGACTTCGACGTGGGGTGAAGGACTCTCCCTTTCGTGGGAAATGGCGATAAGGCTGCTGTTGGCTGGCATATCATGCAGCGTCCCGTAAACACGTTATGATACCTCAGTTTTCCTGCTGAAAGATTGACGCAGGAAGTGTGTGATTGGCTACCACCTGGTTGCAAGGGCGGGTACCTATATGCCTGATGCTACTGACGCAGGGGTATATGCAGACGGCAAACAACATGAGCAAGGGAAATATTTCTACATGTGTGGTTGTCCCAGTTTTCCCTCTTTGTAATTGCCGGGTTGGTTGGATGGAGCACAGTGCCCGTAATAACGGCTTCGAGTTCTCGGCCCAGCGATTCGGGACCCATTGTTATGCGAGTTGGTTGTTGGTTGTTGGCTTTTTGCAATGGACGGCCTGCCCTGCGAGGCAATTGATCATCTCCATATAAGTCAACGCGATGGTGTTAGTTACGAGAATCGGTGCCCAGACTCTTGGTAATTTTGAATAAAATAATGCTGTATTCATTGGGGTGAAGCAGGCAAAACCTTTGAGGTAGACAACCAACTAGCATATGTGATGAAATCGTCAGAGGAGGAAGGCTTGAGAACGAGAATCATGCAGTACGCCAGAACGATCGAATAAATTCAAATCGTGACTATGATCAATCGTGGTTCCACATGACCATGATCCACTACTTTGATACAAGAGAATGCACCAAGCACAACTCATGACTCTGGAATAGGGTCTATTTGCCTGCAGTTCAACAATCCACTCATGCATGCAACTCAAAAGCCACGTGCATACCTTTTTATTCCTTGCCAGGAGTTTTATCTTATGCTTAATGATACATAGTATGTTGAGCCACATGGGTCGTATCGGTACTGCGGTGGGTAAGGTATCTCACTGTTGTGTTGTATTGGGATTTCCAATATACGCACACTGATAGTGAATAAATGCTGCCTTGATGACCGACATACTCTGTCCAGCACCCGAGTTTCAGAGTTCAACAAAGAGATTCCACACAACCTCGACGAATTTGCTGTCACACAAGCACATCTGGCTCGCCTAAGTAGCAGCTCCTGTAACGAGACCAGTCCAATGTTAGACTTTGTTGACCCAGGCGTTCGGAACCTAGTCTCACGAGTTACTGTTGGTTTCAGTCACAAGGTTGCATGTAAGCTATGCCAGAAATGGGACGCGAGATGAAAGAGAGGTATGGGGAGTGCTGCGAACGTTAAGCTCTCAAATGTGTTGTTGTTCCAGTCGACTTGCTGAGTCCTCTTGATATGTTTTTGAGAGTCTATTCTTTGCTTACCTGCGCCGAAACTCGACATCCTTTCGGGATTTCATATATTCACCTTCTAATCATGTCCGCAACTTGCTACTATGCCAGCGGAGGCGGCGCCAGCACAGATGGAGACACGTATATTCCATGTAACACGACTGCCGTCGAACAAGGTGGGCACAGCGCTTGCTGCGCTCCGGGCGACATGTGCTTTACCAACGGCCTATGCAAAGCGGGAGAAGGCCAATGGAACTGGAACTGGCGCATTGGGTGCACCGACCCAACCTTTCAAGATCCGGCCTGCCCAAATTACTGTAGAGGCATCGGTTAGTATAGCCTTTCATCTTTGCAGTTGGATTGCGCTCCCAGCTAAACGACCACCTAGAATCTGATGATCAGGCTCACTTGGTATTCCAATGCTCCGACAACGACACGTGGTGCTACGCGACGGGAAATGTCGATCGGTTTGTGAGGAACTACAACTTTACCTGCTGCGATAATTCAGAGCTCACCATGGCTCTCGGTCCGGCAGTGTTCTACGGTACAGCTCAGGCTCATGTAGCCATTAGTACTCTCGGCACGTCGTCTTCGACCACAATGACGGTGACGACATCGACGAGTTCAACCGCCTCGCAGCAGTTTACCGCTTCGACAATGGATGTTACCGGCTACTCGACCGAGACACCAGTCTCGACACAAGATGTCACATCAGTAGCTGCCACTTCGAGTGCTGCCGCTGTGGGTCAGACTCCATCGTCCAAAGCACTCCCAATAGGACTGGGCGTGGGTATTCCAGTAGGACTCGCACTCATTGCCCTGGTGGCCTACTTGTTCTTTCGTCTAGGTCAACGACGCAGTCAGCCACCAGTCCCAGACCAAATGGTTACGAATGACACAAAGATGTCAGGGCCTCCGCCAGCCTATCTCCACGGAACCCAACATGGTGGGCACGAAATGGAAGGGCAAAATGCCATGGCAGAGATGGCGCATTCTGTGCCGGTTGAGTTGGAAGACCGAGCCATGGGATACCATAATATGGGGATCAGCCATTATCGGCCACAGTCAGAGTCTTCAACATTCTATAGTCCCAGTAGCCCGTATTCAAAGCAGATGTAATCATCGATTATGCATGCGATTCACTATTATCGCGTTTGGACGTGTCGCGTTACATCTTGGACGTTTGTGATCATGGTTCCACAATGTCTCGATTCTTAAAAAGTCCGTAGAATATTTCAAGGTTCGTGATACGCTACTAGTAGTGGATACAATGTCTATAGTATGATATGATTAAGCAAAGGTTTACTTACGTGTCGCTTGCCTGAAAGGTTTCCGACAGAGTTGATAAACGTGATGTTTTGGTATACAAGCCAACTTGCAGTACCATATTGACCAATCAGTGAAGTCCTCGAGGAAAGCAAGAAGCACCCAATGGAGTATGCAGGGTGTCTGCTATCGGACGTGGGTATAAAACCCTTATTAATCAATCACACAATAAAGCTCAACCTTGTATCCGTAATGGCTTTGTCGCAGGTTATTGCTTGATGAGTTGTCAGTCAGCATGAGTTGTTGCATTGCAGCTGAAGTTGTGCCTCGTTTAGTTGGCAGCATTTTAGCGGTGGGGCTGCTGGCAGGCGGCGCATGCTGACTCTCACTCAGCTCTGCACTCTGCACGCTCTCAATGGGTCCAATTTGCTTTTGTAGAGTCCACAGTTTTGGGGGAAACAAGGAGAAAAAACATTGAGAAAAAAATAAGATCGGACGTGTGTCCACCCACTATTGAAGGGCATTTTTGCAGATCAGCAGCAGCAGCCAGCGAGAACGGGCTGGCACATATCCGGCGGCACTTGGGGAGTGAAACTTCTGTTTTGGCTGGCTGGATGGAAATTACAACAATACGGTCCGAATGTGTTCAATTCCCTAATAACAATACTGTGGTATGATGGACAAAACTCTTCGCAATCTGCCCTCGCTTTTCTCGGTCACGTCCACTACTCCTCGGCTCGTCCGAGGATCGAAGATCGCTGTACTTTGTTTGACTAGCGCCTCGAGGCAAGTATAAAGCTGGTTCGGCTGGTCAAATTTGGCGTCCTTGGCAACAGGGAACAGTGCAAAGAGCCGCAATGCAAATTGTCCAATTCTGCAGAGTCGCAAGTCGGTCTTTTGCAATGCCCGTCTTCCGTGATAGCCGTACGAATGGTGGGCACAATGGTTGCAACATTAACCAACCCAGCTCTACCTACCTCAGGTGCTACTTGAATGTCCTTCTTCTACAGTATTTCGCCGACGGATTTTATGTACAAGGTGAACCCAATCCACAACGCCCACAAAACGGGGTTCCTGAAAAGGGTCCCCAATGGTTCGAAGCTAAAGAGAAATAAGAATTCGTGGGTACCCACGGGGGATTCAGTCCAGTGACTCCAGTCCAGACGAAATAAAGAAAGAATCAAGCTCCGAGGGGGACTATTGTTAACTCCTTGCTTGTGCCGACATTTGAGACTTGTTGGGCTGATTTATGCAATCCTTGCTGCGCAGTATGATGACGACGCCCAGCTTCCTCCCTAACATATTTCCGCTACGAGAAGGCCTGCGTCTTAGACCAGAATGAGCATAGTCGAGCCGTCGTTTCAATCACATACTGCAGCAAAGAGGGAAAAACTGACGGCTCCCCGGTCCCTACATACAATCCGATTCGGGGCGCACTCTAAAGTAATGCGCGTATTGAGACGGTACGGACTTTTTTTGGATGACGAGTCAAAACCAGGCCATGCCAAGCCGTTGCGAAAAAGGAAAGGAAAAAAAAAAACCAGTCCGCTGGAGTGCATTTGCTGTCAGCCCCCCCGATACCCCCAATCCCCCCAATCCCCTTCTAGGCTAAGCCAGGTTGGAAGTTGGCTTGGAACCCACCTACTGCACTGCTACAGTACCTACTGGCCTACCTGCAATCCATCACCCGAATTCCATTTCGCAGTGCCTTGCCAACCCGAAACCCGAAGCCCCTATCTAGATTTTCGTTGGGTGCTCCCATAGGTGTCTGGCGGCAGTAGGGCGGCGGCTGTGGCTTGAATAATAAATCCGAACTTGCTTCGTATTCCTCGGCAGCTATCTGGCTGACTGCCACGCGACACGGCCGCGGCAGTAGTACGTATGTCGCTGGTTTATTCCCGACCATGTCATGATTATAACGACATTACGCAACACCCCTCCAAGCTGCAAGCCAAAGCCTCTCTCCTGGGACATGACTTGCCTAGGGGCGGTTAGATAAGGGCTGTGATCTCATACTGCTCGCAACAATTGTGATGCGCATGACCCCAAAACAATGACTTGTACTGGTATAGACTTGATCTATAGACTGCATTTGTCCATTTACGGAGGGACCGCCGCTTGTCTGGTTGGTAGCGGGATTTTGGGGAAAGGAAGAAAAGGGCACGCGACAAGGAAAAACATCGTCAGGCGCCGAGTTGCCTATTTAGAGCTGGGGGTGGGAAGATGGGAAAAGATCAACCATACGACTGCAAAAAGACACACCAGTAATCCCGTCAAGCTTGGCTAGCACCTGAATGAGAATGAATGTTCTTGGCACCTGTACTACCGCCTCAAAGTTCCCACCTGCAACAAGCCGAAAACCCGTACTACCAGTCAACCAGCCCAGCCCAAATCCAGCCTGCCCTGTGTTTTTCATATTTGAATAATAACAGATTTGATAGATTTACCCGTTCTCGTCGTTTTCCTTCCCACATGACCCGCAAAAGGATCGTGGAAGCAGATCCCACATTGGCACATTCCAGCGGCGAAGCAACTCACTCCCTCCCTATTGAACCGCCGATCAATCACTTGCTGACGAGTAGTATTCTGTACAACTGTACAACAACAGTTTTGTTGCATGGGTGCATTGCGGCGAAGTCAAGGCTGACACTTGAAGAAACACAGGCAGGAAGCAGAATCTGACCAACGAAGAAGAATATCTACCGTTTGGACTGACTGAGAAACTTGGCAATGACTGGGTTTAAAGTACCTACATGATGTAGGATGTAGGATGGATAGAATAGTCGAGAGGTACAGTATGTGAATGTAGGTACAGTAGGTATGTATCGAAAGCTTAAAACAATACCTCCATCGCGACCAAGAAGACCAAGGAAAACCTTGTTCCCACAGCAAATACCCCCCGACCAAGGTACGAGATACAAGACTAGAAGATCTGACTTGCTTGTTCTGTTCTGTTCAAATATTCGGTCGGGCCCTGCGCTGCCACTGCCCTTGCCTGGCCCTTGCCTAGCACCCGCCTGCTATATCCATGCCCACGCAGCGCGGCCTCGAGTATCTGCTCCACTATGCATAGCTTCTGCTGTGGGGTCTATTGCGCGTTATCGATCATCTCATTCATCAATTCTGCTGCTGTGGTGGGTATGATGCTCCTGTGGTTCGCTGTTTGATATTATTAGAGTGCTCCTGGCTGCTCTCACACTTTCTGCGCGCCTCTCTTGGTTTTCTCTTTTTCCTTTTTTTTTTTTAATCCTACTCCGAGTCTCACGCAACCTGTCAACCATATTCTCTGCTTCTCTTCTTCGTTTGTGTGTTCCCTGTCATTCATTGGACAACGTAAAACGATACTTTCGACAAAAAAACAACCTAATGCTATAATCACGCGAGATCGGTCCGACCCTTACTATTCTCGCATCTCAGTCTCTCCTTTGCTCTTTGGCGGAGCAACATAACCTTGGTCCTCCATGATTGAGGCATTCCAGAGAGCACGTGTCGTTACTTTGCCAGAAGAGTTGCCAGCAGCAATCATGGCGGGAAAGTCAGACGATTGGAAGGGCATGGTGATTTGGAAAATGCCCGAGTGGATCGAACCAGTGGTATGTCTCAAACAGCCCCAAAACGTCAACGTACGTTCAATTTTTGTATACAACAGACTCCTAACGGTGTTATACAGGGCATTGTCTCGATTCTCTTGATTGCCATGTTCGTCACACGGCGGCGGAGCTTCTCCATCTGGAGCGGCAAGGACTCCAGCTACCGGCCCCTGATTTCGCACGAGGACTCGCCGAGCACCTCTGACGACGAGGACTATACCTTTTCCCCGAAGCCGAACACGGAATACCCGCCAAAGCGCAGGCGCATCTTTGGACTATGGACCGTCCTCACGCCCAACTCGAGCCGTTTCGCACGACACTTTCACTCGCGCATTCTGCAAAAATATCCGTTCCTGGTTGAAATGTTCTACTGGGTCATTACCTACTTTTTCTACCGCATGACCGCCAAGGTTTCGGCCGTCATGTACGGCAGCACCGAGAGCCTCTGGCTCAATGCGCAGGCACACGGCATCTCCCTGCTCGAGACTGAGGCGTGGATTCTAAATTCCAAGCCGACAGACGCTAGCCGCTGGGTCGAGTGGCGCGTCCAGCAGTGGTTCATTGCCGGCGCCGAGATTGGCGACATTCGCCGCCTCCTGCTCACCATCCTGAACCGCGCCTACGCCCTGATCCACATTCCCGGCACCGTGGGCTTTATTGCCTACTACTACTACGTGGCGCCCAACCACACGCGCTTCTGCACCGTCCGCCGCACCATGTCGCTGCTCAACATGTTTGCCTTTCTCACCTTTACCGTCTACCCGTGCATGCCGCCGCGCTTGCTGCCCAAGGAGTTTGGCTTCATCGATACGGTCAACGCTGAGGACGCCGCCAGCGTCTTCATGAGCGGCAAGTACGTCAACAAGCTGGCCGCCATGCCCAGCATGCATTTCGGATACGCCTTCTGCATCGGCTGCGTCTTCATCTACGAGAGCGGGTTCATGCGCCAGTGGTGCCGCCTGCCCTTTTTGCGCAGCAGGAGCACCAACAACAGAGCCACCGAGACGACGCCAGAGGAGGAGATGGCCGCCGAGGAGCAGCAGAACCACGACATTGAGACGCCCTACCTCAAGACGACGCTCCTGGGGCAGCCCGAGCAGCAGCGCGGCGAGCGCTCCGCCGTGGCCCGCGTTCTGTTCCTGGTCGCCGGCGTCTGCTACCCGTCCTTTATCCTGCTGTGCATCGTCGCCACCGCCAACCACTACATCCTCGACGCCGTGGCCGCCGCCTTTGTCGTGCTCCTGGCCTACCTGTGCAACCGGGTCCTGCTCAACTTTCTCGTCCTCGAGGACTGGCTGCTCTGGGCCTGGAGGCTGGAGAAGCCCGAGCCCACTACTGGCAAGTTGAGAACATAGGAAAAAGAAAACAAAATAAAAGACGAACAACATAAAAATGAGAGAAAAGATGTTACAGGAAAGACAGCGGATGATAGAGAGAAGGAAACCATGGATGACATTATACCCCTTAGCATGATATATATACTTTTTTAGACCTAACTTGAACATATTCTGTTTCATCCCCAACTGCAACTGCCTTGTTCTCTGTGGAAGGTGATGATGTATCGACGGGAAATTTCACCAAAAAATCTAGGGCGGTATCTCACGTAACTAGCAATTTTGAACTTTTGAAATTTTTATTCTTTATTCTTGAATTTTTCTTGAGCTGATGGGTCATTACAGCCATCTTTCATAATTAATCACGCAGCCGTATCCCAGACGCCCAATTGCGCGATGCGTTTTCAAAGACGCACTTTTGTTGGGTTTTATAGAGCTCCTCCTCGTCGGGCAATGAACTGTGCTCTCACTGAGAAAGTATGAGGCCCAAGTTTTACCCACCCGTATCAAGCCACTCCCAACAGAGCATGATACTATTATCCCCGAGCAACCGCGGCACTGCCGCGAGCAGGTTTATATGCTAAGCGCTCTTCTCCCGGTATGGGAGGGACTACTTTGGAAATGCCATCGTCCAGCCATGGCTGGGACGGGGAAGCTTGGAGGTCCTTGTGTAGGACCTAATCATCAAAGCCAATATCGGTTCTGGCAGCGGTCTAGATGAGAGTAGACGAATCGAATCGTCAGCGGACTTTCTTCATCTCTCTTAGTAGATCTGCTGGTCGTCGTAGGCGCGTACACTTTCCAGATAATCTCGAACCTGGTTGATATCCTTGCAGACTGTACAAATATTGGTCAGCACAAAAGGCAACTTCAGTAGAGAGTGTTCTCGGAACAAGTGAACTTACCATGCTTGGCATCCCAGCCGTCAGATCCCGAGTTATCGTCGGGAAAGGTGGTGGCCTTGCCCTCGAGGGCCGTATCGGCGGCGCAGAGGATGGACTGGCGCATGTAGCTGAAGCAGTGGATCATGTGCCAGTGGTGGTCGTCGGGGATCTCGTGGCCCGACTTGAGGCCGGAGTAAGTCTGCACAATGGCCCAGAGGCAGTGCAGCTGGTGCGTCATGGACGTGGTGAAGACGGTCATGCCCTCGTACCACTCGATGGGGTGAGGCAGGTCGTGATACTTAGAGGGCTCCTTGACCCATTGGAAGCCCATGCCGACTGTAGTAGTGATTGTTGTTAGCCAAGACGAAGACAAGAAAGTGTTGGGTGGGAGAGGACAAGTCTAAACATACGAGGCATGAGCTTGTTCCACTTTTCGAGTATTTCAGGCTTGAAGAATTCGGATACGTTATAGGGAGCATATTCTTCCTCGTGTACGAATGTAGTAATTTGCTCAGAGACTAGATGCAAAGTTAGCAAGTTCTGCCAAGAGTATGTATACTATACTATGTGGTGGGCAGGTATAGTATTATATGGTAAGAAAGTCCAAAACTTACACTTTGGTCCGACGCCAGTAATATCACCACCAAAGTCGTAGGGCTTGACGACGGGCTCGTTGTAATACGACCGAACCACGAAGCCGAGAATAATGACGAGCAGCGTCGTGTCAATGAGCCACCGCCACGCGTTGAGCGCACCGCACACTCTGCTCGCCCGTGACGACCGCCGCGGCTCCATCTGGAGATCCACGTCGTGCCACTGCTTGGTGTTCTCCTCCATGAGCGACTCGACCTCGGTGCTCGACCGGTCGTCGCTGTCGTCTACTGGCATGTTTGAATACTTGTGTTGTTTCGAACCCATCTTGAATGATATGTGGAGTGATGGTTGGGAGTATAGTATAGTGCGACTCTCCCTTCTAGTTGCTGATTCGTGTTGACTGTGTGAACGACTTCAGCTAAAGGATTGAGAGTGATTGAGAATCTTTGAGTGAGTTTATAATTATTACTTGGCAAAGAAAAAGATCTCAAAACTGCAGGAACGAGAGCAGGGTGAATCCATCTTATTGCCTTTCTGTTTGTCCGTACATCTTGCCCCTGACTTATTCCCTTCCCAGCGGTTGCAACGGCAGAAGTGAGGTCGTCCCATGTTCGTTCGTCTCGACTCCCAGATCGATGCCCATTGCCCACCCAATGGAGAATGGTGAGGTTGCAACTGCAGGCGTTTGAGGTCAGACATGAGACTGGCGCCTTTTTCGCGGGGTGCAGCCAAAACACGATGTGTACAGGGGTTGGACGTGTTTCAGCATTTTTAAGCTTGATGATAGACCTCGGCGCTTCTTGAGCGATGAACGTGTTGACTATAAGATCAAGATGTAAATATTAAGATTTTGATTTTCCATGTCAATTATTGTCAACTATTCATACTAATTGTCATGCTTAAACAGTGCAATGAATGTATATTGCTCACAGTACAGATGGGAAATGGCGAATATGCTGCCCTGAAGCCAAAGACCGCTGCAGATGCACGGCCTGAGCGTCTCCACTCCAGCGGTTCCAAGCGAGTTTCATCCTGCCAAGCATCAGCTTCAGAGCAACTTCAGACTGTTCGCGAAGTGTTTTCCCAAGCGGCGGAAATGACCAATGGCACATAAAAGATGCGACATATGAGCCAGGGTCTTCTCGTGGCTACCAGTCTTTGCATGCTTTGATTTGCAGTCTAGGTTAGCCAAGCTTTTTGAGCGATCTCGAGAAGGGTGATCTGGAGTGTTGGTGCTTCTCCAATCTGCTGTTTGATCATCTCTATTGCTAGCATTTCTCGTGCCAAGAAAGTCCCAGATGAGAGGTTCAAGTCGATCTCAAGAGCACATCGCTCACCTCAAAATAGCAAAGCAGATTTACTGTCTCAATACCCGCCTCGCTTATTTTCACCCAGCCTATGCAACTAGTCAGCAGTGCATGGCAGCAGTGCAATGTGTGGAAACGTCCTGAAAGTTGATGGAATGCTGTAAGATATAAGATTCTCAACAAGTCTATCATTTAATCGTATATTTAAGTTTATCCCTCTTCAAGCCTCTATCCCGAGATCATGCAATGCCTGCTCCACCGTCGAACGCCAGGTCCTCACCATGTCCAGCTTCCTGCCCCGAGGACACACACCGACAATGTATCGCACATGGTTGATCACGTCGACGATGGACTTGTGAGGGTCTTGATTCTTTACATCAAAGTCTGCGAGCAGCCCGGGAGATCTCTGCTCGCAAATCTTGCTAAAGATATCTTTGAACAGCCTGTCCCGCTCTGCAATGGACGCCGGAGACTCATCTTTGGCACTCCAAAGGAAGCCGCCGCCTGGACTCCAAAGTGGCAGAGGCAGGACAGCTGCGAATTCCCAGTCCAGTATGCTCGTGATCTCGAGTGTTTCTGGGTCGCACATGATGTTGCCGAAATGGAGGTCCTTGTGCGTCAGTATGTACTTTGTGTCGTTGAGCTCAGCGGCACGATCTTGCAAAAAGGTGAGGAAACCCTGAAGTCTTGGAATCAAGTCCCGCATCCATTCCAGTGAGTCGTGCTTTTCAATGTTCCTGATGTACTGCTGGATGTGGCTCTGGACATAGTCGGTATAAGAGCTAAAAGGGCCATGCACATTGAGTGAGTCAATCGTTGCATCGTCGCCCCAAAATTGGGCAATTTCTGGACCCTGCCAAAAGTTCTCTGCCAAAATTCGGCCAGGAACAATGTTCTTGCTCTCGTCAATGCTGAGCCCGCCGGCGTGCGTCCATTCGTGGCGGTGAAGCTCCACGAGGTAATCCGTAAGCTGGCTGACGAGCCGCGCAATCTTGCCGTCGTCGAGCTGGTCGTAAATGGTGTCGACGCTGACGCCCCGGACCCTCTCCAGCAGGGTGAACTCGTGGCCAATGGCGTTCCTGTCCGAGGCGTCGAAGCGCACGACGGCGGGGATGGGAATCTTGCAATTGTCCCGCACCCAGGTCATGGCCGCGACCTCGTTGAGCGTCTTGAGCCGGGGAATGTGCTTGCCCGCCACCCGCAGGATCAGGGCGACGGAGCCATCATCCTCAAAGGATCGCGCGGGGTGCAGGGCGGGAGCATCTGCGGCGGAGAATATGATGAGATATATGGTGTGGTATGCAGCCGTTGTTATCAGCGGCTTGATGGCAATTGGCTCTGGTAGTGATAAATCAGAGACCAGTGTCCTGATGATAGCATCAGACAAGACTGGCGGTAGGTATAATCTTGGGTCAGCCATTATATGTGTGTGAACTTGCTGGTCTCGGTGGGATGACTGCTGTTCATTCACTCAATCAGTGGTCGTTTGTGGAAGGCTCGTGGAGATGACAAGACTGTTTTGTTTATGGACAATGATCGTGGTCACTTTCTTGGCGAGTCGCTAGATTATTATAATGCGCATCAGAAGACTTTAAATGCTTATCCACGATATCGCCAATCTGTATTCCGAACTCCGGATGAATGTTCTGGATTATTGAGGCTCGGCCGCTCAGCGTTCCATCTCGGGATGAATCATACACAACAGCGTCGTAATTGTGGGCCCTGAATTATACCTTGACTCACTTATGCAACTGGTTACATGGATTTGTCAGAATGAATCATTTTCTATCAACTTCTGCATCAATGTTGAATGCACGCAAATTGGGATTGATCTCGTTTTTGGCATGTTTGTCATGATTCAGATAAGACATGTCGGATGTTTCTAGCAGCGACCGATTTCATCTATAGTACTATACTTTGTGCCCTGTGCACTCTATAGCCGCCTATTCAGCGCACTATTTTTTAGCGGTCATCCCACTAAATCCTAGCGAGGTAAGGCCACTGGCTGATTCTTGGCAGCGGATGCTTCCGTCGCATAGAGCTTGTGTACACAACAAGGGCGAAACTCGAGTACCTGCGAGTACCTAGCTATTATTGGTCTTGAACATTGATTTGTATTATTCCAGTGAACTATCATGTCTCGTCTAAATGTATGACAGATGACATGACTGACTACATTATGCACTAGCAGTCGACGTTGCCGAGGTTGTCGCTGCCGTGGTTGTGGATGTGCTGCTCCCGTCGCCGCTCCCTACCACCACCGCCTGTACCACCTGTCCCAGCGAGTTGGTCACAATATTGACCAGAGAGTTGAGCGGCTCATACAGATACGTCTTTTGTATAAGTCCACCGTCTAATATCGTCTGCGCACCCGTGTACGTCATGTTTTGCTGGTAGTTGCCGATGATGGAGCTCAGCAGCGTGCCTGCCGTTCCAGCCACTTCCTGGACAATATTGCCCAAGTTGTCAATGAGGAAGTTGATGGTCGAGTCGCCATTGACAATGGATCCGAGCAGACCATCGACGGCGCCCACGACAGAATCTACCACGTCTCCGACCTCGTTCAGAATGTTGATCAAGAGCGGGTTGAGGTCGAGCGTGGCCAGCGTGCGGTTAACAATGTCCACCAGGTTGCCGAGCCGGATGATGAGTTCCAGCTCGGCGTCGACGTCTGAAATGGTAATGTTGACCTTGGTGATGCCCACTTGGATGCCAGCATTGATTTCCACCAGACTGGCGACTTGGGCAGCGAGATTGATCTCGGCTTGCAAGTTGTCAACATCCAGTTCAATCTTGTCCACCGACAGCTGGGGAACTCTCAAGAGCACATCAGGCGGGTTCGTGCTCGAGCTGGAAGAGCTGGAAGTCGAGCCACTGCCGCCGGAGCTGCTACCGGCGGCCGTTGTGGCCGTTGTTTGTGTGCCTCCATTGCCAGAGCCAGTTGCGGTCTCGGTGGCAGCACTCGAGTCTGACGTCGAAACCACGGTAGTCCCCGTGTCCGACGTCGCGACTGTCGAGTCAGTGGTTGCCGTCACGGCAGTGGTGCCATCAGTGAGCGAGGCTGTCTGAGCTGCTGCCAGGGCAAACAGCACAAACGCCCACAGGAAGGAGAAAAGACGATACTGCATGTTGCTGAAAAGAGCGTATGGATTTTGGAGAGGGAGCGACAGCGCACAGCAGAACTGTACAGCACCAGACGACTCTTTCACGCGGGTGCTAGGAATGACATATAAGAGGCACACAATGGTTCATTGGATCACAAAAGCATACTTGACCCCTGGCAGACCAAGACTCATTTAACCCATCCCCTCGTCTGTCATCTCGATTCCTGTTTGCATCGCATGACAGACTAAGCCGGTCGCGGCATGGCAATGAGGGGATACACTACTCACCGTTACTCTACAAGAGGGCCCGGATCATGAAAATATGCTTACTTTGCCCACATAAGACACAATGGCGGATGTAAAAATCAAGCTGTTCCAAGGACGGGGAGATTGCGCATGATGCACCAGCATAGATGTTTTCATGGGGTAGTAGGGTGGGCTACCCAATGCGAACCCATGTCGCCCTCGTTTAGTCGAATCGGAGGTTATATCGACCCCTGTATTCTGCGGAGCTCGTCACCAAAGAGGCTTAACTCAAGCTACTTCTAGGCCCGACTGAACCATGCTTTTGGTTCGTTCGGCACCGCATATTCCCAGTTGTAAGGCATCACAACCTTGTTCTTGCGATCCAAAGGGGGGTCAAATCTGCCAATTCAGCAGCCGGCAGTGACCTGATCGTATGTAACCTTGAGAGGTCGTGCCTGGATTTCTTCCAGCCGATCGCCCCTCGTCTTTGCGATGCACCTTCGAGGCAGGACATGGACTTTTCGTTTATCCTTTTAGATGATAGATGCCCTTTTCCTCTTGCTGCTGCTGAAAGCATAAGACCGAACCTTTGTGGCATGTCAAGGTCATAGTCGTGCTCAACCCGCATCATCGCCCGCCATGAGTCCACTCTTTACAAAGGCATTTGCCTTTATTCTTTTGTCGCTCTTTTCGTTTGCATTGGCGCAAGATGATGGCTATATTGGGTATCATCTTGAGCAGCGCGGAGACCCAGACTCTGCTGTCTACGAGACAGCGGATACAGACACCAGCACTGGCGGTGTCGCTCTCCCATCAGACCCAGATGTGTATCTGAATGCATCAGTTCATGTCGGCGAAATCGACATTGAAGTCGATAACATCACTGCAAAGGTCAACCTCGACGCCAAGGTGCTGAATCTGCTGCATTTCACCGCCGGCGTCGATGCGTCCATTGACCGCGTCAAGTTGACTATTCAAAATGTCACGGCCAAGGTGTACCTCGAGGCGCGCCTGGAGAACGTTGTCGCCATGGTGGACGACGTGCTCTCCTCGATCGACCTGAACCCCATTGTTGCTACTCTCGGCAACGTGGTGTCGAACGTGGTTGGCAACGTCACGGACGAGCTGGGAGGAGGTTCAAGCAGTACGACAACATCAGCCGCTGCAAGCTCGAGTACGGCTGCTGCTTCGAAGCGCTCTGCGCTTGATTACAATATAGAGCACAATATTCTCTATTCGGTCAATAACTACGCTGGCTCAACCCACACCAACCGCATCCTTGGCCAAAACGGCACCATTTGGGACGTTTATCTGGACAACAGCGGCACTGAAAAGGGCCGCAAAGCTGTTGGCCTCTACAGCCGCGACATGACCTTTACTGGCCACAACAAGACCATCATCTTCAATGGCGCGACCGAGTACGAGCTCGGTTACCGATACGCGCCCTATCCCGGACTGGATATCTACTCTCACATTGTCATGAATGAGGCCGGCAGCGTCATCCAGACCAAGATTGTGTCCGAGGCTGAGGCTGGAGGCACGAGCACAATTAGCGATGACACAAACCCAGAATTTCTCAGGAAATAATAGTAGCAAAATTGTCATGTAATAATCCTTGTTGCAATTAATGTGTCTGTTAATGTGGTTTGTGCCTTTATCCGTGCTGAATATGAAACGAGGTGACATCATGGCCTTGAGCGACTCTGCCAGTGAACATGGGGTGCATGAGCTTAAATAATAATTCACAGCCACGCCGATGGATTCTGACAGCATCAACAACGAGGGTGCTTTTTGGCTGACCAAGAAAGCTGACAAGTTGGTGGTCACACTAAAATTGCCCCCAATCATCACACTGAGGGTGTAAATCAGAGATGCATCTAATCTGGGGTCGAATCGGGCCAGTTCCAATACATGTCACATCATGCCAGAATCCAGCCCGACTGGCCTTTTCCAATAGTACCTAGTATTCGGTCCGTCCCCCCGCATACAAGTCAATGACACTGCCCTATAGAAGAAAGTCCATATTCCCTTTCCAAATTAATGCGTCTCTGCACACTTACGCTTTTGTTCAAATCAAGAAGTCGTGATGTCAGGCTCGAAAAAGGAGCCGCATCGTCTCGACGAAACAAGACACGGCCTTACCTGCCCGTTCAGTCCAAGAACGAAAAGAAAACAGTGGTTTACTGCCAAGGCCGTCGCGGCCATGTCTGTACCCAGTAAAAGTGCCAGTACCACATTGATGCAGGAACTCGGCGGCAGTTGAGTGTGACCGGCGGGGGGTTGTCGTCGGGTAAATTGGATACTACCTTGCTGCCCACTCGCAGACGTCCAGTAGAGCCGAGTTCCGCGGAGCAATTGGAGCGCTGTTGGGGGGTCGGCTATCACTGTACATTGCCGCGCCAAGACTGGAAAATGTAGGTCAAGAGGTGCTATCGTGGGCTGATGTGACAATCAGGAAGTTTTTCCCCTTCCTCTCCCATATTTCCAAGTGGTCAGTACTTACTAATTGACAATGCTGGGACGCGGTGGGCGCTTCATATGATTTATTCTTATTTTATTGGCACACTATGAAAAAGAGGAACACGTGCTGGAGGTGATTATACATCATAATTGAATCCATCAGTACTCACTGGTAGCTGCATACGGGTACAAAAAACCATGCAATCCATCTGGACCCAACGTATCAATGTTCGAAAGAAGTCGACATCTGTGCTGCTTAGAACCTTGCTATCGGCGTGTCAAACAACATTGTTCAAGACTTTCTCTCCTCGTGCCATGACCACGGGTATAAGTCTACCAAGCACTGTGCCACGCAACAATATGCAACATCACGCGAATTGCCAGGCGCAAAACTTCTCCATCCGTATCTTCAGCCAATGCCGAGCTGCCACATCTTCTACAGAATGATGGAAAATTGCAACAAAGGACTACTAATACGTGTCAGTGGCTAATCGTGATTCGCGATGCAGTGAGGAAGTACCTTGTACAGGGCATAGCAGAATATGTCGCGCCGATTGCCCTTCTTGTCGCCGAAATTTCTCGATGCGATGTGCGACCATATCATATAGCCTGATCACTGGGGTGAAACGTAAACAACTTGTAGGACTGGATGAGAAGTAATCGTCCGCAATCTATGGCACGAGGATCAGTATTGTGTATATGAGCTCATGAGAGCAACAGAGGACGAAACCTACGTATTGTCTTGGCGTATCTCAGGAGATTAGGACTGGACAACCTGATCGCCCAATGACTCAACGCACGATATACATAATTCGACGTCTCCATTCAAGACAAGTTGATTCAAAGGCACTTCGTGCGGCTCTGTGATACTAACAGCTCCTTCACACCTATACATCTCGGGGCCCTGAAACGTAAACACAGGTTGTTGCATATGGTCGGATGATGTCGACGTTGACGACGTTATCTCGGGAACTTGTGCTTCACGGAATTGACCAGAGTTTGACGTTGGTGTAAGTGTTGGCCTCGTTGATGATCCTTGTAAATTGTTTTCCACCTCCAATTGACCTGATACTTGAAGGCCTTGTAGATGTTGAGGCCGGTCTGATACTGACAAGATTGGCGTTTGCGCATCGAAAATGGCGTTCTCGTTAGCCAATTTCTGTGCCCTTCGTCGAGTCCTCATTTTTTCTCTGACACATCCCTGACATAGTCTCAGTAAAGCGCATCTTTCCGTTTTCTGAGACTTCCACCAAATTTTACAGTCCCTGCAGAATTGATGGTCCAGAGGGGCTGCCTTTTCACAGTCGTCGCATAATTGAGACCGTGGGCCTTTACGGGGAGGCACTGCAGTTCCACATACCACACATTCCTGTTGTAGTGCTTTGACAACGAGCTTCTCTGGACGAACTTGTGGATGCAAAGGCTGGTCCGATGTTGGGTAGACCGGTGTATCTAGAGCAGATTTGAGGTCGCTGTCGTCCTTCTCCTCTGCCTCTGCCTGTTCTTTTTGAGCTGCAAGTCTAGCTCTCTTGTTACTCAGGTAGTGTCGACTGTTCTCCCTGACCTTCAGACGTCGACAGGGCTCACAGTATCTCATCATCTTGAATGCTATTGCGTGGACGACCTCAGGGTGCCAATTCCTACAGATCGTACAGAAATTGTAACGACCCTCAGGCTTGGTTTTCCCGCAATTCTTGCATAAAGGGTACGGGCGGTTGTGCTTGGATGACTCGAGAAGCTCATCCCAGTCTGTCAGTAAGTCACAGCGCACACATACTTGAGGTGCTTTCTTATTAGCGGAGTCAGGTGGTGAACTGCCATCGGAGTGTCTCTTTGATGGACCACCCTCTCCATGAGGAGGCGATGGCGCTGCTTCTGACATGTTTGCGAATACTGCTTAATGTCGGGAACATTCGGATGATGGATCCAGGCAATGAGTTCTTTGCGTAATGCCTATCTCACATGTCCTGGTCCGCTCGCTATGAGGGCGGAGGCAGATTTGCGAGAGGTCGATTTGAGTTCTGAGAATGCACTTCCTAAGGCTTTGCGGCATAGATATGTGATGGCCAATTGATGTTTTCAAAAAGCAACGAAAAGCACGAGTGGAATATGGTAGGCCTGTTGTTGTTGTTGTTGTTGTTGTTCTTATTGTTTTGATTATTGCTCGTGACTGGAAAGATGTTAATATGGGTATGAATCTTGAGGGCAAGTGCAACCATACCATGTCAACCATGACGTTGTCTAGAAGTCAGAGTAGGCTTCTGGGAAATCGCAGGCTGTAATCGAGATAAATCAACGAGCAAAGGCGCGGGAGTAGTCACGAACTGTAGGGCATGTCAATCTTCCTCGATCATTGCTCGATGTTGCTGCCCACAAACAATTTTTGAGTCTCGAATTACAAACCAGACTATTGAGATAGCCACCTTATCATGGTTGTTCCTGCCCAACTAAACTCATCCGAGTGACCCGAGAGCGGCTAAGTCAAGTCGGAAATCAATATACTGGACATCCTCTCTATTTCTCGACACCGTCCTGTTCATCCTTACGACTTGCCTTCCGTCTCGAGGCTTTCATGCCCTGTCGCGTTGCTTCCCGTTGAAGTCCTCGGCTTTGCCGTAAGGTTCACCAGTCAGGATTTTCGCGCGCAGTTTTCCACGCAAGACGACTACTTGTGCCCTCAACAACGCCCTTGGGTCAGCCGAAGCATGAAATAACCATCGTAAAGGGCTACTGGCACGACTTTTTGCTGCAGACCAAGAAGGCCTCGACAATGGTGCCAATGAGGCTGCCCGCTGGTTGCAAGTCAAAAATAACTCTTGACTAAATGAGTCAAATGCGAAAAACTTGACTGAAAGATGTGGGAGAAATATTGACGGGCTGGGACAGGTTATTAGAAGATCTCGGCAAGCCACAAATAGCACAGCTCCCCAGCGAACTCCTGTCGACCACGCGCCTGTCAAGGGACCACATATTATTCAGTGTCACGAATAAAAGAAGTATGATTCATTTGGTCACAATATCAAATAGGACGGACTACTAGTACATTGTAATCCGGACTCCGCGGTCCTGTATAGGTAGATAGGTCGGAGGTTCTACGTGCTCGACATCCATCTTGAGATGACTGAACTTGCATCCAAGCCCACAGCATAGGAACTGAGGAGAGTGTAATTAAGTATACTTACTCAGTGTGTACAATTATTAAACATAGTTGAAGAGCCGCATGCAAGAGAAGTAGAGTGACACGCAAACTAGACGCCACAATGGCAGCATTCACACCAAATCTTAGGATAGATAAGTGTATAGCAAGCCAGAGGCTGACATCTCGCAGCGCAAGTAGAATACAATACTATCTGTAATGATTCAGATGACTCCGGTAGCAATTATTCGTTCACTTTCCTTACTAAACGGCTTGAGAGATACTCAATCTCTTCCCCTGCCGTGTCATGATAGCTGCTCTCTACTATGCTTGCGACAAGGTCTCACCAAGATAAGCATGAAGCTCAGGACCTTGTGCGCCTCCAAGTCAACGAAACATACGAGCAGAGTACCAGTCGCAATGCGCTGGCCGCGATGGGTATGCAAAGGGTGGATGTTGATGTGGAGCCCTTTCCGTTTCTCGGCTGGTGATGGTGGATTCGAAAGGCATCCTCGCCCACAACCCGGCCGGCCGGGGAAGCATCCCGTCGACTATGGGACGTGCCGATCTTAGTCAAAAGCTACCGGGAGTGGTCGAGCTGGCACTTCCGTGACAGGAATGTTCAACGTCTTTTGTCTCTTGAGCCACACGAACTCCCATGCTGCTAGCCGCGCTACAAATATGTTTTCGGATCGAACATAGTTCTTTGCTAATCTACGCCTAACACCCTAGCAGCCTCATATACATATATACCTGAAATATATCCTGATATGTTTTGAGTAGAAAATAGAGATATTATCAAATCAAGGCCGTTCCTGTAACCGCTTCTAAGAGTCAAGGTCCTCGTGCTCGTCGCTGCCAGGCGATCTTCCGCCATGATCCATCTCCTCCTCCAGTCTGCGCTCACTATATGATAATGTAGTTACAGCTGTCCTGACTAATGGCGTGTCACATGATCATCCTAACGTTAGAAAGATACAATACCTCCAAAATGACGAATCATTCATTGAAATTGAACGCTGTGCACTCTTATCGTCTGGAGAGCAATAATCAGCGAGGGAGCTCGCCGTCAAAAAGTCTTGTCGGCGGGGTTTCAGGCTGTGGATTATGCCGGGATATCATATCATGGAGAATTGGGCCAATTATAAACCCTGTTTTTGTATTATATTTTCCAGGGACGCACTCCACAATACGCTTGAAAACGTTATGTTCGCGTTTGACTGCCAATTACCTTGCTACTATCGTATCCGCAGCTCTGCAGGCACGCCCCTCCTCATCAACTCGGATGGTCGTCAATTTCGGAAGTAGGCTGCCACTGCCCATGCAGGATGCTGTGCCAATGAAGAAATCTGCTTAATAAAGAAGTGACCATGTACATCAATGCGACTGCCGAGGCGGCTTCTTTTCGTGTTTTTTTTTTTTTTTTTTTTTTTTTTGTATTCTTCATCAGTCCAGCCCTACAAACTTTCATCTCGCCCAGTATGGGTTTGTTCGAATGGTCAGATTTTCCAATGATGGATGACTTCGCGGCGAAGCTAAACGGCGATATCCTCGTACGCGTCATCCAGATATGGCTCGTCTACCGCATGGCTTTGATGCTTTACAACATCTCACCATGGCATCCCCTATACCATTTCCCGGGTCCAAGGTTGGCCGGAATGACGTTTCTGTATGAGTTTTGGTTCGACTTTGTCCGCCACGGTCGGTATACTTGGCAGATTCAAAAGATGCACGACAAGTATGGTAAGACTAGGCCCCCATAGTTGACTCGTGTTTAGACGAAATGTCAAATCCGCTGACGAAATCCAAGGTCCCATTGTGCGCATCAACCCGGAGGAGCTTCATTGCAATGATCCAGAGTTTGTTGATGAGATTTATGCTGCTGGCGGTCGCGTCCGTGACAAGTACCAGCACTTTCTCAACGCCAACTCTGGGCCGGTCTCATCTTCGTCCTTTGGCAGCAGGTTGCACGAGGTTCACCGCATGCGCCGCTCCGCGGTCAACAAATCTTTCTCTCGAACACAGATGAAGATTCTTGAGCCGGAGATTCACGAATTGACGCAGTATTTCTGTGACAAGCTACTAGCTTGGGTCAAGGATGAGCCTCTTGACCTCGTAATGGCATTCAGCTGCTTCACCTCTGGTAGCTGAACACCAATCTTACCCTCCTGGCAGCAAAAGAATCCCCATTAACTTGAATCCAGACACCATTTCCAACTATGCCTATGGCGAGCCGCTCGGCTTTCTCGCGCAAGACGGATGGGAAAAGAATTATAAGGAGGCTCTCAACGCCTTTCTACAGACTATGTACATGTTTCGGTTCTTCACACCACTGCGACACCTCGTGGTCTTGGCCCCGTATACCATGAGCTTAATGCCCACGCACATGGCCAATTTGTTCAAGGAGCTCACCGAGACTCTGCCCTACCACATCCGCAGGGCCACGGACGGCGAGGCAAAGACGCAGGGTCGCATATTTGCCGACCTCCTCGACTCCAACTTGCCAGATGAGGAGAAGACGATATATCGATTGTCTGGCGAAGGATTCTCGCTGACGGGTGCCGGGACGGAGACGACTGCAGTAGGTTGAGTTTATATCGCCTCGTGAAAGCGTGATCTTTGCTGAACATTGCCGATAGAACACACTCAGCGTCATAACATTCCACCTCCTCACCCAGCCCAAGATCAGAGAGCGTCTGGAACAAGAATTGCAGGGACAAGACGCGCGAAACCTAGACTGGCAGACCCTCGAGCAGCTCCCTTACCTGTACGGCGTCATGTACGAGGGCCTGCGGTTGAGCTACGGGCTGTCCACGAGACTGCCCCGGATCGCCCGCACCGAGATTCTCAAGTACGAAAGCGCCGATGGCAGGTTTCGCTACGTGGTGCCCATGGGCACGCCCATTGGTATGAGCTCGGCCATCATGCACCACAATGAGGACATTTTCCCCGACTCGCACGCGTTCAAGCCAGAGCGCTGGATCGATGCCAGCGGACAAAAGAATCTCCGCTTGGAAAGGTACATGATGTCTTTCAGCAGAGGAAGTCGGCAGTGTGTCGGTATGAAGTAAGTGTTATTTTCATTGAAATTTTTAGAGCCAATAGTCGAAGATGCTGATGTCTGTGATCCTAGCTTGGCTCTGTGCGAGATGTATCTCCTCGTGGCCGCGCTGACCCTCCGCGCCCTCCCACATTTGCACCTCTATGAGACCACCGTTGCTGACATCAAATATGATCACGACCTGATGGTACCGCAGCCAAAGAGAGGATCAAAAGGTGTGCGGGTTCTGATCAGGTAGCTCAAAACTCCGGACTCATTGCTAGTGCCATGTGCAGCGTGTTGAAATAGAAGTAGCAATTTTCTGCAAGGCAAAGGGAAGGGGCACATTCTTCTGTGTAGCTGTGGACCGGAAGTAGAAAGTTATTTTGAGTCAAATGTTGCCCTTCCACTGGTACCAATGCCAAACATTAATTCAAGTGGCGTTTCTCCTGATCAATCCTCCCACCTGCATCAATTCCATAACGCCCATCCGGCCACCAGCCCAACCCAAATACCAAATTTTCCCAAACGCCTTGCCTCATTAACCCCGAATCATCAATCCACTCGGCCCCCTCCGGAATAAGCAGCGCCCGTCTCCGGTCTTCTTCCTGACCCTTCCACAGCTCGCCGCCCGCCAGCAGCGCCGCGGTCCCGGCAATGCTCGTGGGGTTATGCGGCAACAGGCCGCCCGTGCGCATAAAGACCCACGAGAGCGCCACGCAGACGGCCATGATGCCCAACAGAACTTGGAGCGCGATCTTCGGCCCCCGATTTTGTACGATTCTGGACTCCTGCGACGCGCTCGCGACGCCGTCTTGTACCGGAGAGGCCGAGTATAGTCCCGAGACGACAATGACCAGCCATGGCCCAATAATGGCCGATAGAGAGGTGCATGCGGTTGCAAGCTGTCGCCGTTTGATTGATGATAAAAGCTGTAGCAGCGGTATACGACCGAGATCGTGGTTGAAAAGGCTGCGATCGGATGTAGCGCCTTTTGAAAGCGCGTGATACGGCGCCATTAGGTTGGTACCAAAGTTGATCAAGGAATAGAGAGATCCGACCCCAAACATGATGACGGCAGGTATAATCGTCATTCCGTACTGTGCCGCAGCGGGCGCTCTTGTCGTTGCGATGCCACTCGACCTATCAGAAACTTGCTGTACTCCTTCCAGGCATCCAATCAAGGCGAGTGACAGAAGTATGGCCAATACCTTGCACCAAGCTCGAATAGCCATTGGTTGCCACCAGTCCATGGATCCGTCCTCTACCGACATGGTCCTCGCTGGTCGGGCCGCCGGGTTCATGCCCTCGCGCACAATGGCAAACGTAAAGTTGAACGTCTTGGGCGTCAAGGTAAAGAAGCGCTCATGGAACAGACTGTGGCGTAAATGTGCTAAGTTCGACCGGAAATAATGACTGAGTTCGCCGTTGCACTGAAGAAGCAGAGCGATTCCGCCTATACTTCGCGGATCTCGCGGTACAACCTCTTGTGGTCGCCTAAACAGCACTGCAATAGAGACACCAAGACAGACTAGAAGGAGCGTAACAACTACAGCAGTAGCAGCCAAGCAAACTTGGACTCTATCTTCTGAACGAGTAGATGTGCCAGTAATGGCTTGCTGGCGACTGTTGAGCATATTTTGACTGACAACCAAAGAAGCCATTCCTGAGTACACGATATTGAGACGGCTCGCAAAGACGCCAGTATCAAGGAAAGGTTCGAGGTAAATAGCGTTTGAGCCCGGCGTCAGTATTTCTGTAGATGCGAGGCGAAGGAAATTGTTCTTCGCAATTGTGGTGTTCAAAGGTTGTGTAATGGCTGTCGTATTCGCCAAAGATGTCGATTTTACAATGTAATCGAGCAGCTCAAACGAATCAAGGCCTTCCAACTGCCCGCTCCCTTGTCTCCAACCGTCCCAATCGATAGATGGGAGTAATTGTGGTGAGCTCAAGGTCACCTCTACATCTTGAAAAGAGTAGCTCGGCTCGCAGAAAAGTGCACTTGGATAGCAAATTAGAAAGATAACGACCAATGCAAAAAGCGAACCGACTCACCTTGAATTAAGCAAGGACATACTGGCATCGACCACAGTCACAACTGACAAGAGCCGCTTCGTTTGATCTGGGCACGACACTATCTGGTTTGTGCCCATGTAATTTCTCGAAGACGATACATTCAACCATCCGTTGGATTCTGCATCCGCTACGAGTGGTAGTTGAACCGTCGTACTGCAAGTATCGGAAACATAGGTGAAAGTCGCAGCGCGATTGCTGCGCGGGCCCCGATATTCCTCTGCCATCCGAGCTTTCTCGCATGTCAGGGTCGGGAAGAAGGCCCCCACGACAGCCGAATATTTGGAGTTTCTGGTTGCAAGAAAACTGTCCTGCGGAGCAAAAGGTTCGAAAGTTGCATTACTTGTTACAAAATCCGGCCAGGCCAGATTCCCCGCCAAGATGTTGTTGTATAAAGTAGCGATTGTACCATTGAGTCCCCCCGGATCCCAAGACGTAGCATCAATAGCTGCACTCCTGACGAGGTCGGCGTCGCTATTTGTGCTTACTCTCTCAACTTGAAACAATCCCGTCGAAAATAATACCTACAAGACATCAAAATTTGTGTTAATAAAAATAGGGAATTTGATTGACTTACAACGACATTTAGTATAGCGGCCCCAGAAATAGTCAAGATTGGCACAAGACTTCCCGTCTTGAATGACTTGACAACTGCAGCAGGCCATATTGGCGTTATCAAATCAAGAAAGACGGACCTTTCAGCAGATGCCGGGCCGTTCTTCATGTTAGCCCACGGCTGAAGCAGTCTTGCCGTGAAATCAACACGACTCCATAATGCCAAGAGGAGAAAGACAACTAGATTATGGAAGTTAGCAGCCATGTTGTTGTAAAATAGAAGGCTTTGTCATACCTGCGCTGGGAATATATTTGAAAAAATGAATCAAGTTTTCAGAGCCCAGGTCTGATCCTAGCCCTTGATTTCTCGAAGAGACCAAGTACAATGCGAACACAACGACAGCGACTGTCGCAAAACTAACAGCAAGTCCTATCAACAGGTAGTCACGAAGCCACACGGGATTCCAATAAGCCCGCGAGCTCGTCAACGACTGACCAGCCTTGGCCGGGGGCCCGTGAATCGTCTTGGCCCGCACGACATCGTCAAAGGGAATTCCCCGATAAGATCCTTCGCTCGATCTTCTAGTTTCCGTCGGTGATTCCAGTATCGTTTGGCCGAGCGCGAGCCCGGGTTCCTGTCCAAACTCTACATCTTCGGACCAAGGTGGAAGCGTGCCTAGGCTGTCCTGAGGAATATCGGCGACTGGAGAGAACTGACTCGTCACCGGGACTACTGGCCGCACTGGGCGACTACGAAAAGATGGGCGCACACGAAAAGACGAAACCGGGGAGACATTGTAGTTGGCGGCTTCCTGTACCCTGCGCCAGCGTCTGCTTGCGTCGCGATGAGGGGTATGCTGCTCATCCTCGGTCAATGGGGAGAGAGGCGAGACATCGTGCTGTGCTCTATACTCATCCGGCGTCAAAGACACAGCCGGACTCACGTCTCCAGGACGCAGTCTCTCCATGACAACAGTCTGCGCGTAGGAACCATAGTTCAAAGTGGTGTGGTGTAAGAAGAGGTGTTTTCAAAACAATTTGTGTACGGAAAGATTGGGCTCGCAGCTGAGTAAGTTGTGCTACAGCCTACAGCTACTATGCTGAGAGGGTGGCTGCCCGCCTGCAAGGGATCGGCGGTGATGACCGTCAGCACGAGGTAACTCCACCCAAAGTCGGGCTTGACGACTCATAGCCTGATGTAGGGCCTTGATGCAGTCATGCAATTGCGGATCGGAGGGTGCTGGCAGTGCATACTGCTCGCGGAAGGATTTGGACCGATCAGAGACACCTCAAAACCGTCTGTCCCATCAGAGCAACTGAATGCGATAATCCAATGTTACACTGCATTTGCACGTCTCACAGATGCTCACAGGGGTTCTGCACTCTTTTTGTCTGAGAAGTGCGGGGGTTCTCAGAAAGGCCACTCAGCTGCGTTATAGTATGCAGCTTATTCTTTAAGCGAGCCCAATTGACAGCCCGCCCAATCTTTGAGATCTAGATTAATGTGGTAGGTAGGCAAAGACGAAACAAAACAGCCAAGCACCAAGACGCTCTTGCTCACCGCGTGGCGCAATGCAGTCATGCTTTGCGGGAGCGTCCTCCTACTACGGTTCCTGCGATTACAGCACGTGCGTTTTATCTCTGGTGGTTGCTGACGGGGTTCTTTCTCATCCAGTTCACTGGCCGCTAACTATGGCCTTCCTTTGCGAGCCTCAAGGACGAGTTGACGACGGTTGACGTGATGATCCAATCACTCGACAGACGATCATCTGGTCGCTGTCGTCAGTAATACTGGGATGGGAATCCCGCCAGACTTGGATCGGGCCCGAGTTGAGCCTCAAGTCGTAGAGGTAAATATAGCAACTGCTTGCTCGTAACTTGAAACTACGTGATCTTCGAAGCAGCTTGTCGAGAACTGAGACGAGGGATAGAGTTCCCGGACGAATCGGTGCACCAAGGGTTAACGGCAATTGTAGTGCTGGCAAGCAAGCAAGTCCGAGAGTAGGGATACATTGATGCAGCTTACTGATTGGCGCTCTGCAGTGATACTAGTACCGTGAAAGAGTGAATGCTTACTCGATCTCCGTGAAGTGTCGCCTCGTGAGTCTAGCGAGTCTAGCTAAAGCAGCTCGCTTGAAGGCCTTCCGTTTGTTTACAGTACGCCTCGGGTACTGTGGACAATAATTTTGATAATGCACCTATCTGAACTACTTACCGCGATGCGTTTTTGGGTACTGCAAGAAAATGTTCAAACGCGGATGAGGGAAGTCGGTGAAGATGATTGCATAGCTTGTCGTATAGCCTGGGGCGCGGAGCCACGTGGCACAGAAGCAAGGCAAGGCGATTGCTACAAAAGTTTGGTTAGAAGGGTCGTAGATGACTGACTGACAGAAGAGGAAAACGCGGTTGGAAAGTTCTCCAAGGTGGCACGGGTAGACAGGCGTCTTATTCTATAATTAGATTGAGGACCCAGCTCCGGGCATACGGGAATCGCGGGTTTTGCGGTCGCCTGAGGAGAACGTGAGATGCACTGACCCGGGGAATGATCCAAACAATTCCAGCATGGACTGGCTTCTGTTTGGAGGGAATGCAAGACATCTTTACAGACAACCAAAAGTCGCGAGGCTGCTTGCTGCTTGCCAAAGACCGACAAAACTCTCGTTTGCTCGAGTGCGTCCCGGTGAAAGGGATTTTCAAAGACAGCTCCCGAAAAAGGCACTACCGATGCTGACTCCGACCTGATTTGGGTGTGTAGGATTGGACCAGCCACATTTCTGCGGTCATGATTGATAGGCGGGTAAAGTCGCTCATCACTGCAGCCTCGGGATAGTTAATTTGTAGTCTCGTGACTTGAAGCTGCAGTAAGATGCATATATGCTGCGTCCGGAACACGGCGCTCCTAGACCGCGACGACCGAGGACCCGCACAACAGTATGGGCTCCGAGATCCAAAAGGCAACGGACCTTGACTGGACCGGCAATGCGGATAAGGGAGGACAACTTCAAGAAAAGGTGCACCAGTCAGCCCAAGCTCTGTCCACTGTGGCGCGGTTTACGCATCGACAAACTTGACAGCTTTGGACCATGAACAACAAGTGGGCTGAGAAGGAAGTTTGCGTTCGAGCAACGGAAGAATGTGTTGGGGGTGGTTTGTTCATCCCGTCTCAGTTGGTCAGCCCAGTCCACTTCTCCTTTTTAGAGGTGGAAACGTAGAAAGACGTGGTTTCCATGGCGGCACAGCTACGGAACTGCTGTTGCTCCATATGGCACAAGCAGTGCAGTATTGTCAGCTCATGGTGAGAGACTCATTGAGCCAGTCGTGGTATTGGTTTTCAGCTCAACCGCGATATGTTGTCCCTTCCACCATGGATGGTAGAGATGCCAGATAGTGTGCCGAACCGGCGGTTCGGCGGTGATTGTATGATTGCGATATCCATACCAAGCTTCCTTGCGTAAGCCCTCCAGGGTTTTTTTTTTTCCGGCACGGCGGCCATTAGAGTGCGTGATGGTATCGTGCGTGCACGGATGCAGCAATCGAAACCCGCCGACCACTGAGGATTTACTCTAGAAACATCGAAATGATAAGATGGTGAATTAAAGGACTGATATCGCCCAATAAAAGTCTCTCAAGACCCTTCGAGATGCCATTGCATTAGAGCGGCGGGCAATTTCCATGCACAATCATGTTTCCTTCCCCTTCCTCCAGACTTGAGCAATTTTCCTCAATCTGGGGAAGCATTCGAGGTGGACTCTCGCTGCAAGATGTGACGTCGACATGCGTCTTCCCAGTAGCGCTATCGCTTGGGGGTCACCTAGTGTCCACCCAGCCCACCAAGCTGGACTTCCAACAACCACAAAACCACCATAAGGCCCGTGGCCCTATGGCCCTGTTGTCCTTTAGGTTAGGCAGGCCGTAGCCTTGGGAAACGGTGAAATTCCTGAGCTCTTCCCACTAAAGAGGCACAGGCCAGGCCGACTATCAGTGCCGCCAGCCGCTCAGAGCGACAAAACAAAACAAATAAAGATTCATCAAAAGGCTTTCCAGCACCTCGCACTCGGGGGATTGCTGAGCACTCAAATTTCTTGCAGACCTGCCAAGCAGCTAGGGGCCGATGTGGACTTGGTTTTCTTGCAACACCAAGCCCAGCAGCGCCTGGGCACTTCTGGGCATTCGTATGTTTTCTGCCCCGCCATGCAGAAATTTTTGTTTGGCTTCTTGTTTTGATCAGACGACAGCTCCAAAGTTTCCACGGGCATGGCTCCGGAGCTTTATGTGCGATGAATGAATTTCAATGATCCATTATACCGAAACCCAGTATATTCGTACAATACAAACCAATATTTCTTCCCGACATGGGCAAGTACTTGCATATGGCTTTGTAACATATATTGGATTGTACATAGTATAGTGGTCATCATTGGACCTACAGTAGCCTCTGCAAAGCCGCTAGAAATAATCAATACAAGACGCTTGCGCAGAAAAGCCACAGATGTTACCATCGGTCATGTGCGGTCAGCTGAATTTCCCCAGGCGTCGTTGTAATGATGGATTTGGTCCATGACAATGGAGACACTCAAGCTGTACACATTGATCTAAGACCTGGGCGTCCCCAAGTCTCAAATAGTGTGAGTAAATATGACTGTATGAACTTGCCTTTACAACGGTTACCCCCACGTCATGATTGAGGGACTTCACCTGGACCGCTACCAACGATTAGACGAACTGGTGATCTTCTTGTGTCTCGTGAACAGCCATCAATGGTCCCTCATTCTGCTTCAGTGTACGATTTTCACCACATGCATGACTTTTGCAGGATAAATCTGCAGATATACTGAGTCGCTCACGCCGGTGGTAGCCAAGTAAATGGAGCATCTCGAGCATTCGTTCCAATCACATCGGAAAAGCGGCAACGATTGTCGTGCTCCCAAGAACAACCCGTGGGGATTTTGCGCTGTACTGCCCACCTCCATAGGCCCTACGAGCCTATCAGCAACCCCAATGCGCTGACAATCCGAGGCTCGGCGCCCTGAGGGTGACCCCGGCCCTGCCGCAACAGATGCCCCGCCCTAAGAGTGCCTAGCTTGCCTAGCAGCGCTAGACCCCTGCTTCATGTACCCACTTGTCCATCGGGCCCCAGTCATGCCGCCCCAAATCCTCATCATCATCGCATGGAGCTTCTGGGTGTGAAAAAAAAGCTAAAAGCGTTTGGTCCTGAGTTCTGGCTTCGTAACCACTCCGTACCTTGATTGTTTTGTTGTTATTTGTTATGCTGTCGGCATCATCTGTCGTCGTGCAATTGATGCTCTTCTGTCGATAGCCAGTCAACTCGAGCCCGACTCGTAGTTGCTGACCGCGTCTTTCTTCGACAAGACGAAAAGCTCAAGCTGTCGTTGCATTCCCGCAGCTTCGTGGCTTGAGAGTACCACCTGAGGTAGATACGAAAACCAGCCGGTACCTTACAACGCTCAAGTTGCGCACCAGCCAGCCAGCCAAGCTTTCAAGCATCAGAGAAGAAGAAAAAAAAACAAAAGAGCCGAAAACTTCTAGTCTCTTGTAGCTCTCGCTCGCATCTTCTTGTTTTTCCCTCAACATTTTTCTCTGCTTTGTCTAGCAAAACTTGCCAGCGAATTGGCAATCAAGTCTTGCTCTGAATGCATCGAGGCCACCGACTATCTGGGGTTGCCGTCATTGATTGGGGGGTTTCGAGCTGCACCGCGCAGAAATCACGACGCCCATCGATTCGCTCCGGATGCGCTTCGGTCTTCACTCCCGCCTCTGATCAACGGCCAAACTAAATAATAGAGTTTGGTGACTCCGTGGGGGAACCAGGACGCAAAAGACCCTTTCTTCGTGGGGTTACATCATCTGAATTTTTTATCTTCCCTTTTGCAGCCAACACACGAGTGCAAAGGAAAAAACATAAACAATGGCGTGGGATCATCTCTCAATCACCAAGCCGCACTTGGTGTATATCATCCTCGGTGGTTTCACTTCACTTTTCATGTTATGCTCTTCCATCATCAAGGAGCGCATGTACATTGGTGAAGCTACCGTGGCGACGATATGTGGACTCATCTTTGGTCCCCACGCGGCCAACCTCATTGATCCCCAGTCATGGGGCAATGTCGATGAGGTTACTCTCGAGTTCTCGAGAATCGTACTCGTGGTGCAATGTTTTGCCGTCGGTGTTGAATTGCCCAAATTCTACATGGAAAAGCACTGGAAATCGGTCGTGTTTCTACTGCTACCCGTCATGACCTTTGGTTGGCTAATCACAAGCTTATTCATTTGGTGGATGGTCCCCACGTTGAATTGGCTGGAAAGTCTTACCGTTGCAGCCTGTGTCACGGCCACAGATCCCGTCTTGGCCTCCTCCGTCGTCGGTAAAGGAAAATTCGCCAAACGTGTACCAAAGCATTTGCGCGACTTGCTTTCCGCCGAATCCGGATGCAACGACGGCATGGCTTTTCCGTTCATCTACCTTGCCCTCTATCTTATCCAGGAGCATCTCGACGCCAAAGAGACCACGTATCATTGGCTCGTCTTTACCGTCTTGTACGAATGTGTCTTTGGCGCCATTTACGGTTTTCTGATTGGATACTTTGCGCGACATGGAATCAAGTACGCCGAAAAACACGACCTGATTGATCGCGAGAGTTTCCTCGTCTTCTACTTTACCTTGGCATTATTCTGCGCCGGATCCGGCAGTATCCTGGGTGTCGACGATCTTCTTGTCGGTTTTGCGGCCGGTGTCGGTTTCTCAAACGACGGATGGTTCTCGTCCAAGACGGAGGAGTCTCACGTCTCCAACGTTATTGATCTCCTCATCAACTTGGCCTACTTTGTTTTCCTGGGTACAATCATTCCGTGGGACCAGTTCAACAATGCCGAGTTGGGACTTACAGCCTGGCGATTGGTTGTCATTGCTATTTTCGTGATCCTATTCAGGCGCATACCCATTATGCTGGCTCTGAAACCACTAATACCAGACATCAAAACGTGGCGAGAAGCTGTCTTTGCTGGTCATTTTGGTCCCATTGGAGTCGGCGCCATCTTTGTCGCCATCCTTGCCCGCGCCGAATTGGAGACAGAAACCACGATTCCGTTGGCAGAACTGCCGCCCGAAGATCACGAACACTACCACCTTATAGCCCTTGTATGGCCCATTGTGACATTTATGGTGGTTGCATCAATCGTAGTCCACGGGTCGTCTGTGGCTGTTTTCACCCTCGGCAAACGCATCAATACGCTCAGCATCACCATGTCTTACACAGCAGCTCCCGAAGATGGTCCTTCCTGGATGAATCGTCTCCCAAGAATCTCTTCGCAGTCGAGATCTCAAGCACGAACTACTGATTCAGATTATGACGACCTCAAAATGCCCGAATACCCTCCCGGTACCCTGCCCCCAACGGGCATGCCTGGTCAGTTCTTGCGAAGACAAAGAGAAGAAGACAATCCCAGCAGAACTCATAGCCGCACCGGTAGTCGTGCATCGTCCCGTAGGCGAACTCGAAAGAAGTGGGACGCTGGTATTGGCCCTGGCGGACCTGTGTCCGAGTCTGCCATTTTCCCGCAACGACGAAGTGCTAGTGGAATTTCAGAGCCCATGTCTCCGACTTCACCTACTGGAAACCAGGAACCAGGGACGCAAAACACCTCTGGAATGTTCACAGATGACGAGACCGCCCACAGTCAGATGCGTGAGAAGGAATCGCAATCTTCACAAGACTTTGACAAGGATCTTGAGAAGGGTGAAGAGGGCGAGTCCGGGGAAGATGGCGACCGCCGCCGCGAGTCAGCACCCCAGGTCGAAGTGTATGACGAGGGCGACCACATTGTTGTCGAAGACGAGGAAGGCCAAGTCCTTGCTGTCGAGCCAGGCAAGACGCATCACCATGAAGCCGGTGAAGTGCTTCACAGCATCGAGGGGCTGAAGGACCACGCAAAACAAGAAACCGCGAAACCGGGCTGGACCTATGAATCCTTGAAGAAGAGACTCGTTGACTTCAAGGACGAAGAGGTGCAGAAGAGAAAGGCTAAGAGCAGTTCAGAGCGGAAACATGCACCCGCCCGCGCCTACCAATTCGGAAACACTGTAAGTCACTTTCGGCTCAAGGTACAATTTACATGCTAATTTTGTGCAGATCATTGTTGAAGACGAAGATGGAGAGGTTGTCAAGAAGTATGAGCTCCCGTCTCAGAAGGAAGAGGGACAAGGGGGAGGAGGAGGCAATGACTTGATGGCTACCAGTCTCAAGTACATGGGAATGGGCGGGCTTGTCAAGCAAAACCCCAAGGCCAAGGAGCAAGGCGGCGAAGCGGAAGCTGGACCAAGCGAAGAGCGTCCGAAAGCACCGGGCAGACAATCAACGTTGACCAGCTGGGCCGCTTTTAACAAATCAGGAGCGGCCGAGGGCAAAAAGAAAAATACTGCTAATGTTGAAGGACAAGGTCGCAATGAGGAGGAAGACGACCATAAGATCAGATTCACGATCGGTGGCGAAGGCCGACGGATGAATAAGGAGGACTTCTTGAACGAGGTTCGAAAGATGGATGCACGCACCAAACGTCAAGTGCTTGAGAACTCGGATGCACCAGCCGCAATTCGAACACTAGCTGCAAAGCAACAGAGTGGCGCTCCGAACATTACGATCTCTGCCCCTAATTCCGGCCCTGGCTCTGGCGCAGCGACACCATCGTCAGCCACGAAAACTAATCAGAGCTCGAACGTCAAGATTGCGGGTGCCAATACACCACGCGAAAGCAGCAACTCTCCAGCAAGGGCTGAGCCTTCTCGAGGCCGATCTACCACGACCTCTAAAGCGGCCCCGGAGAAGCTAGAGGGTGCTAGCAGTGATACTCCCGAGACAGCTGTCGAGCGGCGCCGTAGACTGGCTGCCCTTTCTGGTATGCGATCAGAGGATGAGTCGCGTGGAGAACAGGAAACGCCGGCCGAGAGGAGACGACGTGAGGCAGCCTTGGGCTTGGGTAGCCCTGGCGCTGAAGATAGTGACAGCGAGGACGACGATACACCCCGTGTGCCTCCTGCGAGACGTGGGATAAGATTCGCAGACGCCCCTGCACGAGGTCAAAAATAGACACCAAACGGAAGTAGAGATTAGAAGGTCGTGGTCCGCTGTCGGTTGAGCTTGGTGGAATAAAGGAAAACTCAGTATCGTTTTCAAACACATGCAGGTAATGATGGCGTTTGATTTTAATACCTAGAATGGGGAGATGCATGAATTGAGGACAGGAACGAAGCATGATACCAGCATCGAACAAGGCGAGGCATTATAATTCATATTTAAATTCTATTATAGCATACAATTCGTTGAGCAGATGCTCGTTTATTGACATCCACGACTATGTCTCGCACAAGAGTATCAGTGTTGTAAGAATCAAGACATGTGCAATATGACTTGAAAGACCAATAACAAGGAAAATCTGTACAGAGACAGTCTAAATGATAGTTTCATACTGTACAAACCAGCACAAAAGCGTGCATAATCGGAAGCAAGGTCTAACATTCGCACGGTGCATACACTAGGTCCAATAGGCAAGTCTCGGAACGGGCAAACCTCAATAGCCGCACTACGAATCCCTGCTCCAGCTCCGTCATCGTGGTTAGCATCCAGGAAATTTCTGAAGCTCGTGCTAACAGCAGCAGCTCGACAGACTTTCTGGCGCACCTCCAGTGACATCTCACCCCCAGTCATCTCCAGCACCCACCAAACAGCCCTTGTTGTTCCGGTACTCATAAGCCATTCCAATCGTCGGCTACGAATACAAGAGTGTCATCTCTCTTCAACGAATCATACCTAGCAACAACCTGTAGACATCTACACGCCACATCTTGCCAAAATGGTTCAACTTACCGAGGTTGTCGATGAGCACTTCCAGGAGGGTCAGATCGGCCCCGAGGAGGATGATGATGACTACTCTGATACTGGTGAGCAACTTCCTTGAGGCTATCTCTTCGATGGCTGTCGATGCCTACCATCGTCGCGCAACATTACCAATCCTCATCGGCTCTCGCGCCGCGCCCCAATCTTCATACCAGTGTTGTTGGTGATATCCATTACATGTGCGAGCACGAGGCTGACCACATTTGAATCGTATCATAGACTCGGAAATCTCCAACGAGTCCGACTACGACCCTACCGACGAGACTCTGGGCGAGCGCCTCTACGCGCTGCGCGACATCATTCCTCCCCAGACCCGCGCCAGCTTCGCAAACGGCGTCACCAACACAACCGATGCCGTGAAGTCGGTGCTTTCTTTCGGCGGCAAGACTCTCTGGGTCATTGCCACCTCGGCAATGCTTTTGGGTGTGCCGTGGGCGCTGGCCTTCGCCGAGGAGCAGCAGGTCATGGATATGGAGAGGGAAATGAAGATGCGTGAGATGGGTGGCGAGGTAAGATTTGAGTGTTTGTCATGACGATAATGAGTCCTGTTACTAACAAAGCCTGCTCTAGATTCTCACCGCTGGTGAGCCGGGTGCCCAAGGCTCAGCTACTGCTCAGCAGGTTGGCGCTGCGCTCGACCGTGCCGAGGCCAAGCCCGCTCTGTAAAAGAACGTCTTAAGCGCAATTTTCTGAATGTCGACGATTGACACAGTCGACTCCCGTCTCAAATTCCCCCCCGGAGGCGTGTATACTACAACACTATTACCTTAATTTTCTCGGAGCCACATAACGACAACGGAATCGAATTGATAGGTGGCTGCTTTTAAGAGAAATTGGAAGATATTTGACACGACCGCAGCCTCGACTCGCGCGCGTCCACATATCTCACGTGTGTCATAAAAAACAAGGGAGAAGATGACAACATCTTGCTACCCACTCTATTTTCTGGAGAAACAAATCCCATACTTCGCAACTCATGAAACTACGGCGAGCATTGTATGATAGAAACGGCGTTGAAGCCTTGGTACATAAAGGGACACGGGCGAAGGAGCATGCATCATCAGGTATTGCCTTGGAAGTCATGAGAATCAATGATATTGTAACAACACGAAACGTCTAGTTCAACCCGTGACTGATACATCTTACACTACAGCCATCAGGGCGTATAGCGTCCAACATCACCACCCCAACTGCCGGTGAAACCATTATCGGTAATCACGTCAGTCCCATTGGCTAAATGGAGACCGACAGTGGTATCTTTACTACAAAGTCCAAAGGCTTGGAGGTTAGTCGGTGTTTCGGTGATCCAATGAACGACATCTTGGCAATCTCCATCGCACGCTTGGTACCCGGGACCGCTGAAAAAGGCCCACGAAGCTGAGGCATAGGTGTAAATGTTCTCGCCTCCCTGGATATAGTTGGCGAAACCCATGGGGCAGGTTCCATTACTGGCACCGTCACACCAAGAAAAGTCCGGATCTCCCCAGTTTGTGGCATCGGGTGTCCACGGCGCGGGGACAACCTGCTCGGCATTGGCGCCCTGGTCATAGTTTGTCTCGGACTGCAGCAGCGAGACCACGACATTGGACGCCCCAAACAGGTTCAGCTGGTACAGCCACCAGTGCTCACTACCCAGGGCGTACAGCCAGCTGCCACGCGTGGCCTGAACCAATACGCCGCCCTTGGCCGCAATGTGCGAGCCACTGCCATTTGCGTCTTCTCCCTCGGTGGCGTGATCCGCCACCCAGTTCCAGACGTTCTCAATGTACGCCGACGACGAGGGCGCCAAGTGGATGCCGAGGAACGCAGCCTGGCACTGGTCCGCGGCGTCGGCGCACTCACCGGCATCGGCCAGCGATCCGCGCGTGCCCCCGACCGTGATGAGCGAGTTCCACAGCCCAACGTCGCCAGGCGCGGCGCCCGCCGCCTGAAACTGCAGCACAATAGCACCCGGAAGCACGTCCGAGACGGTGAAGCGCATGTCCTGGATCTGCGCAGTGCCCACGTCGCCCGCGCTGCCCACCTGCACCACGGGCCTGGGGTTGGCCGCGTCGGCAAAGGCGTCGCCGTGACCGGTGATGGTCGACCAGGCCTCGCCGACGACGCGGGAGCCGATGGGAATGACCAGCGTGTCGTCGACGCGGTACTTGCCGAAGGGGAAGAAGGCAATCTTGTTGGCGCCCGCGGCGTAAGCCAGCACAGCGTTGAGGGCGGCGGCGTCGTCGCCGCTGTTGTCGCCGAGGACCGCGTGGCCGCCGTTTTGGGACGGGTCCTTGACGTTGATAAAGTCAGATGCGGGATACGCGGCGAAGTTGGGCGCGGCGATCACGGGGTAGTAGCCTCCCGGTGCCAGAGCTGCCGGCCGCGTGCTGGACGAGGTGACGGCGCCGTAGATGGGGTCTCTGTTGACTGTGTTGGCGTACGAGAACTGATCCACGTGTCCACCAGGAGCAGCGCCGAGTACGGTGCCATCAACGACCACAGCAACGTCGGAATCAGTGTCCTTGACTAGGTTCTCGATGAGAAAGGACGGGTACGATGTGGTGTTGAAGGTGACGCCAGAGTTGATGGACTTGGCGTCGACAATAGAAATCCAGGGGTAGCCGCCGGTGCAGGACACCGCGGTGCCGACAGTCTCAAATGTGGGCGCCAACAGGCTGATGGTGAATCCGCCATCGATGAGCATTCCCACCGTGTTTTCGTAAAAGTAGATGCCCTTGTATGACGCTTGCTGGTGGCCATTATGCCAGATGCCGTTCTGTAATTGAGGCATATCAGTACATGTGCATTTCCAAGGCATCACGTTTGATCATATACGTACCAGGCCTCGTTCAATGCGAACGTCGGATAGTCCGAGGGTAGAGCCGCGGCCAAGACGGATTCCGCTGTGGCCTGCACCATTGACAGAGGATGCCATGGTGATTCTGACATTTTGCAGTTGCGCTCCCTGAGCTACTCCCCACCAGAGGGCAGTGAATGTGGTGCCTGGCTGCAATCAGTATCATGTTCTCTGTAATGGAAGGACATCAGAAGTATTCTTACCTCCATCAATGGCCGTAGTATCGAGGACTATGTTCTTCAAGCCGACCGCAAAGGACAGCTCTCCCTGCTCGCCGGTGCCGGGATCCTGGCCAGACACAAGTGTCTGGTCTGCGGTGAATCCATCCGCAACGGCCTTGAAGACCGGTGGATCAGTTGCATCGCCCATGAGGATTGTGTCCGTGTTGAAGTAAATCGTCTGGTTGATCTCGTACGTTCCCGGAGGGATATACACAACTCTGGGCTGCGAAGCCAGCCACTGTGAGTGCCGACTGCCGCCATTGTCGTCATCGTTGATGGCTGCTTGGATCTCGACGGCAGAGGCTCCGGGGCTCACGGCCTTGTAGACCGAGTATGTAGAGGCGTTGGTGCCCAGTTCCGGAGCGTAGCCTCTGTAGGGCCCCGTGTGATCCAAGTTTGCATACCAGAAGCTGGTCTCGCGTTTCTCGCCCGTGGTGTAAGATGACGCGGATGCCGCCGTCGCCACAAGGGCCGTGGCGATTGTCGTGAGCTTCATCTGGTCCTTTATTTGCCTATAGAAGTGCCATCTATAGGAAAAAAGAGATACGCCATCGCTCGCCAAAGAAAAAAGACGGGGAAACGCCCTTTATTTTAGTACTTTCAGCCACTTTCGACCGGTGCCATTGCGATCCGCTGTTAGCCTCATCCGCACGAGCAGTCCTTTTGGCCCATTTCCAAGCTTGCATGATCTCACTATGGAGACCCGAGGCTCTGAAATATTGAGCAGACTAGATTTTTCTAGGGCTGGCGTCGGTCCCGATCCAGGGGTATTAAGATTTCTGTAGCGGCGATTTGGCTGCTATTTTCAGCTCGAGGATCTTGGTCCCTGTCGGGTCCCGCACGCTAGATCCTGCGATTGAACATGGAAATTCTTTAGCTGATAGGAGGAGCTGGCCGGTTGGGTCGTCACTTTTGTTGTTTCTTATTATTTCAGTTGTAATATGAGTCCATCGTGGGCACTCGTTGGCAGTACTGTGCTCTTCTTGGTATTGTTTGACTTGCTTGGTCCTTCTTCACTTGGAGAAAGAGAATACTATAATTCGTATGGATCGGGTCAAATTACGCTTAATTTAGTGCTTATCTACTATACTTACTAAACTCGCATTGACTGAACAATCTGGGAACCGCGCTCAATCTCGTCCAGCACTTCTTCGCATCGTATCAGCCGCAAGACTGCCGGAACAGCAACATTCTCTAACCTTGGCTTACATGCTAGTGCGATCGGATACGATGAATGAAGGCCGCTTCCCGCATAGACACAAGATAATGTCGAGAGAGGATGTGATCTATCAATGCCGATCACGCCACATTCATCATTGTGGCTTGTCCAATGTCTCGAGCTTCGGGCCGCAAAGTGCCCAACGAGGCCCATGCCAAGACCATACCTACAGACTCGGGACCACCCATCGGGGCCCCTGTGATCAACAACCAACCAGATTAGTTTAAATTTACCAAAAGGGAGGAACTGAGTATAGCTCTCCGTGTCACAGCTGCAGCCTTCTCCTCACCATCGATCGGTTGATATAGCTGCCGGCGTTTAGTATATATTCCACCCTGCTGACCCTGGATCTCAGAGCGACGCAAGCCATCGGGGTAGTGAAGACTTGTGTGTATATCGATATTCACGGATATGGTCTAATACTTTGAGCCACAAGAGACTGCCGATGATTGCTGAAACTGCCAGTGCATTGTCCCAGGGCTCGTCATGCCTCTTGCCAACAACGCAGGGCAACGACGTGTCTATCTGAACTGCCTTGTCTTATGCGTCGCAACCATCATCAGCTGCGCAATTCTCTCAGCGCAACTGCCACTCCTCGTCCTGCGCATGCTGCAGGCGGTCAAACTGAATACTTCTATGGTCTCGTGTCGAGCTGTCAGATGTGATATCAAGACATTAGCAGACTGTAGGCAATAAGCTTGCTATGAAATGGCATTTCTCCACCTTTCATCAGTCAAAGGGTCCGCCGTCGGTGGTCTTGTATCTCAGTGTCTACCCACATGATAACCGTCTTCAATGTAATACTAACCTCGGTAGGCATTGCTACCACAATATTTGGGAATAGCAGACTTTGTGCATATCAATCTCTTGCAACCTTTAGAGGTGAGATCAAGAATGCAACGCGCAAGGGAAGAATCGTGCGCGGCGATAACGGCTCGGCGAAGTACCATATCGCATCCCACGTTTTTCTGTCTGACCTGAGCAATGGTTCGACAACTCTACTCCACACCGACATCCGTCTCGCATTTTCATACGCAATTGATTTTCTAGCTGGGAAAAATGGGCCAATCTGACCAGTCAAGACTCTTAGCCGTTACATCGTCGGGCTGCAGGTTCCGTGTGTACGGAGCATGCCAGGATAGTGGATTGCCGGTATTGGTGGTGCGCATGTACCGTTGCGGCACAGCTCTTCGCCCTGGCGAGCAGGGTCGAATAACATTGGTCACTTCGCACTATCTTCAACAATATATGGGCGCACCCATGCCATAGTATCTACAAACCGTTATATTTCTATGGGCTTGCCCTGGAAGTCAGCATGCGGGGTGTGTAAGCTGGGCAGGGCCAATGTGCCGTGCTGTCGTCCGAGTACCGGTCTTTCCTTTTCACTTATAGTTTGCCCGTGGACACCTAGTGATCAGTAATGGCCACGAAAAAGATCAGGATATGCCTCTCTGACCCAGCCGCAGCTACCTGAAAATGGCGATTTCGAGAACTTTACGCCTATTGGTTGGCGTACTAGCTATAGCAACTCTGTCAAAGGCTTGTGATGAAGAGAAGATCAAGGCTTTTGCTGCTGACTTGCAAGCTTCGCTGTCAGAGAACGCGCGCATAACCTACCCAGGTTCTGAGGAATTTGCAAACGCAACCTTTCGCTGGTCCACCTACGGCCAACCAACTTTTGCTGTCGCTGTTGACGTTGCGACTGAGGCAGATGTCAGTCAAACTGTAAGCACATGCGCACAATCGTATTACATAGTCGATCCGCTAATTACACTACCAATTCAGGTGAACACGGCCAATGCCCACTCGCTGCAATTCTTAGCTACCTCAGGACGTCATGGTGCCATCAAGACCTTAGCTGGGTTGAGTTGTGGCGTCGACATCAACTTACGCAATCTGAAGAACGTCCAAGTTCAGGCAGATGGCGAGACGGCAATAATCCAGGGTGGTATTTCAACCAAAGGTGTGACTGATGCGCTCTGGAAGGTCGGAAAATGGACAGGTAAGGAATTCATCTATTTGCTCACGTTTCGTATCGCACCTCTGATCATGTCCATATAGTCACTGGAATATGCGAGTCCACCTCTCTCATGGGCCCGGGCCTCGGTGGAGGACACGGCTGGAATCAGGGACGTTTCGGACTTGGTGTTGACCAGTTCGTCGAAGCGAATCTTGTGCTTGGCAATGGGTCCACGATTACAGTCTCTGATGACTCTCACAGTGATCTCTTCTGGGCACTACGTGGAGCAGGTCACAACTTCGGCATTGTCACCTCGATCAAATATCGCATCTACGACGTACCGGAGAACAATACTTGGATTGTAGGCCAGTACGGGTTTACACAGGATAAGCTCGAGGCGCTGTTTGGTTTGCTCAACGAGTTCACGGCCGGTGGCGAGCAGCCGGTTGAGCTGCGGTACTGGGCGACGTTCGTCCATAACCTCAATGTTGATCCTGTCAATGTAAGACCTCTGCATCGCCTGCCAGTATCATGAACAAATTTGCTAACAATCAAAGGCGGCCATTCTGTTATGGTTTGTCTATGAGGGGACTGAAGAGCAAGCGGCGTCTTATACCTCTCAGCTCGAGGCCATTGGCCCCGCCACGACGACTTATGGCATCACCGACTACCCGGGACTCGGGGCCTTGACCGGTAACAACCTCCCTGACAATCTGACCTCAAACTTGCACATACTGCGGTTTCCCATCGGTACAAAGTCATTCAACTTGACTGCGCACCGAAAGGCATTTGATATTTTCAACAATGTGACCATAACGTATCCCGCGTTGAATGGATCTGCGTTCCTTAATGAGGGCTACTCGGTCAAAGCTGTTCAAGCTATACCGAATGAGAGTACTGCGTACCCAGAAAGATTCAATAACCTCTTGATGTAAGGTTTTCATAGTCTCTCGAACACATGACACAATATTGATTATGATCATTAGATCGGCCAACTTGAGAAACGTACCCGACCCGTTTCTGGACCAGGTGAGCACCGAGGCAGGGCTTGAAATCAGGCGCGTTCTGTTGGAAGGAACTGGATCTTCGGATATGAACACATATGTCAACTACGTCGTTGGAGATGAGAGTCTCGAGGATTGGTATGGTCACGAGGAGTGGAGGATTGAAAGGCTCAGGGCTTTGAAGGCAATGTACGACCCAGATCACAAGTTCAGCTTTTATGCGCCAATTGAGTAGGCGCTTTGTTGTAATAGTCTAAGTCACTCCGGGTAATTCCAGTGATTTCGCTGCGAAGTCAGGTACTGGTTCATCCACTTATTCACTGAATTTTCAACCTGATCAGATCGAGATGTCACTCAATATCCAGTTCTTTCTAGAGTTTTGAAATTGTTCTTTATTCTGCGACGGAAACAAATCACGCTTGATATTTGATACTTACCTCCAGCACTCACCTAAACTCGCAGAAACTGAGGCACCTGGGATCTACTGCATTAGCGACCATCACCAGAAACACTCAAAGTCAGTTTTCGTACTCCCACCGTCCCAAAAGAAACATCTCGAATAGATCATACCAATCGTCGTAACCTTCCACAACTGCCGCACGTCTTCCGAGGAGAAGGTTCCCGTGCAGGATCAAGGCAACTATGCAGAAGGCTACACTCTGATAGTAGGACAATGCGTGAAAACTGGGCGCACCGAAGTGAGAGTATATAAACATCGCGAGCAGTCCAAGCCCCAAGAGGACATGTTGGACAATCGAGAGAGCCAAAATCTGCCTCTCCAGTCTGAACAGCATGCAGATCTGTGTCCAAAGAAATAGGAAAATTGCAACACTCGGGACGGGCATCCGAATGATCTGATCCAAGTTATGGTACAGCGGAATCAAACTGCAGAACCGCATCGAGGGTCGCCCTGATTCAACGTCAGGATCGAAGTCTATGCACTTTACTCTCAATTTCACACACAGCGTCAGTGCCAAGTATCCGAAACTGAGGGAAAGGAGCGTCCATGTGATGATGCGAAGTAGCTTGAGAATCATTCTCCCTACGACGCCGGACTGCCGGACTCCAAAGGCATCGTCGACGCCGAGTTGTGCCAGATCGTCGTGGCGCGACCAGTGCTCTCTCCAATACACCGCCTGCTGCTGGCCGTGGGCGGCAGAAAATGTGAGCTCTGGCGAGCCCACCTTCCACTCGGATAGATGCCTGGAGATGAACGCAAAGCTGTCCCAAAAGGCGGTGCCGTGTCCGTACCCATGAGGATCTTGTAGCTCCCGCATGCGCTCCTCGGCATCATCTTTTCTGTAGCAGCTTCCGATTCTCAAGTACATGTGCAGCATGGCCTGGACCATACTCACGATAATATCATCAAGGCTGCGCCTCTGAACGTAACCAGTGAAATTGGTCCGCATGAACTCGACCGTCGTCCAGTCCCGATTCAGGTCTGCCTCGGGAAGGTTGTACATCATGAGACGAATAGTGAGGACCTTTCGCCGCGGGTCAAAGCACGCACCAGACGGGGGAATGATCCTGCCCGCGTGACTCAAGCTCAGCGGTCCGGCCTTGTCGATGACCTCGATCTTGACAATGGCGTCGGTCGCCATGAAGACATTGTCCGCACCGCACACGGGCCGCGTGAGCAGGCCCGAGAAGAAGTCGTGGTCAATCATGGCCATGTAGTGCTCGAGGAAGCGCTCCAGCATGCTGCCGCGGCCGACAGCGCTGATGTTGACGGCGAAGCCGCGGGACCAGCGCTCTCTCGCGCTCTGGAGCCGGTGGCTGGACGTGGCCGTGTTGCGCGCGTACGAGTGCTCCGAGATGAGCTGCGACAGGCTCACGGCGCTGTGGCGGTCGGTGCCCGTCACGCGGACAAGGTCAAAGTTCTTGAGTGCCTCGGCGTCCTTCATCTCGCGCCAGGCATTGGCGCGTGTTCGCCAGTCGACAATAATCTTTTCCGCTCGCGCGCGGTCCATGGTAGTCGCAGGTGCGGCAGCCATTTTTGTCGACTTTTGCTCGACAAGTTGTTCAAGACTGTATAATGCTGGTCTGAAACTATGTTGTAAGCTGAAAGCTGTGCAGCATTGTACTGAGCCAAGTCTTCTTCATGTTTATCCCCGTCTGGCCGGAATAGTTATAAACGTTTTGATTCAAATTGCATGACAAAGCATTGTTCTACAAAACATTGTTACAAGTGTGCTTTTTGGCGGCAGTGGGATGAACTAGTACGTGCCAAGCTGTATATGACAACAAGTTATGTGACAAGTCGGCATGGTCGCAAAAGAAGGCAATGTGCCAAATATATTTTTCTTTGTCTGCGACGTGTTCTGGCAGTGAAGGAATATCACAATGGCATTGCACCTCTTTGTTGACGGGTATATGTCAGTAAAAAGCCATACAAAGACAATGTCAATAACGGGGCCATGTAACAAAGAAGCACAGGAGCTTGTATATAATGTCTTCTGTCGAGCCACTTTGCCAAGACTCTTGATGTTGTTCGAGAAACGTGCGACTTCCAGCTTGTTCTCGTCAAGGTTGAGCCGAAGAGATTGTGTCGTAACATTCCTTTAGTGTGGTGTACAATTCGTTAATTGACGGCCGGACCGTTGATTTTTCGTTGACACTATATACGACACTTGATTCTCAAGTGCACATATTCTTTCCAAGCCTGATGAGTATTTTCAATTCTTCATCTCATCATGGATACACTGCTAGAGACCGCCAATCGTCGACACAGCCGAATGGCTTTGATGGCGGCAAGATCCCGAAGCATGCCGCCGACTTCTGTGCGTCAGGCTCGATCACCCGAGAGGAACATTCCGTCGTTTCTCCAAAGTGTTCGCAGTGATGATTCGACTGAAAAAGGTCCACCCAGCCCAGAAAATCGGCGTTCTGACACTTCAGGCAGTTACCATATTGCGTCTCGTCGTGTATCCAGACTTGGTAAGTCCGTTCATTTTCAAAGGAATTCACCTCTGGTCATTCTGCTGCAGACCGACGGCAATTCTAGCCGGTACAGTCTAGTTCGCGGCAATGAACTGGTCAAGGCTGGGGGACAAGGAGCCGATTCCGAAAAGCCATTTCCTCCGCCACCATCTGATGTGCGAATGTCGCCGGTCAATAATATTGGCGGATTGGATCCAGCTACGTCGCAAGACATGTATGGACAGAGCGATTTCGACTTGGAGGCACAAAAGGAGAGAATTGAGAGGAACCGCTTCTGGATTCTAGCTGTTTTTACCGTGATTACAGGACTGGGCACAATTATGCTCGTCTTTGTAGAACTCTCTGATTTCTTCTCTGATGATTGAGACTAGAGAGATCCATCTGGTAGGAAGAACCTCAGTAGTGAGCACAAGGACCAATCGTAGGAATTAGGCAGCTCGCTAAGTAAATAAATGAAGCGATCAAGTCCAAATACAAGCGGAAAATAATAGATGAGCTCTTGATCATGCATGAAAATGTATCTGGGTGAAATACTGAGTGTGATACGTAAGTCTTTGGCAATCCAATCTCTTTCTGTATGAGACAAAAGGATGTGATAAACAAACAGGATTGAAATCCCGTCTCATATGACTTAATGGTGCTATACCTGCGTTACACTATGGGGACACTGCAGCGTATTCGCGCGAAAGTCTCATGTTATGTATCTTTCTCCTATCTTGGCTGTCGGTCGGGTTCTGGTTTTTTACAGCTACAGTCGCCGGGAGAGCACCAAAGATCGCGCCAAGGATCTCAAAACCAGCCACATCTGACTTGAACTCCTCGGCGAAGTTCTTCGCACCGCCAGCAGAGGATCGAGTCTCCCAGGCTACGATCAAGATGGACTCTGAATCCGTGATAAATGTTTTTACACATGCGCAAATATGGTTAAATCCAGAGTTACAGTGCGTCGCGCTGATCTCGAGGCACACAGCAGCTTAAAGTTGAGTTGTAGGTGAACAGGGATTTAGGCGTAGCATTGCACTGATGTGCGCAGGTGGTCCCACTAGAAGCTGGGCGAGGCGGCCCGGATGTACCCGTGGTCCTAGGAATTAAACCCCCTAACTGAGGGCCCCTTAGGGGCTATTGATGCTTGATCGGCCCCACGGGTAGTGCCCAGCGGCCATTTTCCCAAATCATGACCAACGTTAATTTCTTATTACTCTATCGGGCGACGCCAAGGCAGTATAGCGCTTATCATTGGCGAAGGGCGATATCTCGTTGCACCAGGCTGTATGTTTTTGCAGTGCTGATAATTGACAGTAAGTGACTCGTCGATCGGTGGGTGTATTATATATTAGAACATTCCAACTGCGCCGCCCGCTGAGATGAATGGCAGCCGTGTACGTACACATGAACTCTGCTGCAACCCATCTACGGCTGTGTTCGTCATGATTTGCTATCGGCCTAAAGGGCATCTAGTACAGTTTTGTTGACTTTCGTTGACCAGTTGTGTAGCTGAGTCTTGATGTTCCCCGTCCGCTACAGAGAATCTCACTGTAGAACCCAGCAATGCGGCCGCGAGCCGATTGGTACTACATGTGCAGTCTTAGAGCGCAATGCGCTTGGGCGCTGGCAAGACAGGCGAACCGCAGTGTCACTGCTTGATAAGCTCCACTGTGCTTGCTGGTTGCTTTGCAGCCTTCTTCTTATTTCTCCACCGCCAAAGGAAAATACACGCCGCAACGAGGACGATGACACCCGCTATTATGCTGCCGGCCTCGATGCCAGCCTTGGCACTTTTGCTGAGCGAGTTGTCCTTTGTCGTGGGGTAGCAGGGTGTGTCTCCAGCCTGTTTTTGGGAGGGCGAGAAGAGCCCACGGGTTAGCTCTCGTGCCAGAAGCTGGGTGAGATGGTTGAGGGGAGAGTATTACCTGCAGTGTCCACTCTTCAGTGGTGTGGATGGATACGATCGTTCCCTTGTACGCTCCGTCGATACCAAATACGTATTTATCACCCGAGGTAAGGTTGAAATTGCAATCGTATTTCCAGGTGTACGAGGTTATGTCTGCGTCATAGGATGCTATTCCGGGTGTGAGTCAGTCTAAGGCAGCGACTTGGGCGCAACTGAACGGAGTGAGTAGCAGCATACTGTTAAAAATCAAGTTGTCAGACGAAGGATAGGCATTTGTTCCAAATGGCAGCCATATCTGAACAACATACGTGTCCGGGTCCCAGGTGTCGTCGCTGTCGTACTTCCAGTTAAATGTGACCGTCTGGTTTTCAACCACGTCCCATTCTGTATTGGTGAAGTGCACTGCCCGTGAGACCTGCACCAGTCCCACAAGAAGGCACAGCGTGGTGCGCAGGAACGACACCATTGCAAGTGGTTGTAGGAGGTTACTGCTAGTCGTATCCTATGCAAGAGAAGTGGCGCACCCTGCCATTAGAGACGTGGTGCATATATAAGCGGTCAAAGTCGAAAGCACTCGGGCGTTGGGAATGCGCATGGGAAAAGAAACAACGGAACCCCGGACGCGGTGGTCCTCGTTGGTTGTTCTGAATTGTTCTGCCGCGGTTGATTTGGCGCAAAATGAGACTGATGGAACTGCATGATCTGATCCGTAAATGACCCTGTAAATGGTCCTGAGAATGGGCGCGGCTAGAGTCATGAGACCCCAGTGGGTTCTAAATGGGCGAGTCGGGACTGGAGTGCCCCGGGCCAGTCTCCATTGAAACTGACAACGGTGAGCTAGCTATACTGAATGAATGCCAAGCTTAGCTTACGAAGCCTCATCTCCGCAAGGCCCCCAATGAGGGTAAATTCTAGCAGTCTGGGGCCTCCATGGGGCACCACAAAGTACCTAGAAGTACCCTGTGGAGCAGGGCTCACATCGCTAAATGCGGGTGAACCCTTGAAGGGGTGGGGCTCTGGTGGGACTTTTTATATCGGATACACAGGAAATAAGCAACTTAACCTTGTGTCGATTTCTAATTTTTTTGTGGCTATATGAAATCCCCAGCCGAATAGAGTTAAACAAGTACGTGGATACCAATGGTGGATTCCATTCATGAAAATATTCCGCCTCCATCAAGCCTTTGATACCGCGGCAAGTGCCTGAGTTGGTCAGGTCGGCTTTGATCCGATGTCCAGTGGTCAGGTCAACCCGTCCTTTCCCGGTCGCCGCCCCATACTACAGTAAGGGCCGACAACAAGTGAATGCTGATTAATGGTTCAATATCGTGACCAAGCCTTATCCTGCTACCGGGCTCATTCTGGACTTGGTGGAAAGATCACCCGTGTTAAGAGAACTAAAACATGCTCATACTCAAGGACGTCGACTGTGCCCACGAGATGGACTCTTTAGGTAGTCATAAGCCTCCGCACCGAGGCTGATTTCCACCAAAACTCTCTACTTTCGAATGGCTCCAGATGCAACAACTAGTCTTCTCAAAATTAGATGAATTTACTCGAGAAATGTATGAGAAGAGAGTGGCAAATTTGTGCAGGACCAGATTATCCTCCTGAAGGCGATTGAATCTTGTGGCCGGTTAGTGTACCTAGGTAGTCTTGGAACGTGCTTCCATTCTCGCTAGAGCAGAGGTAGGTGATTCAGTAGCCTGTAGCTGACGGTATCGTCTTGTAAGGTCAAGGTTGCGCAGGAAAATCAGTGGTATCAAATATATGCATCTGCAATTATACTTAAGATTAACAATTACTATTGAAGTGCTCTATCCATTCTGACTGAGGCATCATCACGTCACTATTCTAGTTGCAAGCCAAATATGGGTTGGGCTGATTCAAGCCTTGACCGAGGTGTGATCTCTCCTCTGCAACTCTTTATTACGGACTCTTGATGGCCATAGCTTCAAAGTTGAAGAAGCAGTCGGGGAAGACAACACGGTTAGACGGATCGTAGGAGGTTGGGAACTCGGCTTCGCCAGTGTCGGTTGGGTTCTGCCAACAATTGTAGTTGCTGATGATGGCTGCCTCGATATCCGTCACGTACTTCGTGAACACGCCCAGCGCATCGTCATCCGCGTCCCAAACTTCCACATATGATAGCTCATATCCGTTCTGACCCGAGAAAATGACGTTCTCATAGGTGCCAAATCCAATGCACATCTAGCAGGATATCTATGTTTAGCTTCAAAATCCCCGTGACAATCGTATAACAGTAATAGGAACAGTATGGAGAACTAAAAGAAGAAAACGTATGCACTCACATCGTCGTACCAAATCATGACTCCGTTGCCGATATTGTTACAGTCGTCCTCGCTCGTGTATTCGTTATCGCCGTACACAAAGGAGTAGCCCTGCGAGTATCCACCACTGGACGATCCGGCCTTCATCGACGCGATGACGAGATAAGCGTTCTGTGCATTATATATGATTAGCATGGTCTAAACCAGCAGGGGAAGGCTCAGCTTTATCGCAATAGGGGAGGAGGTATAATTACCATGGTTTGACGAAACCCTTCATCGATGGCTTTGATAGTCCAGGTGACGATGCGGTTGTCCAAGAAAGCGCCATTCTTGAAGGCAGTTTCGATTTTGCTTATGTCTGCGCCAGCGGCTGGATTCAAAATGCTGTCGACAGTCTCGTTGAGCGCTTCGAAGACACCCACGATAGCCGTGCCCAATAGTTCGCCTAGCTCTCCCGAGGTGTCATCGTCCTCGTCAGTGCTGAGCGCCGTATCGGCGAACATGGCAGCGAATGCGGCTAAGCCGTCACTGGCGGCGCCCAGTGCGTCCAATTCAAAGTCACCCACAAAAGTGCCAACGCCAGCTAGGGTCGTTAGCACACCTCCAAGGATCGAGTATAGGGCATCGAGCTCCGCGTCTGGCGCGGCAAAGGCGTCGGCGATCTCATCGAGGTTTGACAGCGCCGTGAGTTGGGCATACTCCAGGATCAAGTCATGAAAGGTCGAGTACAGATGGAAGAAATTGTAGATCGATTGGTGGATGAAGAAGGCTGATCTCGGGCAGTAAGTGTCGCATTCTCTGGGCGCAGCGCAGGTGCTGTCCTTGATGTCGGTACAGTCGAAGACAGAGCCACCCGGCGTGTCACCGCAACCGACCGTGGTCTCAAAGAATGTCAGCATCCAAGCGGCTGTGCCATTAGTCTGTAAACCTTCGTCAAGGTATTCTCCAGCGCCGCTGACTTCCCAAGTGTTGCTGACGATGGCGCCAGCCTCTTCAATGGTTGTCTTCTCTTCCGAAGTCGTATAGGTCAGTCCACAGATTTGGTTACTTGAGGCACTGACTGCATGACCCGTGAGGTCGAGAGTCAGCTCCAGCCCAGTGCTTCCATCAATGTCTTGGAGGTCGATAGCCCAGTCCGAGGTCCCGAGAAAGTTGAGTGCCTGGTAAACCTCGATACGGACGGCCTTGTTGTCATCATCCATGTAGGCAACCCAGTTGTCGTCCCAGGTCACGATATTCGAGTAGCTTTCTTCATCCAGAGTGGATGTGCTGGAAATGCTTGAGTTGTCGATGATACTCTGGATCTCCATGTTGGAAATATAACCAGAAGTGTTGGTACAGATACCCGCTTCAGCGCCCGAGTCAGGTCCGGTAAAGGTACAATCAGGTCCTAGAGCAATTAAATTATATCAGCGATGTTCTTCCTTTCGGCTGCGTGATTCACTGAGTGCATACCTGTACACGAGCTGTCGGTCATTTGAAAGGAGCGACCATAGCTGGATACACCCACGGCAATCGACTCAGCTTGGACGCCAGCCTTGGTAATCATTGCCAGGGCCGTGTATGTCTCAGTCAAGTTAACTTATCTGAAGGTTAGCATACGATAGAAATAAAACAGCACAGGCCTATGGGCTTACCGTGACTCCGAAGACAACTTCCACTGGAGCATCCTTCTGCTGCATAAGTCGACTCGTAGTCCCATTGGCCATGAAGGTCATCTGCTATTGTCAGCAAAGCTATTCAAACCGATCATGGTAGAATATGTAACTCACAGGTCATGTAGACGATGTAGCTCACCACTTCCGACATCTCTTGGATCAAGAACTGTTTCAAGTACCAGTAGGAGGCGGGTGCGGCAAACGACAAAGACTTATCATCGTCCAGGGCTTCACGGAGATCTGTCAGAGTATTGAGGTAGTTGAGGCCTTCGTCATCTCCACCGGCAGGGATTCCATCAATGTCAGGCTCTCCTGGGTATTCCCAGTCGAAATCAACACCATCCAGACCATTCTAAGAAGAAAGTCAATGTCATGCTCATGAATTCCACTTTGGGCCAGGAAAGTGGTAGTGGACTCACATCATTGACGAAAGCGACAACATTAGCAATCAGAGTGGCCCGGTTGTCGTCGGTAGTACCCTCGCGGAAGATGTGGTATGTGGAGGGGTCGGTCGAAAAGGCCCAGCCACCAATCGAAACAATTCGCTTATACGTGGTCATGCCCAAAAAGATCTCCCACTGGAACAACTGGTCATCGCTGATGACAACATCAAAGTCTTCAGTCAAATTGGCAAAGCCAAAGTGCACGTGAGTGTAGTCGCTGGGTATGTCGGATGCTTCCAGGTTTAGGCAAGGGCGATTCCAGTTGGAGCCCATGAAATAACCAATCTTGAAGAATTCATCTGGGGGCAGTTTGTTATTGGTGATTTCCGTACCGCAGTTGGATATGCAGCCGTTGTCACCAGCCGCGGCCGTTCCGGGTGCTCCTGTGGTCGAGTTCGAAATAGTGCAGAACTCAGCGGTGACGCCGCATTGGCCCTAAATGGATGGTCAAACGTCAGCAATGCTTCGGCCCATCGGGGGATAGAAATTCGAGATAACATACCCAAACATCACAGCATGCATTCAAAGTGCATGGATTCAGGTCTGCCAAGTCCTCGTCACTGTCTGGGGCCTCTGTGCCAGGGACTTGAGGACCACATTCGGCATTGGAGATACTAGCCGGCATGGGAGCATCTCCATCGCTCAAACAAATGTTCATGTCGGCAAGGAGATCATCACAACCCATCCAGCCCCAAGTATTCTCGTTGAATTCCTCAATCTCGTCAACAGTGAGAGTCCAAGCGGCAGCGAGCGCTGAGCAGGTGTCACCAGACGCGACATAGTAGGTATAACAAGTGCCATTATCGTATGCCGAAGGGGACAAGTCCGGAAGGGTGCCAGCCGTGCAGCATACCCACTGCCCGACTGCCAATGTTGAGCACAAGTCGGAGGCGGTATTGTATGAGTAGAACTCGGCCGATGTGATACCACATTCGGCCGTCAGAACATCGCAGTAGTCACCATAGCCAACCTGGATCGCTGTGCAGTCTCCTGACGAGGTGGCACGGGCTTCAAGTCCTGTCGGAGTGCCCCGAGCTTTCTTAGTGGAGGAAGGCGTTGTCAAGGGAGTTTGGTATAGCGTGATGGACTCGACAGACTCAGAAGCTCCGTCAAGAGTGACGCACTCGGCTTTGTTCCACGATGCGAGAGCGCTCTGAACAGTTCCCAGGTCGATAGTTGTGGGATCGGCATATGCAATAACGCCGAGGACTCCGCGAGCACTTCTCTCCTGGCCACAAACTTGCATAACAACAACGTCTGCTGTGGATGAGTTGCTGAAAGTGTCGATCAATTGCTGGAGAAGCTCGTCGGTGGAGGTGCTGTCGATACGCTCGCCGGCGAAGACGCCGACGGCTGCCCCATCACTATACGCAACCGAAAGTGTCTGGGTCTCTGTCTGGAGTTGATTACGGAGCGCTGTAGCAGCCGACACAACCCCAGAGTTCAAAGTAGCGCCGTTGCTGCCGGTGGAAAGAATTTCAAGGTCAACAACATCCGTCGTGCTTGTTAGCCACGAAGATACGGTAGTATTGGCAGTCTCAGTGTCATTATTGTAGCTTGCTCGAGGTGAGTGGCTGAAGGTGGATCGTTTGACCACGCTGTCCGTTGTATTGGCAGTGCAAGCACCGAGGCGGACAGTCGTATCGTGACTATTGAGGTCGTTGAACACGTTGAAGTTGACAAGCATGGTCTCATTGCAACGGCTCAGGCGGTCGACCGATGAGTAAACGTTCCAATTGCTAGAGGAAGCGCCTAGGACGTCACAGGTCTCTGGGCACCAGTTCCGCTGGCGTCGGGCCCAAGTCTGTTCAGTACAGAGACCCAGGAGCAGAGCTGCCCCGTGGGCCACGGAAAGACCCTTCATTGGATATCAGGAAATGAAAAAGAAATAAAGAAAATAAATGAATGAATGGTTTTGAGACGGCAGCTAAAGAGTGACTGGATATTATGAAAGTGGCTGTGTGCTGCCTACCGTAGAGCTTGCCTCTTGGAAAAGAGAGTGAAGAGAGAGGAATTCATTCAGGACAGAGTCCTGCTTTACATACCAATGTTACTACGCGAAGACAGACAGATACCGAGGCTGTCTCCGTCCTGTCAACGAAGTTATGGGTTCATAGACATGTCAGATCATGGAAAGTTATGGATCGTAGGCATGTCAGATCATGGGAAATATGGTATGCGTAAGATACTCCCATGCTACTGACGGCCTAGACTTTGCGAGTATTCTGAAAATGCCATGGGTCAATCTCTAGCCATGAACCAGTCTACACTGATTGGAGGCATTCCGACTCTGATACCCTGCGACCTTGGGTCTCTGGACCTGAGTAGAGTGCGGCACAGCAACTCGCAATCCACCGCGACGCGTTGTATTTCGATAGAACCTTATGAGAGATTACTCAAGTTGCCGAGGGTCCTGGAGATGCTAACGAGATAAACCTGGTATCTCGGAGACCGATACTGACACCACCAGGAAACGAAGGGTCCTGGTAAGAAGTGCTTCTGGATTTCAGTCTGTAGACCTCAACGACAGGGCTAGGAAGACCCTCCGTCTTCTCTAGACATTGAAATCAGGGCTCATAATGCGGAAAATCTTATAAACTAGTTGTGTGAGGCCCGTACGCTCCACGTCGGGACTATGAAGCTTGACGATTTAGTGTCGTGTCAGGTGTAAATAAAAGACCCCTGGCTATAGCTCCCAAATACTTACTAGGGATGTTTTAGTCAATCATTATGGCATAATAAAATTTTAAACTTAATTTTTTCCTTTCCAAATAGCGTCTCCTGTCTTCGGGGATTGAAGCTGGAACGGAAAACAGCAACTCTCTTATTCTGGGCAGATGCCAAATCTGGAGCTCTCTGCAAGATACCCACAGGCACAGGCGGCAGGGTCCGCCCCTGGGGTCCCCGGCCCCCACGGGCGCGTAGTGACCGAGCTAGCACCTGTACCCCTGAATTCTCTCAATGTACAGATCTGTACCGCCATATAGTAACAGCTTGGCGATGGGTCTGACGGCTTGGGCAACGTTGCAGTCGAATGCAGACCCTAGTACCTCCTGCAATGGTCTGTCATTGTTCCCGCCAGCCGCGTGGTCCTAAGTGTTGAACGGCATCCCGAACGGCATGGTGAATTTGGTGACCATACCAAGTGATGCCTCGGATCACCCACATTATAGGGCTTTGTAAGCCTATCGTAAACTTCCGCAGCGCGATTCAATGGCCGAATAGCGCCAACCAGGACCCGGCCCGGCCTGCCGCATCCCCACCACTCCTACCCCAGCCAGCATAACGTTTTCCAGATCGAGACGTCTTACGTATGCTCCTGTTATCCACCCAGTCAATAATGTAATAAATGTCCTTGTAGTGCCATTTCCAGGGCAGTGTATCCATGCAATGCCCATAGCGACATTGAGATCCAGGCGGCGGTCGCTACATACCCGCAGCTTGAATCTTCTATCCCAGTCAACGAATAATTGCCTCAACGCATACACAGCTGTCGGACTAATCGTACGATGAGACTGGATACTTCGAAGCGACTGCCCCGACCGGAAATGCCGGGCTCAAATTGATATTCGTGGTCCTCACCATAACGGTATGATTTTACCGCAACAGCGACGAGTAGATGGAAGAACACATTAGACATGCTACAGTAGTGGCATATGCGTTCGTCGTTCATGGCTGAGGAGAAAGTTCCGAGCAGGAGAAGGGTCTTCGACCAATCAAAGAAGCTTTATCTCAAGAGTGAAATCAACCTTACTTAGACAGTCAGGGTCGAGTGTTCCAAGTTACAACCGAGCAGAAATTTGCGCACGGATGCTATATCTTTTACATTTTTCATTCCTTGGTTTTGTCTTGAGATTATATTTTCACAAAAATTTTGATACACGAACTGATTCCACAAAAACACAAACTCATACGTTTCAATCCTTATTTTGTTCTTGTTTCTTATGTCCATCACATGTAATTAAGTAGTTAGGCATGTTTAGTGGTTCTCTTTTAATTCTGCTGGATTAGTTATTATGCTCTGTGTTTGCACTTTCCAGGAAATTCATCTGAATTCATGACAAGGATGTCAAGACACGTCCTCTATTTATATAAATGGAACTCGGGTCATCTTTTCACCTCGGTTCACCTCATGCATTTGCACGTTCAACAGAAAGGAAAACATTGCAAGGGACTATTCCGTAAGCCTATTTAGTGCGAAGAACAATACATATAGTGATGCGACTACTATCTAAAATAAAGAGTAGAATTAAAGATAGTCTGCTTCTAAGAAAGTAATGTGTAAACAAACAGACTTGATAACCCTTCCCGTGTGTCACACGAAGGGTGCCACAGTACACCAGCCACAGGTGGCGCATCATATAGTCAACGAACCAATATTGATGCACGGCATCAAAGCCGAAGTAAGGACAAGAGTAGTGTGGTTGAAGTTCACAGTATTGTTGTTGAGGACAATGGTATTGTGATCACAAGCATTGGCACAAAGGGAAGAGCAAGAAATTATCTATGTTACTTATCTGATGAATACTATGGAGGCAGGTATATATTCTCGGCACGCACCTACTGGTTTATCGATTCTTTCCGTAGAAGCAAATAGCTATAGCTGATACGATAGCGATAAGCAACAAATATTTAATATTTTCAAGAGCAAATAGTACTATCGACACTATGGATCGAACCTCGTTAAGCGATGCAGTCTTTGGTAGCCTCCCAACGGAGCTTTTTCAAGAGATTGCCTCATATCGTACGGATCCAAGAGACCTCGCAGCTTTCGTGAATTGTTGCAAGACATCCCTGCTGGCTCTGGGTAAGGAATTGATTCATATCGCATCTGCAAAGGAGTGAGCCGCAGCACACGCCGAAAAGGAAGCCTTGAGACTTTGGGATGACTCAGATTATGAAAGCTCACCTCCCAAGGCCACGCTTGTCTGGGCATCCGAACGTTGTTCTGACAAAGACGAGTTCACTTGGATTCTAAATCTGTACAAGAAGCATTATCCCAAGTGCCTCGAATACAAAGGCTTTCGGCTTGACGAGCTTGAAGAGCCCACGTTTGCTTTTCACTATAAAAACTTGCCTCTGGAAATGGCAATTTTGCATAGAAACACAACAGCTGTCAAAGTACTGCTTGACCAGGGAGTTAAAATTCCCAAGACCGCCCGCAACTGGATGCTACAGGCGTATCCTGGTGAAACCGATTTCGGTTCTTCCTGGTCATTCAAAGACGATTACTCCCCTCTTGGCGTTGCTATTCAGTCACACGAAAACCTGTCGATGGATATAATACGCTCCCTCGTGGATGCAGGTCATTATGTCACGAAGATGCACATATTCCAGGCCGTAAGAATGAACAATGGGGATCTGTACAAGCTCTTTCTGAAGCAAGCACTTGAATCCTCGAAACCGGAACACAGATCAAGCGTCCTGGATGTGCAGTACATTAATGAGGCCATCCATTACAGCCGAGGTGGAGACTGCGAAATGCTCGACATTTTGATTCAGAGTGGCGTCAGTGTGGTAGATGAGGACCATGCAGCGAGACTCATGGAGAACCCTTATACTTGCACTCTGACTGAACTCGCGATACGGCTTGCTCACCCGCAACAGGCCCTGTTCTTGATCAGGCATCAATTGCGTCAAATTGTCCCCGTTCCTTTGCACATGCGGTCCATCCTTGACATATTGAGCCGGGGATGCCTGAACGAACCACCTATGCTACCCTACTTTGCTGAGACACTCATTATAGTCATCAAGGGATTCCATCCGGAGCTAACTGCCCATTTGTGCAGTCCGGAAACAATTGGTTCAGGTCACGATCGAGAGTGGCAGGAGGGCTGCGAGTTTCTAATATCTCACATCCTCCAGATCTTCCCTGCTTCTCACGAGGTGGTCCAGTATCTGCTTGAAAACGGATGCACGATGCCGGCCGCTTGAGAGGCCCCGAGAGTCCTCTGCCCACAGCTGCCTGCCGCCGATTGTAGAAGTATTCCCTTTCGGAATACTAAGTGAATATTGATCATTTCCTTAATAAGCTACTATAGACTAAATAAAATTGATATATTGTAAGCTTATACCACATAGGGAATGGTCCGATGATAATTATTTGACGTGTGATGTCGACGGGTAAATTTGTTTTTCATATGGTACCACATGCCATGATTTGGGTTCTGTAGTCCTTCCAACATCCAGATAGCTGCATTTACTACCACAGACAATTCTATCATGAACTATAGAGACGTGACAGCTGTTGTAGCAGACTTCATAAGGTTAAGCCTGCTCGTAAAGTTGACTTTTCCGGGTGATGGAGGCACCTGCATCCTTGTTCCTTCTCGATCCATGAATCGACCTGGGTGTAGAAGATTATACACTGCCAAGGCTATCAACATGGGCAATGAATCAAAACAGTATTGATAAGCTTCATGCTCGGGAATCGTGCTTTGTAGTCCTTGGCCATACTCGGCAAGGCGGAAACAAATTCTCATCTGCAAAATCTGAATTAGTCAAACATGTTCCTCCTCGATAACAAGAAATAACCTACGCACCGTGATAAGAGCAAGAGAGAACAGAAGAGCGCCCAACAGCCATAGTGCACTCATGATTGCCTGAGTACGTGGCTTCTTGAGCAGTATGCTCAGAAGCTTGCATGCATAAAGACAAAAGATCAAAATAAAGAGCTGTTGGGTCCCCACTCCGCCCATATAGACATGTAGACCCTTGAACACAGCGTCCGATTGCTTCGTGGTAGCCGCCGTAGCAGCGCCGTATAGCTGAATCGCCAAGGCGACAATGTCAAGAAAAAGAAATATTCTGGTGAAATTCCATGCCTTGATCTTCAGTAGCTGGTGGTCATCGGTGTATTTCCACACCATCCGCCCAAATACCATGTACACAAACGCATTGGTGAACAGTGGACTGATGAGGATCAGTACGAACCAAGCTTCGTAATATGGCAGGCTGTCTGGGTTCTTGATGCTCAGAGTTCGAAAAATGTATGTTAGAGTCTGGGCAAGAGCTGAGGAGATGATGACGATGCAATACGGTTGGCGATACAGTATGGCTTGGAAGATGTGAACCAATGTTGTTAGGAGAAAGAGGACGAGAAATAAAATGGATGCTTGTAGTGAAGGTGTAAAATCCCATTGGGATGTTGAGGCTCCCGGTGATCGACCGTCTCCAAAGGACGAAGTAGAGTTGTCCATGGGAAAAAGGAATAGAGGTGCTAATGTAAGTCACCTATGTATTTGATGATCCAATCGGTGAAAGTAGCAGGTAATGACTGAATGTTTTTCTCAAAGACTCGAGGCCCAGATAAAACCCGAGTACTTTGACGATCATGGGCTTCAACTACGGCTATACCCACAGCAATCACACTGCCGATGACCGTCCCATTCTGACCGTTCCCGTCGAGTGTCGACTCTTGTCCAACAACATCACTGTAGTTAGTTAAGCTATTCATGGAGTGCTATTCTTGGCGTGACCGGTATTCGTTAGCTTTGGAGAAGCAAATATGACGATCAAAACTCGTTGCGCATCTTATCTGAAGGTCAATTGATAGCTTTCTCTTGTTATAGATGTAACCCTCATTTTCAGGTGTCCTTGAACTTCCTCTGAACTTTGAATGTCAGACGAATTATTTTGTCGTCTCGGGGCCCTGAGCTTTGTCATATCATCCATAAAGACAATCCGCCAGGCTTTACACGTGTTGTACTGGTTGTACTGTTGATGCCACATGCGAGACTGCGTTGTACATCAATTCCTCCTCTTCATGATTGGCCGTGTCTCCAAATATCTCATCCATTTGCTCAAGTGTTTTTCCTAGTGGCCATAATGTGAGCATGACTGAACGAGTTTTATCAGATTTTCAACGCACCTTTTGTCTCAGGAAGGAGGAATACAGCCCAAAGGGCGGCCATCAGGCAGAAAGCTGCATAGAATATGTACGTGCCATAGCCGATGGCGGCAATCATTGGCGGCGTCGCAGTACCGACAATGAAGTTGGAGAGCCAGTTGGTACAAGTGGCCAGCGCCACACCCTTGGATCGGTTCGCAGTCGAGAAGACCTCGGCGGGGAGCAGCCATGCGAGGGGAGAGTAGGAGAGGCCGAAGAACAAGATGAATGCAAAGGCAAAAGCGACACACGCCCAACCAGCACCGGAATGTGCAGCCCAATCCTTGGAGTAAAGACCAGAGAGGATGGCGATGATGACGTACGAGACACAAGTTCCCACGCCACCAATGATTGCTAATGGCCGGCGACCAACTCGATCAATCACGAAGAAGCAGACAACGACGGTGACGAGTTGAAGGATGTTGAAAATGCCGGACAAGACCAGAGACATTTCGTCCGACTGGCCAATAGAGCGGAACAAGGTAGGCGCGTAGTAGATGAAAGCATTGACTCCCATGAACTGCTGCAGGAAGCTGACGCCGACTCCAATCAGCGACCGGCGTAGCGTGCGGCCCTTGAACAGATCGATCCACTGCACAAACTCGAGCGCTGCACCCTTTTTTCCCGGGTGTCGTTTCTCCTGTACCATGGTCTGGAACTCGATCTCGGTAATGATGCTTCTGTATTCGGCCTGCACTCGGCTCTCGTCCTGGGGCAGACCTCGCAGCTTGCTCAAGCTCTGTAAGGCCTCTTCTCGCCGACCTACGAGCACGAGCCAGCGTGGCGAGTACGGGAAGAAGAGAATGCCGACTCCGAGAAATGTTGCGCAGACCATTTGCAATCCAAGTGGAAGGCGGAAAGAGACGTCGCTCTCAATGAATCGTGTTAATCCACTGCTTGCATCATCAAAGGTTAGCACCAAGTCCGTATTCCCTTCTATTGAAATTGCAGTGACTTGAGCAAGAAATGGCAATATAGGTATATAGATCAAAACAATTGAGAGTTGACACATACAAAAGCGATAACAGCACCCGAGACGATTGAAATTGACTCAAGCACCAAGAGTGTTCCACGCAGATTCGGCGGGGAAATTTCGGAGATGTACAACGGTGCCCCCTATTGAAATGTCCGTCAGTACCAATCCACATCATTTATAGTCGGGGCCAAGAATAATCATACCATGGCAAGTGTACCGACACCGATTCCACCTATGGCTCTTCCTGCAACAAGGACTCCGTATGAATTTGCAGCAGTCTGCATGATGGCTCCAATATTAAAAATGACGACAACAAGTGTCAGGGCTCTCTTTCGTGACAGCTTATCCGCCAAGTACGGCATGAACAAGCACCCGACAAAGGCGCCAAGCAACAGCATGCCAGTCATGAGCCCCGTGCCAAAGGACGTGGCGGTCTGGGGTATGGTTGCGTGGAACTGTGGCATGACATTGATGATGGAGATGACACCTTGGTCGTAGCCAAAGGAGAAGCCACCCAAGGAGGCTAGAGCTGCTGCGCCAGTGACATATGGGGATCCAAGCAGTCCGCGAACACCACTCGGGCCATAAGAGACATCTTCAAAGAGGGCAGCCTCTGGACCGCTGGGTGACTTCTCGTGGTGTTCTGTGGCAGCACTCGGCTCCTTATTAGAGTTTGAAATGCTATCAGTGTCCTTCATTTTGATGAAGTCTGGGGGTTTCCAACGAGAGGCTTGGTACAAGTTCGCAATACTGGAAAATGGGGAAATGTTTGTTGAAGATGATTGAGCTGCATGGCTTGGTCTCTTATACAAAATTGACAGCTCGAGGCGTCTATGATCTAAGTTGATCCGTGACCATGTTCGTTCTCTATCCCAAATTCATGGTTCCTAGCTCCAATCAGGCCATGGTCCTTCAAGGTGGAGCTGAGATAAACCCGGGGCCCCATGGGGAACTTGAGTGACCCCCGCGCAGGGCCACGGCGGGGACTTCTAGCTTGAGTTTAGTTGAATGATCCAAGGTCTAGTAGTAAAGTACACGTCCGGTCCATTGTTTTGTCTTGACTCGTCGGCATTGCAGACAAAGTGCTGCATCGGCAATGTGTGCCTTGCTCAGTGTGGTATGGTGGGTAGTACGTAATGCTACCATAAAACACGGCGTTGTGGAGCTGAGGTCGTCGCCGAAAATTTGCCTATACAAGTTAGCTTCGCCGCATGCTCAGTGCTAACCATGACGCGTGACAGTTATTCTTGGCAATCGGGGCAAAGATAGGTGCCTACATGCCGAGCTATCTACACAGACACGATTTCACCGCGCCTCTCTACAAGTGCTCCATGATCATCGAACGACGATATACATAGATAGTCTGTCATGGTGTTCACAAATCACAGCGAGAATGTTGAGAAATCGCAAAAGTCGCTTAACACAAAGAACTTCACTATTGCCTAGACTAAAGTGTCGTACTGGTCTGCTTCGATGGCAGCAAGTGTTTTACGCGTCGCCCAGCCCCCACGACGTACGCATGGATTAGATCAGCTGAGTGGTTGGCCATGCATATTTCTGCTGCAGTGTCTGGAGGAGACCGAGGACTGTATCTTGCTCCCCTCTGTCCTTGAAGTATTCCCCAGCCATGGCTATAGCTACAGCGGCAGTGACCATTGCAGGCTGCGACCTTGAATTCGACGTAGCCAACCCGCATATCGTTCTCATCGACTCTAAAAATATAGTCTCCTGTTCCTTTTGTGCTGCCCTGACGCCCAGACCCATGCGTTGTAGATTCGGGTTATGAGCGGCCAGCGCGATTTTCCCCAGCTCAATATGTTGCAGCCCCATTACTTGGCATTCATGTGTATGCCACATTTGATGAAAATACTTGCCCTTTACTCGGTCACGTTCTTCAAAGTAAATGGGCCTGAAGCAAATAGGGGCCTTCTGCTTCCACTCTTGCTCAAAAGACCACAGCGAAGTCCATCGGCTAATTCTTGAAGCTTCGTCGGGGTAGCCGTCTCTTGCATAGTCCTCAGAGAAACAAAATTTCAGGGCTTGAGCACACCATTCTATGCAGCGGTCTGCCCACTCATACATAGTGTAGTGTGAAAAAGCCTCCAAGGGCTCATCGAAGCTTTTCGTAGCAATTGGTAGTCCAAACGGTCTCCTGTACAGCAGTACAGACCAGATCTCCTGTCGAAGTGCGATGAGACCGGCATAGAATCTTAGAGGGGGCTCGGGCTCATTCATCTTTTTTTCATGAGCCTGTGCCTGTATCTCAGCTCTGAAGTCGTCAAATGCAGCTTCTTGGGCGTTGAAGACTGTCTGAATAGCACGTGTGTATGTCTCTTGATCGAGAACGGTGAAATGTGCTTGAATTTCTCAGAAATGTTCCTTGCCCGAGTTTGTGGGAACCTTACTTACTATCTACCTGCTCATGAAAACGGAGAATAGTAATGGTGACCAGCACGTCTGTGCTCTGTAGAGCTGCAGCAGAGTCGTTTGCCATGTCGACGAGGTACGATATGCAGATGTTGTGGTAGAAGACGGCTGACTGTTCACTTAGATCGGGCAATTCAATGCCGTTATACTCCAAAGTATCAGTTGGACTCAGGAGTGAGCGCATTTGCCAAAGATAGCAAGCCGAGGCGGTACAAATGGCGTAAAATAAGAGAGGGTTGCTTGCAGCTCGGAGAGGTACGGTGTCAGCGTAGTGACGGTTCGGATCTGTCACATCAAACTTGGATTCACGTTAGAAGAACTTTAGGAATAGAATTATGGTTTGCTGGCCTCAAAGCTCTGCAACTGCCCACTCAAAAAGCATTCAGATTGAACTAAACGGGAGACAAATGAAACCAACTCACAGCAGGAGCAAGATGCTCTACAAAGCAACGAATCAAGCATGCATCTTGTATAGTCGAGCAAGTTTCTTTCGTTCCTGTTTGCGGTTCTGGAATAGTACTCAATTGGTAACTGTATTGAATCCGCGTGCTTTGATGAGCTGGTTGTTCGATGATCCAGGAAGCAACATTCTCACTACTTGTTTCGGTGTCGGATTCCACTCCTATTTCTCGGGACTCAACCGCGGGATGTCGAACATGACGCGGCTGACAAACGTCTTGGCCATGACTTATGTCGCTACAACCAGTATTCTCGCTGCAAATATGTGGCTGGTAGGTCTCCGGTGTCTCATAGATAACGGGAGAGTGTGTAGAATATGATGGACTCGCGGTTTGAGTCTGACCAATGCTTGATGGACTTGTAATAGAATTTTTGGGAATTCTCCCGCTAGGCTCGGAGGACTCAATGAACTGCAGCAGATGTTCTTTTTCTAGTCTTTATTTCAGCTCAGGGGCACTGTGCATATGAGGCAAAATTCATACCAGCGCAAGAACGGGATTCTGCAGCCCTGTCACTTGATGTGTGAGGCACGGCGGGGGAGATTGGTGGAAAGACGTTCTTGAAACGAAGCTTTTGCTTTGCTTTTGAGCAAGTGGCCTGCGCGGTACGGCAATTGCTACAAGGGTGTTCGGGACTACCTATAGAGAACGATATGGTTATCATGGACGGATTCAGAGACCCGGCATGGTACAGGAATACACTAACATTTCAAGTGCCGTTCTGTATAAAACCAGCCGTCAGTCATTCGGCCATAAGACGCTCCCTACAAGAACACTGGAGAGACGGACATACCTCGACATCTCACACAAGGTTTGCGTCGCGGGCCGGATGGCATTATGCACAGGTACCGGAGTTGAAAAAGGGAGACCTGTATTTGAGCAAAAGTGAAAAGGGAAAAATGTCGCCGGTTGGCGTTCGTTTGAGTAAAGATGACCAGTCTTGACGACAACAGGCTAGTCCCCGCATCCTTCCTTAGCGTATAGGCAAGCTTGATGAAGGGAAGATCAACCCCACAGTAGCCAAGGGCCTACGGGTGGTCTGAGATCTATAACAATGGCGGAAGCGAAGACAAATCAGATCAGAAACATCGAACAGGTCAGATCGCAGCTTTCTACGTCAACATGGATAGACATTCAAAATTCTGCTACTTTAGTGTCGAGTTGCTCCTTGTCAAGTACGTATGATCTTGCTACTGAACTGCTGGCAAGCCTGTAATTTATTGCGCAGTGCTAAATTATGAACAAGTGATTGAAGGTAGAACAGTAAGAGAAACATCAGAGTAATCAATCGTGCTCGGAGCCATCAACCTCGCGCTCTCGTCGCCATATTTTTATAGGCAGCGGTCCACAGAGAATATTGAAGGCTTCGAACCGCTGCAGTTTGAAATCCGGTGTCGGCAGCGCAAAGTCGTAACGGTGAATCAAGGAAGCCACCATGATGATCTGTTCGAGGTATGTGATATTGCGCCCCAGACACCCTCTACTTCCCGCCGAAAATGGGATAAATGCTGATTCCATGCGCTTCTTCTCCTCCAAATCCAGCCACCTGGTAGGGTCAAAGGTCTCTGGGTTCGGAAAGATCTTGGGATCACGGTGCGCCGAGTAGATGGTCATGTTGACACTCGTGTCACCAGGGATCCAGTGGTCCATGATACGAGCGCCTTCCGACGGAGTTCTGCGTGGCAAGCCAGCCGAGGTGGGCGGAATAATCCGTAGACTCTCATCGATACACGCGCGAAGGAAAGGAAGATCTTTGACCTTGTCGTAAGGTGCAACTACCTCATCAGGGTCCAATACCATGTCCAACTCCTCACGCAGCGTCTTGAGATGCTTCGGGTGTCTGATGAGAAGATCCACGATGTGAGTCAAGGCGATACCAGTTGTATCGAAACCGGCGTTGAGAAGCCCGCTAATTTCCGACACGATCTCACCCCATTCGAGGTTATTTGGGTTGCCAGTCTTGTCTTCCATCATGCAGGTAAAGAAATCATCGAGATCTTTTTCGCCCGCCTGGTATCGGCGAAGTCGCTCGGCCGCTTGAAAGTATACAACATCATCAAACGTGGCACCGACCACCCATCTTTGTCGGTAATGGCTTGGAAGAATCTGTGACAGCCATTTCATCCACGGCCACAGTGTATAGTCCCAAACAAAAACGCATTGTGCCCGTACCATTTCGTTCATGGCAAGACGGTAGCGCGCGCGGTATCGGGATCCGTCTCGGCGTTCGGCGGTCACCTCATCGGTTCCTGTGTCTAGCAAGTCCATCTTTGACGACAGACAGATGTAGTTGATCGCTTCAATGGTCCAGAGATTGATCCAGTGATTGAAGTCGATATTCACATCGCTAGCATCCGGAATCAGTGTTTTGGGCGGGGAAGTACAACATGCATCAAAGGTCTTGAAGAGCCGACGAGTCGTGTAGTCAATCTTGTGCTCCCACTTTTCCAGGTTCTTGATGGCAAAAGCAGCCGAAAGAAGTCTTCGCTTTCGGCCATGATCGTGGTTGTCTGTGACGTCAAACAAGTGTCGGTGACTTCCAGATAGCAGGACATAGTTGTCGTCCTTGATGCACTTTGTATTGTGTCCGTATATGCCTTTGATGGCCCGAGTGTCGCAAAACGATAAGGAGTTGGGCCCGATTCGAAGTATAGGCTCACCCCTGCGTTTGTGTTCTTCGTACAGGTCCTTGGAGCGGAAGCCTTGAGAAACGAGATAGCTATGCCGCAAATCGGTGATGCCCGACAGAAATGCGTAGTTTGGGTATTTTCGAAGGCCCTTGGGGTCATACAAGAAGCGAACAATGGGCCATGCTAGAAGGTAGAAAACTAGCCACGATAGTATGGCGGCTAATGCTAAGATTCCCAGCATATTGATAATGGGGTGGCAGCGAAACCATTCAATTCTTTGGAACAATGTATGAAGTCTGTGGTTGATTCATTCTTGCTTGACGACAACTGGTGAGCCAGATTGACTTATATGTTAAGGATACATTGTCATTTCTCGAATCACCTTCTGACATGTTGCAGTATCAAGAACTGAGCCAACTACCATTGACAATCGAGTACGTGATCAACGACGTCGGAGATGGCGTATGGTCTTGCCAGAGGTTGTACTACGGTGAGATTTGTCTTGAAATGGAAGTTTTACGGCGAAAACAAGCTGAGGCGAACATTTCCGCTTTGGTTATAGACCATGTTGTGGGGTAGAAGGTCATATAAGTTGACAAGATCATCACCGGATGCGGGGTATGATACCTTATTTTCCTGGAGAACGCGGGGTGCTAGTTGCTTACATCTTGGCTGGAAGCATGTGTAGGTTGGAGCGCGGGGAAACATCTAGAGACAATGATATAACGGTTTATGAGGCTAGTGAAACCGGCGGATAATTGCCTAATTGTGCCTCGACACGTTTACTAGTCATTTCAGCCGGTGATGGCGCCTCCGAGTATAGAAAGACAAAGAAAGAGACCATGAGATTATACCGTCAGAGCATATAATGAGTGTTTGGCGACGATGCGAGAAGTTTACTGTGGATAAATGAACACATTCAGACATTGAGAAAACCACAAACTACTTCAATTGCTGTATCTTCACATTCAGCCCCAGTGCTAGTCGACAGCCATTGCATTACCTCAACTAAATCGTCTTGCAATGGCAGCTCCTCCAAGTGGCATCAACCATGTGGTCGAGTACATTGGTACTCGAGCCAGCCTCGACGATCTTGTGATTTTTCCATTTGTTGTGCTCAGCTCGCTTTACATTTTCAATCGGGGTAGCTTGTGGCCAACGAGGGAGATCCATCATCATAAGCTCTTTGAGAGGCCCCAGATGGGTTTGGCTATCGCAGAAAAGCCCAGGAAATCGCGCAACATTCTTCACGGCACCCAAGAGATCAATGCTCGAGCCGTCGTTTGTTGGGGTTCCCAATCGGGTTTCGCCGAGGGCTTGGCTCAGTCCCTTGCTCGAGACTTGCACCAGCGCTTTGGCGTTCAGGTGCTGTTGGCGGACTTGTCAGATTATGATGCGGAATCCTTCACTCTACTTTCAAACTCAACACCAGTCATATTCATCGTCTCAACCTATGGAGAAGGCGACCCAAGCGATAATGCACAAGACTTTGTCTCATGGTCCAGAGCAGCCCAAGCTGGTTGCTTTAAGAATTTGTCCTTTGCTGCATTTGGTTGCGGAAATTCCAATTACCAAAACTACAACAAAGTAGTTGATGATCTCCAACACTTTTTGACAGTGGCGGGCGCCGCTCCGTTTATTGCTACGGGAAAAGGAGACGAGGCCACTCGAACTTCCAAGGAAGACTTTCTCGACTGGAAAGAAGATCTCGTCCTCGCATTATCTCGCGAGCTTGGTTTGCCTCAGATTGAAAGGGAATATGAGCCTTCGGTAGACGTTGCGGAAGTCGGGCACAATACAAGTGCAGGTGACGTGCACGTCGGTGCTCTTTGCTACAAACCGTCCGCAAGGGACAGTAAGGTTCAGTCAGAAATCGTCAAGCTACCAATCGTATCTAAGAGATCTTTGGCACAATACGATGAGCATGACAGAAACTGCTTCGAGGTCGTGGCTAACCTGGCATCGCGAGCTGACATCAAGTATCGGACTGGGGATCACATGGCTATCTGGCCAGAAAATCTCGACCATGATGTTCGAATGCTTCAACAAGTACTCGGGCTATACGATCGTAAAGACTCAGTCATCACGATCTCGCCACGTGATGGTACGACTGACTGCAAGTTGCCGGCTCGGACCACCATAGACACTCTATTTCGACATTACCTTGACATATGTGGCCCGGTCTCGCGAGAAACACTACAGGCATTGGCTCTCACGGCTTCGACGCCCCTCGTCAAAAACAGTTTGCTAGCTATTAGTCAGAGCAAAGTAAAGTATCTTGAACACCTGGACAGGAACCACCTCACATTTGCCCGAGTACTTCGATATACTGTCGAGCTAGACCCATCAGCGTCTTGGAAGCACTTGACGTTGTCGTTCGTCGTAGACTACATTCCGACAATGACGCCACGCCTCTATTCGATTTCGAGCTCGGCGACGACCTCCCCTCGTCAGGTCAGCTTGACCGTATCTACCAAACCCACACCCTTGGCAAAGAACTCCAATGTCAAGATTCCGGGTCTTGCCAGCACATATCTTACAGGATACTCCGAACCGAACACAATTGAATCCGACATTTCCTCTGCAACTTCTGTTTTCGCACAGATTCGACGTACCAACTTCAAGCTTCCAACAAATAGCACTACACCAGTCATTATGGTCGCTGCTGGATCTGGCATTGCTCCTTTTCGAGCATTCATCCAGGAACGAGCACGACTAAAGGCAGTCGGTCGTGACGTTGGAGATATGATCTTGTTGTTTGGTTGCCAGAGAGAGCGCAATTTTCCGTACCGAGACGAACTTGAAGCGATCGCAACTGGTCCATTGAAGGGGCTTTGGCGAATCATTTGCGCCTTCTCCAGAGCAGGCGAAACAAGAGAATACGTTCAAGATCGAGTTGAGGCCCATTCAGCTGAAATCTGCGACCTCCTCCTAAAGGGCGACGCCGCCATGTACATGTGTGGCGCCGCTTCAATGGCGCAGAAAGTCAACAGGGCCCTAGAGAATCACATTGTTGGTACAGAGGGCTGGAAAGGGAGCTACAATGCATGGAAAAGCCAGAAAAAGTCCGGTAGACGGTGGTTCGAAGATGTTTGGGGCTGAGCTGATGATTCATCCTTTGAATCAAGAGAATTCGATAGCACTATTCGCGTGATAACTTGTCGTCGAAATACTGGCCTTGTTTTGTAGAGGATTTGCACGTGTATGCGACTTGAAATTGGAAACAACAAAGAAAGCCATGCAATGACCATATTTAGTTGGGCCTGTTACTTGTTCGCTGGGCCGTGATTACCATTATAATAATGTAAATAATAGAGTTGATGCTTGGCACGTCTGGGGAGTTTATCTAAATGAAAGTTACCTCGGCGTTACGGCTCGGAATACTTATAAATCTGTTGCAATATCATTTCCCCACTCTCAAGACTGTGTTATGACTATTTGCGCTTGCAAGTGCTTTTAGTCGCATTCGTCATTTGCATCACTTTTCTAGATCATAGCACACGGCGATAAGTGTGTCCTTATCATGACCAGCGTTGCAAGAGGCCGGCCTCCGCGTCCGGCCATTAGACTACCTTATCCCCGCAACAAGAAAGGCTGCTTAACATGCAGGAACCGGAGAAAGAAATGCGATGGTATTGAAATCCTGACCTGCACTCTACTTCTGACATGAACATCAGCTAAGGCAATTGCTATTGTAGAGACCAAGCCGAGGTGCAAAGCTTGCTCGCAAAGAAGTCTTGACTGTACCTGGCCCGCCACAATGCCAACGGTAGCACCATCAAATGGTGGGCAAAACCAGCAAACTATTATAGAGGGACGACCTCCAGCGGTGAACGATGCGACTGTGTTGCAATCTCTAGGAGCAAGCTCAGGTTCGCCTGTAACCTCAAACTCTGCTTCTGTTACCAATCAAGGAGGTGTCGTGAAGACCGTCATATCCTCATTGATAAAACACCAGCCAAGCTCAATTTTTACCAATGGCGGCGATAAAATCTCGTCTACTCTTTACGAATATTATGTAACCGAGACAGCATCTGCTTTGTCCATCAGGACAGGGCAAGACAACCCGTTTGTCAATCTTGTGCTGCCACTCGCGCTTCAATCCAAAATATTGTGGTCTGCCATTTTAGCTCTCGGGGGCGTACACCTACATTATCGGAATAAATCGCGAGACATCGGCGTCATAGCCTGGTATCACTATGGGGAAGTCATCAAAGAGCTCAAGTCCATGGATCTAGACTATAAGAATTGGTTCCCAAACAAGCAAGCAGAGACGCTCCTGGTAATAATGCTGCTATGTATATTAGAGGTGAGTATATTCTCTCCCGTTTCTCACATCCCGATACTCGACAGGCAGTGTCAATGGGTCTTGTTACGAGTCATCAGGAAGCTCATGCCCGTGTACAGATATTCAACGGGAATCCTAAAGGAGAGCACATGACACACATCAAAGCTTGTCACACACTGGCCCTGTCACTTCTGAATACGCCGCCCGACAACATGAACAGTCACACTAGGGATTTGAGAGATTTTGTCCTAGAGACTTACACTTATCATGTCTTGATTATGACGATCACGCCTTTTGATCAACATGCACGATCTCAAAGCGACCTTTTACTGGGGCCTCTAATGTCTTCAGCCCAGTCCCGGCCAGAACAGCAGTGTGGAACCTATGGCTGCATGGTTGCCGAGCCGAATGGGTTTCTGGAGCTAATACCATTGATCAACACCATGTGCTGGGAACGGCAATTGGCGATTGCAGGTGGCCATGATCTCGACTACGCGACGAACATGTTCATAGCCCTATAGAAACGAATACTAGGACTCAAAACAGCACCTGCCGCTTCAACGATGGATCAACGCGAAATCGATGCCGACGCCACCGTGTTGGAGGTGTATCGTCATGCCTTGGTCATATATCTTTATAGCAGCCTATGGCCGGGACAGGCGGAGCGGCATCCCGAATACGTGACTCTGCTACAGAAGCATGCATCAGCATGCTTGCAACTAATTGGCGAGTTGCAGTCTACGCCGAGGATGACAATACTCCTCTGGCCAGCAATAATATCCGCCTCGTGTCTTCGGGATCACCAAAGCCAGGAAGAAATTCGTTACCTCGCGTCAACGACTGGTCCTCATGTGGGAATTGTCTCTAGAGCCATGGAGCTCTTGGAGATGTTGTGGAAGGAGAAGGACGAATTTGGTCCCTATGGATTGCACGTTATTATGAAACAACAAGATTTTTGTCTCCTCATCGCGTGATCGGGTGGGGCACAGCAGTTCTCGGCTGCTGTCGCGACAGTCACATCTGTACACACTTGAGTGGACATTGAATTGTATTTCTATGCAGAAGCCTAGTCAACACAAAAATTGCAGTTTGGATCTTCAATGTCAAAAAGAAGGTCACTATATTTAGGTAGATGGGCAAGGGTTCGCCGCTGGGCCGACCGTCTGGCGATCCATACGCAGATGACACAAATGCGCGGATCCCATCGATCACCAGCTTACAGATTCAGCACAATGCGATCGCAGGGTGCATGCAGTCTCTATCTGCATACGTAGGTACAAAGTACTGCAAAATAATATAATAACCAAATTCGTTCGAGCGCAATGGAATGAACCGCACGCGATGAGGAATCATATCGACGAGCAATAAATGAATAGTTTGCTCCATTTCAATCACACAAATTGAACTTCGATAACAGTCACCCTGCCTAGGACATGCACAGGGCTGCGACACCATTCAGTGCTGTGCAACAGTGCTCAGTGCGGCAGCGTTAAACAGAGTACAGTATTGTTTGCAGCAGCTAACATTTGATTGACTTGCAGCGTGCGAAATGCTCAGCGCTTGAGAATCATGTGCTAGACATGAACGATAGGATGCCGTTGCTTAAAATCAAGAGGACTCAATTAAGAAAAAGGAAGGCCACCATGCACATAGGCTCCGTCCTGTTCTCATCTGACCACTCAGACTCTCCCAGGGGCTTTCTTTTAGCGAGGGGTATCACCAAGCAAGAGCACTTGAGAGGTGCGACCGGGGTCTGTAGTGGAAATGGTCGCAGGGGCAGGCTATGGCGGGGTGCAAGAGCCGCTGAGAGTGAGCAGACCCCTGGCACTCTAGGGCCAGCAGGCGTCGCGATTGGATCGCTTGTGACACGGTCTTTGCCGCAAGCCGCCTAGATCCTCAGGCCTCTAGCCCCTCAATGCTCGCCCATGCTGGTCAAGCTGGTCTTCTCTGACTCGACGTGTCGCATCGCCAGTCGATCCGACAGTCCCAGACAATGCTGCCGCGCTTAAGACGTCTTGACTGATCTACCAAGACCGGGCTCAGCCACCTGCTTCTGCTTCGTCCCATCTCCTGTTCTCATGCTATCGAGCCCATACCTAGTCAGAACCAGTCCAACGGGAACGAGAATTGTCTCAAGGTCTGGCCATTTCCTGGGCATCATCGTTGACATATGGGCGGTGGTGTCATGATGTGCTGGGTGGTTCACTGCTGATTGATGGTGGTCCCCAGTCCCCTGCGATGGCCCTGCGCAGTGCAGCCCCCCCTAGCGTACCCAGGTGTCGACTGTCTGTGCTAAGCTTAAACGTCAACCAGCTACCCACGAACACCCCCCAAAAGCTTGACTTGCCAATACTGTATTCTGATTGGTCGTCTCCATTTCCACGCCAGCGTAAAGCGTCTTGAGCCTCAACACATGGTCCTCTAACCCATCCGCGACTCGTCTGGTACCTGTGTATAGCCGCCTGCCATCTTTCTCGTCTTCTCTCCCGTGATCCCCCTTCTGGCTTTTGTTTTGCAAGATGGCCCTCATCTTCCTCCATGGTTCATCATCATGCCACCGTCCAGGTCTAGAGACACATGTGAGAAGAGTGACGTCGCCTGGGTACCCAACACTGGTTTAGAACCCTTTGACATTGTCTCTTCTTTCCTAACCCATGGGCCGTACCCGGACCCCCCTGACCGCAACCATACCCAAGAGGTTGCAGGGATGTGTGATAATAATACGTCCATATTGATCTTGCTCATGAATGATTCTGCAACCGGGACCACACCCCCCTGTCAACGTCTCTTCTTGTCGTGTCTGCCGTTCTCCCCGTGAACCGAAACTAAACAAGACGCTACTCCCACCCGCAGGGCAAGTCTCTTTCTTCTCTTTCTATTCTTTTGCTTTGCTTGGCTTCCCAATCGACAGTCACAGCTGTGTTCAGGTAGACGCAAGTCGACTTTCGTTTTACTATTCACTTCTCTTCTTCCGCCGGTCGGCCTTTTTTTCCAACGTGACATTAATCTTTTGTGCGCTCTGATTCTATATCCTCTCTTTCTTCATATAATATACCCTTGCTTGGCTATCTTTGCCGCAAAACCAACAGACACATCAAGATGATTTGGACTACTTCGATTGCGGCCTCGTTGCTGGTGACGGGAGCCTATGCTGGCGTGGGACGAATGGCGGGTATGGAGCCGAGGGACGTGGTGGAAACGAGATTGGCAGAGGACGAGGTCACGCCAACAATGCTGGAAAGAAGACAGAGCTCCATCAACTTGACGCCGAATCAGTCGTCAATGAACATGTCGCAGTGGAACGCCGAGACTTCAGCAGCATGCACAACGGCCCTTTCGCAGCTCTCGGTCGCCTCAAACCCTTCAGGAACTGCCGTCTGCTACAACATTCCTAGCCTGGATACGAACACGGGAACATTCATGGCGGACTTGAGGCTATTTCAGGTGTCATCGGCGACTGGAGATTTCTCGAGTATCCCGCAACAAAATATTCAAGTCGAACTTCAATACAAGGGTGCCTCGGTGTCTAGTGTCAACCAAACGTCATCATCGGTAGCCGCGCGTGGCCTCGAAGCGCGTGCCGTGAACCCTACGCCTCTGCAAACCTATCTTTTCGTTGGACAAATAGATCAGGCACAACTCGCTCAGCCGATGACCATGTAAGTGAAAGAAACACTCCAAAGAACTAATAATAAAAAGAACACCTGTACTAACGCTATGGGAAAGGGGAGTTCTTGAGGCCTTGATCATGCCCACAGTTAGTCTCAAGGGTGTCAACGCCGCAGGCAACACAGTCACCACCAACGTGTCGTCCAACGAGGCCGCCTTTGTAAACGGCATCTTCTCCAACGAGGTCATCATGTCTGACCTCGCTCTCGCCCAGCTGGCCGTCAACGACGAGGTTGCCGGGCTCAAGAATGGAACTGTCGCTTTTATTCTGCCCGGTGTCAACATTCTCATTTTCCCCGTCGGTCTGGTAGTCACTGGCTTCTGGACCCTGCTTGGTTTTATTGTCTACGGTTACGGCACGTTCCAGCGCATCAACTACCGCGAGTCGTACAGATCGAGAAAGGCGAGGGTTGGAAAGTCGAGCACCATGAGGATTTAAGCAGGAATCACGGTCCTTCATACAGTGATGGATATGCCATACCTTTGCGATAACTGAAGCTACGAACACCTCACTCATATTCCCGGCGCTTGACTGATTCATCTCTGTCTTTACTCATTTTGCACTGCAGCTTACTCATCCACGACCTAGAAAGAATATATACCTATGTAGACTCAGATTCAATTCACCAATAAAAAGTAAAAAATGCCTATCTTCTCAAATTCCACAGTTGATAAGCATCTTATAAAAGAGTGAATAATAATGTTCAGCCTCTACAGTGCTGTCCTGATAAGTTGAGTGGTCACCTGTCTCACTTGAGTGGATGAGTAGATCAGGCAGATGGAGAAGGATCAAGTACGTAAGACTTGGTGTTGCACGCGTTTACTATGTAGCTTCAGAGTATCGTACGCACATCGCCGAAATCATGCATACATTTCTGTCAAGATAACCTCTGTTTATCGTACTGATACTTATGCTCTGGCGCCATTTCAAGACGCTCTGTCTATGTACGACCTAGATCCCAATAGTTTCCTACTCAATGTAATTTGAACCAGTGTCACTCGAGAATGACTTCTGAAGAGATACCGGCTGTCCGGAAGAAACCCCCGCTCGTTCATCTCACAACATCTATGTTATCATACCACTCATTGGCCGATCTTATCGGAAGCTTGCCAAAAAGCCGGGTGTCACTACGGGGTAATCACGGCCGATGGAAATCGTTGGATCGGATGCGATCCCTTTAGGATTCGTGCACCCCAAGATTTCCTGCTGACTGGATATCTTCTGACCTTCTAGAATCCAACTCAAACATTGGCACGTGAGTCATCGCTGCTATCCGAAAGGCTACTCCTTGCTCCCTCGTCTAGTTCCAATCCCATCCTGCACCGCGATAATTGGCACGCATTGTCTGCGCCTTGGCATGGAGCAGCGCTGACATACATACAGAACTGATCTGGATCAGATGGCGGACCAAGTCAGGCAGACGCAGTCGTTGCATGTTGGAGAATAGATGCCATCATGATCATGCATCGTTGCTCTTTTGCCTAGCGCCTCCTCTGCACGTTGCGTGTGGTAGATCGATAGCGGCTCTTGGTTCCGACTGCAAGTATGTTCCCTAGCAGCGTCGATGTCCATTGTCAATGGCTGCAAAAGGTCCGTCTGGCGGGAACGCACAGCTCGTGTCGTACTGGAGTTCTCACGGCCAGGGTCCGAGGAGACGGCGATTGGGCGCGAGGCCAAGTACGTCACTAAAAGAACGTAACTTGTTTCTGCAGTATAAGCAGAGTTGGAGCGCGCTATCTAGACTTTTCAGTGGTAAGCTCGACGTGCAGTTGTCCAGAATTGTACCTTTTTGTCATGTCGGATTTGACCGCGATCCAGCATGATGCCGAATGAGGAAAAGGTACGTCGCGAAAGGGTATCGCAACGGTGCGTCCCTTTCCTATGCGATACGTCAGATCAGCAACGAACGACAGCAAGCCAGCCTGGCGTTCAGGGACGATCCCGGCGCTGTGGCTATGATGATATTCTGTAGTACCAGAAATCCGGCTGAGCCGCTGGAGTCACCTCGAACTGCGTCTGCATGGGCATGCATGAAGAATGACTGGCGTTTTTGGTCATCGCGAAATGATCCAAAAGAAAAGATGTTTTGTGTTTTCGCTTGCTATCAATGGCTTGCATATCATGCCGGCTGACAAGACATGCATTGGAGCCCAAATGATCAAGTCATTCGGACCTGAGCTCGGTTCCCATTGAATAGGAAGCTTTAGCCATTATCCTCGAAATGCTATGAACGATCGCCGCAAACATCGAAAGTAGCGGTAAGAACGCCGACAAAAGTGTGGTGCGAACCTGCAAGATTGATTGGCAGATAGTGGTTTGATGCAACCTTCGAGAACGAATACCTAACAGTGTCCAGAGGCGGGGTGTTCACGCTATCTCTCTCCGGGTCGGTTCGATTTTCGGTGAGAAACAGTCTGACAAGATCCACGCGGAGCCGCATCACACCATTGGTGCAGCCGGCCGTCGACCTGTAGCTGGCATACACCTCCGCTTCATTGCTGGAGCCTCGCGTTGCCCGGCATTGGAGCTTGGACCGCGATAATCATCCCGTTTAAGCTTAAGTGACGTTATCACCTCGACGTCCAACAATCTATAGTCCTATTTCGACGATAGTCACAGGTGGTTTGGCTTGTGTGGATGAAAAGCACGACTTGGAAAAGGAAGAGCTCTGTGCATCAGCTTATTTGAGGGGACGAAAGAGTTGAATTAATGCCAGTAGAGCTCCTGAAAACAACACCGAGTACTCCGTAGACCGCGGTAAGGAAAATGAGCCGGCTGCATTGGCCTGAGGCAGCTACCGACTCCTATAGGTCGATTATAAGTACTGGTATGCATAAGGGAAGTCTATGATTGGACAACATACAGCACTGCAGCTTGTGCCGCAGATGTGCAGGAGTTGGGGCCAAAAGTAATCTAATCTTTGCCCGGTCATAATGGTGAAGGTAGCCGTACGAGGCAACCAGCACCTGATCTCTGGCGAACCAGGCAGCCCATAGTCCGGCAAATCGACTCTGCCGACTTCATTTGAAACGCCGGCAAGTATGTGAGAATCCTGAAAGGTGCGAAAACATTTTGAAAGGTCGAGATAGACAGCGCCGAGTTCGGCAATGATTTAATGTTTGTAGCAATGTACTATGGTCGAACGAGGACGGTTCAGGCCATGTCTGATTGGTAGATTGTTTCTATAGTCTGAGGCTCAAAAAACCATTGACTGCGCGAACCACCAGGCAGTATCTTGTACTCATACAAGGGATCTGCCAAAGCATTAATGAGGCAATACCATTACGCCAGTATGCAACGCAATACAATTGCATACCTGCAGCTTGATTGACAATACTTCTACATGTCGAGGCATCGAGAGCAAGAACGAGGGACCAGCGGCAAATGAATATCATGCCCGTGTATTGGATTCAAAATTCGACTCACTAAAAATGCAGTGACACTAGTGGAAGATCTAGATAGAGGTGTGTGTAGAGGTGTGTGTGTGTCTATGCGTGATGAGTTGTCCTCCACGTATACAGCAGGGCGTCGAGTGGCGTTTCGGCCCCCCCTCATCCGGAAGCTGTCTGTCTCAATACAGACTTTGGTATATTCCCCGCTCCCCGAGAATAACGAGGCTCTGTTGGATTATATCGATGAATACTAGCCGTTCGCTGAGAAATACGAGATAGGTTTCCTCTGGGGTCTTCTTCTTCGTCCTCGAACAATATTCCTTCTCCAGGCCAAGTCCAGTGCAAAAGATCCTTGTTCTTGATAGATTGGCCAGTTTGTATCTTCAAGAATTGAAATAATTGTGTCCATTCATCCTTTTTTGTAGTGAAGACTACCAGAAACCTCACTGGCTGTTGCCACAGCCACGATGGACCAGCCCTTTATTCAAATAAGTGGTGATGGCGGTCGTGGTGGCCAGCAACATCACCAAGGACAAGGACCTAGGCAGATGCACCAGCCTCAAATGCAGCACGGATTCCCTCCTCAAGGACAAGGACCTAGGCAGATGCAGCAGGGCTTTCCACCTCCACCGCCCCGGGATGCCATACCAGCTGACCTCCTTAATAATCGCCCCGTGTTCGAGGTGGCAGACATTCGGGACCATCTTGTGACCGAGTCTGATATGCGGCGGAGGTTGACCCAATACAAGGCTGTTCGGTTTGAAAAGCTTACCGGTCAAGATCCATATGACGACGACGATGGAGAACGCGCCCAGTCGGGCTGGGAGAGAGCGATCAAAACGCAAGTCCAGGGTATGTCCAAGAAGGATATGCTGGAACTTATATCTCGACTGGATTTGACCACTCAAGACGTCATACAAAAGAGGGCGGCGTTGTCCCCCACGCTTCAAAACCAATTGGACTTGGAGTTGGCTAAGCTGAGTCGAGATGAATACGATCCGCAAAATTACGTTTGGACTCTTACACAAATCGATCAGCAACTCCAGGAGGTTCCATACTTGGCCCCGCAACACGATGTGTACATCCATCGTGAGCGCAAGGCGCACCGGACATCAAAGCACCACTCCAAACACAAGAACAAAAAGAAGTATTCGATACCGCCAGTCCCAAGGATGGAGCCGAAAAGATACTGGGAGAGGGTTTCGCTTACTGCCTATTTCAAGCGCTCTCCACGTACACAAGTCAATATAGTTCATCTGTACGACACATTCAAGAGACATCAGGCTGCGATGCAATACGGCGCCCATCAACAACAGATGATGATGAACAACCAGGGATTTCGTGGCGGCCCACAACAACAGAATCCTCAGGGCCCTCGTCCCATGCAAGGCCCTCCTCCTAATGGCCCGGTGCCAATAAGAGGACAGCCCAATCAATTCCAGAATGGTGGCCAGGGTGGAAGGCAGCAGCAGCAGCCGCCACCGCCGCCACATCCGGGATTGAGACCAGGAGGGCCAGGGCAAGGGAAAGGTGGAAAGGGAGTGAAAGTCGTCAAAGCCAAGGGCAATTCGGATAGTGACTCGGATTCTTCGTCAAATTCTGATGATTCTTCAAGCGACTCAGGACAAAGTCGTAGCACCAGAACAACCGACCCACCGTCTTCGCCATTCCTCGTCAACAAAGGTCCGCGTCGAGGGCCTCAAGGACCGCATCGAAGTGGCAGTCGGCCGCGGAATGCTAGCCGACACGTCGGGGCCAGGTCTCGAGAACGAAGCAGGAAACGGCCGGGAAAAGCATACATCGTGGAACCGCACAATCGAAGGACTCCTCCGATTCATCGTCCCCCTCCACCGCCACATGCAACATTTATCCCACATCAGAGAGAACAAGACGACCGGGAGAGGATTCAGGAAGCATACCACGCTGGCCGCGCCGATGAGAGATTCAGGAGGCAGTCCCCAATTGGCGCGCCGATTGTCACAACATATGCGAGCGACATAGACCGCATAAGAGATAATGCCTATCAGGCAGGAGTAGATGATACCAAGCGCGAGGACCGTTTTGCCGAAGAAGTAGTGGAAATCGGACCAAGACTAGGTCGCGGGACACGTATCTATCAAGGCCCTCGCCCAAGCGTTCGCACTGTTGATCCCCGGGTCCTCGCCAGGGAGGGGCTTCGAGAACAACGCCCTGCCGCCGTCTTTCGCGACGAAAGTCTGCCTCGCATGGACCGACTATCAATGAATGACCGTGTCTGGGAATACCACGACCGACCACCACGCCGGCCGGAAGCCACACGACTAGGACGGTCTTATGGCAATGAGGCCTTCTATGAATCGGACATTGATGATGACTTTGGGAGTAGGCCTCGAGGTGGTGTTGAAATCCATGTCCACCCTGAGAGACCTGCTCCGAGGACGACTTACAGGACCGTCGATCATTTCGGCAGTCAGGACTCGGGGGCGAACCCTTTCCTTCCCGCATTATCCCCAGAAAGGGGGCGCTCATATGAACGCCGGCGGCGGTTTGGATGAGGCATAGTTTCTTTCAATCATTGTCATGATCCGACCATATGGTGCTATTTCGGCATTTTGCAGCTTCCCCTTCTCATCATCATCTATACTTGATCACGCTGAGGCTCGTTTTTCTTTTTTCTTTATCAAGGCGGTTTCCTGGAAAGAAAAGTTGAGCGTTCCTTATTGCACTTGAGCTACAATCAATTTGTAATAAGTCCTTTCGAAATCTTCAGAAACGTTGCCAAATTATGCAATAGACTCGCCATCTCTGTGATGACCTCCAAGTGAGGAAGACATTGCTAAGCCTGCCACATAATTGAGTTGCTGAAACCTCATTTCATCAAGCGACGTTGAGTGCCGTTACAAAGGCAATTGTCAGCTTTCGCTTTGGGAAGCGGGAGAATGGTCGTCTGAAGGCACAGGGTAGATCGCTAAGCCTTACGGCAGCCAGATTTTGCTCAGGCAAAGGCGGGCCTTTGAAGTTTGGCGATGCTGTGCTTGTCTTCCAGCCACGGCGACGTCGTACAACCGCGCTCCTGCATGACAATAGTAACGTAGTCGGCAAATCCGGTCGAGATGGCGGCTAAGTGCTTTGGTCTGTCTCAGGGATGAAGCTTCGTTTCTTTTGACGAAACAAAGGGGAAAACTTTGTCGGCACAATTGGCGCCAGCTGCGAAAACGTACGGGCAGATGTTTGCATCGTACCTGCCTCTGAAGCTTTCAAAGTCCATGTCTAAATCAACGTTTATTCGTTTGGCACCTCCCTACACCTGATGTTCACTGTGCAGCACCGAGGCATGTACATAGCACATGTGCATATACCACACATACCACGGTGTTGGCAGGTGTGTGCTCAGTGTTCAGGGTGTCGGGTAGTATTCCGGTTTATCGTCCTCAGCTCCGCGACCCATCTTGGCCGTTCATGCGTTGGCTCACCACCACTACCTGCATATGGTTGGACAGCCAACGTTGATTTCGGCGGATTGGATCGAGATTTTGCATGTGTGCCAAGAATGACTTACATGTGTGACATACATCGTAGAGGTTGGTCAGTCGCGCGAGCAGCTAGATCTTCCCATCTTTCAGTTTCCTGTGTCGGCACCAAACGCCATTCTTGTGTGAAAAGATGGGCCGATGAGTGAAGATTTATAAATTGTATTGAGTGACTCCCCAGAACGTAAGGTCCCTTACACATGTCCTTATTAGCAGACCTACCCTGCGTAGATCAGATCCCCGTGTCACTTTTCGAGCTCATCTGTCGTCCAAGTTTTCACATATTAGGGTGAGCCACAGTTTTCTCCCCCACGATTTAAGCTCTGAGATGGTAAGCGCAACCACATTACCGGAACCATATGGCATGGAAGGGTTCAGATGGGAGGTATGCATGGGAAGGAGGTAATACTCCGATGGAGCCCCCAGCCCAATCCAGGATGCATCGCTTGACAATGCCGAGTTGCACATCTAGCCTTCCACTGGTGCCAGGGGTTCATCCTAACGCCCTGACCCATCGTCGACGGTGGTGTAGTGTAGTATAAATCCGTTGGTGTGGATCGCTGTCAATCAGAGTCAAAAACTAGAAATGATGAACCAAGATCGTGATTTCAGTCACTAGTTCAGTCCTCGAAACCAGATGCTTGGCTGCTTGGCTGCCTCACGCTCCAACAGCCAAATTTGTGTGTAGCTGCTTGATCTGCTTGGGGTTGCTAGAGAGCTGAGCAACGGCACTAAGTTTCAGTGGCGCCTGCGGCTCGGGCACCACGAACGTCATAGACTGATGAATCTGGGGAAAGCTGCGCTTGGATGCGGAAATTGATGCTAAATTAGAGCTGTTTGCCAGAGTACTGCACATGTGTAGTGCACTCACTGGGCTCTCTGTATTATTGCGATGATGCAACTGATCAATTGATTCTCAAACAACATTTATCATACAGTACTATTGGTGAAAATGTTTTTTCATATTGGATATTTTTCCCACCTTGTTCTTGTGGGTCTCTTGTCAATGACATGGACCCCTGCGACCCTATCTGGAGAGCTGAGGACCCCTTGCAAATCCCAAGCCGATTGCCCGATCCCTCTGGATAGGATAGGCGCGGGTGATTTTTCGAAAGAGGGCGGAAAAAAAAAGTCTGGAAGGTCGCATATTACGCGTCGCGTGCTGGTGATTTACGGTTAAAGCTGCCGAGAGACCAGCCCCAAGTGCTACCAGCCATACATATTAGTATCGTGTAATCTGCACCTACGTAATTTATGTAATCATGCATGCTTTTCTCTTGCAAGCTTGGTTACGGCTTCACCTGCTTCCGGTGGCCGACGATTCACTATTGTAATTATCAATGGACTGCGATGGGCAAAATTCTGCTACGTGCTGCGCAGTGTCAATCTCTACTTGCAACTCTGGGGTTTCTGGCGCTATTCCGATTTACCATCTCTTTGTTCGTTACTGCAGTGATCGGCCCGCGTAAACTCTGTGTTAGTCTGCTGTAGTTAGATGACCTTCGTGTAACGGCAGGACCGCTGCAGCAGTGTAATCATGTTTTCGAGTGCCGAGAAGCAATACCACCTCTCCACTGGTCACTCCATGTCAGCTCATTCATCCTGCTTTGCCTGCCTGCTATCCGTTGCAATACCTTCACAGCCCCCGGTGTGAGGGAGCTTACAGGTTCTGGACTTCCGGTGGACATTTCACAACCAGGGATGGGTGTGCGGCACATCGCGTCATGCCCCTACCTCCCGTCTGCAGTAGGGTTTCATCTGGGAAAGAAAAGAACAAGAATGGGGTGCGGTTTCTGTGGTATAGTCGATTGTAATCCCCTATGATGGAACCTAGCCCACCGCTATGTCTCCGATACCCTGCCGATTTTCCAGCCAGGGCTCCATCCAAGCTGTCAATTTGCATGAGAACCACAATTTCTTCCAAGCACTATGCAAGTCCAACAAGCTGGCGATCGCAAGCGGAATAAGGGAGAACTAAAACAAGTCGATTAGCTAACTAGATCGAGGTGTCAATCGTCCCTCAGTCTAGACTATTGGCGTCCTAGCGTGTGGCAGGGCACGACCGAAACTGGAATGGAAAACATGATTTACATCTGGACAATGCTCAAGCCAGCAGGCCAGCCAGCCAAAGTCAGCCAAAGCCAGCCAACTAGGGCGCGTACCTACCAATCCAACAACAGCTCAGCACCCGCCCGCCGCCCACCCATCAGATCCATGTCTGTCCACGCACCATGCCATGACCCTCCAGGCCTCCTGCTTCAAGCTTGACCTGTGGCACTCGAACGAGCATCTAGACCAGATCAATGCCATTCAGATTCCCAATTTATCGATGGGACAAATGACCAGCGAGACAGCGCGTAACCGCTAACGTCAAGGTCGTTTGTAGGGGATCGATGGCCTGAGTGGTACCTTTTCTTCCACTGATCGATAGTTACCTTAGCTCCAATTGAGCTTATGACGTATTGCAACAAGGTGTTTCACGTCACCACAAGCCCGTGAATCAAGCTTCAGATCCAATCTCAAAGGGAACCAGTCAATCGATTGATTGTCTGGCTCTGGCTGTCTACGCCCACTACGTACCCCGTCTTTCCTGATTTACACTGCATTTTTCTACGTCTGTGTGCTTGTTGGCTAGCCGTTACGTTGCCAGTGTCCACCTTTCATGCCGTGCGTCTCTTGAGCGCCTCCTATAAACATTACCACATCCCCAGCACTCGACGGAGTTTGTTTGTTCTTTTTCATTCTTCACGTAATCATATACCACTGATTTCCTTGTGATACCCCATTTCCGCTTTGTGTTCGCCTGTACCAGCGATACTACTCTAATCCCAATCAACAAAATACCCATTACCAACGAAAATACCTATCTTATACCTATCATCACCACATTCGAAATAACACCAATTCAATACAATGGCGACCGTCAACAGACCAACGGATATTAAGCAGAAGGAGGCCGATGTCAACCGCAAGCTGCAGATTTATGGCATTATTAACGCATTCCAGAACGGCAAGGTGCCATCGGTACGTTTACCCAGCATATTTACTGCTCTTTCAGGCGCACGTGGAGCAATATTTAACAGATCATAATTACAGAACGAGCAAATCGATGTGGCATTGAACAGTTTCCTCGCCTCCAGGGCCCTCTCCAAGCCCTCGGACAAATTGTCGGCAGAAGGTCGCGCACTGGTCAATGACTTCCGGAATGTTGTCGAGCAGGCAAAGGCTCTGTTGCTTTCCAAAAACGAGGGCAACTTGCTCCAGGACTTCATCTACCAAACCACTCAATTCAACCCCAGCAGCGTCAATACGCCCAATGCTCCAGTAAACAAAGACACTGCCAAGCAACATGGCGACAAGGCCCTTGAGGGTCTTCGCACTCTGGGCACTTTGCTGATCACCAACGGCCAATTCCGCAAGCTTTTGAACGACGCTGTACTTCTCCTCCGGGATATGGCTGGCGACGCTGCTTCGAACGCTGCCCAGAAGGTGAGACCTTCTGACGAGAAGCTGTCTCAGATCGATCACCCTGCCGAGGACAATACCTGGCATGAGGCTCCCAACTTCTCGAAGGAGAACATCAAAGCTCAAGTCAACAGTGCCTACAAGGGAAATGCGAAGAAGGATGCCCAGGAGGTGGCTGCCGCTGGTCTTGACGCTGCCCAGCCCAGTGCCTCTGGCGCCAACACCAATGCCGGTGCCGATGCTGCTCGCAGCACCGCGCAGCAGCACCTGGACCGCAACGTTGACCCCGAAACTCAGCAGCAGCTGAAGGAGACCAAGGAGAATGCCAAGGAGACTGGTGCTCAGTACCGGGCTCGTGCCAAGCAGTACTTGGGCAACAAGGTGCCCGAGGAGCGTCGCGACCAGATCATCTGGCGCCTGAAGGTACTTGAATCCGACTCCCCAAGTAGAACACCCCATGAAGTCCAACTGCTAATTAAAATGATAGAAAATGGTTCTTGAATGCCAGCAGCACCCTGACTACCAGCAGGCCATTGCTACCCTGCTTGACCTGGCTGAGGAGTATGGCGGCCACGGAAGAAAGCTCGCCTCCGGCTCCACTGGTACCGTCCAGCAGACACGTTCCAGCCTTGCTCAAGCTGAGGCCGACTTGAAGACCCTGATCGAGAGATTTGCCAATGGCACTTCAAGCGATGACCTCTTTGCCTCGCTCAATGCCATTTATGAGGATGCTGACAAGGACCCTGAGCTGAAGAACTGGTTCAAGTCCATGGATGCGTACGTCCGCAAGTGCCTGCAGCAAGAGGGCTTCATCATGCAGGATGCTTCTACTGAGGAGTGGAACCGTCTCTATGACCACGGCAACTACCTTCTCCGCAACAAGTACCGTGGACACACCGACCGCGTTGTTGATGAGGTCAAGTTCCTTGCTGCTCAGTTCGACGAGGACCCTGCCAACAGAAACTTTGCTGCTTCTCTGCAGAAGCTGTTCAATGATCTGGGCAACGATGCCGATGGCAAGCCCACTTTCAAGCCTCACTTGGTCAAGGACTTGACCAACATCATTCTCCCCGCTGCGTTTGAGAATGTTGCCTACATTCCCATTCCCCGCATTGAGTACACTGACTCCCAAATCGACGCTGTCGTTGAGAACTTGGTCCTGGAGAGCGACAACTTCATGCCCAACGTCCTCGAGATCGCTAGTGACAACTACTTCCGCTGGGGACGCAAGAAGATCACCAACAAGAACAAGAACACCATTGACGTCAAGGTTGCTGGTATTCAGATGGATCTCCGTGACGTGAGCTACCACGTCAAGCGCAAGCAGGGATTCCCCTCTCTTACCGACACCGGTGTCGCCAACGTCTTTATGGGAGGCGATGGCTTCAGCTTCCGCATGAAGCTCAGCACTGCTGACAAGACTGACAAGCAGCACTTCTTCAAGGTTGAGAGTGTCAACGTTGATGTCAAGAACCTGAAGATCAAGCTCGTCAAGTCCAACCACAAGGCTCTGTTTGGCCTTGTCAAGCCTGTCATGCTGAAGGTCCTTCGTCCTGTCATCCAGAAGGCTGCCGAGAAGCAGCTCAAGGAGCAGTTCAACCAGTTCGACCAGCTCATGTACCAGGTGCGCCAGGAGGCTGATCGTGCTCTCGATGAGGCTCGTGAGGATCCTTCTCAGGCAGCCAACATCTACCAGCGCTACGTCACTGCTCTGCAGAAGCAGCTTCTCCAGGGCAAGAAGAAGGCCGAGGATGCCGTTGCCGACAAGAAGGTCAACATGGCTGTCACTCAAGAGGATAGCATCTTCCCCAACATCAAGCTGCCTGGTGGAATCAGCTCCAAGGCCACCGAGTACAAGGAGTTGGCCCGCAAGGGTGACAAGTGGGAGAGTCCCGTCTTCTCCATTGGCTCTGCTGCCAAGAGCACCAACTTGCCCAAGGCCCCTCAGGTCGTGCGCAAGCCCCATGACACCGCCAGCCCTAACGCTGCCCCTGCCAATGGTTACGGCCATGTGAATGGTGGTGCTCTCAACAGTGGCTACCCTGCCAACGGATCTTACAACGGCAATGCCTACAACACTGGCTTGAACGGAAGCACGAAGCCCATGAACGCCGAGCCTTACACAAACACCACCACCGGTGCCAACACTGTCACAATCTAGGAAAGGAAGAGAATTGCACCAACCCATGGTGGAAATGGAAAATAATCAGTATCGGAGAAAAGAGGAAATAATACCCCGTTGGAGCACTGATGGACGACACGGAGGAAATACCACGAATGATACCTTTTGAAAATTCCCTTTGTCATTGCGTTTTTGAACATTCCACTAGCAGTAATTCAAGATGATATATGAATAATGAATATGCATTATAAATCCATCACTTCCCACAAAATATCATCTCACTTGTGTTAATGAGATTGGTAAAATGAATTGTGAATTGGCACGGGTCTCATGAACACTTACAGTAATCGGCACAGCTACTATCAAGAGCTAGGACGTTGAGGTTGTGGGCTAGGACCTGGTGTAGGGGTTGCAGTGTTATCGTAACCACTACGAGATTTGTCTCCCTGTGAACATGGGCAGATGGAAATACTACGGTCGACCAGCAAAATTGCTGCACCGCTATCCTGCCGGGCGATTTCCATGATTTTATGAAGAAGAGAGTTGATGCGTATAATATGTTAATGGAGAATGAGATTTCGTGATTTCGAAGGTAGAATCGAGTTGATTTGAAGATATTGGTAATACGAGTATAGATATATAAACCAAGTACGACTGGAGCCTCTTCTATTTGCTTGTATAACGAGAAGCTTGTTCTTGACAGCGGTCAACGTTTTATGCTCAAATCAATCAGCTTTTTCGATTGTTCTCAATAACGTGTCTTTGTCTCCTGTTTGTAAACTATTGATGAGACTTGTTCGCTGTGGCTTATGCGCCAGGATCCTCTTCGGCGCTGCCGAGCGACAAAGAAATCATATATACATGGACCAAGGTAGTAAATATTCAGCGGATATCATAGAACCTTTTCTTTATCGAAAGGCGCAGTATAGTCTCGTAGGATATACGATAGCTATTCTGCGCCTTGGGGTTGTTTGGTTCCTTAAATTGCCCTGCACGTGATCACATTACTATCGAGTCTCGATAGCGAAGAGCACAGATTCACTTTCAATTGAATCATGGGAGCCTTTTCGTCATATTCAAGAATTGTGTAGAAAAAAAGATGGTTCATAAATATTGGTAGGGAGAAGAAAACCCATTGGGCTGAAGCCGCGAAGTTTTGCTTTCAGTCATTTCGCAACCAAGCACGATCGGTTTGGGGGCTACCAGTTCCACAATCAACGTATTTTGAAGATCCTCGTACCACTCATGACCTTGCAGGTGTTCCATATTTCTCAATGACTGCCACAAGTTTAACCTATTCAATCTCATATAGTCATCAGGAAGATAGTCTAAGGATCAACCCTGACATGGTCCCCATTTGCAAGAGCAGGAGCCACTTGCCGAATTCCTTTCCTCTGAAATAACGGTACGTGTGGACTGCTAGTCTTCAAATTCAAGAGGGTTGTAATATCACAGGGAAACTGTAAAAAGCCCTCTTTGCTTCTTCATCATGTTGAGTCTTGTGCTAAAAGAGGTTCTTCCCGGCCCTTTTCTTGTGTCATACATGGCGAGAAGATTGGTGGAGCATCACCTGAAGCAAAGGATCTATATATTCAGTTGTATACCCTTCCGCAACAGGACGGTAAAGGGTGCAAATTATGCATCCAATAAAAGCAGAGGGAAACGTTCGTTGCTCCTTCTGATACAAGTCTGTGCGCTTAGGGACAAAGGGAAGTGATTACCTAGTTTCAGAGATTTGATAGTCTAATGGTCTAGGGACTTCTCGACCATATAGAACATTGGCGATCAATAAAACACTCGTACAATTCTTGGATATGATCCGAATTGAACAATTGATGGATAGCTGCGAAGTCCAAGGCGATTTAATTGGATTCTCTGCTAGTATCTTCAACTCTAAACACAAATATACATACCTCGTCAGTCGGATAAACGTGGTCGTGTTGTGACAACATTCTCGGCTTCAGCATGAAGAGACAAATTATAATACCTCAAGCCATGTAGTTTGTCCTCCGACAATTTAATATACGTAACTTCTTCATGTTCACCGAATTTGGAATTGAGCCTAGAATAGACATACAGATCTGACTCATGTACGGCGCATAATGCAGGTACAGCATGCAGTGCCACCCATATCGAGGCCTGGTAACAGTAATGTTACCAGACAGAAGAAGCCTTTTGGACTGCCTAGGTAGGTAGGTATGTGGGCGAGGCGGGTACCTAATCGGATTTTTTATAGGTAGATTGTAGTGCTTCTGGCGCCAAAATGCCCACTCTAGACGCGCATCGCATCGCTTTTGCCGGGAGCTACGGGTACATAGGTGGGTTACACTACTTCCAAGGCGCCCAATCCCCGCCGGTCCATTTACGCGCAGCGCAGGCAAACGCGACTGCCACTTTGATTTGTCTGAACCCATGCTTTCCCCATTGTGGGATGTCAAAGTATCAAAACAACATTTTTGCCCACTTGCGAATCGAGAGTAATTGCATCTCTTCGCGATTGATTTTGTGCCCACCCCCGCCAAATGGCACGACGATTGTCTCACATGACTGGATGAACACCCGACAACTTTCCACCCTGCCTTCGAGACCCTTCCTCGCACTACGCCTTCGACTTCTGAATATCCAACCATCATCGCCCCTCCTTCTTCCGCCTTTGCGTCGCCAATTTTATGCCTCTGTCTTGTCACGATCTGCCTCCTCAGCAGCTCCCGGAGTTATGTTGAGCAAGGCCAAAATCAAGTACGAGGCTTCCAAGCCCGTGGCTGCGCAGCCCGAAGTGAAGAAGGAGTACTTCCCCTCCAGTAGCCCGTCCTATCGCGATGGTAATATCGCGGAATTCGCCAAGCACCGGAGCAGCCAGTCGTCGAATCTGCGCGGGAGGCCCGCCTTTGGCAGTGCGGCTCAAGGGTCTTCGAAGGCACACGGTCTTCCTTTGAACCCGAGATCAGATAATTTCGGTTCGCGATCCATTCACACCAATTCAGTCACCAGTTTCGTCAAGCCCTCGTCGTCGGGCCTTCAGTCTTTTCTTGCTCGTTCAGATTCCTTCAAGGACGAGCCTGTCACCAGCTCTGCTGCTAGTTCCACAACCTCCAAATCAGTCGACCCGGTGATATTTTGCGAGGATGACTTTAGCGACGACGATGACCTGGACCTGTCCTATCAACGTCCGGAAGCCCTCCCTCCACCCTCGCTTCCGCGACAGATACCAACCGCTAGCAGACCCGTACCCGCTACACCACCCGTTCAATCATACGTCCCATCTCCCGCCACATCGAAGACGGTACAGATTCCATGGACATCGTCACCTTTAGAACACTGGCATCCGCCTCCAAATGCTCGAAGACACATATTGAAGCGCGGGTCTCCCGAAGATATCCAGCCCGTGCCAGTCGCAGCGACCGCAGCCAAGAAACGGAAATTGCCAGCCAGTTGGAAAAAACAAAAAGAGGAAGAGGGTGACCTCTTCGCGATGGCAAGCAGCTCGAGACAGAACAAGAGTGCGGCTGTGGAGAAGGAATACGGTATCAAGCAGGAGAGTAAAGATGATGATCTATTTGCCTTGTCAAGACCAACAGCTACTCCTGCGGCCAAAAAGAGACCAACACCGGCATGGGAAACCACTCCCGGCGCTATTCAAGCAAGAAAGAACCAGCTCAGACAACAAAGCAAGATTAAGCCGGAATCTCAGACAGATCTTTCTATGGAAGAAATTCGACAGGCTACTGCAGCTCATCATGCCGCTCCTCCCAAAGCTTCTCATCACGCCATGTCCCTAAGCGCCGAGCAACAACAAGTTCATGAACTGGTGGTTGACGGGGGGTCGAGCGTCTTTTTCACTGGTCCTGCTGGAACTGGTAAATCAGTTTTGATGCGCGCTATCATTGCGACCTTGAAGCGAAAATTTGCCCGCGATCCGGAACGGCTGAGCATCACAGCTTCCACTGGGCTGGCAGCGTGCAATATTGGTGGTCAGACACTTCATAGTTTTGCTGGTATTGGCCTTGGCAAGGAAGATGTGCCCACGTTGGTGAAGAAGATTCGGAGAAATGCCAAAGCCAAGAACCGTTGGCTGAGAACAAAAGTCCTCATTATGGATGAGGTCTCCATGGTTGACGGCGACTTGTTTGACAAGTTGGATCAAATCGCACGCCAAATCCGCAACAATGGGCGGCCATGGGGAGGAATTCAACTGGTCATCACTGGCGACTTTTTTCAATTACCTCCAGTCCCTGACCGAAACAAACGGGAGACAAAGTTTGCCTTTGATGCCGCCACATGGAGCACCTCAATCGACCATACAATTGGGTTAACACAGGTCTTCCGTCAGAAGGACCATGGTAAGCATCGCAAAGCCTTATTCCTCTTCCACCTTGATTACTAACTAGTCATCTTTAGAATTTGCCCATATGCTTAATGAGATGCGCCTTGGAAGAGTGAGCGAAGAGACGGTAGAAACTTTCAGGAGTCTGTCAAGACGACTTGAATATAACGATGGAATCACTGCCACTGAGCTTTTCCCAACCAGAAATGAGGTTGAGTCGTCCAATATGATGCGACTGCGGGCTCTGCCTGGTGAAGTGCGCACATTCGCAGCCCAAGATTCGGGAGATCCCAACATTCGCGACAAGCTCCTAGAAAACATGATGGCACCCAAAGTCATCGACTTGAAGAAAGGCGCACAAGTCATGCTCATAAAAAATCTGGACGACACTCTAGTCAACGGATCACTTGGCAAAGTCATTGGTTTCAGCAGCGAGGCCTTTTTCGAAGCCAATGCCTCAAAGTTCGCGGGCGACGATGAAGACTCGGTTAGCAGCGAAGCCACGAAGAAGATCAAGTCATTTGCTGTCAAAGACTCAAGCTTGAAAGATCTGACTGAATATCCAATCGTGCAATTTCATGCTGCAGATGGCACTTTCCGTATTATGCATGTTACGGCGGAGGAGTGGAAGGTCGAGCTCCCCAATGGAGAGGTCCAAGCCAAACGTACTGCGCTCCCATTGATCTTAGCATGGGCATTGTCGATTCACAAAGCCCAAGGACAAACATTGGAGCGTGTCAAGGTGGACCTTGGCAAGATCTTTGAGAAAGGGCAGGCTTATGTTGCCCTCAGTCGTGCAACCAGCAAGGCTGGACTTGAAGTGCAGCGCTTTGACAAGAGCAAGGTCATGGCTCACCCAAAGGTTATCCAATTCTACAACAAGCTGTACAGCGCGGATTCAATAGTCCAGAAGAAAAAGAAGCCAACCACCATTTCCGATTTTGCGCACAAGGGAAAGACCCAATCATCTGCTAGAGCTCGAAAAGAGGTCATTGATCTTGACGATGACGAGGAGGCTATGGCCGCTTACGGCTGATGATGCATACAAATGGGATAGGAGGGATGGTTCCCATAGAAGGCGTTTATTGGTGTCCATGTGCTCTGCAGCAATTCCTGTTGCTGTGACCGGCAACTGGAATCGCACATGAGTCGTATATTGTTTAGACATACATACCCTGGTGCATCATTTGTGCTTTAGACAGACGAACTAGATGGCTCTGTTGAAATAAACTCTGATCCTCGCAGAATCACGGGGAAGTTGATGATATGCGCCTCACAGCTGACGGGCAGTCGTGAAAAATACTTGTGAATTAATTGCCCTGGTAGACTGAAAGTTATAAGGTGTTTGTTCAAGGGATGAGTCCTCGCATGCGATTTGGTTCAATTGTGCTTTGACCTTGAATATGCCGTTCGAAACTGAAATTGTTTCATCGACAAATGGTGGGGAGTGACCAGATTTGAATATTTGGCATACCCGCGATATTTCACTCCATTCAACTCTTGTAAACTTGAAAAATTTGATCAAATCAGAACCATTCCAAACATGGAATCAGAAGAAAGGAATTTCACGTTTTTTACCGTAAGTTTGGACGCTACCTCCACTCTGATACCCTAAGCGAGGTATACATAAGTTACCATTATATGGGTGCTATACTATTTTACACTATGCATATGAATCTAAAACACTCATTCTCATACAAATAGGTGCCCTTGGCATTCATCATCCTTTTCATTCCAAAGCTGTATAGCTTCTGGCTCGGTGGTCGATATCTAGATCCAGCCAGCCCCAAGGCGTACCAACCATCCATTCTCGCCGCCGACGATCTGGACTACAAGGTAAAGACTTTTTGTCCAGAACTTGTCCATCAGCCGTCTTACTTGTGACGTGGATTCGCTGATATACATTACAAACAAACAGGTCAAGTCCCGCATCCTCCGCGCCGAAGCCGCCTTTGCCAACGGCCTCGAGACGTTTGGCCTCTACGCGGCGGCCGTGGCCTCGGTCAATGCCGCACCGGTGGACGTACATCTGGCCAACGGCCTAGCGGGTTCGTATCTCGGGCTGCGGGCCGCGTATAATCTTGTCTACGTGGTACTGCAAGAGTTTAGCCCGCGGTGGGCGCTCGTGCGCAGCGCGCTGTGGTTTGCCGGCGTGGGCGTGGTGCTGGGCATGTTTGGTGTCGCGGGTGCTGCTGTGTATTGAGTTGACGGACTCATGTTGGGATAGACCAGAGACGAAAGTTTTCTTTGCAATGTTGTCTTTGGGGAAAAAGGAAAAGACTTGACGTACACGTTTGTATTGCCGTTTGCTTTGGAGGGGATAGAGAGGGAATTGGATGCATGCATATGCCACCACCACCACAACCACCCAATGCAGAGATCCTGCAGGGTCGCAGAAACTCAAGCGACATGAAGGATACGGGCGAAATTAGAGTGGTGTTATTTAAATCCAAAATTAATCGTTTGTATATCGTCGATATCTCCTTCTTTCCCCGTGTCTGCCACGTCTTCCTTCTAGCGCTGTTTCTGTATGGGTATCATGCGCGCATGTATGCAACCTCTCTTACATCTTAATCACCATTGGCCCTTTACACCACATTCATTGCGAACTGCGTATCTTAATCTTCATCCTGCGACACCCGCTACATCTTTTTGATAGCAATTGAGAGATGTTCAGATTATCTGTTCCAACTTAAGGGCAGGGGAAGTAGAAGCTCACCTGGGATGCTCACAATGCTCACACATGTCCTCTGCGGCCGGATGTTGCTGTTTGCAGTCACAACACTCCCAAAAGTGGGCATAGATGGACCTGTGTGCCGGTTGAGGAGTCATGGCTTTTCTTCTGATCTGATCTGTTCTGGGCGGTGTTTCCTCGGTCTCCTCGCTACCCTCTTCTTCAGAAAGTCGCGTGCTGCCTGAGAGCCGCGATGAAAAATGGAAGTTGAGGATATGAAGTCACGGATGGGTTGGAGTGACTAGCTTGCGGAGACCAGTGACGTTTTGTTCAGATATGGCCCCTTTCTGCTCAAAAATGCATCTTGTCGCTAAAGGAGCAGTGTATCTTTTTATCTTTGATGAGTTTGCATATGTGCCGACGTATAACAAACGGGATTATATTGCATGTTAAATACGGAAAGGTCTGGTGAGATCGCAAACCAAGGCGAGAAGAGCGGAATGTGAGAGACCAACAAGGAAAAGGGTCGCGACAGGATCAACGCCTTGGAGAAGCCGACAAAGTTAAAGCTGGGTTTTAAGTCTTATTCGTTTGGAGTCTAGTCCAAGTTCCCCCATGTCCTGGAGGTCCGCCCATGCAGACCTCAAAGAAGAGTTCAGTCTATCACGTCACATGTCTTTATAAGCCAAAACGACAGCTTGGGGACAAAATGCTATTTCGACTATTGTCCATGGTATACAATCCGTCAAACGCGTCTAACCCGGCTGAATGGGTTATGCAATCTTACGTCAGCTATGCCCTGGACGATTCTTAAGGGTCAAACCACCCTGGTCATCCATCTTTTTAGTTGGAATCCTGCGCCTGCAGAGATAGTGTTGTTTTAGATGTGAAAGTCACAAAAAAGAGGATAAATTTAGAACTTGGGCGATATCAAGTTCAAAAAGCCCTCTTTGCTGGATCTGCGCGTTCCCGTCACGTCGTAGGTAGCGTAAACGTGCTTAAGGTTATGTTTGTACGACGCACATCCGCGGAAACAGGGGGCGGTTTCCGAGGCTCCGTCACGAGGCTCAGCACACCACCATGCTCCCGTAGGGCTGGGTCATATGGTGCGCGCTTCTATAAATATGGGCGATCCTACCGGAGCCCTGTGCGAAGTGCAACGAGTATTTCTCTCGCTCTAGCCGGCTGCGACGTTGGTTTCAGAATGGAACTTCTCGACGCCACATGTACAGCCGTTGGCTTCGCAATTGCCAATATGCTTCTTACGCCATCCTGCAGATTTGGGCACGCCCAGAAGCGGCCTCGACGAAGAAAAGGCCCACATGGATGGCCAGACCTTGTCATCCAAAATGAGGCCTTCACGTTCTGAGAATTTCTCCAGGCCGTGTGCAAGTTGCTTTGTCGCAACGCCGTTGCAGGTTACCGTTGTGAGCTTCTTGGCCCATCCATTGGTAAATACTGATCGGCCAGGGTTGAGCTGATTCTCCAAGACAACCTTTGCTTGAGGCGGAAGGCCTTTGAGGTCGGATTCGATATTGACTACGCGAACGGGCAGCCTGAGCGAAGACGGAACAGTATGAACAGACCACTTTTGCAGCTCCTCGAGAAGCTGCGCCGGTGTCTTGGACGAGTCTTCGCCCAAGATAATCTTGGCGCGGGCCCTCTCTCCGGGTGTGCCGATAGTATCGACAATGTGCTTGTATGTCTCAATGGCCTCTCGGACGCAGACAAGTTCGTAACCCCCTATGATTGGGTAGACCTGCCGTTCCAAAAAGTTTTCCTTTTCCTCCTGTTCACAGTGAGCAAGTCTTTGGCGGTCGAACCAATCTTCAACGGCGACATTGGTATGCGAAAATTCTGACGTGAGTGCTACTATAACAGAGGTGTCGATATTGAGTACCTCGGAAAATGAAGTCCTGGGATCCGGATACATGAGATCCATGGTATCTTTGTTGAGCTCGGGTGGCGGCTTGATATTGTCCGCGCAAAAGACCTCCAAGCCAGGAATTTGGCGACACAGATCAATGATCTTGTCAACTTCGACGTTTTCTCCTAATTTAATCCTTGGTAGCACCAGATGGACGGCGGGTGGCTTTGTGCGGATCCTGTGATTTGTGGCAGCTCTGGCCAGTTCTTTGGCCGTCTTGAGGATTGGGATATCTAAATCGTCTTCAATGGTATAACCAGTGGGCGCGTCATCATCGCTGTCATCGCAGAATACGGCTTCCTTAGCCAGGTCGTACAATAGCCTTTTGTTGGTGATGGTAGATATTTTGACCCAGGTCTGGAGATGTTACTAATCAATACGGGCAATAATCAAGATCCGGATTCCAAGTGTACGTACATGGCCGTTATCAGTAATCAGGTCAATGAGACTGTGTCGATATTTTGAGCCCATGTGGGTTCCTAAAGAAGCTATAATGCGCTGCCCTGGGGCCAGTAGAGGTTTGTCAAGTTTTTGCGTGCATACCCGATGTCTTATGTCGAATAGGTTGGAAGACCTCTTGGCGGCATCCCATAACCTGGATCAGTCGCTGAGAATCAGCATGCAGCCAGCCTAGAGCATCCTCTGGGGTTTGGATCCGACTCACGTCTCGAAGAAGAGCAAGTTGCTACCGGAACGACCCTTTTTGGGTTGGCTATCATCGGCGGCTTCTTCGTCGCATCGTTTCTGCAAGAGATCAATCTCGTTCTTTAGGTCGCCTCGCAAAGACGATAGCTTCCCGCCGACCTGTGGTATAGGTATTGTACCGAGAGTGTTGCTCTGAACTTGCGCTGCAAAGAGTTCAATTTCCTGGTAAAGTGCCAGCGCACGATCGAGATCTGCTGCCAGACTCATCTGCATATATATGGTAGATCTGTGAAGTGATGATCAAGCAGAAAGGAAACGGCAGAGTGCCACTGTTCAAATTATCGTTAATGTTGAGTCACAAATACAACATGGATACAGCCAATGAATGTCAGCGTCAACGAGTGCCTAGATCACATGATGTCCTTCATTTTTAGCGTTGCCCGCTCCCACTGAAGAAGGTGCACTATAACTTAGGCATTTGGAGCCCCCAAATGAGCTGAAGGGAAGGTCCTAGGGACGGCACATTTACATAGTAGCATTATTTCTTGGTCCAAAACCCAACCACAAGTTGAGATCATGAATTGCACTTTTTGGCAGATTGAGCTTCAAACCAGCCCTACGACACTTGGCCATGTAATACTTCATGGCCGAACAAAGGAAGCAAGCTGACGGCATGATACATCAAGCTCCATGACCAGAGCACGGACCTCCTAGAGCTGGCATTGCGGCACGCAACATGTCCCATATTCGATGTTACGCCTTCTCTTGTCAAATGCTTCGTCCTCAAAACAAATAATCCGATCGGCAAGTCGGAGGATACGAAAATCAGAATACTGTGGTTTCCAGTCTGACCGTTCGTCATGTTGTGTGCTCACTGCCAGAAATTGACGCTCGCGATTGGTTACGAGTACTATGGCTACGGGCCACGCATTGAGGCATGCGTGGGGTGCGATCTTCTCAATGAAGTCATCAAATCATTGCCAAACTCAGTACAGTTGAGGCATGCTGAGAAAAGGCGACTCAATGGAGACCCTCAATCGTATTCTTGGCTGGAGATTATCAAAGACCGGCTTAAATCACATAACTCACGACCTGGCTTTTTGAATATCGATAAAACAATTAGCATCTTCGGTTGTCAAGGTAAGTCTCTTTCAACCTCTGCTTGACCCACGCCAAGATAATCCGGTCACCTATGGAGGCATATCAAATCCTTGGGATTTAGACGCGACAGTCAAGGATATACCGAAGGCCACATCGTCGCCAGAAGCGATGGGTCGTCTATTGCAATGGATTGACGATTGTGAGGAAAATCATGACGAGTGTAAGCTCGATGGTGCACCGAAGCTACCTCATCGATACCTTGATCTTGGGAATGAAATCGGTGGCCCTGTCAAGCTGAGGGAGTCATTAGGCGAAGCTGGTCGCTATCTCGCGCTCAGTTATAGTTGGGGTAGTATTCCATCCATCAAAACGACCATGGATAATATCAAAGACCATCAGCAATGCATACCCCTGGATCACTTGTCACAGCTTTTTAAAGATCTTGCAATGATTGCGCAGACACTCGGTATTAGATATATGTGGATAGATGCACTTTGCATTATTCAAGGGGATCGAGAAGACTGGGAGACACAATCTGTGCGCATGCTTGACGTCTACCGCAATGCTTACATCACGGTAGCGTCTGTCTCGACGACCACTCCAATTGATAGCTGTTTCTTCTCGACGGTTCAAATCACACAGGTTGGTCCACTTCGAGCATCAGCAATCTCCCACTTCCCCAGCAACATCGATGATGAGAGCAGTATGGCACAATTTCCAATGCTCTCAAGGGCATGGACGTATCAAGAAAGATATATTTCTCAACGAGTGGTGTACTTTGGCTCTCAAGAGCTATTGCGGGATTGCTTTCGTCATCGTACGTGCTGTTGTGGAGTATTCAGCCACCAAGTCAATGAAGTTGATCGAAATCTTTTTCACCAAACCATTATCCGACCACGGACATCAGGCGACCTGTTGAAGTGGCAGCAAGAAACACTTTGGAGGGAAATGGTGATTCAGTATTCGCAACTGCATTTGACCGTACAGTCCGATAAACTGCCAGCGCTGGCTGGGTTGGCGGACATCTTTCAACGCGCCACTGGACACACATATGTGGCAGGAATGTGGAGAGAAACGCTTCTTATAGACCTGTGCTGGTCCCGCATGGACTCCAAATCCGAAGAAAGCACCTCAACCTTGCATGCTCCATCGTGGTCGTGGGCATCCATCAATGGCGGCATCGAGTACATTCGAACTTTCTATCACCATCGGGACGTTGTGCCCAAGAGGATAAGAAACCTGGCAGCTGTTCTCGATATTACCTGCGAAGCTAGGATATCCGACAATGTGTTACAGCAAGCCAGGTTCGTCGAGCTAGAAGCTCGACTTATACCATCCGATCGAGTCATCTCCTTAAAACGCGAAAGGCCCCTGGGAGACGAATACTATGCACTAGAGTTGCTGGTAGGGAACAATGAATTCGAGGGGTCTGTTGTATCAGATGCAAAAGTCGACCTGCTTCGAAGTGAACCAAAGTTCTTTCTCCATTTGGTCTCCGACAATAACCTCGTCTTTGGAATCGTGTTGGTGAAGGCGGGCGAATTTCACCATATTGAACATTTTTCAAGGATTGGGATGGTGACGCTTGATGGCGACGACGACCAATTGTGCTCTGAAATTTTGAAATTGGAGACTGAGAACATTCGAATAATCTGACATGGTTTTACACCGATAGAGATCATTCTGTCGGAACTCGTACCTTCATAAGACCCTATGTTGATCTGTTCAGGAAAACTCGGAAACCCGCCAATCCTCTGACCCAACTGGAAAAGCAGCAGAGCGGGACGAGATATAACTCCCGGTCCCGAAGCTAATATTAGTACATATCCCTCCGATTCGCATCCACAATGTGGATGTAATCGGCGGCCTCGTCTTCCTTCGCCACGTACCGGGTCCATAATAGAAAAAGTACCACTTCTGATCAACTGACCTCACTTGTTCGCGCATGGACTCCCGTCGCGCCGGACGAGCCGGGCAGCTGTCACAACGCTCAAGACGTTGAAACTGGAGATTGAGCATCCCAAATCGGCCAAGTCGTGGAGAAAAAGCGGACACACTGAGCATTGGCATTCCTGGATACGAATCCTGCTTGTGCCCATAGCAGTTTAGTCGCCAACCTTGACATGGGCTGCACTGCATTAGCGGGAATACCCATAAAATCAGGCACCATAATTCATCTTCCCTTGTCGCTGTGCCTCGCTGGGCAAAGGTTTGTTGACGCGCGCGCACTCTCCACGCAAGTGAATCCTCCTATTCTTCTCCTCTCTTTTCTCTCATTTGGCTGGATTTTCAAGTCTCTTCAAATCACTAGTCATTCTTTATTATTGTCACTCTTTTGAACAAATGGAAAGGAAATACTGAAGAGATACTTCCGGCGATGCCAGTCCTTACTCGCCGTGAAGACTACAGTACCTACTAATGCTCCTGCGTGCTGTTGCCCTCGCTATCCACCTGGCAGGGCTAGCCTATGGTGAGTTACAAGCTCTTCTTTATTCGATACGAGATGCCTACGGAAACCACACCCGTTGGCTATTCTGAGCGCAGTAGCACTATTATTTCCTTCTTTGCTCCATCCTTACCCGAAAAAACAGCGCTCTTGTCTATGATTGTCTTATACTCGATATACTAACCAGTGATGATCCATTGATTAGCCGAGTGTGGCAAGTCTATATTCTCCAATGATGGAAAAATTCAGTATCTAGACGGCTGTGCCGATAGCTCTTATGCTGCCAATGTTACCGTCCAACCCGGAGTAACGAGGTTGGATATAAGTAATATTACTGCTGTGGCAAACCTCGACTGCCGGGATAATACGGAGCTCACATCGATTTCGGCATCGGAACTGCAGTCAGTCTACGGAAATGTCACCTTTTCCAACGTCTCGTCACTGTCTTACATTGACCTGCCGAAACTCGTCACGGTAGGCAACGTGGTACTCGAACATGTCAACAGCATCAACATACCCGAGCTGTACTCTGTCGAGAGCATGCGAATAGTCAACACCAGTGTACAATACCTCACGCTCGTTTTGAAGGATATTCAGACCGGGACCGTCGAGATCTCAGACAATGATAAGTTGCAGCAACTCAACTTTCCCAGTCTTACCAGTGTTATTGGTGGCTTGGTCCTGAACAAGAATGCGGGTTTGTACGATTTGTCGTCGAGCTTTCCGGACCTTGCAACGATCAATGGCAATGTAGAGATCGCTGGCAATATCACAAGCTTGACCTTGCCTGCGTTGGCCGAGGTCAGAGGAACACTCATTGTTAATGGGTCCGTGTCGCTGCAGTCGGATTGCGATACGCTCAATACGACTATGAGCGATGGAGTGCAACTATCAGGTGAATACGAATGCGTCGCCAGTGATGCTTGGGCGTACGAAGCCGATGTCACCACGGGCGGAGACGCAACAGGAACGGGCTCGACAGCATCCGGTACCGCGACATCGGATGCCTCGACAGGAGGATCATCGAGCGGGCTCTCATTTGCCGCAAGCGTCGGCATCTTGTTCGGAGCTCTGGCCATTGGCATTGCCGGGTTGATTGTCGCCTTAATCTTCCTGAGACGCAAGAAGCAGGAGAAGAAGAGACAGGAGCAAGCGGCCAGCAAGAGCCTGCAGGACGAGAAGCCCATCCTCAACTCACCAGATTCGTGGGGCGGCAAGGCGGAAATGTCGGGCGAGAGTGCCTTTAGCGAATTATCTGCGGAACCCGCCGCGCCCCCGGAGCTGCATGGCGACGAGATCTTCAAGGGAGACAAAGGCAGTATATATGAAATGGAGGGCAGCATCTACGAGATTCCTGGCATTTTCGAAATGCCAGCTGAAGAGGTAGCTCGGGGACCACTCTAGCTCTAAACGAGAGAATTTCCTAGAATATACATCAAAGATAATTTATCATATTGCAAGTTCTTTCTATGATCCGAAACAAAGCTCTAAGATGATATGAAACAAAAATAAGACATACCTAGATTCCTGTACGGTTCTATGGACAAACATAGAGCTTGTTCTGAACGGCGCAGCTGCCTCTGAGATATTGTTTGCGCTAATCCTGTTTGGTTATAGCTTGAACTGACGCAGGCAACCCTACTAGGCTTCCATAGCTAGCTCCATCAGTGATGCATTTCATTACTGAACGGTATCACTTTAAGTACTCTGGCAGTCCATAACAACAACAACAAAGGATGCAGCCAAAGTTATGAACTTTTTATTCTCTTCTCAAATCAGGCGTCTGTAATTGCACCCGGCCGCAGAAGAGTTTCTCTTTGAGCATCTTCTCAATTGAGCTGTATACTGTTTGGGCAATTGCGTCAATCTGCTTTGTGGTTGCCCTGGAGTCCTAAACCAGCATTGAAGCGCTGTCTGTCCGTCCTTGTAGCCTCTTGCAGCGACTTCAAACCCGCTGCCAGGCTGACCCAACATGAGTCAACGTCCACCAAGAGAGCGCGATGCCGGCGCCGTAGAGGAGGAAGTGCAACAATATACCTTTAGTGGCCATACCCTCGAGGAGCTTGATGAGAAGTGAGATCCAAAACAAATGGGTACCCATCGACTGGAGCTGTGAAACTGACTGATATGGCGCAGCTATCCCAACAGGCCCAAGAATCACTCGCGAACATTGAGATTTGCAGAGTTGTTCCAAAATTTGTTCAACCCCTTGAATGAGAACAAAAAGAAGCCATCGGGGCTGGCAGCTCGTCGTAAACAAAGAGGTGGGCGCGGTCCTTCGCAGCTATCACCGCAAGAACAGCGCCGTGTCATTATTGAAAGGTTCATGTCAAGATGGCGCTCCGAGGTTGGAAACGACTTTTATCCCGCCATGCGGCTGATCCTACCCAACCAAGATCGTGATCGGGGCGTATATGGCCTCAAAGAAAGTGCCATTGGCAAATTGCTGGTACGGACTCTGAAAATCGACAAATACTCCACGGATGGACAGAGCCTGCTCCAATGGAAACGGCCGGGACAGAAAGCAAGCTCAACTGCCGGCGACTTTGCGGGTCGCTGTTTGGAGGTGATTGCCAAGCGTCCCATGCGCTCGAGTCCCGGCGACATGCGTGTCGCCGAGGTCAACGCGATGCTGGACAAGTTATCCGCTGCTTCGGGTGAGGCCGAGCAATTGCCAATCATTGAAGAATTCTACCAGAAGATGAGTCCAGAAGAGCTTATGTGGCTCATCCGGATCATTTTGAAGGAGATGAAAGTTGGCGCGACGGAAAGGACATTCTTCGACATATGGCACCCCGACGCTGAAGCTCTTTTCAATGTGTCGTCCAGTCTTCGACGGGTCTGCTGGGAGCTGTATGATCGAGATGTGCGCCTCAATGACGATGACACGGGCGTCACCTTGATGCAGATTTTCCAGCCCCAATTGGCTCAGTACCAATATTTTGGCAGCTGGAAAAAGATGGTAGAGCAACTCACTAGAGACAAGGAAGATAACACAATCAGGGAGGGTGCCGAATTCTGGATCGAGGAAAAGCTGGACGGAGAACGCATGCAAATGCACATGATGGAAGACAAGAGCGTGCCTGGAGGCTTTCGCTTTGGTTGGTGGTCCCGCAAAGCCAAGGATTACGCCTATCTATATGGCACTGGATTGCGTGATCGCGAGTCAGCACTCACCCAACATCTCAAGAGTGCCTTTGCTTCTGGTGTTCGGAGTATTATTCTGGATGGCGAAATGGTCACATGGGACATGCAACTCGACAAAATCATGGCCTTTGGAACTCTCAAGTCTGCAGCGAATGCAGGCAAGCGAAATCCATACGATGAGGTTGGGGCACGTTGTTTATATCGTGTCTTTGACATTGTCTATCTCAACGGCCAAGAGTTGACCAGGTATACCCTTCAAGACCGGCGTAACGCGCTCGAGAAGGCCGTCCCGGGTGTGCACAGAAGACTTGAGCTCCACGATCATTTGGTATCCACATCAGCCGCCGACATTGAACCTCATTTACGTCAAGTCGTCGAGAATCGATCCGAGGGCCTGGTTATCAAGAATCCGCTCTCAGCCTATAGTCTAAATCAACGCAATGATGACTGGATCAAGGTAAAACCAGAGTATGTCAAGGAGTATGGCGAGGCCGTGGACGTGGTCATTATTGGTGCATATTATGGCACCGGACATCGCGGCGGCGCCCACTCGAGCTTCTTGTGTGGACTTCGTGTCACCGAGGACGACATTGAACGCGGTGCAGACCCTGAAAAGTGCTTCAGCTTTTGTAGAGTCGGTGGTGGCTTCACCCTACAAGACTACCGGGAGATTGCAAACAGGACAGAGGGCAAGTGGATAGACTGGAACTCGAAACGGCCGCCGAGCAAATACATTGAGCTGGCCGGAGGTGACAAGCAATGGTGGAAACCAGACCAGTGGATCCGACCTAGTGATTCCGTGGTGATTGCGGTGAAGGCAGCGAGTTCTGTCCCCTCGGATCAGTATGCAAAACTGGTAAGCCCATAACCCACGAGCCCACATCTGCATAGTCGCCAGCTGACTCTTGATATGTAAATTTAGGTGACGTTAAGATTTCCGCGATTTCAAAAGCTCCGCGATGACCGCGATTGGGATACATCTCTCGACTGGCGAGAGTTTGAAGATCTCAAGACCAAGATCGCAGTCCAACAAGAAGAGAAGGAAATGAAGTTTGAACGGCGAAGACGGAACATGAAGCGAGTCAAGAAGGAGATTGTCATCATGGGTCAAGAAGCGACTCCGGTCGAGTTTGGCGGTCCAAAGACCAAGCTCTTTGAAGGGCTCGAGTTTTGCGTCTTGACGGAATCGCTGCAGCCAAAGAAGAGCAAGACGCAGATTGAAGCCCTCATCAAAGAGAATGGCGGCAGGCTATCTCAGCGAGCGACACCAGATTCAGACATGATATTGATTGGCGACAAAAAGGTCCTCAAGGTGGCCAGCTTGATCAAGGCTGGACCCGTCGACATTATCAGCCCAAAGTGGATTCTGGATTGTGTGGCTCAGAGCGACGCCAGCGCCGGGTTCCTGCTGCCCTACGAGCCAAGACACTTGTTCCACGTCTCTGATATGATGAAGGAGCAAGCCCAAGAAAACCTGGACGAGTACGGCGATAGTTACGCCCGAGATATTGATGTCGCAGAGCTCAAGGCCCTTTTGAGGGATATGCCCAAGAATGAGATTTTTGATGAGCCCTTTCATTCGGGGGCATTCATTGACCAGCTGGAGGCGCATGGCCACGACATAGGGAACCTCAAGGGTCACATGTTTCAGAGAGTCGTTGCTCACTTTGCCACGGCAGACAATGTGCTGGATATATCCGTTCTCAAGTATAAGAATTGGGTTCGATTCGGTGGAGGCAATATTGTCGACGATCTCGAGGATCGGTCCGTCACTCATGTCGTGGTAATTGCCAAAGAGGACGATCAGCATGCCGAGCGCGACCTTTCCGCCGAGATTCGATCAATCATCAGCAAAAGAAGTCAGATTCCCAGATTGGTCACTCGAAAGTGGCTGGAGGACTGCTGGACTGAAGGAACCATGTTGGATGAGGAAAGATACGTCCCACAATAGTGCTTTCTACCCTAATTGTATCACTTGTATAGACGCATACGCGGAAAGGAACCAACGAGGATGGATGGCCAAGGAGGCTCTTCATGATGTATATTGTTTGCCAAAAGGATTTTTTCCAGCTATGCTAAACCCAAAACCCGATATGGCCTGAACGCCTTTCTTTCAGTGACCCCAAAAACAATGCAAAATAATAATGCAAGACTGACTGGATTCTGCTCATACTTGTCCAATCCATTCGTTCGGCGTAAACATCATGACGGACCAGGTTGCGTTTTCCAAATAACCTGCTAGACAGGTTTCTTCTTATTTGCCGATAGTCAAGAACAACCGATCGCCCACATCACCAACACCAGGCTTGAGCATGCCATTGGAAGTCAACTCGGCATCAACACCAGCGACGAAGATATCAACGCCCTCGGGCCACTCAGAGGCGGCCTTGAGGACGCCGTCGGCGGCACCAATGACGCTGAGCACCACGATGCGCTTGACGCCCCACTCGCGCAGGGTCTGGATGGCGGCGGCGCAGGTGCCGCCGGTAGCGATGACGGGATCGAGGATGATGGCCAGGTCGGCGGCGCCGCTGCCCTGGTGCTGCGGCAGGTTGTTGTAGTACTCGACGGGCTCGAGCGTCGACGGCTCGCGATACAGGCCTAGGTGGTGCACGGGAACGGGAGATGGGAGGAGCGTCTGGATGGCTGGATAACGGGGGTTTTGTGAGTATATAATTCATGTTATACAGTTTGTGCCGGAGAAGGCGCATTTCTGTTGCATCTTCTTCTTCTTACCTTCAACCATGCCCAAGCCCGATCGCAGAATGGGTACCAAGGAGAATTGCGCCGGCTCAATGGCTGTAGTGGTGTAGCCGAAACCGATGGGAGTCTCATCTTTGGGGCCATCAACGGCGGTCAGGACGGAGGCAAAGGCCTCGACGCCGACAATAGTGGCGATCTCGGTGATTAGTCCTTTGACCTCGCGGGCTTGTGTCTGCTTCGATCGCAACAGGCTGAGCTTGGCCCGCAGACACGGGTGGCTCGACACGTGGACATTTGACGGGAGTGATGGGGCCGACATGATTGTTTATTAAGTCGGCTGTTCAATCAAAGGATATGGAGCACCTTGGAAAGAAAGCAAGAAAGACACAGGAGAAGCAGAATGTAGGTGAAAGCAACACGTATAACGGAGATGTACAGCAGTTGTCCAGGAAGGACAGGAATATATAGATCAAGAGACAGAGGGGAATGTCCAAAAGCCCAACGGTCCCAATGTCAAGGAAGTAGCAGAACTAAAAAGTAAACAAGGAGACCCTTAATCTTAGGTAGTTAGAGGAAGAGACAAGCCGTGTAGGTAAGCGAGGGGTCCAATGTCCTGCGGTGTAAGCCGGAGTACTAGGTGAGGATATGCAGGAGCATGTCTCGGTGTGTCATTGGAATGATATGTGAATCTCGAGGTAGTGAGCAGCTGATGAATAATAAGTAGACGCCTTACCCCCGTTGCCCAGCACTTGAGGTGTAGATAGAGATGCCAGAGAGACGAAGACGGATCCCATGGCATTCATTCAATGGCGGGGTTCGGCCGGCTGCGGGGTGGTTCACGATAAAGCTACCTGAAGCTAAGGTAGGCACCTTCCCCCGGCCCACTGATAAAGCGCGCTGGACTCCGAGCTACCCCTGCTGAGTTAGGGAGTCTGCGATAGGCGCTGATCCCCGCTGGCTGCCACAACGGCAGGGCGGTTTTGGCACGTTCTTGGCGGGTTTTGGTATCCGTCCAGCATGTTCAGGTGAGCTTAATCGGTAGGCCCCATCTTGCCAGCCAAACCCGCCAGTCAGAATCCACTGAAGCGGCCCCAACGACTCGGCTCGTGATGACATTGATGAAGGAAACGAGGATCGACAAGATCCCTGGCATTGACCGGAAATCTCTGCCAAGAAATCAATGACTGTCGCACACTCCCCTTTGCAACCTCATTCATTTGTCTGTTGCCATCGTGAGCCAATTGATATCAAATTGATAATATCTCGGGTTGAGTTCAGTGCGTGCATCGTCTTGTGACACGCCCTATCGAGTCATTAACAAATACTTCACTATCGACTCCGGGTCTTCCACGATAAACCGTCGTGGCAGGCGTGCTGGACGGCTGCATTTTCCGGCGATGGACGGCCACAGCGAGTCGCAGCCACAGTCAACAACGGACAACAAGATTGAACATGGCTCGTCGTCAATCACCAGCGACCACCAGGCCGGCATACACCAACGCCAGCCCTCGTCCTCGGAGGCTGCCTACGATATTCCGGACGAGTTTGTGAACGTTGCCGAGGTATCAAGCACTGGACCTGTGCAGAATTGGGACGAGAGGCGGATGTATCATCATGAATCTCTTGAAGAGTCCCGCAGCCGTGATCAAGAATACATGCGCACTCAGGCGGCGCAACGTAGATCATCCGTCAGGAGTGCTCATCAGACAGTCCCGCAACATGACGAGGAGAAGCAAGATACCAAACCCCAGGTTTCCAAGTTGGCCACACAGCTATATACCATTTCCTACCTAATCTTGTTCTCGATCTTTGGCACCCTGGCCCGACTTGGGCTACAGGCTATAACTTTCTATCCAGGAGCACCAATTGCCTTCAGCTCGGTTTGGCCCAATTTTGCCGGCAGCCTCGTCATGGGATTCCTCTCCGAGGATAGAATCCTCTTTCGTCATGAATGGGGCACAGCAACATACGATCAGCAACTGGCAAAGGCGCAGAATGGAGATGGCGGCGATGTCGATCTAGTGGCGGCCAAAAAAGCGCATTTGGCTACCAAAAAGACCATCCCCATGTATGTCGGCCTTGCAACTGGGTTTTGTGGCTCCTTTACATCGTTCTCGTCATTCATCAGAGATGTATTTCTGTCGCTCTCGAATGATTTACCAAGCCCTGACCTAGGCAACACGACAATTCCTCGAAATGGAGGCTACTCTTTCGAGGCCTTGCTGGCAGTGATCCTGACTACAGTCTCGCTGTCGTTGGCAGGCTTGTTTGTTGGTGCACATTTGGCCATCGCTCTCGAGAGGTTCACCCCAACAATCCCCTTTGGAGTGACGAGAAAAGTAGTCGACCGGGTTGCGGTGTTCTTGTCGCTCGGCTGCTGGATCGGCGCCGTTATACTGTCCGCCGTACCACCGGACAGATTCTCCCATGGCCTCGGAGCGGCAGAAACATGGCGGGGACGTGCAACCTTTGCAATAGTCTTTGCGCCATTGGGATGTTTGATCCGGTTTTATGCATCCATGTATCTAAATGGGAAAATTGCCTCGTTTCCACTGGGAACTTTTGCGGTAAATATTGGTGGCACAGCCATACTAGCAATGGCTTGGGATATTGCTCACATACCCGACGGCGGAGTGATAGGGTGCCAAGTGCTTCAAGGCATTGAGGACGGGTTCTGCGGGTGTCTGACGACTGTCTCTACTTGGGTGTCCGAACTGGCTGCTCTCAGAAGAAAGCACTCGTATCTCTATGGTACGACGAGTGTTGTTGCAGCTTTGGCTTGCATGGTTGCCATCATGGGCGGACTCCGATGGAGTCAGGGATTTGCAAGCCTGGTGTGTATACACTGAAGACGGGTGATGTGAAATTTTCGAAGCAGTGTCTCGTGACAATGACTGAGTACGGCCGAATATATTAATAATTAATGAAATATTGAACGAAATCTGAAAACATTTTTGTAGTGGCAAGTGCCGTGCCCTTTTCTTCTTCTTCTTCAATTCTGGCTGGTTACACTTGTCACTGTGCAGTGACGTGATGCCAATTAAAAATAATTGATGGGTAGTGGCAGGTAAAAGAGGCACAGAGTGCTGTTGTAGCGGCGACTCAGCTCCCTAGACACCCAATTCACAGCACTGAACGCGCCTAGTTTTAAGTGCCCCTGTTACTCGGGCTTATCGATAACGCCGGAGCTGACCGTGAGCTCTAAATGTTCGACAACGAGCCCAAAGAATATCTCGTTACCCATCCCACTTTCCGCCCGTCATTGCGATCCCACCCAGCCCCTCTGGCATCACGACCTTTTCCTCTCGTCCGTGGGTCTCCAGAAGGCTCACCAAACAGTACAACCATCCGACGACAAACTCAATAACCCAACACGTGTTATCCTCCAAATTTTAGTCCTCCTCGATCGATCCCCAAAGCAGCAAAGGACAGGGCAGTCACCAACCCATCGTCATGGATTTCATCGGTCTTCGCATGACGGTGGTGCTCAAGCAGCCGTCTGGTTTTACCTTGGATGGCGTCGTCTGCTCCATCGTCCCGGGGCAGCTGCTATCCTTGGAGCAAGGTATGTTATATTTGACAGAAACACATGTCACGAGACCCATTCACTGACCGTCTCAAGTCCATATCTACAATACCGGCGAATACCTGCCTCGAGTCGACCTGAACCCAGACAACATCCTGGACATTCGCGAGCACCATGCCACCCCGCCTGCGCCTGCTGTACCTGCGTCTTTCGCTCCCGCCCATGTCCCAACTGTCGCCCCAGCACCTGCTGCTGCTCCTACTACGCCTGCCGCAAACGTTACATTTCAAGATCCGGCTATCCTAAGCATGGGCCGACCGCCCCAGGGCCGCAAGGATGCCAATATTGGGGAGAAGCGTGACCCTCTGCCGAAGAATATACTCTCTCCGTCGACAGGTCTTAGCCAAGGAGCTAGTCCCATCGACCCTCTCGTAAGAGATGTTGGAAGTCTTACGATAGGTGCTTCTGACCCCGCTGCCCTGGACACGACAGAAGATGAGTTTGGAGGGGTGGCAACACCGACGGCACCTGTCCATTCTGACTCGGTAAAGGCTAGCAAACGGCCTCGTCAACGACAGCGCAAGAGCGCAAAGAACGCTCGAAGAGGAGAGGACGAGACACCGCTTTCTGCCGGTAAGCCTACAGTTCAAGGCGACGGGTGGCGCCAAACGCCTATTCTTGAGTCTACCAAGTCGTTTCAGCCGTTTGCATCTCTTAGGAAGAAGGGTCGAATTGCTGCAAGTGCCGAGAATGGCTGGATGTCGGAAGATGTTACGGACGTCCAGGAGGCTGGAGAATTCGACTTTACTGAAAGCTTGGCCAAGTTTGACAAGAAGACCATCTTTGAGGAAATGCGCCAGCAAGATCAGATTGACGATGCTGACCGACTGGTCTCACACAACCGTCTTCCCAAGCCGAAGCCAGGAACTGCTGGGGGCAAGAACTTGCACTACACGGAGAATGTGCTAGACATGCCCTCTTCAACGGGAGCCACGAAGTTGAAAGAGACTCCCGATGACTTCTGGAAAAGCGAAGCCGACGATGCAACGATTAATGGAGCAGAGCGATTGAGTGGCAGAGAAGGAAGCGGCAGGAATTCCCGCCTCCGAGGGGACTCTCGCTTGTCCACGAATCGACGCTCGCAGTCGAGGAAAGCAAGCACCACGCAGATCGGTGCTGGTATGCCTGGTCGCATCAACTCCAATTCGAGAATTGGCGATCAACACCCGCCCACCCCTACCAACAAGCGCCATCCTCAAGCGGTGCCAGCTGGAGTCCAGGGCTTCTACTCCGTCATTACAAACCGCCGCATCGAGACTGTCACGCACCTACAAATGCTCAACATTGAAAACATATCACATAGTGAGCTGGGCTTCAGCGAAGATCTCATGTCAGAAAACGCTGGCCGGAGCATATCCGAAGTTGCTCTTGGTGCCCTCACGGATCCTGCTATCCAATTGCGTATCGCGGCTGCTTCGCCTCCGATCTCGCCAACCATTGTCGTTCTGGCCGGAAACAACAAGTCCGGCGCAAGAGCCATTGCATCTGGTCGACACCTTCGAAATCATGGCGTCAATGTTCTGGTCTGTGTTGTCGGTATTGAGCGAGAGAAGGACCTGGTAGACGAGATACGTCGACAAATCAGGCTCTTCCGTGGCTTTGGTGGCGCAGTCTACACAAAGGCACAGCTTTTTGAGAATTTGATTAAGACTGCAAAATCTTTGAATGCCTCATCGCAAGCTTCGGTTACCTTGATCATCGATGCCCTTTTGGGCCTCTCCATATCGTTCGAGGAGCTTCGCAAAAGCGATCAGGCCACCACCTATGAGCTGATGGAGTGGGCGAATCGGAACGAGGCCTTTGTTCTCGCAGTTGATATTCCTAGTGGGATCGATCCCACCAATGGCAAGGTCAACATCATTGATGGAGCCAAATTATATGTCCAGCCTCGTTATGTCATTGCTCTCGGCGCCCCAAAGCAAGGCTTGCTGAAAGCAGTTGAGCATGGCGACGAGCAAGCAGACGATATCACAGTGGACGAGTGGAAGATTTTCCTTGCCGACATTGGTCTTAGTACAGCCATATGGCGAAAGGCTGCAACGAAACTTCGACGTGGAATTGACTTCGATGACAAATGGGTTTTAGAACTGAGATACCAGCGCTCGCAAGCAGATGACGAACTGGACTAGTCAAGCAGTCCTGAATGGCTGGAACTTCTAGAATGACGAGGATGGTACTGTGCAATAGGAAAGCACGGAAGATAGTGAGCGCGACTTGTACTGGCAAAAAGCAACGAAGGAGCGAAAGGCAGAGTGGCCGCGACAGACATGATAGGGATTGCGACGAAAACGAGCATTGATACCCCCCTTACTTTGATTGGTACGATACACACGCATCTGCAAGGCGCTTATTGGGTGGCAAAAACAAAAGCAAAACGAAGAAAAGGAGCAGCGTTGTTTGATTCATAGAGACAGCGAGGTACCGGCTTGACCAGCCCGGACCGCGATATTCGCAATGGGGTCCTGTTCCGGCGGCATTGATTCATGGTTTGCATTGTAATGATACGATTCTGCCCGATTTCTACAGACTTTCCATGCCTCGATTGAAGGAAGAGCTTGCCATGAATGACTTCTGTGCCCTTCACAATGGTCCGAAACGGCCAGAGTGTATTGTACGACACAATTGGACTTGTTGGCTGTCTCCTTGGACAATAATACAATTTTTCGACGGCTCAGAGAGTGTAGAATATCACGGAACACGGAAACGGATGCAATCCTCTTATATGCTACTAATTAGGCTATGGAACATGCCGTATCCGTGGAATATTTCATTGCAGTGACATCTCGGCAGATACTAGAACGAACTCTTGATCTAAATACGTCATCGCCAATTTCAAGGCTTAGCTGAAGACAATGATTACCGACGTTCACCCGCGACAAGACCTTATAGTCCAGCATTGACGAAGCATCACAATGTATAGAAAGGCATATTGTATATATCACGTATCCACAACGCTCTTTTAGTCTATGTCACTAGAGCTGCAACCGTAAGCAGGTTGCATATTGCATGCTTGAATCGTTGGAACCGGTGCTAGTCCGGCACTCGGGTTTATGGTTTCTATCTCCACGTGCCCATGAGAGCCTCTTGTACTTTATTTCGGCGTTTAGCTAAGGTAAGTGGGCATAGTAATGGGCCTAGCTCTTTGGACTCCGACAGTTCATAGTGAAGGTTCAGGGGAAGAGCCTTCATCCAGTGTCCACGACTATACAGTAGGACCGAATCACACGTCGATGAGAAGAGTGATAGAAATTTACTTTGCTTGATTCATCGACATGCCGACCCCACTGAGGAGCAATCCGCCTTGTCTCTATGAACAATTCGCGGATATTGGCCACGGCAGTATGGATCTGGCGTCATTATGTGCTGCCCGTGCCGCCTGCACGAGCATTCGATGTTTCAATATGTGAAGTATATAAAGATGCAGCCGTGACCACCAAATTAGTTGGAGAGCAAAACGCATTCATCTCAAAGACAAAACCTTCATACACCTACAACTAAAAATGGTTCACACAGTTCGATTCGGCGATATCGAGGTTCCCTCGCCCGGGTTCGGCGCCATGGGACTGAGCTTTGGTCTGGGCAGCAATCTCAGCTTGGAGGAAGCAGAGCCTGTTCTTTTGAAGGCCATTGAACTTGGCTGCACCTTTTGGGATACTGCGGTAAGTCATACATTGTTGCATGACCTTTTTGGTGGTTTACCGTCTGGCTGACATGTGGATATAGGTCGTCTATCAAGCTGGTGTGAATGAGAAGCTGCTGGGAGACTTTATCAGAAAACACAATGTCCGGGACAAGGTCTTCCGTAAGAAATGGCCCCCGTCTTGTCAAGAAGATGCAAGACAGTTTGGAGACTAACCTGTGCACAGTCGCCTCAAAGTGCGGTTTCGACGTCTTTGGCGTTGGTGGTGTCACAAACTCGGCTGCTCACATTGAGTCGTACATTGACGGAACGATTGAGAGACTCGGCTTTACCCCCGATCTCTACTACCTCCACAGAATCGATCCTAGTAAGTCGCCGTCTGGTCGTTTAACCCATGTGGTACAATTTTCTAACGTTATATCCTACAGAGATGCCTTTGGAGGAGTCTATTCCTGCCCTCGATAAAATCCGCAAGGCCGGCAAGACAAAGTACATTGGCCTGTCCGAATGCTCGGCGGCTACTTTGAGGAAAGCGAATTCGAGTAAGTGCACAGTGAAATCCAGTGAATTGCATCATTCCAAGTTGCTAATATTGACATCTTAAAGTCGCAAAGATCGATGCCGTCCAGGCAGAATACTCCGCTTTTGAGACCTTGCACGAGACCGATGGACTCATTGACACGGCCAAGGAACTGGGCGTCGCCTATGTCGCCTACAGCCCTCTCGGCCACGGCTGGCTCGTGGATGACTTCCCCTTTAAGACACCCGACGACTTTGCACCAGATGACTTCCGACGATCAGGTAAGTGACATTTGTTCTTTCCCTCAACCAATCTTTGGATTCCTTCCATTTCTTCTCGCCTCGCCCAAAAGGCACAACAGACCTAACACGACATCGCAGTGCCGAAATTCCAAGGCGAGAACTTTTACAAGAACCGCCGCATCGTGGACGAGGTCAAGAAGCTCGCGGCGCGCAAGGGCTGCACTCTGACCCAGATCGCGCTGGCCTGGGTCGCGGCACAGGGCATGATCGCCATCCCGGGCACCACCAAGGCCAAGCGGCTCGAGGAGAACTGGGCGTCGCGCGATGTCGAGCTCACCGACGAGGAGAAGCAGGAGATGCGCCGCATCGTCGACGAGGCCAAGCCCGAGGGCAACCGCTACGCGCCCGCGCAGCAGGCCATGGTTGGACACTAAGAGATTCGTGTAGGGCAGAAAAGTGTTCATTGGCAATCTCTCGATTGGCAAGTCAAGCTTGTAACCCGCGCTACTGAGAACATAATAAAAACTACTATATTGACTTGGAAGTCCTAGCACACCCATGTGCTCATCTCCAGTCAAAACTTGTACATTTTCCTAAGATTTAGGCTGCTGATATATGAACTAACTTGAACACGATAAAACACCAATCATAAGTGCGAAACAAAATATATGGAATGAAGAATTAATGCTCCTGTAGCTTGATTAAGTGCTATCTCGAGAATTTCATTATCAATTAAAGCAAGGATGCCTTCCAGACGCTTTTTGGTACGATTTTTTTTTTTTTTTTTTTGAACAAGTGTCATTCTCGTCGCTCAATCTACCTAACTCTACATTAGATCAGCACCATAAAGATGCGTTCTCTTTTGCAATACACATACAAGCATCCCGGGTACAATGGCTGTAGACATCTTCTTGCGATGTGCGCTACCAAGGACGTAATATACCCAGGCTCTTACTTTTCGGACCTTCCGGTTGCTGCCGTCGTGGGCCCTTCTTCGGCCGTGGCAATTTGAGACTGGGTGTCAGATGCCTTCCCACCCTCTTCCAAGCCGTATTTAGTATCCAGTTCTTTGCGAAGCACAATCTCTTTTTCAGCAAAGACAAGCAGGAAACCCAGCGCGGCCGGCGCAATACTGGCAAGCCCGGTGATCTTAAGAGCCCTCGTGAAAACGTCAATGACTTGGTCGCGGGTGTCGGGTGCAAAACTGTTGATGAGAGTCGCCGTGACGAAGCTGTACGCTCTACCACCGCTAAGCTCGGCACGTACACTTTCATCAGCGATGCGGTACGACTCAATAGCAAAGCGGGCGTTGAATACTGCCGCAGGAATGGCCACCCCCCCATATAGAGCCATACGCGCGCATAAAGGAGAAGGCGGCGGTGGATGCAGCGGTCAGCTCCTCACTCAGATCGGCTTGAACGGCTGCGAGGTTAGTGGACATCATGAAACCCACGCCAAACGCCGGAAGCATCTGCACAATCACCGACTCGGTCTTGGATGTGTCGCGGTCGAAACGAGAAAATAGACCCAGGCCGAGGACCATGATGCCGAATGCGAAAAAGTGCAGAGGCTTGTAGCGGCCCGTCTTGGAGAGCAAGCCGCCGCCAATAACGGCAAATGGAACCTCTACGAGGACGGTTGGAAGTAGCCAGACGCCCGACTCTGTCGACCCGGCGTTAAGCACCGCCTGGAAGTACACGGGCAGGAAGTAAATGACCCAGAAGAGCAGCATAAAGCTCAAGAAAGCAATGACGAGGGCTGAAGCTGGGGTTCGCTTCTTGAAGACCTGCTCGGGAAGTGTTGGATATTTGACCCACGGCGCCGTCTCGTAGGCGTGGAAGAGCACCAGTCCCAAAAGTCCAAGAACCAAGGGCACAATGACGCGGGCATCGGACCACGCATAGACTGTCCCACCGTACGAGAGACTGATGAGGACCGACGTGACGGCGGCGATGAGTATGACAGTACCAATGTAATCGATGCGCCGGAGCCGAAGCGCCAAAGAGGTAGTCCGGTCGTATTTGACTCTGAGGAAGATAATGAGAGATACTAGGGCGACGCCGCCGAGGGGTAGATTGATCCTTTGGCACATCTTTGCGTGAGCTTCAAGATGTACATGATTGAAACCAGAATGCTATAAACTTACCAGAATACCCAACGCCAAGACGAACGCTCGGCGAGCACACCGCCGACAAATGGTCCAATGGCTGTGCCAAGAGCAAAAAAGGCAAACAGCAAGGCCATGTATTTTCCCCGCTCACGCAGGGGAACCAAATCGCTGACGACCAGCTCGATCAAGAGGTTGATGCCACCGCCACCAATGCCCTGCACAGCCCTGCCGGCAATGAGCATGGTCGCGCTGTTGCTGCCACCTGAAATACCGCTACCCAATGTGAAAAGGGCCACCACAGAGATGAAGACCCATCTCCGGCCGAAGATATCGGCGAGCTGACCAAACAGAGGAAGGAAAGCAGCACTGGTTAGGAAGTAGGCGTTGACGAACCAGACATAGAGGTCGCCTGCATCCAGTTCATGGACAATGAAGGGCAATGCCGTTGAGGTCACCGTGGATTCGACCGCGACTAGTAGCGACACCAGCATGAGCGTGGGAAAAATGGCCCAGAATCGCCAGCCCTTTTTGGTCGAAGTCACGACGGTCGTGTTGTCTTGGTCGGTGGTGACATGAGCAGGCACATCCACGGCAGCCTCGGCTCGAGATGAGCTCAGATCTGACATTGTCATAGGTAATGTAGGGTGTTTGTTTACAAGGTTGCCTAGTCAGAACAAAATTCAGAGCTGTAGCCCTGCACACCCAGGTAACGATGATTTTGACAGGAAAAGAATTTAGCTATTTTGAAGAGAAGCGAGTAGGTCTAGAGGAGTGGAAAGAATATCTGATATTAAAAGCTCAAAGTCAATAATAGAGAAGGACGGATGACAACTGTAGCCGTGTGGGCATCAAGATTGGCAAATTGGCGTAAGGCCAGTGCAAACAGTACACCTTCTCGGAATTTGTCAGCCTTCGCCATGTGCCTCACTCACCCATGCAGGCACCGGAGAGTGACACAAAAACATAACCACTAGGCGCTGTATATTTTGTCAATGGACTTCGACCTGCAAGTATATCAATTAATGTCGGAATTTTCTTGGTCATCAATCATCATAATCAACCGTCGTGAGTGGTAATAGCAACTTAGACATACGTAATGACTATACAGAGTATAACCCATTCGGAGCGTAATCCATGTCATCAGCAATACCAGACCAATCAGAGAGTTTTCGGTGTTTTGCCAGAATAGGCAACTCGCCGGAATGTACCCGAGGAGGACGATTAGCAACTTTTGTGTACCAACACTTAGCTGAGACTGTGCCGCAGCATTGAGAGGATTCGGCTTTTTGGAATGGGTAAAAAATCAAGGTGAGGTCTCTGTCCGTGAGCCGAATCAATACCATGATACATGTGCAGCCATCTCGGCAATACCAACTCCGCCGAGCGTGTGACCGCTGTCATAAGTCCAAGCTCCGATGTCTGCGTGACAACGAAGTTGAGTCTTGCCGGCGCTGTCAACAACTCCACGTCGAGTGCTGCTCCAGCCCCGTCTCTCGGGGCCGAAGACAAAGCAAACTGCAACAACAACAATCCAAGGACAACCAACAGTCACAAAAACCCGTGACTGTAAATCCAGCCACCAGTACTGACCATCAGAGGACACCTTCGGCTTCGGAGCCATTATCATCTGTAAAGGCGGCTGCCACGGGCAAGTCAGGCCCGGACGGCCCGGTGTATCCTCCGGGCGTCCCGACATCAGATGAAGTTGGGCCATCCCAACAACATACCGACCAGGGCGCTTCAGCGCCGGAAACCCACTTGCGAAATATATCAGAGATCGGTATATCACTCATCAAGCACCTAAGGGCTATCCCTCCGCTAGCAGCAGTGGGCGGCACATATCAAGCATTATCCGGCGAGGCGCCGGAGTGTGCCATCGACGATATATTTCACCTGTCCGAGACGTTCATCAAGGCGCTTCAACACCTTCTGCCCAGGCTGCCGGCGCCCAACCGCGAGCCTTCAGTGGCATCGCCTCCACCGCCAAACGACTTCTCGCTAGATGCCGCCTCCGAGCTCTTGATATTCTCTACTTATCTGCGTTTCATTGAGATGTACCATGTGATTCTTCAGCACCTGCATGCCCACGGTCAGCAAGGCAAAGACGCGCTTCAAGGCGAGTCCCACCAGCTCCAGATTCCAGCCTGGTCCATGGGATCTTACCAACTCACAATTCAACCCAGAGCTCAGGTGCTTTTCGTAGTGCACGTGATCGAAGACATGCTGGTGCAGGCGCAAAAGCTCATTGATGAGCTGGTGTTTCCCAAGGCGACTTTCGGCTGGCGAGGCAATTATGAGTGCTTCGGTGGCCTGTCGCTCCGCATCGTGCCAGATTTGGCCATTCAAGCCATACGCACGAGGGAGCTCGCAGCCTTGCGTTTGGCACAACAAATCAAGAAAGACAATACATGAATGCTCCTGGTTCTTGGTTAGCAGCTTCAGCGTCTGATGCCATGGTAGTGAGATTCGAAGAAATGATGTCACAATAACTTTGCAAAATACAGAAAAGGAATGACTTTCATAAGAGTTCAAAATAATTTTTTTGTTATATGAAATGACACTCAATGCTTGTGTTACGAACCAGACCTATGTGAAAAGTAGATAGTCAAGAGGCTTGAGTCGGTAACATTACTCAATAGTGTAGGATTAATGCCGCTCTCTTGGCGTTGGCGCGACGCGACGGGAACGGGACGTAGCGGATCTTATTAGTGGCCGTCTCGGCGATCCGGCTGTTTTGCGTACATGCCGTTGCTCATTGTCGACGCCCGGATGACGCTTCGAGGTTTCTGGTATCATGTAGCACTCTTTGCATGCTGGTAGTATTTCATTCGTGACTTCTGCGGTAGGTTTTCTCATGAGACTTGACAGAATAGAACAGTGTTTATCACTACCAGATAATCCTCGATCTTCAATTCTTCGTACGCGCCGGGGGCTTGTCGGAGGACGCTTTCCATGTCGGCGGATCTCGGCTTCACTGTTATCTGGCGCCATCGGCCAGGGGACACTATTTCTGATCCTACTGCCGGGCCCCCACTGAGGGCCCCGAGCAAGGGCCCTGGCCTTGTTGGTAGATTTTGTTTATTACGAAGCAGCGAGAAATGCGGTCATCGACCAGGTACTCTGCAAAATGGTCCTGCATTCGCCCGGATAATCCGACCGCTCCTATTGCCTGATTATGGCTCGTCGAGCACTTAAATCCGGGTTTCCCGCCAATACTATGTACGTTGGGCAATGCTCGGCCGGGGCTGACATGGATATGCTAAAGATCAATGTAGTATCCACCTTGACATGGTATCATGGCAGACCTGGAATATGTGCAGATGGGTTGAGATGACCCTGGCCCGACTGGGTTATACAAAAGAGGCAGATTCTGCCGCGTCCTCTGGACTCGAGAGAGATCCTTCTCTTCTTACTGGCAACCTTGACGACTCTTGATACCCTCACAAACCGTCAAGATGGAGATCGACCGCAGTCTTTACGTGACTACGACATTGACCAGAGCTACCAATGGCACGGTAGAGGTGCCGCGCATGTTTGGTAAGATTGCACTTGAAGAAGCAGTTGGAACGAGCCTATGGGCTGCATACGGCACTCTTCCTGCGATTGAGCAAGTCTCTGGATATGCCGGCGTGCCGTTTTCAAGTGTCAGTATTGGCTGTCCTCAGATGAAGTAAGAGTCATGCTAATACTATATAAAATCTCAGAGTGTGGCTGCTGATATAGAGTCGCGACTGACGGATATTCCTGCTCGTCTGCAGTCCATGGACGATAGTGGGATCGGCTATGTCATTATCTCGTTGACCTCGCCGGGTATCGAGGGCGTCTTCAACGCCACCAATGCCACCAAGCTGGCGACCGAGGTTAATGATGAAATGTACGCCGACTATGTTCAGGCGTACCCGGACCGCTTTGGCTTCTTTGCCACGGTGCCGATGCAGGACCCGACGGCGGCGGCGGCTGAGCTCGAGCGTGCCGTCACACAGCTCGGAGCCAAGGGCGCCCTTATCAACGGCTACAGCATGATTGGCACACCTGACAACTACACGGTGCAGTACCTCGACAACGAGGCCTGCGACGTCTTTTGGGCCAAGGCCGCCGAGCTCAACGTGCCCATCTACCTGCACCCGCGCCCGCCGCCACCGAGCCAGCAGCTGCTCATGGACGGCTACCCCATGCTGGCGCACGCCGCCTACGGCTTCGGCACGGAGACGGCCGGCCACGCGCTCCGGCTCATGCTGTCGGGCCTCTTTGACCGCTACCCGTCGCTCCAGGTCATCCTCGGCCACTGCGCTGAGGCGCTGCCGTTCCTCGTGCACCGCGTCGACACCCGCCTGGCCATTGGCATCGAAGGCGCCGACGGCCCCTACAACAAGACCATGAAGTACTACCTGCGCAACAACTTTTACGCCACCCTGGCCGGCGTCCGCAGGCTGGCCACGGTGCGCGACACGATTGAGGAAATGGGCGAGGACCGCGTCATGTGGAGCGTCGACTACCCTTACGAGAGCAACGAGGACGCCGCCAACTGGTTCGACTATGTCGAGGGCTTGGGCGTGAGGACCAAAGAGAAGCTGGCTTGGGAGAACGCGGAAAGAATCCTCAATATTACGACGAGCCTGAACTCGTACCAAGATGATCAAGAGTTCCTATAGAACCCCTTCTCTTGTATGAAAACAATGTGATAATGCACAGAACGCATGTACGCATATTTCTTAAATTTAATGATGAGGAGTCAATTGCGCTTGAATGGCGGGGTTGTACATATGGTGACTTTATTCGAATTATTGTATTCGCTTTAGTGCTAACAAATAGCTGACGGATCTGACCATTTGTTTCTGGGACTCTCCATCAACGCCCAGGACTAGCAACGAAAGTACTTCTTTTCGATCCATCGTTCTTCGATATCAGGGAGCAGGTTGCCCACAACGACAGTAATCTCTGGGAACACTTTGGTCAAACGATGTACACCGACACGACCAGCAGAATACGTCACAAAGACGATTCGATCTGGCGAAACTCCGTGATCTACAAGCACTTGCACAGACATGAGCGCAGACCCTCCGCTCGACATCTGGGCGTCCAGGAGCAGAACACAGTCATGCTCGGCTATATCCGAGGGCAGCTTAAGGTAGTGCAGCTCTGGCTCGCCGGTACGGATGTTGGACTGGATCAAAAGACGTCCGGTTCGACAATCTGGAATGACCCTTCGAAGGCCCGACTCAAAGGTTGCGCCACCACGGAGCACAATAACTGCGCTGACCTCGCCCTTGGCGGTGAGTCCGCGATACTTATTACCTTGAGGCGTCTCCACGGTTAGCTCCTTGAAATGCGAGTTGTTCAATGCTCTGTCGAGGGTTGGTCAGTCTGCAATGCCCAGGAGATCTCAGAAGTTGGACTTTATATACTCACTGTTCAATCAGCAAGGTAGATAGCCTGTCAAAGTAGAAGATGAAATCTTCACTAGACGTGTCAATGTCTTGAAGAATCGTTGCCATGCCTTGAATTTGCCGAGTCTGTGTCAGGACCACGACTCTCTCGGACAACGGCTCACGATCGTAGCCAGTCTCGAGACTCTTGAGAGCTGCCCGATGGTGCGTCGACTTTTCCAGCAGTTTTCTCTCGATATACTGAGTTACCATGCCTGCACATCATCAACTGTATGTACACGAATGCATTGATATTAGAAACTTACTCATCGCAACGCGATTTTCTATTCCACGAGGAACAATGATGTCTGAAGAGTAGTTAGCAACGGAGTGCTAAGTAATTCCGAGCTGCCAAGATGGTCTTTGGCGTTGAGAGGCTGTCATACCTGCCACAATTCTCTGAGGTTGCACAAACTAGATGCGTGTCAGCATGTTACATGTATTGTCTTCAAGTGTAGTACGAAAACAAACCTTCTCAAAGTTGGGCTTGACGAATGCGAACCACTGTTTAATGCATCCCTCGACATCACGACCACGGTCTCTAACGTCGCGGATAACTGTGAAAAGAATTAGTGGCATGCATGGCGAAAGGGATTGAAAGTGCTGTCTAACGTCGTCTCGAAAGGCAAGTGTCGGCGTCGGCCTCGCAGTATACCTATCAAGCCATCAGTCAGGGGAAGGTCTTAGTCGCCTCGATTCCAAAGATGCCTTACGCCCATGTCTAAAAGTTCTCGAACCCTAGGATCGTACAATGCGAAAATGCCTTCTAGAATAAGAACATGAGGAGAGTAGATTGGAACGGTTTTGTCGAGACGCTGGTGCTTCTCGAAGGAGTATACGGGAATTTCAGCTCGTCGCCTGCAACCTTTATCAGAATGTCGTTGCAAAAACGTAGGACTCGTTTTTCAGATGCCAACTGACCCTGCCTTGAGATCTCGCAAGACATTGACGAGTTCGTCAAAATCGATAGCCTACATGTCTCTTAGCAAAGCTATCTAGGTTTGATTTTCTCTACAATCAGAAACCATACCTCTGGAGAATCAAAATCGTACTCGTTCCTGAAAGCACGCGCGTGGGCTGCTTCATCCAATGGCTTATAGAAGGAGTCCTGCGCGAGTCAGCACAACCTCCCCGGCGCTTTTGGTCAATGACAGACTGTCAGCAGCAGGAGGGGAAAATACCATGGACAAGATGACAACCCAAGGCAGATTTAATTCCCGGACAATAGCGTGGGACAGAGTCGTCTTGCCGCTGCCACTGCTACCGGCGACACCAATGATGCTGACATCTGCCCATGGTGGACTGTAGTGAGCTCGCTTCGCTACTGTGTCTTGGTTCGTGGTGATCTCTGGAATGACGGGCGGTGTTGAAATGCCAGAATCCATATTGGCCGATTCCGTATGTATGTATATATACAAAATGCTTTGGATGATATTCAAGCTCTATTCAGGACCAGGTACAAGGTGGTTGATTTGATGTTGAAATCGAGGTCGCGTGACCAGCTGCTAGTACCTATAATAGAGGAAGTGCGATGGGCACATGTGAAGATCGCAAATCTGTTCGAGTACAACCGTCGGTCTCCGCCGAGAGCGCGTAGCGAAAGAAAAGAAGTAAGAAGAGAAACAAATTCCAGACAATGTGAGCGAAGGCTCGAACCAAGACTTGGGAGAAAGAAATATATATAAATCTTTGCAGAGCACAACTAGAATTCCATGGTCCGGCTAGAATGAAAGGCATGTAACGGTGCGAGTAAAATGTACCTCGAATTGAGTAACATGCTGCTGCCGTGCAATAAAGTCGTCAAAATTTGGGTTCACCTCTTCGCCAGCTGCCGAGGGGCGTCGAGAGTCTAGGCGATGCCTGAGCCAATCAATTCAGCTGGCAGCCAAGCGACTAGGTTAGGTAGCAGGGAAGGCGAACGGCCAGAAGCTGGAGCTTTGGTGCACCATTTGCAAGCTGATGGATAAGAAGCGTTTCGTTCAAACTCAACAGGCACAGGTAGTAGGGGCACGTCTTTGGCTGCGTTCAATGTAGGTACACTACCATATGCATCAGATGTAAGAGCCTCTTCTACTGAGAAAGCAAACTCTCGAGTGCCCGTTCAGTCTTATCACTCCTCGGTTGGACACTTGCAGTTTACCGTACAAAACGGTCTGGTCTTCTGCAGCTTCTAGCGTGTCTACCATTACTCCCTTTTTCTCCCTTGTTGCGGAACGCTGAGCAGCTGTAGAGCTCTACGTAGTCGTGTCCCACCTCAGCGTATTTGTGGCTAGGGAGCTCCCACCACAAGCCCCACCAAAGAAGAAATCCTCACCTAATAAGCCCCAGCCTGCCGACACAACTTCCTTCAACCCATTCTGCGCCTACACCATTTTTCGCCCTCTTCTATTCCTACTCCTACAGCTCTGCTCCCTCTCTGCACACAGCTTTGAGCAGAGCCAAGGAGCAAACAATCTTCAGTAGAGAGCGCCTGCTCATGTCTATCACGCTCGTCTCGCCATATTCACCCGGGTGGTGGCATGACTGCGCTCATCGAGAGGGAATTTGAGGAAAGACTTCGTTACACCATTCTTTTCCTCGACGCCTGGGTTAGTAACCGCGCCAACATGACTTCGTCCACGTCTACGGCCACGCCGATGAAGCATGCCTTCACGCGTCAAGTTGAGGACGTCAAAGCCCCTAAGAGGTAAGCACGTGTTTCCACGCATTCCGCGCTTCCACCGTCCCCATCTTCCTTCCCTAGCGCTTCAACATGATGTCAACAACAATCAATGGGAATCTCTCTGAGCAAAACCATGCGGAGATCGATTTGTATATCTTCAATTACTCTGATTCAACGAAGCAACCCTCAAATCTTGTCTGCTCATCTGGAACCTCGTTCGCGGCGCTAACAAGTCCATTCAGTGATATTAATGCTCTCATTCTTGACTATTTGACCCTGGCAGGCTATCCCAATGCCGCCAAAAAGTTCTCAACTGAAGCAAATCTGCCTCCCCAGCAGTCGCATGACTCTATCCAGGCCAGACAGCAGATACAGACTGCTATACATAGAGGTGACATAGCACAAGCTATTAGTGACCTCAATGATTTGGACCCAGAGGTATGTGGCTTTCTTGGTTAATGCAGCACACGAACCCACCCCTTCGCTATGATTAGAAACCGAGTTTTAACATGCACCACTCTTATTACGGTCTTCGGACCTGGTGATGAGAAACAACCACTTTTTTATGAGCACATACTCCTTCTGCCCTGTCATTGCAGCCATTGTATTTTATCAAGTCTAACAATGCCGCAGATATTAGATTCAGACAGCGCCCTTCATTTCGCACTGCTTCGTCTTCAGCTTGTCGAACTGATTAGGCAGTGTAATGCAACGCCCGGTCGCGACATAAACCCAGCGCTGGAGTTTGCGACGACACAGCTCGGCCCCAGAGCGCCAACCAACCCCCAATTCCTTGAAGATCTAGAGAAGACAATGGCCCTTGTGGTCTTTTCACATGACTCGCTGGATCCTTCCTTGGCAGCCCTGCTGCAGCCTGATCTTCGTCGCCAGGTCGCTGACATGGTCAATAAAGCCATACTGGAGCGAGAAACGAGCCGAAGAGAGACGGCTATTCGCCATCTTGTGCAAATGCGTGCTTGGAGTGAAGAGACTGTTCGTAAAGACACCAAAAAAGACCTGCCAGCCCGTATCGACCTGGGCTTGAATGGTGATGATCAGAATGGCTTCCACGAAAACGGCCAAGACACTGTTATGACATGATGAACGGCTGCTCACGAAAATCCGGACTCCGAGGTACACGATGGAAACCTCAAACCGGTCTCCTCTACCTGGAGTGTAACGATATGTTTGTGTCCCTGGCTTGGCATTGAATATGCTGGAGCGCATGAGATTTGTTTTACTCTTGTTTTCGGTTTTCTTTTAGCATGGCGTTGGGCTCAGATATTCTTAAGGGCACGGTAGTCCTCCAGTCTAAAGATGACTGAGGATTACCAGCAAAACAAATAAGTACTTTTGCATCAATATAAAGCATTGTCTTTAATGGCATCTACGACGATTCAACGCATGTCTTTTCTTCAAAAGACGCTTTGCAAATGAGGCATTGCTGAGGTCTGGCTCTTTTATTTCGGTGGTGGGCCCAATCCTAGAGAGGAACCACTGCTGACCTTGAGACTGACGGCTATTGGTGGCGCGACGTCCATCCACTCTAAATTGTACATGAGTCTTGAAGTAATAAACCAATCCCGAAACCAATCAAACTGTTGCAATCATTACATCCGAGCTGTTCCTATAGCATTGAAGAGTCATTGAATCAAGCGAGGGTATTTGTAGACGGTGAAGCTGCAGTTGCAGCTCACTTTGCCAAAGGGTCATCTGTTCGGTTCATGTGCTGTCACCAGAATAGAACAGTAAATCTTGTTTTGCATTTCTCAGTGCAAACCAGTCAAAACATAAAAAACCATCACTTCCTCTTGTCTAAGTATATACAGCTGGAGCCAGCCTCATGTCGACCGCCGCATTTGTAGCGCAATGAACGGACATCATTGTAGTATGCCGTACCACGTGAAGGGTCACTGATTCTCCTCGAGTCGGTCCGTAGTCTAGAATAAGAATACATTTCGATTTCTCTATTTCGCTCTGACGAGCTTGAGCTTGCCAGGCGAGTACAGGAAGTTGTTGGCGTAGGCCTTGGGTGTGAAAGATCGCTTGTTGGGCTCCTGGACAAAGTACTCGTAGCCCTGCTTCTCGGCAAAGGTGATGGCGTCCTCCTTGCTCTTGAAGTTCAGGTGTGTTCCCTGCATGAAGTCACCCGACGACTGCCAGCCCATAAGAGGGTTCTCCCAGCGGTGTCCCTTGCCAAGGACGTCCCAATCCATGCGCCAGTGGTGCGCGCCCCATGTACCAGACTGGGTGGCAGGCTTTGCGGGCTGGTAGATGCTAAAGGAATAGAAGTTAGTATTGTCCTGAGCATACCCGAAACAGAACTGTCATCCTACCGAACAGTGCGTGCTTGGAGTTCGACGGGAGCGCCAGATAGGACCGCGGCCGGGAGGACCTCGGTGTCTTCGCTTCCATCTACGACACGCTTGGGAACCGGAGTGTATGTGCTATTTCCCGTATCAGTAAGAGCACCCCGGACATGCGATTATTGTTGTCGCTTCCAGCTCGAATACATGGCGAGCGTTCCATAGGATACATACGAGGTAGCCTTGTCAATGTGTGCGCTCCAATCCGGGGAGTTGGGAGCTCTCTCGGAGGCAGTCTTGGTGGCAGTGGCTACGGGGCCAGCCTCCGTGAGGGCTTTAGAGGCATCGTCGGTCTTGAAGCGTCGCTGGGTGAAGGAAGTCACGGTCGATCGTGAGACGGTTGCTGCCCGCAGCAGCTTGGCTGCAGACTGAGTTCGGAGAGATGCCATATCGATCGCAATGGGCGGGCGCAACTGGTGGCAGGGTCGTCGTCCAATTGCCTGTTGGCAAGCTCAAACTTCAACAGAGGTGAGGTCAAGATGGCGGGTGTGGCTGTGCTAGCTGTGGCTCGCGGCCCGCTGCAGCATGGGGTGCGGAATACTGTCGGGTGAAATTGTGGCTCGGGCCAGCGCTAACGAGGTCTTTTCGTGCCGTTCCTGGTGATTTGACCTCACTTCACAGCCATCGAGCCATCAAACCGACGACATCTCTCCTCTTTGCACAGCTTGTCAATTGCGTCAAACTCGGACCAATTGACTCCTGTGATTTCTTCGTCTCTGTTCATATTGATTGCGACACTCCCCGTCACCGCCAAAATGAGCTTCGTCACCCGCAGGGCGCTCTCGACCCTCATCCCCCCCAAGGTACGCCATTTCGGCATCTTTACTCATGGATGGCAGCTAATTGAATTTCGCAGGTCGCTTCGCCAAGTGTACGTTAATTCCCATACCGACGGCTCCGCAGGATGTCGCGCAGTCCACAGCTTCGCGCCACCCGTCTAAAAAGTCCCGCGATGTCGGCTCCGACCGGGAAGCGAGAATCGGACTTCATGACAATCTGGAATACAGGAAGCACTCCGGCTAACATGCGAACCAATTCCAGGCTATTGGCGCTGCCCCCGATGCCGTCCGCATGAAGCGTGTCGTCAACTTCTACGAGAAGCTCCCCCGTGGCGCTGCCCCCAAGGTTGAGCCCAAGGGTCTTTTCGGACGTTACCAGTACAAGCACTTTGGTGGCGACAACGCCTCCGGCAAGCGTACGTACGACCTATTCCCCGACTGCTATATGAGAATGTCGACAATAGAGCAACTTGGGCGCATACATTGAAAGATGGGAGACTCCCAACGCGAGTGGAAGAGATGCTATGCATACTGGGCTTGGTCAAGAAAGACTCATGAACCTCTGCTAATTCGAACATGTGCAGCCATCATCCACGCCATCGGTCTCATCCTGGTCATCGGATACCCCATTACTTACTACTTCCACCTGCGTAAGTTTGATCAAGCTGCAACGTGCTGCAAATAGACCTCAGCTGCTGACAATTTACCAGGCCACCACAAGAACAACGCCCACTAAATGTGTGGCCCGCAAGCAAGCAATGATGGGAAACCGGCATGAATGACTGCCGATGGTACCGTGTACATATCATAGAAGAGGCGAAGCGTCGTAGCAGATTGCGGAGCTTTGTGTACTAGAAAGGAGAGAATTGGACTCGACCTGATTTTCCTTTGTGCCATCCGCTTCATGATATTCTATGATTTTGAGAGAGTGCTTTTCTCCTGTCATCATGCCGAGCAGCGAATTTTTGGGTTCTCGCAATTTAACACAATCACGCAATGTGGTTGATTTCCCCCAGGAACGTGCCTGACACATTGCGAGTTGTGACATCTAGTCAGCTTCAACATTTTTGACAGACATGAACGGGAATCTTAGTTCACCAAGACAACAAGATGTAGCTCGTAATAACTCCCTCTGAGATTGCCGGTTCATGAAAGCCATCCTATTTTATAATTGTCCGTTTCGAATACTGGTTGCGTGTCTGCAATTCACTTCTTCTGAGAGTCAACATTGGTCTCAAGACGGGTTTCCTCAATATGTCGCGCACGTTCAAATTTGAGCATCGCCATGTAGCCTAGGGCATCACAGTGAGCAGAGCTTGCCTGAGGCGTATTGACGATCACAGCTTCGTGCAGAATTAGGCCGGGGGTCTTCGTCTCCCTTATTAGAGCATACGACTAGCTTTTGCACTGGTATTCACTTTATGCGAACAGCTCACAAAATACCAAAACATGAAATGCAGTTACAAAGCCCAGTTTCTACAAAGCCTGGTCTGCATAAATCCCGTTGTCGCGTTGCATTTGGAAAAGACCCTAACAAGCAGCAAGGCTGAGCTGTGGACTTTATTGCTTGTTGCTCACGTTCCTGCCGCTCAAGTGCTGGTTGCTGCTCCATCCATGGCGGGACCCACCGGCGCAAACGGGTACAGGCAGTAAATAAAGTACGCTAAACTCAATTCGCCCTTACCGAAGACTCGGGATTCAGCTGCTAACCAATTCCTTCTACACAGGACAATCAACTTTGGCGTTCAGAGCAGGCAGACTGACTGCCAACCATCTGTTTTTTTCTCTCTTTGGTACCCAAACCGAATAATCACCAGAAAAAACAATCGGTCAGCAACGAGTAAGTAACAGACAGACAACACAATTTTTCCCTTTTCAACTCAAGTTTTTTGCTTGGACTGTTTGTGCTTTTTCAGCAAGTCCTACGAGTTTCAAAAGCTCCTTTGCAACTACCAGGCCCAACTTACATATTCTGAGGTACCTACCTACTGACAGCCTTTTGCGCCCAGCCAGCCCAGCACCACATCAATCGCCTACCGCACCCAACCTAGGTACTTGGACCACCGCTACTACAGTGGACTACAAGGTACCAACCCCCCAGCTGCACTTGCGGTTTACGTCCCTTCTCGCGTTCCCCACCCGCTCTCGATTCGTCTAACCCGTTCATTCGCCAGCTTCCACCACGGCTAGACACCTTGAAAGTTTGGAAGTGAACACACATCACACCTCAGCTCATCTACGCCATAAGCGACCCAGCGACCAGCGCATCTCTCCCTTTTCTTGATCCGCGCATCGCATCAACTTACCGGCTTGATTGCCCGACAACAAACCAGACTCGAAGTGCTCCTCTCAAGCGGATGATGGCTGCTGAGGCCACCAGCGAGAAGCCGGTAGATGTCTCAGTAACTGATGCTTCGCTCGTAAGTTTGCCTTGCTTTCTACCTAATTGCCGTTCCCTCTATCCACCACACTGTTGAACACTGAATGCTCCTCCACGATCGATCTATGCCGGCTCATCTGCGACCGCGACGCATCTCACTGCGTCGCGTTCCTCTGCCACCGACACTCCCTTGTGCAAACCAAAGCGCGGCTGCTAACGTCTCTCACCAGTCTCAAACTACTGCTACCACCGAATTCAGCGCTCAGGATGTCGAGGCTTCCAGCCCTCCCACTGTAAATGGCGGCAGCCCCGATGAGCCTGAGAGAACCAAGGCCGTCAACGATATTGTCGAAGACCTTGCCCATTCAGCCGAAGTCAGTGTGAGCGGTGGTTCGGATACTGAGGCATCTACATCAAAGGCAAAGGACCCCAACCATGTACGGACTTCATCTACGGTCAAGAAGCCTCAGAGCTTCAAGTCCGTCTCTGTCAATAAGACGTTCCTTGGCGCAAAAAATGCAGCCAATGCCATCTCCCGATCCGAGAACTCGTCTCCATCATTAGCACCCGCTACTCCGGTCAGCGCAGTCGGTTCTTCGGCTTCGAAACTGAAGCTGGTTGCAAAGTCGGGGTCTAGCCTAGGGGGCGCCTCCAAAACTCTAACAACAAATGGCAAAGCACCAAGTGCTCCTGACGGAAGTACCGTCTGGAACAAGAACAAAGGTTTGCGACTCCTGCGAGATTGAATGATGCTTTGAGCACCCTGGCTGACCAAACAATAGCTGCTCCAGCGCCTGAACCCAAAAAGTACTCCGACGAAGAACTCAAGAAGTACGGTATTCATATGGCAGATCGTTTGCGACCCGAAGATGACCGGGGTCAATCCAATTGGGCCGACGAGGATGAGGACGAAGAGTGGGCGCCCGAAGCTATAACATGGACCGATGGGACCAGAGTCACTTTGGAGAACCAGCCGACTCCTTCAACTGCACCAGCCGTGCCTGTGCCCACAGTCGCCGCCGTACCCGTACCTGTACCAGCTGCAATCCCACCGATAGCGCCAAAGGACAAGCCGAAATCTCCAGCACCTGGTGTGACGAGTGATAGTGCTAGAGCCTCGCCCTCAGTAAAGCCTAGTCTCATAGCCTCAAGCAAGAACTTGGTGCTTAAAGGAGCACCGGAAAAGCCCAATTTGGTTGCGAAGGCACCTGCACCGCTCACGCCGGCCAAGTCTCCCTGGGCAACACTACCGCCTGTTGACAAGGCTTCGCCCGTCATGATGGAGCTACCCAACCCTCACCAACCCCCGCCTCCAATGCGCGGCTACCCGCCTCGCGATTCTCCGTACATCCAAAATGCAAATATTACCGCCAAGGAAATTGCTGCTGATGATTTCAGCAGAGGGCCCTGGCGCGATGGACAGCCTGGCGGCAACCGGGAGCTCTTCAACTCGCAATCGGGAAGATATGAGCCAGTTCAAGATCGGAGGGGCTCGCGACACGATCCAAACTACCGGCAGCACCCCGCGCTTCTTCAACGTTCTGCTCAACAACAAGACTTCCAGGGACCGGCAGAACCCTCCGCCGCATTTCAAACTAGTAGATCGAGCGGCTACGATGCCGCACCGTACGGCCGCCGTCGAACCTCATCGAATGTCAGTGGTGGCAGTGGCATTATGCACCGTCTGGGTAAACCCCATGACATGCCCCCAGCGGAGCATATTATTCCTGCCCCCAGCCAGCCCTCACCGGCACGCTCACAACATGCCCAGCCGTGGCAGCCGCGCCCTTCTCCTGGCCAAGTCGACGCAACTTTACACAACGCCAACGCTTCCCCGATCGATCTGCCGACTGATGTGCCTGCAACGACAGCTCCCTCTGAAGACGACATTGAGCTGCAAAAACGTCTGATGCGCGAACGAAGAGAGCTGGCCATTAAACGAAGACTAGAAGAAGAAGCCAAAGAGGAAGCAGCTCGGAAAGAGAGGATTGCCCTGAAATTGGCGGCTATGGGCCCTGCGCCAGAGCGGAAGAGTACGAAGAAGGAGGATACGAAGGAAGTCGCCTTCAAGCGCGACGGTCCTCCAGCTGGCATCTTGAGCAAGGAAGAACTAGCCGCTGCCGAGGCTGAACGTGGTGTACCACCCGGTACTGCTCATCCGGACGAAGAGGAAGCAGCCACCGCCCAGTCCGATGCGAAAAGTGGCAATTATTCCGAGATCCTGCCTTCGGATGGGTCACATGCAGAGCCTTCACGATCTGGCCCGCCGACTGGCCCTCAGTCCAACCCGTCGTGGCCCGAATCAGGGCAAAAGCCAGCTGACAGGGTCGCTTCCTGGAGCAGTGGTTCACAAAATGGCCCCAGAAATCTATGGGCTGCACCCGGAAACGATCGTTCCTTAGGAAATGGCACATTTGATGCGGATCTAGGCCAGCAGCTTGCTGATTCCGAGCCTGCTCAACCTGCTAGCATGACATCGCGACCTACGCCTATCGGCCCACCACGCAATACCCAGCAATCGCAGCAACGTTTGGCCCCTATCGGGCCACCCAGCGGCACTCGTCCAGGTTCTCAACCTATCCACCCTGGTAGCGCACCACGCCGTAATCCATGGGCAACAGCAGATATCGCTGCTGATGATCGCGCTCTCCGCGCTGAGAAACAGAAGCATGCCGAAGAGTACCGGAAGAACCTCGAGGCACAGGGTGTAAACATCAACGAGGCACAGCACAGCGTCAGAGATACTTGGCGCGGCGTCGACATTAACCCGGACGGGAAGCGAATCACAGGACAAGGCGTGACCGCTCAACATAACGAACGAATGGATCGTCACGCAGGACCATCATGGAATGCTCCTGCGCCTAATCTGGGTCCGGAACATGTCCGACACGAACCTCGTCAGTTCGGCCAGCCAGCATACCAGCAAGATTACCGGCAACAGACCGTCCTCCCCGAAGGTCCTTATGGAAGAGCCACGAATCTAGGTCCCGCGGCGCATGGTCCGTCCGGCGCCGCCCAATCTCGAGCTGGGTCACGCTTCTTCCCCCATAGTGGATCGCGTGACATTCGACAGGAGGAATCCATCATGCCTCCCAGGCCGGATTCGCCCACTCCACCGCCCCCGACGATGGACGGCCATCCCGCCTATGATGGCGATGCTGAACGTCCACATGTTTCGTTACCTCCCACTCGGCCTGTTGTGAAACTGCCTCCAGCGGCGCAAAGACCGCCGCCGCCTGTTAAGCAAGCTCCAACACCCATCGCGCCCCCGAAACCTGCGACATTCGCTGCAGCAGCTGCTGCCGCCGCCATTGTGTCTCCTCGTCCTCCAGGAAGTACTCTGTCCGGCCGGAACGTGCATTACGGTGGCGGCATCCAGTCTGCTGGCGAGATAAAGACTCAAGAGAATTGGCAACAGAGAATTAATAGTCTCATGCGTACCCCGCACGCAAAACCAATGTCGGTCGACTCATCCAGCAAATACGCGTTCGACGGACATACAAACACCTCTGCCACTGTATCTCTGCCTGCTCTGTCGCCTTCGGGTTCTTCAGCCAGCGACGCCAGTGATGTTACGACCAAGGAGATGGCTGAAGAATGTTTTGATGAACAGGAAATGGGATCATTGCCACTGGTCAATCTCCCCAACGAGGCACCATCCGCACTATGGTCGAATAGAGCTGCGGAGCCCAACTGGCTTCCGCTAAACATGAAGTATCGTGTTGACGCAACTGCATCAGAGTCTGTCCGCTTTCCCTATGAACAGGTCAACCATAAAAGCGTCTATCGTATCATGATACAGGGTATGGACGAAGCGAAAACCATTATTGCCCCTTTCAGCTCTCGAAACCGAAGCGATTCGCGACGTCAGGGTCGTGGCGGTCGTGGCACTCGAGGTGGCTCCAGAGGTGGACGAGACTCTATGGGTGATCATCAGAGTTCCTCTGCCACATTGGATCGGCCCGAGCGTTCGGAACGCTCTGAGCGGTCTGACCGTCCTTCGAGCCGTGGCGGACGTGGAAATTTCCGAGCTCGATCTGAGCATTGGACCAAGAGCTCATCTACTCTTGGCCAACCGACCCAATCCTAATCTGCTGTGGAGTCAGTCATAAGTAGGGACAGGCTCCGACTGCGATCTGTTCTTTTTTTTCATAACCCTGGGAAGGTGTCTTCTTTGAAAACGACACAACAACAACAAACATAAGGCGGTACACAAAGAAAAACGTAATTGTATAACCCTGAATGGCACTGAAGATCTCTTCTCGAGCGTCGAGGTGCACCGCCCATTCAGGACCACGGCAAGAACCGAGTAATCTGCTCTTGGTTTATTCCCCCCATTCGTTGTCGCAACCACAGCCTGCTGTTTCGATACGACAACGTGTACAAATATTGTCTAGCGCATTTCTGGCATTTGTGTCGATGAATGACGAAGGCATAATGGTTTTGCCCCTACTTTCTGACTATATGAACCGAAACGGACTCAAAGGAACCACGAAGGAACCGTCGTTGATACTGTGTCCTTGGAGACACATTCTCCTTTTCACAATTGCTTTCAAGCCCGAGGCTTTATGCAAAAGCACATTTGTTTTGCGACGGCTAGCGATGAAGGGTTGATAGGACGGATCTGCACAAAAATGAGGAGCACGAACTTGATGAGAAGATAATAAGTGTCTCTGAGCACACAAAGTGGCAATCGAGCAAGGATGAAAAGGGAGCTCCTCAACATGGGGTACCCTCCATCTTTCAAGTATTGCCCCATGTAGACTGCAGAAATGTCACCAGGCCCCAATGATGAGCTTCTGGTAGTAGCAAACAATGAGATACGCCTAAACCCCCAAGGTGAAAACAATGTCCGTCCTGTGATGATAATGATATCTTAACTGTCAATCCACTTGTGAGGTTAAGTCACGGATAAGTCCTTCTGCAACTACATTAGATATAAGTGCGTGCGTCAACGGTAGTCGGTGGTACCTGTAGTAGTGAAATCACGATGGACCTCGCATAAAAGAGAGGCACGACCTGGAATGAAGTCAACCCACGTTCCTGTGAATTCTTTTTCCGTCTTGGTGGAAAGAGCAATGGGTTTCACTCTTATCCTTCGTATGCCAAACCAGAGTCCCCCGTTACATTGTTTTGATGCCCCGCGATCCAAGTTGAATCATCAATCTTCACTTACACTTCAATTAGGTTACAACAACAAAAGTCTTCCATCACATCCCACCGGACATTACTTATCTACCAGTTGTGCTCGATTACTGAGGATGTCGTCTCCTCAACGCTTCGGCCCTGCCATGGCCTCACAGCGTCCAAACTTGCAGCATCAAGGACCACAACACGAGGAAACAGTTGGCAAGACTGCATGGGATGTCTTGTGTGAGATATACCCTACCTTGAGGAGGCTCGAATCGCAGAACTTCGCAAGGGTGGGTGAGGAACTAAGAGTTCTAGCTTCAAGGCCTCCAAAAGAGACTTTTGCGCGCAATCCCAAGAGAAGCCGCAGACGGATGCCCTTCTTTGACTTTATAATGCCCCGAACTCTGTCTCCTACTAAACAATTACTGACTCAGATATCGGGTAACGTACTGAGCGATGCTGAGTCCTGTACCTGGTGCAAGAGCGGCGAGGCACCGTGGCTCGGGTGTGTTCCGTCGGAGGGGGGCGGCCAATGCATGAATTGTCATCTTTCCCACCTGACGGATTGTTCATTACTGCCAGGTATGTGTCAATTACCAACTATGAGAACCAAGAATTGAAAATTCACACTTGCGTATTCTAGAGACAGTATCGAGTCCCGACTCATATCGGAACCCAACGGCGAGACCGGAACCTCTGGTGCCCGGCTTGAATGCACAGCTGAATAACATGCCCAAAATCGATCCATATAGAAATCCTACGACGACATCAGCATTTACTGTGCCCGACTCGAGTGTACAGCTGAATAATACGCCCACAATCGATCCATATGGGAATTCAAAGGCGACATCAAAACCTACTTTGCCCTCTTTTCGCGCGTTGGTGTCTACTTTGGATGCGCCAACATTCGAACAATTGCAACCTGCACCCGTCGTGAATGACACTCATAATACGACAGAGCTCAGAACTTACCATCCTCATGTTCTCCGTGGCCTGAAGGCAAATGAACTACACAAGGAACTCGACAATTGCCACCAGTTTAGGAACGAAGTTACAAAATATGCTAACCTTATCAGGTCTTTCCTACACCAAGACTGAACTTGGGAGAAGATCAGCTTTAAGATATCTCATGCTGGTATAAATTGAGGTCGTCAAGATTCGAGCGGGGAGATGTGGGAGGGAGAACAAAATGGAAGCTTCGGGGGCTTTGTGGGAAGTACTCTGTATAATTATGTTTCCTCTGTATTGTACCACTATACAAACATTGTGGGTTACAAGCGACTCTGCATCGTTCCATGTGCTTGATCATGATGACCATGTCCTCGATAGCATAATTCTGATTCGGTGAAGGAAGAGGTAACCTTGGGTTGTGTAAAAAGGTTGAGCATTTGCTACTAACAGCCGGCAACGCTGAATTAAACATACATACTGGTAGTACGTATGGAGTACTACCTAGGTACACACAGGTGATAGAGCGCTGGGTATGTACGAGGTATATCCACCAGACTGAATTGATAGACGCTACTCTGAGAACAGCCTAGTGTCATGCAACCAATTAAACACGCGCCACCGCAGACGCGTCCAAACTGATTCAGAGACGCGCGACAGGAGAAACGCGACTTTAGCCCCTCCTTGGGGTCAATTTTGTATGAGAAACGAGATCGCTCCCGACTTTTCAGTTCCCATCCGTGATACCCTCAACATTTCAACCACTGCCTTTGCAAACAACATATCCCACAATGGCGGCAACTCCCAGTGATACCGGCATGGCCATGTCGGATGCGCCATCGCGTACATCCAGACGTACTTCACGACCTCGGGCTCCTCTGTCGGAAAGTCTAGCTGCGCCGAGCGACGACGAAGGAGAGGGCTTCGCCGACGATCAGATCCCCGGTCGCGCCAGGCGAAATGGACCGCAGGATGTCCCCCGAGTCGAGGACAGAATCGGTATAACCGTACAGGAGCACTTTGAGAACTTTATCGAGGAGTTCATAGAAGATCCCACATCGTCGGCGGCTCCAACATCGAGCGCCGTCACCACGGACAAGTACTATGTCGCGCAAATTCATGCGATGCGTGTCTACCAGCTCTCGACCTTCTATGTCAACTATGACCACATATCCGCGTACCAAAACGGAGGTCTGGCCAATGCCATCAACACACAATACTACCGTTTTCTCCCCTTCCTCACAAACGCTCTCCACAATATGATCGCCAAATACGAACCACAATACTTTCGCGAGCACCGCCAGCCCACAATTTCGAGTGGTCAGACGACTTCGGGAGCAAGCAATGCCGGCTCGGGCACTGCAAGCCAGTCGGAAGCCACGCAAGGCAGCAAGACGGCAAACCAACAGACCGATAAGCTATTCGCCATTGCATTCTACAATCTCCCATTGGTCTCGCGTGTACGCAGTCTGCGAGCCAAGAACATCGGACAGCTCCTGTCCATCTCAGGAACCGTCACCAGAACTTCAGAAGTGCGACCCGAGCTATCAGTCGCAACATTTGTCTGCGAGGCATGCCGATCTGTCGTTCCCAACGTAGAACAGACCTTCCGATACACCGAACCCACTCAATGCCCAAACTTGCAGTGCAACAACCGTATTGCTTGGCAACTGGACATACGACACAGCACCTTTGTGGACTGGCAAAAGGTTCGCATTCAGGAAAACAGCTCCGAGATCCCCACTGGCAGCATGCCGCGAACCATGGATGTCATTCTTCGTGGAGAGATGGTCGACCGAGCCAAGGCTGGCGAGAAATGTATCTTTACCGGCGCCCTTATCGTTGTGCCAGATGTATCGCAGCTGGGCCTGCCCGGAGTGCGACCCACGGCCATTAGAGATGATAGAAACGCTCCTCGTGGAAACGATGTAGGCGGTAGCGGTGTCTCTGGTCTCAAAGCGCTAGGTGTGCGTGATCTTACCTATCGACTTGCCTTCCTGGCCACCATGGTCAACTCGGATACATCGACTCCCGGATCCAATGCACAGCGCCCAGTTCAGGATATTATTGGATCTCTCACGCAGGCAAATGCCGAGAGCGCCGAGACGGTGGACGAAGCACAGCAGGCTGTGCTGAGCTCCATGACGCCGGCTGAGATTGACGAGCTGCGTGAAATGGTCCACAGTGACCACATCTACAGCAGACTCGTCCAGTCACTAGCTCCAATGGTCTACGGACACGAGATCGTGAAGAAGGGTATTCTTCTGCAGCTCATGTCTGGTGTACACAAGACAACGCCCGAGGGAATGCAGCTTCGTGGTGACATCAATATTTGCATTGTCGGTGACCCGTCGACGTCCAAGTCGCAATTCCTCAAGTATGTGTGCTCGTTTGCACCGAGAGCTGTCTACACATCCGGAAAGGCTTCCTCGGCTGCTGGTCTCACAGCTGCCGTCATCAAAGACGAGGAGACTGGCGAGTTTACAATCGAGGCTGGTGCACTTATGCTGGCTGACAATGGCATTTGCGCCATTGATGAGTTTGACAAGATGGACATTGCGGACCAGGTCGCGATCCACGAAGCCATGGAACAGCAGACCATCTCCATAGCCAAGGCTGGTATCCAAGCGACACTCAACGCTCGCACGTCTGTCTTGGCTGCAGCCAACCCTGTCGGTGGCCGTTACAACCGAAAGACGACACTGCGCGCAAACATCAACATGTCGGCGCCCATCATGTCGCGTTTTGATCTGTTCTTTGTCATCTTGGATGAATGCAACGACCAGATTGATCGTCATCTGGCCGAGCACATTGTGGGCATCCACCAGCTTCGTGACAGTGCTATCGAGCCAGAATTCAGCACAGAGTGTCTTCAACGTTACATTCGTTTTGCTCGTACTTTCCGTCCCGAGTTTACAGACGAAGCCAAGGAACAACTGGTGAAGCGATACAAGGAGCTCCGTTCTGATGATGCCCAAGGAGGTGTCGGCAAAAACAGCTACCGTATTACAGTTCGTCAGCTAGAAAGTTTGATTCGACTTTCCGAGGCCATTGCCAAGGCAAACTGTGTAGAAGATATTACCGCAGACTTTGTTGACGAGGCGTTCATGCTGCTACGACAAAGTATCATTAGCGTAGAGCACGATGATGTCGAAATGGATGAGGACGACGACGACGTGACTCCCGAGGACGCTGCCGAGCTGATTGCAGCAGCAGATGCTGCGTCGAATTCTCAGCGCCAAGATTCCGAGGGCGACGAGACCATGGATAATGCTGATGGTTCTCCCTCGCAAACCCCGGCCGAGGCGCAGAAGAAGAAGACGGCCATCACTTATGAGAAGTACATTGCCATGGTCAACCAGTTTGTGAGCCGCGTCAATGATGACGAGGCGACGGGAGCTGGCGAGGGTGTCGAAGCTGAGCAGCTGCTCGAATGGTACCTTGAGCAAAAGGAGGAGGAGCTTGAGACTGAGGAGGACCATGACCGCGAGCTGACACTGGCCAAGATGGTCTTGAAGAAGATGGTCAAGGTTAGTTCACGCCCAATTCCTTGTATGCATTTCCGAATTGATATACTGACTTGTTGCTGTAGGATAACATTTTGATGGCGGTTCGCGGCAGTGGACTCGCCTCGGACGAAGCAGCCGATGATGAGGCAGCTGATGCGAAGGTTGTCTATGTCCTGCACCCCAACTGTGCAGTAGAGGAATACTGATCGATGGGTGCCATACAATACTGGGGGGATTCGTGAAAGAGAGGGTATGTCATGACTGGTTTCTGGCGTTGGGGAGTTTTTATACACACAAAGTCCAACAGGCAAGGAAGATGGACGAATCATGAGCGTATTGGGTGATGATATATCTGTAGACAGTGCCTGATGTAGAAACGGATACCACAATGCACATGGTATAATAAGATGACATACAACGATTAAGCTATTTTGAACATGTAGTTGATAAATGTCAGAATTGGATGTGTTGAAGATGAAAAGGATTTGATGGATATCAATTGCGCTGAATTAACTAAACAGCAGTTCTCCTCTGCATCTGGCAGTGCAAACCGACGGGTATATAACATAACCTGCATCTCCCTCCACTAGTCGTGCCTATCGTACATATTCGTCCAGATCATTACGCCCACGAACGATGCCTAGTTGGACTTCAAAGTCTTGCTGGCTCTAGTCGAGCCATTCTGGCGCTGCTGGTAGTACAGGTATCCCAGGACTGCAGCGGCGACAGTTCCGAGAATGAAGAAGTTATCTGCGCGCACATGAAAATGTTAGTAACGTGAAAGAAGGTTTTCAGAGGGTTTACTCGGGTAGAGAGAAGAAGAAGAAGAAAACGTACGAATAGCGAAACCGAGGGTGCCCTCGATAAAGTGCACCACGCCCTTGCCGGCATCGGCAATGGTGTGCAGGACTAGGGCAAAGGCATTGAAGATGGCGGCAAAGATGCCCTGAATGACCTCGAGGATAGACTCGAAGAAGTGTCCGATACCCGATGCGATACCCATCTTGGCTTTTTGGTGTTTGGGATTGGTTGTGTATGTAGTATTACGGGTGGAGAAAGAGCAGGTATGTATGTAGAATGATCAGATCTCGTAGGGCTGAGAACTGAAAATTTAGTGCAGATTGAATTTGTTCGAGAAGACCTTCTGAACTAAAGAAATGTGTGAGAGGAAAGTGTGGCTTTTTATTCACAGAACAAGTGGTGACTACCTGCGTAGAAGTGCTGTGATGCTGTTATGTAGGTATGAGGCTGAGGCTACGTAATGGGCGGCTTTCTCTGCAGAACCGAGACCACCCAAAAGCCCACCAAAGCCACCCGTTTTTATTGTTCATGACGACCCTTGATTGAGACACAAAGCCAAAAACTTGGTTTTCCCCCATACATACAAAGGCGCGCAGGTATGAAATTGCAAACAATCACCCGATCGCGTGCGTGTTTGGGTTCTACGTGCGTCGGTACCTGCCTAGACATGGGAGAATTGAACCATGGGAATGACGTCAAAGCCGCAAGCGGGTTAAGGTGCTTGGGGTATGTACATGGTAGAAGGCGGGGAAAATGCTCCGAGACCTGTCAAAAGGTAGATCAGTGTCGCATTCAGACAAGGACGGAAATTGATTAATTAAACACAAGCTACGTATCTAAGTAAGTAGAATATTGCCTAGCATTATCAAGGGGAAACTCTATAAACCCCAGGGCCCTAGTTTTGAAATGTCGTCGTGATTTATTTGACCTTGGTGATGATGATTTTTGTTGTTTTTGGTTCTTGGCTGTCTGCTAGTCCATTGATACCCACCTAGCGTTCAACGCGGAGGTACATATCCTCTCTATCCGCATTGCCATTACGAACCCATCGTCCACTTCGTGTCCCGTTCCTGGAGAGCAAATGCTAGTATGGACCGACGGCATATCAATACTGCATACATCTCATGATTCCAGCCTCAACATGACCTCTCGAGCACGGCGATGCAATGGACAAAGCTATAAATCATGTCTGGTTTCTTTGACATTTTCCTCACCAGGCGCGGGGTCCTGCCCAGATGCGGGTAATCTACAGAATACCAACCTACACCGTGTAACTATCCGCTTGGGTTGCGAATAAAGGCTTGGTAAGAGCACAATGCTAGTCTTCTCGGCAAAGGTTCGGGACGCCTCAGACTACGAGTGCGGGCATCTTGAAGCTGTCGTGGAAATGCTCAGCTTCTTTTACCACCCCGGTGCGTCGCATGACCATATTAGTGGGAAAGTTGTCGCCCAATCCGGCAACTTTAAGCACCACTTGGAATATTGCACCGCATCCCAGACCGATAGGATAAAGAGAGCCAGCGCTGCTCTCCATGAATTTGTTTTCTCACAGATACATCTAATTGATTGTTGATCGAAACGGGACAATTTCTGTTTATTTCAAAATGTCACAAGCAGCGCGGTCCATGTCTTTTCCCCAGCGGCTGAGGGTCTTCATTCTGTCGGACATTTCAAACGAACCCGACGATGCGGAATCGCTAGTCCGATATCTGCTGTATTCGAACCAATTCGAGACCGAGGGCCTCGGTGCCGTGACCTCGAATTGGATGAAGACAAAGGTGTGCCCGCAGGATATGCACAAGATTATTGACGCATACGCCGGCGCCGTCGACAACCTCAACGCGCATGCACATCCAAGTGCCCAATATGCTTCAGCAGAAACCCTGAAAGGGCTCATACGCAGCGGCGCCAGCGTCTACGGTATGGCCGCCGTGGGCGACGACGTCCCGCTGAGCGATGCAGGGAAGCTGCTGCTGGAGCGCATACTTATCGCCGACGAGCGACCGCTGTGGGTCTTGTGCTGGGGCGGCACCAATGTACTCGCCCAGGTCCTCTACAAGATTCGAAAGGACTATTCCGCAGAAGAGGCCGAGGGACTGTATGCAAAATTGCGAGTCTACGCTATCTCCGATCAGGATGATACCGGAGCCTGGATACGCAACAATTTCCCATCGGTATTTTACATTGTGTCTTTGCACGGCTGGAACCAGTATGGCCTAGCTGCCTGGACAGGCATTTCCGGCGACAACTTTTATGGGTTTGACAAGGGCGGCCCGGATTTCTCAAAAATGACCAAGGAATGGGTGAAAGAAAACATTCAAATCGGACCTCTTGGGTCGGCATATCCCGATTACATGTTTATTCCCGAGGGTGATACGCCCACTTTTCTGTATTTGATCCAAAACGGTCTTGGTGTGCCGGAACGCCCCGACTATGGTTCGTGGGGTGGGCGATATGCTCTTCATGATATCAGTGGAAGCGGGCTCTGCGGCAAAAGTCACCACGACGCAGCCGATGAGGTTATTGGACTCGACGGTCGAACATATAGATCAAACCAAGCCACCATTTGGCGGTGGAGAGACACATTCCAAAGCGACTTTGCCGCGCGCATGCAATGGACCTTGTCTGGAGACTTCAAGTCTGCCAACCACCACCCGGTCATCTCTGTCAATGGCAGCCAAAGTGTCGAGCCCCTGGTTGTAGAGTGTGAGGCCGGCGAGTCCTTTACCCTCGACGCCTCCGAGACGTACGACCCCGACGAGGGCGACACACTTACATTCAAGTGGTGGCACTACCGAGAGCCCACGGCCACGCAATGGTGGACCTCGGCCGAGGTCGACGAGCTCAAGGTGACAAATTTGAATGATGAGGGCAGCAGGGTTCAGGTCGCACTGCCGCCTCCAGAGAGGTGCGCAGTCGAGCTGATGAGCAGGCAGGCCGTCGAAAAAGGACAACTGCTGCACCTAATTCTGGAGGTCACAGACAATGGCAAGATCCCCTTGACGAGCTACCGACGCATCCTCGTGCAGTGCACAAACAAGGACCTCAAGGGATCGGGAAAGCCAATAGATGCCGCTGGTGATACAGGCATCTCATTCGCGTGATTGAGATCAGAGAAGAAAGTCGCAAAAGTCCCTCATGAGGAATAAATCGTTGCTATTTTTGGAGATGGCGTTCACGACCGAGGCACATAAGGCCTTCGAATGATACTCGCTCACGCAATCTATATAATTTTAGACATTAAATATCATATCCGTTCAATATCATATCCGTTCTTGGGGTCACTCTGTCTACCCTGTGTCGGGAAATTCCGCGCTTCTGTGGTCGATTCTCAATAGTTGATCGACGATAGAAACTGCCTATTCCGGAGTCAATACATCTCGAGTTCAATGCGAACCGTCGCTTGTATAGTCGATTGGGGAAATTCTCCGATTTGACGAATTCGGCTAGGTGGTGGAGCTTGGCTCGACAGGGCAAGTCGCAGCGTCTTCACGACCTAAAGAGCTATATTGATGCAGACCAGGCGAGCATCAGCTGAGTCGAGCTGATTGCTTTTATTATTTAAGGTTATTTGCTATATGTGCTGCAACGGTGTGATGAGATGGTAACTTCGCGCTCTAGCTCTACCTACGAGCACTGGGTCGGGGCCTTCAGCTGGAGACAGCAAGGGCCCATTGTGTTCCTTGGCTTTCCCTTGGAACAGCTATCCCTGCAGCGACTGAATGTCGAGTTGAATGCAGCGTAGATAGCTTCCTCGACAACAGTCATGGTCAGATTTGGCTCCTTTCAGCAGATTACTCTATTCTTCGAGTTATGAGGTCACTAGAATTTCAAAGGGTCTTACAGGAGTCTTGGTGGGGACGAACGCAAACGACGCAGCTAACTTTGCCGACCATGTACGATAAATTGTGTCTATTAAGGCCCTAGTAGAAAGGACTGCTAAATCGACTAACATTTGAATAGCACCTGAGGTTTTGCTTGGACGGTAACACTATCGAGTCTAGACCTTGCTTACCTAGAAAAGGGTTGAGGCTCAATAGATTGCTTTTGCATGAATATTGCTATAAATACAGCCCAAGAACTTACGTGCCATGTCTATGCTCAACCTCCTTCCTACCCAAGGCAGTGTCCGAGACATAAACATTCCCCTCACGGATTCCGAGTGGTGACATAGTGTATAACTTGCTCAGATCTTCTTGGCGTGCCAATTGTCTCCACCAAATTAGCTAGAATACCCAACCCATCAGCATACAATCTGGGGAAAGGCTGAGACCCTGAGACGGTCTAGAACAGGAAGAGGAACTGGTTGGGAGCGCCACATTGTGTGCTCATGATGGCCAAGTCTTGCGATGATAAAGAAAGACGCCAGAAATATCTCATGCCAACATTGAAGTGAAGCTCGTCAAGTTTTACTTGAATTTGATTCGTTTGCTGCGGCCGCCACCTCCATTCACTGCAACCCTCTGTATGTTGAAACCAAGGAAGAGTGGTCTTGGTTTTGTTTTCATGGCCTCTCTTGTATGATGAGGCTTGGGGTACCAAGACTTCAAGGTGTTCTTTGAGCACAGTGTTGAGGGATTGACACGAGTATAAGAATACTGGACTCGGACTCGAATGAACAACCAGAGAAAGAGCAGCGAAGAGCATCGAAGAGCATCAATAGTCTTGAAGTCCATTGCAAGACTCACTCCCGTTTACTTCGAAGTGTATTCCCCCTCAAGCCAACATGCTCTTGAAAGGATTCCTTCTGGCCGGTCTCCCCGCCGCACTGGCAGCCCCAGCACCCGGCATGGTCAAGGCACCCACCAGCGACGCTCCTCCTTCGGGCGTGGTGATCGAGGGCATATCGTACGCGGGGTCCGGCTGCAACGCCGGCAGCGTGGCGGGCGCCATCTCGAGCGACCTGTCGACGGTGACGCTGCTGTACGACAGCTTCGTCGCGCAGGCCGGGTCCGGGATCCAGCCGGCCGAGGGCCGAAAGAACTGCCAGCTCAACCTCCAGCTCCGGCTGCCCCAGGGCTGGCAGTTTAGCGTATTCAAGGCCGACTACCGAGGTTACGCCTACCTCCAAAAGGGCGATCGGGGCGTCATCAAGTCGACTTACTACTTTAGTGGTGACTCGAGCCAGGTAAGTTCAAGCTCATTCTGTTCTGTATTGTGAAGAGGAGCTGTCGAAGGGAGTCAAGAAGGGAATACGGGAAGATGAGGGAATAGAAAAGTGGAAATGCTTGAACTAACTTCTTCTCACACCTTGGTAGGTCTCAGCCCAACAGACCCTCACGGGCGCGTACGACGACAACTACCTCAAGACGGACGAGTTCGGCCTCGAGAGCACCGTCTGGTCCCCGTGCGGCGAGGAGGGCCTGCTCAACGTCAACTCCGAGGTCCGCGTGACGCCGCTCAACACCAACAACACGGCTCTGCTGACGGTAAGCCACCACCACCCGGATTATGCCAAGATGATCAGCTCAAGTGCCGTAAGTGAATAAAGGAACATTTTTTTGCTGATGCGTTCTGTGTCTCTGCAGGTTGATTCGACTGACTTCAAGTTCACTCAGGTCCACTATCTTCAATGGCAAGAGTGCGAACCCAGTCATCACTGATAGGTGGGAGGAAAAGCCATGAGGATGATATTTGTGGCTCAAGGACATCAAGTGATGGACCACAAGCTTGGCCTTTTTTTCTTTCCAATTTGGTCCTGGTATAAGCACTTGTTTGAAAAGAAGGAATATCCATGCGTATCTGTGTCTTTTGTGCATTATTTTCTTCATCGGACGACTCTTGGAAAGAATTGGTCATCCACATTTCCGGCGAGGTACATATAGCCAGGTTCTTCGCTTTTGAATAGCTATTAAGCATTATTTTCATTATGCTGACGTAATATGCTCTCGTTTTGCCAGCCGTGATTGATGAGCTGGAAACGTTTGCAGCGACCTGTCCATCGTCGACTTCGGCCCTTGACGGTGAATCAAATACAATGCAAAAGAACTGAGCGAAGTATTACAGAGTGATGTAGTATGCTCACATGAGATATGAATAAATTGGCCGTGATTTCAGAGTGACCAACTCCTTAAACGTAACAGGCTCGAACTGGAACTTCATGATCTTGATTCATCATGCCACTCCTGGTCCGGATCATTAAACCGATGACCCCCATCAACTTCGCAGATCGTCCTTTATCACGAGCTTTGATTCACTGTTAGACAGATGATTGACGGAATACTTCCCTCGCCTATTGCAGTGGCAGATTGTCCCTGTAAAGATAGGTGACGTGAAGCGAGAAACGCAAACCTGCTGGGTTATTCCTAGATTATCTAGTCAAGTGTCGCCAAGACACATTGTTCCGCTTACATGTAACGCTGTACAGAGGGAATGGAGGGTTAACCAGAGAAGCTGAATGACTCGGGTGGGCGTTGGACACGAGTATGGGCGGTGATAGCCCTCATAGTTACCGTACGTGACGCACGAATCGTTCATCTGCAGCCATGCCGCGGCATTGGCAAACGATCAGCAATGTCAACAGTTACGCAGGTCGCACGCATGAAAGAGCCACGCGGTTGTAGTGTCGTACAGCTGAATGCTACAGATGCTTGTCTATATGAACAGGTTGCATTTTGCAGTGCAAGTGCTCGCTCGTTACTACGCAGGGTGCCGTCACGAGCAGAGACGTCATATTGTGCGGATTTGCTGCGGCTAAAAAGAAGTAGACACCACACCCATATGTGACCCAAGGGGTCTGAGACTTCTGTAATTCAATTGCCCTTGTATCGGGTGTGCCCTGACTATAGCGGGATCATGCGGTCAGTCAGAAGGTATATGCGCTCTCAATATTGAACAAATTTGCTCTTCTTCAACACACCCCTTTTTCTTCTCGGACAAGATCTGTCCCAGATCCGAACATTTCTATTTTCGGGCGGGTCCGCGACTTTTGGTTGCAATGATAGATTGGTCGCACGTCTCTCCCGTCTTGTGAGAGGGCACACGGCACGAGAAGCATGATCAGGTAAGCTGGGTTCCATGGGCGACATGTACATAGATTAGCACGCTTTGGCACGTTGCTTTGGGTGTGACCACTGCTGCCTCTAGTCCAGCTTAACCTGCACGACCGTCAACCACAAATTCCCACGCGGTACCTACCGGTAATAAAGGGGGATGGGAGTGAGATGCCTATAGGCTCAAGTCGCGATTAGTATCTTGAACTAGCATGAGGCGATGACGGTCACCTGGGCCACCCCTCCCATGGACCCCGACATACGAGTGAGTACCCTTTGCCTTTTTTTTTTTTCTACCTCCCTATTTGGCCCAACGTTTGCAGTGTGCATAGTGTGGTGGTTGTTTGCCACCAGGTTTCAGATTGGGCGACACAGCGATTCGATGATTGGGGGTGGGATGCAGCGCAGCTTTATTAGAGCATGGCAGGCATGGTAAGCATGAGCCATGGAGGGGCGGCGTCAGGGCGTTTCCCCATGTCCACCCTCCACAACGAGACACTTGTACAACTAACTGGGGCCCCCGTTTGGTGGAAGACTTACTTGGTGCGATAAGAGAGTGACCACGCATTCGCTACGTTTCTTGGTCGGGCTGCTGCTTACCTATGGGTGAGAGCGCATGGAGGGGGCGGTCGGTTGTCTTGGGTCCTTTGGGTCATTGCTCATTTTCTTGTTGTCCTTGTCCTTGTTTTTATCCATTTTTTGGTACAACTTTCTGGATCTCCATTGAGAGCGAAAAACGTGACTCTTAGAATCAACCCCATGTGTTGCGATTGCGCAGATTAAAAAGTCGGTAAACGATTCAAAACAATGTGAGAAGAAAAGAGGATACACTTAATAAGACCAAGAGGGGACCCAGAAGCCTTCTACTCCTACTATCCAAATACCACCGAGCAAGCAAGCAAGCACTCAAAGCACCGAGAGCGATTCCACCACGGCTGGCTGCAGCTGCTGTTTGTATGCGGGTGGATCATGGTAGCAGCAGCAGACATGGCCCCTCACTTGGTTAAGAAACAGAAACAACAGCAGCAACAGCAGCAATTCCAACAACAGCAACAACAACAACAAACAACATCAGACAATGTGCGACGTCCTAACATTTGGCGCTTCATTTCAGTAAGGCGCTTTGGTTCACGTTCGCGACGGGACTCCGCAGACGAGGACGACGAACATGTGCGACCAGCGTACTATGGCCATGAGTCGGACAGGTCTGACCCTGCCGTCGCAGAGGACGAGGAGGAGTCGGTCTGCTCCCAGTATACCGACGCACGCTCCAACTGGGACAACTGGGACCACACCTTGACAAACCGCGAGGACGCAATTTCCTTTGCCTTTACCGAGCTGCTGCAGTCTGGCGATGACAATGATGTTGATACTACTGCTGCGTCACAGCAAAACAACTGGCGGGCCAAGGACATATCACCGTCATCAAACTCTAATAATAAGCATTCCCCGGGAGTCCGTGGTGACAATGGAAACACCGACAACAAAGACCGCCGACCAGACTCGAGTAGGACAATCAACAATTCCTCTGATGCTGTGATCAATTTTCAAGGCCTGGAGAACCAATTCGATGCCTACTTTGCCAGGGAACCGCCGCCAGTGCCTTTGAAAGACGTGCAGCGAATGGCTATCGATCCCTTTGCAGTCTCGGGCCCGGTGCATTACCAGTTCGAACCTCGGCAGCGTGATGCATCCTTACACCATGACTTTCCCGTCACCCCGAGAAAGGGCAAAACCGTCCAGAGCCCCCCAGACTGGACCACTGCTGAGAATCCATGGGCGCTCCTCCCGGACAATGAGCTGGAACTCAATGACCGAGAAACCATTCTGGCAGAGAACGCACGCCTGCGAGCAGAACTCGAGGAGCTAAAAGCCATGTCCTCCAAGGACTCGTCGCTAGAGTCTCATCGGCCTTCCACGGCATCCCCAGTCCGCTCTCCAACCTTACGCCCTACGAGCAGGCTGCGTCGGGCCAAGAACAAGAAGCGAAATGATGTCACTCTGTTTGAAACGACGACTCTTCGCGATCTTGTGCTCAAACGACTCTTCACGCCTCATGTCATTGTTGACGGTATCATCCACGATGAGGAACAACCCTTGACCCTTGATACTCCCCTCACGGCTTCTCAGGTCCAGGAGTTTACCAGGATCATGAACGATGTCATTGTCTCTGGGAGTCACTTGAAGCAGCCCATCGCTCTGTGCGCCGTGTGCCATCTTCCCAAGTTCAAGGGAATCAAGACCCCCCACCAGAGTTCATACGTCTCTGAAGTCTTGTCACAGCTGCCCATGGTCTCCGCTTCGGCATTTGAGGATTTCGATCCTGCTCTGGGTACTTCAAGCTGCTGCCGAAGATTTGTTTGCAAGACCTGCCTGAGTGCTGCCATCATCTCGGGGATATCAACGCATTGGTGGTTCGACTTGCAGAATCGCGGATCCAACTGGCTCAAGTGCCCGGTACCATGTTGTGGCCGCAATCTACCCCTCAACTCCAGCGCCGAGATTGCCGCGGCAATGGATAATCTCGGTCTACGCAACACGACACCGTATATCGAGCGCTACAAGAGAGCCACCAAGCTGCGGTCTCACTTGCAGAAACTCGATCCTCTTCCCGGTAGAGATGAGCTCCGCAGGAGCAAGGCTTTGCACGAGCGCCTCGTCCGCCATCACCGCATGCGGTCATTGCTTGAAGATGTGTTGGAAACCCCAGACGACGAGGACCTCGATGTTGAGAGTCTTCCCATCGACACGGCTGATGGCCAAGGAACTCTAATGATTCCCATATTCAAAGGGCTGCTACGGCATCGTATTCCCAGAACATGTCTCGTGTGTGACGACACTCATTACGAACTCAACACTGGCGACAGGGAAAATTGGAATAGAATCATCAAGGGTCTAGGTGGTGAATGGACATGGCGCATCATGGCTTTCCCGACCACTGAGATTTTGCCAGGATGTCGGCATGATCATGACATTTGTCGGACTTGTCTATCAATGCACATCACAACCCAGATTGAAAGCAAGGGTTATAGTACCGTCGACAATATTGGGTGCCCAACACCGGATTGTCGGCACCGATTCACGTATGCCGAGATTCGTTATCTCGCCACCTCCGAGGCGTTTGCCGCTTACGATCGCTATACTGTCCTCAAGTCCATATCGTCTCAGCCAAACTTTCGATGGTGTCTACGAGAGGGCTGCGTCGCGGGTAGCCTTTACGACGATCCATCCACCATACCGAGGTCAATGCGGAGCGCTGGCGATGCAAACTGTATCGAGTGTTCCGAGTGCAACTTCACCATGTGCTTTGCTTGTCAAACTCCCTGGCATGGCAACCTCACCTGTGCACAACATACATCGCAACGTGAGCAGTCCTTTACCGAGACACAAAGCTGGCTCGCGGAACACACCAAGCCTTGTCCTGGAGAGGGATGTGGCGTGCAAGTTCAAAAGGGAGACGGCTGTTTCCACATGACCTGTTCCAGGTGCCAGTATGAGTTTTGCTGGGAATGCCTAGCAGACTGGCGTGGCATCTTCGTACCAGGCGAAGACGGTGGCTTTCTTCGGGCGTCTGGACACCGTGAGGGATGCTTTTTCCGAGATCAGGCAGCTCCACTGCCTACTCAGGTTAACGGTGCGGATTTGGCGGCAGCCTTGCGTAGATTGGAACGGCAAGATGATGACGGCGCTCCAGCTGCTGCGCAATAGTGATTTAGGGAAACGCAACAACGTTAGATATTTGATTTTGTGGCCTTTTTACTTGTTTCATGAGCATACACGGGCGTTGTCTACAGATGGCATTTACATAGTTTGGATCTCCTCGTCACTCTCCTCATCGAGAGTCTTGGACATCTGATATACCACATACCTGAACCTGTTTATGCAATAAGATACCATACCTTCAAGATTAAGTCCTCGAAATCTTTTCTGCCTCGACTCTTCATACAATGATGCTCTCATGTGATGAATGCAGTTCACGCATTAGGAGATGTTCTAGTCCCACGATATCACGTCTCGGCGCCAACCTCACTTACACACGCCATGCCTACCAAACTGACTCGAGACAACAGTATCTAATTCTCCCAAGCAATTCCCTCCAAGGTATCCACTCGTTACCAACCCGTGATCCAGATGCCCTTTGTGCCTTTATTCCCATCCTGCCCTCGCTTGTACGTAATAGCCCACAACATTGGACTTATACCTCATTATCACGAGGTTTCTTCAACGATCCGAATTCGACCTTGTCGATAATCCGGATCAAAACCTCCGGGGATGTGGTCTAGTGGTATGACGTTTCCTTAGCATGCTAGAAAGCATGGAAAAGGTTCTGGGTTCGATTCCCAGCTTCTCCATATTTTTGCATTTTTATTTTCTTCAATATCACAGATTGAGATATTAGGGACTACTTTTGTAATGGCGATCCAGAGTATTCGATGCAGAAAAAACAAATTTCATACGAGTTTACCGTCACGAGATGAATTGATATAATATGCCCTCTATGCACGGATTTGATATCTAATCCCCAATTATCTTGTCAGATCTCAAGCAAAGCCATTCATTGGAGTCTCCAGCCCGAGGTCTGGAGTGCAGCGCTGAAAAAGTCCCTTGGGATCCCACTTGTCCTTGATTCGCATCATCCGCTTGACGCCTTCATGTCCGAGATACATTTTGCCGTCCCCTTTCTCTGGCGCGTTAAAGTTGACATACTTCCAGTCCGTCAACAGACCTGCTTCCTGGAGTTCCTTGTAAACGTCATTGGGCCAGCTTCTAGCTTGCGCTACATGTTCCTGGTCGGCTTCGTCGAACTGCACCGCGATGCCAATGAGTATATGCTGCTGTCTGTTGCCAAAAGCTGCCGTTGAATCTATTCGAGTTCCGCGCCCGTGACAGTTGTGTAATACGAAACTGGAGTGTTCCGTCGGTAGAGGATTTCGAGCCAGGATCGCGCCGAGCTCAGCTGAGAACGATGGCAATGTTGCAGACACGACGGTGCTTCCTCGACCGGAATTGCGGCTGGGAATTGCAATGGAAAAGAGGAAATCATGAGGTGTAGCTTGAACTAGTCAGTATTGTGCTCGCTCTGGAACTAATATCACGCCGGGCAAACGAGTACTCACTCTCGTTGTAGTTCCCATCCTTGTCCCTGACGGTATCGTGAGTCACGGTTCCGCATTGAGTGAGTCTCTCGTGATATGCCTTTGCTTGCTCCAAGTCGCTCCCATCGTCTTTGAGTTGCCACCAGAAAAAATGATTGATTGTGCCGCCATTGTTGAACGGATTGATGACGAACACTTCACCCGCAAAAGTGTCTGGGAAATCCTCCTGGTATAGCTTTCCCATATTCCCAAAGACGGTTTCCGCTTCAGCGAGGGGAAACCACACGTAACCAGCAATGGCCCGCGGCCTCGGATAGACCTTGATGGTCAGCTCGCTGACCACACCAATAACCCCAGCGCCTCCTCCTCGCAGAGCCCACCATATGTCGGCCGCTTCCGCATCATCACAGCCTTTCTCATCATCCCCAGGTGGACCAGCTTCCAACACTCGTCCCGAAGAGGTCACGATGCGACCTCCCATGATCTGATCCACGCCCAGGCCCCGGGCGCCGCACTCGAGACCGTACCCGCCGCCACAAGCCCAGGCCACATAGCCAACCTCGTAGCCCCAGCCGCAGGGCGCGTCCAGCCCGTGCGAGTCGAGAAACTTGAGCAGGCTCCCCAGGTTGACGCCGCCGCCCAGCCGGACGGATTGTCGGTCCGCAGCCAGGACCATGTGGTCCAGGGACCGCACGTCAATGACCACGCCGCCGTCGCTGCGGGACCGCTCGCCCATGTCGTTGCCGCCGCTGCGTATGGCCAGCGGGGCTCCAACACCGTTCTCCTCGCCGCAGTGCCGCACCACGGCTATAATCTCAGCTTCGTTGGTGGGCCGCGCAATGGCCAGGGGCGGCGCCATGTCCGTCACCTCTCGCCGGATGCGGGCAAGGTCCGCGAAGCGAGGGTGGGATCTCGTGTATAGGCGTATGTCTGGTTGCGCGTCCAGTATGGGTAAGAGTTCCGGTGCGTCTGCCTGGACGGCATCGCGCGTGCTGCCCGGTGGCGGCGGGGGGTTATGGAAATCTTGTCCAGCTTCAATTTCTGACATGTTTATAGGTCTTTGGGCCAATCTATTTTTTATTGAAAAAGTTTGAGTCTCTGGAGAATAACAGTCTCTATTCACGGCACCAACGCTCCCTTTTTAATACATGACGAACCCACTTTGCTTCGTTATGTATGTCAGATGTCGTAGACGAAACTTGCATTGATCATCTTAGCCTCGAGATCTTCAGCTGATTCTAGACCCTCCACTTCTCACAGTGATTGTAGTGCTTACGACCACCAAGCTTTAATGTGGCAGCCACGTAAGGAGGCTCCAGTGTACCTAGGGAGGACTGTATGATGCAAGGGGCCTGTACAATATGTAACACGCGGATTTTGGTATTGGCTCTGGTTATCAAAGGCCGCATGTGGCTTGGTAAAAGCACTTAGGAACATGCATTGACTTTTATACAGACCACCACTCATACAGACTCGCAATCGTACAAGCTCGCGGTCGTATAACTTCGCAATCGTACAGATTACCTAGCAGTATAATGACCGTCGAATTACGATGTTCAGGAGATGATGAAGCAACAGAAGAAAGACGAATGGCATCCTGAATCTGTGGCACAGAAAGCTTCATCGGTATTGGCATGCACACTTTCACGGGGAATTTGACTGGGCCGGCATGATCAAGATTCGTCGCAACGGTCCGTTGATCGGGTCAGAGTGGAGAATCACGGAATATATACAGAACAGTCCGGAATTATGCTCCGATTTTTGAGCCCCTCCTCACTTGTTGTGATAGACTTCATTTACTGTAGCTCCCTCGCAAACACAATACACTTTTGACAGCAAACCCGTCCAGGCGAATATCGATTATTCTCAAAATGACCATCTATCATATCGTTCAGTTCAAATTCAAGTCGCTGGTCCCGTTGGAGGAGGTCAAAGCCGTGAGTTTCTTTCCTCACTAGCAGAGGCGGGGGATTTACCCAGCTTATGTGATATCTGACGTTTAGTCAGGCATGCGACCGAATGGTGGCGCTCAGGACAGGATGCAAACATCCAGATACCGGCGTGGAATATGTTAAGACATCTGTCGGAGGCGTCAACAATAGCCCAGAGAATTTTGCGGTATGTCCATGTCGTACTCTCAGGCCATCAAGCTGGGCGACTGACACTTTGCAGAACGGCTTCACTCACGCCTTTATAAGCCAATTTGACAACGAGGAAGACCGTGCATACTACTTGGTAAGTAAGAATAGAAGGCTATTGGCTTCCGCTCGGATTCATGCTAACAAGCGGCATTTATTAGGAGAAGGACCCGGCGCATCTGGCTTTTGTCAAGAGCATCGGTGAGATTATTGATAAGGTCCAGGTCATCGATTTCACACCCGGCGTCTTTTAGATAAGCGGAGTGTATTTGTTCCAGACATGGTTTTGTACTGTATTCTATTCTAGTCGACCAGTTAGTTGCGCTACATTATGCCATTGCCGCAATTATAATTCGCGAGGTCTTTTGGCAAGCCAGTGGACTCATGACTGCACGGATAAAGCAAGCGGCTTGCGATATGACTGCGGGGTTGACTCGGCCGAGTCTTTCGTGATCTTCTTGTACTATAGTGCCGGTGGAAACACATACGTAAGCAAACATGGAATAGGAAAATGTGATCGAGATTGCGATAAATAATTCAATTATTTATAGTAGTAGTGCATTGCCTTTCACTTTCTTGGCATTACTATATTACGTACGTGAGGATGGTATTCCTTCTTTCCCTGATTACCCAGTCGTAGTGGGCCCTGAGGCACTGAAATTCAATGATTCTCAGGGTCCTAAAGTCCCTGCAACCCCGCGTTGTCCCAGGGGACCAAATGACCCCCGACGTCATGCTAATCCGACCCGCTTTAGGTCAGATAGGAGCCCATTGTTTTACTGATCGCGGGGCTGATTTTCAGGGCGAGTACCAGTAACACGTGTTTTCAGTTTCGCATCGCTACCTGAGGTGAATATTAGGCAGAAACTTAGAAACAAATAAACAAACAATCTTCTGTTTTTGTGTTTTATTTGATACTCATAATTAACATAGTACCTGACTAGAACGATATTACCAGACAAATATTTGATGCCCTCTTAGAAAGCAATTCCCAGGGCAGTACAGTGCATTGTTTGCTGCCTTTGTTCTCATCCCGGCACTCGCTAGCTGACCCAGCTCGGTAGAGACCACCCACAGTAAACCCCGCTAATCATCACCTGGGCATTGGAGCCCAAGCTTCGACTCCCCCAGACCAACAAAGTTCACTGAGAGTAACTGCGCGACGTCATTTCTTTGGGCGCTACTTTGTAGAGAGCTGAAAGCTGTCAAGAGACGGAAAGCTTACAGACAAACTTCTATCACACCAGTCGGCAGAGGACAGACGAACAATTCTGCAGGAACAGTCTGGAACTTCTTGATTCTTCCAGTGCCTCCAACTTTGAAATCATACACAAACCCCTTCTCCTCTATTACCGACTCATCTTCATCTCATTCAGTCCTGCCGGCAGGCTGCCATTCAAGTCGCCAATATGTCGCAACCAACCGGACCCATGATCATCAACCTCCCGCAGCCCCCCTCCAATCCAGACACCCCTAATGAGATGCCGTAAGAATGTCTTGAATCACTCCCTATATTCGCCTGGCCATAGAGACCATGATCGCTAATATTCTTGCTCTGTCGCAGTGGTACTCCTACCAGTACAACCACTTCATTGTCCGCACTTTCGACTACTGCCATCAAAGACGGCCACCGCGGTCATGCGCACGCCTTCCCCGGCTTCGGTGGCCAGCGCGGCCACTCGCATAACCCCTCGACCAACAGCCTAGAGGCTGAACGCGCCGACCGAATCTCCCGTCTCGCAGGTCTCGAGCGGGTATCAACCCTGCGAGCAGGTCAGCAACAGCAACAGGGCCAGTCTGGCATCTCACCCCAGACGACACCTACATCTACCGGCTTCCCAGGAGGTTCCATCTCACAACAGCAGATTGGCGCCCTGCCTTCGGGCCCCTCCTACTTTGACAGTAATGGCCAGCCTGTAGCTGCGACCAAAATGAGCACAGTCGGAACCGCCTCGGCCACAGGAAGTGTTGGCGCACGCACAACGACGGACACTGTCGGAGACGCTACCGAAGTCGACGAGGATGTCATGAGCATGGATACCAACTACCGCACAATGGATGTGGACTCTACTTCAGGCGCCGATATCATGGATGACGACCTGGGCGCCCGCTCTGTTGGCGGCTTCGAGGACCGAATGAGCGATGATGGCACTGCCAGCTTGGTGGGTTTCGGCGAAGGCGCCAACAGCACTGTCAGCGGTCCAATCTACCAGCGCCGTCCGCTTCCCGGTACGATGGGTGCTACTGGCGCCTGGGGTCTGGAACGTAGCAGCTCGGGGCTTAGCGAGGCGGCCATGTTGCGCTCCCAGCAGCTCAGGGATGCTGGAGACACCCCTGTCAGCGCAGCTGCTCAAGCTGAGCGCAGAGATGCCCGTATGATGAACGGAATCGCTGTGGACGGTGGTGGTCATGTTGGCAATGCTGGCGACGATATGTATGTCGACACTACCGCCACCGGCCCTGTACCTGCCACCCAGCCAGGCCAAGGCATGCCCGGATCCGCGTCTCGGGAAGCTGAGCGCATCGTTCACGAGAGCTTAGACGCCGGCGAAGGGCATGTCGGAGTTGCTTCGCCTGCTCTAAGCAGTACCAAGGGTGGCGAGCGGCTGGGTCAGTTCTACTTCGAGGACAAGAAATGAGCAATCCTGGAAAGCCAAAAAATATTGATGGCTTGCTGACTTTGTGCTGGAGTTGGGGGGTTTTGGTATAGACGACTGTCCTTGTGTGTGTGTGATGCTTATAAGTCGTCTTTGTGCGTCTTGCGGTCGAGTTTATGATTTGCGCAAATGCTTGAGCATTGCGTCTGGTAACAAAAGCAGGTATAGCGTCATATGTATGTAGTCGCCCTGGGCCATGAATTGAAATGTTTCCATGCCATCGTTGTAGATACTACCGGATTCACTTGTCGTTCCAACTTTGAGATCTCAAGTTGATACAGAAAAGCTACAGTGAATATACACACTATTATCACAAGAATTTGTCATTGTGAGGTACAGAAGGATTAAGAGCCATAATTCACAATGGAGTCAGCTCAAGAGTACCAAGGAAATTAGCCCAGAAAGTCGAATTCCATAGTCATTCGAAGAGGTCAAAAGATGAACTTGTTGAGTCTTGGATCGAAATCATGTCACTACCTCGAAAGTACAGACTTGGAGGTGAGAGCATCATTCATCTATATATGTTGATTCTACATGTTGACAGAACTTCGCACTTCACTAAATACGAACTTCTGAAAGGAAAAGAGGACTGCCATGTCACCCTGCTTTCTTCTATTCTCTTGAAGATTGAAGAGTAAGAGACCAGAGGTTGAGAGCACCTTGACAATGGTGTCGGTAGTTGTGTAAAGACACCTATGGGCAGGAATGAAAGAGTCTTTGGCGTGTTGAAGACTGTCCAAACAGCCTCAATCATGCTCGTCGATACCGGCGTGTGCAATATCCACGGTCAGGTTTCATATCTAGGCAGTGAATAACTGATTTTGAGCAGCTACGAAGTTTCCGGCAAAGTCCTCTTCTACTTTCACACAGTGTGACCGGACAGGTGACTGGCTGTTTGGTTTGTGCCTGTACTTCCAGGCAAACGCCGCTATTCGTCTTGTTTTGAGCCAAAGTGTACGACAGAGAAATTTTTGAGCTCCAGCAACCATTCAGGACTTGAAACAAGAAACTCTCAAAGGAGCATCCAAGTACCTGGAGGGCTCTATCCGTCGCGTTCGCGCTCAAAAAATCACGGCGGCGCTCCAGTTTCGTGTCTGCTGTTACAATCAAACAACAGCTCTCACTCTTCCAAGCTCTCGCAGAATTTCACAGTCACAAATTGCAACACTTGACTAGAGCAGCGTCGCAACAGAGTCGTTCCGTGGCTCTTTTTCCTTGATCACATCAACCTCCACGATCGCCGAATTTCGAAGCTCAGCAATCTTGATCAATCAAGATGGAGGACGGTCAGCCCGGTGAGTCTTGTCCCTAACATTTCCTTTGTATGCTCCTTTCCTCAGGCTACGATTTACGAGATCTCAGACTGACAAAATCTCGACGATAGTTCCTGGTAGTCTCTATGTCTACGCCCCGGACAAGGGGGCTCCCATCTTCTTTGCAGTCGCCTTTGCCGTCTCTGCCGTTGGTCACATCTACCAGTGCTTGTACGACCTCCTTGATCATTTACGTACCCTGTCACGACCAAAATTCTAAATGCTAACGTAATGTGAAAACAGCCGCCACCAGAGCTGGAGCATCATGGGCCTGTATCCCTCCAGTGCTGTCATTCTTGCCGTTGGCTACACTTTTCGCACATATGGAGCCTTCGACTACACCGTCTCTGCCACCGGACTGGCCTTTTACACTATGAGTCATGTCTTTATCCACATTGGCCCGTAAGTTGTTGAAGTTGCGATATCATCAGTCCTTGCCGTATGCTAATAGTCTCTCTTACTCAGCCCTCTTCATGTCCTGGCCAACTGGCGCCTCTTGTTCCGTGTTCTCGCCTACATTCCCCATCTGTCACCCTTCTCTTCTCGCAAGATCTTGGTCGTCTTTGGCGGTCTTACTGCTTTTGTTGAGCTTCTGAGTGTCTTGGGAGTCCCTCTCGCCGCCGACCCCGCCGCTGGTACAGACCAGCAGGCTGCCGGCAAGGGTTTGATCATTGCCGCCGTTGCCCTGCAGGTAATGGCAGTCATCTTCTTCTACATTGTCTCTGGAACCATCCGCAGAAGCATTCTGAACGCCAGGATCACGTCCCCTGCCGTCACCACGCCCATGGTCGTCTTGTTCGTCAGCACCCTCCTGCTCCTGATCCGCACCGCCTATCGCCTCGTCAACTCCATCGCCGACAGCTCCACCCACGCCCGCCCCGACGACGATCTGGTGTCTGCTCAGGAGTCGAGCTCCCCCATGCTGCGCTACGAGTGGATCTTTTACGTCTTTGAGGCCACCCTCATCTTTGTCAACTCGGTCATTTGGAACCTTTGGCACCCCGGCCGCTACATGCCCAAGAATCAGCGTACTCATCTCGCTCTCGACGGTAAGACCGAGGTCCAGGGCGCCGAGCAGCCTGACAATCGTTCCACGGCTGCCAAGGTCGGCCACGTCCTCACCTTTGGTGTCTTCTTTGGCCGAAAGAGTGGCCGCTTGGGAGGAGAGGCAGAGGGTATCGTCCTGAACGAGATGGCCCGCTGAAGAATGCTTTCACGATTCCAATTTGGCGCTGGAGTAATGAAGAGAGATTTCTGATGTGCCATTATGGCCTTCAGATTCATTTGTTCTTGACACACTCACACACTTGTTTGCATTGAAGTACTGGCTTGGTTTGAAGGAATGCGTTTTTGTCGGCTTGTTGTGTCTACTGGAAGACAGATTCACTTGATATGAGTTCACTGCTTGCAAGGTTCATGATGAATCATTAAAGCAACAATGGCATAACGGAAACAATTAAAAGAAAAAAAAGAATTGAGCATGTGCAATCATGGAATCAGAGGAAGGCAGATGGTACAAGAACAAAGGATCACCACTATCAATGGCATGTAGTTGGTTCTCCGCCGTAAATGAAAAACACAATTAATACGTGAATTCAACCAGCAAAATTCTTTACACACACCTCCTTTCTTTAACTATTTTTCGATCTTTCCTTGTTTCAGATTGGTTGACATACTATTCCGTAGCTTTCATTCAGTGAACATCTAAACCACGTCCTATTCTTAATCGTAAATAAACTGATTATTACACGCCGCCATTGTTTATTCCAGATGACTCGACTTGACTAATTGTCATAATCAATCAATTTTGCCCGTTAGGCAGGTAGCTATAAATGTCGTCGTTGACGTGTTCTGTTCTTGCACACTTCCCTCACCTCACTTTTGTTTCTTTCCCATTCATCTTGAGGCCTGCATTTGACGACGACATTCACAACAACACATCTCAGTGTCGTCGACACCGCGAACCACCATGGACATACCCAGTCCGAACAGTTCAAGCAGTCCTGCCAAGGCATCTTCAAAGGTCATGGACTGTCACCGCAACGATGCCAGCGTCGCGCAGCCGCGGGGCATCGAGCTTCTCCAGAACGACCTGCGCGTCATGATCTTCACTGAGCTCGATTTCGAGTCAATGAGCAGTCTGGCACTTACCAGTAAAGCATGGAGTAAGTATTGCAGACCCAATACTCTCGGCGCCAACTACTAATTTGTCCTCCGTGATTAGGTAACACATACTCCACGCATGAAAAATACATCAATCGTAACGTTCTACGTCGTGTCATCGGTAGCGATAATCTATCGATTGCAATTGCCCGCCACGCTGCGTCGCAGCTCACCTGGACGCCTTCTCTCTTTGATGGTGTGAGCGGATCGATCTCTCCTGAAGAACTGCCTGGAAAGGTCAAAGATTTCGGCGAAAAGTATCTAGTGCCTGGAGCGCACTCAGTGTCAGAATTTGGTTACGCAATGGCCAAAGACATGACTGATTTCCATCAATATGTGGAGAAGTGGTCCGTCAGTTACCAGCGTGACTGGTACTACAATGAGCTCTCCGAACCGAAAAACGACCAAGAGATGTCTATATTTCAGAATCTGATGTACATCCTCGAGACTATGCGGTTGCTCTTGCCCGTTCACTTGCAATTCGAGTTGGACGACGATTTGAAAAGGACAATAAAATTTTCGCTGCACTTTGTCACTTCTTCCCTCCATGGCTGTTTAACATTATCCAGGAGATCGAATTGAATATGTCCGACATCTGCCCAGGTACGTCTAGTCTCATGTATTCGGCTTTTGTCGCCTGGAAGCTGATTGATCATAACAAGATTGGTATGTAGAATGGTTCACTGATTCAGATCTCGACGAGAGCCGATCCTTTGTGGAACTCTTTTCCATTCTAGGTGCCCAAGAAATCAGCCAAAATCGTACGCAAGGCGCTCTCTATTTCAAGTCATTAGTTACGGCCATGCTGCAGGCCCGGAACAAAGACCACTTTCCTCTCTACCCACGATGCGAATACTCGCCTGCACCCGGTGAATGGAGCTGGCTTGCTCAACCGGGTACCATGCATCATATCCAACGTGCTGATATCGAAGGACTTCTGAGCAAGTATCCAGAAATCGATCCTGGACCCGCTGATCTGTGGTTATATAAAGAGATAAGATATTGTCTTCTGGGAAGCAAGCTACCGATGCCTCTTCTCGACATCGACCCCCACACCTATGATCGCAAGACGCTAGATGACAAGTATGGAAAGTCATTTCCGAGCAGGGACAAGTTGATTGACAACCTGGTGGGAGCTCGGGTGGACTACCTCGATGGCAGAGTGGCTCATCTCCGACCAGCATGTGCAGTCAATTGCCGGCAGTCCGTTGCCTGCCCTCGTTGTCGCATATAGCGATGTATCCGACAAATAGTTCGGCCTGCTGGAGAAACTGAATGAACTGGAGGGACTCGATGAACTGAAGGGACTGGATGAACTGAATGAACTGATTGACTGACTTGGTTTGAGAGACGGTATTTTCCAAGGGACGACATGGTGTCCATGAAGAACGAGCTCACTGAACCGTTGAACGTTCCACATCAACAACGTGTGGCAACGGAATTGACTGGGCGTATGTTACTTAAATTGGAGAATGACTCCACATCAAGCTCAATTGACATTTGTTTCCTCCAACAGGTTATATATGATACAAGATGATGGCATGAACGACTGTGTCACTCATTCGCGTATGTAAGGGAACTAACCGTGACATCACAGAGAATCCAGTCTATCGGTGATAAAGTCATGATTCCCAAAAAGCAATCCGGTTCTACAGGTCTCGTTTTCTTCTACAAGACCCAGCTGGATGTCCGTGTTCCAAGGCTAAGAAGTTCCAGCACCGTCACGATTTGCATACACAGTCCACCATAATATGGAAGCCAGGAAAGTCAAAGAGGTCGCATCGCCGCGATAGATGTCAGCAACTTGGGAAGGAGAACCCAATTCGTTTACGGCAAGGTGTAAATTCATATTCGAGACACTAACACATTCAAAGGGGCCGATGAGTCTAGAGCCGGACACATGGTTTCTCGCCACGGATATTCACACCACAGAGTATCACACCATAGACAACAGATAAAGATGAGCAGTGAATTCTGAATTCTGAATACTGAATATTTGATTTTTTCCCAACGTATCAAATTCCCTATATAGTCCCTGCGCGAATTTAATGGTGCCCTCGAATGCATTGACACAAAGTGAAGAGAGTGTGCTGCAATTTGTATATCAACCATTGGTGCACAGGTGCTGATCTTCACCTGGATCATTTCGAGATGTCAGATAATAACTGTCACGCACTTGAACACCCATGCGTCTAAATAGATATGCAGGGATTGATTATGGAGCACCTTGCTCCGCCCACTCCGCAAAAAGTAATCGGTTCGTCGAGCAGCAGGTGGCGGTGACTATTCTTTTTCCTTCTTACCATGTCTCAAAGACACCCTTCAATGAAACCTCTCTTTTCATATGAGATTCAGATTTCGTTCATTATCTACAACACTCAGTTCATTGAAACTGGGCGTTGAGCCACCTGCACAACACATCAGGATGGGTGACTCTACGGCATCGCAAAGTGAACCGACTGTTGTTCAGGCAGTAAGAGAGTGGCTCTCAGTTTGCGACAGTCGTCACAGCAGTACTTGCACCAATGCATGCAACGGAAGTACTCATGGCAAGCAACCGCGCCCTTCCCATCTCATCGATGTCAAGAAGAGATGCGTCGTAGATGGGAATGTTGAGGGCCAATACGTTGCTCTCAGTTACACTTGGCAGACCACCGAGATGCCGTCTCACGGCAATTTGGAGTTGCAACTGTGCACAAACAACGTCAATGTACTGACTTTGGATAATTCGTTAGAAGAATGTTCACCTCCACCGCCAAAGGTCATCCGAGATGCTATCGAGCTGACGGATGCAATTGGAGTGAGGTATCTATGGGTGGACAGACTATGCATTCATCAGGATAATCCGGCAAAGGTGTCAGAGTTTGAGCGCATGGATCGAATATACGCTGGTGCCTACATGACGATAGTGGCCGCAGCAGCCAGAGGAATGTTTCTGACAATGGGGCAAACAATCGACAGCCCAGCTCCATGTGCCGAGGAACTTTTGAGTGTCTACGCGAGCATCACCAGCAAAGAAAAAGCCCAAAGCCTTGTCCGAGCGTACTACCGAGAAGTATCTGAGTCGGAATGGGCCGAAAGGGCTTGGACCTACCAAGAATACATCCTCAGTAGACGCGTCGTATTCTTCCTAGGCGGCGAGATATTTTGGCAATGCGAGTGCGCAGTCTGGGACCTGCATCATCTGCGACCAAGACCAAACAACGAAGCTGTGGTAACGGGCTCATTAACTTCCGAGATTCTGCGGCGGCCTATATCGGCAGGGCCGCCTGATTTTGGGCTGTATGCAGACTTGATTTGCCCGTACAATGGGCGAGAACTGTCATTCCCTGAAGATGGTCTCTTTGCATGTCTAGGCAATCTCAATCAGATGACCCCAGCGTTTCCTGACGGCTTCGTGTTTGGCATGCCAAGACTCTACTTTGCTCACGCGCTTCTCTGGCAGCCGTTGAAAGGATGCTATGAGAAACGCGTGTATAAAGGGCCCCAGTTCTTGACAGAGGATAATCCTCGGGACGATACTTTGGATGGTTGTGCGGAAAGGAATAGTTTGTCAACTCGAAGACCAAGCCTCCCATCCTGGGCTTGGTGTGGCTGGAAATGTTTTGTCGACCCAAAGAGCTTTGAATCAGCTTTCAGTGTTACCCGAAACGATCAAGGTGAAGAATCTACCACGAATTCTTGGAAATTGAAGAGTTGGACGGCATGGCAAATCGAATCCTCAAACCACAGGACAACTCCAGTCCACGCACGCCACCAGCAGTCTGATACTGATACATTGGGAGTGTCGCAATTCAAAGGGCCATTGATGGATAGGTCACCCTCACCACTGGATTCGAACCTCATATCAACTCGGACTACACGCACATTTCTTTGCCCTGCAGCTACTCTTGAAATCCGCGACTGTACAGTTTTCATAAAACGTGCGAGAACCCTGCGTTTATTTGCCAATCCGGTCTTAATCGAGAAGCCATTGGACTCTTTGCCAAAGGTGGTTGTCGTTCAAGATCAAAATAGGAAATGGGCAGGCCTGATCAGAATCACAGGAGATTCAAAGGCTAAACGACATCATCCCATGGAGTTGATCGTCATCTCACAGGGCAGTGCCAATGGTAGAGACCTCAAAAGCTCTTTCGAAGAGAGAGTATTTCGAAGAAGTCGATACCATAGTCCTGAGAGATTTCGAGCCAAGTACGACAAAAACGAGCGGTGGGATGATACATCAAATCTGCCCGCAGACCAACGTTGCTACAAGGTTGTCGCCGTAGGCGACTATGAGGACAATCTCATAATTCCAGACGACTATGAAGATGATCTAGAATACGATTTTTATAATGTTCTATGGGTGGAACGGGGAGCTGGCGACGTTGCTTATAGGGCTGGTTGCGGGCGTGTCATGAAAGACTGTTTGGAGGTGAATAATCCAACTGAGGTGGAAATTACCTTGGGCTAGTTTAGTATCATTTGAGATTGTCCACTAAACTGAGAACCCACTGACGTTGCAAAAGGTCTTGTCAATTATCCCAAAGCTTGCTGCGACGATGATACACGGTCATCTCTGGGCTCAGGAATGGCAGAGTATAATTGCCGATTGATCATAACATCAGTTATGACTGATCTTACGTGGATGGACGAGAGTAAGGTATTTCTGAACGGATTTATGAAAATGGATAACCTGAGACATGTTTAACAACTCCGAGAACCTCTGATACTGTTCCAATACAATGCTTCTAAGAGCACAGTATAGTTGCACATTACGGAACACATCATATTATAGACGCCAAGGATAAGTAGTCCTCTCCACCGTCTAGGCCAGGCCTAGGTTCCGCAGAAAACGTGCCAGTGGCTCTCGCTGTAGGAACCCTGGCAGTTGACGTCTAAAAAGGTGACATTCTTTGCGTGCAGGGTATGTACATGCAAGGTTTCTGGAGGCTCCCCCACTCTCCCCAGCCACCCCATAAGCTTCCCCAAGTAATTAAGAGAGGAGGCAGAATGCGGAATAGTCGTAATAGGTTAGCCGACTAACATATGTCATTGTCTCATAAGTTTTGTTCCATGTTCTAGAGCGTCTCAGCACTCAAGCATTGTTATAGGCTTCACTAAAGAGGGTGGCCATATATTTCACAATTATTAAAATACTCTACATAATAACGAAAACCATAGCCGAATGATAACGCTCCAATTGATATATCACCGAGATTGAAGGACTTCGGCGCAAACCGTCAAGTCTTTGGTTATCCGCCACTGTCTGAGAGCAAGGAAATCACCACTACACCCAAAATGTCGACGGTCAGCGCCAGTAAACCCATCGTCATGACGGACCGCGGACCGTCGGGTCTTGCTTCGTCATATCTCCAGCAGGAGCCGCAGCCATTGCCGGGCATGATCGGTCCCACGCCATCGTTCCCGGGCCCGCCGTCGCCGTCCGACCTGGCGCGGCCCAACCGGACCGGTGGAGGTAGCAGCAACTTCCACCCAACCAGCACATCGGCGCTACCCCTTCCGCCGCAGCAGCCGCCCGTGTCGCTGGCGCACACGGCCGACGGCCTCAAGTACGCCCGGACCGCGGCCGAGAGCTCCCTGCGCGAGTACGTCTCGCTGCAGCGGCGGCGGCGCTACGACGACCCCGTGGCCGAGGACCGCCTGCGCCGGCAGAGGGCCCTCGCGATCGCGGAGCTGCGCACGCTGCGCAGCGGTGTCTCGGCGCTGGTCAAGGCCAGCGAGTCGCATCGTTGGGGGCGTTGGGTTTTAGGAGGGTTTTTGTGAGTATTATTTTCTTCTACTTGATTCTCTGATTATTTTAAGTCACTCGATTTGGCATACATGTGTGTGTATACTTTGCGTATTACAATGATGTTAACTTGCCAAAAAGCGCAACTCTCATCCCAGCAGTCCGCAGGTTATTCCGGCGGCCATCAGACGACCAGGAAACGTCCAACGACACCGAGTACGCCTTTCGCAAGAGCAAAGGGCTCATCTCGCGGACGTGGAACTTGGTGCGCAACAATGGGGCACTCGCCTCCATGGGCTTGCTTGTCCTTTCCGTGCTCTACGTCTTCCAGGCCGAGGTGTCGCTGCGCGTGGCGAGGACCGTCTCCAAGCGGCTCAAGCGGCTCATTCAGAGAATCGAGATTGGTGACGAGGTGCTCGATGAAAAGGATCTCCATCTCTTTGCCGGCTGGCGTTGGAGGGTACTATCATGGAAGAGTTAACAGAACTGAGAGACTGTGCTTCCATCACCTGACAACCGGAATCGTCTATAAAAATGGTCATGACGATGGACAATGACGAAGTTATGCTCAATGAAATTACGGGTTTTATGATACATGTACTGCTTAAAAGAAAAAGAAGTCCCTTTTTCAGGAACCATCAAGACTGTGTTGATAGTGAGTAGTTGTTTACATATTTTACTTATTTATTGACCTGAATTCAGGGGGTATCCGCCATTGTGAATGATGTATGTAGTACACGTTAGCAAAAGCAAATAATTTGAAATCGCCAACTCCGTATGCCATGATTTTCCAAACGAGTATGCTGTCCCAGACCCCAACTAGTAGACCGACGTCTAAATTAGTTTGTACAGGCCTCTTCATTATGTTCTCCCCTTTGCTAATTGTAGCCCAACGCCCATTGTTATGCACAGACGGAAATGATTTCCTTGAAAAGTATTGGTCTCATGTCGAATCGTGTCTTGTATCCACCAAATTTCAATCGAGTATGGCTTGGCTAAACGGTGCGCCAGACAATTGATGCTTTTCCAGGCAGAATTGCATGACACCGGTGCCCATGCGTATGCCACACACATCTATTATATACTGGAGCAATCCCATAATATACTGGAATTGCTCAGGTGTGACGAGATCGGTAGCGGCGCACGTGGCTAGCGGCCAGAGGATCATCAACCCAATATAGCTTCGAGCGAGCGTCGGAAGTCGTTTTCGTGCCTTTTTGGTCATACCATATCCGTCGCTACCACTGGAGGAATCAGAATTGTCCGAAGACGAGGGCGATGATCCCCGCGGTGGTACCACGGCTTGATCGTCATTCGAAACCGAGGCCTCCTCGATCAAACGAAAGAAGTGCGGCGTCATTCTAAGGATCTCAAAGATCTCCTTCTGCCCCATTGTTACCGCCTCTGCATAGTCGTCAGCAGCAGCAGGCGACAGTGACGCTGCAAGTCTGGCCATGACATTATAAGTCACTAGCCGGGCAGTGCAAGCAGCGACGTATAGACTGATCTGTGCAAGGTTTCGATAGGTCCTGTCGACTTCATTGACAGGTTTTGACCTGCTAAGTGCCTGACCATTTTGAGCGACGTCGGAAGCTGGCCCTTCATGGTCATCGAGGTTGGGTACCGGTGGCGAATTCATCGAGTAGGCCACTATCACGCCCTTGGCCTCGCTCAGGGCCAGACTAATGGCATATTTCTCCTCCTCGCCCTGTGGGCCAGTATATCCTGCAGGCCCGTTTGGTGTCGCCTGCGGTACGGGCAACGTGCCAGCAGGTCCTGACTCGAGTTGTCCGACAGCATCCGAGCCCTTGACAGAAGCAACGTCCTCAAGACTCAGGCCTTCGGTATCCTTGGAAAGATCCACAATTTCGTCAGAATCAGGGTTGCTTTGGTTACCATCTGGTGTTATGTATGTCATGTACTTGGGATCACTGAGCCACCTGAGCCAGATTTCAGTGCCAGTGTGCGGCGTTTGGACGCCCAGCATCTTGAGTTTGACCTGAACTGGTTAGCAAGAGCCCCTGGTAGAATCATAAAGTCACACATACTGATTCATTGCTGATTACACGAAACAAGGCTCTGACCAGCTTGTCACGGAAAGAGACCTTTCCACGAGCCCCCAACATTGCTGCAGCACCGAAAATATGGCTACTCCATCCGAGTATAGAGTCTGAACAAAAGACCTGGTCTTACTGTGAGCATAACGTAAAAGAGCAGCGGGTCATTGATGGGTTTGTGGGCATTACCTCAAAGAGCGCAAGCAACACAACAGAGGCGAGCAGCTCGTCATCCTTGCACGAACCAGGATTCTGTATTGCTTCATTGGTCAATTGCAGAGCCGTCGCATATGCCGATCGCGCTTTGAGAATAGTCTTTCTGGCATTGAGTTTTGTTGAAAAGGCGGCCAGCGACACAGCCGACAACGAGGTGGTAAGACACGGCCCCATGGTCTTCTTCTGGCTCACGACTTTCAGTACGGGTAAATAGCCCGGGTCGAGATACTGCGATGGCGCAAATGCATAGCGGTTGGCGAAATAGCAAAATGCCCGGTCTTCTAGAGGCCACCCGACCATGATTGGCTTCATCGCTTGTTGCATGGCCTGTTTCTGCTTCCAGCGCGGATTGTCGGCAAAGGACTTTTGTTTCCGGATTTTCCTCCGATCCCTCTCAGACACATAGCTATCGCCGGGAGGAGATGCCGATGACGCCTTTACTGACACGGGCGATATGGGCGCCGGGTGATATTGTGTAAAAGTGTCATTGTTATGGTTGTGGTGGTGGCCGCCGCCGCCACTGCTGGACGCCCCGGCGCTCGCCGATTCAGGGTCATCCCCCGATACCGAGCCACCTGTTGATGAAGCTCCCGAGATGGAGGATTTGTTGCTGTTCTTGTGCTCAAACTTCTGAATAGTGGCAGTGGTCATGTCCCGGATGATGAAGGCCGACTCATCGCGATACCCCAGGCACTCCCGGCCTGCACGCCGGCACTTGAGGCAGTGCGGGCGAACCTCGTCACACTTGAGCCGCCTCTGGCGGCACGTGTGACAGGCGGTTGACTTGCCCGTGTAAAACATGGCAAACCAAAAGCAAGGGCTCAAATCATGAGGAAACAAACAAATTGGTTGATGATGGTGATAAGCGGTGCTCCGAGACACGCAGGGCCCGGCGTACCGTGTGTTCAAACCCTGGCAGCAAGAAGGGCCTGGCTGGGCTGGCTGGGGGCTGGGCGCAATCGTGAGCTTTGAGCCCTTCGGATGCGAAGAGATTCGGGGGGTTTGAGTGAGAGAAAGAGGATGAACTTGGCCGCTATCCACTAGTGATGGCAGATCATTTGTGGAGTCCGAGGCAACGCCAGGTTCCCTGTCCGTCGTCCGTCTGCCGTCTGTTCGCCTGGCTGGTCTGTCTGATTACCTGCCTACCAGACAATAATAAACACGCGAATACTACAGCAGGTACTAGCAGGTTCGAAAGGGATGGATTTCCAAGCAATGAGGAAACCCACCTCCCCAATCAGCCACAAAGGTCGAGCAGCAAAAGCCGGCACTCGCTGAAAAGGGTCCCCCGGATCCGACAGTGAGGTTGAGACGGCAGTGGTGATGTGACCCAATTATTCTTCTTCAGTGGACGCAACTGGACGATCAGGTAAACTTTAGGTAAAGTTGGCGAGCAAGGCAGAGACGGCAGAACGGTCAAGCAAAGCAAGCAAGCCAAAAAGCTTTTGGTGGTGGAGGGTGAAGCGCGCGGCAGACGCAGTGGAGCAGAATCAATGGAACATTGCGGTACAACAGGGCGAAAAAAGAAGGGGAGGATCACGGACTCGCTGTCATAACTGTCTACTGTACCTGCTTCCCTAGGGATAAGGCACCAGCCCAGGCCCAGTAGCCAGAGGCAGAAGGATACTTGTAGGCGAGGCAGTCAAGGCAGTCCAGTCCCATCGCAGTGTGCCTTTTACTTGCGCTAGAGACTCTAGACAGATCCTTTGGCCTTGGAACACTCAACTCCACCCCGTTGGCTGGGGCTGGAAGCAGATGCAGGGATTCTCGTCTGCAAGACTGCAATCCGGCCTTTTCACCTCGGCAGGGGTTCGTGAAAAGAAGGTAAGGAAGCAAGGAAGCTGGGAACAAGCAGGAAATCCCGGAGCAGGGCAAGTCCTCTCCTCTCCAAGTCGGCGATTGCTTCATCGCCATACTAGTCACACTTGTAGGAAATAAAAATTCAGACTGCTTGTTCCTGCATGGTCACCGGCTATATGAGATTCAGGTACGGAATGCCATGAACCGCTTAGACTGTACGAAACCCACCGGGAGAATTCGCGTCCGTTGTGCGGCACAACGGGCCCCAAGATGTTGGAACATATCAGACGATGATGATCTAGCTACCTACTACCTAGGTATCCGACATCATTCCAAATGTTTTGACTCTACTGTACACTACTGCAGCGTACCGGAAGTAGGTCGACGCAACGCCTGGGGAGGCAGAGGAGAGATGGCAGACGTGCTTGATCGGTCTGTTCGGTGTTGGCTAGTAGCTGGCCATTTTAGCACTAACACAAAGGACCATCTCGTCATGCCATGTCATTGCCTGTCGACCATCCGAGTCCGACGAGTCGGTCGCCTGAGGATCATGTCCTAGATTCTCACAGCTTCTTTGGCTTAGCTTTAGAAGCCTTCTTTCATGGACAACTGTAATGCAGTCAGCTCTACCTCTTGTGTATTAGTTAAGGCAGGATAGGCGGAGCGTAATATGGAAGCCATAGTTCCCGTAGTTCAGCTTGTAACCCTATGATCCATGCCCTGTTGTCAGGGACATTCAGCAGATACATACTATTATATGGCAACGCCCTGTACGAAGTATTCATGCCACCAATTTCCATTCCCTTGGACCACTTCAACTTGCAGGGCTGTCTCGTTGCATGACGAATGATTACAGCTACAAGTACCCGATGAACCATGTCGATCCACAGACAAAGAGGCAAAGGGGATCGCACATGGGCAAAATGGGCAAGGCAGTGAGGGGTTGTCGCGTTTCCATCAGCCATGTGCACTGAGAAAGGCTCCGGGTTAGTTATTCGGAGCCCTGCAAAGCCCTGGTCTCTTGGGTCCCCCTGTGCCCCCCTCGCCCTCCTAGCCAGGCGTGCCAGGCCTGTCAGGGCAAACTAAGGTTGCCGCGTCGCGATCTAGTCAAAGTATATTCTGACCCAGACATCCGACTGGTGGCGTGTTGCTCACAATCGCTTCGCTTACGCACCCGGGAATTATATGTCACATTTGGACCATCCCTCTGCTTTGGGGTGATTCTTTTCCCGGGCTGGCGTTCAATGAATTGCTTTTATCTAGTCATGGGGTCTGGTATTTGGGGGCAGAAATGTCTTCACCATCGTCCGATCTTTCTGTAGCTACCAATCTTCAGCACCGCTACGGCTGACTGTAATGGCGAGCGTTGAAACCGCTGAACGGACGGTGGAAGAGCTACATATTTAATGCTCCACTAGAGAACAAGACCGGTCACCGGTCTGTAGGAAGTTTCGGAAAAGCGACTATCGGAATGATGCTCGGAAATCGACAGTCATTGCTTTTCCCATTCGCAACAATCATGGACAATGAGGACTCTGGGCATCTTCCCTTGGTTTTACCGTGATTGCATACACGACTAGCCTCAAGTACGTTCACCTGCACTATCGTATATGTATACGAAGTATGCAGACTCTTGACGGGGCTTGTGATTGAAGTTTTGCCCATCAACGATCAAGTCCTTCACCACAAGACCATGTGTGTCACGCAAGAGGATCAAATATGAATTCATCAATCAAGAGATTCTCTTCTTCTCTCGCACTCACTCACTCTCAGAATGTTCGACGCGTAATCAATCATCATTTCAATCGTGTCAATCACCGAACCAGTAGGGGACGTGGATCGGTCCGTGAGCTCTATTAGCTGCATCCACTACAGCTATATGCGTCCCGAATAAGGCTATCTCGCCAACGAATCACATTTACAATTTGGCTGCCAGGCTGATGATGGCTTTTTAATACACTGATGATGATGTTCATTGCAAATTCTACAATGACATGGTGTTCGCCTGACTATACAACAGAGAATTCATATCGCCCCTTACAACGGTAACAACAATAACAATAACAATTCCACATGCATGCTCATACTTGATCATGGTCCATAGCTCTCCAGTATGCCATGTATCATTCTTGGGTGTCTCTGGACAGTCATGATTCTTTGCACCCCTTCCCTTCGCAGCTGACTGACTCGGTGACCAGATTAGTATCAGGAACCGAGCGTATACCTTGCGTACATCTTGTTCGTTTTCGTCAATTGAAACAAACCATTTGCTGCAAGACCCTGGATTAAGCGAAGGAGGGCCGCTTTCTTTCTTTCCTGTCGCTCCGTCTCGTACTTTAGTCTCCGATGCTAAGATACTCACTAAAATTGAATGACCGTCAGACCGTCTGCTTTTTTTCTTCCTTCGCACTATTTGCACCAACAAATAGAAGTTCTAGAAGCCGGCCAGAGCAAAATCCCCCAGCAACCAAATTAATGGGTACTACCAAAATTGGGGTTCCTCTTGCTTAAACTCGCGACGCTTAAGGGCGGCCGGTCTCATGACAAGAGGCACCGTTCGCCGTAATAGCGCGGCCTTCTAGTCGAATTCCTTCCAAATAGCAAATAAGACTGTTGGGTGTGTGTGGGGGAAGAGGAGTGACTTCTCCCTCTTTATTTCTTTTCTCCTTCGATGCATCGCTAGTCTCGGAAAAGCAACAGTCGCTAGAATTTTGGAAACTCTCAACGGCCTTCTTCGGTTTGGACGGCGCCGTGGGCGTTGCAATCCCACCGGCTGCTACCTTTTTTGCTTTACTGGCTTTAGGTCGTAATATTGCACCGCTGAAGCAATCTTTCCCTCGATCCGGTTTTTACATTTTCCCTTTCCTTATCTAGGGTGCTTTACATTTCAGCCCATTCAGAATCTGTCCGTCCGTTTAGCAATGACCTGTAGTACTACCAGGCACAGCGGTGCGAGCTAAAACCCTTCCAATATATTGAGGTCGTTTTTGGCCACTTGCAACAAGGTCGTCCAATCAGAGAATTGCCGGATCTACGTCCGCAGACGAAAAAAAAATTCAAGTCGCAAAATAATCCCCGACGCCTCACAGCACATGGCTTTCTTGTCTGTCGATCTTGGTGCCGAATTTCCAATAGGTGTCCGTGTGTAACGAATCACATGCTAAAACGCGCAAATGCGGGAGTGTTTTTGTTGTCTTGAGCCGTCTTCTCCTGCCGTGCATTTTGGTCAGGCGTCCGTCTCATTTGGGCTGGGAGGTTATCATGTTTAAACAACAATAATCTGGGGCAGAAGTTAATTACTAGTTCTTCTGTCTGCTTATAGAATTTCTTGGCCGGTCTGAGGTGCTAAGTCATCCACACCTACACTTCTAGAAAACACATCACCTCAAGGCTTATCGCAATAATAGCTCGCATAGAAGATATCCACATTATGATTATCATTACTTATAGTCTATGTGATTCAAGAAAATCTTTATAATACAGTATCTAACAAGAAATGACAATCCCTAGTTTTCGAATCCTGTTCGCAAATCATGTATAATACAGGAGGGATAAGGCTTGGACAACAATCTAGCGGACCATCTATCAACTCACAAAGGTGAGGCACTAGGAAACTCGCACGAGAATGTTCCTTTTGTAGCAGAAATCAAAACGGGGAAAAAGACGATCTCGTCCGAAAAGAAAAACAATGCTATTGAATCTCAAGGTCCGTACAGCGACCAGTCGATGTCCGAGACACTGTCATAACAAGTTGAATTGGCAGCAAATTCGTGACTTGAAATGCTTTCTTCCGGAAGATCTTCCAGAACCTCGCACTCGGGGAGAAGAGTGACGGCAACGCAGCCGTCGGGGATGGTACGCAGCCAGACAGGAGCAGTAGGAAGAGCAGCCAGTGTAGTGTTGCTGGTGCTATTCGTCACAGCAGCAGCAGCCCCGGCATGACTACTACCACCATCCACTTGTACGTCGTAGACCCAGCGTATCGTCGTGTAATTCTCGTCATAGTACTCGACGTACTGATCACACGCAACATAGGTCCCCATGGCCGCCCCGGGACCCCGGAGTATCGGGTATGACGAGCTCGCAACCTCGAGCTGCACGCCCGCGTCGCCCGAGCCGGCATTGACGCTGACATCATGCAGGCCGTCGGCGTCGGTGGTGTTGCGGTCCGCCACAGACACGGCGTAAGGGAAAGGCGGGGTGCCGCCGTCGGTCAAAGTGTCGGCGCGGCCCGCCGCGACCTCGTCGGCCGTGCCGTTGACGTAGTAGGTCCGTCCAATGTCGTCGCCGTCGGCGAACAGCACGGCGTCGTTGAGGCCCGCGCCCGTGTGTATGGCGTCGAGGATCCAGCCGTGCACGGGCGGGTCGAAATCTTGTGAAGGGTCGCTGACGTTGGCAATGAGGCGGAAGCCCGTCGACGATTGTGTTGGCGGATATTTTGATGCAACGGCATCTTGCCGTGCAAATTGCGGTGCTGCTAATGCCACGCTATGAAGTAGCACCGTGAGTGCGAGGAGTTCCAACATGGCGGTGTTTGTGTCTGTTAAGTCGTGGTCGGTAAAGTTGGCAGCAGTTGAAAAAGATGAGCACCAGTAAGCCCTCCTGGAGCCACGGCCAGCTCGCTGCTAGTATTGGGAATCAGCCAATCGTCGAGATTATAAGACTTGCAGAAATGTGAGAATTATGACGGTGAGCAAAAGTTGTAAATGGTCTGGACACACGAGATGCTTGTAATCTCGTCTGTGGTATCAGATGGTAGTCCTGCTATAGAAGTATAGGCGCTGAGTGGGCTCGAACACGTTCAGTGAAGTGGAAGACCCCGTCTACTTGAAAATCAATCGGAATATGGAAATGGCAGCATGGAACTTTTCGACCGAGATGGATGGAGAATCTTTTTTATGTATACATTTTTCTGTCTCCAACACGGTATTTGCAAATCCGATCCGTGCTTTCGAGTGACGCAAGGGATACGCTCGTTTGTGTAAAATCTGAGACATCACACAATAGAGACATATTCACACACGTCAAACGGTCACAACTTTAGCTCGTCCACCACCTTATGTCGGATGTAGCCGAGGAAACCCTGCACCTGACGGTTGTATATATCTGGGGATACGAAGCCAGGAGGTTGGGGTGAGCGTTGCGGCAGATCAGAAATGGAATAGTGTTTACCCTTACTGCGACCTGATTGGGATTTTCCACGAGAGTTTGGATAATCAGATGGCTGGGCGGGCCATTTCGTAAGCTTAAAAGGTTCCGATGACCGTTTGAAATGTGTGATAATAACCCAAATCTTTGTCAGGGCCTCTATACGAACACGGCTGTTCTTGATTTGTGTAATTTACGAAGAACAGTCTGCACTGAACTCTCTCCTGTCTTGTTTTGAACTGACTACTTCAAAAATACACCCTTTCATTCTATCACGGTATATCAAAACGAACGCAAGTGAGAATCATAATCATTCATTATATCACGTATTAGAATCGTGTAGCCGGGGGCAAACAATCCAGAAAATATGTGCTGCTCAGCAGCCCAAATCGCTTCCATCAATCCGAGTTGGGGATAACTCAGGATATTTTACACGTTCACCGTCTTAGGTGTAAACACTTTCAGTGAACTGATTAACTTGCAATCCAGCCTCTGCCATGTTTGCATCCTTGAGGAAGTCGAGAGGAAACCAGACCAGATGTCCCTGGATCTTGTCTAGCTTGCTACGAATGTCCTCTGGAGGCAAGAATCTGTCAAAGATGTGACCGGCTTTGACGCCCTTTGGTGGTAGGAAGGTGTTGTAGTCATCGAAGGTTTTGACTGGTACTTGGTCAGTAATCGTGTGCTAGGACTTGAAAGGGGGTTGAACAAACCGTGATCATCTGGGTCAGCATGGAAGAGGTGACGGAAAACTTCCGTGTTCGTGGTGGCACTCTCTGTCCACATCTTCCACATGTCCTCCGACAAAGGATCTTCGACAAACTTGTAGCTGTCTTCTTTATCCCAGGGGTTGTTGGGGGAGTTATCTCCCGGTGGCTGCGCATTAATATCATCCTTGGCATCGAGGTCCTGAGGGGGCAAAAGACCGAGATGCTCGCGCCAAAGATATCGCCTGAGCGTGGCAGCATGTCTGCCCGCCTCAAAAGGTTGACCATCCATAACACTCTGGATGCGATCCGTGTCCTCCATGACAATAGACAATTCACTGTCGTGATGACCTTCCTGGCTTCTGTCGTTCAGGTTACTGGAGCCGCAGACCACAATGCGATCGTCGACAATAAGAAGCTTGGCATGAATGTAGAGCTCCTCCTGAATCCAGTTCTCTACTTCGTCCTTGGCGTCACCCTCCCAGTGCTCTTCTGAAAGCGGTCCGGTGTCGGCCATGGCGTGATGTGCCACACTGAAGGATGTGTTGACTTTTTCCAAGCCCTCCATTCCTTCTTCGAATTTCCTCTTGGCATCGATGGCTTGCTCAGACTGTTCGTCATTGAGCTGCCGATCAGCTCCCTTGCCGTCGGACTCCTTACCCATGTGCGAGTCGACACCTCCTTCAACATCCTTGGATCCGTGGATACCACTTCCCATGATCTCTTCTGCTTGCGCTCGTTGCACGTCCTGATATTTGATGCCAGTCTCTTCCTCCCTCTTCTTGATGGCGGGTGTCTTGTTGAGGCGATCATAGGTTCTCAGGTTGAAGAAGAATATGTGATTTGTAGGATCGACGCCTTCCTTGCGAATTTGCTCAAAGATGGAGTGCTCGCCACGGCAGATGGATTTGTACTGGTAGTCCATGATCGCTCTTGTGCCCGTGGCGGCATTATCACGCAGATCACCTGCAAATCCAGGGATTGCGGGTATCATGATGATGACGCGGAACTTACGACCCTCCTTGCCAGCTCGTACACAAGCATCGACGATGGAACGACCGATGGTGTTGTGGATTGGCGACTGCTGATCTCCAGTAGCAGTGATGAAGAACTGGTTCTCAATGTAGACGTAATGCTGGGCGTTGCGGATAATTTCAGAATAGGCGTTCTGGATGGAATGATCCCTCAAAATTCCACTGGACCAATCAGCACTGGATCGAACGATCTGAGCGTGAATGGTGCCTCGGTTGTCGAGGTTCTTTGTCTCCATGGGAGTGAGCGGGTGGAGAACATAGTCGCCGACAGGATGCTTGGGACGCTGCACGCCCACGAGATCCTCGTCCTCGCCAGTGCGCCCACGTAGCTCAAGCCAGTCGAATCTATCATCTCGCTTGTACTTGTCGCGTTTGATAAAGTTCCACCGCAGCACGAAATGCTCAGCAATGTCGTAGACACATGGACCAATGACACCCATTGCCACGTCGTGCCAGGGCATGCGCCCATAATCGGCCTTGCTCAGCTCGTTCTGCTTCCAGTCCTGAACGTTTTTGAAGTCCATGACTCGATTGTTATTGAAGTCTTGGCCTGGCCACACTTCATTGGCAACTCCTTCAGGGTGCACGTCACCTAGATGACCCGTTAGCATTGGCAAGCAGGCGGGGGAATCGAAATCGAATGCATACTCAGGGGGTGCTGATGAGCATCCCAACGACCGAAACAAAGATCGAGACCACCAATGAAGGCCATCTTGTAGTCAATGACCAAGAACTTTTCGTGGTGGGCCCAATAAAAGGTCATATCGGCAGCATTCTCGAGCACGTTGTGATCAGGGTGACGCATGATCTTGATGTTTCCATAACCCGGAGAACCTTCCGGACACAGAGACTGCAATGCATGCTTTGTGTGTTCGGAATTGCAGGAAATGGCTGCTTCGACTTCACGGTAGACAGCCACGTAAATCTTGACACCGGCCTCGGCGCGGCGTTTCAGCACCTCATCGAGTCTCCATTCCTGGTTGTAATATGGTGGACGTCTCAAGAACAATTCTGGAGATAGCCACCAATCTGCAATGTAGATGGTCTCCTGAGCCTGTTCAAGTGCGACCGAAACAGCCTGGTTGTGTGTGAGCCAAGGATACTGCAGGTTTTCACACATAGACAAGAAGTCCATGCAGCTAACTTACCCAAAAGTAGTCTCGTCCGTCGACATACCACTTGATCATGTTGCCATCGCGTTCAGGGAAGTACGACTTGAAGCGGTGCTCCTCACCAATTCTGGTACGCTTTTCATCACAGGCTTTTTCATGTTCCTCATCGTGTCGATGTTGAGGATTGAACTGGTTGAACATGCAAGTTAGATCAAATCTCTGCCCACATACGCGATGTGGAAAATGTGGTCAAGAAATTACCAGATTGCCAAACTTTCCAATTTGGTGTCTTTAAAGTGTAATCCATTAGCAAGTTTGTACCTTGGATGTCAGAACTCGGGCATGGGCTCACTTCTTGTGGATCAGGGCAACTTTGGCATCGTGAAGATGGCTGTGCTTCAGCTTATCCTTGAGGTCGTGCATTTTGGCAGAGAAACCGTGGTGTGAGCCATTCTCGCCAGCCCTCTCCGGCGAGTGAGACATTTGGTACGAAAAGGCTTGGCGCAGTGCCGTGTTAGCCGCAAGCAGCAGTAGCAAGGACAGGCAGCGCGGTCACGATGCGATGCCGATGCGGAGTGAACAACGGCGGCCGAAAGGGAGACCGGAGAGAAGAGGGCAAGAGGGCGGGATGAGAAACGAGAGAAGAGAGAGAGGAAGTTAGAAGGAGAGAAGCTAGGTAGGTATTCTAGCAAATGCTAAAATAATTATGGGCGAAGCGTTGACAGATTTTAATAGACATACATCGGCCCTGAGGTTGGTTGATGCAAGTCCAGAGTCTCCGTCATAGGCTGGGGGTAGCTCGAGTCTTGCTTGCAGCTTGGTTGCAGCAGGTTCTGAGCCCGTACTTTCCTCTCTCAGGAACAGGGATCAATTGAAAATATGTGCCGTCACCCGGGGTGTATTGGAAAAGGCTGACAACAGCTTGAAACGAGACTCTTCTTTTCCAGGACAAGAGAGGAGTCGCAGGTACCCATTTATTAACCATGGGCCGATCTGACAAGAATATGGCGAGTTCCGCTTGCTTCGACCCTCTCCGATGTTTTGGTGGGCAAAAGCTGACTGATTCTGGCTGTTGTGGATAACCTCTGCGTAACAAAACACTCCACTTGTGATGAAGATCATATATTCCGCGATTAAAGCATGTTTCAATTGGCATTGCTAGGGAGGCATGATTGTTGACATGATCTACACATGTATCTAAAAACACCACAAGACAGGCAATGCTTGAGTTTGCACCAAATCCAGGCCGTCATATACCGATTCAATGTGTACTAGGTCGATAGGTCGCGATCGCGGGGTAAAGCAAATGGGTAGGCAGGCATCCAATGGCTTGGTACAAGTGGTGTGATCAAGATAGACCACATGGGCATCAATTGCCAAGCTAAATGGAGTAAGTATAATGCAATGCTTACTTTTCGTCCTATTTCAAACTTGGAAACTGGGCACGCTTTTTTCTCTTTTTGCTACGATCCAGACCCCTCAGCTCTGAACTGGATCCTAATCCGGATCCAGGGCTCGCAAGACACTGGAGAGTTTTGGGATTGGACGGAACATGTGAGGGTAGCGTGAACATTTCGCTGGTGACGTCACTCCACTATAGAGGGGTAGTAGTGATAAGATTGGACGTTGGAGGCACAATTGAATGAGGGTATGGCCCCGAGTAGGCAGGCAGCCTGAAAGCCCTAGCAAGCCTAGCTCAGCACTCTACAGCGGTCATCCCCATCTGAGACAGCCCCAGAATTAGTGCCAATCCCAGCTAACTTTAAGGTATTATGATCGGACCTGATTAACGCAGGGATCTACCTACATACACTACACGTGTAGGCATGGAACAAAGACCGGCTCCATACTTTTTATGCCTCCTGTCAAATACTTTATCTGAATTTTCATTATACTGATATTCGATTGCTCGATTTTCGGCGAAGTATTAATAGCCCAATGAGCCATGATCATCATGTAAACTCACTGAACCACTCTAGTAGACGTGTCGTCCATTGGGTGTATCCAGGTAAGCAAGCATGGTGCAAGATCTACTACTCATGGATTATACACGTACGAATTAGTGCCAATCTCCCCCAACTGCACGCTGAGACTTCTCGATCAGGGGTTGCAGCCAATGCCATTGTCGCACCTTTAAGAGTGAACAGGGCATCATGAACCAATGGCGAGATGCAATTGCGCGCTTTTCGCTTGGGGGCTCTTGGCTCTTTTGATGTCTGCTTTTCGCGAAGCGCCCATGAGTGAACAGTTTTCTCTCATCCCTCTCAAATGATAATCTTTTCTCTTCGTCGCAATCAATGACTATGTTGTTGCGCCTGGTATTCAAACAATTTCTATAGATTATATTTTCAGTCACTCTCTTTCAATTGCTGTACATATTAGCAACATATCATTTTTCGTTAATTGTCTCCAAAAACATCATTCACAATGAGGCCGAGCGCAACGCTGTCGTCAGCCTGTACGCTCTTCCTACTACAGGCTGTGGCTAAAGCGCAATCGAATGGGACTTCAAAACGCGGTATCGCCTATATTAAAGACGGACACTCGGCAGATTATAACCTCCTCCTGTCAGCCAAATCGCCACTGGACTGGTATTATACCTGGCTGCCGACGACCGCGCCGGGAAATATCTTCTGGGGCGACAAGGCCGACACCATCGAGTTCGTTCCGACCATTCACAACAACACTAAGCTGGACGCGGATCTCGACGCGCTGCAACACGTGCCCGAATCATCTCAGTACCTATTCACCTTCAATGAACCCGACGGCACCTTTGAGACGGGCGGCTCAGACCTCACTCCACAAGACGCCGCACGCGATTATGTTGCCAAGATCGCGCCATTGCGCAATCGCTTCAAGATATCGCACCCGGCGACAACTGGTTCGGCCCGAGGGTTTCAGTGGTTGCAGGACTTCAACGCGGCTTGCTGGGCCATTGATCCCGAGAATGGTTGTCCAGCTGATTTTGTGGTTGTGCACTGGTACGGAGATTTCCAGGGCATGGCCTCTTGGATTGGTCAATTAGCGACGTGGTACAAAGATTCCAATGTCGGGCTTCAGGGCGACCTCAAGATCTGGGTGACCGAGCTCGGAGTACCAGGAGCCCCCATGGACGCCAATTACGCTGTCATGAGCCAGACTCTGCCGTATCTCGATTCGCTGGAATACGTGGAACGATATGCATGGTTTGGGATCTTTCGACCTGATGGCGCAAATAGTTGGACTGGAACTGGTCTGTCGCTTTATGACAACGACGGCGGGCTGAGCTCCCTCGGCGCTCTGTACGTCGGGGGGGAGTCGAACGGATTTGTCGTGGGCGAGCAGGGAAATGAGTATAATGGCACCGCTGACACTGGCGGCAGTAACGGGACTGATACAGGTGGCGATAATAGTACCGACACTGGTAACGGTACCGATACCGGTAATGGTAATGGTAATGACACTGGTACCGACAGCAATTCCGGCAACGCAACTGGTACCAACCAAGATGATAATGGCAGTAGTGCGCACTCCATGGCCTCTGTTACCTGGCTGCTATGGGCGTCAATGATAGCGATGGGCTGCTGGATGATATAGTGAGCCGACTGAATCATGCGATATCAAATACATAATTACACCAGTATGAAACTCTATAAACTCGTATTTGTAGAGCTCTGCAAATGATTAGTCTTATTTCTGGTTGAAGTTCATGCTGTAGCCTCCGGTCTTTTCGTCCTTGACCATGTTGAAGTTGTCTGTGCTCAGGCCAAACGGCTTGAGAATGCCATTTCCCAGCTACAGTATCGTTAGCATTTTGGCAGTCGCTTTTGTCTGATGCTTCTTTCTTGAACCAGGATAAACTCACGTCTTTGAGCTTCCCCCACATCTCGGCCATTTCCTTCTCCTGCGCCGCCTTGGTCCGTGGCGGGAGTGATCTCAGCTGCGAAGCCACAATCTTCCGATCCGCCGGACTGAGGTTATCCATGACAGACAACGCCTTATAGTCCTCTTCGGCGCCAGATAGATTCGCCCAGCCATCGAGTTCGCTCTTGGCCCGTGCCCGACGCATGAGGGCTTTCGCACGTATTCTTAGGATATCTTCCTTGCGCTTGCGAGCCGCCACCTCGGCATCACTCTCTTGGCCCTGGGCGGGTGCGCTCTTTTGGGCGCCGGTACTGACGATCTCCTCCTCAACGTCCTCGTCCTCTTCCTTCACCGGAGGATCGGTCGCGGCGGCGGCGGCGGCGGCATCTGCTTTTTCGATCTTTTCAAGACCGTCAAGGGCCTTTGACGCGCTGGTGACGGCCTCCTTCCACTGTTCTAGCTTCAAGTGGCACGCGGAAATGTTGGACTGCAGGACGGCTAGTTCGTAGTCGAGGTAGTGCGGACAGACAGAGGCGGCCTCTTCATATTTGGAAATGGCATTATCGTAGCTGGCGGATGAGAAGAGCTTGTTCGCTTCGGTTTTCTTGTCGTTGGACTCACTCAAGAGTTCCTAAAAAGTCGTGCCATGTTAGCTTCCCCCTCGACTTCAGCGCTGGACCATTGTTTTCATTTGTTTACATGCCGCTTCTTCCTCTGGCGAGAACTTCGCCGGAGGGCCCAAATCCTCATCCGCTGCAGCGGCAGCCGGAGCTACCGTTGTCTTGTCTTCTTGTGCGCTGGTAGATGACATAGCTACAAGGAACTCCAGGTTAGGTGATGTGATTGTCAGGGGCACCTTGATTTGTGTTCGAATTTACCGAAGCCTGTGCCTATCTGCAACGTCATTCAGGGAAGGAGTCCGAATAACGGCGCCTAAACTCCACTGGAACTTCGGCGAGGAGTCAAGCAAACTCAAGCGAACCCCGCCCCCACGTGCCCCGCGCCGACGCCTGTGCCTGGCGGTAGCGACCGATGGAGGGGTGAAAGGACCCTTATAGTCAACCCAACACTTCGGTATAGTTGAACTTCTTCGGGAGCGGATTGAACTTGGAATATACTCAAATTTCAATCGTAGGAGAACAAGCACAAAGCCTCGAGATCATGGCTCCCCGAACCGAGTACGTCAATTCTCACAAGATGAACCACTCTTACCACGTACGCAATGCTTTGCTAACGCAGACTCTTTTGAGTGCAGCTTCCCTCCCGTGCGGGCCTGTCTCTTCGACATGGACGGCCTGCTCCTTGACACCGAGGACATATACACGCTCTGCATCAACCTGCTGCTCGAAAAGTACGGCAAACCCAACCTGCCATGGTCCATCAAGGCGCAGCTCCAGGGCCGCCCGGGCCCCCAGGCCAACGAGATCTTCCACAAGTGGGCGCAGCTCCCCATTTCCAACGACGACTACATGCAACAGTACAGCGCTCTACAGCAGCAGCACTTCCCGGCCGCCAAGCCCCTGCCGGGCGTCGAGAAGCTCTTGTCCGACCTCGGCCGCACGCGCTGGTGGGATATCCCCGAAAGCGACAAGACGGTGACCACTGCTGCCAACGACAAGAAGCCTCAGCGCGTTCACATTGCCCTGGCGACGAGCAGCAACAGCGGCAACTTCAAGGTCAAGACGGCCCACCTGACTGAGCTCTTCTCCGTCTTTGAGACGCCACGCCGCGTCCTCGGCGACGATCCCCGCGTCCAGCCCGGCCGGGGCAAGCCGCTCCCGGATATCTACCTGCTCGCCCTCAAGACCATCAACGACAGCCTACCCGAGGGCGAAAAGCCCATCACGCCCGAAGAGTGTCTCGTGTTTGAGGACAGCGTGCCGGGCGTCGAGGCTGGTCGTCGTGCCGGTATGCGCGTCGTTTGGTGTCCGCACCCCATGCTGAAGCAAGAGTATGCTGGGCGGGATGACGAGATCTTGGCTGGACGCATGGGCGCAGCCGGTGAGGCAGTCGATGTTCACCAGCTTGGAGAGATCGGCGATGGTTGGGCAGACTACTATCTCGACTTGCAAAACTTTCCCTACGGAAAATACGGCATTGTGGTTCCCCCAGCTGAGACAGAGTTGGAGCCAGCTATGCAAGAGAAGAATGGCGACTTGGTTGCAGAGAGCATAAAGAAATGATACAAGGAATGCGCTCAAAAACCGTGGATTATTAGAGCTGGCCTAGACACTAGAACAGTCTTATTTTGATGGAAATTATGAAGATAGACTACAGCCAATGGAGATGATATACTCTATCATGTCGAGCTAGAATTTGCATTGCTATTCATTATTCTGCTTCAAGCAATCTTTTTTTAGTGACGAGACTCTGATATGCGTTTTCCCTAGGTGCTCGACAGAGATATCAGACCCAATGGGGTATCTGCCATTGAGACAGGCTTTTGATACATCAGTAGTCATTAAACTAACATGCCAAAATTCCTTCCCCATGTTTCATTTCACTTTAATGTTATGAGGACAAAATTTCTTTTGCTTATTGATTTATTTACTTATACAGTTGAAAAGCATAATATCGATCTGCTTCTCGGGGTATATGAGATAAATATCCCAGTAGAAATGTGGGTACTAAGTATATCATGCTAGGAACATGTATGCAAATCGCATCAATGAGGTATCAGTCGCCGCATATCTTCAAATCGCCAGTGTATAACACCCAACCCAATGTAAAGAGCCTGAAAGAAGAGGCCGAAAATCCACATGAGAATCGCATCCAACGCCTATCAGAACAAATGTCTGAAGATGCAATAATTGTCCTTCCCAAGGGCAAGAGACAGCCCTAAAAGGCGTCATGCCGTAATGCAATCCCAAACTCCGATCCTTGAAATTACTCGCAATGCCCATACCTGTATGTCCATGCCTGGGCCAAACCCTACGCTATGATGCTGACATATACATGTAGCTGGAAAGAAAATTATACGCAAACAGTTTGCCTTCTTGTGACTCGGCCGTGTTGGAATAATATTTCCCGACACTCATCGAGTATATGCACGGTCCGGCTTTGGGAATTATAGGAAGCCATGAGTCGAACTGAATGTACTGGTCCGAGTAGGCGGCTCGTACCAATTCTTGTACGGATGATCGGGAAGACTGAAGTCGCCATTGCTTAGGGGATTGGGGTTCCTCAATGGTCTGGGTGCTGCCAGGGTTTGTTGTGCCTTTTCCATCCCAGGCATCATCTGTCCGTTGGGGGGTGTTGTTGTCTGAATCGGCGGCGGTGGCTGTCGATGCTGTTGGGCTTTGGATGCTTGCGTCGAGGGGTTCTGTGCCAAAAACTGCGCCGCCAGGCCTGTACCAGCCATCTTCTCCCATCCCCATACTCGTTTGAGATTCTTCAGAAGCGCGGCGAGTCTCCAACCGGTCTCGGATTCAATTCTCTCCAAGATCTCAACGACCTCTTGCTGCTCTTCCAGTTTATCCAGCACTTCGGCAACGATAGCGAGCGAGCGTATAGCCACCGAGGAGACACCTCGATCCGTGGTGTGCGCAACGATCCCGCATACCTGGTGGGCATGATGTTGTTGCACTGCGCGTGATTCTTCGCACTCTTTGGCTAGTAATGGATTAATTTGTGCGAGAAGACACTGCGCCGTGTGATAGTAGAGGCGGCCGACAATGGCAGCACGCTTAATGAGCCTGTTTCTCGTTAGCACTTCTTGAACCCACCAGGGAGACGGAAACATTCAGTACGAACCAGACATTGGGGAAATGCGACTTGCCCCCCTGAGCAGGATACAAATAGGCGAAAGGATGCATGGGCCGTGGACAAGCATTATTCCATTCATCACACAGGCTCTTGAGGCGTTGCCATTCGGCAAAACGAGCCTGGCGACGAATCTGCTCATCATGGGGACTGGGCTCTTGAAACTTCGGGATACTGGCGCGGAAGTTTGCGATTTTGGCCACAACGTAAAAGATTCGATGCACCCAAACCTCTTCTTTCCCTTGTTCCTTTTCCGAATTCAAATCCATGTCCAAGCCCCATTGCTCAGGGTCCCAAGCCGTTTGCCAGTTGAAAGACAAGCATGAAAGCAGCTCCATGCCAACATTCAACCAGAAACATGCCGCCCCGAGACCCGTACTCTTCGCATTCCATCCACACTCTCGAATCAAAGCCCGCGCACCTGCTATGTGGCTCATACGCTGGGCGGGCTTCTCGCTCATGATCTCATAGACGTTGAGAACAACAGCTGTAGCGGCGCATTCGGCAGTATTGCGTTCAGGGTTCTGTAGACTTCGAAGGAGCTGAGTCGTGGCAGTGTCGTAGTAGAACAATGCTTTATCGTCATTGTACTGATGTGTCAATGTTAAATGCTTTACTCCGCATGCAAGCAGGGCATTCAATAACATCGGACACTTGAGTGCGTGGTAAGGTATCAACCGCGAGAAATGTTTTTCCTTGTCCAGGCTATCCATCCAAACGCCGACTTCAGACACGAAAACCTGCATGAAATGCAATTCTTCAGGTGTGTTGAGATATTCGCGCTCGCCATTTTTCTCGCCTGGTGGGGTCATCATGCCAGTGTCGGGGAGAGGTCCTGGATCGATGCTGATTATATTAGCATCTTGATATTGCGGTTGTGCTTCAGTCGCCGTCATCCCCGCGATGGAAGCCGCTGTAGAAGCGTCACTACCGCATCGGTTATATGCAGTTCGAAGCTGCCCACCCTGTTCGTCTTTAATTTGGGTAAAGCCTTCTGTCATGATATTGGTATAACCGTTCGAGTGAGACGAGCCGGGAGGCGCCATAAACGAGGCGTCGCTGTTCTTCCTGCTGTGTCCACCATCAGAATATTGGTCCGGTGGTATTTGACCTCTGTCTGCATAAAATAGCGACTGTGGTGTGGGCATATTTGCAGGCGTGCGGTGATCTTCTGGCGGATGAGCATTTGAGGCCGTTACAGCGATGGATTTGTGACGCGGCATATCCGTTGCCACAACTGTCGCTGGAGATACAGCTTGCGGTTCTAATTTGGTATATCTACTGAGCCCGCCTCGATATTCCGACGCAATGAGGCGAGATTCATCCTCGAATCGTACTAGAAAACTTCAGTAATTGTGATGGCACGTTTACTTCCAACTTTTAGAATGGACACCTACCTGACCACTCGTCCGCCGTTGGAATAAAAGGTGGTTCCTTGCATGTCATGTCGATAAAGTTTAGTCGCACCCCGCGCTTGCATTCTCGATTACTCTTTTTACAGTTTAAGCAGTCCGGAGTACCTTCATCGCATTTGAGATGCCTCTCTCTGCAGGTCAGACAGCCGGTCCGTACCCGCCTGCTCTTGGCAGGTGTATTCGTCGACGATGGCATCTTCATGTCTGATGCCGGGCGCCGGCCCTTTGACTTAGGCGAGTTTTTGGATTCTGGCACCGCGGCCAGAGCCGCACTCGATAGCTTCCGCCGCTTCGGAGGTCTCACGCTGGAACGCTCATATGCGGTACTAATCTTGATGGCATATGGAAAAGGCGATTGCTCGGCATAACAAGAGTCCACAAGCGCAACGCCGGCGCCGACCCCGAAGTCCGGCGAACAAACTCTCGGCGTATTTTCGTAAGCCGCCAGCGTCGCGGCCGATGTCTCTTGTGAAAGAGACGCTGTGGCCGACAACAGCAGATGGGTGGCGGAGACAAACTATGTGTCTTCGTGGGTTCGTATGTGGCAAGCCGTGCGGTGTTACCGGGACTGGACAACTTGCAAATAACTTGAGCGACAAAATGCCAGAATTTCGTCAAGATGGAACCCAATGTTGAGTGTGACATGTGATCCCGGGCCTGGATAAGACTGTCTGTCGTCTGCGAGTACTGGACCACAATTATGAAGAACGATAGTAACGTCCAAAGTTGTTCGTAGGGCCCTCCAGTGTCTTGGAATAACTTTCAGCTGCCACGCGACTTACGCTCCCCTTCCATGCCCAGGTCTCGGGAGATGCGCAATGTCTTGGGTGTCGATTGTAACAGACTGCCACTGGTTGGAAGCCTGAAGATGTAAACTGTCGGAACCCGTCTGGTCTGTCCTGGAGACCCGATGCCGAGCGTTTTGATAAACCTTGGTTCGCCGCAGCTCTCCCTTTTCTAGTATCCGACAGATGCGTCCAATACGTGAATCTTGCACTAAAGAAAAATAGTGAAGAGCGAGAGCAGCAAAGCCGATTTGTAGTAGCAGCTGAGGACCAGCCTGACCGCGCGCGCTTGTAGATAGCGGAGCTATAAAGATGAGCTCGCTGTAGCTAGCCGTGAGAAAACTCAATGGGGCGGTCCTGGATTTCCCAAACGATGACGAGAGCTACCAGAATGGTGCTTCTCTAGCGCCCACCCTCACGATGAGAAAAAGGCCAAAGAGGCCAGAGGTAGCAGCTGAGGAGAAGCTAGCCAGTGCCAAGTGACTGGTGACTGGGCAGAAGGGCTCAGAGGGAAAGCTCAGTGGCCCGCTGCCGATTTACAGTTTGCTGCTTCACCCCTTTGGTTTGCAGTGTAAGGATTAAAGGCCGGGCTAGTATCGTGCTCTAGAGAGGGTAAAAAAGACGTTAGACAGATCGACCGGAACACAACGGCCGTGGCTCATCTGCTCGCTTTGTAGCGCGATGGTAGTAAACATTCAGTTGGGAACGGCGACAGGCTGGTGGTTTCTTCTTTTTCACCGAGCCATCGAACAATAATGGCTGACGTAGATCATCCTAAAAAAACACCCCGACTGACTGACTGACTAGCAGCAAGATGCGATCTGTGCTCAAAAGGTCCATGAGCAATTGCTTTTTCCGGATTTAAGATGGCCACAGTGGAGTGTGGGAAAATTCCCCGTGTTGTATCGAAGAGCCATACTGTTAGAGAATTGCTTCGGCTTGACTTGCACCCAGCATCTGCCGGGGGTGTAAATCTGGGCTGCGTGGGGCCCAAACAGCAGGGCGCGATATGATACCTACCACCACATACCACTCACTTCCTACATTACTCACGAGTGCCTGCCAAGACGCCCATCCACTATATACCAGATGGTATGTATATCGTACCTGGCTGGTGAGATGGAAATAACGTATGGTTGATATGAGTGTGGATGCTTGCTAATCGATCACTCACGCTGCACTACATTGATGATTGTACATTGAGCAGGGCAGAAGCCAGGCTGTTTGTGGTCTTTTGGCCCAGGTCGAAATCTCCGGGGCTGCAAATCAAAGACATGGACCGGTCAAGGGTTACGACGGCTCGAAGCGGACCAATTGTTGCTGTCCTTGTCGTTCTCTTGAACCATGGGGGAATTGCTTCTGCGGTAGCCGCATTTTATTTGGTGAGCTTGGGACCTAGATGAGCTCCGGCATGTACTCTGCAAAACATGTACCTTGCGATGCTACTGTTGATGCTGATGTACTTCGTACTACTTGTGGTAGGTCTCGGTCTTGGGACTGGTCTGACTGCAGAACGTGCGGGCTTCTTGGCCTGCCTCGAGCACTTCCGGATGTCTCTGGTGGACAATGCCAGTAATAGTAGTAGTGTAGCAGTGTCGTGGTGTTATACTAGTAATTGCTCGCCGGATTCCCATCGATATTCTTCAGCGGGTTGGCGGGCTGTGCAGCGCACTCACTAAAATGTCTTCGGCTCGGTTTGATCACCAATCCCGTCCTAGGCGGAAGCTAACGTCCTTACGCCATGGCAGCATCCTGATTCATTGGTTTGTCAATGCGCTATTCTTTACTTTCCCATATTTCAAGAGCGTGGTGGCGCAACGCTTTCTGTGAGCTGATGGTTCATATGAAAAGGCCTCTTCCTGCAAGCAATTTTCCAAGCCACGGCGCGGTTCCTGGCATGAAACTGGCTGATTGAGAGGAGGAGGGGTGCTCAAGTCAGGTACCCCGAGCAATCTCTTGCTACTGTACGGAGTACGGAGTATAATCCTGGCAGCAGTAATGTATAGTCGCACGGCTCATAGCAATGAGGCGCATTGTACAGAGTAGTTTGCGTCAAGGCTCTTGGATCGATCATGTTCATTAGAATATACAAACTTTCCCTGTGTTCTTGCAAGTTGTGGTGATTGTTCAAGGACATTTAGTGCTTTGACTGAATCATGATTGCACACTTATTGCCTCGTAACCAAATTTCGTATGATTTCTCACATTTCGTGCATTGGTACATGCGCCATCTCGCAACGCTGACCAGAAAGTTGTCGGAAGCAAAGAGATCCCCTGGACTAAAGCCTGTGCCAGGGCCAGGCTTGCCGGGTTCCAAGCGCCTCCTGGACCCGGGATCTCAGTGAACCGTAGGCCAAGATGCTCATTGGCCGGGCGCAGGCGATAATCTGAAGAAATAGGCAAGCCACAAGATATTAATTGTCTAGATCTCCACTGGTGTCGCTGAGGAAGACAGGCACCAAGCGCATGGGTCACTGTAATGATCAGATGGACTGCATTCCATCTAGATACTGCACCGTGAGTGCATGTGACGTCGCTCGGAATTGTTTTCAGCTCCACGTCTGCTGAGGCCTAGGGTATATCGAGCCCGAGAAACAGGCGACGTCGATCTCTCGAGACGGGATGCAGGCGGGCAGGGATGGCCCCCGGTTTTTCTCCCCGAGAGTCCGTGTTCAGTATGGGGTTATTCATGATCTCTAACACAATTCACCCCTTCTTGGCCGGTATGTTGAGAATGGACGTTTCTATCGAGAGAGGCCGCCAAAGATTAAAAAGAACGGAGCCCAGTGGTCTGATCGACCGGATTCTAGTGGGTGGTGTATGCTAGGAGCCAAGGAGCATAAGGATTTCTTGCCCACATCTGCGTATCGCTGGTGTGTATGACCAGTGTTGCAATGCCTGGGGTGAAAGCAAAGTTGTGGCACTTCAGCTGACCACTGAGAAAACCGATCGCGGCCGCATCCACGGGAATGAGTGGCTAGAGATTGCACTGCGGCATTGGCGTGCTCTCACAACCGGCGCCTGATGTACCTTGGGTGCCGCACGGCACGTTAGCTAAGCATGCCCAAGGTTTGATACTTGTAACTCGAGAGCTCTGCCGGCATTACCAAGAGCTTACACTTTGTTCTCCTCCGCACAGATAGATGAACGATGGACAAAAGAAGAATCGGAAGATGGGGAGAGACAGCCTATGACAGGTGCCACATGGCCGCCGCGGACGGGCAAGTGCGTCAATCTAGCATTGTGCAACTCGAGACCACCGACATCTTTGTAATACAGGCGAGGCATAAGGACGAACTGGGAACACTCCGCCCCCGTGGAACCGCCGTAGTTCGCAGAGCAAGATGGACGGACACGAGAAGAGCAGTAGGGTGCACTCTGTCTGTCAGTAGCTGTCGAGTGAAGGATTCTGCGAGGTTGTCTTGCACGAGCGTATATCTTTGCAGTGTCCTCTGTCTTGGCTGTGTCGAAACAAAACATGCGATAGGCCCGCCAGCGGTACCCTCGGGGCTGGCGAATGAGTGCGGCGAGTGTTGCGATTCAGTGCGAGGGGTACCAGCTCCATGTCAGAGCTGAACATGCAGAAGCCTGGCGGCGAAATTGACACACACGTACGTACGACAAATGTCGTACGAGAGCATGAGGTCGGTCTTCGGTAATATGGACAAATGACATGACAATCATGGGTGGTATTCAGTAGAGGGACAGAGGTAAGTAGGTCATGTAGGTATTGATGGCATTGTTGTTCAGCGGCCAATGTCAGTGAGTGCTCAAAATTAGGTGTTGTGTATGGTGTATGGGCACATGAGAGGTGTATCGTATCGGAGAATTTCGAGTAGGTCTGATCAATAGCAGCGTTTCCCCCTAGGTAAGTTGGTTGGTAGTAGCATGGGCACTCTTTTGGCTGCCTATCGCTCTGTCCTGCGGCCAGACTGGGCTGGCGATTGCCCTACCAGCACTCGTCCCGGGGCAGAGGTAGGCAGTTTCGGAAGGCAACTTTTAGCGACCGCAGCCGACCCTTCCCCCGAAAGCAACCTCTTCCACCTCTTTGAACGCCCAAAACGGCACTCGGTGAATTTTCCTCGAGCAGCGACGAATCTCAGCGCAACAACCAGCTCCCACAAACATCTCATCTTTGAGACATCACGAGCTTGCTCGTGTCTTCGGGACCATCGGGCTTCAGCGGTCAGACTGTCCCCCGGTAATAACAATTATTCTGCAGTTTTCTTGGTGGGTGTCAGTGGTCACGCGGCAGCCCTCGGCCGAGTATCATTGGAAAGAAGGCTTGAGCTCCTGCAAGACCGGCACACCACACCCGCCGGCCGCGCAACGCCTGGGTATTGAGGGCTGGCCCAGATTCTCCTGTGCATACTCGCTACCTAGGTGTTTTCTTGGCCATGGCATCACCGCCTGAGTCTGAGCCTGCGACGCCCAAGTCGGTTCTACGCGGACACCAGGCCCAGGTGCACGCAACAGCCTTTGTGAGAGACAATCAGCGTCTGGCCTCGGGTGATGCCGAAGGATATGTCGTGCTGTGGGATCTCACCATCATGCGGCCTCGGGCAGTATGGCGGGCGCACACAAATGCCATCCTGGGCATCGCCTCCTGGGGCAACGATAAGATCATTACGTGGGTTGCTCGCTAAACGACAAGCCTTTTATTAGCACATGAGCGTTTCACTAAAAGTAGGTATGCGTAGGCATGGAAGAGATCACCGTTTGGTAGTATGGATGCTCTCCGAGAATGATGAGTCGCGCTTGAGTACAACCCTACCTTTAGATCCTCTGCCCGACGAAAGACCTCAGCCATGGATACTGCACATTCTCGAGGTCAACACAATGAATTTCTGTTCCTTCGGCCATTGTCCAGCGAACTCTGAGGGCGACGTCGATGAGATACTCATAGCCGTTCCCAATACCCTTGCTTCAGAGTCGGTATGATGCCAAACGCTTGACTTTTTGTCCTCAGATATAAACAGACCCTGACCGCTAATGATCGTAGGTCGATATTTGGAAGTTGCCGGCACAAGAGAGACTTTACACAGTTCATGCCACAGAAAAGAGCGAGAAGAGCGGCATGGTGATGGCGCTGGATCTTTTCCACCAAGATTCGTCTTTGGTCCTGGTAACCGCGTACGAAAATGGTCTTGCCACTGTTTTCCAGCAAGACATTGATAATTCATGGAATCTTGTGTATCGTTCTCAGTCTCATAGTCAGCCAGTCCTGTCGCTCGACGTTGCACCGAGCAAGGGCTACTTTTTGACGTCAAGTGCTGACGCTCTTCTGGTCAAACATCCGATCCCAAAGCCATCAGAAGATCGACTAGTCCAAGCAGACAGTATTCTCCCAGCAAGCGAGAAGAAGCCGATGCCTGCGCCAGGGAATGGTAAATCTCTTTTGTCTGCTGCCTTGGCAGGAGAACCGCGACCGCCCAAACTCCAGAAGAGGCCGCCTCGTGTTGTTGAGACGCAGCCATTAAAAATCCTCAACACCAAGCACTCGGGTCAGCAGAGTCTGCGGATCCGTTCAGACGGTAAGCTCTTTGCCACAGCTGGTTGGGACTCAAAAATAAGAGTCTATTCGGCGAAAACGATGAAGGAACTTGCAATCCTCAAGTGGCACCAGGTGGGCTGCTACACTGTAGCCTTGATCGACATAGACGTTTCTGCTGTGCAGGCGCGAAATGAAGTCCTCAAGAACGAATCGAATAGCGAAAGTGCTTCGGTTATGCCGTTGTCGACGGATTTGACGGTCAAGGAAAGACGAATTAAGCAGGCAAAGGAGGCTCACTGGTTAGCAGCTGGTAGTAAAGACGGAAGGATCAGTCTATGGGATATATATTAAGCGTCCTGACTGTTGAGTCCGAGATCGCCCATGATACTATAATATGCTCTGTGCCTCAATCTATACTCATTCACAGCTGCCGGCCATTATTGACTGGATATTCATATAATATGCGTTTTCGTGTCCATCGCCAATAAGTCTTTGTCAAAGCTGCTTCCTTTCAGGTGGCAATCTAAAGATGTGCCCTCCCCTCCAGCTTTCTTCTCCGCCTCTCGGCCTTGACCTCTTTCTGCACCTGAAGAGCCTCTTGCGCACTCAACCTGGTCCCTGTCTTGGCTGCAGGATCTGCCGCCTCTGCAAATAGTTTCCTACCTAGCATGTCTGCAAGTCTAATGACCCTAGTGCTGACAGTCGCGCCGTCCCTGCGATTCTTGCCCTCTCTCCTGGAACTAGCAATGCGACCTACAAAGTCCCACAAACGACCTTCGGCAAGAACTTCCCCGGACTGCGCATCGCGGCGTGGCATCCAGTCCGACGCAAGACGCAGACGAGGTGGGATCTTGGTGTCTTTGGATTTAACGGCATATATGATGCCTTCTTCCTCGAAGCGCTGGTACGTGTTCTTGATCGTCTCTTTGTTTACAGCTTCAAAATAGGACAGGTCGCCTTGGTGGTAAAGTGTCTTGCCAAGCTGTTAAACTGTTAGTGACAATGAAACCTGCACATTTTCGCCCTTTGACGCAAGATGTGAAGAAAACACTTACCAATTGGGCACTATTCTGCGCCTTGGCGACACCAATCCAGACATCATCTTCGTTTGTGCCGGGTGGGGGCGTCAAACTGATCAACGAGACGGCAGCCAACCAGCTAGCCTCGATGAATGGCCAAATCAAGAAGCAATAGAAATCATAGTTTTCTCTTCCAGCCACGCGCTCCTCATCTGCTATGCCCACGCTGAGGATTTTGTTGTCCTCCCCACGATGAAGGTTGATGACTCTGTCATTCTCGAGGCCAACCAAGGTCTTTTCTAAATTGGCCACCAGTCCTTCGCTGGGGAAGATGAATTCACCTCGGAAAAGAGACGACAAGAAAAGAACCTGGTCTCGAAGTTCTTGATAGGGGATCTCTTGGTGTGCTGGTCCACCTCCCTGCTTGACCCGGGTGTACATACTTGCGCTCACAAGAGCTTCAGAGATGAAGAGGTGGATCGTCATGTTTCGGTAAAATGATAGTTGGAAACGGTCGACGGCGTAGTATGTCGGCTCGACCAGACCATTGAGAACACCTACCAAGTCTTTGCCAAGCACTTCAAGTCCTCGCTCGATCACGTCGGCCAGAGGAGCATTGCCAAAGTGCGCGACGCGGCCACCCTTTGCTCTCACACGATCAATGAGCCATTCGACACGACGCAGAAGCTCAGCCTTACCGACACCACGGCCGCGGAGTGTGAGCAGTACCGTTCCAATCAAGGCTGTCGGCATCACAACTGATACGTCGTTGATGTCCGAGAGGACCTTGTAGCCCATGGTGCGTAGAAGTTTCTGTCGCACCGCGCCGGACTCTGGCGTCTTTGCTGTCAGATCAGCGGGTATGTTGGGAATCTTGGAGAGTTGATCATCAATGTAACCCCTCAGGCTCCAAGGTTCGTGGAAGCGGACATCTACTCTGCCAAGCCGCAACGATAAAACCGATGAGCCGTCAGTCAAGAAATCCGCAAGATTTTCCTTCTTCTTCGGTACACCCAACAACTCAGTAACATAACCCTCGGTCTCAATGACCTTGTCGTACTGCGTGCTGACTGGGCAAATCACGGCATCCTCGACGCGTCCGGACAGGATACTATCCAGGATGAAACTTAAGATGCCAAACTTGGGTGAAAGGAGCTTTCCCGTTCTGGATCGCCCTCCTTCAATGAAACATTCGAAGTTGTATCCGCCTTGTAACAGCGTATCAATATACGCCTGCACTGCGGTCTGATAGAGGACATCGTTGCCAAACGCCCGCCTGATCCACATGGCTCCTGCGTGTTGTAGGAAGCTGCCGACGACAGGAAAGTTCAGATTGTCACCGGCCACGACGACGGGTAGAGCGAGACCCAAGCGGTAGCATATCAACTGCATGGAGACGTAGTCAACATGTGATCTATGGCTTGGCAAGAAAATGATGCTTTGCTTCTTGGAGGCGGCAATTTCAGCCACTTTCCTTAGGCGAAGTACTTCCTCGCTGTTAACGTGGATTCCCTGGTGATATGCCCTCGTCAACAACTGAGTGCACAGGTAATAGGCGCCTCGGATGAAGGTTTTGCTCTCGAATTTGCAGATCATGTCATTGGTCATCTTCTCCGTGACTTCTTGGAGGCCATGTTCAATGGCAGACCGCCTTTGCGCCTTCTTGATCGCGTAGTTGGGATCATCCTGCTTTAGCCATCCCTCCTTCTCCTCGAGCTGCAATCGCATGTCGGCCAATTGTGCAATGCGAGATTGCAAAAGCGGTGCTGAAACCACTGCGTTCTTCATCTGCTCCGAGAACCCGGAGTAGAATATAGGCTGGCCAACCACTCTATCATATGCGCGCCATCCTTGGCCGGAGACGTATAAGGAGACTTCTCGAAGGAACCTGTATAGGGACGAGGAAGAGTCAGTGCGCATTCCTTACAAAACAGTAACGATCAGATTGAACGGAGTGACGAACTGTAAGGGCTCAGAACGAAATCTCGCCATATGTTGCATGAGTGCCTCCTCCTTCTCCCCATCTTGCTGTTGTGGCTCTACATAGCTTCGCGGCTGCAATGTGATCTGATCGCCCAGAATCTGGAGGTCAGGCGCCGAGTCGCGCGCCGGGTCGTCGTCTTGTGCCATGTTGGTTCTGTCTGCGACTCGGGCTGCCTATAGCCCAGAGATGTCATGCGCAAATCTGCATCAGACCACTGGTTCATGCAGTGAGGTCGTCCCCTGGTTCAATGGTGTCGAGAGATGAGCAGCGCCAGAGACGGCGAGAATGGCAGGGCGGTGGATGGATCGGATTATCGTATTAGGGAAGCGATTCGTGCGAACACGGTAGGCTCTTGACCAAGACGCAATGATCCCAAAGTCAAAGAGGATATCGTCAATTGGATCAATACACCAGTCAACAGACCACAAGACCGTTGCTGCATAAGTGAACCACTGGCGTCACTTCCCCGGATTCGGGACTTGATCTAGCCCAACAGCCCAGCTACTTTACTGCCGAGGTTTAAGGCATGTGAACTGAGTTCAACTGACACCTGGAGTGCACTACCAAGACAAGTACATGGGAGCCAGCATCCACTACAGGGTCTCCCCGCCAGAAACGCGCCGGGGCACGTCAATTGCGACTCCAGCGCACCAGAACCCCACTAAAGCTCAATCGAAGCTAATTAAGACCCTGTAGGCAAGGCAGAAAATGTTGAACGAAACTCTCGATGGAGGAAAAAAAAAGTTGCGTCTTTACTACTTGAACCGGCAACTCATCTTCTGCCATCCCCAGCCCGATTACGCGATGGTCAGCACGTCTCAATAGTGCAGTAAGATATGGCATCGAACGAGGCCTCCATAACGCAGGAGCTTCTTGCGCGCGCTCACAGTCCCGACAATGCTCAACGTATCTTCAGCGAGAAGATCCAATACCGGCCACTCTTTCTACGACCGAACTCGCCTCCGCCTTCGGAGAATGCCCGTCAAGCACGCCGCAAAGCGCGCGAGGACAAGAAGAAACGTGCCAAAGCTCTGAAACCTCAACCGCTTTCCTCACGGGAGCGTCGCAAGCGCGGCTTGTACAACATACCGAAAGAAGGGCGCAAGTTTACAATCTTTGAACCGCTCAACCGCCTCTGGAACGGATATATGCGAGAGATTCTGGGCAACGAGCTACACTCTGGCGGCCAGGGCGCGTCGGCAAAGTTGGCCGCAGCAGACTACCATGGGGCCCGGGTAGAGGTCAGCAGAAGTCGAAATCCTGGCCGAGTCGGCATCGAGGGCATTGTGATCAAGGACACTCGATTCACCTTTGAAATCATCACCAAAAGAAACCAAGTAAAGCTAGTACCGAAAGAGGGGACAACGTTTCGAATGCGTGTGCCTTCGAGCGATGAAACCAACGAGAACATTGACAGCACGACGAAGCAATTTGAATTCGAGGTGCTCGGCGACCAGTTCCAGTATCGCCCGGCTGATCGAGCAAACAAAAAGTTCAGGGCTCACTATCTGACTTTGCTGTGATGGATCGCGTTAGAGGAGCATCACACCATCTTACACTATCCCCTCACTCGTGTCGATTCAGTCAGTTTTTTGCTTGCTGGCGACTTCGGATAAGTATGCGTGTATCGCATCGTGGCTTTAAGGAAGAAGCATTGATTCCTGCTACATTCAGTACCACGTGAACGACGAAAATAGAGCCGGTAGGTTTCAATCGGCTAAATACCGTTCGCGATGTCTCTCTGCTGCCGACAGGCTATGCCTTTGAATCTATGGCCGAGAGTCCACTAGTTGAATTGGCTGCAAGCTCTATAGCAGAATACCCGGCTTCTATATTGCCATCCACCGGCTACGACACCAATTCCTACCCAAGTAGTATGGTGACCTTCAGTGCAACGAGGATGAGGGAAAGGCGACTCGGTACAAGTTTTTTGACCGTGTTGCCCGGCACTACCTGGAGATGGATAATTCGAAAGTGTGAAGGTCTATATTCGACACCACGATAGTGCCTTATCGATGAAGCTTTCCGCTCTTGGTATTGAACTCAATATGACTCCGGGCAGTTTGCTTTTGCGAGGCGAGTCGACATGATAGTGGTTTCGACTAGCAAACATGGAGGAATCTGCAATGTCGTAGGAGCAGAGCTCGACGACATCTTTGGCGAAACGAGAAATCGTTTTTCAAGACCGCATTCAGAGAACAATATCTGGAAGTCACGTGGTGAAGGCAATTGTAAACGAGATTAATGTCGGTCCATAGATATCACAAGACTTGAAACCCACATGTGGTAATCAATCGTTATATAGCTAACGGAGCGCGATCCGGCGAACAAGCGACATCCGCTAATAGAACTCATCACATGAAAAATGCCCACATGGCTTTGCAGAATTGAGAAGAATTTTGAGGGGTTTTGTTGTTGGCATTCCGTTTTCGCACTTGTTTCCGGGGAAACATTGAAACGAACTGTTGAAGATCTTTGTTCAATCACGAGTTAAGCATTCTGCTCGGACGGCCTCATTGCGTCATGCCGGACGCTCCTCCGTGTAAGCTTAAATCATCGGACCCGACTCATGTGTGGCGATCGGATGGTATAAGAGTGTCCCGAGATGACGCGATTGTCTCCACGGTCTGTTCTCTCATATAATCCATCATGCGATCTCCCACGTTTTGAGGCCCCTTTCATTGGCAAAGACGTTGATATTGAGGTATCATTCAGGACTCTATGTTTAGGATCTGGGACAATTGCCTGGCTCGGACATAGGACCCGGGATTGAGTGGAGTTCCGGGTTTCGCCTTGGTGAACCACATGGAGATCATAACTGTCATTGGCCACCGCCGCCCTCCAAGTTCAATGAGCAGAGCCCATGCCGGGTTCCCACCTCCCTCTTTCGGGGCATGGAGATCCGATTAGAGGTTGCCGTTTGGATCCGCATGGCACAGCACCATGTGAATAATTCCAACCCATTATCAGCAGCCAGCGAGCTCATTAGCCTGGACACATGAGCCCGCCAATAGTACTCCCCTAACCGACGGTGTACGTATTCAACCTTGCGGCATCACCTGCACACCGGCTAAGCGAGTCTTGGCATTTTGTGGAAGGTATTGAACCTCGATGTCTTTCATCATCTGTTCGCTACAACATGAGCCATTGATATTGCCTGCAACCAGGCACGAACAAATTGAGATTACATGTATGGCGTGCTCGTTGCGATTTACTGAAAAGAGTAAAAGGCTTGGCAACAAGACTTTCAACCACCACAGCAAAGAGCACGCGAGCAAAGACAGCTCTTACCAAGGCTTCTTCTCTTATCTCGTTGGAAAGGCGGGGCGGATGATGCTGAGGCTCTCCAATCTTTGTATGCTTATGATATAGGGATCGTCTATAGCAGGACAGGCGGTTGTCAACGTACCTGCATGGCCCATTGGAGCCAAGCTTTTCGCATACTATGGACTCTATCACAAGCCTGTAGTAGATTAAAGGCCTTGGCTCCGCGTCAGCTTTAGCCTAGAACCCGCACTAGATTATAGGCGAGGGCGCATGGTAACTTGACTATGTGCAACCTGTCAACGAGTTGGAAACCTATCACGTCGATGCGAAGACTCTTGGTTTCACTCTTCTTGGAATTGGAGGCTCTAGGCCATGTGGTTTAAGAAAAAATTCAATTGGAGCCCAAGCCTGAATGCTCGATCCCGAACCAGTGTTGGCCAGGTCTTTTCGTAATCCGGGTCGAAGAGCTCCAATGAGCTTCCCGATCGGGACTGCAGGTCAACACATGCTACGCATAACACTTGCCTATTATGCTCCCACCCCGGAACTTACCACAGATCTTGATTGCAAGCAGAGGGATGTGGGAGAGGTCAGAAATTTAATTGGAGTTTGTAAAGATTGGCTCGGTCATATGTGCTTGGGTTCGCATATATACATTACAATGACATCCCGAGAAGTTCAAGTCTTGGCGTTCGTCCGTCACCAACTCTACAGGTCTGTCTCTCGTTCAGCTGTATAGTCGCGTGGTATCGTGACTAGAGTGAAGAGCGGCATCAATCTGTACACGAGGACAACAGGGAGAAAGAAGAAGAAAAGAACAGACACGATCGCGAAGATGTGGTCCAAGAGTCTCGTCCTCCTTGCGGGCGCTCTGCCCTTGAGCGCAGGCATCAACAACTGTCCGTTGGATGGTCCGGTGTTTCCCAAGCCGACCAAGCTTTCTGCCATGCCTGTCATCAAGGAAGCGGTCGCAAACTTGACGAATACTTTTGCGCAGTGGGATTCCAACTCCACGGCCACCGCCAACTTCTCCTATTCGATTCAGATCTTTTCGGCACACGAGCAGGATCCCCTCTTCTCATACTCGCATACCTCGCCCAAGTTGGCCAAGATTAACCACCCCGGAGTCGTCACAGTCGACGAGAATTCGGTGTTCCGCCTGGGAAGTTTGACCAAAGTCTTCACCGTGTACAACCTTTTATTGAATGCTGGCGATGAGATATGGAACCAGCCCATTACAAAGTATGTCCCAGAATTGGCGGCCATGGTGGCCAACACATCGTCGAGCTCCGACCCTGTCAACAATATTGCTTGGAACGATGTCACGATTGGATCGTTGGCCACGCAAATGTCTGGAATTCCCAGAGACTGTAAGATCCTCCTCTTCCCTCCTCTTAAATGTGGTTTATTATGTTGGTTTGGCCATTATGCTAACAAGCTTCCAGATGCCTTGCTCGGTGAAGTCAGCCAGCAGGACTCGACCAAGGATCATGTTGTGCAATTGGGTTTCCCTCCTCTACCAGCAGCAGAACTGCCACCCTGTGGCGATACTCCTCTTTGTGATCGCGCACGTAAGTTGCCTTGAATGCGGTGCTCCTGTGTGGCAGTCAAGCTTACTCAAAAATTTCCTACAGAATTTTTCGCTGGCATGGCTACTTTTGCGCCGTCCGTAGGCACTTTCCAAACTCCAACATACTCTGATATCGGATTCCAGTTGTTGTAAGTTTGGCCAACACAAATAGCAGCCTGAAAACTTGGAGCGCATGGCTGACAGCTTTTCAAGGGGCTACGCACTGGAGGAGATCACTGGCAAAGATTTCCAGAGTCTGCTGCAAGATACTGTACTGACGCCGCTGAACCTGAATGGCACTTACTACAAGGCCCCCAAGGCGGCACTGGGAGTTATCCCAGGTAATGCCAACTTGACCAAGTGGAACTTCCAGCTTGGTGACGAAGCCCCGTAAGTGAATATACAATGGCTATTTGGCCCTCGTCTGTTGTAGCCCCGACTTACTCTTTTGTTTCCACCTAGTGCCGGCAACATGTACTCGACTGCCGCCGACCTCTCCAAGTTGGGACGTGCCATCCTCAACTACAAGCAGCTATCTCCTGCCATGACGAAGCGATGGCTGAAGCCCTTCTCTTTCTCCTCGGATCCCAGGGCGAGCGTTGGAGCTCCGTGGGGTGTGCGCCGCATTCCGCTCGGGCCCGAGTACCGCGAAACAACGGGTTACAACAAGGCCGGTGGTATCGGAAGCTACATGGCGGCCTTTATCCTGATTCCCGACTACGACATTGGCATGTCCATCATGATTGCCGGCGACATCCCGGGCAACACCAATTGGAACATTGCCGACATCATGGGCAACGTCATGGTGCCCGCCGTGACAGCGGCGGCGAAGAACCAGGCCGCGACCAAGTTCAACGGCGTGTACACGGCGCCGGCCAATGTCACGAACGGAGGCAAGCTCAACCGGCCCCTCAATTCGACCATCACCATCAACACGGACGGAAAGCCCGGCCTGTCCGTCGACCGCTGGATCAGCAACGGTACCGACTTCAAGAACAACGTCGTCGCCCTACAGCTCACCTACCAGCCGACCACCCCGTCCATCCGCCTGTACCCGGGCGGGCTCGTCACTGACGACGCGAGCGGCGGCAAGGCCATCAAGTTCAAGGCCATCTTTGAGGATCTGGCCGTTGGTCAGCAGGTGGACAAGATGTTCAGCACGGACTGCGGATCGTGGGTTGGCGTCGAGAGTGTGCTGTACGCCAGCACGAGTGCCGATGATTTGATTTTCCACCAGAACGCGGCTGGCGTGGTGACGGGCATTGAAATTCCGTCGTTGAGAATAACCTTGCCCAAAGTCTCGTAGTGTGGCAAAAGGGAACGCCCAAAGCACGCAGGGGAGAAAGGCGCCTGTATAAGTAGGAAAAGGAAAGCATGGTTGTTGACCATGAATCATTCACATTATTGTACATATTTGGGGGAAGATATATTCATTCATATTTGGGGCCATTTAAAACGAATCTTCTTAAAGCTGAGGTCTGGCTGTCAATACAATTCTCTATTGCCAACGTATTCGAAATCCGAATTGCCACATCCAAGGTCATAAATCTTATTACAAGTCATCTATCATTTATGTTTTTAACCTTGAACTGACCTTGACGAGGTAAGGCGTGAAGCGACAGCTCCTTGGAGCTACAATAACAGGTACCTTTGTAGTGAAAGCAGGTACTTAAGTTTGCAGGTCACACCAATAGTATACCCTCATACGCGTAATTATTACCTAGACTAGGTGGTAATGGTGTAAAGTGTAAAAGCGAGAACTCTATTGGTATACCACAAGCAGCAAATCAGAGTACACTATGGTATACTGTAAGACTACATATGTAGGTAGGTATGTATCGTTAGGCGCCGCTGTGTGGCAGGTCCAAGACTTTCAGGTGTCTAGTGGCGGAGCTATCCGCTAAAACCCATCCCAAAAATGTTGCCTTGCAGCGAGCCATTGAATTGTAGCGAGCGACGTCAGACCTTGAGCTTTTCCAATTCACCATTTGTAGCTACAACTTTTGCCTTCTCCCTTTTTCACAAACCCCGACAGGCGCGTCAGAAGAGCAGAGAGAACATACAATATGTCGACACCAACGTCCAATGAGTCGCGCTTCCAGGCTCAGAATAAGACGACCCAGGAGCGCATATCCAACACCACCGTCGGCCTGGTGACGCATGCCGACTTTCGCAAGCGCCGCGCCGAGGTCCTCGAGGCGCAGGAGCGTGAGGCCAGCGGCACCCCCGTCGACCGGTCGCTGGCCACGACGCCCGACCCGGCAACCGCCGAAGGCGCTGCTGCTGCCGCCGCCGCTGCGGTAAAGGCTAAGAAGCAGGCCAAAAAGCGCAAGGTCACCAAGCTGAGCTTTGACGATGGCGAGGAGGACGGGGAGGAGAACAATGGCAACGCCACGGAAAAGAAGGATGCTGAAAGTGACGGGGCTGGCACCAAGGAGACAGTCAAGGCAAAGTTCAAGGCAAATAGCAACGTCTCGGTTGTGCCGCGGGCTGTGACCAAGGCGGCGCTGCGGCGGGATGCTGCTGAGCGGGAAGCTCTCAGAAAAGAGTTTCTCGAGCGGCAAGAGATTGTCAAGACGACCGAGATTGCGATTCCTTTTGTCTTTTACGATGGTTCCAATATTCCTGGTGGCACGGTGCGCGTCAAGAAGGGAGATTTTGTCTGGGTATTCCTTGACAAGAGCCGCAAGGTCGGAGCAGATCTGGGTGTCGGTGATAAGGCAAACGCTCGCCGGGAATGGGCACGAGTCGGAGTGGACGATTTGATGATTGTGCGCGGCAATATTATCATTCCTCATGTGAGTTTTTATTCCCTTCTACAACTATCTGGCCTCCACATATGTAGCGGCGCAAGTAGTATGGCGACTAACTCGTTACGCGACAGCATTATGATTTCCTATACTTCATCATGAACAAGACCATGGGTCCCAACAATAAGCGCCTATTCGACTATACAAGCGAGGCGTCTTCACAAATTAAACCCGACGAGACGCCATACGACCCCCTCTCCACTGCAGCCAGCAAGGCAGCCAAAGCTGCTGAAGAGATGAGCAAGCTGGAGGGTGCCTCGGACGATCCGACTTACACCAAAGTGGTAGACCGGCGATGGTATGAGCGGAATAAGCACATCTACCCGGCAAGCATGTGGCAAGAATTTGATCCGGAAAAGGATTACAACCAGCAGGTGCGGCGTGACTTGGGCGGTAACACATTCTTTTACTCGTGAGCACCTGTCGCGATGTCGATGTTGATCGCGATGCGCGAAACCGATCAAGTTGCGACCACAGGAGAAGCTGCTCCAGAGATGGACAAAGATTGTTGGAACATGCGTGACCAGCAGAAGATGGATACGCTGTCTGACTTGACCATGGGCTGATGCTGCTTAGGTCGCGGCGCAAGAGCCTAGCTCAAGGTTCATCCGCAGCTAGGCTTGACGCCAATGCGGTTCTTCAAAGACCGCTCAGGTCCCTTTTATACAGAGCCTGCGTTGGGTATCATGTCTTGGGCATGGGAAGGTTACTGTCTGTTTCGAGCAGAAAATGACGTTAAGTCTGGACCAGATTAGTATCGCATCACAAGTCTGCTCTAGTGGAGGCTGACCTACCGAGATTCATCAGGTTGCGCTCGCCCCCCTTTCAGCCAGCGATGGTGTAGCATATCACAATGACGATCATGGCCATGAGCCACCAGCCAGGCCAAAACATCATGACGCATAAGACGTTGCCGCAGCCGAGAATAAACGTGAAGAATTCCATTTCCAACTTTTTCCGTAGGCGTCTGGCTTGTGCAGAATCCCACATCGCCAAGGCCGCATTTTGGGACAGCCGCGTGGTGTCCGCGAGCACGCTCTTGGTGGCCATGGCTGTCTGCTGGCCGACAAATAGACTGGCGAATACAAGACGCGAAAGGATGAGGTATGACTGAGTGACTATGGCAACCGACACATTGATTAACAGCTGTAAAACTTGAGAGGCGTACTCTGCTGCAATCGGTTCAAGCGCATTTGAATCTGAAGAATTGTGGTCAAGTAGTATGGTCGATTCGTCTTTTGCGGATGTAGAGATGATATTCATCTGTAAAGGCTCCATGGTGGTAGACATGGTGTTGGTAGGTAGGTAGTTATAATAAAAAATAATAATAAGAAATGTTGATATAATTTACAGCAAAGGCTCAGTCGTCCTTTTCTTTTCTTTCCCAAGCAATGTGAACTTTTGGTATCTGATTGTCTTTCTTTTTTTTTTTTTAAATTGTCCTTTCAGAAGAGGATCCCGTCTCTCCTTAATAGATAAGGCTCCCCAGGGCCACCCCGGCAACCCCGTTGTGGTCATAGTGGGGATAGCCTCAGTTCAGAACCAAAAAGCTCGAGTCTCGTGAACATTCCAGCAGTTGCCGACGGGGACCCACCAATGATGCGTCGAATAAGGGTTCTGAGTAAATTGTCAATGATAGCGGGGGAAAGCTTGACTGCCCGGCGCAAAAGCCCCGGTTGTGTTCCAGTAATACGTATGTACAATGCCATGCCTCAGATCCCAGATCCCCATTTGGCAATGGGCGACGAAACATAATCATCCATTCCTGGAACATGGGGCCGTCGTGGGCGACGTCATTGGTGTTCTCATTTCTTTCACATGGGCACAAGAAACTGACTCTAGGTGCCGGGTGCCTGGCTGGGCCTCTCGGTTTGGTATTAGCTCAAGGTTGTTAGGCCGCTTGCCCGCCCACCCTAGGCTGGAAGAAAGAACCCCACTATGCGTGTGAGAGCGCTGGAAATTTCGATGCCCATGCGGTCATCGGTGATTCAAGTCGCAAATCTTTCCAAATTTCTCACGATCGAGACCTCGATCTTGTTCTCTATTACATAGGAGGACGGGTCACCGGGATGAATCTTCTATCCTACCCCGCTACTCCCGACTGAAAAGAAATGGTAATGCTTGTTCTGGATACTGGATCACACATTCCAGGTCTGGACCTTGCCTCCATGAATAGCCCAGTCATTCAATGTTGCCCGTACGTACTATTACTAGTATGTACCTGTCAACCCGTCCCCCGTCCTTCAAAGAAACACCCGCATGCAGTCGTCGACCCCGCGTTGAAAAGGGTCCATAGATACGGGATATTACGCTGGAAGACCCTTCCCCGCGATTCATGCAAACACTTTTCTGCATCGCATGTCGTCGGAATGTGACTCAATTGGCCGGGATCATATTCAACGACATCCGACTCAGTAGTGAATGCCATAGTATAATCTCTCAACGTGTCTCTGAGACTACTGTGATTGGATTGGGGACTATGTATGCACCGGTAGCCTGTAAGCTGTGTGATAGGTCGAATCCTACTTGTCAACTGTTATGGTGTGAAGCCAACATTAGGCACAACGATATTGGGCAGACACAATTATAGACTGCAACACGCAATTGGCCTGGCGGGAACAAGGCGGCCAGGTATGCGTATATAGAAAATTGTATTGCAGAAAGTCGAGCAAATACCATGAGCTAGTGGGAACTGATAAGCACAGGCTTACACTATAGATCCTTAGCATACCCCCTTTGAGTCCAAAACGGTCGCTCCGAAGGAAGCTGTGTGCAGCACCTGATCCGTTGATTCGCTGGGAGATCTTGGCGTGGCTCGTGTCATGCCAATTATTGAAAGATAGGATAAGGTGCAATAATCGGTGAAGATGAGTGGTCTTCTATCTCGTATATTCTGTGTATACCCTGTTTTCCTGAAATTCGCTGTTTAATATTGGCTGCACAGATACCCAAGTCAAGGCATCTGCTGAAGCAGTTTTGCACAAACTACGTATACTCTACACACTGCCTCCACAGAGGATAGCAGTGGAGCAATAAGATATCCGAGTTGAATCCAACCAGAACAAAATGCGGCTGGGCACTCAAAGGCCCCTGGATCAACTTGAAGAATAGTTGAAGTAACATGATCCGCTAATGAAACACCTCTACAAGCAAAGTGTGTGGAAACTTGTAACTTAAAGGGTCGAGTCTGATTGCTATGGTCAAATTTGAGCCCTGCCTGTTTCACTCCGCCAAAGATACGATCATGAAATTGCCGGACCAAAGCTTCTGAATACCGGCATCAATTGTACAATGCAGCCCATTCTCAATGTCATGGTTGGCAACAAGGTTGATCTCGGGGGCTGTAGGTCGTTGTGTCCTGAATTGCAGGCGAATCCGACCTGGTGGAAATTCCAATCATTAATGTCGGTGTAGCTTGATGATATACTATAGACATTTGGAGGGTATCGTGCGCAGCGGAACTCTGTGGGAAATGCTGAGAGAATTATCCTCACTACCAGTTTCCACGACCACGCCGTCCGCGATTGCCAAAGTTGCCACGGCCCATGCCTTGATCGTATCCGTAGCCTTGACCTTGCTGGTTCCCAAAGCCTTGGGCACCAGAAAAGTTTTGGCCTTGACCTCCTTGACCAGAGGCACCTCCAGCACCTTGCATTCCTGCAAAGATGGCTGAAGGGTCCATTTGACTCGGATCCATCCCAGACTGCATCATCTGCTGCATCATTTGCTGCATTTCCGGTGTCATACCATCCATTCCTGGCATTCCTGGCATGCCACCGGCAGCGCCACCAGGCATACCTCCCATCATCATCATTTGCATCTCTTCCATCATCTTCTTGTTATTTTGAGCGATTGCGTCGGAGCTATACTCGCCGCGAACAGTATCCTGCTTGGCTGCATAGAGTGCCCATGTAAATTCGTCGAAACCGTAGTTGAAATAATCGCTAACATCTGTACCCGGCTTTCGCCAAGGCTTGTCATTCTCTGGCAAGTCTGTCACGCCGTTAGTCCCTGTTACGAGGCCAATGTGTATTGTCCAAGCAGACAAGCATAAAGCGTACCTTCATCAATGTTGACCTGTGTAATTGGCTTCCCCGTGCCCTTGTGGATTGGGATCGCATTGACGTCAATCTTTGAGGTTGAGACAGCTGGCAACTCTGCACCAGATGCGGAACTGGTCTCGTCCTTCTTGACGGCAGGTTTCACTGCGGCATCGCTCGAGGTTGTCCTTTGCGGAATATTCCTAATGTCGCTGTATTTTGATTGAGTTGGCGGAGGAGCTTTTGTGCCATCTTTTCGCTCTGTAATGATATCGATGTCCTAAAATGTTGGTATTAGGAAGCAAGTACATGTCAAAAATCGAGTGAATGCATACTGAATCATCTTCGTCCATCTCAGCGCCTTCATCTTCTTCCTCGCCCTCTTCTAGATCCTCGTCATGTTGCGCGACAGGCTGCGCGGGGGCGCTCGCTTGTGGCGCAGGAGCCTGTGTGGTTTCTGGCTCATCGGGCGCGTAGAAATCATCATCGTCGTCGATATCCATGGTGTCTCTTTGGTGATCGGACGTCAATAGTGCTGTAGTGTTAAGATTGATGGAGAAGGCTGAATGTATATCCTGAACTGGAACGACAAGGCTGGAATCCAGGTACAGTCGCATGCACTTTCTAGCGGGTCATGGCAACAGCGCTGGGTGGTGGGCAGGCAAGCAGGGTCTGGTGGAAGGCTGCTCACAGGGCGCTAGCTCCGGTTCAGTCCAGTAACATCAGCTCTAGTGGAGCTAGGCCCGAGCTCCCTTCCCCCTAGCATCCCTCTAGTTTGTCAACAGAAACCTGCGGGCCCCAGGACAACGCGACTTTCCAAGGAAAAAAAAGTGATAGCTCATGGTGGTGATATGAGACAAGGCTGAAAGCACACACGGTCATTCGCTCATTCGCACCTCTGAACAAACAACAACCTCATATTTCACATTCCAGCGAGGCATCAATCGTTTCCTGTCATCCCTTGCTTCGTACTACCAGACGACAACAACCATGGCCCTTGCCAGGTCTGCCAGTGGCCCTGGAGGTTTGAGCATCAACACCTCTTCTGCCAATCTGTTGTGAGTACCTTGCCCTCCTTTCTTTGCTGTCTGGCGACATCGCTTTACGATCGAGCTGTATTATGGATAAGCAAGCTGCGAAGGATGCCGCTGCTGCGGATCTAAGGCGAATGTTAGCGGAGGCCAAGGCGGAATTGATGGCGAACCGCGCAAAAAGAGACACATTGGTACAACAAAAGGCGAATGCTGTTCAGCAGACTGTTAACAAGTTTCTCTCCAGTGGAAGCGCAAGCAGCGCGGCGCCCTCAGCAGGCGGTCTCTTCGGCACTGCATCGCAGCCTCAGACGACACAGCCCTCGACGGGATCAGGTCTCTTTGGCGCTGCCTCTTCGGCGGCACCGAGCACCGGTGGGCTTTTTGGCAACGCTGCTGCAACGCCGCAGCCAGCTGCCGGAACTACACAGCAATCGACCGGGTCAGGGTTATTCGGCTCGTTGAATCCTAATGCCAACACCCAGAATGCCCAACCAGCGCAAGCGGGCGGTCAACTGTTTGGAAACGCCCCTTCGAATGCCGCCCAACCGCAGCAGCAGACGGGACTATTTGGATCTAGCACCGCGAACAACACTCAACCACAACAGCAGCAGCAGCAGCAGACTACTGGTCTGTTTGGGGCAAGTACTCAGACTGCCCAGCCGGCACAAAATACCTCTGCGTTTGGGTCCTCCATTCTTGGCGGAGGAAACCAGCAAAATTCGAATGCTTTGTAAGTATCTGCTTCAATCACACTGCGCTGTTCAAGCCTAACGTTTGCCTCCTCAGTTCCACATTGGTTGCCCAGTCAACCAACCAACAGACCGTTCCTGGTGTGCGGATAGACCTTTCCAACGTTCGCGGCACGACTCGCTTTAATGATCTCCAGGAGGACTTACAGAAGAAAATTGTCTGGCTCGACGACCAAATCCAGTCATACATGAACCAGAAGCACGAGCTGGATGCCTTCATGCCAGGTCATGGCGATATGCTCTCGAACATTCCCAACGACGTCAAATTTGTTCAGATGAAATACGATGGTGTAGAGAGTGCTCTCCGTTCTGACGCTGAGGCAATCGAGTCTGTCCAACTGCTACACCAGAAAGACGCAGAAAATGGCAGATTGTGCTTCCGAGCCTTGGACAACCTCAAGCTTCCCCAGCAGTATCATACGAGCGGACTATGGTCGTCACGCGCACAAGCAGGAGCTTCTACCAATACAGAGTCTGATGGTCAAGACATTGTAAACTTCTTCTCAAAGACGGCTAGCGAGATGGACGAGCAACTGCAGCGCTACGAGAGTAATCTGACCGAGATTGAACTTCATATGCACGGCATTCAGGGCAGTCTGATCGAACAATTACAACGCATGATGGCAACCAAGAATGGTGGTCCGTCCCCGAGTGACGAGAAGCTTGCCGAGCTCGGTGCCGTCTTGCGCGATTTTGAACAAAGTATTTTGGAGGTTGCCCAACAGGTCGGTGGAGCAAGAGAGGGCATGACGCGCTTACAACTTGGAGATTTCCTCCCAAGCCGTCACCATCCCCGGAGCGGTGTGTATTAGGAAGACAATCTGCTATTAAAAGGGAAATGAGTAAGGGTTGGAGTCATGAGTAAACAAAGGCGTTGATACCCGGAATTTGGAAAAGACAGCATATGCAAAGGGCGTTTTTGGGCAGAACAGCTGCGTCCATACGCTCTGCGATTCTGACATGTAGCAATAAGGTCATGCATTTAATAGAGCCTACAAGCCTTTATTGAAGCTCGAGTTCAGTCATCTGGATCACGAATGATTTCTCAACGGTGGCATGAAGAACATTGAGGTGATCAATAACGCATACGGAACGTTATTTACTCTAATCTAGCAATCACCGAGATCCATCGGGTTTGCATGTTTCGTGCACGGCGAACCTGGCTTCCGCCTTGGAGAATTGTTTGAGAGTCTATGTATATTCCTCTTCTTATACCTTGAGAGTTCTCTTCTCGGATATGTTGGGCCATCAACTCCGCGCGGAAGAAAAACCAAGCGTTGCTCCATAAATCAGTGTGCAAACCGGAAATCCAGTCTCCGGCTACCCTGAATCTTGGTTACCCGGCGATATTCGACCTTTTCATGCTCGCTGAGGGCATTCCATTGGGCCTCCTTTTGTCGATTGCGGCAGACGTAGTAGAGCTTTGTCAGCAGAAAGACCAAGATGGACACGACGTTGATGAGCAGCAGGGTCGAGTGGCCGCGCCGGTAGAGAGGTTTATCATCGTCGCGGTACACGTAAGCCGAGAAGACGGATCCCGTCTGGACTGACATGTTGTACAGCGCCGCCGAAACGGTCCGTGTGCCGACATTGTTGGAGTTCTTTGATGTCCAGCCCACCAGGATTGCATCTGCCATGTTGAGTAAATTGTGAGATTATATCCTTTTCCTTAATGCCAGCTTCTGTGGAAACTAAGGAGTTTGTGATAAAACTTACGACAGTATGGGTAGGACAAGAGAATCATGACCAACGCGTAGCTTCCCCAAGCATTATCAAATGTGCCGTCCCAGAATCTCAGGGCAAAGATGCACGGCAGAGTCCAGATGGGCTGGAGTATGGCAACTAAAGCCCGCTCATTCAACCATTCTGACAGCCGCGTGATGAAGACAATATTGCAAATATGCAAGATATCCTACGTAAACGCCCCATCAAAATTGTGACCACTTGCATAGCAGATCAGCGCGGCGTAAAACTTACCGAAGGAATGGTCAACAGGTTGGTCTCCCAAACACTAAAGCCCAGGCTCCTCAATATCAAGGTAATGTATGTCTTTGGTGGGCTCTGTGGGATGTAGGCAACAAGTCCAATGACGTATAACGGCCACAAGTCGAAATCCTTGACCGCCTCCCATAGCTTTCGAGGTGTTAATGCCTCTCTGTTGTGCATGTCTCCCTTGCTGGGGTCGTCCCGCAACACCCTGTTCACCACAATGGCCTCTTCCCTGGGGGTGAACCACCCGTTCGGACGGAACCACGTCTTGGTCTGGACGGCGGAAGCGGGCATGCGGAAAAACGAGGCCACACCTACCGCCAAGGTGATGCAACCTTCGACGAGGAACAGCCAACGCCAGCCCTCCCACCCTGCTACCCCACGAAGGCGAAGCAGCACCGAGGCCAGAAGAGAGGTCAGGATGCCCGTCACAGACAATGCGGTCCAAAAGTAGGACAATCGGATCGGTAGCTCCCGTGATGTATAAAAATACGAAAGCCAAAGAACTAAATCAGGTATAAAACCGCCCTTGTGTTGGGGAGGAAAGTTAGCAATGGCGATACGTAGGAGCTTGACTGTATTGTGAAAGTGAGTTGAAGGGAGATGATACCTCTAGAAATCCGAGCAAGCTTCGCGTAAGCAGAAAAGTACTTCGACCCGTGATTAGACATTGCGATATGGCAACAAATGACCACAACACCATTTGCATTGGAATCCATCTATCCGGCCCAAACGCCTTGGATATGAGCTGAGATGGAAGTTCAGCTAGTAAAAACGAAACCAGGAAGACAGAGTTCCCGTAATTGTAATCTGATTTCTTGTTAGTGAAAGGACTTTCTTCGAGATATGGCTGGGATCTTTCTCCTCACCGTCTGTAGTCAGGCTTAAATCATCGAGCATATTATCTGACACGGCCTGGCTCAAATTGTTCCGATCTACCTGTAGGCCAAAGAACATGACACACTAATGTTCCGTATTAGCCCACAGGTTTTCCCCTTATCCCGACAACTCTCGACTTACAGCCCACAAACACACTTTCCAATCCAACTTGCGGACGAGATCCTGCTCCTCCCTTCTCGACCACGTTAGCGTCGGGTCAAAGACGTGTCGACACTCGTACTCGCAGCCGTCGTAGACCTGACGCCAATACGCGGCCGTTTCCGGATCGAGAAACGGATTGCTGGCCTGGGGCCGCTCAAAGTCCTCCAAGACCACGTTTTCAATTAGCAGTGCCGCCGGGCTCGGGGCGGGTGCCGACGAGTCTGTTGAGCCATAGCTCCTGTGCTCGTGTGGGTCTTTGGACGAGAGAGGCTCGTATGACATTTTCTTTTTCTTCTTTTATTGGTATTGAAAAGGTGAATCAGTTTTGTTGTGAACCAAATCCCTTCTCTAATCGAGATCGTGAAGATCCGAGTTGAAGCTTGCTTGTGGCTGTCTGCCTCCCACGGGCTAGTCGCCTGCGAAACTGAAGTCCCTTCCGAGGACTCGTCAAAGTTTATAGAGCTTCGCGGCTGGTGTGGTATTTTTGATTCTGCAGGCGCGTGGAGGACGAAGCCTACCTTAATATGTCATTGCGGCGAGATGAAACCCCATGGTTTGGAGGTAAATAAGCAAGCCTATTATGGCGTGCTTGAGCGTGCTGCTCGCTACACGCGATAACCCGACCGCAGAGGAATTGCAGATCACACGGGAACCTATTAAGCGGGTCTTTGGGGGTAGATGACACCCAATACATCTCTTTTCAACAATTATCCAACCATTTTGACCTTCATAGGTAGCTGGCTGGAAGGTCTCACAAGCCTTCCAATCATGGTTGAGTGTTGGATCGATCACGACATTTTAGCGGTGTTTGCTGGATGTACAGCCAATCAGCGACGATGTTAAGCTCATACAGTCTTTAGAGATGGCGGTACGGCGATTACCAGATTCCTGCACTACGAATAGGCGTGCTTGTCTTCTCATTCGACTTGAGGATGGGAATTCATTGTCAGCTTGAAGATAATGATCATGATGAGGTGTGGCATGGAGAAGAGAAATACAGAATACCTACGTATAAGCTAACACGGAACTCGAACATTGTCTTTTCAGCTATATAATCAGAGTAGTAGGCAATATTATAGACCTAACTGCCAGAGCTATCGTCGGAGAAATTTAGATTCTCTAGCTTTATTACATTGATTCACATTGATTCACATTATACCCTAGTATGGTCCCAAATACATAGTCCGTGGTAGCGGGAACATAGCATCTGCGCCAAGAAGCGGGTTTACCAATCTTCGAGTAGTATAAAGACGTCGGTGGCCCACTATGCTTGTAATCTGTATACTCATTTCGAGCATTCGGGAGTTCTACCATTCATGCTGGCCCCAGATATTCCGTTCTCGACCCTGTTCCCTGCCATACATTGTCTTGGTTTTTATCTTGTCTCATGTCCCACTTTCGGCTAATGAGGTTGCCTCGCGCATAGAAGGGCAATCAAGAGACGTGAGCTCTGGTCTGCTTTTGCATCCAGGTCTGATCTAAACTCACGTATTTGTTTCGACCGAGTCAATACCGTATCTGATAAGATATGGGCAATTTCACGCATCGGGATATTCGATTACAAATGGCCGGGGTTTGGTCGGATCAGTGTTCCGAAAATACTCAAAGGCGGGGCTCCACGAGCAAGACATGCATGCGGACAGTGGGGGTGGTGGTTTCTTGCAGCAGCAGTGGATTTACCTGAGATAGAATAGGAAGGACCCTTGGAGTTTCAGTCGAGACTAGCTAGGGACATAGGCAAAAATCCGATTGCGACGCCTGACTTGATTTTTTTCTTTCTTTTTCTTCCTTTTCTTTTCGCTCTTTCCCCTCAGCGCGCGTGACGGAGTGTTTACCTCAGCTCCCTCTATTTTCCCGCGCCCAACCCATTGGAGTCCGGACCTGAAGCTGCTGCTCACCCAGCTCGAGTCAGTGGTCAAGATGGCAGCACCTGAGAATGGAAGAAAAGCGCAGGAGACGACGCCTCTACTGAGCAATGGCGCTGGCAATGACAATGACCGCAGTACCGGCCCCGAGACAACGGCTCCGGCCGGCGACGGCACCGCAGATCGCTGGCAGCACCTAGCGACACCCGAGATGCGCCTGTTGATGGCCGCCTTCCTCATCACAACCGGGCTTTGCTTTACTCAGGTTCCGTATGTAGCTACGCGTTCTTGTCTTTGCGCCGGATCGACCTCGCGGTGAAGGAAGCAGAACTAATTAGCTTCAACAGTATCCTCTATGCCTTTCGCAAAATGGCCTGCGAAGACTACTACGAGCACGCGGCACCATATACCGGGACAGGAGACCAGTGTAGCAGGCCTGAAATCGATGCGTCCACTGCAAGACAGGTCATGATCCTGGGTATGTCGACAATTCTGTGTGGCATCCTCAATCTCAATGTCACTGGCGCATCGATCAAGAACCGAGGCCCTCGCTTTGCCCTGCTCGTAAATACCTTCTTCCCCGTTCTTCGCGTGACAATGCAAGCGGTAGCCGTCGGCATTGGTAGCCGAACGGGCATCATCCTGATGCAATGCAGCCAGCTCTTTGGTATTGTAGGAGGGCCTGCTGGGTACCTGCTCACGCTCAATACCTCCATCGCCGAGCTCGTAGACCCCAACCAGAGAACGGCCGCGTTCGGAAGGCTGCAGGGCGCAGCCATGTTTGGCACGGCTCTAGGTTTCTTGCTTGGTGGCATTGTCGGTGAGGCCACCATCATTCGCCGGCCTTTTGAGATTACTGCCGTACTGCTCTCTTTCTCGTTTGTGTATTGTGCTGTCTTCGTTCCGTACATCGACCCCAAGACCATGGGTGGCGCGGACAGCAAGAAGGGCGCAAGTGCCAAAAGTTCCTCTGTTTTCCACGTCCTCGCCCCTCAGACACTGCGACTTCCTGATGGTAGAACGACGAGATACTATGGACTGCCGCTGCTCGCCGCGGGAACATTTGTCGCTGTCCTGGCCGTCGGTTATGCTCCTCCACTGGTACAGATGTACTCCATCACGAAATTAAACTTTACGCCAACCATGAATAGTGCTTTCATGTTCATGTCCTTTACTGTAAGAGGCGTCTACCTGATGTTCATCTTCCCAGAGATCATCAAATGGGGCAGGAGGTGGTTTGCCAAGTCTGAAGAAGCTGTTCAGGAAGGACCTGCCTTGACAGAGAATCTACCCACAGAGCCGCGTGATCTTGGTCCGATCGAAGCATTACCCGAGGCAGAAACGTTGGAGCCCACCAACCCTCCCAAGCCGGCGGACGAAGACGCCGGTGCAGCCTTTGACCTGTTCTTCTTGCGGTGGAGTATGCTTGGCGACGCAATTGTCACTGGCTGTATCGGATTCTCCACTATGCCATGGCACTTGTTTCTCGGTAAGACATTTTGATTCCAAAAAGCCTCGTCATCTCAATCACTAACAATGGATGCCAAGCTGGATTCCTGCTTCCTTTCTTCTCAGGATCAGATGCTGCTAGTAAAGGTGTGCTTACCGATCTCGTTCCCGCCGCTCAGCGTCTGGATGCGCTTCAGGCCATCACTTTTGTGGGATATGTAGCATCCTTGTCTACTGCTGGAGTCTTTGGCTCAATGTACTCAGCATTTGCCGAGATTGACCAAGCTCATCTGACCTTTTTCTGCAATGCGGTTAGTATGCGAAAATAGCATCATGTCTTTCAGTTTCTAACAAATCATGACAGGCTGTCGCATTACTCGCCATTTTGATTCTTACTTTCGTACGTATTCCACCAACAGGAAGTACAATTGAAACACTGGAAGATGATGCCGAATAAGATGTTCTCGCACCGGAACACTAAGCGTCGAGCTGGAGATGATGCTTGTCTATCCCGTCCTGGTTTCCAGTATCATCTACTGCCAGGTCCAGGCGTCTTGAGAAAAAGAATTCGTGAGGATTGGCGAAAATGGGCTGCTTTATATATATCTCTGGCGCATTGTTCAGATTCTATACTAAATAGGGAGTATAACTTTGACATGGCATGTCTATTCAAATAAAAATCCTAAATGGATCATCTTACAGCACAGGTGACTCGTCTCGAGTATCTTGAATTCTGCCTTCGAAGTTTGCGTTTGATGCTCAAGACGGTCTCAGAGTGGCTAACGTTTTCTAGTTCGGCGTGGTCGCCTGAAAGACTTGCTGAAGCCACCAGACGTGGACTCGAATATCATCCGTAAGCTCTGGGTGAAAACTCGTTCCGAATACATTGGCCTGTCTCAATGCAACGATGTCACCGTCTCCCTTTGGTTGGACAGATACATCTTCACCCGTCAACGCCGCCTTGTTCGAAGCATGACGTCCGGGTAGGATGGCCAGTACCTCGACAGGTACCTTGGGTAACTGCGCCTCGCTGGCTCCGTTTGCCGGCGAAATATCTGGAGCCTTTGCATCATGATCCTGCGCGGACTTGTCCTCCACCTTGTCGGTCAATAACTTGTCTACCACGGGTGCACGGATAAAGACGGCAGGGAACGGAGATGACTTGTCCGTCACTGACGAGTCCTTCAGAAAAGCCAGGTCTAGGTCCGTTACGAAGCTCTCCTTTTGTCGGCCAAAATGATTGCGATGCACCCGCACGTCCAGGCCGCCTACGAGTTCCTGTCCGCCCCTCTTAGTGGAAGTGGCCTCTTCACATAGGAAGATCAAGCCTGCACAAGTACCCCAAGTCGGCTTCCTCTTTTGTCTGTACAATTCCCACAGAGTGTTAGTCGGTTTGTTGTATTTCTCAAGGTTTCCTCCTGTCGAGGCTTTGGACCTGGACTTACTTTACAAAATCTCGCAACGGTTCGAGAAGTCCAAACTCTTGAGCTATCAAGGAGATGGTGGTGCTCTCGCCACCTGGAACGACTAAGGCATCGCACGTGGACAGCTCTTGAGGCGTGCGGACTTCAATACACTCGACGTCGCCGCGCTGCAGATGGGCAGCGGCACGTCTCAGGGACACCAAGTGCTCTGCGAAGCCTCCCTGCAAGGCCAGCACGCCGACTTTGAGTACCATCTTCTGGTGTGAGAGCGTCAACTGCATTCAACAGACCGTTCTCCAGAGTCAAAGTCCCGTAGTTTTAAGGTGGTCGCGGAGTTAAAAGTGAAGTTTTGATGGCCAAGTAGTCTAGAGACAGTCAGTCCAAGGGTCGTCGAGTCTTGGGGTAGACTAGGTACAATACCAGACGTAGCGTGGAAGTATAATGGTGGCTTCTAGAAACTTGAAAAGTCACGCGAGGCCAAGAAGGTGCCAAAAACAGGACAAAATCAGAGGGCTGATGCTAGCGAGGAGATCAATGGCAAACTGTTTGCTTTGAGGGGAAGGTTCGCAGGGAGTCCGATATTGGGATTCAATGTTGCCTTGCGTGCAGATGTCAGAGAGTAGAAGGAGCGAACGACGAGCTAGAGTTAGTTAGAGTGTACCTTGATGGATTCATTCACCTGCTGAATAGAAGCAGCAGTTGACCCTCTGACTGCATATTACAAATTGAATCAATTGGATCAACGACAAGAAAACGGAGACGACTGATGAACCGACATTGGTCATCAGACAATTTGACGCATACACGATTCGCAAACACATTCCTATTCCGAGTGTCGGCGTGCCTGTCGATTTGCATGTATGACTGGCTCGGATTGCATCGGTCCTCTTTTTTTTCGCTGCTCAGTGCTGCCATTCAGCACTGAGCCATATTCAATTTAATGACCGGTCACTTATTTTGCCCTCCCGCTTTTGCCCCCCACCACTGGATAGCTAATGTAGTCGCTAGTAGTGCTCGCATCCCGGGCGACATTGGACCCTCCCAAGGGACCCTTCCCGGATCGACCGTTCTGCCGTTTTGTAGGCGGACCCGACATCGGGACCAATTACCGAGATGCGTCACGATTAAGGTAACGTCATGTACTTTGGCTAAGGATCACACTACTTACTCAACCTAGACCCGACCTAGTATAACGCCACGGTAGTCGAGGGAGTTACGGTCCGCCCGGTGGAGTAGGTGAGCAACAACTGTTGCTTGACTTGACAAGATGGAAGACCGGCTTGGGTTGGCTACATACACTAGGGAACAGCTAATAGTTCCCGCAGGGCTCCAAGACCAGGCGATCGCCTTGGACTCTGCATCTGGTGGCTCTCCGGAAAGATGCATATGCTGCACTGGCTCGACTGGCTCGACTGGTTTGCTGCGACCTCGCTTACACCACAAGTGACCTTTAGAGTTTTGGACCCTGGAGGTCGGAGAAAATGTGACTGTACAATAATTACACACTTGTGGACCAATCTCTTTTTCTATCACGCTCTACCTACTTCTTTCTCCTCGGCCCCCCTCACATCTGACGACGTGTTTCTCAGACAGACGACAGAAGCACCACCTACCAAGAGCTACCACTTGTTCCTTACTTGCCTAATCCAAGCAAGGAGACACGCCCAGCCCTACAATTGGCCGACCCCTCTTCGCATATATCTTGTTTCGAGAGCCATCTCCTCCAACGAGAGCCGTTTCCCTTTCGCCACATATCTTCGAGCTTCAATCACATTGTCCAGTGTACTTTTACCCCCCTTCATTACTTCCTCTTTCCTTTCTGGCATTCTAGAAAGAGCATTTTCTCCCCGTATTTTCTTGCTCGCCTACATCTTCCCTTCACAATGACCAACGACATTACTAGCAGCGCTGCCGCCGTAGCGAGCGGCAGCAACGGCAACGGCTCAGCCGCTGACTTCAAGGTCAAGGCTGGACTGGCGCAGATGCTCAAGGGCGGTGTCATCATGGACGTGACAGATGCTGCGCAAGCTCGCATTGCCGAGGAGGCCGGAGCATGTGCTGTCATGGCCCTTGAGCGTGTACCGGCCGACATTCGTGCCGAGGGTGGAGTGGTCCGCATGTCTGACCCGGGCAAGATCAAGGAGATTCAGGAGGCCGTGACCATCCCCGTCATGGCCAAGGCCCGCATTGGCCACTTTGTCGAGTGCCAGATCCTCGAGTCCCTCGGTGTCGACTACATTGACGAGAGTGAGGTTCTGACTCCAGCCGACGACTTGTACCATGTTGAGAAGCACGGCTTCAAGGCTCCCTTCGTCTGCGGCTGTAGAGGTCTGCCCGAGGCCCTGCGTCGTATTGCCGAGGGTGCCGCCATGATCCGAACCAAGGGTGAGGCTGGCACCGGTGATGTCGTTGAGGCTGTCAAGCACATGCGCCAACTCAAGAAGGACATTGCTCGGGCTCAGGCCGCACTGCAAGAGGGTGGCGACCTGGCTATTCGGCAGTTGGCCAGAGAATTCGAGTGTGACCCTCAGCTACTGAAGCAAACAGCCGAACTGGGCAGACTGCCCGTCGTCAACTTTGCGGCTGGTGGTGTTGCCACGCCCGCTGATGCCGCATTGATGATGCAATTGGGATGTGACGGTGTGTTCGTCGGTAGCGGCATCTTCAAGTCAGGAGACGCAGCAAAGAGAGCAAAGGCCATTGTTAGGGCCACAACGCACTACAAGGACCCCAAGGTGCTCGCCGAGTGCAGCGAGGGATTGGGTGAGGCCATGGTCGGAATTTCCGTCAGCAGTTTGCGCGCCCAGGACAAGCTGGCCGGTCGTGGTTGGTAAATGGAGGAATTTTTTCCAGGAAGGTACGGTAATTGGAGATTCCGGTCCAATCTCCGCCGGGTATAAAATGTTTCAACACACGTAGTGCACGATATGCACTCATGAGATACCACACGGAGTTTATTAGCGTGGTTGATTGTTTCGTCAACCAACTCCTGTAAAAGTGTCTTGCAAAACCGGGCAAAAGTCCTTATATTAGCTGTTGCTTTAATAAAGCACCAATTCTGGTTCATTTCCTCTGCCCTTGATACTTGGATAACATATAGTCAAGTCTCAGTGACTTCAAACGTGTCTTGTTGCAGGCAACTCCTGTATTTGCATATGTTGAGCATCCATCTCCTGCGGTACCGGAGTATAGTTTTGGGTATACTGTGTTGGACTTGCCCCTGTCGGTGCTGCTCCCTCAAATGTGTTATCGGGAGATGTTGTGTAAGAGCGACTTTGATACGCCGACGAAGCCTGGTCACTGTACACCGGATGACTCGACAGCTGAGCTGGAAGCTTGGGGTCGTAATAGCTCTGGCCCATAGAGGGACCTATCGACGGGTCTGCATCGTTGCTGCTATTGGCAACGGCAGCTTGTTTACGTCTGCGCATGAACATGAAAATCGCCAACCCTCCAATGGCGATACCCGCGAGTCCTGCCCCGACGCCGATGCCAGCTTGCGCGCCGACCGAGAGGCCACTGGAGCTGGCATCGCTCGAATTGGTCGATGCAGCGCCTGCTGACGTTGCCGTGGTGGTGGCCGGGATGTTGGTGCGGGTAGCTGCACTACCATCTGTCGTCGTCGCCGCCGTGTTCGTCGATGTCGTACTAGTGGCAGTGGCAGTAGACGATGTTGAAGACAGGCCAATGGTGGCTCTTGTGTCTTCTTCCGACGCGTAAAAGAAGCCATTCGAGTTGGAGCCCTGGCCTCCGTCCGAATCCGGCTTTATGTCGAACCAGCACTTTGCATCGTCATGGTCCCAATCAAGCTTGATCATGACCGAGGCATTGTTGCCCGGTACGTTCAAGATATCGACCTCTAAGATTGGAACATCAGCATTAGTGAAAAAAGAATCATTAGGATAAATATGTTGCGGTCGATGAGAGAGCAACTATTGGCGTCCACGTATGTGAAAACTTACGATCTACATGTTCTCCTTGGCAAAATGTATACATAATAGGTGTCGAAAACGAAGACGTGTAGGTCACGTTGATGGTATCATTATGGTGAAATGTCATCGTGTCTCCCGAAGCCGGTGGGAATATCCAGTGCACGCCAGCTTGGCCCTCTTGCCCTGCCGCCGAGGCGGTCATGAGGCTCAAGACCGAGAGCACAGCTTGGACGCGTGGAACGCGTAGTAGTGCTGCATACATTATTGAGGATTTTTAGAGGGTATCAAGAAATTAGTATTGTACTACAAGAAAAAGAAGCAGAATCACAAAACACAAGAAGAGAGTTAAGGTTATTTTCCCAGAGGAACGGAACCGGGAAGACCCATGGCTTTGGGTCCTGAAGATTTGTTGTGCTTTCACCTAACCCCCCGGCTGGCCCCAAGTTCTAAAATGGTCTCGTCGACCTTGATGTGGTGCCGAAAGATGGGAAATTACTCAAAAATGCTGTATCGCTATTGGTACAACTTTCGCGATTGGAACACTTTGAACAGGGTACTTACGGCGCATTCATTAACGGAAAGACGATCCTTCCGGACCCCTGAACAGCGCTGCTGCCATGTTTCCCTCGGCCACTCGCCGGTGGTCGAGTCCACTGCGGTGGTGCGGCTATTTGGCACAAAGTCTGGACCCTCAAGGATGCTTGGCTGCCATCAATTCTCTGGTATGGCGGCTAGTAGACGAGGACTGCAGGAAATAGAATAGCACTATGTATGCCAGGGCCCCCAAAATGAGCCAAGCTTAATTTTTCTTCAGGGATGGGATCTCCCTTATGGTGGGGAATTTGTGAGGTGCTCAGCTGAAATGCCCTACCAGGCAGGCAGGTTTGTACGTAGAGACGCTGCAAAGATCAGCAGCAATCTAATCGATCTTTAAGACCCCTCTTAAGATTTCTCAAACAGTTGCACATTCATAGTCATACATACCCGAGGGAGCAAGCAGGTAAGCAAGCGAGCGAGCACACCATAGGGCTGGTATTTATGGACTACGTACATCCAGTTGCCTGTTTGGCGTTGAATTACTAGAGCGGAGTCCGTCTTTCGCTTGTTCTCGATACAATACAGTAGGTTAGTGCTGAGTTGGGCCTTCTTTCCCTTATCTCTGAAAGTCCCACGCAGGGCCAAAACGGTCGGTCCCCGCCAAACTGTTAGGTGAAAGATCGAGGCCTCGGGAACTGGACAAGAGCCGACCGTTTTCTTTTCAATCCAATGTGAATCCGTATAATCCAAGTGTCGATCACGACCATTGATTCTTTAGAATTCGTAGACAGTGAATAGCAGTTTCTTCACATTTAGGGAGCACCTCGCGATACGCTATAAATAACTCTAGTCATGGGGCAACACTAGTCTGAACTCCAGCGTCCGTCCGCCAATAGCGCTGACATGACCCACCAAAAATTCAACCCGCTAAGACACTGTGAAAGAATGGGAATAGCCTCGACCAGACACCGCCTTCAAATTTGACATTGTTGCGACAGTACCTTGTTCCGACTTATCATGACGGTCAGATCAGACGGCCAAGCGCCTCCTGCCGCACCTGAAGTGTCTTCGGTGCCAGATCTCCTCACTGTGATCATCACCACATCGGTCACGCCTTCGATTCCCAACACAGATCTTTTGTCCGCTGTCGTGGACGGTTTTCGTGAGCACTGCCCACATCTGCTGCGCTGTCGCGTGATTGTGGTCTTTGACAATTACGATCAGATTGTATCGTGGGCACGGCTGAAGAAGGGGCACGTTACGCCCCAGCAGGCCAAGGATTGGGATCTTTACAAGGCCAACGCCAAGAGACTCATTCTTGAGCAGTTCCACGGCACTTCTGCCGATGATGATGTAGATCTGGGCACAGAGCAAGGTGAAGCCGAGTTTGGTTCTCCAAGGGAGACAAACTCGGTGGCATTCACCACGACACGCACACACGACAAGAGGGTAATCTTCATTGAACCCCTCCGGCGCCTGGGCTTTGGACTCGCCGTACGGTCAGCACTTCGCATGGTCGAGACGCCCTACGTGTGGCTTCAGCAGCATGACTGGAACGTCATCGCTGATATACCAGTCGAGAGCATGGTTGAAATCATGCAAGAGCATGATTCCAGCGTTGAGTCTCCGGTCAAGTACATTTGTCTCCCCGCCATACGCATGCTTTCGTATGCAACATCGACCGATGTGAAGAATTTCCCTGTCCTCAGAGACCTGACGCAAAAGCTCAAGGGGGACTTTTCTCCGCCTCAAGAGCCCGAGGTCAAAATTCCATTGACGCCAATGTTCCTGTGGCACGACAAACCTCACATTGCGTCAACACAGCACTATTTGGCCAGGGTGTTTCCATCACGGCTGGCCATGATGCGTGGTGACTTTATCGAAGACAAGATAGGCCAAGTAGCCAGAAACCAGATGAAGGAAGGCCTGTGGTCGAAATGGGCCACTTGGCTCTACTATCCAGATGAGGGCCAGTCGTTGTGCCTCCGGCACCTTCAAGGCAGGATATGGCGTGGAACGGACGCCCAGCCCAAGCAGATTGCCTTATTCATTGAGAACAACATGAAGGCTCTCATGTTGGAGAAAGAAGCACTCAATGCTAGTGTGACAGATGCGACGGCCGAGGATCACGAAGAATCAATCAGCCACTTGTTCTGAATTTCATCGCAACATCCCGCAACATCCTGTGGGGCTTCTTTCCACTCCTGAACCAAAGTAATGCACACAATCAGTGCATCACTTTCTGAGTTGGCTTTTCAGGTTTCCGCTCTTGCCTGTTGCATTCGCAATCAACAAACTTTCTTGCCACCCATCTTGCCCTTCCATGACCACGTTTCGTCGATACAAGCTTTTCAGATGGAGTGGCAGAACAGCGTCAACATGTTTTGGCGGCGCCTTGGAAGTACGCTTTCGTTGACAGACACAAGAAATGTGCCAGAAGATGAGTCGAGATCTGGCAGTGTTTGCACGCTCACTACTAAGCTCGCCGAAGAGAGCAGTTTGATTTCTGCCAGCCAGGATACAACGTTCCTCTCGACCGAAGATGACGAAGACGACGACCATCTCGAGACCAGCCAGAAGGAAGCTTCAGGCGGCCCGTGTAGCTTGATTCTCGATCTTCAACCACCAGCTACGTCAACCGTGACTGCAAAAGGACCTTCGAGTGCTTTAATTGGAAGGTGTCCTCGACAACACACCATTCAATATTCGACCATCTGGTACAGACTTGACTACGTCCCTGACTTCTTTGTTTGCTCGCGCTGCTATCAAGATCAAATCCAAAGTTCGCGATTCGAAGACTTCTTTCTACGATTCCAGTCAGAAACCGGAGTACCCCATCGATGCCGCTTCTGGGTGCCTCGTATGTCCGCTAGCATCTGGCCAGATGCCATGGACCGAGGCGTACTCGGAGACTTGATAGGGTACGCAAAACTACGCGTCATGACTCCAGATGTTGTAGGATCAATCACTGGCCAACTTCGCTCGAGAATTCAATGGTATCGTTCCCCGATGGGTAGGTTTCTATGTTGTCCGGCTTGTTACCAGGATCAAATTGTCGGCACAAATTTCGAATATCGGTTCTTGCCATATCACAAACAAGAGCTTACGGGCGAGTTCTGGCGTTGTAGTTTGTGTCATCCTGCCGTTCAGACAGCACTCCCATCATATGCTCGAGACAATGACTGGAGACGCTGCCAACAAGTCATACGTCGACGAAATCAAGGCCAACCTTGCAAAGGGCGGTTGAGCGACCTAAACACCGGCAGGTGGTACAGCAACTTGCCAACAGCAGGTCGCATCTGGATCTGCGAACATTGCTACCTTGACCGCATCCACTTCACACCCTTTCGTTCCCATTTTGAAAGAATACCGAAAAGTGTCCGCCAAATCATCGCCACTGATGATGCTGCGCAATGTGCGCTGTCAACAGGACCCATTTTGATGGCTCTCGAAGCAAGCTTGGTTCAAAACAATTACGACGTCTTTCGGCACGCTGTTGAAACGATCTCGAACAGTGAGAGTTGTGACTCAAAAGGAATTGATGGAGGCATTTGGTATGGCCTCATAGAAGGGGGCCCAGATTTCATGATCTGCCGAGCATGCCATGCTGGAATCATGACCACGTGCGGCCTGGACGGATATTGCCATCCTGTCAAAAGAGCTTTCCGGTCCAAGCTCGTATGCAGTCTCAATCCATCGACCCCTCGCTTTCTACACTATATTGCAAAGATGGGAGAAGCCCTGGATACTGGAAACTTCGACATTTTTGTAAAGCTGACCCGAAAGCTCTCAGGCCTACCACCTTGTCCTGGTCGGGAGCCAATACCAAGTAGCAGTGCCTGGTTGTCTCACGGGGATTGCGTGGTGTGTCCTGAATGTTACGAGACCACGGTTTCCGGCACCATGTGGAGCAAGCTGTTCATCCTAGGTAGCCCCGCCGATACAACCTTGAAGATATGCAGTCTTGCCTCTCCGCGAATGCGTGCTCATTGGTGGGAAGCGTGCCGCAGTCGAAGCCTCGAAGCCTTTGCTGCTTGCGTAAATATCAGGCTTCAGGTGTACGTCGAAACGATTCCAGTCATCAATGACATCAAAAGTCGGAAGCTCTCTCTCGTGGACATTGCGACGAGTCTGGGCGCTCTCGGAGTCGCGGTCGAGAGCCACATGCGTACAAGTGTTCGGGACGCAGAACCATCTACGCCGGACGTTGGCTGGATTGGAATGGAACATATCATCGAAGGTCAGCGGATCGCGGACCTAATGTTCCTTGAAATGGCAGAGGCCAATCGGGAAGATGAGTGGCGATTGATTGACGACTTGGAGGCGAGATGGGAGGAAGTCGAGTAGTGTCGCGCCAAATAGACAGATTGTGTTCTCGGCGATTGCGATTTGTGGCGTACATCATGGATCGCGTTCGTCGACGATGATAGCATCGAAATGGAAAAAAAAAAAAAAAAAAAAAAAAAACCCCAGCTTCGTAGTATCACTCCGTGTCGTCAGTCTTTGCTTTTCCCCGGTGGCCCAGTTCAAGTGGGCAATCAAGATATGGGTGCCACCGTCGAGACAGCTTAATCGTCCGACATTTGCAAACCATGGGTCAGAGGGAGAGTCTCCTGCCTCGGTATTGCCTACTGGCGTTGCTCATGGAGTGGCCTTCCCTCCCAACGATGACACTGCAGGGCTGATCGGGACCCAGAGCACACCCTTTGGTATCTTGTCACATATCGACTGAAGATTACAGTGAATCCGCTTCTTAGGCGGTGGTCTCGTTGAGATAATACTTGTCCAAAATCCTTGATCAGTGATCTTGCCCATTCGAGGAACTGCGTTGAACAGGAAGTTCAACGCATTCAACTTATTCTCGCACAAGAGTAGTATTGGCTGAGGATCATCTAGTTCGTACTGAAGTACTTCGGGGGAATGCACGATGTGTACACGTACTTCCCTCTATACAAGCAAAGGAAGCCACAGTCGCCACCTTCTAGTCTACGGTGGTCATTTCTCATCAAAGTGCTTTACATCCGAGTAAACGAGGAAATGCTGACCCCGTTCCAGCCACTAGAAGCTTTGGACTGGAGACCATGGGCTTCAGTCGTAGAAATTGCCGAGATACTAAAAGCCAAAATAATCGTCAAAGATCTTCCAAGTGGCAACAGTCTCAAATGTTCCAAGCACGCCATATTCCATCACCCATGTCAACGACTCATCACGATCATCCGACATATGCAGTAACATGGGGTGGCCAGCTTCAGTCTCTCACTCTTGTACAAAGCCAATCATCGTCTATCCACGTCACTGTATGATGCCCTGCCCTGTCGTGCCAAACTTGAGCTATTCAACGACACCTCATGACTACAAAGATTATATCTTGAGATGTGTGTCATCAAGTATTTACTTTTCCCAAACGCTTTGACAACCTATGATTGTTCTCAATTGTATACTTCGATGTAGCGGCACGCATCGTGGCAGCCCAAGATTTACCCTCTATTGAAAACAGCCCTCACCATGGCCGCGGAAGTCCGGCTATCCACTCTCACGCCTCGCTCCTTCCTCATTATTGAATTCATCAGCTCCCTCGTACTTTCCTTTGGTCTACCACTATTGGTTCCAGTGACATAACACCCACGTTTCCTCATCAAATCTATGCTCGCTCCAGCCTCTGGACTATGCCAAGTGCAGCCTTCTGATTCCCCATATTGACTAAGCCCTTTGAATGCATGTTGATTCTGCGATACATCGTCATAGCAGAAGGGTAAACTCTAGCTCACGTCATCAAATTACATAGACAGATGATGTAGGTAAACAAATGATGCCAACCAGTACATCGTTCCTGGCTGATCTGAGCCCCCATAAAAACGACGCATTTCCCTCTGCCTTCCGATTCCCTTTCTTCCTTCCTTCCTCTCTCTTTCTCCTCGTCCCGCTTTCCACCAATTCACTCTACTTGCACGTTCTTGCTATCTCGCGATCTCCAACGTACATTCACAATGCGATCCCCTGGATCTAAAGCTATTCAGCACGCCAAGTGGCGTGCAGTCACTGATATTGTTTTGGGGCCTCATGCCCGTCGGAATCGGCATTTTAGGGCTGCCCTGGATGCCTCTCTGTATGCGCGCTTCGGTCCCAACTATAGACGTTCTTCGGAAGTAAGTTGATACTCTAACGTGCATATATAATCATCACGTTTTCTTCTTTTTCTTTTATGGTTTTCTTTTACTATGTTTTCTTATTTTCTTATTTCTTCCCCCCCTTTTCGTTTCCCCACCTTGACGACTTTGCAACTTCATTTATATACCTGGCCTCGCGATATACGTGCATCGTTACTGACTTCTTACACAGCACCCAGAATCTCTTTCAGGTCGACGATCTGGTTCGTCGAGTTAGGAGCTCGGTAGGCCTTTGACACCGACAAGAAATGGTTCACCCTCACGCGACCTGGCAGGTGTAAGTCATCAAATACCCTGTCCGTTTCAAATCCATTTGAAATTGGAACTAATACCTCTGGAATCAATCAAGTTTGCCAGATATCCCTCTCTTCGATTCCCTCCGGCTGAGGTGTCCTCACCGACGTGGGAGGAATCTACTTTGACTTCCGACCCAAGTTCCTATTGGTCTCCCCAGGTAGGCAGGAAAGAGCTGCTAACCAAGATCAAGGCGGACGCGGAAGCAAAACACGTTGAGTTTCTTCGACAGATGGCCATCCACGATGGTCAAAGTTTAGGTTCTCGACTCAACTCCCCATCCACAAGGCAACCTACCACAACTGGTACTTACTCTCCTTCATCATCGTCATGGCAGCCAACCACAACCGGCAACTCTGGCTTAGCATCTTCGTCATCATTTAGGCCGCGAACCACGACTCGCAAAAACACTCATTCTGGGGTACCAACTCCGTCCACTCCTTCACGGTCGACATCCGTTACATTTGGCAACATCTGTCGTACGCCTCCTTTGTGCGACATGTCATTTGCTGATACGATTCCTTCGGAGGTGGCCTTGACTCCCTCTCAGATAGTCACGGATTATGGATCACCCATTCTCCGATCAGTTCCAGACGCTCATTACGACTACGACGCATTGGATGCTCAATTTGCTAACGCGCTGCGGCTATGCGCAGAGAGCAAAGCCGCCGCTGACGAGCTCAAGGCTAAACTCGCTGCACTTGGATCCGAGCCTTCCACAACTGGCTCATACGTTCCTTCTTCTGGTTCCATTCCTTTGATTGAAGACATGTCTTCGTCTGATCTTTTGGATTCTCATACGGAATCGTCCATTCGTTCCCAGGATGCCGATTGGGTTATCTTCGACAACTTCAATTCCGGCTTCTTTCTCCAGCGCCAACTTTGCCAAATCGAACAACAGTGGGGTCGACTGCCTTCGACCATCTCTCTTTTGGAGCTTGCTTGCCAAGGTGCTGCCTTGGATATTCTCCGACAACATTCACTTTCGTACTATGAGGCATTCGTCTCGTCCCCTCGTTATTGTGGCGAACCTTCAGCGTTCAAGGCCCTCCTGCCTCTCGCTCTCGAGCATAAAGACTCAATCACGGAGGCGCCCGCTCCTTCTTTGCCTCTTACCAGCGAGCTTCAAAACTCGTCTTCAGAGGCGTCCGATCATTCTGCACCTGAGGTTGACCTTGGCGCGGTCGTACGTTGTCACATGCGTCGCTACTCGGCCAGATCTGAGCCACAATTCAGTCATTACTCAGCTTCAACCCCCATCAAGCCCAAGACGTCCCGGACGTGGAGGGTTGCTCTTGGTGGTGTTGCTGTCGTCCTAGCTGGCATCTGCGCAGTAGCCGCGCGCAGGTGGTTTTAAGGTAGACACTCGCTGCACCGTTTCTCTGGGGAGGGGAATGGGAAGGCATATTGAGAGGTTGAGGTCGAGGTCGCAGGCGTCATGGTGGTTGGCGCTGAGATTAAGATTTTAGGATCGGCAGATTGATGGTGGATTTCCTTTGTTTTTGCCTTGCTATGTTTGCTTTTTCTGTTTTGCTGATTTACTGTGTTTTTTATTTTCTCCCCTCTTCCCTTCCCCTTTCCCCTTCACACATCTGCACCTGCTCTCGTTTCCCTCTAAATTTGCTCTGTCTCTTGCGAAGAAATTTTTCGTTTACGACGATTCATCTCAATAACACTCGCTTACTACTAGTATTGGCTCGTTGTCTATACAAACCCCTGATACATTCATTTCTTTCCTGGGTAGTAGCCATTCATTCACCATAGATAGTGTCATCCCTTCTTGACTTTATGTTTACCACTGACCTCTCACTACCACTCCTTCATTAGATAACTGCCACTCGTTTCATCTATCAATATTTTTAAACTAGCTAGTGCTATTCCAGCTCCCTTTACCCAGGCATTCTCTACCATCATCACAACGTTCTTTTCAACACTAAGATAGATGTCACTCTTTTGGCTGGAAGGGTATGCTCAGCGGTCATTCCACGCTTGTGGCCGTCGAGATAGATTCAGGTGGCTGATAAGTCCTTGTGCGTTGCTTCCCCGACTGGCAACGTACGGGGCAGTGGGATTTCCTGCTTCGTAGTCAGAATGATGGGGATGGCTACCTTGCAGGAGGGATATTGGGGACCCTGGGAATACCTGGCATCAGTACTGTGAGGGTGCTGGTGTCAGGATGGATTTTGGGAGGGGCAGGAATGCTGATTGGCAATCTTGAGCGGGCGCACTGTTGAGCGATTGCCGATCAGATGGATTCAGGTCTTGATGGTGGAGGATTTCGTTCACTACTGGAGGACAGAGCCGTCGTTGTACACTATTCCGTTTTCTATGTTGTCGCTACACTTCACTTTCCTTTTCATGTTTCTCTTGTTTGTGTTTCTGTATCATGTTGCCCGTAGGGCCTGCTTGAGCTAATGTATCTATCTACTGCTCGCACTCACAGTCCCAAAGTCGGATTACAAACTTCCCTGTATGAATACGAATGTCGTGAATTCCAAACGCGAACTAAACTGGTGCATTATCTGCATTGATCTGTTACCATCAGGGTTAGCATATACTTGAGAGTACCCCTAATATGCTGGAACTATAGTATTATCTGCAAGTACCATGGAGCTTCTACAATGTTCTCTCGCGTTGGGCCTATCCAAAGTGTGCATCATCACTTTGGTACTAGAACTGCCGGAAGCGGGGTTGATGAATTTGGTGAGACTTCGGGGGCTCTGCCAACTGGCGTTTCACAGCATGATGTTCGGACGAGTAATATCACACTGCTCAGGGTGGATATTTGTTCTTCTTGCTGCATTTTTCTCTCTATTTCTGAGGCCGTGCTCGCCAGTATCGCCTTGTGAGTGGCCAAAGTGGCTCGCATCATTTCAATAAAGACGCCCGATCTCGACCGCAGCCTACAGGAGACGTCTGCGGGGTATGGGTTTGCCTACCTAACCTTACACGTACGCATGTATGTATACCTAAGAGCTCCAGGCAAGCAGGCAGGCAAGCAAGCCAGGTCGTATGGGGACTCGCCGATTGGTTGCTGGTGAATGGGCCACTGGGCGCATTGGCTGAAGGTCTCACAATGCAGCAAGGAGGGTAATGGTAATATGGGCCAGCACTTTGGTGCGCAGCAGTCAGTCAGTCAAATCAGTCAGCACTTGGATCGTGATCAGGTACCGATATCAGACGTCCATTTTCAGAGCTGCGCTTTCTTTAAATATTACTACTTGGCTCGTATAGCGACTAGTACTAGTTACAGTCGAGGGTGAAACAATCTGTGAGCCATTTACACTAATTCGAAATCCTCCACGTGTCACGCCTTCTTCATACTTGAATCCTACCTTGCTCCATATCATCTTAAGTGTTGTCTACTGTAGGTGCTCAGGAAAGTCGCTGCCCTGAGTCCATCGAGTGCTTTGGCCAGAATCAGTATCCGATAGTCAGCATTACGGAAGAAAAGAACAATTGAGCTTACGCGGGCTGCAATTTTTCATTGCTGTCAAGGTGAAGATTGCCATATTCGGTATTGTAGAACTTGCAAGAGCTACCGCGGACACATCGGGGATCCTTAAGACAATGGTGGCTGAGGTAGCAATCGTAGTCGTCACATTCAGGGCCGCGTGGGCAGACGCTGGTGCGGGCCTTGTAGCGATGAATAGAGACCTCTTGGGGAGTGAGTTCGATGTTGTGCACGCGCTCGCAGCCGCCTCGGCGACAGCTACCGACAAGATAATGGTCGTTACAGAATGCATTAGGGGCAACTTTCTCCAGCTTGGTCTGGTAGGTGACCTGAGCGGGCGTGTTGGCGGGGTGCTTGGTGGGCGGATCGATGCGGCAGCCTTCAATATTATAGAGGATAGTTTTGGCCTGCTTCTTGGACTTGGACGACTTGATTGTGATGTTCTGGAAATCACCACCATGGCCACCAGCAGTAGCGTAACTTATAGAAGTTCCACCGTTGCCAGAGTTGACAATGCTGGGGGTGCGTGGGAGAGGTTCCATCTCGGCCTTGACGGGAGCCGGAGAGGGCTGAGTGTCGCTGCTGGCCGGAGTTGGCACAAAACGAGCCGGTTGTTGCTGCGGCTGCGGTGTCGGCTGCTCCGGTGACTTTGGCAAAGGCTGAGGAAGCGGCTGGAGAGGAGCTTGAGGTAGAGACTGCTGTCTAACAGGAAGCCCAGTCATGGGTGGCATATCTGGGATTGAACTCGTTCTGAGAGGTGGAGGCAGGTGCTTGGTCTCGTTATCCAAGGGCCTGGAGCGGAAAACGCTGTCGAATCTGGTCATAGGAAAACCGAGCGTCTGGAATCCAGGCTCTGCTGGTGTTGTCTCGACCAAGATGATTTTCCTGTTAAGTCCGTTCTTGTCGCTGTACTCACGTAGGTCATGAAGATAACCATTATCGTGGCAGGCGGCGACAAATATCTTCTTACACTGTAGGTTGTTGTGGTAATGACTGAGCATTTCTATAATCTTGATTAATACTTCTCTCTTCCGGGGCGAATAAGATGCTTCGCGTGCCTGCTGGTGGGTACGCGACACTATGTGGTTTACTTACTTCTAAGCTTGGAGTCGGCGTTTTCTTTGCCTCTGTTCCGCGGATGAAGTCAGACAAGTATCGAATCAAGATATTGGATACTGGGTCCACTGTACCTTCCAACATTAACAAAATCAACCTCCGTACGGCTATTGGTAAGCTGCTCGGCAAAATTTTTCATATCTTCATCTCTGTCGATGACTCTGGATAGGCGCAGCGACTGAGCTAGACCATTGAGGTTGGCGTAAACACGGACGAGAATCGGTATATCATCACCGATGAGTTCAGAACATTCGGTGTCGATATAACTGCGTACTGCTTGCTTAAGAGCTTGAGCGGCCCTGGGAGCGCCGTCAACAGTGTTTCGAATAAATGCGTCAGCGAATTTGGCCCCATCGCCGTCTATAAGAACTGCAATAAAAGACCCCTCATTCTGTGATTGAGCATAATATTAGTGGTATGGCCAAGGGTGAAAAACGGGTGAAAAACACTCACAACTTTCTGTTCCAGTCTCTGCATGGCAGACTCGTATCGCTCAGCCTCCATTTGGAAGTTATTTCGCGACTTGTGCTCAGCGGCCAAGTCGCGCTTGAGCTGATTCTTTTGCTGCTCCTCATCTTCAAGTCGCTGAATTAAAGCCTGAATCGATGGTGTCAGTCATGTCTCACTCCGATGAGTATAGAAGGTGCAAAAGCGACGTCTCGGCTTGTGTCGACTGCTACGGTCAAATGTGCATCGCAATAGCAAGCTCATCGGAGTATTTCGAGATGCAAATGTGCAATGGGCAATTGGAGGGACGAATTAGAATATCATAGTGACGTGCCGCAAAGGAGGGGTGCGACGACGGCAATCGATATCTCCGAGGGGGGCCTGGACGATGGGGCCTGGAATAGGATAGAACTGACTGTAATGACTTCGTTCTTCTGATGGTCTGAATTAATGAAGTTTCCCATCCATTCTTGAGCATCGTGAAGAATAATCTCAGTATCTTTCATGCAGCGCTCTGCATGCGCTCGGATGTCCATCTTGGGGACGCAAGAGGTGGCAGAAGCCTTTGTGAATTGAAGTAGTGATTGATGTTGGGTTGATGATGCTTATTAGTCCCAGGCGCTCAATCAATTGAGTTCCTGCGAGATTATCTAATCTAGACCACCGGTTGGAAATATGTACCCCAGGGAACAAAAAGATGGCGGACTAAAGAGGGGAGAGCGACGCTGGAGAGACGAAAAGATACGAGGGTCGTCTGATAGTAGAAAGGTATCAACGCTGACGCTGCGGGCAATGGAGAGTCAATTGTGTCCTTGGTCGCTCGCAATCCTGATCTGCTTGGAAAGAAGGAGTAGGAAACCCTCTTCTCACCAAAGGAAATGATGCAAATAATCAGATATCTCTGCCTATGTCGGATGCAAATGGTCAGTCAGTTGGGGAAAAGGACAACATCCAAATTCGGTACAGTAATTAAGTAAGTTACCGTCTGCTGGTTGTTGTACTTGCCTCGTTTTGGTTTTGAAGCCAAAGCCCTGAGGTTTGCCTAAGTGGGGTGGGGAGATTCCAATCTTTGCAAGAACGGACGGGACGGGACCCCGACCTTTTTTTTTTTCCTCTTTGCAAATGGAAGGTGCTAGCTCGCAAAACGGCAAGAGTTTTAAGTGCAAGCTGCTGGTTTGGCTGGCTGATGGATGAGGCCCAACATTGAATGGGCCCCGACCGTTTGCCATGCGCATTATCCCGCTTGCCAGCTGCGCTCAGTTGGGTTTGCTGCACTAGCTGCCTGCCGTCTTCTCCAGCAGGCCGCGAAAGAGAAGAAAAAGCCACCAACTCATGCTTGCGTGCAAGCGAAGGCCAGGCTGTCAAGCTGTTTCTATTCTGTACAATGTTGCAAGGTCACACAACAGACCGCGTCACGTGTTTGATGATTCTACGAATAAAGGAAAAAAGTGTTGATAATTTATACGCACAAACTTTGCACTACTATGCTCTTGGTCGCCGAGTATGAGCTGACATTTGCAGTCAAGTGTACGCCTCAACTTTCTTGTCAACCGTGACGCTTGATGACGGGCCTCCACCAAGAGAGCCAACCGGTCAATATGTCAATGCGATCTCAAGTTGTGAAGAACAATTCATCAATCAATGAACGCCGGACACGTCGATTGGGCAAGAGAAAATGAACATATGCTCTGTTCTACAAGCTCCCTGTTGACGTGCCATACATTGAACTAACAAGCCAATAAACCGTTAGGTAGTACTGATATTTCGCTGCTAGAATACTTGTCGAAAGATTGATCCTAGTAAGCGGTTCCCGGATGACTGGGGTGGCAGCAATGCAAGAACGTGGGGCACGAAGCTGGGGAGAGTCTGTCTCGTCCGTTTCGCATCTGCCGCCGAGAGCCGGAAGTCCTCTTATTGAAATCATCATCCTTGTCCGTTTGATAATTCTTCGTTGGTTTTCTTGACATCAACCCAAAACTCGTCACCGCCAGTCTTCTGCTCGCATCCGACAGACATCGCGCGATGCGCATGATTCCGGATTAGCCCGGTGCTCAGCTCTTTCCCTATTCTCCGGCGTACTGCAACCTCAACCGCAGCTGTACGCAGTTTCAGTCGTCTTCGCTGCTGTTGTTGTACTCGTATATTGCGGAGGTGGGCCGAAACCTTGCGCCTGTGTCTTTACGACCAACGTACATCCATTGCAGGTGACGTGCGAAGTCTCCGTGGCAGTTGAGTGATAATACGTCGACACTAACCCAGCTACTTGGGACGGGTTAACCGTGAGAGTTGTCGTGCACGCCCGAGCTTGGTGTAATTCAGTACTTCTCAAAGAAGCACCATCAGTCGCTAGGCTTCCTGCCGCGAAATTTGCTAGTACCAAGGAGTAAACGACCATATGGCCAAGACAAGATGTATTTTGCATTGCGATCTGTCCTGTGCCCTTGAATCGTGTTACATTTAAGTAGGAGGGTTATGATGAACTGGCAGGATATCCTGTAATGTCAACGAGCTCGCAGTGGGTTGACAAGGCGGCAATGGATGATTATCATGAGACATGTATGCGGGTTCTTTGAGAGCGTGGCTTCCGTGCTTTCTCTAAATATATGTCCTTAGACAATATTGGAAGCTTCAAAGCCATAAATAGATATCAAGAACAAGATTAGAAGCATGGACCAAATTGGGTGGTTCGAGATACATTAGGCCTCGCGGAAACCCGGATTTCTCACACCGAGACGATAGTTGATACGACTGTTCAAGAGCTTGCAACATAGAATGCTTCCTGCTTCTGTCGACTTGGGGACTCTCCTTTATCTCGATTCAGTCAGTATAATGGTGGAATTTCTTGCTAATAATATGGCTAAATACGATGGATAATGGCCCATAGAAGCTCGGCGACCGGCAGAATGCGAGATTGCGTACCGGCGTCCATCCGACGCAATGATAATGGTGGCTCGGAGGCAGGCCAGAGCATCCGTGACGGGGTTTATGGCATACACAATGACTGTTGCATGCCTGGCAGCCTAACTTTTACCAAAAATTCCTTCTTGCACAATCCTGGTCCGTGGATTATTTGGTAGTATTGACAGCACGCAATCACCCTTTGATACGCAACAGGTGAGCATGAGATTATCACAGTCGTGAGGGAACTGGAGTACCAGAGTATTGCAGTATTAAGTGCATGGCGTATTAGTGTCCTATCGCGCGATCTTGTCTAGAATATCTTATTAGTTCACTCGGAACATAATTCCGTGGATAGTGTGTGCTAAAGTACAGCAAGAAGTTCTAGGCCGACGCAAAACCCCTTGATTTCATACTACTACTATAAAGACCTGCGTTCTAAAAAACCTGTTGGCAACGGTATGAGCATCTCGTGTACATACCCATGCACTCTGCATCATCGAATCTATTATTCTATGTGGTGGTTTGACGCGAACCTTGGAAGGTACGTGGACCCATGTATACGATATTGTTAGTAGTGACTACCCACTACAGAGTACAATACAGCACTTACATGGTAGCTTGTTGTAGGCTGGGGGTTTAGCGCCAGTACTGCCTACAGAGCACTTGAAGTAGGTGATGAACGGAAAATTCGGCCAATGGAATTGCTCGGAGCTTCGCAGAATTGCACAATTTCCCGACTTCGCAAACTTATGCCTACAAGCAATGACTGAAGCAACAAGTTTTCACCTACCTCTTTTTTCTTTTCTTTATAAACTCATGATCATTATATATTCTACATATTATCGATAATTGAACAACTGATTCTCATCCAATACTAGATCCAGTCGCAAAGAGTGCGATGACTGAACCAGCCGAGTCCGGTAGAGCAGCGGTCCGGAGGCGGCGGCGACCCGCAACGTAGGGCGTTATAGATCATCTCTTGTGGTTATTGCGAGGCGTACTAACATCCATGTCCTAGATCGTGCAACCTTTGTAGAAGGAGGAAGATTCGCTGTAATCGTGAGATTCCTTGCAGCAATTGTGTCCGAGCCAAGAAGAATGACTGCATCTACGACTCGGAGATCAATGAGCGGCGTCAGCGAGCATCATTACTGCCTCTTCGGGCAAACACTGGCGCAGAGCAAGGGTCGAGAGTCCACGCCGCGAACACACTGTGCACGCCCTCGACCTCTACTTATTCCGAATCTGAGCCTTCATCTATCAGGTCTATCGGGTCAGCATCAATCGCGTCTCCATCATCTCTCGTTCAGAATGGACTATCTACTCCGAAATCGACAGTACTCATCTCGGGCAATTGCGATGTTGTCATAACGTAGGTTGTTTTACATTACAAACTTCATCCTAGCCATTAGTATCAAGTATTGAAGACGAGTCGTACATATGTATGAAACACGGACTATATTGGCCGGGAGCTGACAAGCTTGTAGAGAGGCTACAAAGGCCGTCGAAGCCAGTGCATTGTGCGAGATATACAACACTGACCGCGGCACCATGTCTAAGACTCGTCTTTTTGGTCAATCTCATTGGATGAATGGAGCTCCTTTGGTAAGTATGCATGTCAGATCAATCTTATGTGATGATTTACTAAGAGTATATCTAGCTTGAGCCAATGTTTGCAAATTTTGAACGGCTTGCTCGCAGCAATGAATCCGGTGCTTTGTCACTTCTCAGTGAATGCAAAGCACTGGCGAGGAAAATCAAAGTGAGCCGGGAGCCGAGCACAACGACAGAGACCTCAACTTCGTTGCCTTCCAAGGACGTGGCAGATCAGATGGTCAACGCATATTTTCGGACATTCGAGTCAACCTTCCGGGTGCTTCACATACCGTCATTTTGGAAAGATTATGAAGCTTTCTGGGCCAGTTCAGAGGACATGACTCAGACTCCAGTGACCCCATTTCAGTTACAGGTCAAATTAGTAATGTCCATTGGGGCTGTTCTCTACGACCGTGACTTCTCGTATCGCAAGAATGCAATCGAATGGGTTCGTGAGGCTACCGTCTGGCTGTCTGTGCCACGATCCAAGTCCCGCTTGACAGTGTCAGGATTGCAAGTCATGATACTTTTATGTATCGCTCGGGAAACTACCGGGCTTGGAGCCGACTTGATTTGGATATCGGTTGGATCATTGTTACGGACAGCTATCAGCATGGGGCTCCATCGTGATCCTAAAGTGTTGCCCAAAGCTTCGCTTTTTCAGGAAGAGATGCATCGCAGACTATGGAATACCATTCTCGAGGTACGTCAGACTCTTTCGATAAGGTGTCTTCGATCATACCAAGTCACTGCTTCAGAGAGAGACTAATATAGATGTGCTGACAACCATCAGCTTGCCGTCCAAACCAGTATTGACTCTGGTGGTCCTCCCTTGATATCGCTAACCGACTTCGATACGGCGCCGCCTGGAAACTTTGATGACGCCCAAATAGTGGCTGAAGGCATTGAGACACATCGGCCTCATCCAAAAAATCTGGACACGCATACACAAACATCAATGCAAGTCTCAACAAAATTATGATTAAACTATTTCTCCACCTGAAGCTACAGGAATACCAACGAAGAATACAATGACTAACTCGACGTTTATAGTGCTATCGCTTTGCGGCAGATGTGGCCCATCAGACTCAATATCGCCAAGTTTCTAAACGACCTTAATCCGGCAAGACATTCATACGAGGAAGTGATTCAACTTGAAAGTAATCTACGGAATGCCTACAAACAGTTATGCAATTCGATACAGAGACTACAGCAGGACACTGTTTCGTCTTTTGATTCACAATTATTGGATTTTATCGTTCGCCGCTACTTCCTGTCTCTCCATGCTCCGTGGTTTGGAAAATCGCTACAAAATGCAGCTTTTGCTCATTCCCGAAGGATGGTGGTGGATACGGCGACCAAAATCTGGCACATGGTGACCATTGACGGCGACTTGGCCATCTTGTGCACATGTGCAGCCGGCTTCTTTCGATCTGTACCAATACAGTCTTTCCTAAGCATTGCCATCGAGATCCTGGCACAGCTGGAGGAAGACGAGAGTCTCGGCCCCAAGACACTACGGCCCGACTTGTTGGCCATTCTGCACGGATCGAGAGACTGGAGCTTGGCACGGGTGGAGACTGGAAGTACCAACATCAAGGGGTATATGTTGCTTTGTGGCCTTATTGTGAGCCGATAACCCCTGGATACCGTTCTCTCTGCAATCTAATTCTAGACTGTGGATCAACCCGGTGTCTGACCAAATTCCACAATTCCATGTATCTTGTCAAGAGAGTAATCTAACGTTTCACAGGCTCACATTGATGCCAGACGCCAAAATATGCCTGGTGAAGAAGTGCATAAAGCTTTTGCTCGCAGCGTTGAAGGAGCATTGCATACGTGCATGTCGGTCCTGCAAGGCATCAGCCTGAGAGAGCGCCCTCAAGATGCGCCAATTCAAGTCGATGACGGTTGGGAAATGCCGGACATGGATTCTAATGCCGCAGACGTTGAGTCTTTCTTCACGTTTGACCCCGGTTGGCTGACGGCGGACACATCGCCAGACATGACCATGTGGCAGTAGATCACTTATAGCACTTTGGAAAGGGTAGGTCGTCGTATACCTCGCTCTAATCATATCTATTGGTCCTGAAGTACATGTCTTATTGGTGATGACATCAAATCTCTGATGACTGCACCGAAGCTTTCGGCTTTTTATCTGCCACTTGCATATCCGCCATATCGATGCCATCTCTTTCGTCAGCCCAGACGGAGTCATTCTGATTCCGCGAATTGTTGCGTTGCTTGGATGAGGATATTTTGCCGCTCGTCGAGGAGCCATGACTTTGTTTCGTGCCGGTCTGAACATAGGACTTTGATCCGCGCCGCCACCTGGATTGCACCATGGCGAGGAGAACGCGCAGCGCTGGTAGGCATGCACAGACTATACTCGCGTAGAGCTCGATCAGACTCCATGTTCCACCGTCCTTATAATCCCCTGTTGGTCAAAGTGTAAGCAAACAACTGATACGATGATAGAGGGCAAGCTTAGGATTTGGCATCTTACAGGTGAAATTGACCGAGCTGGAAAACTCAATAAAAGTATGCATCCTGATTGCACTGATGATTGTCACACTGGAGGAAAGTACCTTGGTCAGTCATGATACGCCAAATCTTGCTGAGGGGAGGCTCTTACAATATTCCCAAGGAGAACATGGCCATGACAGTCAGTTTCCTCGCTACCGATAGTTGCAGTGCCCAGAGCGACTTGAGTGGGAGGCCCAAGACGATGAGATCGAGAACGATATTAAGAGCGGCGCTGATCCAGGCCTGGGCATTGATATTGTTGCACCGACCCTCGGCGTTGTCATCCAGCTGCAGCCAGAAGTAGCTGACCGGTTGGCACTGGAACGCGGTGGACAGGAGAAAGGCCAGAGTGTAAGCGACGACGAGGCCGACTACAATAAAGACGGCCATTCGGAAGCGCTCCTGGGGAAAGATGCGGAGCATGAATAAGAGGATCGAGCATTTGACTAGGCCGACGGCTGCGAAATAGAAGAGTTCTGCAATCAAATAATACTGTTGAACAAGAAGTCAGTCGCTGGGCTACCCTAGAGGTTGAAAAAAGAATCCCCCAAGAAATGATTGGCAACTTACAAATAAAGCGGCCTCAATATCAGCAATGGATAGTGTCCAGATATCCCTTCCGACTCCATGGGACGCCGCTGCTCAAGAAATTAGCTCGTCGTTTTCCAAGCAAGGGAGTGTAACCATCTTACCAACAGGTGCCAGTGCACTAGCAACAATTGTGCAGAGCATCGAAGCAGTAATGAGGAAAACATCCCATCCAAGCCCGCCGCCGCCATAGGACAAGTTGGAGGCAATGCGTACGAGATAGATGACGAAAGTGATGCTGCAACCTATGATTCCGACGAGGCCCTGATTGAAACTGTTATCTCTCACAGGCTCTTGGCACAATGTTGCTGAACCGTTTTTCGTAGCTGTTGATCGATACTTGTCAGAGTCCTTCATCTCGTCAAGGTCTTAGTCATTCAGACTCACCGAGAGCGTCTACGGTCGAGCAATTCGCAGTCACGCAGACTGTAAGCTCGCTGTTGAGCGGCGCATCGTGGCAAAGACAGTCCACGTCTGTAAGTTCACATGCCGAGACCGGTACGAGTTTCGCTAAACACAATACCTGTTGACCTTGAATTAGAACAATGCAGCCAAAGTGACCTTATTTGTCTGTGGGAAAAACTTACGGCACATTCTGGATATGTCGCCAGGGCAAGTGAAACTGGATCAACTGTGGCGGAAGCGACGGCAATACAACTTGCCAGCCACAAGAAAACAACTCGCAACACCCTCATCATCATCATCTAATAATGAAACATGGAAAATAGAGCAGTACGATGTATAGCAGAACAGTCGGGTCAATAGCGACAGGATATGGACGATAAATAAAGGTGTTCAAGGCATCGATGGCCAGCTTTGTATATGATGTGATGCATTACCCAGCACACCCAGCACACGCAAGTCGTACAAGGCACATGAGGCACACAATCCAGACAGGGTGAGTAGTATCCTCTCATCACAGATCCTAGACAGGGCCAAGGTCTGACAAAACTACTTGGCGCATACATGCGAGAATATCACATCGAGTGCCGGCTCCGAACGGGGCGAACGTCTGTATAATCGATGACTGATGCATGACTCGGCCGATTGAAGATTTCTATTGCGACGTCGTATTCCAGCAATAACCAGAAAGCTCTTCTATTCACTTCCTCATCGTCGTGGGGGCTTGGGGCGCTAGGGGAAGGCTTCACAAACTTTCGTAACTTCGCAAGCCCCAGCATGGATCATCCATCACACCCCAACGGCTTTTCTCCTGACTTGACGAGGTCCCCCGGCTCTCGGCCATGTCACCACCGAGTATGCGGAACGCAACGGTCCTGCATTGCAACTCTGCGTCCTGCCAGGAACCGGCTCCTGTCCAAGATCGCAGAATCAGGTCATTTTTGGAAGATCGTTACCTTTTCCGATCTGGCGTGCTGCGCCGTAGTTGTGCAGTCCTGCCTCATCTGCCAAAATCTTGTCCCTGCAGTCTGTGCAACGGTTCCTGTCAAAGCTGTCAAAGTTGTCAAAATTGTAAATGTCAAGGTTGACATTCTAGAATTGACAGGACAGTGCCTAACGATATGAAGTATGTCCAGTGTTGTTTTTCCGGGCAGAGCCAAAAAAGGAAAAAAAGAAAAAAAAAATGTGCAAAACCACAGATCTACGAAAAGAACCTCAGAAATCCTGCGGAATCGTTCCGACAATGTCTTTGCCAAAGAAATACCGTACTTATTGCATCTGGAACATGGCAGGGTTATCTTCGGGACATGAACCCGAAGGTGCCCAGGCTACAATCCTGATTGACTAGACCGCTATACTCTTTGCGCAGTCATGAAGGCATGCCCATGGGGGAATTTGTCCTTGGGCATCAGCTAGAGTCTGGGCGAAAGAAAACGGTAATGGGGCACTGGAACGCCGTTGGCCCTTGAAAATCTCCCGTGATCTGAGGGGTGATCTGAGGTGGATATTCAAACCTAAAAAAGAGTGGTGCAATGCTGGCTATGGAGTACGGCAGATGCGTTGTTGAATACATGCATCATACCCTGTCAAAGCCTGCCCAGATTTCAGGAGATGTCTACACAGTATTAACCATTCATGAACGAACTCGCTGTCGTATACTCTATACAGTCTAGAAATACTCGTCACCGTGTTGACATACGGTACACAAGACTAATAGCAGGTAGGTATTCTACGGCCCTGGCCTATGTCCAGACTTGGCGGCTTGCCGACTTTAGCGGCCCGGGCCAATTACTAGGGACTTTACTTACCCAGTGTCGAGGCCGCTGTAGCGCGAAGGAGTTAGTTTTGCGGTCGTTGCTTGGCCATAGGGATGCTGAAATTACCGTCACACTCTCAGCAATTTGCACAGCCAGGGCGTCCTGGTATTTGGATGAACTTGGCACTGACTTGCCGACCTTAACCTGGATTCTGCGACTGCTAGGTAAGTCATGTCAGGCAAGAGAGCTTCTGTGGCTGCAGTAATATATTACGAAGTGCGCGTGCCTCCCATAGCAACAAATCGCAGAGCACTCCGATATGTATTGCCGACTGTGTAACCCATTAAACACAACCTCACCAACGGCCCGGCCCTTGGCTAGAAGGGCACCACTGGCACTTATCTAGCCCCTGGGCCTCTGAATGGCTGCTGCGCCTAAAAGACGAGACCCTAGCACCGGGGAACCGAGCCCGTCATGGTTCGTGGCTAACTGAACTGGGGGGCTCCGATGCCGATCGCACAACCTCACCATCCCCAACGAATAAAGCAAGAAGCGCAGCAGCCGGCGAGAGCCAAGATTACTGTGGGCATTGTTCCTTGTGGATTCGATTTTCAATCTTCAAAGGAGCATAAAGTCTTGAAGTTCGACATTCTGCGTCATGCCCCTGATAGATGCTGCCGGGGCAGACATCAAGTGGAAAAGGTATAGCAATGCCATGGTGCCGCTCCTTCTACAGGGGCATTTCTATGGGAAATACCATACGTAGGTACAGAGCTCTGGACTGTGAGTGGTCTGGTGCCCTTCTGCAGCCCATAGCCTGCTCAGATCAATGATTGCCACACTTCAACTCCGACAGCGTATTTGAGAACGGAATGTCAAGCGAAATTGCACAAGACAATTGGTCAAACATGCTCATCGGTCCGCTAATTAAGACCTCTCTTTGAGGCGAGCAAACTGGAGAAGTCTGCCAAAGCCTCAGGCCGGGGTTCGATGGGTGACGACTTTAGACATGCTCATCCCAGCGACATGAGAGAAGCCATTGCCAACTCAATATCATGTTAGAAAAATAAGTACCTATGTTCCCTCCCAGAAGTCGTTCGTCTAGTAGACTAGGGAATATAGTACCTGGCCGGCTCTGGGTCTGGCGCATCACTTTCAGGTACGGCGTTCTACCTGAGAAATGGAACTAAAAGTCGCCTAGTACACCAGACCAGTGGCTCTGGAAGTATGCTTAAAGATAAATGCCGGTCAATGAAGTGTATGCCACAAGTTCATGCTGCACCACTATGGTCTGTCAAAATTTGACAGCTCGTAGGCTTTAGTCATTCCCCCCCTTCGCTCCCTGCTCTCATCTGGGCGGACCCATTCCTATATGGGACCCTCAGATCATCCATGGTGGGCAAGAGGAACCCGAGTATGCATACTCCTCACCACTTTAGGACATGATCGTCACAAACCTCGAGGTGCAATTTGCGAACCAATACGATACCGTCCATATTTGAAAGCTCTTATCTTGATTTTTCGCGTCCCCGTGGATCTTCTAGCCTTCTTCTTACTCAGCTCAATTCCAATGTTTGTCTAATTGACGAGCCGAGCCAAAGATTTCAAGATGAAGTCCGTTGCCTTTGCGGCGCTCATCAGCGCTTGCAGCTATGTGGGAAGTACGAGGTAAGCTCGAAAAGATGAAGAAGAGCAGGAAATCTTCCAAGCCTTATCGTGTGCATGAGCTAATGGCTTGAAGCGCCGATGCGGCCGTTGACATCACGGTTCCCCGTGACATGCCGTCAAATTCGTACCCTCCGACTGGACCTCAACTCACACCAGGCCCTCCTCCAAATGAGACGTACGAATATATCGTTGTGGGCTCCGGAGCTGGCGGCTCTCCAGTGGCGGCTCGACTGGCTTTGGCCGGTCACAGTGTGCTGCTCATTGATGCTGGCGCCGACCACGGCCACATGCGCGAAGTCGAGGTGCCAGCCTTGAGTATCTGGGCCTCGGAAAGAAGCGATCTCAGCTGGGCATTCTTCACTCACCATTACGAAGAAGAGGAGCAGGCGGTTAGGGATCGAAAGATGACCTACCGCACAGAGAGTGGTGAATACTATAGTGGTACCAACCCACCTGATGGTGCCGAGCTACTTGGTAAGTATTTACAGTATGGCGCAGTTTACATCAAGTTGTATACTCGAATGTGCCTACAATAGGGTATATGCTGACACACTTCTGCTAGGCAACTACTATCCCCGTGTCGGCGGTCTGGGTGGATGCACTGAGCACAATGCCATGCTCGCCATCTTACCAGCCAACAACGACTGGGACTACATCAAGAACCTCACTGGCGATAGTAACTGGGATGCACAGAAGATGAGAAACTATTATAAGAAACTAGAAAACAACCAGTACATTCTTCCAAACGACCCCACTGCTCATGGGGTCGGTGGATGGCTTAGCACGCAGCTTACGCCCATTATCTTGGTAGCACAGGACTTGAAGATCATCTCCCTTGTGGTGGCCGCCGCTTCCACGATTGGTATCAACACAGATGACCTAGTGGGCAAGGTGTCAGACTTGCTTGATGGTTTGCTGGGAGCTATTTTACCTGGCAGCCCATCACTTCTTGGTCTGGTCGAGGGCCTTGGAAAAGTGAGTATACTGACACATGGAATTAATTCTCACTTCTTTTGCTAAGCTTATCTCTCCTTAGTTGCTCCTCAACGACATTAACAATGACTCACCTACAAGGGACAGCGATACTGCTCTCGCCCAGATCCCTCTCGCCATGCACTCTCCCGACTACCGCCGTTCTTCCCCTCGCGACTGGGTCTATGATATCGCAACTGCGACGAACTCTGACGGCTCCAAGAAGTACAAGTTGGATATCGCCCTCAACACCCTGGTATCAAAGGTCACCTTTGACAATGCAACTTCCAGTGGCAAGCCAAAGGCCAACGGTGTTGAGTACTTGTACGGAGAGTCTCTGTACAGAGCTGACCCTAGGTCTGACCTGAACGCAGACGGTGGTGTCGCCGGCAGTGTTTCTGCAACCCGCGAGGTCATCGTATCTGGCGGTACCTTCAACACGCCGCAAATTCTTAAGCTCTCTGGCATTGGTCCTGCCGATGAGCTGGCTCGCTTCGGCATCCCCGTCGTCAAGGATCTACCGGGCGTCGGTACCAACCTCCAAGACCGCTACGAGCTTGGCGTTTCTGGTGAAGCGCCCTCCAACTTTTCCATCCTGAGCGGGTGCACGTTTCTCGAGGGCGAGGAGGACCCTTGTTACGACAAGTGGGTAGACGGCGTCGGCGCCCTCAAGGGCTCATACACCACCGGCGGTATCGCCCTGGGTCTCTTTACGCGCTCGTCCGTGGCCGAGGCCGATCACGACCTCTGGGTCGGCGGCATTCCCGGCCTGTTCCAGGGCTACTTCCCCGGCTACTCCAAGACGGTTATCGGCGAGAAGAACCACTGGACCTGGCTGGTGCTCAAGGCGCACTCGCGCAACAATGCCGGCACGGTCAACCTAACGTCGACCAACCCGCGCGACACCCCCAAGATCACCTTCAACAGCTTCTACGAGGGCGCCGAGGGCGCCGAAAAGGATATCGAGGCCGTGCTCGAGGGCATGCGCTTTGGTATTCAGGCATTCGACAACCTCATCCCGCTCGACGGCGAGTTTGAGCGGATCTGGCCGCCACCTGAGGTCAGCTCCGATGACGACTTGAGGCAGTGGATCCAGGACGAGTCTTGGGGACACCACGCCTCGTGCTCGGCGCCGATTGGAGCAGACGATGATCCGATGGCTGTCCTGGACGGACAGTTCCGTGTCCGCGGCGTCGATGGTCTTCGTGTTGTTGATGCCTCCTCGACCCCCAAGATTATTGGCACGTTTCCCGTCTTGGGATTTTACATGATGGCTGAAAAGGCAGCAGATGACATCTTGGCGGACGCCACATAGATGTTGTTACCATATATCTTTTATGGTTCTATCATACATCCATCTTTGTACATACTATTCGTAATAATTAATCACTGACCCATCGAACTTTGGTTCCTACTTACAGCCTAATTTGAAATGCTTACATGGAGTTTTAGAACTATGATAGATCATCCAGCCAAGTACGCTCTGTGCATGCCTTACCCCGGCCGACCGCTCCGTCTCCTCTCAGCATCCCGTCGTAGCTCCAGGGTTCTTCAAGAGCCAAGACGGCGCTTATGGTCACACCACAGGTAACTCCAACATTCCATCAATAATCTCTCTCCCCAGACTTTCCCCGCTTTCCATGCGCCGCTTGTCAGCATACATCCGGGGACTTTGGGGTAATGCATAACCAATGGCGATGCTGTCCAAGGCCTTGGCTCGACGAGCCTTGTCAATGCCCAGAATCTGCACTGCACTGGTGTTTTTGGTATGCATATCGGTTATCTTGGGTGATGTAAATGTTCGTATAGAAATATCATGCCTCTCTACATGCTGCTAGTCGTGTCAGGCTTCCTTCGTCTATCAGTCGTCCCAAGTGCGATTTTGATGACGATAAAGTCTTCTTGGTTTTGACATACAAACTGACTACAGGCCCCGTATTGGTGGTGACATTATGGCAATCATAGGCCACAAGGAAGAGTTGGGAGACCCTCGGGTCTCCAACATTGCGCGCGAGGATACCAAGAAGTGGTATCAAAAGCCCAACCTGCGATCTCTCTACCTCATCTTGGTGCCGTGCGGACTTGGCGTTGAGTGGACATCTGGCTTTGACTCGTCCATGATGAACAGTCTCCAGGCCGTTCCATCGTGGGTCGAATGTAAGTTTACATGACTGGCTCAACTTATCCCATTTCGGCAACATGATGCTGACTTTATCTTCCTCGCATCTTTAGATTTTGGTAATCCGACCAGTGATCGGCTCGGGCTATTGAATGCCATGTATTCTTTAGGTGGACTCATGGCCGTTCCATTTGTTCCCAGTATGTCGCAGCTCCTCGGCAGACGCTGGACCATTGCCTTGGGCTCTTTGATCATGTTCCTCGGAGCCGGGCTGCAGGCTGGCGCGCGCAATCAAGACATGTTTCTCGCCTCGCGTTGGGTCCTGGGCTTTGGGATCCCCTTTGCCATTGTCAATGCGTCGTCGCTTATTGGCGAGCTGTCGTACGAGCGCGAGCGGCCCGTCATGACTTCGCTGTTCAACGCGTCGTGGTTCGTGGGCGCCATTGTGGCTGCGGGCACCACGTACGGCACTTTTCAAATGGACAGCACCTGGTCGTGGCGCCTGCCATCGCTCCTACAGCTCGTGCCCAGCATGTGCCAGGTGTGCTTTTTGCCCTTTTGCCCGGAGAGCCCGCGCTGGCTGGTCTCACAGGACCGCGCCGACGAGGCGTTTGCGATACTGGCGAAGTATCATAGTGAGGGCGACCATGGTGAAGAGTTTGTACGTCTCGAGTTTGCGCAGATCCAGAGTACCCTGGCTTTAGAAAAGGAGGCAAGCAAAGGGTTTGTCTGGGCCAATGTCTATCGTGATGCCCCCATGAGACGACGATTCTGTACGTTTTCTGTTCTCTGCATCTTACTGTTTGTACAACTTGTTTTTTGACGCGTGATGGAATCGGATCAGAACGCGCAGCTAGCTAACATGGTGCCACAAATAGTGCTCGCCATCACTATTGGCATTTTTGCCCAATGGAGCGGTAATGGGCTTCTGTCTTTCTACATGAAAAAGATCTTGAACCTTGTCGGTATTCAGGATAACTTGACGGTACAAAAAATCATCTTGAGTAAGAGCTGCTGGGATCTCATTGTCGGAGTTCCAATCGCCATTCTAGTTCCACGCCTAAGGCGCAGGGTCGCGTTTTTGACGTGTACAATTGGAACAGCGTGTGTCTATGTGAGTTATATGATGCATGACTTGAATGCCCATTCGGTCGCATTGAAATCATCTTGGTACCCTAGTCTCTTTGAGATATCTCGACAAGAGTCAAGGCGTGCATATAAGATTTTTGTTTAGGGGATTCGGCTCATTACTGACAAGCATGTAGACCGTCTGGACAATTGCCTCAGCACGTTACGCAATACATAATACAGCTTCAGCCGGTATTGCCGTGCTTGTTTTCATCTTTTTCTATACGCCGTAAGTGACAGACCCGTTTCAACTTGGGCAGACTGACCGATCCTCCAGATTCTATAATATCGGTTGGAATGCCCTGGCGTACACCTATCTGGTGGAATTATTCCCATATAGCCAACGAGCTCAAGGAATTGCGGTGGAACAGCTCGCAGTCCGCATAGCTGTCTTCTTCAACACTTATGTGAATCCTATTGCGCTCGATGCAATTGGTTGGCGCTATTATATTGTCTACTGCGTGTGGATTCTCTTTGAAATTGCCACCGTCTATTTTCTGTTTCCAGAAACAAAGGTAAGCTTGATCTCGTTCTTGTTGAATGAGTATAGCGTACAAATGATAACCTACGATTTGCGCACTGGGCTGACGATATTTGTGATAATATAGGGCCGGTCACTCGAGGAATTGGCATTCATGTTCGAAGGAAAGGAGGTACAGGCGAAGCAGAACCAGGGCGTGGATAAGCAGTTGGAGCTCGCACCAGCAATTGGACTCGAGTCAATCAATCGTCGCGATTCTGGGTTGGGCGAGGGCGAGACCCGGAGCAGAGCTTGACTTGAGACTCCCCAGTATTCATAAAGGATGAGGTGTCTGGTGAGGCTTATTTGGGCATCTGAATTATACAAGAGATGCAAGGAGCAGATGCTAAGTTTCGTTGCGACATAAGTGTTTCGCTCCCGGCGAGTGGCCTGTAAATTAGTGGACGGATTTTGTCGGGCTTTAGTAGGAGTTAACGCTGGGTGCGGGTACTTGCAGAGGGACAGCGGCGACCGCGGCGTCCGCGGGTCCCAATCAATAGCATGTCACCATATCCAATAGATGTTTGCTTCATGGACCGTGCCAGCAGAGATATGACTAAATCATGTCTGGACCTATACTATTGCAATCGTCTTGTACTCGCAACTATCCCTCCATGCCTGGAAGCCTTGCGTGCCTCCTGTCTTGATGTAAGCGTCACCCAATCCAAACCGCCCAACTCGTCGAAAGTTCGAATCCTGTGCGACAAGAAGCAGCCCTTTTTCACTTGTCAGGAAAACACAGATAAAAGTTTCAGGTTCCTCCGCTGTATCAAAGTGAGCATGACAAAGGTCTTGAGTCCCATCCGCAATTGACAATATAAACTGGCCTTTGAACATAGACTTTCCTCGGAACCACAGCTTGGCCGAAACAGAGGCCACACCAACCAGAGCCTCTAGGATAACCTTTCCCTCGAGGCATGGCCCGTAGGGATTGATCCCTTCTGGTGTGACCCACGCTTCTACCACTCTCGTTTCCTTGGTTGTAGCTTCGATATGACTTATGTCCTTGATCCAAAGTACCTGACCGTCGAATGCCGCCCAACTCCACGAAGGCGCACGATAATGACTTGACCTGCCTAGTGGCCTCCCATTTCTAGCACTCCAGGTGAGGCCGCGGATGAGGTCTACACTCCAAATCCCGGCAAGGTACTCTCCTCCTATGAGCTTATGTGCCTCTTCTGCGAGCGCTGAAAGGGCGTACAGCCGATCTTTGCCAACGGTGTATAGCCTGCCGGTGTAGTGCATGCCAACCGTCTTGTATCATCCAGATAAAGACACTTTGCGTGCTTCCACCAAGTCGAGGGAACTTGTAGCTGTGTAGAGATCTGGACGGATGTTATTGCACAAGCCGGGACCTACAAGCGAAATTGAAGCTGATATTCCATTCTCAGAATTTTCAGAATGAGAAAGTGTTTGGCATGCCACAATCACCTGATGACTACTATAGGCTACGAGACGCGTAGAAAGAGCTGTCTCTTGGAAGATCCATGCCCTCCTGACTGTTGGCCCCTGGGTCGCGTTCCCCCACGCTGGCATGACTGGTCTTGCGTAGACATAGACTTGTGTGCCATCAATATCATGTCTCAGGGCCATTTTGACAAACGGAGTTGTTATCCTTCCGTCCAGGAAGCGTTCCTCGACAGTGGCCGACCATGTTGGCTGGATGGTCAAGAAAGCATTCTGGTAGATGCGGTTCATCTTGAGCAACTCAACTTGCTTAAACCTGTCATCGTCTTGAATAATACACAATGCATCGATCCAAAGGTATCGATGGCCCAGCTCTCGAGTAACATATATGGCGTCTTTGATCGCCTCAGGCAGAGAGCTAGTTGTCAACTTATCCTGGAATGGACGCAGGGTTTTGGTCGTTAACATAACTCTCTGAGGTCCACCCCAACAGTAACTCATTGCAAGGTAGTTTCCCTTGCACGTATCACCGTTTCGTACAAGTCTTACATGATCTTGATTGTGACATAAACCGACATCGACCAAGAATGTTGGTAACTCAACATGTGTATTCTCAGAGCATTGTTTGTGATTGTTCAAACATTCCTGCACTGCGCCTCGGATGAATTCATAGGTCTGATGCGAGTTGTGCGAAGAGGCGAGTCCTTTTCTAGTGATGGCCCTTTGGCTTTTCTCTCCTGTCATCATAGGCTTTGTCAACCTCATATTGGGAATGCAAATGATTGTAAGTTGCACGGCGTCTAGGACTGCGACAAACTTACCTCGCTTGGTGAAGAGTTCCAGCATGCTTCCGGCTTCGCGGTGGATGTCTGGGCTCAGATGTATGCGGTCCCAATTTGCACTGCCCTGATATCCCAATATGACTGAAATTTTGTCAGGCTCTTCGGCCATTATCTTTTCAGTACTGCCGAGTCCGTGCAAGCTTTCCCAGATCATAGAACACAAGTCACATTGGGCGGCAGCTGCTGAGGCGTGGAGTTGCTCATAAGTGTGGTGTGTGAAAACACCATGGTGGTTTTCGTGCAGATCCTCGAGCGGCGGGATGCTCTTGCACATCGTGCATAGTGACATTAGGGATACCCACAGAAGCGACGAGGGCTGACTGACGTAGTTACAGTCTCTATCGTGATCGATAGGCAAATCAAATCAATATGATGCTTTAGAACGGAATTTCAAAACTTGTCATGATCTTGACCTTCTTGAAGAAAGTCCTATGTCCATGGCTCTGACGAAGGTGATCTTTCATGGTCGGCTTCTAAAAATAGCTCAAATGCCCCCCAAAACAAACAGGCTCAATCGAAAACTCACGCCTAGCTGACAGATTTTGTATGGTGAGGGAAACGTCAAGCCAAGTAAGTACCTTCATGTCAAACAGGTATGATCATGATTAAAGCACCAGATATCAAGAGATGCAAGTACTTCCCGACAGAGCTCCTGCACCAAGGTCGTTGGTTATTATTTTGGTCACTCAATATCAGCATGCAGTGTGCACCCTTGGCTGGGCTAGGCTGGCGCCAGCATTACGCACCAACGCGTCTTTAGGTACCGGCTTTTACCCCTACGATGCATCCCTATTTCCGAAGTTTTAGTGGCTGACATGAGGTATAAGACACGCCAAAATCTTACCCAAATTGCAGCTGTTGGCATTTTGTCTCAGTCTGGATCCTGCATATTTGAACGATCAATTTTTCTTGACCCATCATTGTGGTACATACCTCGTCAGGACTCACAGATATTTCTACCGATTGGAAGAAAAAGAGTAACGCCTCGAAAATGCACGTAATCCTCACGGGAGCGACAGGCCTAGTGGGCTCAGGCGTCTTGGACGCCATGATCAAGATGAACGAAATCACCAAGATCTCCATTCTGTCGCGGCGGCCGGTGCAAATGGCAGAGGACGTCAAGGACCCAAAGATCAACGTCATCATCCACAAGGACTTTGCAAAGTACGACGCCGAGCTCCTTGATAAGCTCAAGGGGGCTCGCGGGTGCGTTTGGGCACTGGGCATCAGCCAGACGCAAGTCGGACCCGAGTAAGTTCTGGAACATCATCCAAAATCAAACATTGTTGCTGATCCACTTCCTCAGAGAGTACGTCAAGATCACCAAGGACTTCACCCTAGAAGCGGCCAAGGCCTTTGGCACGCTGGGCTCGGAGGCGGAGCCCTTCAACTTTGTCTTTGTCTCGGGCAACGGCGCGACCACAGAGCCGGGCCGTCTGACGCCCATCTTCGGGCGCGTCAAGGGCCAAACCGAGGTCGCGCTGGCAGAACTCCGCAAGGCCAACCCGGCCCTGCACGCCCTATCGGCTCGGCCAGCTTATGTCGACGGCCACGGTCACGCCGCCATCCAGCCCTACCTGCCACTACGCCCCTTGTCACTGCGCCTGCTCGACCCCATCCTCGGCCCCCCGATCCGCTGGGGCGTCAAGGGCTTCCACAGCCCGACGGAGCCCCTAGGCCGCGTCCTGGCTGAGCTCGCCATTGGCAAACATCAGGACCAGTTTGTGCCTGCAGGAAAGGAGTTGCAGATGATTGGACAGTTCCCCATTATGGAGAACAGCGTGCTGAGACGGCTGGTGGGCATTTGATGAGAGACACTGGGGTTGTGGCTGATGGGTCCGACTTTTGCCCTCAGCCACTGACTCATGTTGTTATAATGTTATTCCTATAGAAGCGTCGCTTTAGATACCACTCAATTCATAGTAATTTCTTCGCGATTACGCCAATGTTCAGCATGAAGCTGGGAAGTATCTAATCATCCAACTAAAGTGAATGGAACGATATGAGATCGCTAGTATTCATATCTCCACCGAGGATCAGAATCGCCCCTCCAGTCCGTCACAATACCAACATCCTTGATCTCTGGTGCGATAGCTTCGCGCCTCTTGTTCTCGCGCTTAAGGCGGAAGTATAAGACAGTCACCACGGCAGCATTGGCAACGAGGTAAGCGAGGGCGACGCTGTGGCCGACAATGTACCGAGGACCGTCGGTGGAGCGGTACAGCTGGGTGCCAATGACGGCGCCGCAGTTGCCGATGCTGATCTGCATGGCATTGGCAATGGCGCGCTTGGTCTGGCCCGAGACGTTGATGGCGGGCCACGAGAGCACCAGCGCCACCGCCGGGTAGATGCCGCCCGCGGCGAAGAAGACGCCCAGGTACGAGACCCCTGGCCGCGCCGACGGGTTGGTGTTACCCAGCAGGATGCAGTAACCAATCGCGCCAAACAGAGAAGATCCTCCAATGAACATGGCGCGCTGACCGAGCTTTTCCGAGAGAATGGCTATGGAGATTGTTGTGAGGAAGGCAAAAGCATACGGAGGCACCGTCAGCAGTTGTGCGGTAGCGGCCGTATAGCCCAGACTCTTGATAATGGTTGGCTAGATGATGAGAAACTGTCAGTGAGATGTTCTTGTTAGAAAACAGGGCCTTACTCACCAAGAAAAGGGACAGAGTATACAATGGCAGACTCATGGTGTGGAAACCCAAACCATAGAGCCAACAATTAGGATCCTTGAAGGCCTCGCGCACAGCTGCCCAACTAAAGTGCTCATCATGCATTGCATCCGAGTCGGTAGCTAACCTCTGCTGAATGAATTGCCGCTCATCCTCGGTGAGGAAGGTGGATGTCTTTGGATAGTTGTGGACAAACCTATATTTCAAGTTTAGCAATTATGATTTGAGTGATTTCTCGACCAGAAGATATTTTCTCACCAATATGCTGCAAAAGCAATGACAACGGTAACAATACCTTCCTGCAAGATGTTAGTCTGATGTTGCCGGCGTCCATAGAGTTCTATCAACTGACCAGGATAAAAATCCACCGCCATCCATTCTGCCAAACAATTCCTTCCATCCTCCCAATGCCCTGTAGTAAGTTAATGAGCTATACTCGGAATTAATCAATAATGATCTGAGGAAATGAAACGTACATAGGCCAGAATGCCACCGAAAGCGCCAGCGAGTGAAGCCGCACTGAAGAAGAGGGAAACGCGATACTGACGCTCACGTCGCTTATACCTAGATAACAACCATGACCAGTTAGTCTTAGTCGCATATAATCCGTAGCAAAAGTCCCACATACCACATGGAAAAATAATACACCACACCGGGAAAGAGACCCGACTCGGCCACACCGAGAAAGAATCGAGCAGCAAGAAAGCCAGAATAGTTGTGCACGATACCGAGTAGCGTAGACACCACGCCCCAGGCGATGGTCAAGGTCGGGAGCCAGATCCTCGGCGTCGTCTTCTTGAGCACAATGTTGCATGGAATCTGGACAGCAAGTCATGTCATTAATACTTCCCGCTTGTACTTGGACTAAGTGGTTTGCGTCATGACATACCTCGAACAGAACATAACCGACAAAATACAGCGTCAATCCGTTGAGGTATCCATCAGCGGCTAGAACAGGCCACAACAAATTAGTTGATAAGTCCCTGATTCGGCTCAACATTGTACACGTACTCATGTTGGTATCATCCAGCAATCCTTCAATACGAGCATTTCCGACTAATCACAACTAGTGTCAGTAATGTCATGATTTTGTCTGATGCGACAAAACGATGAGACAATGACCAACCGTTGCTACGATCCAAGAAGGACAAGAGATACAGGATACCGACAGCTGGCAGGAGATAGGCGTCCACCTTTCTCAGGAGCGCCTTTTCGCTGATCTTGGGCCCGGCAGTCTCAGTGTCGGATGGGGTTTGGTCGTCGAGTACGGGGTCGCCCGTCTTCTCTGTCACTGAGGTGGCCATGGTCTCTTGTGCCACACAATCAGTGATGAAAGCCGTATGTTTGGCTGTAGATGGAAGACTGTAAAGGTGTGGTTTCTTTGCAGATGAAATCTAGCAATTCTACAAAGCTAACTCATTAGCCCTCTTTTGCTGAATTGCAGCGCGGCAGCCCAAAAAGTTGTGAAAAATGAATTGATTGGTAGCATGAATATTAGGAGGAAACAACGACAACGACGATCTGCCGCGTGCGCTTATTGTTCCGAGGACCAGAGTGGTATGCGATAGCCGAGATCGTGCATCATTGGCGGCAGTTCAAACCTGATCATCCCCAAAATGTATGAAGGAGGAAAACGCGACAGAACTTACAATTGAATCTTCCAGCTTTTGCGAAGCCTATACTTTGTACTACTGTAGCAACCCACGTGGCAATGGTTTTTCAAGGCTGGAAGAAGCTCGAGAGCTTGGGAGCGAGAAGTGTGATTTATCTTGCTCTTCTCTTTTCATGCACGCTGAAATGATGTACCTAGCACTCACTACATAACATCCTGGAAACCTTGCCCAGATGATCGGAATTAAAGCCACATTTTTCCAGCTCGGGTGGCATCTTCTTCAGCTTCTACCCAGGCGATCGAAGGAAAGAGACCATAGAAACGACGCATGATGAAATCAGTACTGATTGCACAATAGGCGTTCCAAGAGGGCGGGTTCCCCATATGGGCGTAGTCTGGCCGCTTCTGATTGGCTGTGACAGGAAGCACGCCTTGATCGACATCAATCGCGACATCAAATTAGGACTCGAACCTTAGCTTTTTTTTAACACCCCACGATTGGGCACAGGCGAATGACACCCGAAGAGCGAGGCCATGAAATCAAAGTCTTGCGCTTGTGCATTACGAGCGAGACACACATCAAGCAGGCTGATGATGCAAAGGTTGTAAAATTAATTATATAACACACATGTTCAAAACAGCGCTATACAAATCCGTAGACGCGGAGAATTACGTTGCGAGGATTAGTCAACTATAAGCACGTCCTGTCGACAAACGTTTACACCGGTACAATCACTTGGTCCGCAGAGTGCTACTTTCCGGCTGACAATCTGGTTTTTATCATCTGGTTTTACAGATCAACGTATCGGAAGTATCGATTTCTCATGATGAATCATGAATCACAAGAAGAGAAACCTCTCCACGACAATGAATCATATTAATGGCGTGCTAAAGGCTTTTAACTGTGGTTCCGAATTCATAGGCATATGAATGAGCTACTATTCAATATTTATTGCGCAAGTCGGCTGCCAGGTATGTCCATTAAGCGACTCCCCAATGCAGGCGATTGAAAGAACCCCTGCCTGGCAACCAAGCTTTTTTGGCTTGTGATGGTTACAATCTCCCCCCAAGCGGCTCTCGAAGCCGGGGCACACGGGCTGCGACTGTAACCGAAAATAGCGTCAGTGCGGTACATCTTTGAATGCAACACAAATTCCTGCGTTCGTGGCAATTGAATGTCACTGTTGTATTTTCCATGAATTCATATTCACCGACTACAAATGTACCAAACCTGCACTCCATAGTCCAAAACAAATGAAGAATAACAAAGAAACCGTATCCCGAAATATGATATCATCCTTGGCAAATCGTATCCGCTCTTTCTCCGACTCTAACCATCTCGCCAACCTTTATCGTGTGTATCGTCCGAGCCCCGTTTCACATTAGATTTAAATACCCGAGTCTATCTGCTCAACATCGTTGGCCTCTTGGAACGTGGACCAGGCATCGCACTGGTCGCTCACATACGTCGAGTCCATCATGTCAGAGATCTCGTCGAAGCGCTCCACAAACTGAAGGGCAAACCCTTCACTGGTGTGCCATCCAATGTGGCAGTGGAGCAGCCAGACACCCGGGTTATCCGTCTCCCAGGCCATAACCAGGTAACCGCTGGCCGGCAGCATGGCGACATCACGACGTGGAGGGTTGTCCAGGTTTAGTGTCACGTCCGATGAGTACGTTCCAGTACCCTGGGCGAGGATGAAGAAATCGTGGCCGTGCAAGTGGATTGGGTGCGTCACAGCCAGAGATGTCTCAATGACGAGATAGAACCACTCGTTGGCCGTCGCAAGGTGAATGACAGCGTCGTCTGTCTCGAACTCATCTGTTCCGTCCAGTACTTGCATCAGCGTAGGATTGGCCCAGTCCGTCAGCAGCGACGTTGAGTTCAGTGTCCACTTGAAGAGGGTTCCCTCAAGCGCAATGGAGGCATCCTCGGCGACCTGCAGCTCAACGCTACCGACCGTCTTGGAAATATAGGGGACCAGGTTGTCAGTCTCGTCATCGCAAGTGTCGGAGCCGTAGTCGTATCCAGTTGTCTCAGGCTCTGTGGTGGTGTCGCCAACATAGGTCACTATGCCAAGAATGTTGTCCGAATTATCATTGTCAGAGCAGGCCGATTGGGGAATGGCGCGCATCCAGAACTGATCTGCCACATCAGCCTGATCAGCAGTGATGAGGACATCGTAGCGTTGACCTAGATTCGATTAGCTGTTGCCTCCCTGCCAACTGAAAATGGTGACTTACCCATGCCGATGTTGATATACTCTGTTGTGTAAGGCTCAATGGGCACAAAGTCAGATGCAATGACAGTCATAGTGTGATTGTCCACCATGAATTTCCAGTGCGTATCGACGGCACCGTTAACGAGACGGAGACGGTAAGTAGTTCCAGACTCCCAGGAAGTAGTGAAGCGAGAGCCGCCATCATCGTAAACGTTGGTGCCGTTGATGAGACCATTGTCAAGAGTTGGCGGGCCAACTGTCTGGGCGTAGTCGTAGAGCTCATCGACAGTCTGGTGATCCCAATCGTTCAAGAAGAGGGATCCAAGATCCTCATCGTAGTCAGCGGTGGCCGGCCCATTGATGATGATACCACCAAACACGCCCTGCCAGGCTTGAAGCGAAAAGTGAGAGTGATACCACGAAGAACCATATTGCTCGGCCTTCCAGGTATACGTCACAGACGATCCAACTGCAGTGGGGCACTGGGTGATAGAGCTCACGCCGTCGTTCTGGTTGGTGTAGTTTTGGCGAACACCGTGGAAGTGGATGCTCGTGCCGTTCAACGATGTAGTGAGAGAGTTGGTGACATGGACGACGACTGTGTCACCCCAGTCGGCAATGATGGTGGGACCAGGAATGGAGCCATTGACGGCCATGGCGGTACGTGCTAGTAGCTCATATCAGTATGTGCTCTCACGTGAGAAAGTGCTTTGCAAAAAGTTTGACTCACAAACGCCATCAGGAGAGACTGTAACATCGGTGAGCTCGAACCAATACTCCCTGGTCACTCCAGTGTCTGGAGAAGTGGACGTATAATCGGTGTCGATGGAGTAGTCGCACCATTCTGAGCGCGTGGATGCAGTGTTTCCGTCGCAGACATCACGAGGTACTGTTGGATCGTTAGGATCAGAAGTTGGGACCGTGGTTGCATTACTGCTGGTGCTAGTAGTGCTTGCGATGAAGGTTGTGGTAGAAGTGCTTGTGCTTAGTGAACCCGGCTGCTGGGGATTGCCCGGGGTAGTACGCTGGGTGGAGGTAGGTTGCCTTTGACCAGGACCTCCTGGAGTCGGGGCCGATTCAGGATCATGACTTGTGATCCAAGGCTGGGAAGGGCTTTTCTTGGCTCGGGCATCACCCGTGGCCAAGCTGCGGATAAGGGAAATTTCTTACCAGGTTGCTGCGGGTGCGGCGATGATACTACGCCAGGAATTAGAAACGATGCCAAAAGCATCGAGTTCGCAAGCGTGAACTTCATGGCGGCGGACAAGACGGGGCGCCGACTATACTAGCACCAGATTGGCACAGAACGAGAGTAAAGAATAGACGTCAATGACGAAAAGTAGCCGAGCCAGGAGAGTTGGACTCCTTCAACCGTGGCAATGTTTGGCGTTGGTCACCTGAAGCGAGTGTAAATGCTCAATGGACTTGAGCTTCCTTCTATTATTGAATTCGATTGAAGGTTCAATGACCTCTATTTGAAGGCCGTGGCTGTTTGTCGACAACATCGGGGGAGCACAGCCTCGGTCTCGGATATCCCAATCCATAAGAGCAGGAGCACGCAAAGCCATAGACAAAATTCGTATTGCTCAGGTTGAGTCGGCTCGTTTTCCGAGACTCAGTGTGCAAATCGCTGTGAGTATTGTGCATCTGATAACATGATGCAGGCTATACTGCCCCGCGTCTGCAATTCCACGTAAGCTCCTGTGAATAGGGCAACTAGAAGAGGCTTACAGATCGCAGATCATCTATGAGTTGATGCTTCATAAAAGCCGCGGTTCTTGATAGACACGACGACTATGCACAAATCCGACTCTTCTGATTGGCTGAAGGGTTCCAAATACAACACATGACGATTGTGGGGAGTATGGGGTTACGATGTGCCTTCTACAAACGTCTTCTCGCCGGCCCCTGCTTGGCGAACAGTTGCTGACGATATAAGCTTGTATGCGATCTGACAGCGCGTGTAATTTCAATGCGAAACAAGACTGTGGGCAATCGTGCGAGTGAACGAGCTAGTCCGTGCATCCAAACCTGGTCTTGGCAAACGGTCGTGCTGGAATCCGTGCGCATAGTGCGGCTATCATGTCGAGAACAGATCTTGATCCGCAGTATTATTATAGTAACGCACGCGCCGGTATAGCATCGTTGGGAGAGAAAAACCCTCGGGTCCACTGATAAGTCGCGATTATCTTTGTGTGGTATCGGCCGAGCCCGTGCAGTAGTCAGGCACCGGAGAATAAGGTGAACATCACCATCCGTTTTCGGTCGAGGTGGAGCCCCGGCGCCCCCATCATACCTTAACAAGTTGCCTCTTCCGGACGTCCGGCCACCACAATACAGGATTTTGTGCGCCGCAAAGTTGTGCAGTGTTTTTTTCGCACATGATGCACTGCCGAAAGCCTCAACCAACCCTCGGGCCTCTCCGTGTCCAAACAGTTGATTGCCGTGAGCTTACGTAGCCCTTTTTTTCCTGTTTACCGAAGTGCGGTGTAGCCTCCGATGCAACACTATACCCACATTCCGGCTGAGGCGACCTCACAACGTGGGCTCGTGAGTGTTGGGTGCCGTTCCATTGCAGTAGTCGATAATATCTTCCCGCGCCTAAGAGGCCGCCGCAAACACAGGAAAAGCCAGGACGGGTCTCGACGCCGCACATGTCATTCGCTTATACAGTCGTACGCGTCCATCATTCGATCATCGCCTACCCGATCACTGTTGAGATATACATATCAACCTCGTTGCGTGCTGCACCACCCAGAATCTTGATCACTCACCCACAATTCTTGCCAAGTCTTTCGTTAAGTCCTATCCGTTGCAAGATGCACTTCTCACTCCTTACTTTGGGCATGTTGCCCTTGGCTATCCAGGCAGCGCCTCAAAGCTCTGAGCCGCCCTCCCCGGGCCCCGGAGTCCCCAACATGGGCTTTGAGCTGTACGCATATGGCGAGGAGTTTGGTGGTCTCTCTGTTTTTAACTGGAATGGTAATCGTACTTCTATCTGTATCTCATTTAGTGTCTTTCTGATCAGTTTCTAGGTCTCGCCTTTCTGGGTAACGCGTCTCTGGCCAACGACACCGAGGCGGCTCAGGTCGAATGTAAGTTTGTTGCTCACCCACCTGCAATTCCAGCAGTTGTGCTGATAAAGACCGATAGTCATGCGCAGCCCTACCAGCACCACTAGCATGACTGGTAATCCCCTGCCTGTCCCTGGCCAGGCGTCGCCGTCTTGGTTCAATGTCACATACTATATCCCAAGTGATACGACAACGACCCACCAGACAGGTTTCCTCGAGGCCGATGACATTACCACCGAGGATCTTGTCACTGGTTTTGTCTTCTATGGCAATACGGCGGCTTGGGAAGACTCGACTGGTGCTCTTCAAACCAAGTGGTACGCTCTGCCGTATGAGGACACGGACCTGTGGACCCTCAACTGGGATCCTAGCACCGATTCATCGACCGACAAGGTCCAAGTCACTCTCCGAACGGTCACACCGAGTGTTCCACCTCACCAACCTCCCAATCCCAACGGTGGCCAGCCAAGCACCCCTCCATCCTGATCACAAGCTTGCGCAGGCTATTTAGCCAATGCGGAGCAGGCAACCAATGTTCATTTCAAACTGCAGAGTACAACTTGGAGTTGAATTTCCTTATAAGGCGATGGGTCCTGTTTTTGATGGTGTTTTCCTATATTTGTGCGATTTAGAACCAAAGCGATAGGCAAGAGAGGGCGTTGCAAATTTGAAATTTGATAGGTGATAAACCTCAGTTGCGACTAAACCCGATCAATAAATGAGAGTAATTATATTTTGATTCGCTATAGTCGTATCTTGGTGGGATTTTGTCTCGGATTGACCCCGTGTAAGTCCAATTATAGTGGTCGTTTTGGGCTTTTCAGTATCGCTGATTTCAAGTATCGTTCTCGGATAGGATCTTTCTTGAATTCGATGTTGGATTCGACTTTAGGTCCGACTTTGGGTCCGAGTTTAGGTTCGGCCTTGGGTTCGACTTTGATGAGTTGGAGATTCATTGGCAAGTCTTCATAGTCCCAGGGTATGGCAACATATATATCTTCCCAGCGATCCCGATATTGTTTGAGCCGTTTCTTGCGATATTTCCTGGTGACATTGTTCATATCTTCTTCTGATTCATTGTCAAGCATTACGAGGCCGCGGTCCGCACTCCCTTGGATGTCTTGACCCGTCGCTGCTTCAAGTAAAGCGCCCGCGATTTCCTCGAGCGCGCGCATAGTTGCCCATTCATCCCGCGCCAGATTGAGACAGAATCTTGTCTTGGGAATACCCAGAGGCCTGCCGTCTTTGAACTGCGGATCATATGCCCACCCGAGATTGATTTCCTCCTCCTCATCGTCACGGCCGACGTGGAACATGGTTGACTCTTCGAACACGATATTGAAACTGCAATTCTCTACCGACAAAGCCACCACATCATCGGCATGTACTTGGACCTGCCGGAGAATGCTGGGTTCGAAATGGTGGTCTGGCTGTTTGAGGGGAGTCATGGAACGTTGAAGTCCATCACCAGCGTGTGTGAACAATCCTCTCTTGGGAATAGATAAGGTCAAACAGATTACCTTGTCCTCTGGAATGGCACAGATAACTCTGGCCTCGCGGCATGTTTGACGAAGAGCATATCGAATCTGCCAGACCGAGGGGTCGTACTTGAATACATCTTCATCATCATCGTCAATCGATAGTCTGCGTAAATCCAAGTGAAGATTAGGCGGAGATGTGCTCCTATTGGCACCCTGATGGTCATTAGGAAAACTGTGTATGTTGAAGAAATTGACCCCAGGAAATGGGATAGCTGCCATATATATCTGATGGCGGATTTCTGGGGGCAATTTCATGAACGGCGAAAAGGTTGTGGCTGCCGAATCCAGACATGATGATGCATCAGACGAGGATGATGAGACGTCGCCGAGCTTTGAGAATGACATATTTAATGCCACCAATGATCAGTTGGAAATGCGATGGAGGGAAATGCCGGGTTGCACACTGCAAGGGTACGAAGAGCGACTGTCATCTAATTCGAGTGTTCAGTAGGGCTGATGAGAATGGCCCACAACCATGATGCTTGACACTAGAAGGACAAGGACCGAAAACATTCATTTACACCAAGCAAGCAGGCGTGTACCTAACCCGGAAGCGCGCGGGGAGAGTTCTGAGAGCGAAGTCCTCGATGACGTTCTTGTTCATGCTTAGATGGCGGGGTCTTTCCTTCTCTTCTCCCCCAACGCAATCACCTGCCCCACCCCCACCATGAATTCCCAGGGACCAGAAACGACGCGTCAATGTCAAGCTTTTGATTGCTTGGACGCGACTACAGCACGTCGTTCAGTTGAGCAAATACAAACTAGGTATGTAGAAATGATCATAATCGGTTCAATTAACAATTCAGGGGTGAGACTCAGTTTGAGAAGTTACTTGCGTGAAATCGTCGACCAACTTTTTTAGCCGAATAAACCTTTGCCAAAGTATTCGCTAGCGACGGAACAGAAGCAGACGATGCCATGACATTGACACCACTGCTATATACCATCTTGCCAATTCTCGTTCACTCACTTCAACCGAGCAAACCGTCTTATTGCGATTAATTACATTCTTCTGCGGCGACAGTGCTCGAAGTCTGCCGGTCACCTCTCGTCAGCGCCATGGATATATTAAAACGGACGTTTACCGCGTACCGCATCAGCGTCGTGGTCGAGCCGCCAGCGCCCGATGTCCTCTCCCAACGGCTGCGCGACCACCTGGCCGGCGACACGGTGCGTGGTGTCGAGATTCGCGGCGCCGAGACTATAGGCGGTAGCGACGTCGGTGCCCTCATGAACGTGGATTGGCAAATTCTCTCGGAAGCAGACCGCCAGCAAGACGACCATGATGACGAACATATTCAACGCTACTATTATGACGATCAAGGCCTGACGCACCGCATTGAGCTCGTCTACGAGCGCAACACGTTTCTTGCTTACCTTCTCATCGCGCGAGGTCTCCTCCTGGTTAGCGCACCGGCGCCGGTACGCGCTGCCCTTGTGCGCTTCCTGATGCAGACCCTGGACACGCGGGCAACGGTGCTGGTCCCGGACTCGGTAGCACTCATGCGCGTCTTGGAGAAATGGCTTGGAGGGGATGAAGGCAGCGGCAGTGGAGCGGCAGGTTCTACACAGAAGGATGTTGCCATTACCCTTCGCTTTGCCGACAAGGCCAGCGCTGGAGGGCTACGAACGCTCGACATTGCCATTCCAGCCGAGGAATTGGCTGCCTTTAGTGGATCGTCGGATGGAGACAGGTTTCCAGACCGGCTAGCATCATATGTGGACAAACACCTTGCACTGAACATGAGGCATTCTGATGTACGGATCGCAAAGGTTTCGTGTGGCGGATTTGTACTGGGCGAGGGAAAAGTCAAGCTGATGGACAAGGCAAAGACAGCTGTGGTGCTAGATGGCATTAAATGAGATCCGCGTTACCAAAGCAATGTCGGTCAGTCCGCCCAATATACCCCTGTGAGGCCATGACAAGCGTCACTGGTCAGAGACCACGGATTTGTTTCTGGGGTAAAGTACATTACGTGTGAGATGAGGTCAAAACGACCCCATGGTTTGAATTTCTTCCTCATAGGTATATAAACCAATACTATGTTTCGGACCATGCCATTATCATGGTGGGACTTATCGTGACTGTCCACTTATCTCGAACGCCAGAACACCAGTAACATGACAAACGTGATTATGCAACACCATCAACCCCGCCGAGGAATCTCCTAACCCGACCGATCTCCAGTCCATCCTTCTCGCTTTCGACGGCTCGCAGAAGGCTGTCAATAACAGCCTCGACATCCGACTCAGCAACACCTGAGCAAAGAGCGACTACCCTCCTATACTTGTTCTCAATGTCTTTACTTCTTCCCTTCAGTGATCCAACCGTTTTCCGCGAAACATCAGTTCTTGATCGTAAGCTTTGTAGCCTTGCTCGCAATACCGCTGCGCTTGGTAAGGTTTCCACATTGATGGGCGTCGACGTCGCCAGCTCGGCTTCCCAAGCGCTGGCTCCAGGTTCGGAAGGACCATGGCTCTGCTCGATTTGCTGCAGGCGATTCTGCTCTTCATCTCGGCCGCGACTTAGGTTGTAGATCTTCTGGCGAGTAAGGTTCTGATTTTGGGCCTTTTCTTGCAATTCATCCAAATCTTTCTTGGCATCCCCTAATTGCTGTGATGTTGTTCTCAGTGATGCATGAAGCGAGTCGAGATCAGCCTGCTTCTTCTTCATCTCAGAATGAAAACTTGTCGCGGTATCCGTCAACATCGTGGTGATCGCTAGATTATGTCAGTATTTTCTCAAATAACAGCAATGATAATAAAAAAACATACACAAGATGATATCGTCGCTGCTCTCACGGGTCTTTTGACTTTCGTCTACGTTGTTGTTGCCATCGGAAACTTCGCCGTTGGTGCCAGCTTCGCCTCCATTTCCTTTGATACCAAAATCGACGGGCGCAAGACCGGAATTATTTGGAATGCTCGGGTCCGCTCCAACCTCCATCAGTTGAGAAATAATGCTTCGATTGCTGATCCGCGACGCAAGATTGAGTGCAGTATCTCCAGAGTTGTCTTGGGCGTTCACGATTTCGCTCATGAATCTACCTAGATTGATCTTCGGTCCACTACTGTTCGTGGCCTGACTACTTGGTGCACTGCCCTGTCGAACAACCCACTCGAGGAGGCTCTCCAGATAATATTTGCTGGACTGGCTGCGACCTTTTACCGCACTAGCCACGGCGATGTGATGCAATACGGTCCGACCCTTTTTGTCACGCACTTCAATCGTGCTGCCTAATGCGTCGAGAAGTTCCGGAAAAGAGCTCTGGTCCGAATTATTGGTAACACTACAGGCTCTCATGAGTGCAGTCTCGCCAAGTCCATTGATACGAAAGGGATTTGCGCCGGCTGCTACGAGGGCACGAAGCAGTGGGATGCGTGACAAAGTCGCTGCCCAATGTAGCGCAGTATGGCTGGAAGTGTCGATTGGAGAATCTAGCTCTTGAGGGCTCAACGTCTGGAGTGCGCCATTGTTGGAGAAGTCCTTTGAGGTCGAGTCCATGAATAAGCCCATGACAAGGTTTCGTCGTTGCTCAGCCTCGGGAGACATTTCATACGGCAAGGGGGGAAGAGGTACACCATCTTCGGCACCGGCCACATTAACGCCAGCTTGGCTATAGATGAAGGACTCGTTGGGCTCGGTGGGAGAGCCCGGGAAGTTGTTGGCATACATCTCCATCGATTGCGATGCATAAGCAAAACTGTCATTGGGCGTCGCTACCCGTTGCTTCTTCCGAGGTGGCTCTTCGAAGATTTGCGTGTTTTGAGTCGAATATGCCGAGTCGACCTGGGTCCCATATTCGGAGGTGAAGCTCTGCTGAGAGTTAGCCGGCAATTCGTCTGGATTTTGCATCGACGACTGGCGACTGAAGCTTGGAGGTCTGGTAGGACCATTGCGGCCTCGCGGGCCTGGCGAATCGAAACGAGCCTTGCCGATAGCAGCGACTGCGGTTGATGCCATGCTGGAGATGTTGCTGAAAAAAGTACCCGAGGATCCATTTGTGCGAATCTCGTTGCCCATGCCACTGTACATGCGCTTCCTCTGGGCCGCCAAAGCTTGCTCTTTTGTCGGAGTGTTGAGATCGCCACTGCCGGCAACGCCACCATCCTGGCCCATGTCATAGGTCAGAAGTGGCCTGAGGATATCTTCGACGCCATATTGCCGGCAAACTTGGACACCTCTGTCGAATCTGATCCATGTTCCTTGATACTTGCCGTATCCACCTTGAACCTTTTCGTGTTCGCCTGTCTGAATCTCCTTTTCTAGAATCTTGGTCCGCTTGCCCTTATCCACACCGGCAACCTTAAGGATTTGGGTTGCGTTGAGCCAGCTATCCCTCCTCCGACGCATGACTGCTACCCCATTCACTTCCATTTCGTAGACCTCGACGCTGGAATAGCTAGCCTACAAGGCGAAAAATGTCAGTATCTCGTGTCAGAGCGTCTTCTAGCAGTCAGCCTACCGAATAGATTTGGCTAGCAGTGTGAGTATTTTGTCGCGCCTGAGGGTCAGAGAAAGGGCGGAACCCTTGCGACCCAGAGGGTTGGCTCATGGCAAAGGACTGCTGGGAAGACGGTTGCGATTGCTGCGACATCTTGGGGTCGTGGTGGGCAGCATTCAAGTTACTGCTCGAAGATGTGACCAAAGGTTGTGCCGCCGTTGAAGATAATGAGCCTCGATGTGAATGCGCCGATCCGGGGGCGCGGTAATGATGCGAAGCCGAGGAGGTGGCCGCCGGGGCGGTGGGGATAGTTGTAGAATTGGCGACGGTGGACGAGGCCATGAGCTACTTCGGCGTGAAACGAACCGCTGCGCTTGCGATCAGGATCTGCCGAATTGGAGGTCCTCGAGGAATTATTCAATGGCGCGGTGTGCCCAGCAAAGTAATTGAGGCTGGAAGACCGACGAGCTGTGGCCAGAGTCGAGAGAGGTCTGAGATGCTATCAAGCTGTCTTGGGGGGCGGCTAGCAGGGGAGATTATGTGGGAGCAAGGGTCGAGTCGACGATGGTCGGAAGAATAATGTGTGTTGAGCACGGGGCATTCCAAAGTGGTGCGCCTAGAGTGCAAGCCAGCTTGAAACGACAAAATCTGTTATGTGTAATGGATCTTGGATCTAAGGCCGACCAAAAGATATCGATGCATGCGGCAAGATGCCAAAAAGCAATGTACGTAGCAGGTCCCGTAAGTAGGTAGGTAGAGCCTCGTGCCAAAAGAGAATCAATTAAAGGTTGCGACGCGAACCTGGGGGAGGACGTGTCAGTTTCGTGAAGCGTGAAGTAGAGGGTGTCGGAGAGGGAAATTGAGGGCGCGCCGACACGGGACGCGCAAAAAATTAGACAGTGCGCTATTGGCTAAGACCCTGTCTTGCCTGGACGTAGGCGATCGAGTATTAAAATCCGAGCGGCAGCTCACACATGCAGCCACTACTTACACCTCAGGTACTGACGCTTTTCCAGCGGGGCCGCCAGTACGAGCCTACTTGGTCATCGATAGAGAGGTGTCAAAGTGCACTTTATCATTGGTCTTGATTCTTGTCTCATGGTCTTCTGCAGCGGCAATGCAAGAGCCCTGATATGCTTATAGAGACTTTGACAATGCCTTTATATGTAGGCAGGTCACGTACATGTGTATGTGCAGAGTGCAGATGAGCACAGCCATTCATAAAGCACCGCATCGCACGATACGGTTAGCGGATTTGAGCTATTGAACAAGCTCTGCTGCATGTGACGATGGCCCCAATGTTCACGACCATTCACGGCGACTCGACCACGGTGAATTTCTTTAGGTCTCGGTGAGTATCATATCGGATTCTCAGGTCGAGACACATGAATGTATGACTCTGTTGGATCCAGTCTGAACTTGAGTTGCTTTACCCAATTGGACCCGAAGGGAGCTACCTAGGAGCAGGGATTTTACTACAGGCAGGCACCTCATCCAAGTACAAGGTCGATTGCTAGGAGTGATCGCTCAGGCGGCATCATCAATGTTTCTGCTGCAAAACACAATCCTTGTGAAAGTCACAGTTGTTTACGCATTGAACTCTTTCCAGCCTCGATTCCCTGGAACACTTTTCTTTCCTCTTTTTCTCCCCCGAAAAGTTGCAGCTTACGTACCTCTAGGTAGGCAACTTTGCTGCATGACCAGTACCTACCCACTTACTTTACAATGCCTATTTGTAGCTACTAAAGCTTTAACAGCTTTGAGCGAGCTCTCACTGACAAACCAGTATCTAGCATTTTTCATGCGCCGGCGCAAATGTCTTGACTACAACAGTCCTCTCACCCGACCAAACACTCGATCATGCCTCTCCAAATACCTCACCCCAACACAGCCCTCCATTTATACCGGCACCTCTTGAGAGAAGCGACCTACCTCCCGCCTCTCGCGCGGCCCTGGATCTACGCACAGATTCAGTCCAAGTTCCGCGACCACCAGCGCACTGAAGACACCAAGAAACGCTACGTTCAAAACGCACACCGGTCGCTGCGCTATCTGCGCGCTGCGAACGCCGGCCATGTCGACCGTATGTTGCGCATCTGCTTCTTTGCAACCGGCCGGCTAGGGAAGAGGCGGCGGCTACTCTCCAGTACCTACCTATCGACTTCGCCTGCCGAGGACTCGGCGACACTCGAAGCTACAACCGCGCAATCTTCCTCCTCCTCTGCGGACGACGCCATGCGACGACTGGAATTAGCTGCATGGGGCACGACGCCCAATGAGATGGAAAAGAAGAACAAGAAGAACAGCAAGACAAAGGTTTTGCCAGCTACCTGTAGTCCGTCCTGGATGGAGAACTGGGATTTCGTCAAGGTCAAGGCCTTGGCACATTCTCAATACCATCAACAAGAGGACACGGTCGACTGGGTTGCCAAGAATAAGATTCGGCGCACGCTTGATCCCAAGACAACCGTCATCACCGAGAACTGCTGGGGCCTACCCTTGAAGCCTCGGCAGATGACCAATAGACTACAGAAGCATTGGAAATCCGTTCTTCGTTCCGTCATGGCGCCTTTGCCTGATGGAGAATGGGATTTCTTAAAGGCAGTCGTCGAGGGTACCGTTCCAGAGAGTATGTTTGCAGTACCGAAAAGAAGACCAGTAGCAGTTTCATTACTTGCGGGCGCACATGAAGCAAGTTCTAACACACCACGGGTTCACCAAACATGGGACTGGGAGAAACATGCTACCACTCCCATTCGCAAACTGGAGCGACACAACTCACGACGAATGATGGCCCTCTCAGGAAGCACACCCGAACAATCACAATTTCAAGATCGTCCTATTGGCGTGCGTACCCTCACACCTTCGTTTCTCAGAAACGCCATCTACAGCAAGGTCTGGCAAGTCTCGCCCACCATGAAGCAGAATGCTAGGGGCAAATGGGCTGTGACTTGGGGAAGCAAGCCGGTGCCGAAACCGTCCGCCGCATCAGCGTCTGATGCACGGTTCTTTCAGGGTGTCAATGTGAACGGCAAGGTGCTGGGTTGAATTATGGAAACTTTCAACAAAAGACCTGGCCGGCTTGCCTGCTACACTCAACCCAAAATCATCGAAACAATCGGGTCGGGCTTCACCAGCAGCGGTATGATCTCGGCGAGCGTGACAACCATGTCTAATGCCCGTTCCGAAAGCGGTGGCCCGCAACCTGCCGCTCTCCACAAGGCGCCTAGCTGAGTGAGTGCGACCTGCATTAGGCCCTACATTAAGCTCTACGTGTGCCCCGCCGCGAAAAGTCAACGACAGGAAGGGCGTCTTTATGGGGCGCCTATTTACCTGTTCAACTGGTCTATATATATCGTGGCTATTTCAAGTATTATCGAGCTCAAGAAATTGTTCAAAGTCTCAGATAGCAAATCAACAAGAGCTTTGGGAAAACATGGCACCTGCAGCTTGCACAGTTCGACACGCTCGTCGGGAAGGTATGGCGATCAAGGTCCCTTTCGTCAATTAATTCTACGAGAACCCGAAACTAAGAAAAGGCGGTCAGATGTCTCGACGATCCTAGGCTTGATTCGGGAGCTCGCCGATTACGAGCATGAGCTCGATGCTGTCGAGGCCACCGAGGAGACCCTCCTCGCTACCATTGCATTTGCGCCTACCGGTGTCGAGTCCACCTCGACCGCACCCCAGACGGAGCCCACGGCGCCGAGCCGGCCGGCACGCTGCCTGCTTCTCTTCAACGAGGCCAATGCCCCTGCCGGCATGGCGCTGTACTTTTACAACTATAGCACCTGGCGGGCCAAGGGCGGCATCTACCTTGAGGATCTCTACGTAAAATCGTCGGAGCGCGGCAAGGGCTACGGCAAGAGGCTGCTGGTGGAGCTTGCCAAGGAGGTCGTGGCCATGAATGGTGGTAGACTGGAGTGGTCCGTCCTCAAATGGAACGAGCCGAGCATCAAGTTTTACGAGTCTATAGGTGCCACAGCCATGAACGAATGGGTTGGTATGAGGGTTGATCGAGAAGGCTTGACCAAGTTGGCTGGTCTGCTGAACTAGGGAGACTAGATTTCTTGCTTGGCTGGTACAAGTACTCTTGACCGGCCAGAGTCGCTATCAGCGATTCACTCTTGGACACGGAAAGTCATGTGATGATTGTCAGAAGCTTCGCCGATAGTCCTAGGTTGACGTACACAATTCATTGCGAGACGGAGAAGACCGAACTAAGAAGTCCTCATACTGAGTGCCTGTAATCGCTCTGTAACTAACGACTGACATAAATACATTTGCGACGCTTCGATAAATGTTATATTTGCCTGCGGAAACCCAATGATCACGTTGGTTTAGTTGTTGAACCTGGTAGTTGTTCCGAACTACTGTCGCTCTTCTTCCTCTTCCTCTTCCTCTTCTTCCTCTTCCTCTTCTTCTTCTTCCTCTTCTTCTTCTCCTTCTTCTTCTGTAATAATAAACAAGGAATTATCAGTCGGGTTAGAAACTATAGGTGAAACGTCGCTCGAGATCTCGGAGATCTTCAGGCGATGCGCAGCTGCGCCAGCTTGATAGTCCCTGTCATGAACAGCAAAATGGCGATCTCCAGGTGCATGAGCCGCTTCCGCCTCAAAAGTCAACTCGAAAATTTCAACGGGATCTTTGGTTGGTGCGCCATATTTATGATCTTCGCAGGAACTGCTAGATTGGATCCGTGGATGATGCTCTGTCATCACTTCATTCTGATCAGAGTCGCCAATCTCCCTTGGCTGCCTTTCAGTTGCGTCGAAAGACGTATCGCGCTGCCTTGTCTCTCTAAGTGGCTCTTTGGGAATCTTGCTTGCCAGTTCAAGGTACTCGGGCCAACCAATGGGCTCTTCAACCACCGTGTCAGAAAGATCATGCTGTCGAGATTCTTGAAGTGGACTTTCGTCTGCCAATTTAGAATGATTGGGCTGCTCCAACTGTTGCCCCGACTCTTCAGCCACATTTGCATACTCCTTGAGTTTCTCAGAGCCTTTGGGCGACTCTTGTATCAAAGTTGCATGCTTATCAAGGAGCTCGAATCGTTGATTAGATTCCGCAAAGACTTCTCCTGACTCATCAGTCTGCTCACATCTTTCAGCCGTCTCTTCGCTCGCGATTCTATGCTTTCCAAGCTCTTGAGCTGCTTCGAGCGATACTTCTTTCATCATAAGGGGCCCGTCGAACTGACTCGGTCCTTCCGGCAACTCTTCAGCCACAATACCAGACCCATTTAGCTGCGCAGGTTTTTGAACGGAGTCTTCCACCATGTTTTTAGCCTGATCCGACTTCTCAGTCCAATCATCAGACACATCAGTCAGGGTTACGGACGAACTCCGGCTGGAGGTGTTGGTCTCTGATACATTTAGTTGCTTTTGTCCGTCGCTGAGGTCGTTCCAATTGCTTGATTCATACGCAGAATGCGGCCGGCCTACGTCATCTGGTGTATTCGGTATGGCAAGAAGGATTATAATTACTTCCAACAATCCATCTATCTTCTCAAATAATCGATGAAGACCCTTTTCTATAATAGTCTCGGGTATCTTCCCGGTGGTGAACAAAGAATGGAAGGCCTCTGATTCTCGGGCAATTATATGATTCCAGGTCGCGGATTGTTGATCTTTCGGACTTTCAGAATCGTTGAAATATGCCATCAACACTTTTAAAGCCGTCCACTTAGCGGTTACGAATGACGACTCCCCGGGCAAGTAACTGGTGAAGTCAGAAGATTGGAATCCAGCCTTTTGAAGGACATCTTCTGCCCACTGTGTCGCTCCCTCCCTCCCTTGCTTATCGATTTTGATGAGAAGGCTGTTCATTTCCTCTGCAAGATTATCGTAAGCGATGGACTGGCCATTCTGTTCGCCATCCGATTCATCATCAGTTGACGTGTCCTGGGCGAGGAGATCTTCTAGCATATCCGTGAACGGCCGTTCATGGTAGAAGTCAAACCACCTAGTCTCCCATGCGTGCCATCTTCGATCTTGCAAGGAATTCTCACGCGACGAAATGTAGGGCGATTCGACTTGTAGCTGTCGTTGAGTCTTGTATGTTTCCCAAAACTCCATGAACATTGATCTTCGAAAATGCTTGATATCATACTCGGCCGGATGCATGTCCGAGGCCCGTAGATGGCGGCCGACAAATTGATTGAAGGCGACAACATGCTCTGGGCTAATCAGTCCTCCGTGCGCATGAATGATCATGATAGTTCCAGGATAGGGATTGAACCGAAGGTCCTTGAAACTGAAGGTCTGTGGGAGGTGGCGACGCTTGCCACAAGCGGTCGGATTAGGGTCAATGTATTGGGCGCTCAATAGAATACCATGGTCGTTTCTTAGAAGGGGTAGGACATCAGGGGATAGATCTGGCGTTCTGCTAATTTCGAGATGTGAGGGTGTAATGCGACACACCCATGGGAGGCCAAGCATGTAGGCCAGTGGAGAGGCCCACTGAATGTCTTCTGCCACTACAAGCTTGACTTGATTATATACCTCAAGCTTTTCATCTATCCTTCTAAAGTCTCGATTCTTGTAAGGCCATTTCTATTCGCCATCGCTGCTCACTTTGGTGGCGTAGGTTAGGCAACCAGTGTAGTGCGGGTTCCAGACGATAGTTGGATTGAGCCAGCTTAGATTTAACCAATCTATTGCAACCCTGTAATGGTCCATTGTGACGTCTTGCCATCGAGCCCTCATTTTCCCGGTCCGTGGCCGAAGCTCGTGCTTCCAAGCGACAATGTAGATGGTCGATGACCACGGGTAGAAAGTGCTGCGGAATATTGGATCCAGATTCTGAATATGCTTGTTCATTTGACCGCGGCGACCATTGTAGACGCTCGCTGTCCCATCAACGCCGCCAAAGGGGGCCGCGGTGAAGAGTTCCAAACAGCACCCATCAGAGACGTTGAACCAGTTGAGCATTCGCGTCCAACTGTGTTTCAGAAGCTGTTGTCGGGGCAAATTGGCAAACTCTGGAGCACATATCGGGAGCTCAATAGAGTTAAACCTGTCCTCTCTCTGGCAACGAAGGTGATCCCATTCAGGAGTTTTGCGCTCATTATCAAGGCGGATCACACGTACGCTATGTGGTTTTGGCACCAGTCCTAGAAAGCTGTCGCACAGGTTGAAATCGTGACGATCTTCTTCTGGGCATATCTCACCCGAACAGATAAGCATGTCGCATATATCACACCTGACTCGAAGTTCCTCTTGACAATAGGCGCAGGTGAGAGACGGGAGTGGCCTAACCACACAGTTCCAGCGACTTGCACGGTGTCGATCGGTGTTCCCGACATTGAACCAATTGATGGACTCGTCTGCCTGCTCGTCGGCCATGGTTGAGAAGAGAGCGTGATGATGTCGTGAAGCTATTCAGAGTGAGACTGCTGGATCGACGGCAGCCGGAGAAAAGAAAGGCGAGTAAAGCTGTATCGATATCGGTATCCGTAACGTGCGAGGGACGAGTTAGCAAGGCCTTGGAAAACGATGTTTGATGAAGCTGACCAGATAGGTAGTCCGGGCAGATACTCGAGTGAATAAAGAAGGCTTTTGAAAATAGAAACTATGAACTTGAGTGTAAACAATTACGTAGATAATTAATTGATTGATAGGCACAACAGGCTCGACCGAGGTCGAAGGCAAGTGCAATGCAACATGGCCATGGATTGTTCCTGGCGTACATTTCAGTGGTAATGGTGAGTAGGTACCTAAGTAGGTAATCACGGATCATGCTCTCTTCTTGATACTTCCCCACGATTTATCAGCAATATTGACTATTGTAATCGATTACCATGACAATGAAAGAAGTACAGATTTACTGACAGCGAAACGTTTCCCGTCCTGCACTCGGTGTCCACACAAGGACCCAACAGCTTTGAGCCAGGACGCTAATTTTAAGCTTCTACTTCTGGATGAAGGCACTCCTGTGCCGCGGTACAGGAAGAAAAGTGCTGCAAAAACTCGGACCGCAGAAACATTCTCTGCCGGACCTTGAAGTCGCGCGTCCAGGTCGCCACAGCCGCCGTCTGCTTCGACTCCTGGCATCCCTTGCAGCACAAGCCGTGGTCCGCCATCCTCGCTTCGGCATCGAAAAAAGGCAGACGCGTGGCAGCCATGAAGCGATAACAGTCCGTCATTTCGCAATTGAGGCGCAATATCTCGGCATCTTCTTCGCCTTGCTCCTCTGCGAACGCCATGGCCTTCTTTTCCGAGACGATGTCGACTCTACGCCGGCGTGGTTTGGCGACTGTACGGTGATATACATCCTTGTAGGTCCCTGGAAGCGTGCGGAGAACTTGCAAGGACTTCTTTATCACTGGCATTGAGCTCCCGCCTGAAATATAGCCAACGTCGCTCAGCTTGATGGCACCCAGCTCAGGCTCACAGCGGAGGCATTCGTAGCAGCACCGGGAGGCCGCTGGGATGAAGAAGAAGCAGCCGAAATGCTTGCACATAACACACTCTTTTGAGGTCAGTGCAGAGTCAATGTCAGCGACCGAGAGGTGGGGCCCGTAGCCAGTCTTGAGTACCGCGCGCAGAGCTTCTGAACCATGCTCGGCTACGCGCTTGAATGCCGGAACCGTCGCTGTCGTCTCTCTGGCGCGACGGCTGACGTGACTGAAGCTCAAGGCACTATTGGCATCGAGCATCATGCAGATGGTCGACACGACCTCGATAGGTACTCCCGTCAGGTCTCCAAATTGTGCTCCACTCGACTTGGACGCGATGGGCTGGAACAGCGATGCCTGCACCGCTGAGTGGGAGCTCTGCTCGAATTGAATAACAGCCTGCGTAAAATCTTCCCGCTCAAAAGCAGCTGCGCGAATGATTGCATCATCATCCTCAGCAGCAGCAGATGATGATGATGGCGCCTTTGCTGCACCTGCCCCTCTTTTTCGTGGCATTGTTGCTAATTCCTGAGATGGTCGTTCAAGATGAAAGCAAGTGAAAAGGCAGGGTTCTGCGAGGTTCCAAGCTTACTGTCTCCCCCAAAGACCAACCGTGGTCAAGCCAAAATCATATGTATGTGTCAAGAAGCATACAAGATGACCGTACCAAGATGACCGGAAGCTGCCCACTGTACAACCTTGGTCTTGACTCTCATCACAAGCGGCCATCTGTTTAGTGCCAAAGACAGTAAATCGCGCTCTGTTGATACTGTACTGAGCATACTCCACACACCACATTTTGTTCAGCGATCTGGAGTTCATTGCAGAATGCTTCGTGTCATCGACAAATTTGAATCACGTGAGACATCATATCAATGAACCAAAGGGAATCTCAAAATTCATAGCAAACCGCGTCCCGTGTTGGGTCTGCGGTTCTCTGAACTCTAAACACCTTGACGCCATACTACATGTAATCACAAATTTCAGATATTTTTACCTTACTAAAGTCCTTCCAATCTGACTTCTAGAATGAAAACCACGAAGCACGCTTGCTCAATTTTCCCTCTGGCTCCGATCCCAGGTCAGCATCCTCCGCATCCCATTCTCGCTTGTGCATTTCAACAAGATCATACCCAGTGCTCAGACGCTGTCGCCAACCAGTCACGAACAGCCAGGCGAGGCGAAAGTCACCGCTTGCTTCTGAACCATGAATCGACCCGCCATCCTCGCAGTCGTCATCGTAGTCTTCATCATCATGAGTGTTTATTTTGTTAAGAGGCCTCGGATGACAGCCTGCATCCCCCATTGCGGCCGAGTGTGGTCAGTGTCGCGATGCATTGCTGAAGCTGCGCAATAAGGAACTGCGTTCGCTTGACTTGTCATCTCGCTCCCTAGAAAATGTCTTTCTGGAAGACTTCTGACTGCCGTCAATAGAAGGACGAGGTTCGTGGAGTTGCGAAGAGCTGCGTTTGCGGTTGATAGAGGGCACCGTGATGGATCCAGATTGCGACGGGATGGTGGAGGCGCTGCTGGCTCCTTCCCCAGAATTCCCGCCTGGCGCCTCGAACATGTTACGCAGTTTCTGAAACATGTGTGAACCAGCAGGCCCTTGGGAACCGGAGATAGAACGACTTGTTTCGGTGACGGGCGGATGTATTTGTACACTTGACCGTGATGAGCCAAAGTCGGACGCAGCAGGCCGGGCAGCGTCATACTTGAAGGGATCAAACTCATCGTCATCAATCAGTTCCGTCATCTGCGTACTGGCCCGCGAGCGTCCACTGACAGAACCTTTCCAAGATTCCTGGATAGCAGGCTCGCGCTTGTCAACAGACAAGGACGAAGGGGCTGGTGAAGAAGGTCTTGTCGATAGACTACTGGGGCTACGCGCGTGCCAGAACACGTGTGTGACATCACGCGGTGCAAACGATGAGGAGTCAGTGTCGATCTCCGGCCCCATTTCCGACTCGTATTGCTTGGTTGGGGTAGGGGCAGCGTGTCTGCTAGCAGCCAATCCTCCTCTGTTGGGAGTAATAGGGCTGTTGGCGCCTTGCAACACGAGAGGACTGACCTCTCGGTTATTTCCATGTGCGACAGGGACTAGGCTTGGTGTACGTGCGCGACCGGTAGGCTGGGTATCTGCCTCGTGGCCACTGCCGCCAACTGCTCGGATTCCAAAACTTCTGGAAAAGTCAAATTTGCTTTGCGTTGGAGTTTGCTCCTCTTGAAAAGTTGTAGCAGCCGTGTAGGGTTCGTCTGTGGATTGGTCCGTCAACTCACCCCAGCTTGCCCCATCGTACTGAACTGGACTTGCTTCCCTCACGTAGCTATTGGAGCTATGGACAACTGGAAACGAATCGATGATCTCTGAGTCTTCCTCATCGCTAAAGTGGGATGAAGCAGTTTCGTCATCGAAGAGATCTTCCGAGCCGTGGACAGTAACGTTCTCGACGGGCAATGGCGACGCAGAAAATTCCCTCACGCGGTCATCGAGAGGGATTGGGGGCAAAGGACGACGACCCAGCTTGGTATTCGCAGAGGAACTGACCGAATGTGTGGCAGTGGGAGACGTATGGTTGTGAAGCGTTTCCGAGCCACTTGCATCTGCCAGATTTACTGATTTGACCCTCTCAGCTGTATACGGATCTGCTTTTTCCTGGCATTCCACTGTGTCTCTTGCTGCTTGCGCTGACTGTCGCTCCGCATCCGAAGACGAATCCGCGACGGGCTCCCGAGAAGGCTCTGGTCGTCCAGCATGATCTGTTTGCGCATGAGTAAGAGTTGAGATACCAGATTAAACCGGGTCGCGGGGGGAGGTACCAACTTGTTCGTCTGCCAGACGTTCTGATACTGTTGTGTCTACTTCGTTGTCGTAATAAACTGTGGGTCCGTAGATAGGCACGTCCTTGGACTCAGATGTTGGCAGGTCTCGTGTTGCTGAAAATGGCACATTGGTGGTAGACTCAGTTGAGACATGGGCGGCATTGATCGCTGAGGCCACTTCAGCGTTGAGCTCTGCGTCTTTGCTCAACCCTCGCCCTTGCGGCTCCATGCAGTCCGCTTCGCTATCCGGACTATTCTCCTTCGGTGTCTCACTTTTGCTGTTGACCTCGGGTTTCTCTTGGTCTTTTTCAAATAGATCGCTGTTGTCGGTGCTGTCTTGGACGAGCTCGTCCGAGTCCAGTGTGGTATCTGCTGTGCTTGGTTGACTCTGCTCTGTTGATTCAGCCGTATCATCCTCAACGCTATCAGCCGGTGCAGTGGGCACCGAGGACAGTTGTATTTCGTTGGCATCTCTGGGGATAGTAGGATCTTGAGACAACTCAGTGCTCCTCGTGCCGGAGATTGGGGCGGAGACAGTTGCCTGATCTTGCAATGTGTGCTCTTGATGCTCAAGCGGAGTTTCTTCTGCGGGAAGGTCTTCGGTAATTCTGTTGACAGTGGCATTACTTGAAAGAGCCTCGTGAACAGAAACCTTATTATCTTGTTCCTGTTGGGGAACTACCTCGGTAGACTCGACAATCTCCGCAGGTTCCTGAGCAGTCTCTTCGGCAGTGGTCTCTGTAGTATCCGTAGACTGTTGGGAAAGATCCTCATTAGGTAGTTTGACAGCCTTTTCCACATGTTCCACAGGTGCTTCGATAGATGCCTCGACAACCTCGGAAGGCTCTTGGACAAACTCTTGGGCAGATTCTTCCACATCATCATTGACGATCGTCTGCATGGGCTCCTCTGTAGCTTCAGCATGGGGCTCTACAGCAGATATGGGAGGTGCTTGGGTGGTGTCGTGGACCGGTTCACCCTCCTCTGCCACCCCGACTGGATCCGAGGCAGGCTCCGCTGCAAAATCCCCCTGGACAGCTATTGGCTCGGTAATATCGGCATTGGAACCGGATGAGACGTTCGGGGCAGACTCGTCCTCTTGAGGCTGCGGAGCGACATCTTCATGAAACGTGTCAACGTCCGCGGGAGAAGATACAATATCTTCAAAGGACTGAGCGATTGAGGTAGCATTGGGCTTGTCCTCTGCGACTTCTTCGTCGGCGGACTCTGTCCTGACATCCTCAGGTCTGACTGAGTTAGTGGTGTCGATAGCCGTTTTGTTGGCAGGGGTTGTGATTTCAGTCAACGCTTGTGATACGTCTTCATTGGCAGCAGGCGTGGCAGGTGCTTCGTCTGTAACATCGACATTCGCAGCAGCTGACTCAGCGGTATCGGTGGCAGATGCTCCCTTCAGATCTTTGATATCAACAACGGACTCAGCCGCATTCGCGACTTCTGAACCCTTTTTTGACTCCTTATTTTCGGTATCCTCGGCAGTTTCAGGGGCTTTGACAGCAGACTCGTCTACTGGTGGAGCGGCATCAGGAGCTTCAGTAGGCTTGGAAGCGGGCGCAGGTTCTTCTGTTGTCTCAGAAGCATCAACGGATTCCGGGGTGTTATTTTCTTCTCCAGGCCTAGTCATTGTTTCCTCTGCAGATACCGCGGAGAATGAGGCAGATTCATCTTGTACTGGCTGCAATTCCTCTGCGACAGCCTCCTCTGCGACAGGTTCCTCCGCGACAGCCTCTACAACAGGTGCTTCCGTGACTGGTTCCCCCATTATGGCTTCGGGTACAGGCTCAGTCTCGACAGTTTCTTCGGGGGTTTCTGAGGCTGTCTCTTCAACGGATGATTTGACGACTTGAGAATTTGCGACTGAAACTTCGTCTACTGGTAGCACATCCTCAACGGCAGATCCACTAGTAGATTGAGAATTGCCCTCAGCGGACGGCTCGACAATAGGCTGAACAATGGAGTCGATAACAGAGTCGGCAGTTTCAGTGGTCTCAACAGGCTCCGCCTGTCCAGAAGTCGATTCTTCGATTTCTTCAACAGTTGGCTGGGAAACAGTTTCCTGAGTGGTAGGCTTAGAGGGCTCAGCGGAAAGCTCGACAGAGCTTTCAATAGCCACGTCTTCTGCAGTAGTAGGGGCTGCACTGACTTCCTCAACGACAGGTTCAGCGGCAAATCCGATAGCATCCTCCTCTGACACCTTCTCAACAGCAGCAACTTTCTCTTTCTCTTCAACAACAGGTTCCGAAGTAGTTTTCTCTACATGCTCGGCGATGGTGGATTCGGGAACAGGCTCAGACACATCCTCGCTGATAGTTTCCTTCACAGACTCGACAGCGGTGGGTTCCGCAGCGGGTTCGCTGATAGTTTCGACATCAGCTTCATCTACTGACCCCCCCTCAGCAGACTCAGCATATGGCTCGGCGGTAGTCTTGGCTACAAGCTCCTCTGCCGGCATTGCGATATCTGGGTCCACAGAAGTTTGGATCGCAGATTCCCCAACAGGCTCGGAAACGGAGTCCGCGGTAGAGGCCGCAGGCTCAACAGCAGGCTCAGCAGGAATCTCAGCAGGAACCTCAGCAGGAACCTCAGCAGGAACCTCAGCAGCAGGCTCAGCAGCAGGCTCAGCGATACTTTCGGTGGCAGGTGCCTCGGTAGCAGGTGGCTCTATTGACTCAATGACAGCCGGCTCAGTAGTGGGTTCGACGGCAGGTTCCTCTACTGGCTCAGAAGCGGTGGGCTCGACAATAGCTCCAGCTGCACATTCCTCGAAGGCTTCTGGAGCAACAGATTTGACGGCGGTATCCTCGATTGATTCAGTGACGACGTCGGTGGCAATCTCAGGCACAGACTCAATAATGGTTGCGGAAATAGGTTCGGGAACAGGTTTAACGGGAACCTCTTCTACCGTTTCAACAGTGACAGAGTCAGCCGCAGGCTCCTGGGCTGACAATTCGTCCACGGACTTAGTGTCAGTAGAGGCCGGCTCCTCTACTGGCTCCGCTACAGGTTCCTCTGGCTGAGCAACAACTTCAGGAGGAGCGTTGGCAGCCTCTGTGGTTGGCTCCTCGGCTGCTAGTTCCTTTGCCGATTCAGCAGCTGGCTCTGCAGCATGCTCCGGGATCTCAGCGACATCTTCTGTTGATTTCTCAGCCCGGCCCCTCTTTCGAGTCGGCATCTCTGGCAGAGTGATTTGAAGGTGTTCATCGATCAACTGGTTGATCTCCTGAAAATGGCTAACATTAGTATTATGTCAAATTGTCTTTCTCCCACACTTCATTTGGGAAAGTTCACCTTTCTTTGGTCTTCGAGAGCAGATAGCTTTGACTTCGCGCCATCAATCAGAGTTCTGGCCGCCTCTTCAATCTCATCCATCTTCTTGTCCGTGTCTTCGTCGATCAGCTTGATGTCTCCATCGAGCTTCTCTTGCCGGGCGAGGTCCTCGGCATTAACTCTGTTTTGGAGGGTTTCATCCTCCTCCTTGCGACGAGCATCACGCTCCTCGTCCTCTATCCTCCTCTTCTCCTTGGTCTGGTCAAGCTCTATTTGGCGCTTGGCCGTTGCTTCTTCCTGCTCCTTGTCAAAAATGGTACGGAGCCCGACCAAAAGTGAGTCCCGCTGTTGCTCAAGTTCCTCCAACTGGGCAGTGTGACTCTCTGTCGACAGACCACTAACGGTGTCTTTGATGGAGGATAGGTTCTCGTGCATGCGCTGCACAAATGTAGAGATATCGAACATCTTGAATATATAAAAGAAGCGCTACAGACGCTGAGGGGTATCTTGTAAAGGGATGAAACGAATCGTATATGACTGTGGCGCAAGCGGCAAAAGAGAGATCAATTTGAGTATAGGGACACTTGTCGTCTTGGTGGAAAATGAATGTAAGAAAAAGTCGTCAGGTTTGGCAAACAATTGCACGCTGGAGAAGATCAGACGGAGGGGAAGATTCAAGTTAGGTAGTGAAACATGAGAGCTATTTGTAGCTACCAGCAAAGAGACGGTGATCATGCAAATCGTCGTCTGCTGGGGTCTTAGCTTCAGCGTTGACAATAGCTTTGCTCATCGTTTATGCGCCCCAGACAGAAATACCTAGCGCTCACCCGAGTATAGCATGTGTAGCTAGGTGTAGTACTTGGGCCTCGCCAACATTCAATACATGGTCCCCAATGCCCTTCGACCTCACTCGAAGTCCGCTGTGGACCAAGGATGGGCTTTCCGCCCGATGATGCCTTAACCAATGCCATCCCCGGGATTCCTGAGCCGGACGTTGCAGCCGGACACCAGTGAGGCTGGATGTCGTGAGATGGCGTTGGGGATGGACCATCGATTGGCCCGTGGTCGCATCGCCTACGATCTTCTCGGCAGATCCGGGGTGGGTTATTTACTACCTTCGCCTCGTACTTGGAAGAGAAGGCCCTTGATCGCCAGTGGTTTGACAATCAATGGGCAGAATGCATTAGGATCCAAAGTTTTAGGGTGGCCCTGATTGCTTCTGGACATTTCTAAATCGGTGCCTACCGTCAAAGCTTCGAGACTTCGGTAAATCAAGGGACGTTTTGGTGGGGGCGCGACAGACTCGCGAGGCTTCTCTGGCGTTTTTTTTTTTTTTTTTTTTTTTTTTTTTACAACGACAAGGTGATAATCCCCATCGTTGTCGACGACATATCGAGCTGTCGAAAACCAAACACGAAATATAAGTGGACGGAAGATGTCTTCCTTCTTCTAGTTTTGTCAATGTTAAATGATACTTAGTAATGGTTCTTGGTCCTAGTACGATGAAGAGAAGGCGGACAATGACACGCTACAGTCGCGAGGGCGCTAAAAATGCTGCCCTGGTGAGCTGCTAAAGCCCAAGCAACTTCGCGCATGCTTCGTGACTGGTTGTCAGCCTGGGTGCGACGATACTCTCATTTGTTGTCTTATTATCTTAAAATCATTCGCGTGCCGACACGTTCTTGATGAAACCAGATGCGGTGCACGACGACAGCTAGCAGTTGTAGTTGTGGCGGTGATAATCATCCATTTCTTTCAAAAATATTGAGGCGTCAGTTGGGAGAATAGGATTGAGTTCTGGCTCAGTTGCGCTGTGACGGGGGCCCCAGTGTGGTCCACTAGGGATGCCTTTCGCATAAAAGCCGCTTGCACTAGGTCGCGCTAGCCGTGGGTCCTCCCGCTTCACTGGGCCCAACAAGGTCGATTCGATACACTGAACTTTGAGACTTTCAGCCCTCCAAACAGATCGGCATCATTCGCTCCGGTGTGTCGACCCAAGGAGCTCCGGGAACCCAACTTCAAGGATCTCTCCCCGTTGAGTCCATGTTGCCAGCATTTCATATTTCCGGCTGCCCGGGTTGACTACGTCTCGGAATTGTGCATTAATGTCACAACTTGCTCAAACAGGACAGCCCCGTCCTAGGAGGAAGTAATTCAATTCACTCTGTTGCAAGATGCGCCCATCCGTGGAATCTTGTAGTGCGACGATATTCACACTCCCATATGTCCAGACATCGGAATATGGAATCTCGGACTACAGGTTACCACCATTAGTGTCAGAAATCAGAATGCCCAAGATGCAGGTGTGTGATTGATGGCATTATCTGCTTCTTCTATCCATAACACTGTGTTCTGTCGATTTACAAGCTCTTGACATGCTTATCTATCTTGTTGAATTGATACGGCCACGTAACCTTGTACAAAAAGGGTCGGAGATCGTGACGGTGATCATCAGGCGAGTAGCCAGACAAGTGGAGCGAAGGTGTCATGACGGTCGACTTGTGACGGTTCATGGCGTAGAAGCGGAAGAACTTCTTGGTCAGGTCCGCCGTCTCGACTGCTGGGAGGTGTTTCCACTCGCCCAGCAGCCGGACGTAGCAGCTCCAAGGACCCAGCTTCTCAATCTTGCGCAGCTTGCCAAACGCGCTGAGCTGATCATAGGTTAGGCCCATTTCCACCTCGTCTTCTTGAACACCAGCGGATAAAGGCAGCAGCTCGGCCGTGGGTACAGCGTCGAGGAAGTCGTAGAGAATAGGCATCTCCCACTTGGTAGCTGCCCACCGGAGGAAAGCCTTGGCGTCCGTCTTGGAGACGGAGCCGAGAGGCGCAATGTCTGCCGATGAGCAGTCGTACTTGGTGAGGTACCCACGCACTATGCAATCTTGATTAGTACACCATTCTCCTCGACCAAGGGACAAGACATGGGGAGAACTTACATAGCTCATCAACATTGCCAGAAGAGAGCACGAGCAAAGAGCCGCCTGCACGGGGCAGTTTACGAGCAGTAGTGGAGATCTGAGCAAGGTAGTATGAGCAGACCATGCGGTTGCGCGCCTGAATGTTCTGCTTTGCAAGGTTTTCGGCGGCCGATCCGCCCTCGACTTGGAACTTGGGAGTAAAGTTGAGAGCTTGCTGGCCTATCTCCTCCATAGCTCCGACGGTTGCGTCCATGTTGATATCCGAGTGAAATGCACCGACCTCTTGTGCGAGTTTCTGAGCTCGCGACTTGGTGTCGTTCGACGAGTGTTGTGTTCCCATGAAGCATGTGTGCATGAGCTTACTGACAATTTCTTGTGGTGTCTTGGGTAGAAACTCTGGCTCTCCGGTGAGGCGACGAAGGTCGTTCAACGTGGTCGTCTCGCCAGCCTTGATTGATTGCAAGACGAGACGCGCCATACCATATACGAAAACGGTGACTGTGCAACTATCGAGACCACCAGAGAGGGCAAGAAAGTACCCAGGCGAGTTGGTGCGGCAAAGATACTGCCACAAGAACACAGACTGAGCCAGGTACATCTCCTCCATGGGATCAAGAATTTTGAGCTCAATCTCTTTAGAAAGTTGCAGATCTGATCGGTAAACCTCCTCAGCGGGCCGAGAGAGGCGAAGGTCGCATTCGATGCGTGGAAAATCGGGCTGAGCTGCACCTTGAACATTGCGCGAAATACTGGACCGGTAAGAGCGGACTTCTTCAATATCAATGGTAGCTGTAATGACATCGACGGGCTTGAGGGTGAATTGAGGGCTCTGCTCCATGACCTTGCCGTTGACAAGAATCATGGAACTGGCATCGTACAGGATGCGAGCATCACCGTCAACTCCACTGGCATTAGCATAGACGTAGAGACCGCCCAGCTTACGTGTTGAGTTGGAAATGAGATCCAGCCTCGTCTTGAGTTTCCTCAATTCCACGTGTGAGGCACTAGAGTTGAGAACAATCTCTACGCCGTTAAGACCCATGAAGGTCGATGGATTTAGGGGAACAAAGAGCTCTTCACAAGTCTCGCAGCCGATGGCCGTGTCGACAGTCGAAAGCACAGCATCACCGATGGGGACCGTCTTTTGCCCCGTCACGTCGCTGATGATTTTCTCCAAGTAGTACTGCTCCGTGGTCCTGGGTTTGACCCACTGCAGGAAAAATCAGCGTCCGCGAAAGACATTACGCATCAATGCGGAGAAGAAACATACTGCAGAAAAGTGTCGCATTTCGCGATAGAGACCATCATTGGCTAGGCTCTGCTTTGGGCGAATGAAAAAGATCTGCTTATACGTGCACAGCACTCGGCAATTGTATCTGACGTTTCTGTGACGAACGCCCAAGCCAAGATCGATGAGCATATCCTTACAAACAGGATCTGATATGATCTCGGCCAGGACCTCCCAACTGTGTAGAAAGGTATCCCCCTTTTCCCAGAAGATGACATTATTACAAGAGTTCTTGGACCATGAAGATGCGATGAAACGACGAATTTACTATGTCAGAGTCAGTTTCCCGCACCTGTTAGGAGAGGTTGCAGTACACTCACCCTCTAAGTGATGATCAAGGCAGCCATAGCCAGGAATCTCGAGTTCGGCTGGTGATAGAGAGTCATTAACAGAGCCCAAGAAGCAATCGTTGGGATCAGAGAATCTCACGGCCAGTCCGCAGGAGTGCGCCCTTGTCCTTGGCGATGTGGATGGACTCGAGGATGCGATCTCGGTTCCCCTCAAAGTCCAAAGGCACGCTGGGCAATGAAGCCGCTGCCACTGTCACAAACGACATGATGCAAGACTTTTGAGGCAACGAGGTAGTAGATGGGGTCGGCGGAAGGCAGGAATGTTGCAGGGCGACAAGAAGGTGAGAGGTGAATGTACCTCACAGTATGTCTGTGAATCGGTCCGCGTTTGAAGTTCCGTGACTCTGAAGCGCCAGAGAGATTATTGCGGGTCGTCAAGCCCGTAGTTTCTGCCAACAACAGTGTCACACTGTGCCCAAAGCACTAAGCTTCCTACGGCGGACCAACCGCTAGAGCAAGTGATCGGTGATGAAGGGAATGAGAGCTCAGCTTAGCCAAGTAATTTCGGGTGCATGGTAAAAGTCGATACAGGATCTGAGAAATCCGAAAGTTGACTCGAACGATTGTCCTAATTTGCCACGTATCGATCGGCCGCTGTGCACATAACCTGAAAGATTTGAATACAATGGCCGGACATACATCGGCATTCACCTTGAGCGACTACCTCTAGTACAGCGGCGGTACAGTGCGGACGCAGCGCTGCGGGGTACAAGGGCTCAGACGGCTGTCAAGGTCACTGTAGCCTTCAAACTTTCATTCATTTTAAAGAACAATCAATCGCCCCGAAGGAGATGTTGAAGAAATAGAAAAATGGAATAAAATGGAATTGAAATCCCTCAAATATCATATCACACTAATCTAAGCGCGATGAACTGCAATCGAATCTTCAAGATCATTGGTTTTGACGGCAGTCTTGCTCATCCTCCGCTCATTCAGGTCTTGGTCACACCCTTTCGATAGGTCACTGACTCCATTCGCATCCGGTTTCTTGCATACGCCCGAACGGTTTGAAAATCATCTCGCCCCCGGAAGCAATGAATTACCTTGCACTTTGAGAGCAGGTTAAATGCTATCGGGGAGTCCGATTGTCAGCATCACCAGCATTAGGGCCAGATCGAATCGGTTGCCACCGATAACCTCACTGAACATTTCTTGGTCGGGTGTATAGCGACCTGCCGCAGCCTCCGCAACCAGGGGATGCGATACTCCATTTGGGAATGTGTCCCAGTATAGGCTTGTAATTGCTTGCTTGATTGGTTCATCTAGCAATGATGGCAGCCTTGCTCCGTGATGTATGAGACGGTAAGCGACCAGCCACTGACGATTCAGTAGTGCCAGACTCAAAGGTGTCATGGGTTTGCTGCCACCTTCTTCAAAATTAAGCTCTTTTGTCTCATTCAGGGTCTCTGGGCTGACCAAAGACAGGTGCGCGTCAATCTGTGCCGCGATGCATCTGGCACTGCGCCGCCCCGGCGGAATTGGAAACCCCGGTTGATCCCCCAATTCTTCTTTCACCTCACCCTCAGGATATAAGGTCTTCCGAAAGCTTGCGCATTCGTGCTCAGGAAAAAGAACATGGTTCAGAGACTGCCAGCGCGTAATCTCTTTCATCACCATATCGATCGAAATCTTGCAACCGTTTTCCAGCAGATATTTCACAAGCTCTTCTAGAGGTCGGTACCACTTGTTCTTGTGAGTTGACTGGTACAAGGGCATGAAACTATCGAGTACTTGGGACAGCAGGAATTCGCATCCTTTCTGTAGTTTGTAACTGTCATCTGATCCTTTAGGAACCTCGTCGCTACAAAGAAGGGCAGTGAATTGGGGGTGGAATCCTTTTATGAAAGCAACGCCTGCCAACCAGTCTAGCTTGGACCTGACGACCCCGGCGTTGTAGATGCTGCAGCAGTCGATAACAAACCGTCTCATTTGATCAAAGTCATTCAGGCTCTGAAGAACTTGTTGTCCGAGCACGTAGAGTGCCTTTTGTGGGCAACCCTGTTGAAGCAGGTATGCAACGGGGTACGTTGTGTTGTTCCCAAGGAAGTCAGAATCAACGAGTGTTCGCTCTTGGATATCAACACCCGCCTTCGCGAGGAGCTCAACTGTTCGGATATTCTTCTTCTGGTTTGTTTTCATTTCCTTCCTTACTTGTGCCCAAAGAAAAGCGCGATCCGAATATGCCGGCACTGGACGAATCGGCTCCTGCTTTTTTACACCTTCAAGTAAGATCTCGAGAATCTCTGAATCGTTTACTATGATGACATCCTTCAAATTTTCAAGACAAACATAGTGGCCTGCGTCAATAAGAATACGCACGATTGCGGGTGAGCGATGCCACCCGTTGATGGCTATCCGAAGGGGCTGGCTCTTTGATATTGCATAAGTGCCCTGATCGTCGATAGTAGAAGCGTGAAAGTCATCCTGCCTAGGCCGAGGGATTCTATCGATGAGAGTCTGAACGGCTGTTATGTTTCCTCGAAGGACGGCAAATTCAAGTGGCAGCTCACCAATACTCATCTCACTCGCTTCGAATCCTAGCTGCATAGGCATGCTCTGATCATAACCACTCTGATCATAATCAGTGATGAAAATGTCCATGATCCGCTCAAGCACATCTTTGTTGGTTGTGTTCTTAATTGCTGAATAGAGGGTCGGTTCGGGTAGGAGACCAGTACTAAAATAATAGCGCAGACGACGATTCTTTTGAAGAAAAGCCCACCAAATTCGTGCCGATCTAACATGAACGAAGTCTTTACCTAGCAGCGCCTGGATCTTTTTGCAGCTACTGACTAAGGATATAACATTCCTATGGCATTCGATTGGCGGGAAATAGTTTTTCTCTTGGGGGTCAAGGTGATCGATGATCTCTAGAAAAAGCTCCCTTGGAAGTTGCAGAAGTGGTGCAGCAAAGCCTGTGGTATCGAATTGATCCATCTTGACAATGTTTATGAGAATGATGATGCACCTGATGGTTCTGATGATCTATATGGTGGTTTCCTGTAGGTCTGAATTATATTGAAAGCCCAAAACTTACTGGTTCCAACCAACTTTTATGTACTTTTTCCACTCCATTGGTAGTAAAACAAAGCTCTTGTTTTTGACAAAGGCATTCTCACGATCAAGCTTGGGCTCATTGTTGATCCGCTTTCCGAAGGTGTCAGGGTATACTGGTAGAGATTCATGGTGTTAAAGAACACTTCATTGTACATATAGTTTACTTCTAGCCATTCTCTTTGTAGCTACAACATGGTTTTTATCCAAACCCATACAGGTGTGTATACCGTTACAGAAGGCTTGAATGTCATAAGACGAGCTTTCAAATAAAAGAACTAAAGAATTTCATTGTCATTTAATTTTTCAACTAAGTCAAGCCATCGGTCTGGACTTTTGCAAGCCGCACTTGGTCCGCAAAGATTCTAATACATGCTTTATTATCAAGATGAATTAATATGGCCTGACTACACAATACTGGAGTAATGGGTTCCTTGGCGTGGTTATCTTGCAAAGGTTTATTCAAGGTACCGCGCTTTCATTGTGCGCATCGAAAAGTTCTCTACGAGCAACAGCTCGCTTTATTACACGACTCTCTTTTATGCCACAGAAAGCGGTGGGCAGCACACTAATAAGCACCCATAGCTAGCAGTATTTCACCCAGACCGTGGTATCTATAGACATCACGGTACATATATATATATATAGTTAGTCAGTCATACAAAAGCCCACAGGTAGATCCTTTTCCATTATAGAAACACTGTTGATGGCTAGATGAGACTACTTCACATTATGCACACTAATGTGGAAGTCGGCTTCAAATTGACGAGTCACCAGTTTCCTGAACTTATATGTACTTCAACAACTAAGTTTAATACAACATGGATACGATTCGTCGTGCACAGTTGATCTCAGGGGCGACATCAGATACGATCCCATACGGAGCAGGTCTAATCTGATCAAAGGTTTACGTTTACAAGGCGAATTACCAGTGGATCATGTCGTCATGGCTCAAAATTATAAGAAGCCACATCGTTCATTTTCCCGTGTGTCACGTAACGCATGTATGGAAATAGATCATTTTCCTATTTCAATATCTCTTTGCGGCGACTTGCCACGATCCGCCAGAAAGGTTCGAACGAAAGGCAACTTAGGCTGATTATGCGGCTGCTGATACTTGGATTGCCATTGAAGATGCTTTGTCAACTGTGCACTTGCCTGGCAGCCCTACATTTGACGTAATCAGAAACAAAGATCAAGATACATCACTCCCAGATAGAATATAATCCATCAGCCTTCGAAGAGTTTCGATTAGTACTGCCTCTATAACAAATGGAGATCGATACCAAGTTGCAAACAAACAATTCTTGTTCACAACTGCTTAATCGTTACGATATTGACTTCAGTAATCACGTTTAAGGTGTCATGTTGGGCCTGAGAAGATCTTTCACATTACTATGATCTCCTTACTGCTCTCACAGCGGGCCGTCAAGATGGAATTAAAAGTGACAAAGGTCCTATGACTACGACCCACAAAGATAACCGCTTTCACAAGATGAAACTGATCATCATGGATCAAGTAATGTTCTTTCTGAAGCTGTCGTGACGTAATCTTACTCGACGAAAACAAATTTTCGGAGGCATGTAATAATATTCTACGACCACTAAGATATGTATTGAATCACCACGGGATTCGTGTAAGCAGATCAGATTTGTTTGACTCAAGTCGTGATTCTACAACATAATTGAATCCTAGGTCACATATCTCTGGCCCGCTTACAAAGGATCCTCTCAGGAAGAAGCAAATGAGAGCAAGGTCATGGGTGGATAAGACTCAATGTCAAAGTCATGCCGGATTTCGGCACGTTTGTGGGACCTTGAAATCTGACTCAAGGCGGTCCACTTATAGACTTGCGGCAAGGCATTCAAGCGAATGTATATGTAAACATTTGGGAAAGATCCCTCGTCATGGCACTGTTACAGCGATTAAGGGCAAACTGGAAGGTCTAGAGAGACAACGTGGACGTGGTGTTTGCCAACCTTGGAAAGCCCTGCGTGTCTCAGCCCACCTGCTGGAAAGATTGCAATTGTGCTGTATCCTGAGGATACTTTCATGGACGCAGTACATCGTAAAATGGCCCATTAGCATAGGACTACATCAGTCGAAATCCAAATGAAGAAGGACAATACTTGACAGTGTGGAAGTGGTGGTGCGGCGAATCTACCCCCTTTGGTACTAAACGCTGATGCAACGCAACCAAATCTTCGACGCAGCTCAAATACAGGTGTCTCTCTATGCGTTCGGGAGAATAATAACGTTTGTAAGTGGCAGGTTTGGGTTGCATACCTATACATCGTCACTGATGGCAAGAGTAGGCTTCGTTAAGCGGGTCAATGGCTGTGTTACGGGCTCAGTCGTACTTTATGCCGACGCGTCTCTTCAATTTAGTCTTTTGCCACCAATAGCAATATCGACAAGGTCAATATAGATGTCTCATTCGTTCAGACTAGACCCAACAGGAAGCACGGCAACACCATTTATACATCCGGAGAGACTCACCCACGCCGACCCCTTCCTCTGTGTGTTATATAAAAGAAAGAAGATCTAGGTCACAAGCCGTCGCATTCTTCATACTTCGTAGTATAAATTTTCCAAAGTCACAAAATTTTCAATCCCTTGATTTACGATGAAATCCTCACTTCTGTGTCTCGCTGCTGTGGTTGCCGTTGCAGCAGGTATCTGCCCACATGCAAGCAGGCAGTCGCAAGGCGAATGGCAGCCGCCTACATCAGATGCTGGTATGTATTCGATAATTGTTACAAAGCAGCACTGGAAAAATATCGTTTCTAAGCCCATCCTACAGTGCGAGGACCATGTCCAATGTTGAATACACTTGCCAACCACGGCTATTTGCCACGGGATGGCAAGAACATCGACCTGAACATCACCATCGACGCACTAGGCACGGCCCTCAACATTGATGCGGAGCTGGCCGAGTTCTTATACGATGAGGCAATAACAACCAACCCTTCGTATCCCAATGCAACAACCTGTTCCTTGGAGAACCTTGTGAGGCACGATATCCTCGAACATGACGCCAGCCTGAGGTTAGTCATATTCTTTTCTCACTCCAAGAACATTAAATATCCGTGGGTAAATTCGCGTCTGACTGCATTGTGAGCATAGTCGTGTTGATTATTATTTTGGCAACCCTCAACCGTTCAACGAAACCATTTTCAATCAGACCAGATCCTGGTGGACTGAAGACATCATTGACACCACCATGGCCGCCAACGCACGCTACGCGAGAGTTCAGACGTCCAACACCACCAACCCAACATTCTCCTTGAGCCAGCTTGGGAGTGACTTTGGATACGGAGAGAGCGCTGCATACATTATTGTCCTCGGTAACAAGACTAGCGGCACAGTCGACAAAAGGATTGTCGAGTATCTTTTTGGTAGGACATTCTTCAAGATTATGTTATATTCCAGAATCTCTTTGCATGCTAATCGAATCCATCTTACAGAAAATGAGCGCCTTCCCACTGAGGTGGGCTGGTCCCGGGTGACCGATGCTATCACGAGTGATGACCTCGATGACGTGATTTGGGAAATCATGCAGCTCACACCTGGATTCACTGGGCCCAACGGGACTTCCAACGGGACTGATCTCGCTAAACGCAGCCGTGTGCACGTTTCTAAGCGTGTATTCCACTAAAAGTATCTTTGTTAGTCCGAACACGCAATGCTACTGTAGGGAGATCTCGTGGAAAAGAGCATCTGCGGGGATCAGGGGTTTGTGCACGGGTATTGAATCTAATTTTTCCTTCTTTCTTTCTTCGGTGCTTATTTTTCTTCCTTCCCTCTTCTGCTGCTCTTGGTTGTTTCAAACGATGGCTTGGAGTGATGGAATCAGGAAGTCGCTTTAGAACTACCATACATAGTCTCGATATGCCACATTGTCTCAAAGAATATTGAAGCCCAGTGTTTGTTTGCCACGTCTTCGATGAACTACGACTTAATTGACATTCAACGACATAGGACTGGCCCATGCGGGCGAAATTGGGCAAAATTCATGCCACTGTAGTCTACATACAGGCACGCTTTACGAAAGACCCGAATCGGTGCATGGCAAGGGTATGAAGCCTGCAACTACATGGGGCTTCTTTCGCCGGCGCCGAATTTCCGTGTAAATCAGCAGTATCACGAGACCGGACTCCGCGAGAGCCGTCATATCGTGAACCGAACAGCTCCGGGGCAGAGCCAATGCTCAGCAAAAGCAGCCATGGGGCAATTCGATCGCCTCATTGCAACATGACTACGTTCATCGAAGTGAGTGCCTAGTTGTCCACGCGCCAATCACGACTATTTTGGGCACATGGTATAACCGACGAACTATGCAGGGCTCCCTGGGGAACTCGTCTACATACTACGTATAGGCTGGGGGCTCGGGCTGCCAGCCAAGAATTAGCGTTAGTAACTGCCGAAGCTTCGGAGGTAAGCGAGAGAGATCGCGTAGATTAGATCTTCTAGATAAGCTTTCTTTGAGGTCCGGTCCGAGTTGTTGCCGCCGTTGCCGATGACGTGTAAAAAGAAAGCTATATGGAGAAGCAAGAAAACTCCGAACAGGGTCCCATTACCTCGATATTAGAGCAAGATGTTGCTGCCTACATTAGATTATCCTGGTCTACATGGCGTATGCATCCCGTCCGCTATCACATCGCAGGTAGGCCACGACAGCTTTCAATATTGTTCATCCGGCTTCTGTGATTAGTTCCAGTCTACCTAGCATGTCCCACAAAGTCCATCCCTGCATATTTGCAAATTACATGTATCTCATTTGCGAAGAGCAACTTTGCCTTCCGGTGAATGACTTCGGACCAAGCCTCGGTGCATCGGAGATTGAAGCATTCATGTTTTTGAGTATCTACTACCCAGCCGAGCTGCTAATCACTCGCTCTAAAAAGCTCCAGCGGATACGATACCATTATGGGTAGCTGATTGTACATGACACGGATCGCAAGCGCTCAAGATAATGCGGCAAAATGTGTCATGCGAATCCGTCACCAATTGGTTTCATCTTCTGTGATCACCGATATGCGAATATTTCTCTTCGCAGGAATGGTTTGAAATTCAGGCTCTACGTAATTGTAACGAGATTCTCAAACTGGCATCTACTTGTGCTACTGACTGAACTAGTGGTACATCGAACCTTCGTGGGTTCTCTGAACACCAACCTCCAAAATGAAATGATCAAATCGCCTACCGAGGCATGAACAAGTCTCGAATGACCTGGCTTAATCTCGGTAAATAGGAGGCGGACAGTCGGGAATACCGGTGGTGCCCATCAACATCTTCTCATCGTAGAAGTCCTGCTGTCGACTCATGTCTTGACCAGTTTCTGTACCTATGGGTAGTTGCAAGCGTGTGACGCGACCGAGTAGCGTATTGAAGGAAAAAACAAAACGCCGTGCGTTGTTGTCGTAGCTTGCTGGCGGGCATAGATCGCGGAGCCAAGCTTTGCGCTGCGCCAGGTGGCGCCTGATGAAAAGACCCGCTATGATAAGAATGGAGAGGATGGAGAACTCCACCAGGAGACCTGAGAAGTGCAAATGCCTATCGTCGGAAGGCTTGAAACAAAAGATCCCTTGTGTGAAGACGTGGTTACCAAGACCGTCTGACGTAGTTCGGCTTGGGAATACCCAAGAACCAGCCTGGGGAAAACAAATCGCGTTGTCCGTGTACTCATCGTGACGTTTATGACCATGGCGTTTGTGTTCGTTATGCGTCTGATTGTGTCTTGGCTGGTGTTCGTGCTCGCTGATGCCACTTCTCTTATGGTCATGGTGACCATCGTTCTCGTAACTTCCATACTTCTTGTTATGCTTGGAACCAGGGCCAGAAGCCTGATGGGCGGCTTCCTTCAACGAATTTGCAAAGCAACTCAAGGTATCACAGTGATGCATATGGTGCTCTGGCTTACCGAACTCGGCAAAGCCAGCATCATAGACCTCGTTGAGCTGCTGCTTCCTGCTAGATATCTCCAGCTGCAACTGAGCGATCTCGGTCACCAGACGCTCAAGCTCATCGATACGACTATCAGCGTCTTTGTTGGGAGACGCGATGTCGCCAGACACCTTCGGAGCCGCCTCGACCAGCTGAGTGCTCACGCCAGACACTTGATTCCCCTCTACCGAAGCAATCCAAGCGTAGCTATTTTGCCGAAGCTCAACTGTAAAACCAGTGTCGTCCACTCTCGCGCCATCCACGCTCTCGACTGTGACTCGAAGCTCTTCCTGGCCTAATTTGGCAGGGCGGACATCCCGAGTGATTTCCCAAATAGCCTCAACAAGATGACCATGGTCAATCTGGATGGACCCCGAGCCGGCACCTGCACCGTCCCTAGAAAGGGTGTGGTTGTTGAGAATAACGTTGATGACTCCCGCATGGGTTTGCGACGGATGGATCCCCAAGGTCAGCTCGAGGGACTTATTGTGAGCGTCGACGCCTGGGATGGGGAGATCGAGTGTGATGAGAGTTGTACGATCCAAGGTAGCAATGCGAGAGGCGTGTGAGTGGCGCGCATGAGCACTGCTCACTAGTAGCAGAGATAGGCCTGCTAGGCGCATCTGTGTAGCCAACATGATTGTGGAGAGGTAGGCGTGGTAATTGGTAGAAACAATGCTGAGTGTCTGCAAGTCCTAGAAGCTCTAACAAGATGGGGGTGGGCTGTATTTATAGAGTCCAGCGAGTATCGAGTCTGGATATTTGAACGCTTTTGCGTCGTAGTCCGGCGTAGAGTCGTCATTTCAGCGACAACCTCATTAGTGTCAGGCTTTGCTGCGTGCGTGGCCTAGTTGCTAGTAATGTGCCATAGCCCCCGATTACACGGGGTCTGGGGGTTTTTTTTTCTCTCTCTCAAACTGTACTGTGTTCAAATAGACATGGTCTGTGTTCGACAGTCATAAAGCAACACTTAACAGCGCATGTAACTAAGCTAATCTACCTACCTGGGTATGTAGTCACTTACACACAATACTACGCGGCTAGCACCGTGTCGTCGGGCGAAAAAGCCATGGTGGGTCGGCCTTCTTGTCCAAGGAGATGCAAACCGTTGCGCAAACCAACCGACCGGACAAAAACCCCTGCTCAGATTTTGTAGTGCTTTTCCCACCCATCAAACCATATTCATTGTTATTCTGTTGCCTGGGGCTAGTCTAGCCGGGCTGCCATCCTCGACTGGATGATCCTGATGACGAACGCGCGGCCGACTATAATAAATGTGGTTCTAATTGCCGGACATGGGCCCCACATGCTCCGAATTACGATGCACTGCACTGCCCAATTAAGTCATGTATGTAAATAAGTATGCAGATACGGGCCTGTTTACACGGAGTTTTGCTAGAGACCAACCTGGTTGCACTATTGTACCACACCTCACAGTTACTTAGCTAGAATCCCAATGATTTCCTTCGCACCACGTTCTCCGGAACGAACCGCCCCCTCCATGTAACCTTCCCAAATATCCGAAGTCTCGGTGCCAATGAAGTGCACTCGGTCGTGAGCAGTTTTGATAGACTTGCCCGCTGCCGATGTCAGGACACCCGGAGGCATGATGGGACTAGGCGCGCCAAGGAACCACTCGTGCTTCATCCATTCGTACTCGACGACATTAATGGGTTGCGGTACGTCCTGGACCGAAGCCACAAGCATCGCAAACTGATCAAGGACCTGTTTGCGCCGCTCAGCACTGGATAATTTCGACCACTGTCGCCCGCGCTCGCCGACGACGAAGCACGTTAGCGAGTACTGCTTTACCGCGGGTACGCAGGTATCCCGAGTGAAGGTAATGGGGCCGACCTCAGTGTACATGGCACCTGAGAGTCCGGCTTCTCGCCACCAGGGCGCATCGTAGACGAGTATGACCTTGGCGTAGAACCCCATGACGGTGGTCTCTGATAGCAGCTTCTTGCCTACTGGCAGATCGGGCGTGAAAGTGATCTTGGGGTATAAATGGGTAGGTACCGAGACAAGCACTCGCTTGGCTTTGAAGGTCCTGCCGTCGACGGCCTTGACAATCATGTAGTCTTTGGTAGTCTGATCAATTGATTTGACCGGGGTTGAAAGTTTCACGCTATCGGCAGGCAGTTCGGAAGCAAGCCTTTCAGAAAAGCTCTGCATGCCTAGCGGGATCTAGTTAGTTTCGACTTGCCTTTAAATACATATCGATCGAAGGATGATTTCCGGCCTACCTTCACGCAGTCTCATATACTGCCCGCCGTCTTTCAAATCTGATATCATATTGGCGATACCAGTTCCTGAATAGATGTACTTCATAAAGTGGAGAGCACTCATCTCTGTTGCTTCCACGCCCGAAAAGCCATACAGAAGGCGGTTGACAATGTTTCTGGCATAAGGGTTGTCGGTCTTGCTGGCCGCAAATTCTGCCAGCGTCAGTTGATCGACCCCAGCCGACTTTGTTCCCTGAAAACTCTCTTCTTCTGCCAGTTTGATGGCTTCGTCGTTGATTCCCTTGAGCAAGCCATATACAGCACTCATGTCGGACTTGCTCAGCTACACGTTTTGCTAAATATATGGATATCGACTTCTTGATGGTTTTATGCAGAATCGGTGTTTGCATACCTTTGGCTCCCCGTAGGGCGTGGTGGTAATTTTGCCCATTTCATCCTGTGCGATGTCTAGACCCTCCACCCGCTGGACCTCCGTATGAAAGCCATACTTTTCTGCCAGGGCAAACATCTTGCTCTGGTTGGTGTCATTGATCCATGCCGCGCCAATATCAACGACACCTTTCCCTTCTGCGGCCTGAACACTCAGCGTCTTGCCTCCGACACGATTCTCGGCCTCAAGCACGACACAACTGAGACCAGCCTGGTGTACAGCTACGGCAGCCGTCAGACCGCTGAGTCCAGCACCTACAACGAGGACGTCTAACTCATCATTTGTGACCTTGATAGGACCACCTCTAGTTGCCTGGTCCCGCTCAACGACTGTAGTGGCTTCAATCTCGAAGAAATTTTCTGCTGTAGCTACTCTCGGTACCGGTACAAGCACGCTGGGCGGGTACTGAGTCGGGTCCTGACCAAACATCTTGACTAAAGATGTGCCCAATGGGGGCATCTTCTCGTCCGAGTGATCCACGATGTAGAAACGGATCTTGGTGACATTGGAGGGTGTGGCACCGACAGACTCAAGACAAAGCTGGAGATTCTTAAAAGCTTGGGCGACTTGCTGCCCGTAGGAAGGAAGTGGCCTGCCGTCCTTGTCATTGCCGAGTTGTCCGGCGATGGAGATGATCTGGGAGGATGGTGATGTTATTGAGACGTGATTGTATCCGTAGGGTGGGTGCACCCCCAGGGGATTAGAGAAAACAGGATTGGGGCTCATTGCCGCTGCTTCGTGCTCCAAATATTCTTGAACGAAAAGAAAGAAAAGTACAAAATTTAAGATCACGGTTGGGCGACTGGGAGACCACAAAGGAATGCGCGTTGAGAATTAATAAAAGTCAAACCGATTGCAGCAAACATGATTTTGAAGCATGTCTACATACCTAAGCAAGATATGTATACGATCGAGATATAATACAGCCGAAACGCATGTCAGACAGAATAGGGCCAGGCTTAGCCTGCAAGCGAAGATAACTACCGCAAAGCCCTCGTGCTGCAGGATATAGACGATGTTCAGATATTTGCGTGCAGGATAAAGCTGATCGTCTAGCCGTTGTTCAACGGTATCTAAGCGCTCGCCTTGGTGTGCACTACTGGGGTGTTGCCGTCAATACAGGTGCATTTTTAGGGTGGTATAGTCCTGACCCCCGCTCCCACTGCCCCGCCTCCCCGCTGATTTGAACTGTCGGGGGCCGCGGCCAGCGTACTTGATCAAGCTACTAGCAGACGGAAGTCATTCTTTTCCATCACAACGTGCAGGCCATAGGGGCCGAGATTTGCACCTTCCCCCCACAGCATCTCCAAGAGTTCCATGGCTCGAGTCAAAACTCCAATTCGTAAGCCGCTTGCTGAAACGAGTTGGCGCGCTTTTTCCTGGTTTCGACTGTCCTGGAGGCACGAAGCAGCGATCACTCCGGGCCACAAGAGTATCGTCATCCAAGAGGTATGTGATACGGCTAGTAAGAGGTCAAGGCATAGATTCGCATGCTCCTCTAGTTTTGCCTTGTATTCGGGGAGGTGCTGCCTTGTTACAGGATAGAATGCGCTATAGAGATAAATGAGGAGCGCGTGGGGATAAATTTCGAAGACAGCAGTTCCAATTTCTAGCCTACCATTTTCAGTTGCTGAAGTGCTAGCAGGTCTGAAGCTGGTGATCTGGAGGCGTATGTCTTTGGACAGCGCTGCACTTGGCTGCAAGTCCTTGTTTTCCTGGACTGCTCTTCGCCGCTCCCAATACATGTCATTTATGGAAGGGATCAATCCTAGGAGGCCGCTATAGTCGGCAAACAAGTAGCTCGATGTCTGAGAACTTCAAAAGTTTGTACTATGAGGTAGTGATCTTTGCTGATCTTTGGCATCCAGTCCGAAAGGTGTGATAGTGACGACAAATGCGTGGTAGGTGTAAGTCTCCACTACGAAATCTTTCAAGGCGCGTGTCTCGCCGTCCATATCATCGGGCGATATCTCCAATAGCTGGGCCACCAGCCATCGGCAAGCCCTGAGGTGCAGCATATCGCTTCCGTCCGAGCTGCCGTTGAATATCTGCGGATGATGGGATAAATCTTGGCATTGGATTTTTGAGTAACATCGAAAGAGGAAGCAGTATAGTGTAGAAAGGTTAGATTCTTCAAGAGAACGATGAAATTCACGAACCTCAGCAATATAAAGCAAAAGCATGATTAGAAGTGTGTGCACCTGCTTAGATACACTCCACTTACCAAAACTCTGCCCCGATATCTTTAGCATAGTGACAATATAGTCGTATTGACTCCAGGCGGCGATGGCGATGTCTTTTGATTTTGTCCTACCAACCATATGCACTCCAGCAAGGACCAAAATGGAACTTGCCAGTAGCTCATGCCGGGTTGCCAGCGAAAGCACGAGACTGAGGTACGGATTGTGCGTTCCGTTCCTTGTTGATAGCATGAGAGCTGTCTCCGTGATATAATACTCAAGGAGGACCAAGGAGATTTTAGTACCCATGATATTAGAATTCAAACAGTCCCGGGAAGACGGAGGACTTCTGGCAATTCTGAGAGGATCGTCAGTCGTCGTGTTCTCGTCGCTGACGATGCTATCGGGCGTCGACTGCTGTAGAAGCGATACTGGCAGCTGGCCGATCACAGTAAGTTCGTCGTCATCATGATCAATGTCATCTCCCAGGCCAGAAGGCCCTGGAGGGTGTGGCACTACGATTTGAGTGGCTCGGTTTCTGGGCGCCTTCCCGCCGCCGGGCCAGGCGCAGGCAAAGTGTCGCTGAGCACACGCACTGTAGATTGGTCTCGTCTCTGTCAATTCGGTCTCTCCTCAGCTTATAAAGCTCGCGCTCTCTAGAGTTGAGTCTTGTGAATATATGCCTACCATCGCACTTCTTTCTGCGGTTCCTGCACGTCAAGCAGCCGCTCTTGGTACGAGGATACGGCAGCCTGATGGCCCGACGTGCAGTGCTAGTCAGGCAGTGGGTCATATTGTTCGAACCCCCAGTCATCGTGAATGCTCAGATTTGATCAAGACCCTCGAACAACCTGAGATGTGGTGATTACACAATTGGGTACAAGCTTCCAGGGATTGTTCGTGAGAGGTGTATAAGCAAATTTGCCGTAATTTTTTCATAGAAGCAATGGAATAACACTGTAATTTTATCTCTGTCCATATGTCCTAGTACCGAGGTCTGATGGAGGAGCGAAGATGTGCCATGGACCCCACGGGCCTCCTGAAGATCGACTAACTGAAGACACACCCTTGTGCCTCGGAAACCACTTTCTTCCAGGATCGGTGACTTAGTTTGACGTGAGAGCCAATATACGGTTTAGAGACGCGTCAATTTTATCCATGTCGAAATACTTTACAAACACGGTTGGTCCGGCGCCTCGTGAGGATAATCGCATGCAACTTGATCAATCTGACGCCGCAATCGCTGAACTCGTGGACGGACGGTGGAAGGGGCTGCTGACGACAAACTTCAAATTGATTTGCTAGCCCTAAGCCCATACGTCTACATGTCTATGGTGTGTATCTTTGACTTGCCAGTCGTCTTCCCCAAAATACCGGACTGATCTCGCAAACATGTCAAAATGTCTCTACAGTCAGCCTGTCCTCGGGCAGCGGCATAGAGAAGATACTCTCCAAGTTGGCCCGAGCTGCGCGCGCCATATTAGCAGTGCCGCAAATGTATATCTTGGCCCCCTGATCCAACAGCAGTTCAATCTCTTTCCGGTCAACGAGCAATTGATCTTGCACATACTTGACTTGGGGCATGTCTGCCCCTGTCTCGTTTTCCGAACGACTATACACGCGGCGCGTTTCCAAAGCCCCTGCCGACTCCCACTTTTGAAAGTCTTCTGCGTAAATATCGTCTTCCCCAGGCCTTCGGCAGCCGAAATATAATAGAGCTGGAGCTATCCTTTCGCCCCGTCGAATCTGCAGGAATCGTTCCTCGACAAAGCTTCTGAAAGGAGCCAAGCCAGATCCGGCACAGATCATGATTATGGGTGTCTTGCTGGGGTCTTCTGGCAAATGAAAGCTTGGCTTTGCTGGCCGGTACGAAATGTACAGTACGGAGCCGACACGCAGGTTTCTCAGAAAGTTGGAACCAACTCCCAGCTCTGGCATATCGGCATGGGGGTTACGAGTGACGACTGAATAGGTAATGGACGCATGTAATGGTTTGTAGGACGGCGCCGACGACAATGAGTAGATACGATCCCGTAGCGGATTGAGCATAGCCACGTACACCTCGAAAGTGATCTTCAGACCCGGAAATATCAGCAAAAGATCCATGACAGACGCAATCTTGCTCCGAAACTTGGCTAGGGACCGATCCACAAGGGCATTGAGTTCTCTCAGAGTCTTCTCATCGTCACATGCATGGCGAAGGTCTTCTATATTCTGTATTGCATTTATTAGCAAGTTATCCTGAAAGCAAAGGCACATGTCCGAGAGGGAGACACTAGGAATTTTACCTTCGGAGTGACTGGCTGCGTCAACTCGACATGGAACCTCAATAGCTCAGTGACCGTCAACGTGGTATTTGCTGGTAGACCCGTAGAGCTGAAAGACTTGATGGTGATCTGGCAGTCCGGTGCTAGATGAAAATGTGCGAGGATTCGATCTACGTCGTCTGTAGAGTTCTCTACCATCACATAAAAATGGTCACCGGGGCGGATATCAAGCTGACGGGCCATGGAGAACTCTAGACTCCGTTTCTCGGGTGCTCCGGGTGCGGTAAGGACCTTAACGCTTGTGACGACGGCTTCGACGGTATCATGGCGTACTGTGGCCCGAAGCGGCAAGGATAATGAGGCATCCAGCTGCAATGTGCCTGCATCAAGTCCCAGTGAGTTTCCGAGCTTGAAGTGCTCCTGAATGGCAGGCCAGAGTTCGGTCGAGTTCCAGCATTCCAGGTCCGCATATGGATCCGAGTCTGCCACATCGCAATTGCCAAACGTGGCCAGGCGGTTGGCTCCAGCAGATTCCAGAAGGGTATCTAACAGCTTCGGCACAAGTTGAAATGTCTTGGCCCAATCGTGATGGCCACAGCCAAACACGGCAAAGTGTACGTTCTCGAGTGACGATGGGGGCATCCCATCCAGCCAAGACACGAAGGCCTTCGCATTGTCTGTCGGCTGGCCATCATAAGAGGCAGTTACGATGACAGTGACTTCGCCCTGGTGTAATTCGCGCACGGCGCTGTCTAATTCGGCGATTTTTGCGACGCGCAAACCTCTCGAGCCAAAGTCGGTAGCAAGACGGTATGCAAGAGCTTTGCAAGTTCCGGCGTTGGAACCATAGAGGATAGTTATGCCCGGCCCCGCTGCGGTAGCATCTGCGGGCGCAAAAAACGTAGCGTTGTTTGGATCAGCGGCTTTTGGGTGGCTTCCAAGGGACGGCAAAAGACTGCCAGTGGAGCGATCTTCTCGCAAGGACGCGTTGATTCTCAGACCGTCAGGCTTGATGGTCAAGGTCTCGACATATTTGAGCTCATAGTCGGGATTGCAGAGCTTCAAATCAAAGTTGCGCAGCAGCATAGCCAGGACAAGCAGGGCTTCCTGCCATGCAAATGCCCTGCCGATGCAACCTCTCTTGCCATTTCCAAATGGCTTGTAGCACCCATGAGGTAGCTTGGCAAAGTTGTCATCCAGCATCCGCTCGGGTCTCCATTCCTTGGCATCTGTGCCGAAAACTTTGCTCTCCGTCTGGGATGCATGGAGCAGAATGTTAATTGGAGTCTGCATATCCACGGCGAACTTGCCGCCCAACACCTCGGGCTTTAGGGCCTTGACTGCGAATCCTGGTGCAGTGGGCATCAGCCGAAGCGACTCCTTCAGCATCGCGTCCAGATATTTCAGCTGGGAGAGGTGACCGACGTTCACGTCAGAGTCACCGACGACTGAATCAACCTCGTTTCGGGCCTTTTTGTAGGCAGCGGGGTCCTTGAGCATGTAATAAGTTGTGAAAGACAGCAAACCCGATGTCGTCTCGTGCCCTGCAATTAGAAACGTGATCAAATTGTGCACAATTTGAGCGTCCGTCATTCCTTTGCCACTCTGGGGATCTCTCCCGTTCAAGAGCCGGTTCAACAAGTCATCCGACGCCACGGGGCTTTTTCTTCGCTTCTGGAGGATGTCGAGACACGTGCGCTCCATTACCTTAATATCACGACCAAAACGCTTCGCAGCTCGCATCCGAAGGGAATTCATCCAATCTGGTAAAGCACTTCGAACACTACCCTCGGCTAAGAAGCTTATCATGGACTCAATGAACGGATCCAGCTTGTCGCCCTGGTAGAAGCTGTTGAACCTGTAATCCATGGTGCAGAGCGCAATAGTGTCGAGGGTAAGCCGTGTGAAGTCTGAGGCAACGTCTATCGGGTAGCTGTCATCAAGCCATGCCCTTGGAGATTCTGGGGTCAACCTTACGTCACTCTGCGCAGTGATATGCAATGGTTGGAAGAGTCTTACCATTTGAGACAAAGCTGGTTGGCGAGGTCGTTCATTTGGGGGAAAGTGTCGCGTATTGCTATGGGGCCGAAGGCTGGCATCAAGATGCGATGGGCAATCTCCCATCCCTCCTCGCCATCGTAGGCTGTGAACAGTCCATCTCCGGTGCCCGGTCGCAGCTTTTCGATCCCGCCAGAAACAGCCTTGTAAAAGCGCGTCTCATCGCAAAGCTCGTTGACGATCTCCTGAGAACAAGCCACGAGTTCGGTTTGGCCGTTGAATGTTATCTTAAAGAGCGGGCCTAGAGATAGAGACGACGATTCTGTCAGCTGTTGGTCGATTGGGATGTACACGGCTCCAGTTCATGGAAAAGTACTTCTGGTGGAATCTAGAAATACCGTATGTGTCGGCTAGTTTCACCATTGACTCCAGCGCGGCGTCCAAATCGATGTCAAGAAGGTTCCCTATGAGCGGCAACGCTACAATCAGAATTAGCAATTGTGTCCCGATCGACGTCCGGATTGGGACTTCCATGGCATATTCACTGACCTCGTGGCCCCGGGATTGGACTAAGCTCGGTAAACGCTCCCATTCTCGCTCTCCTCTGTCGTTTTCTCTAAGCTGCGTCTTCTTTCCCTGCACTCTAATACAAGCCTTGAAGACTTATGTGAAAGTTGGCAGCGATGCCTTATACTTACTCAATCATCACTTGCCTTGTCACAGATGGAATCGTAATCGATAGCGGATTGGCGTTTCTATAGGAAACTTTCAAAACACCTATCAGGCCACCACACGGCATGCACGGCTACGGTGTTGCGGACACATCAGCCATCGGCAGTCAGAGATCGGATTCAAGTCGAGGTGGGAGTGCTGGAGAGGTGGGTAACACGGGCTTGGCAGCTCCCAAATCAGCCGACGCTGTATTCTCCTAGTTTAGCGATGAAACAAGTCGCCAGCTTCTTTTGCCTCTTTGCTTTTTTTTAAAACGGCCTCAAGGCACCAATACTCAGTTGTCTAGCTATGTTGTCGCGTAGATAACTGCCAGCGTAGCAGCTCGGGGCCCTCGGATCCCGCGGAGCAAACTTGGCGGTACCCCGCTGACGATTGCTCTGCGGCACGGATCTATCAACGACGTTTTTATTGGCTGCAAGAGTGGCTGAGTATCCCTCGAGCCATGGTACGGATCTTGTATACTGCCGCATGAGACAAGTATCAATGAAATAATTCCCCCAACGGCCCCTTTCTTCCAATCCCCGGCGGGCCTTTCTTCTCTTTCCTTTTCCTTCCGTCTCGTATCTCAGTCACAAGGATCCTTACTAGTTACACACGCGACTCGCAAATCTTACGATAGTATCGCTCTAGTCAGATCATATCCTTGGTGTTATAGTCTTCTATCACTTCAGCCAGGTTTCGGAAGTGAATACCGTGGAAGAATTTCTGTCGGTGTTCCGTCACTTTTTCACCAGGAACCTCTACGGCGCCGCTATTGAGCCAAGCATGGACCTCGTAAGGCATGGTTTCCATCGTACTCTCAGGATGCATGTCCAAATATTCTTCGAGGCCTGCAGTGTCTGCTGGTTCTCGCATAAAGTCTCTGCCTAGAACTGTTTTAGCTATCCAGCCGCAGGGGCAGGTGACTGGTCTGCCATACCATAAATGCTCTTGACCTCTTCTGCGAGTTGCTCAAAAGTCAACTTCTGGCCAACAATGTAGTAGTAAGGTTCCTTCATCGTTTTAGCATCTGACTTGAGTGGCAGGGTCGTTCAGACTTACCCATTCGTTGAACTTGCAAATACGAACTGCTGCTTTCATAACATCTCGCGCAGCCGTCCAACCAATTGTGACGTCCGTGTTTCCGGGCCAGCGTACAACAGACTTTTCAACATCTATCAATGGCGGTGTACCGTAGTTTTTGAGGTACGTTTTCTGGTAGTCTGGAAGAGCATAATCCAGAAACGTTCCAAGCACCAGGGTTGTATGCTCAATCTCTGTCTGTGCTGCCAAACGTTGGCGTATTGGGATGCGTGTTTTTCGGTAATGCCGCGGTTCCCAAGGATACTTCTCAATGTCACCTATCATTTCGGAGCCATGGTACCTCTTGCAAGTCTTGGACATCTGCATCGCGTCAATCAATTGATTATGTACTCGGACGTAGGCTGGCTCGTCCCAAGTCACCCAGAACGCAAACAACGAAATGGCCTCAAATTCGTCCAATATCTTCACGACAGAGTCGACGGAGTAGTCAGTCACCCGGAAGAAGACATTGGGTTGTTTCTCGAACCAGTCTCGTTTCTGCGACAAGATTAAACAATGCACTTTTGCTTGGGGTGTAGCGCGCATTTCACTTACAGAAGAGCCCATGACAACGGCCTGAAATGTGCCATCTGCATTGATCTCTTCAACAAGATACCTAAAACTGGATGAGAAACTATTATTCTGGTTCTCGTTGTGGCTTTATTTGAGGGTCAATTAGGTATCTTTTTCTTCTTCTTACTTGGCCATATCACCAGCGCCAGCAATGGCAATGGTTCTTTTCAGGTTCCGCGCCATTATGTAAACAATATTTGTTTGTAGAATGTGCAAAATTGTAGGCTTCTCAATCTTGGAAATTGAACTTTGATTGAGTAAATGCCAAATTTCAGCACGAAAACAACCGCCAACACGACATTTGATATATCTGTAATCTCGCGTTGCTCAAGTAGATGCACGGTGGGGAGAGAGGTCGGACTGGGCATCTGCTGTGCTACAGGCCTTTAGTGGAAGTCTAGTGGCTCGAAGCCGGCTTGCTGGCAACTCTGTTAGTGCCAAGTGCTGAAAGACTTTAGCGCCTCAATGAGCCAATGCATCTACAGAGTAGCTCGTAGCACAAATCTCCAACTTGACTTCTTGCGGAATCCGAGGTGCCCGAGCTGCTCCGGTGCCACACATCTGTTATCTAGGCGACGGTCCATTATTAAGTTGTAAGAAAGTTCCCAGCCATGTGATCCACCAAAGCAACATGCAGCCGTGGGTAAGAGTTATGCTTCCATCGATCTACCAAGAATAAAAGTGTCGCCCTGAGTGCGCCACTGTTGTATACTGTAGTTGAAGAAACAAACCCCAGTCCGTGCTATCTCAATCCGTATAGCCAATCTGTTTGCCTCCTAAAAATGACAAGTGACTTTCCGAACGTCAAAGTTGCCAAAGTACCGGCCAATGCCGGCACCGAGGCATTGCTTGAAGCCTATCACAGAGACGGCGGTGTCATCATTCAGGGTCTCTTGTCCACGGAACAGGTCTCCAATATCAATGCAGAGCTTGATCCGTTGATGGACCACATTGACGCCGGTACCAAGGAAGGTTCAGATGGCGAGAAGCCGTTTTTTGGACACAACACGAAACGACTCACCAACATCGTCACCCATAGCAAGACTTTTCGGGATGAGGTCTTGGACAACAGCGTCCTCCACGACGTCACGCAGGCCACCCTGTCGAAAGGCGTCGATTTTCCCACCTACTGGCTTAACACGACGCAGGTTATTCAGATTGGACCGAAGAGCCCACCACAGTATCTACACCGGGATTTCTATTACCCACTCCTTCCTAGAGATGGGCCCGAGGTTATGAATAACATTCTCATCGCTTTGTCTGATTACAAGGAGATCCACGGCGCGACTCGCGTCATACCCGGTAGTCACTTGTGGGACGATCTTGAAGACACTGGGACGTTTGAGAGAACCGTGCCGGCAGAGATGGAACCCGGTGATGCCCTCTGGATCTGCGGAAATGTCGTTCACGGCGGAGGGGCAAACCAGACCGAGGATTTCTATCGACGCGCGCTGTCTTTCAGCTTCTGCAATAACTCCTTGACTCCTGAGGAGGCAATCCAACATCTGGTTCCTCTGGAAGTGGCAAAGACTCTGAGTAAGCGTGGACAGCAAATGATAGGATTCCGATCACAGCCTACCAAGAGCGGCATGAGAGTCTATATGGCAGACTTCAAAGAGCTTGCAACTATGTTAGGCTTGGACGAATAATTCTGGGTATACTAAGCAGTAAGCGGAGTCATCATACCTCTAGCCTAGGTATCAATATGCGTTCCAACATGTTTATGTGAATGGTATGTTTCCAAGTCGATGAGCTCGCGATATTTTCCCCTCATTCCGGTGATTTATACAAGCGCACCTGATCTATAAAGATTGTTCACCCTATTACGAGCGGTGGAGCCAAGTATAGATTGATGGTATGCACGGACCTTTTAGTATAGGAGTACTATACACCTCCTTTCAGTGGAAGTTCCAGTTAGACTCGGCCTCCGAATGCATCAACATAATCTCAAGGAAATATGATGCACCTATGGGTCTCGGAACAAAATTTACCTATATAATACGGACGTCTCGCATTATCAGATCAGGTGCTCAGTCAAGGCTTTTATCACGGTGGCGAGCAGTCATACTCTCAAGATCTTGCTTTGCTCTCCGAAGCTTGATTTCATTATTTATTTCCTCTCCACAATTTCCAACAAAGATGAGTCAATCTCTGAAAGGCAAGGTTGCCATTGTGACTGGGGCGTCGCGAGGTAGGTCAACATCTATTCTTGAACCAAAACTGGATCTTGTCCCAACTGGAACAAAACCTAGGCATTGGAGCTGGAGTGGCAAAAGAGCTTGCCAAAAGGGGCGCTTCTCTCGTACTCACATACGTAGCATCGGCGAAAAAGGCCGAGGAGCTTGTCAAGTACATCGAATCAGAGTACCAGACAGTCGCGATAGCTGTCCAGGCAGACTGTTCGGTGCCGACCATGGCCTCACGAACAATCTTGGAGCGCACTCTAGAGTCGTACCCAGGCGGCATTGACATCATCGTCAACAATGCAGCCAACGGTGATGATCACGCCCTGCTAGACGTCACAGAGCAAGAGTTCAGCAAGGTCTTCAACACGAATGTGCTCATGCCATTGCTATTGATCAAAGAATGCCGACCGTACCTCAAGCGGAAGGCTAGAGTCGTGAACGTGGGCTCTGTTGCCGGCAGACGAGGTAGGCGCCCCTGCTTTAGGCAAAACAATCGATGACAATCGCCTATTTACATCTATCCAGCTTATCCTTCTGCCGTCCTTTATGCTGCATCGAAATCTGCCCTTGAGAGTATCACAAGAAGTTTGGCCTTTGATCTTGGTGTGTTCCAAGCGTCATGTCTATAGCAAGCACAGATCTTACCCTGATTATAGGCCGCGAGTTCGAAGCTACCGTAAACGTCATTAATCCTGGCCCAGTAGCCACAGACATGTGAGTTAACATCGCGAAATTAAACCCTTTAGTCTGGCACTTTTTGACCTGCAACTCACAGCTTACTTCCCAAAAAGGTGGGCAAACACCCCCGGCAGCAAAGAGATCGAAGCTCTGATACATCCGCTCACGGCTGCTGGAGATCGGATTGCCACAGTCGAGGACATTGCACCTATTGTGGCATTTCTTTGTGAGGAGCAATCTCGATGGATAACTGGGAATGTTACTTGTGCCAACGGAGGGTTTGTGTTTATTTAATGACCATAGAAAGGTACATACCCTTCATGAGAGAAACGACTATGCATGACCTTTTCACGTTTCTCTTTGCCTTTATTTTGTTGGTTGATCCATCAACATGTCCGCCTGAGCCCGGTAGCCGACTGTGAATGCCCTGAAATTGGACGAAGCATTTCACGGCCTTGAATTTCTCAGAGCATGGTCCTGAAAATTCTTTGCGATGAATTGTAGATCACACACCTTAGGCGGCCACATCTAGGGCCACAATACCCTGGCGATATGCTACTGTTGATAGAAGTATAAAGAATCGGCAGTAAGTAGCCTACCTATAGACCCAAATGCCCGATGGCTGTGAGATGACTTGAGACGGTACAATCCATTCCCCAGATAGGATGACAAAAATTACATTGAATAAAGGATCACTACGCTCACATAGGACTTTCCGGGCAAAAACAATGGCCGATCGTTATCTAAGCGCGATACTCCATGGGAACATGGACAGAACTGCCCAGACCCGAGAAGTTGGTTATCTCCGAGTGGCTCTACGACCATGCACTAGTCCTGTGCCAGTTGTGCGAAGCCCAAAATTGGCAGGGGTGCGATATGCATCTGCACAAGACCATATATGGCTATCTATATGGTAAGTAGGTATGTTTGACTTGCGGGCTGACTAGCAACTTGTGGCCCATAACGCGTCTTATCTAATCCCAAGCTTTCTCCTCTGCCATCCGGCAAGGATCTCAATCAAGCGCTGATCGACAATGAGATTCTAGTGACACTATACATGAATAAAAGCCTATTGAGACCACTGACAGCAGTATCATCACGAATTCCGCCAGACCTGTTCTGAAGACTTGTGCAGGCTTTTAACGCTGTACGAAGGACATAGCACCTATTCCAAACCGAATGTATATACTGACCCCGGTTTCTTCATTTGCTAATCGACTAATCAGGATTTCAATTAGGCCTTCGAATAACTACCTAGGTAGTCTCCGCTTGTCTTGTCCCAGAACCGGTTTATAGCGCTCTCGGTCGACCGTCAACAGTCTCCCAGATTACACTATGGACGTCGAAGTCATCCGCAAGGAGCATAGCAGTGCCGAACAGAAATTGACCTTGACGAGATCGGGTCCGTCAGTCAAGGAACAGCAGGCGATACACATGAAAAAGCATTTCAGCCTGTGGAGTTCTCTTGGTGTGCAGTTCTCCGTTACTGCATCTCCGCTTACACTGGGAACATACCTCTCCTTGAACATGGGTGTCGGAGGAGCACCCGGATACTTCTGGGGCTTCATCTTTGTTGGAGTATTTCAGCTCATTGGCACCTTAGTAACTGCAGAGATCGCATCTTCACTGCCTCACTCATCAGGTCCTGCATACTGGGTCGTCGCATTGGCTCCGTCAAAGTTCGCCAGATTCTATGGGTACATCATGGGCTGGCTCACGACATGTGCATGGATGTGTATCACAGCGGCCAGCTGCTTATATCCTGCGCAATTGACCACCGCCTTGGCCGCGGTGATGAACCCTGCTTATGAGCCGGCTGCTTGGCATACATACATTGTATACGTCGGCTACGCTTTGATTGCATTGTTCTTGAATCTTCCAAAGACGTTCAAATCTGTCGGTCTTCTGATGCAGGCTTCACTCATTCTGATCAACGGTACGGCAATATACCTCCTCGTATCACTCCTCGTCATGGCCACGCCAAAGGCATCCCCCAAAGCTGTATTCATCGATTTTGTCAACGAAACAGGCTGGTCCTCAAATGGCGCAGTGTTCTTTATTGGACTATTGCCTTCCATCGCCGCTCTAGGCTCCCTAGATAATGTCATCCATTTGACGGACGAGGTGGAACAGCCGCGGTCAAACATTCCAAAAGTTCTCTTGATCAATTTTGCGTTGTCATTTGCGGCCGGCCTGCCAATGATCGTCGTCTACGAGTTCTGCAACGTCGATCCGCTATCACTGCTGATACCAGTGGGCGGACAGCCATTCGTACAACTCCTCGTAAATGCCTACCAATCGCCCGCCATGGTGGCTGCTGGAGTAACTCTAACCATTATATCTCTCTTCATTGGAGCGTGTGCCTCGCTTATTTCTTGGTCGCGGCTGTATTGGTCGTTTGCCCAGAACGGCTCCCTCCCGTTCTCCGCCAAGATGTCTCGCCTGACGTCAAAGGAAGATCTGCCCTTGAACGCTTTGCTGTGGTGCACGTTGATCAATTGCGCCATCGGAGCCATCAGTATTGGGTCCCTGACCGCGATGAATGCTCTCATTGGTGCCGCAGGCGTCTGCTCGTTGATTGCCTTTGCTTCCACCTTTGGGTTGGCAATTTGTAAGGGACATGGGAGTTTTGGCCAACAAAGGACCTTTAGTCTCGGCAGGCTTGGAACTCCCCTATACTGGATTGGCTTCCTGTGGTGTTTGTTCATGATGGTTTGGTTGTCTATGCCGACCTACCTGCCAGTCACTCTAGCGTTGATGAATTGGACTGTGGTCGTTGTTTTCGGCTTTGGGTTTCTCGCGGCACTGTGGTGGCTGTTTGGCTTCTCTCAAAATAACGTTATCTAGAAAAATGCAGCTGGTCATAATATATACCGAATTGCCAGAGTCGATCCCCTTTTCGTCCTCATTTCTAGCCATCTCTGTTCAAAATACGCTTTCTTTCCATTGATTAGCGTAACTCGTTCGCGAGTCCTTAGTACTGCGATAATCATGTAGAGAACGTGGAAACACGCACAATTGGTAGTAATATGTATAGTTCCAAGTTGGGTGCCCATAGTTTAATGCCTATATGGACTCTCCCCCAGCCCCCTCAACTATGTCAGTGATATGCCCCACATGGGTTGTTCTATTTACTGGCTGCGTCGACTTGAACATATCTCTCAAGAAACATAACACCCAGCCAGAGTATCTCAGTCGCCACTATAGCAGCTGGCACACACCAGGCAATCAGGCCGTTGGAGCCCTTTTGACTTGAAATGACAGCGCTTCCATAAACAAATCTGATCCTTTAATACACATGATATGGTCCGTGGCACATCGCTAAGCTCGGCCATTTCCTCGTGGCCGCGAGCATACTAATCCGCAAATCAGACGATTCGCACGAGGCGGGGACGAAGTGCCGCGAGCATTGACATTTTCACGCACGCATGTTGCCATCAATTGCATCTTTCGCCTTCACAGAATCAGTATAACTTGCATAAAGCTGTCAACGGACTTGGAGTCTGCCGAATTATACTGTTTCATTTTGATACTAAGTCCGTCCGAATCCCGAATCCCGTAGGCGCGAAACCCAGAAAGGTGGGTTGAGGTTGGAGTATTGCCGGGGATGCGTGTGGATCGATATATCGGGTTTCACTATTAGCAAAGCACTGTGAAGTCGATATAAACCATATCTATTCGTGTAAGATTAGCAATCGATTAGTTTGGTTTCATTTCTTTCCAAAGTGTAGTGAGGACACCAGAAGAAGAGGGAAAATGACGACGACATTATCGCAATCCATCGGGCACATCTCATTTACATGGATGTGGTCATTATACCTGGTATCCGCAGTGAGTAAACCAATATACTGTCAGCCAAGACATTACGTAACCTTCTGACAGGCTGTAATATACTGTGGTATCAAATGCTTCTACAACATTTATCTCCACCCTCTCTCCAACTACCCAGGTCCAAGATGGGCAGCTGCTTCTTCAACATGGTATGCCCGATCCTTGTGTAGAGGCACGTTGGCAATGGATTTCTTGGATCTACATAACAAGTACGGATCGGTTGTTCGTGTGGCTCCAGATGAGCTTTCCTACATTGAACCAGCCGTATTCAAGGAGATTTATGGTCACAGGCGAGGAAATCAGCCAGAGCTTGAAAAGGACAAGAAGTACCATTCCGGCCTCACCATGGAGCCTACCATCTTGAACGCCGACAGAACTCATCATGGCGAAGTCCGGAAACTCATGTCACATGGATTTTCCGATGGGTCATTGAGAGCGCAGGAACCAGTGATTCGCGAGCAAGTGCATCTACTGATGAGGAAGCTTCACGACGAGGGTCAACGGGGTGGTATTGCCTTGGACATGGTGTCCTGGTATAACGTACGTGATATGATCACTCGACAGAAAAGCGACGCTAATGACCCTGCATAGTTTTTCACATTCGACGTTATTGGATATTTGAGTATGTTTACAAAAGTTTGTTTATGAATTCTGCTAACCACCTCTCAGCATATGGTGAGACATTTGATTGTCTAACAAGCTCCAGCTTGCACACATGGATCGGAATTCTTTTCAGCCTTTTCGTACAAATGGCCCATTTTCAGGCTTCGGGTCGTCTTTCACAGCCTTTTCGGTATTTGTACAAAAGGTGGTTCATTGGTCGTGATGTGCGGGTCAAAGTCAAGACTCAATGGGAGCTTAGCCAGGTAGAGAGTCAATGGTTGTGAGGCTGCATGCTCTATACTGATTGCATCGCAGGCCAAAGTCAACAATCGCATCGCAAACCCGCCTCCAGTCCCAGACTTCATGGAGCACTTGGTGAATGCATGGAACTCTGGCAAACTCACATCAAACCAACTTAACGGCAATGCTCAAGTTTTGATGGGCGCTGGAAGCGAGACAACCGCAACTCTACTGAGTGGTAATGGAATTCTAACATCACATTTCGGACGGATTACTAACCCAGTCATAGGATTAACATTCCTGCTTATTACACACCCCGACAAACTGCAAAGGCTCAAAACCGAGATTCGATCCAGTTTCTCAAGCCCGGATGAGATCACATTCGTTAGTGTCAATCAATGTCGATACTTGTGGGCTTGTATTGAAGAAGCTCTGCGAGTATATCCACCTTCGCCTTCAACGCATCCCCGCTACGTCCCGGACGGAGGCCTGACGATTGGCGGCAGATATGTGCCAGAGAACATGGCCGTGGGAATAGCAATCTGGGCTGCAGCTAAGAGCGAGAGGAATTTCTACAAGGCTGACTGTTTCCTCCCGGAACGCTGGATGCCACAGGAAGAACTCGACGCCGTCTTCTTCAACGACAAGCGTGAGGCCCTACAGCCATTTTCGTATGGGCCCCGTAATTGCATCGGTCGCAATCTTGCCTACGTCGAGATGAAGATGGTGATTGCCAATCTGCTTTGGCATTTTGATCTCGAGAATTGCGAGGAAGGTAATTGGTTGGATCAAAAGATATTCCTGGTTTGGGAGAAACGACCATTGATGATGAAGCTTAAGCCCGTTGAGCATTAGACAGGTTATAGCACTGGTTCTAGGCGAGAATAGCGCTGGCAGCCCACCTAGGTACAGGGTGGGGATGCTTCGTCGGATAGATCTTCAGCCTGGCATTGGGCGCCCCTAACAGTGTGCAGCGGCCTATTTGGGTGTTGGGGAATGGGGGCGTGCGGGGGCCTGAATTGAACCATTACAGCCAATATATACCTACCTAGGTAGGTATGTACGCTGCCGGACCCTACCGCACCAAAGTAGGTAGGAACCTAGATTTACTGCTGAACGCTTTTGTAAAACCGACACGAACCACATCCATTCTTTACTTACAGCGCACCCAAGTAGATACCTAGGTAAACTCTGCTATCCTCGATAAGTCAAGGTACTTGCGCCCTCATAGGTGAGATCGAATTTGTCACATGATACGCGCTACTACCTACCAATTGACAGAAAAGATGGGTATGAAAAGTTATCGAAATGCAATTGGATGTTGTGCAATTCTGGCACCGTTTTGCGCCATCGCTTCTACAGGTAATGATCGTATGTGTGCCTAGACATTTCGTCTGGTCGACCCAAGATGGTTTTTGATTCGAGCGAGAATCAACTGAACTCACAGTCAGTCTTGGATCATTCTGTTTTCATCATATCAAGTTTGCGTCATGGCCGAAACGACCAAACTCCAGGTGGCCATTATAGGAGCCGGCATCGCCGGGCTCGCCGCTGCTATTGGCCTTAGGGACCACCCCGCAATCGACGTGCAGATATACGAACGGGCGGCCGAACTCCGTGAGATTGGAGCATCCATTGCTCTCGGTCCCAACGGAATGCGAACACTTGACCGGCTGGGTGTAGATAATGCACTAGACGACTCGGTTGCCTTTCGCAATAAGTCAAGGCACCCAATGATCTATCGGTATGGGCACCTCGGTAATCCAGAGATGAAAATACTCACATGTGTGGCAGTCATTGGAAAACGAATGAAGATGTATCGGTCGACAACCATAGAGGTCACATCGAGGACCGGCATTTGACGTCGCGCTTCTACCGGGCTCACTTGCATCACGCCCTGGCCGAGCGTGTAGAGCCGTCACGACTTCACCTATCCAAGGCTTTCAGCTCGGCTGACTTTGATGAATCGAGCCAAAAACTCACAATTACCTTTACAGACGCTACAACAATCCAGGCGGACCTGCTCCTTGGAGCTGACGGCATCCACTCCAAGGTGCGCACGCGATACGTGCCAACATCGCGAACAGCTTGGACAGGCTGGACGACATTGCGCTCAGTCTTTCCAACCTCGTACTTCTCGCATATCCCCGCAGCCGACATTCCCGACGAAGCCGTCCATATCTGGGGTCCAGACCGCACCCTCTTTCTCTCGCATCTAGGCCAGGGTCTCTTCACCGTCGTCGGGTCCGCACAAAGCGACCCCAACGCCCCAGATGCACCCTATCGCAATGCGACATGGAATTCGGATGGCGAGGTGGCCGTGCTGCGCGAGTACTACAAGGACTGGAGCCCCGCTGTCCAGGCGATCATTAATGCCGTCCCGCATACCCGTATATATCCCAACAGCACCGCACATGGACTTAACACGTGGGTTCTCGGGGCAGGCAGGGTTACGCTGGCGGGCGACGCTGCGCACGCCCACGGCGGCGCGTTTGCTGCGGGAGGTAGCTTAGCACTTGACGATGCTTGGGCTTTTGCCGCATCTCTCTACGAGACTATACCGCCAGATGCAGTCCTGGTACCCTCGGCTCGTGATATCACTGCTGCTCTGACCTTATATGAGAGGACACGAAAGCCGCATACAGATCGTGTGATGCAGGTTGTCGCCCATATGAATGCCAACAAGGTTGAACAGATTAGGCAACAGGAAGTGATCACCGATGAAGATTTGAGACGAAGAATGAAAGAAAGGGCAGATACAACGTGGATTCATGAGCATGATGTGACGGAATGCTTTCGAAATGCTTTAGAAGCAACACTGGCCAAAGAAGAGCAGCAAGCTCGCCTGTAATTCCTGGCCATATACTGACGACCCCGGTCTCATTGGGCAAAGCAACAAGCGTGTGTAATGATGGGGAGAAGATTTTAGTTCAGGTACCTATATTTTTGATCACTTCTAAATCTGTGGAACAGAACGTGATATTGCAGTCTCAGCCTATCTCAACAAACTTCATTGTAATCTATCTACGAGGAAATGCGACGAGAATATGAAAAAGCCTTATGTAGATGGGTATGTAAAAATGCCAAACCACTTTTATAAAATGCAATATGCAGAAAGAAATATGACCATCGATCCTCATTCGTCTTTTCAAACAAAACCAAAACAAGTGTCTAGAGATCCCCTAGACACAATCTTTTTACCAAGGAATGACTTCCTTAGGTCTCCTCACCAGCAAGTCCATAATCTCCTCCAATTCGCCAAGCAGCTCTTCAGCGACGGAGAGCCAATCGGCGAACGTGACAATCTCAAACATGAGCTCGTCGCCCTTAACAAATGCCTGGCACTTCCACTCCTTGAGAGGCTCATAGTGCGGGTAGACAGTCTCCATACGGCAGGATGCCTTGCCAAAAGTCATCTCCTCGACATGGTAGACATCCTGGTGGACCACCGAGTCAAACCAGTCTACGCTCGCAGGCCAGTCTGTACACTGCGGTACGATCTCAGCCAGGCCCATGCCCTCGTGTTGCGCGCTGGAAATGTGCTGATACTGTATGTACTCCAGCAGGTCCATACCAGTCCAACCCTCCTCAAACTTGACGCGCACCGGCACGTATTGCCAGGTTGGTCCCATGACGGCATCCACGTTGGCCAAGTCGGTGTTACGACCGCTGACAACCTCGCCAAAGACGACATCGCGGCGGCCGAGGCGCTTGGCGAGACACAGAGCCCAGGCGGCGGTAGGCAGCGTAGCTACCGTGATATCCTTGGGTCGAGCAGCGATACTGACGGTACGAGTGATGTCTCCGGGCAATCGTCTAGTGAGTGGCAGGTCGCACTTCAGAACAGAGAGCTCTGATCCCTTGAGCAGATCCCTCCAGTAGTCGACGCTCTGTGGTATGCTCTTGTTGACAGTGTGGTATACAAAGTTGGAGAACGGTGCACTAGGTCTGAACGGCAGTCCGTCATACAGGGCACCGAGCTGTCGTAGCAACGGTACCAAGCAGATCTCATCGTATTGCGCGTGTGAAATACGAATGATTAGACAGCTCTTGCCAGTGTCACCCCGTACGAGCATGAACTTGACAAAGACTGATCCAAGAGGCATCTTGGTCTGGACGTCTGTCTTGCACAAATTGTGCACAAATTTCTCAATCTTGCCCTCAATGTCGAATTCGTCCACCTGGGCAGTTACTGACTTCAACACGACGCCCAGGCATTGACCTTCGCTTTCCACGAACACGGTGCGTAAGATCTCATTTCGCTCAACGAGCTCTTGGCAGCTGCGTAGGAGTCTTTCTCTGTCCACATCTCCATCGAGGTGGAAAAGTTCGTATCGAGTCGAGTAGCGAGGGAGCTTTACTGTGCCGTAGACTGCTACTTGTTGCAGAGGTCGGGTAGGGTATACGTCTTGTACGATCCAGTCTGGTCGAGCCAATGACTTCTGGATCTCCTGTAATCTATCGTCGGTCATCTCAAGCAGCGAGAAGGGCTTGACGACTTCTTCCTTGGTCTCCTTCGTCACAGATAGGGATTCCTTCAATACATTTGACATGTCGTACAATGTCCGATGCTTGAAAATGTCCTTGACAGTAATTTCAAAGCCCTCTACACGGGTTTCAGCAACCAATTTCATAGCACCAATTGAGTCGCCCCCAAGAAGGAAGAAGCTGTCCTCAAGACTAATCTCGTCTTCGGGGATACCAATGATTCGACTCCAAGCACTCCGCAATTTTCTCTGTTTCGCCGATGACACCGACACTTTGGTTGCTCGCTCAATCTTTTGCTTCTTCTCCTTGATGGGCTTCTCCACCAATGCGATGAGACCCTCAGAGTTGTACTTGGCCAGCTTTCCAGTTTTATAGACCTTTCCAACCTCGGCATTGGGCAGCCACTTCGGCGAGACAATGGAATCAAGCTTGGCATCACCTGAGTAGCGAATTAAAAGTTCACCGGTTGCACCGATGGGAGAGAGCCGTGAAACGTCGGTGGGGTCCACAATCCAAGCATCCATGACTTCAATCCCGTCGGGGATCAGCGATGAGCACACAGAGTTTGCGGCGGCTTGTGTGCTCAGCTGAGTAATCTCGACCTGCTCTGCAGTGTCCAGGACCTCAAGATCAGACAGTCTCTTGCCAGGGTATTCACAGAATTGCTGAGTCAATCTACCCAATTGAGTAAGCATTCTCTGCATCTGTGGGCTTTTGACCGTGTTGGAATCAAAGCTAGCCATGATCAAGAATCCTTTGGGGTCCAGCGAGCAAACAAGCATTAGAGCATACGTGTTGAACTTCAAGGCTTCCTGAGCAGCTTCATCATCCCCAGCCGGCACGAAACCATTAGCAGGTTGGTCCTCGATCGAAGGAACCTCTTCGCCTTCAGTGCTGGGGTGGAGGACAAGTCCTGTCCTGAGTTCACATGCTTCCCTCGCATCCGGGCTCAGGCGACGTATATGCTGCAGACCAAAGTGCTCGTGCGGGATGCTGAGGACGGATTGGTGGTGGACTTCCTGAAGGTACTCTGCGACAGTTGCATCAGGATTGACGGCTACACGAACTGGGATGGTTGCAATCATGGGTCCCTCGATCTCTTCGACTCCTGGAATTGGCGCATTTCGTCCGGTGAGCGTCTCACCGAATACGACATCATTGGAAGCAGTGTAAGCAGCGACCAGGAGAGCCCAGGCGCCCAAAATTGCAGTTGCTACCGTCGTGCCTCCGACTCTGGTTTCGACCGAAACATAGTGTTCGAGTAATGAATCGGCCTGCTGCTGATATCCGGGATATGGCAGAGCAGGAAACTGCTCGCCATCAGCGCCATCGAGACGTTCCCTCCAGTAGGTCTCCGAGTCCTTGCGATCCATGTCGCCGAGATACTTGATGAAGTTCTGGAAACTGGCTGGGCGGGTGATGGTCTCGCCGTGGTATGCCTTGTTCACTCTCTCGACAACCAGGGGCATTGACCAACCATCATAAAGGGCATGATGCATTGTCAGAACAAAATGTGCTTTTCCAGTATCTTCATCACCTGGTACGATGGCATAACGCACCAATGGCTTGCCTAGATCTACCGGGTCATTCCGATCAGCAACGAGGAAGTCAGCCAAACTTTGCTCCTGAATCAAAGGGCAAACAAAGTCGTCCTTGACAACAACTTGCATCAGGCCTTGGCCCGGAATTTGGACGATTCTTGTGCGAAGGATGGGGCAGTCTGCTGATGCAATCTTAAAGGCATCTGCAAGTTTCTGAGCGACGTCAATGCTTGACATTCCGACAACACGTTGAGCGACGTATGCTTCGGTGACCTTAGCTGACAATGCCATGAGACCTTCCTGCAAGGGTGTACAAGGGTAGACATCTTCGACTCTTTCGGGATCCAAATTGCAAAGCTCAGCTGTTTCTGTCTTAGCGGCCTCCTCCGACCATGTTTTGCTGAGCAGTGAAAATGGCAACACAGTGACGAATTCATCAGCAGTAGCTGGCTGTGCAACCTGAGCCATATCTTCGAGCACTGGGTTGGCAAATATCGCAGCCACCGAAAGTGATACGCCATGAGCTCGTGCAGCTGCGACTAGCCTCATTGCTCTGAGAGAGTCGCCTCCAACTGCGAAAAAGTTATCGGTGGCGCTTAGGTCGGCATCGGGGCCCAGGACGTCGCCCCAAATCGTGACCAATTTCTGCTCCATTTCTGTCGACGGTTCCCTCCTTTGTACCAATGCATTGGCAAAAGCAGCAACGTCTCGTCTGCTCATGGAGGCTCCAAGCTCCCGCAGTCGCTTTCTGTCCGTTTTTGCCGAAACCAGGAGGGGCATTGTTTGTAATGGGATATATGCGGCTGGCACCATGTAGATGGGAAGGTATTCTGAGAGTGCCTTGTTCATACCAGTCAGAGCTTCTGTGACCTCTGCGGAAAATGATCCCAGGAGGTTCTCAAAGCTTGGAACAATGCCTGCCTTCTCTGATATGAATGCAACAAGCATTGGGTCACTGGTACCGCCGCCTGGCTTGATGACCTCAGCTGCGACTCGAGTCTCAGCGGGCAATTTATCGCGCATGTGGTGTTCGATTTCGGCAAGCTCGATACGCTGACCTCTGAGCTTGACCTGTTGATCGCCACGACCAACAAAAATGATGGATCCATCAACGTCATATTTCACCAAGTCACCAGTCTTGTAGCATCGACCGTGTCGTCCGAGGAATCCCTTGTAACCAGCTACAAGAAAAGCTGGGTCCTCAATGAAGACCTCTGAAGTCTTCTCTGCATTGCCCAGATAGCCAGGACCGACGATAGCACCCTCTACAATGAGTTCTCCGACCTCTCCAAGCGGTGTGAGTTTGTTGTGGTCGGCTGGGTCAACGATCCAAATAGCTCCACCGACACCTTTTCCAATGGTGACTTGCTGCTTGCCGTCGCGGCCGACCTGGTTGTTGATCGTGCATCCAACAGTACACTCTGACGGACCGTATGCGTTGACTACTTGGGTCTCCTTGCCCCATTTTGCAGCATCTCCGTTTGATATAGCTTCACCGCCGAGACCAAGCACTTCCAGAGATGGGATAATGTCGGAGTCGAGGACACGTGCAACGGAGGGCGTCATGTGGGCCATGTTGACATTCATTTTCCGGATCGCCCCGCTCAAGTCATTGACTCGGTCTGCTTCTGTAGGAATACAGAGACAACCTCCGTTTGCCAAAGTACACAGCATACAGTCGATGCACACGTCGAAAGCGTAGGACGCAAAGTCCAAAACACGGGAATGCTCTCGGTACCCGACCAGGTCGGCCCGTGGTATAGCACCACTGGTATAATTGACATGGGTGATGACACAGCCCTTTGGTATGCCGGTACTTCCCGAGGTGAACTGGATATAGAGATTGGCGCTTGCTGGCACCTCGGGCAGCGGGGAGTCGGATGGAATCTCGTGCGAATCGAACCATTCTGTAGCAAGAGCTACATGTGCTGCTGTTGGTGCTACGCTGTGGCCCAGAGTCGATTGTGCCAGCGAGGTCACAATATGGACTGCGCCGGTCAAGTCCACGATGGCGCGCAGTCTGCCCTCCGGCTGGCTAGGATCCATGAGGGCGAAAGCACCTCCTGCCTTCATGACGGCCAGAACAGCTACGCACGCCCATTTTGATTTTTCGAATAGCACTGGGACGATGGTACCAACACTGACACCAATAGACGCGAGATATAGTGCCAAACGGTTGGAGTACGCTTCGACCTCGCCATATGTAAAGTCTCCGTCCCACGAGTTCACTGCCGCGCGGTTTGGATCCCGCTTGGCTTGTTCCGAGATGATTTCGTGCATGCAAGTAGACAATGTCGGTGGAACGGGTGTGTTCCAGCTCCATATTTGCTCGAGACTTGGGTTCTCTGCTGCGACAACATCGTTGGACAGCTCGTTTGGTGGTGTCGAGGTAGGAGTGTGAAAGGCTTCATCGTCAGATGCTTCGCCGGCGTAATCTTCCTGCAGATTGTGGTCGAGGGTCGCGCCGGCATTCGCCTCGTCAGCCATTGGGTTCGACATCGCGGCTTGGACACTCGATGCCGGCGGCCGGGACAGTCAGTGAGTGTCGTCTATTCTGGATCGGCCTGCTGCTAATTCGGACTATATGCAAGTGACCTGCGCTCAAACACACCAGCTACTGCACTCGAGCATTCAACATTGAGGATAAGTAGCTTGGTACGTTGGTAGAGGCAAGAGAGTGAATCGCTACAGATCTAGAATGGTGAACTTGGCCGTTCCATGGGCAAAGGGAACGATGGAGTAATTTACTGTTAGCAGCATGTCCATCGCTAAGCCGCCGACTGGATCATGCCGACTGCGGCACCCTGATCGGGCAAGCGACAAGGGCCATGACAAGACAAGTGGTTCCATGGTCTCATAGAGCTCCAGTTGTTACAAATCTGCAAATGCGAAGGGAGCCAGGGTCAAGTCTTGGGAACCCAACGGCGGATAGACTAAGTGCGATGCAGACGACCCTGGGGCGGATCGGATTTGATCAGATAACTTTAAGCGGATCAGATAACTCTATAGGGCAGTATGGCCATGGGCCAAGACTCGTTTCCTGCATATGATCGTGGGGCCGGCGGCGATGCGTCATTAGACGGAGCTCGTAAGAGCCAAGCCTTACCCTGCGAAGAAGCTCGACGGGAGGCCGGGGTCCTTCGGGCTGTCTGCTGAGAAGGCCGACTTGGCCGAATCCGAGCTCTGATCCTCATTTGGCAACCTGATATCTCTATTGAAGATGGGCGAGTGCGCGAAATAAACAGGAAAGACTCGTCTTGGATGATTTCAAATGCTCTTTGGTCCATTGCGCTCGCGTTACATCAACGGCCAGATGACTTGCTCATGGGCAGGCTGGGCGCTCGCGATGGAAAGGAAACCGGCCATGTCTTCCCAGAACAGCTAGGGGGTACGTAGGTTGAGTCGTAGTGCACGCTTGGTAGCCAACGACAACTCGCGAATAGAGCACCATTTGGCGTTAACCGTACACCAAGCCAGCTACACGGCGGGTCTCTCGTGACGAATCGCCGGTAGACTAGAAACTCTTCCACGGTGAATTGTGGTGTGGTCGGGCAGGGGCTATGGCCATGTGGACGAGCTAGGCTGTGAAAATTTTTGCGACCGGATGGATTCATGGCAGACTTCGGGTCGCATTCAAAGGCAACCAGCTCGCTGTCGGACGTGATTGGGCCGCCGAGGGGGTCCGGATGACGGGATGGGGTCATTAGAGATTAATCTGATTAGATAAGATAATCTGCTCAGGGATCTCGCCGGTTCCACCAGCCAGGACTGCCAGGTACCTGAATTTCCGATTTCGGCTGCGATGTTGCCGCTCACTCTTACCATCTTTTCTGGCATCGAGATACCTGTTTGGAGTCTGATTTCGCCGATTTCTCAGCAGCCGAGGCCGCCTACCTCAGGACACATAACCGTGTCTGTGGCAAGCTCACCGCTATGCCAAGCTTGCCCGGCGATAGTGGAAAGATTTTCGGAAGCATACGCATCATTGCAGAATTTGCCTGAACGCAACGGCTCAAGTGAAGAAGAAGGTCTTCCTACATAACTGCCCGAACTATTCCCAGGAGAATTCGTGCTTCACTGAATATTGTTTTCTGCTCGGTAGTTGACGGCACTTGTCATGGCTAGGTCAACCGCAGCTCCGCTACTGTTACAAAAGTTGTTGCCATACGAAGTTTTCATCGCCGGAAGACTTCAGGTCGTACTTCGGAAAGACGGAACTGCCAGAATGCGTAGGTAAAGCGTCGGATCCGAACATGGCTGGTTGCGAATGTGCCCAGTGTGAAGAGTGGTGGCATTATTGCACACAATTGCTCTCAATGGCGGTGTCACGGAGCAAGTGATGACCTCCGAGGTAAGCTCGGTCATAATGACCAGGTTGGCGCTTTGCTCCGGAATTATACTCAACCGTGGACAAATAATTGTTATACTTCAACGTAATGACACCAGCAACTTTTTTTTTTTTTTTTTTTTTGGGTTCCGGGCAGAAACGTTACAGAATGCGGCTGGGTCATGCGGCTCCTCGAAGCTTGCATTCAGCGCCTTTCGAATAGTTGACTTCTGTCTTGCTCTTCCCGCATATCCCAAGCTGATTTGAATACTTCTCTGAACAAGTGAGACAAAAATCCGAAGTTGTTTGCGAGTCTGCTGGAGACTTTTGAAGCTTGATGGACAAGATCCACAGCATTAGGCTTTGAGTATGCAGCACGGCCGACCCATCATGGAGGTACGTACATGGTCTTTAGATAGTGTGGTGAGTGAGTGCCAGACCACTGGAGTAGAAGTTGCGGGTGGGTAATTGAGACATTAATGGACGCGCTCTGAGTCGCGACCCACGGCGACCTGTCTGCTGTCAATTATTTGCAAGAATAAAAAATTGCATACGATAGACGTATAACGTAGAAATACGGAGGGCCATGGATTGTTGGACAAAAAAGCTGAATCTTGCTAAATTGTCAAGTTCATTGCGCCGTTTATTGAAAAAGACCCCCGATTCGCATTTCGCATCTATCGTAGCTGCCAATTGACTGCTGAGAACTCCCTAAACGTCACGTGCTAAAATTCCTCCCACCCCTCGATTTTTGGGCACATCTCTTCAATCGCCGCCTGTCCGTATCCCAACCTCCGTTGGCGCTAACGGGTTACGATAAGTGACGATAAGTGACGACAATCAACGTTTCAGTCCCGATATTTTCTACCGTTCAACTACAGATCACTAGACAAGTCGTTCTTGGACGGATTTATATCGGGGCTTCCCGCCAGGCCGCCGACGTCGAGAAGCCTTTCCAACGACACGGCCTGCGGCAACGGGCCCCGAGGCAAAGTCAAAAATACAGACGACCGCACACAGCCATGGCTGACGGCGACGCGCGCGGGGCCGACAGGCGGACGCCACGCTTCAGCTGGAATCCCGCCTACGAGGCCACCTTTTTCCGGTCACTCTGCGAATCGATACAATTAGGCTTCAAGGAGAACCACAGCTTCAAGGCCGGGGCGTGGGAGCGAGCAGCCATCGCGCTACGCGACAAGCACGCGGCATATCCCGAGAAGAGTCATTTGATCAACAAGGCTGACAATGCCCGGAAGAGGTTTCGCATGTGGCGTGGGCTAAGAGAAGATCCCGAATTTCTCTATAATCCCAACACGCGCATGGTAAATGCTAGTGAGGAGGCATGGCAGAGTCATTTCGAGGTAGGTCAAACACCAATGTGTTATACTGCGAGGCACCAATTTGGGTTGTATATATTAATATGGAAATTGTATCTGCAGAAAGAGCCACTCTCAAAAGCTCTACGTGGGAGACCGTTCGATCATGAAGAGTACATGGAGATTCTGTTTCCCGATGTGATTGGTTCTGGTGGTGCCCCGAAGCGTGTCATGAAGAAGCGAAAGGGGCCAGACGGAACACCTCTTGCAGTCGACAACTCCATCAACCAGGGCCAGAATGTCATGGATTTGACGTTGGACTCGAGCCTTTATTCGCAAACTTCTACACACAACGCGACACAACAACCGCAACCGACCACACAAACATCGAGTAATGCTCAGTCCGTCACACATTCTACCACTGCAGGAGTGTCATCGCAGACACCTGCAGGTAGTATCACTGCACTTACACCCCCCGACGAAACCCCAAACACGGCTCATAACCGAAGACGAGTTCCGGGCGAAGGAGAGAGACGCAGAGGCCGGCCTTCAAGATTCTCTTCCAATATATACAATAATTCTCCAGCCGCGGCTACATCCCTCAATCTTGGTCCAACGCCACCAGCCAATCCTTCTCGCTCACAACCCTTGCACTCTTCCTTTAGTTCATCAGCGCTCGTTGAGGATGGCATCTTGCTGTTAGCCGAGGCTTTGAAGAGTCGCAATCCACCTAAATGGCCTGAGCAAGCCATGGAGATTCTGTTCCGGGATTTCTCTGATGAAGACCCAGACTTACAGCTTAAGATTGCTGAGAAGGCATTTGCAGATGAGAACAAAGCCATGATGTTTGTCAAAGCAACACCCGAATTACGAAGGCACTGGGTTGGAAGACTACGCGAGGTCCATTCCCGTACGCAGGTATTAGGACGCGTCGGGGAGGAGGCTTCCTAGGAGCAAATACCTTAGTCTGGCCGCTATAGATGCGGCACCGAATTCTGTAAGATCAGCGAGGGGCATCTCACGAACCTTTTGCGTTTGTAATACTTGGTTTTTTATAGTCCATACTCAGCGAGAGGTCAGCATGGCGGATTCATGTACCTCGGCGATTCCATCACGACTTTATGATAGCGTTACACGAATGATGACTCCAGTTCTGGGTCTAATGATAATACTCGCAATTCAAAAGTTGAGAACTATATAAATCGAATGTATTTCGAAGAATGCTTTCCATCTGTAATAATCGTCTGTATTGAACCATGGGCTTTGGCGTGGTTTTAAATGTTGATTATGATCGCTAAACGATACTGCATTTCAGCTCTGAGTATAAAGCACGACTAAATTAAAAATGAGACATCTTGGCTCTCTAGAATCCTTTGCAACATAGCTTTTTAATGTTGTTGTCATTGTGGTTTCTGTGTATAGACAGACCTACCTCATGTAGTATTTTGAAACACAGTCTTCTTATGTTAGGTTTTCCTTGTGACTAGATCCCTAAGATGCCAGAAATCGGATTACACTCTTCTTTTTGTTATATGACAATTCTTACTCAAGAACCTAGGCATGAACATATAGTACTTCCCAGTTTCGGCGACGCAGCATCGTTGTTCTTGAAGTCATTCATTGTATGGCGGTCTACCGATATTCCTGAAGATGCGGCCTAAATCTCATATGTTGAGATTTGAGGTATCATCTTCAGGAACACATTTCAAAGTCGCGCTATCGCTGACTTCAGGCCTTACTACTCAATTGGAAGAGACGAAAAGTAAGATCTATTTGATGGATAATTGTTGATACTTGTTCATCAAAAGTAACTTGGTGTTTCACTGATAAGCTACCTCTGTCCTGATGAATTTATTCGATCACTACTATCAGATTCGCTTGTCCGCCACAGAGATACAAGCATCATATTTTATTTAGTTCCGGACTTTTCGACATTGGACGAGATATTTCCAAGCACTGGTCCATCTACACCAATCTATCTAAAGTGATGCATCTTCAGACTTGAACGGCATATACGGACCCGAAGTGAATGGGGCAGTGCATTTTGCAACAAGCATTTCGTCTAACCGCGACACTGCTCTCTTTGTTTCTCGGATCGCAGTGTTTCCATTATTTCTCGCAATGGAGTTGAACAAAAGTCTTGGCACGTCATGTTTGGGCATTCGAATACCCGGTCTCGAGAAAATTGACATCTAAGCGGGAGAGAGAGGAACAGAAGAACACATCCACAGTCTCATCTCATCGTGCTAATTACGAGCACTCCGTGAAATATCCACATTTTGCGGCTATCTACGAACAGTGGGCTCGAGATTTCATTTAATGTAAACGCCTAGCTGAGGAAGCAAGGCTTGATTGCATCAAGCTTAACCCGTGTCCAATTTTCAAGCTTCTCGTCTGGGCCTCGCATGCAACCGGACTCCTCTCTATATGTCCAGTCAGTCCCAATCAACAGGCTCGCATGGCCGCGGCTTTGCCGACCTACTGGGCTGGGTAGCTGCCTAACCTAGTAAGGAGGGAGAATGGAAGAGGCTAGGAAGTCGATGAAACGTATCCAGGGACGTTGACAAGGCCGCAGGACTTCAGATGAAAATAGCAGTGCCTAGAAGTATTCTGATTCCTAGCTCTCCTAGGATCGAACGTGCCTACTGACCTCACATACTGAACAAAAGTCGATGCAAGGTCAACGTGGTGGTTCAATTGGTGGGCTTGGCCACTGTCGAAACGGGTGCTTCAAATGTGTGGGGTAGTCCAGGGGTCATTGGTTTCACTGGGGGTGCCCGGCCGGGGGACCGAATAGGTGGCCGCTAAAGAGCATTCAGAACGCCCAGGCTCGAAGCCTCGGCGCCAATGCTCACAAGAAAAAAAAACAAGCTCATTGAGTGCCGATGCCAAATCAACTTGGCGAGCGATCTTGTGGGACTTCAATTATCTCCGTCCTGGACCGACCTGGGAAGAAATTACACAATGGAACCAGCGTTTATGCGAAATTCGTACAGGATCGAATGCAACTCAGGGACTTGCTCCAGTCGGTTGCGACTACTAGTCGCCAAGAGTAACATTGCGTTGTCGTATTCGACCCATCATCAGCCACCAGCAACCATCAGAGCGCCCAGAGGCGAAACAGATCTGAGGCAGGACAACCTCGGACTGCCGAACACGACCGTCGCTCAACAGTGAATGGCTTCCGTCCGAGATTCCCTCGACTTTGTTTCTACCAAACAGTCATACCACCTCCTACTCTTTCTGGCCACGGGACATTGCTTGGACTACTGTTTACAAGTACCGTTCGAGAAGGTATCACTGTTCCAAGTGAGTCTTAGGCGCTGGCTGCTACTAGAAGGAATACGTAGTGGACGCTGGATACCAAGAGTGACACCTGTGGTTATGGGTCGAGATATCTCGTTCGTGTACACATTGACAATAACTACAGTATAGTGCCGTTGAGGATCCGATCTGATTCTGGCTGATGTTCCGAACCTCGAGGGATATGTTCCTTCGCCATTATCTTGTTGACATCACCATCGCCCCACGAAACCTGCGCGTCTATATCGACTCCAAACAGGGCCTTTGTAGATGGCTACTGTGGATTGTTTCTGGCTTGGCGCCCGCGATACGAACATGTTTTCTCCCGGGCAGAGATCTACGCGGTCTGGGCTGCATCTGTGGTGTGCTAAAAAGAGCCTTCACAAAGCCCCAATGCGGCCCCCATTTGAGGCTCTGAGCTTGCCAAGAAAATACAACATGACTAGGATACCATTGGGTTGTGGAGAAATTCAACGTCTTTAAGAAGCTTGCTGTGCTAGCTGTAGTGCAACCGTCGGCAGCATACCGAGAGACCCCGGGGCGCTTGGCACCGCAAAACCGCCCCCTGCCTTAGCTCGTCGTGGTTTTTCCATCTGGGGTGATGCTACCCCCTGAAGGAGGGGAGGTCAGGGCACTCAGTCCTCACTATGACACCCTCAGCCAGGTACATCCCAAGCTTCCTGATTTCCTTAGTCCATCTGAGTTTTCCTAGTACCTAGCACCAGCAGGAGCAGCCAGTGGGCTCAGTGATTCCATCTCGCACTTCCAACTGCCCGGGTACGGGCTGAATAATGCTGGTCTTCTTCACTCCCGTCCGTCCTATAGCACATGCTTGCTCTCGCCCCACCATCTTGCCGCATACTATGTCTTGGACTTGCTTGGGATGTGTGGATCTACGCGAGCCGCCCATGTTTGGTGATCATGGCAGGAAGATCAGTCTCGGCGATGGAGGCCAAGAGCAGTACGCAATGCTTGTCCCAGATGCCCCAGTAACTGCAACAGCTTGGTGATCTTCATTGCCCATCTTGGTCGGAGGCTTGGCTTGTGAAATGTTCGATGATACCTCCGAAAGCAGACACCCACACAGCATGGCTTACTTCCGTACCCCCTGGTCATAGTTCCTTTGTGTCAGTGCCCTGACTCTTCGTGTGGGCCCATTTGGTGTTCTGCTATACTGATGTCTTTGCCTGACTCTTACAGATCTCTTTCGTTTAAAACATCAATGGGTCCCTGAGGATCTCAAGTCTTGGCATTCTTCTTCTCCCATCCTTCTTTTCTTTCTCATTGCTGTGTCTTCTGTAGATTCCGTTTTGGGGTTTGTTATTCACTTCTCTTGAGGGTATCTTGTTGGTGATAGATTCATCACACGAGTTGAGCTCCCTCTATTACGCTCATTCTTTATCTTTCCTCTCCCACCTGGTGTGGTTTTTTACCCTCTATTTCAGATTTCCTTCGACAATATGCAGTCGTCAATGAAGGTCCTGTTTCTCATGGCCCTCGTGGCCCTCGTGGCTGCTTCCCCAGCTCCCCAGATCCAGAAGCGTGGAATATACAAGGTGGAGCGAGTGGCAAACCCGGCTTACACTGGCAAGAATGGCCCTCGGGCACTCCTCAAGACTCTTAGAAAGTACCGCATGCCTATTCCTGCTGGTCTGATGGAGTCTGTTGAGGGCCACGAGATGATCTCCAAGCGTAAGTCAAGATGATGCTACTTTCAGAGAAGAATATCTTGAAGGGAGAGATATACCTTTTATATCGTCCCGTGCTTGAACATGTACAAGACAAAGAGAAAAAATCGACCAAAAAGACCCCCATACGTTCACATTATAGGTCAAAAAGCTGACATATCTCGTCTCACCAGGCAAGGAGAAGAAGAAGGGTGCAAAGAATGGTGCTGGAGCTGCAGCAGACAACAGCACGGCGTCCGCAGCTGCCGCGACCAACGGTACTGGTAGTGGTACTGGCCTTGTCACTGCGACACCCGAGACGAACGATGTCGAGTACTTGTCGCCTGTCGATATCGGTGGTCAGACTCTCAACCTCGACTTTGACTCGGGCTCCTCCGATCTTTGGGTGTTCAACAACCAGCTCAGCACGGCCGCAACCACTGGACACACTGTTTTTGATGCCACCAAGTCTAACACGTTTGCCCTGATGAAGGGTGCTTCCTTCCAGATCAGCTACGGTGATGGTTCGGGAGCCGCCGGCAACGTTGGCACAGACACTGTGAACGTCGGCGGTGCCACTGTCACTGCACAGGCCGTCGAATTGGCCACGGCTGTCTCGAAATCATTTGTTCAGGACACCAACAACAATGGCCTGCTTGGTCTGGCTTTTTCAAAGCTCAACACGGTACAGCCTCAACAGCAAAAGACATTCTTCGACAACGTCATGCCTTCTCTCGCTGAGCCTGTCTTCACTGCTGATCTCCGTGCCAACGCCACCGGTGCCTACGAATTTGGCCGCGTCGACACCAGCAAGTTCACTGGTCAAATGACTTGGGTTCCCATCAATGATACTCAGGGCTTCTGGCAATTCGCGAGCGAGAGCTTTTCCGTGAACGGCGGTGCCACGCAGCAGGGTACCGCTGGTGCGCAGGCCATTGCCGACACTGGCACCACCCTCGTTCTGGCTGACCCTGTCGCTGTCCAAGCCTACTACTCTCAGGTACAGGGTGCCGTCAATGATGCCCAGGCTGGTGGCTTCGTCTTTCCCTGCAACACCCAGATGCCTGACCTTGCGCTCGATATCGGTGGTACCCCAGCCACTATCAAGGGAGCCGATATTAACTTTGCTCAGGTCGACGCGCAGAGTAAGTCTTGACCCGATCTCATCTCAATTTCCTCTTTTCAAATCACTAACATGGTTCCCTCAGACTGCTTCGGTGGCGTTCAGGCATCCCCCGCCAACCTCTTCATCTATGGAGACATCTTCTTCAAGAGCAACTTCGTTGCTTTCAACGGTGGCAACAACTCTCTGGGTTTCGCAACCCACGCTTAAATATTACAACATAGAAAATGTACATACGAGAAGAGTATAGGGGAATGGCACAGGATATGTCCACATCACGCCAATGTCTTGCGATGAATGATGGCGTATAAATCTCATACATTTTTGTCGCTTGTCAAATATATTGGCAATAGAACACATTTTATTTAACAATCAACCATGGATATATCGAACATAATATGCACATGGCTTCAATCATAAGATCGTGGCTTTTTTGAATCATGAACGTAAGACATACAATCTCCTACCAAGGCCACAGGGTCACCTGCCATTGATTATCGTCAATTGAAGATAGCATGAACGTGGTAGTAACGGGGCAAGTATTCACGCAGTTGCGGCTGCTGGGCCATCACAACTACGACATCCAGGCTCCACCAGACTTGACATTTCTTCTGACAAAACATTTGAACACGCCACACTCCATATCACAAGAGCTTCAATGCTGCAAAGTATAGTAAATGTTTTATCACACGTACAGAAGCACACAGTCTTAATTGGTCATAATTATCGACATTCCCTTCAAGGTGTTGGTGACTACCACGACCACTCACTTTATCGCTCCTCCTTATTCAGCAGGATCCTACCAGCATAGAGTCGAGTCGTACTTGCGATCTGCGTTCGTAAATGCAGTGCTTAAGTCCCTAGCATATGATTATTCCAGTTCGGCGTCCATCATCTGCAAAGTTTCATCGCGATGCTTCTCCATATCAATGTCGATGATGAAGTCCCATCTTGACATGAACGATGTCACCGTCTTGGGGTCTAATTTGACAGTTCCTGTCAACATATCCCCAGTAGCTCGACTTGAATCGACGATGCGCTGGGTGCGCGGCCGGCGGACCTGGTCGTAGACCTTCAAGGCTACAACTGCTTCGGCCTGGGTCTTGGCGTGTCCCAGCAAGGTGGAAAGAATCAAGCTGTCCTCGATCGACATGCCGCCACCCGAGCTTTGCCACGGGGTGGTCGAATGCGCGGCATCACCAGTTACACAGATAGGCCCAGAAACGTAGGTACGTGCCTTGGGGTGATCCCAAAGATACATGGCTTCGTGCTGAGCCTGACTGCAAAGCAACTGTGTTTCGGTCAGCATTTTCGTCCAACTCATGTTACCTGAAGAAAATCGGCCAACTGTCTTACCTCGTTGACAGCCCTTTTAAGGTGTGGTGGCCAATCTTGAAAAAGCGATTTGATCTCCTCAGCATCAACTTTTCTTCTCCATTCATCCAGTGAAGCAGATCCAGCTTTCTTATCATTCGCAGCAATGGCAAATTGCACCAGGTCGCCGCCACTCAGAATATTGTGCATCAGAAAGGCAGTTTGACCCGCCCATCCATACTCGCGTGCATCTTCCAAATTCACAAGATCCTTGCCTAGACTGGCCTGAGCCTTGTCGAAAGGCTGAAGGGTCATGAGAAACCAAGCACCGCTGTTTTGGGGAGAGGCCGTGGGATCATTCTCACCCAAGACGAGCTTTCGTACGGTACTATGGATACCATCAGCGCCAATGATAATATCGCACTCAAAGGTACTGCCATCAATGAAAGTGAGCGTGATCGAGTCTTGACGGTCGATTTTCTGAAGTTTCTTGGAAGCATGCATTCGTTCTCGCGGGATGTCGGCCAACAGTGCCTCAAGAAAGTTGACGCGGTGCACAATGCTTGTGAGACGCTTCCCCTGGACTGCCTCGTCGACTTCATCGGCCATCATCCCTGCACCTTCTCCTTGCGCCAACATGAACCTGACACCTTTCATCGGAACTGCTCCAGCTTGGTCGAGGCATCGTGTGGCCGAAGGGCCAATGAGCTCCAGAGCGGCTTGAGCATTTCTGGCAATTCCAATCGCCATGCCAGCTTCTTTGAATTCCTTGGCAGCCTCAAAGATGTGTACATCCAGATGAGAAAATTTGATCAGGGCGTGGATCAAAGAAGCACCGGCCAAACCACCGCCTACTACGGCGATTCTGATGGGGGGAGTCATAATAGAGGCCTGAGTTGTGATTCAGATCAAACTAAAGTTTTGGTTTGAAACCTTTCACCTGGTCGAGGATGTGGGAAGACTCTAGGAAGCTAGATACTGACAGATACGGAGGAGGATCATGTTGTTGGTTACAACATAGTTGTTGGATGGATTTACCGCAATTATGCAGGTTGGTTCTACATGCTCCTCTGTGAGGTCAAGGGTGTGCTGCGGGTCAGGGCGGGTCGTGGTAAGTAGAACTCCAGATTGTCCGCCTGATTGGAGCAGACGGGCTCGACATACGTTTATTCGCCCCCAAAATGATTCGAACTCCGGAATCAATCCCTAACATTATGGATCACTCACTTGTTATACTCCAACTGTGGTATCTATCACATATCTCTGACATGAATTGGGCGTCATCACAATGAAGAGGCTGCACTGCAGGCTTGGCTCGCATCTAACGCGGAACGGACACCGAGCTTTGGGTCTGCTAGTCGGACACAGATTCCAAGCGGGGACGACTGGTTTTTTTTTCCCTTTTAAGGTGCACCGAACTATCGAGTCTGGAGATCAAAATCATCTTTTTATGCCAGAGCGACTGGCCGAAAACCGAAGGAAATTCGAAGGAGCGCCGAGCCAATCTCCACGAGCGCCTCCACCGGCTTCATCTGGAACTGAACAAAACGTCTAGTCAACGCTCTTAATTGACCAAGAAGCCGCTTCGCTTCTGAAAGCAACAACACCGGGTTCTTTCTTTGCGCGCATATCGGCGCGTCGGGGCAAAGGAGGCAGATTCCATGGCGTTTTACCACGGTTATCCTGACGTTGTCACGTGGCATTAGTCTCGCCTGCGGTAATGTGAAGGGAATTTCTGATTAAAAAACCCAACGAAAATGTCTGGGTTGATCCTAACGCGCTATTCAAGAATTATGCTGAACAGCTATTGAATATACCTACCTCAAAGTGATCTCCGGTGGATATGACCTGCTACAACCGGCTTTTCGGTTCAGCTCCTATCAGGATCACCTCCATCTGTGCTGCGTATGGTAAGGCAGAAAATGGCCTGGTAATAGATTTGTGCTTCTTATTTTGGTTTTTGGGTTTCGGTTTTCGGGCTCAGCATATACATATTGAGTCGAGATGTCACAGCTTTCTCGTAGTTAGAAAAGGATATCGTAAGTCAAGTCCGCGCTTTGGATACCTAAATCGGTTACATTACCATATTCATCGATGGAACCGCATGCTTTAAGCTTTGCCTTAAGAAGAAAAGAGATTTCACACCGAAGACTACAGGAAAGCTGCGCGAGACTGCCTGTCGGGGTTTTCACCGAAACATAGAGGTGCAGCTCTTCAAACCCTCTTCAGAACTAATGTGGAGTGCGTGCCTCATTACTCTCGAAGACCGCCACACCCGTCGGTCGGAGATATAAAATACACTTTTAACATGTCGGTCCGTGAAAAGATGCCACGTTAAACTCCCATCTGGATGTGCAGTGAGCCGGAGTGATTAAGCCCCATAGGAAATGAGTATTTAAAGCAGGTTTCCCTCACCATAATGACCTTCTTCCTGACCTCACAACACACAAACTTGACCACACTCTTCCTGACCAGAACAACAATTTACACTTCTTGTCTATCTACAACTCTCTTCCCATTCATCACAATGAAGCCGTCTTCGATCGTCACTGCGCTTGTGGCCGCCGCCTCCATGACGGCCACCAGTGCCGCGCCTCACAACAGTACGGGCGTCCTCTCTCCCCGGTCCGACAGTCCCGAGACCATCAATCAGGTACAAGCCAAGCTTGATCAGACCCCCGGCTCCGTCTGGGCCGTCAACTGCATTAATGACTGCAACAAGAGGATTGCATGTCTGGGCGAATGCCTCGGCAAGTTTGACTCCGAAGGCCAGAACAAGCCCGACCAGGCAGCCAAGGATAAGGCCGTCAAAGGCCTTCCCGCAGTCCTGACCCTCATCGACTGTGCCTCGACCGCGGGCAACATATGTAAGCAGCTACTTTTTCGTTCTATCCCCTCCTATTCACTATCAGCCCTCTCATCGCCCCAGTACATCTCCCTTCAAAGCTGGTATGGCATAACAGTACCTTGGCTAACCTTGAGGATCTCGTCGCTTCAACAGTCAAGGTCATCCCCTGCTTGGTCAAGCCTGCTCCAGATTCCATGGATAAGATCCCCGATTGGCCCAAGAAGGTCGACGCTGCCGCAGAAACTCTCAAGTGTGGCGGATCGTGCAAGGGGGACGCTAAGTGCTTCCTCAAATGCATCCTTCACACTTAGTGAATCGCAGACCTGTCAAACGAGCTCTTTACAATGTCCAAATTCTTTCCTGACTTGAGTGGTTGAGACAACATATTTGAAGTTGAATGATTCCCGCAGTCTTTGGGGTTTTGTTTGTTTCATTGTCGCGTTTGTGCGCATCTGCGAGGAATTCGGAGTTTTCAGAATTTAGGTTCCAGTCTGGCTGTCAATTATTCATGACAGAAGCTTGTTCGGATGCTTCTATCACACCTACCTGGAAAGGCAGTAATGTAGTAATTGATTTGTTGTTTGTGTCAGCATCTCCCCATCGCTACGTATCGAGTGACTACCTACCTAAAAGTGATATGCCTCAATGTATGCTGTACCCATACTTTGCACTATCAACACAAAAAGAAAAGACAAACAGTGCTGAAACTCTTCTGGGTATTAGGGTTCGAACATGACCTTTTATCTCTTCAGATTCAGTGAACCTTTGCCTCCCAATGATGTCCTTATTTCTGTCTGACAGAGCAAATGCGTCAGATCAGCCAAAATTTTGTGTCTGTAAATTGCACATGGGCAGCTTTGCGCAGTCTAGAGTCGCGCTGCAAGTAGTCTTGTCGAAAACAAGCCCAGAATTAGCAAGGCAAAACTGTTGACGTCGCCTTACTCGTCGGCAAAGACAGCGATTCAATTTTCCCCATTACTTGTATCTGTAAGAGATAGCATTGATAATGCTTTCTCAAAATCAACTCGAACACTTACTCTTTTGAAATACAGCTTTGTCAGGGACTCAATACCATTTTCTTACAATCAAAGTGCGTATGAGACACATATCCGCTCTGTCAGCCAACATTTGTCGCATATCCCACAATATCCAAGCAATATTTTACCAAGTTCTCGTAACGACCTACTCCAAAATTCAGCCCAAGGACGTCCCTTCTTCTTCGTTTCAAGCTGATAATGATGCCTATACGATGCCAACCCTTACGTCCTGGGTACTGGTCAAGAGCTCGCTATGATATAGATTGACGCCAAAGCGGCTTTGCACAAACAGGGAGCGGAAGAAAGGTTCAGCATGGGCTTGCGAGAGCTGTCTAAATGGAGAGAGAGAGAGAGAGATGAGGGTATTGAACGGATTAACTACCTCCACCTTAAAATGGCGCTGCTGATTCTTTTTTGGCTTCATCAGACGTCAGGTCGACGTAATTGGTCATTCAGTCATACTGCCTACGTAGAGAGGTCCCGGCACCTAGAACCATTAGGATTAATGCAATCTCAGTTGAGTCGAGCTCCATGCTTCTGTAGCTGCAACATGGCGTCAGAGACGTTGTCCCACCCATTAGAGCATATTTGACGAGATGGATCCCATTGTGATTCCGATAAATCATACTTCTTCTCATAATCTTTCGCAAATGTATCACAATCGATTTCTAGCTCATGATGCGTGTAACGATGCTAATATATGCACATGCCGATGCGTTCTGCCTGATCGTAAATTTGGATGCTTCTGCCATACTAACACTACTGCCGTCAACCTACATATAGTAGGTCCAAGCATATTAGTGATTGAGCTGCCAGAAATGATTTCCCGTCAAGTCTCTGTACTTCCATCATCTTTCTACTATCGCATTCCACGACAAGGCCCAGTTGGGAGTACTCGGTTTTGTAGCCCATTATCATGTGTTTTCAGGAGACACTCCAAAAGGCGTCGGGATAATTTCCATACCCGTCATGATTTATTCGAGATAGGGCGCGAATGTATGAGGCTGGTAGTGATAACTATTAGATAACTGTCTTTTCTTGTCAATGATTCGGATAGCAATATCCACAGACTTACCTACGCTGGTGCTGGGATGGTCGTATGTTAGATCAACTTCCGGTCTGCTATTATTAGCCCCAATTTTCGCTTGACTGCCTTTGTGATCTCGTTTCGAATGAATGACCGACTGCCGACGTAGGTGATGAAGAGCGTACTTGGTCGTTGCCGCCGCTCACGACCAGATTATTCGCAACACTTTATCGCAGCAAAATCTTGGACAGAGATATGGCTGGGTATGAGTCAGAAGCTAAAGGTGATTGCAAACGCTGGTGGCTGTTCTGCGTCGACTTGCACCAATATCGTGGTGGGAGGTGTCGTATCGCGTCGCTGGAAAGTGCTCAAAGACTTTCAGTTCCGACGATGCTTTCAAATCGAATGCTTCCTTCCATTCAGTGTTCAGTATTATTCTCATAACCAGCCTGCTTCCATAACAACGATCATACGATCATACGCGAAGGCTGTTCAGTCGTATTTGGCTACGATAGACTCTCGGGAGGCCGAAGGTCTCCCCCTTTCTTCATGAGCTCTGCGATCTCGCCTTCCTCGATCAAGACCTGGCTAGTAATGCGATTCAGCTCGGTATTGCTAATGTCCAAGCCAGCACACCCAACTATAAATCTAAGTAGCATCTTTTCTGCTGCATCGGCATTGTGGCTGAGTACGTGGTTATCATTGTCGAAAAGGTGAATTTGTCTGTTTCCCATGTCGCCGTAGATATCGTATAGACTGGTCGAACAAGATGGGTCGAGTGTCGCATCAGCCGTGCCATGAAGCAGCAACACCGGGGTTGGGGCGAGGCGCCGGATCCCGTCCGTCTCAGCCGCCTGGCTCGCCAGTGCTGCACAGCCCGTGATCCGGTCGTCACTACCGCCAATGGTGAAGACGGGAGCGCTGCCGAATGACCAGCCTATGAGCACAAACCGATCGAGACCATACGTCTCTTGAAGGAATGACATGGCGGCCTGGACATCAGCCACACAATATTTGTTGTGTCCAGGGTAGCGGTAGTCTAACCTCAAAGCCGGTATCCCGATGCTTAGAGCGGCTAACTTGGCGGCGAGAGACAAATAAATGCAACTCGGACCAGCGACACCACCGCCGGCTCCGGAGAGCAATATTGCTGCCGTCCGGTGGTGATCTCGCGGTGCAGGGCGGACAAAGTCCGAGGGCAAGTGAAGAAAGCCTGGAACAAAACCATCTGATGCGTCTTTGACGTGGACACTGAGTCTCTCTACTGGAAATCGTCGTTTGCCGCCCGAGGATAACTTCAAGATTCGGGGTGCCTGCTCAAGTTCATCATACGTGTCGATAGTCGAAGGTCTCTCATCAGCAGCTATCGGGCCTGCTCTAGACAGGGATGTCTTTTCATTGAGAGCCATAATGTGCGAGATAAGTGGTCTGTAATTGACGGAGCTGATGTGAGACAAGTATAGTCAACTTTGAGGATGGCGTGAGTACTACCTAGTCGTCACAACAAGATTATGCTTGGTATAATAAAGGATGTATTATGGTGATTATCGGACTCGACTTATAAACCTGGGGCGACGGGAACTATTCGATCAGCCCTACATCTAGACTAGAAGTAGATGACGACATAGTTCAAGATCCGGAATGAAAGGTCCTGCAAGATAAGTCCCACGACCTTGCCCGATTAGCACCATTGATCTGCTGACCAGTCAAATATTTGAATCAAGCAGGAAATAGTCAACCAGGTAAGTCAGCAATTAATTTGCGATGCTTTTTTTGTGTTGTCATGGACCTCATTCATGTTGGCTCTCCGTCATCGCTGGACCTTTGTTGAAGTTGGGGACTTCCTCAATTCCAGCGAGGCGTATCACGGGTGCAATTTTGCAAAGTGTTTGTGTTACATTTATACTCATTCTACAAAGTCTTTCCCTCGAACCCGGCTACTAGATCTAGCGGCCTCGATGACCGACTCCGGCAAGGAGGACCCGGGCCATCGTCCGTTCCTGAATAATGGGAGATTCGCGATGAGCACTCCTCAGTAGCAGGCTGCAGGTAGCAGTGGGGGCACGCTACAGAGAACGGTCCGCATAGCTGGGAGCAAGGGCGCAGGGCTTAGTGTAGTGTCCATTGATCGTCGGCTTCAACACTTTTTGTTTCTCCTGCCACGATCACCTCGACCGGGACTGGACTGTTGTATTAGTGTCTTAGATGGAATTGGATGATATTATTTCTTTCAGATTGATGGTTACTGTTATCCGTCTTGCGCCTGTAACGAGCTATGGACCCAAGTCATAGTAAAACCCCTTGCCCTACACGAACATCTTCATTCGCAGTTAAGTTTTGTCGTGGTCCCCTGAGAAAGGTGGGGATGGCGCAAAGTCTAGCAGCTTGCTTTTGCATTGCTTTTGGCGAGCGATTTTAGTGCCTAGCGTGCTGTAAACGTAAAATGGCACCGAAAAAGGCTTTTTAAGTCGTTTCTGCGACAGAATACCTGTAGGTATTGACGGATTAGTCCGTAGGTTGCCCAGACGGAGTCATCCCGTTGGAGCTGAGGACAGAAAATAATTTCGCGCAAGAGTTCACATCTCTTGACAAGTTCCAATTCCAACTGAACAGCGCTTCACTTGAATTTGTTGTTGCGCAGCTCGGAAAATGTTGGGCTCCACGGCGAGGATGGAAAACGATCGCGCATCCCAATCGGCCGTCGGCAGTCAAACCGCTGCAAAGGATGTCGCCATCGAAATGGTTGGCGAGAAGAGTCATACCATTGATCCCGCTGTGGCTGCTCGCGCAGTCAGAAAGATTGACTGGTTCTTGATACCGGCCATGACAATCGGCGTAAGTCTCCTGCACGCAGTCTGTTTTCGGTCGAGATAATGCATGTAGCTAATGAATCTTATTCCAGTATGGCCTTGTATACTATGATAAGGTTCATAATCCTCCTCTGGCGTGTGCGGCCCCATCCTCACTAACATATTTATCCATAGGCCATATTGGGCTCGGCTGCGCTGTTTGGCATGACGACGGATTTGAAGCTGAGCGTGCCTAGCCCCAGCAATCCCTCGGTCACCGACACTTCCCGCCTGTCCTGGGCAACTTCGCTTTTCTACTTTGGCATGCTGGCCGGTTTATATCCCATGTCATATGCCCTGCAGCGCTTCGAGACTGGCAGGACCTTGGGAGCTGTAGTTTGTACCTGGGCCCTCGTGTGTCTACTGACCGCGGCCGTGACGACGTGGCAAGGTCTCTACGCCCAGCGCTTCTTTCTCGGTTTCATCGAAAGTGTTATACCCACTGGCTTCATGACCATCATAGCCGGATACTATACGCAGCAGGAACAATCCATGCGTCAGAGCTGGTGGTTCTCTGCGACTGGATGGTGGGCCATTATCGGCGGAGCCCTTAACTATGGTTTTGCGCAAATCACTGGCGGGGGGTTGCAGCGATGGCAGTATATCTATCTACTTGCCGGATCCTTGACCTTTTTGTTTGGTCTCTTTTGCTTCGCCATACCCAGCTCGCCTGTCACGGCTTGGTTCCTGTCCGAGGATGAAAAGTTCGCCGCTGTAGAGAGGCTGAGACTTGGTCAAACTGGCATACGCTGCTCCCAGTTCAAAGGTGCGCAGCTAAAGGAAGCTCTGCTCGATGTAAAGATATGGCTCATATTCATCATGATGGCATCTGCATACACCGTAAATGGTGCTGTATCCGGATTTGGGCCACTGATTGTCTCGGTGAGTAGACATGTCGCAGAACATCTAACGCGGGTCCATGTGACTAATTTTGGAAACAGACCTTTGGTTGGAATACGCTGCAGTCTATCCTTTTCCAATTTCCACTGGGCGCCATCTGTCTGATCACAGTCCTGTTGACTGGATGGCTCGGATCACGGTTTAACAACATTCGTATCATCATGCTCATCGTTTGCTGTTTACCCGTCATTGCAGGTTGTGCACTGATTTGGCGAAGTGAATGGACCTACCACGCTGCAGCTCCGGTCGTTGGATACTCAATTACTGGCACGTTTGGTGCAGTCGTGAGCCTAATCATTACCATTGGCATGTCGAACGTTGCTGGTCACACGAAGAAGAGTTTTACCTCAGCGACCATATTTGTTGCATATTGTGTTGGTAAGCAGGACTATGATGTATATATCCAGTTAATTAATGCATAGACTGACCGATAAATAGGAAACATTATCGGGCCACAATTAATCAAGTCTCAAACCAAAGCTGCCCACTATCCAGAGTTATGGCTTGGCCTCATTATCTGGTAGGTCTGACTCTTCCAGCGCATTTTCATGGCTCTTCTAATCACGTTGCTTTAGCTATTGCATTACTATAGTTGCATCCATTGTCCTGTATTTTGTGCTTCGGATGGAAAATCGCAAGAAGGAATCGGCCAATGAGGACAACGAGGTTGAGAAGGCGAAGCTGGCTTTCCAGGACCTGACAGACAAGGCCAATCCCTACTTCAAATACCAGCTATAGTTTCTCAAATTTCATGTTTTCAGTGTAGCATTCCATCCAGCACTGAGCGTGCCTTGGTGTGTTAGAAGGGTGAATGAGAAAAAACAAAAGAAAAAGCTCTTGATCATGTCACTACTGATACAATGAGGAACCTGAATTGTTTTATGTATACATTATGTCTATTAGATTTTAGATATGTACAGGTTAGACAAAAGTATGTACTATGCAATCATGCAATAAAATTCCAAAGCGCTCATGCTATTCAACCCTTCTGGGCATTTACTGGGTGTAGCTGCAGCCGTTGGGCTCGGTGACCTCGACGGCGCGGACGGAGATGCCCAGGCAGCCAGAGTTGCCAGCGGGCTCCGAGACACCAGCGTCAACCCAGACGCTCCAGGCACCGTCAATGCTGTTGGGGCAGGCAAGGAAGCCGGCGCCGTTGAAGGTGAGGTCGCCAGTGGCGTCGAGAGTGAAGTTGGTGCGCTCGCCGTTGCGGACGGTGGGCTGGGCGCCGGTGGTGTAGCCGAACTTGCCCTGGCCCATGCCGGAGCGGTCGACAAAGGCCTGCTGGGGAGTGGCGCTCTCGGCGTACAGGTAAAGGCCGCCCTCGTTGAGGTAGAAGGTGGCCGAGTCGGCGGCACCGTTGTCGCACGAGGCGTTCTGCGCGGGCAGGTTGAGGAAGATGGAGCTCAGAGCGGCATCAAACTGAGCAAAGTGGACCTCGCTGGCAGAGCGGAGGGCCATCAGGCCAAAAGGTGTGCCATCGGCAATGGTGGACTGTCTGGCGGCCAGGGGAGAGGCGGCCGAGAGGCCGGCGATGCTGAGAACGGAGATAGCCTTGGCGTACATCTTGATGGTGTTATTAAGTATTAAAACTTTTGGTTGGTTTTTTTGGAGTAGTTATTTTGAGGTTGTAATGTGTTGATTGTGATGATGATTGTGATGATGAGGATATTTCAAAGTAGTCCATCTGCTGTTCTTGCCTGGACTTTATATATCCAGATTCCTACCCAAATCCATTCGATCGACGTCACAGCCATTTACAGGCATCGGGAGATCGGCTTCACCAAGGAACAAACATGGAAGTCGTTCGTTGTCTTGGCTTCCTCGTATAATGCTACGGACACTCTATGGCACTATGCAGGACTTCCACCCATCCACAATGCGACGTTCCGGCAGGATACGAGGCTTTTCGAGGGGCGGCTTGGTGCGGGTTGGTGCCAGTGGTTGAACAAGCGCCAGAAGAAATGGGGACCCCAAGGGATGAGCCCCAAATACCCCCGGGCTCTCCGCCCCGGTAGAAGGGAACCGCGCCAATTAGTGGACAGTCCTCGCCTAAAATGCCAAGAGCACAGTGGGTTGGGCGGGTGATGGTCCCTAAAGATGCACTCCGCTAAAACCCCCTTAGCCGTGAAGTTAAATTCACCTTTATTCTGCTGGCCCTTCACTAAGTTCTTCGCCTCACTTCTTCTTTTGGCGCTCAGCTGAGCACTGCCTTCTTCTCAGCTCCATACTACAGTGACGCTGCGACCTAAACCAGTCCCGACTTTTCGCCGGATTCAAGGCGACGGTTGTGCCCATAACGTAATTTAGGTCTCCCCGGCTCGAACCAGGGCCAATTTTAGACTTAAAGTGCTCCTCGGCAAGCAGGGTTGAGATCATCATCATGTCCACGGACCACGGTAGCGTCGGTACGTTGCATACGGGTATCCTGGACTAGTCCCATCGTCCAAGCCAACCATGACTTCATAAGTTCATGCTCAACGGCAAAGTGAACAAAGAGTCTTTTGCCTCTTCGTATTGCTGGATTTCATGAGGAGAAGCAAAGAAGTAGGACAGACGATCTTCTTCTCACGCGGTTAGGCGTAGCGAGCTGGAGGAGAACTGCTCAGAAACACAACGAGCTTTTTCGTAAATTCGGGTTTTTGTTCAACCATACGAGAACTTACGATGCAGTGATGTCAAACTCGTCTGTCCCAACAGGGACGGACAAAATCTATTAACAGCTCAGATCTCTTCATAGTGGCAAGATCGTCTACCAGGGGAGAGGCTGCATCTAAGCTTAAAGGGGGCTTTCCACTAATACCTTCATCTGAACTGCCATTTAGTCTCCTCTAGCCTGAAACAAGACTAAGCACATTTTCAATTAGCATATGGAGTGTTCCGTAGATGACCGAACATAAAGTACTGCAACCATCACTTGAGAATAGTACTTCTATAACTGAGAAAGCGTTACTCCTTTAGAAGAATATAACAACCAAAGTACACTTCAATCAACACAGAAACTGACTCGACTCGGACATGTTCCACGAACATGGTCGAACACGAGACGGTATATTTCTTGTCTCAGGCAAGATGGAGTTTTCTCAATGGTTACAAAGGAGAAGAGGAGCATGACAGAGAGAACAAACTCAATAATGGTCAATATTCCAGAAAAGCATCCACTCTGTGTGGTGATCAATGGAGACTCCAGAAAGCATACCCGTCCAAGCTTCATCGGCATAATGGAGTCTATAGTCTCGTATTCCGTGGTATCTATAGGCGTGCTTTGCACAATTCATAATATCCTCCTCCTGGCCTCTGATGCCGAGTTCCATTCTTCCAAAGTTTTTTTTACATAATAATCTCGATTTGGAAAGTCCGGCTCGTCTTTGCATAATCTCATGGCCTGATCAAAGGAACTCGGTGTGGCAGTGCACTCTTCGATTTCCTCTGCAGTCGCTGTTTCCTCCGTACGCTCCTTATTGAACTCTGCCACATAGTCTTCCCAACGACGCACCAACTCGACACTTCTCACCAGTCCGTCGGCAGTGTTGCCCTCAGGATCCTTTGAAGCCGTGAACGAGTCACCGTCCTTGGGTCCCAATATGGCAGCGTCCTTATTGGCGCCACGGTGTGCGTCAAAGACAAAGAGAGTAGCAAAGACAACCTCATGCGCCACGGCCGAGCTGTGCCACTCGTCCTGGGACACACGGTATGTCATGCCGCGCCGTTCCGTCTCCTCGGAGCCGAGGCGCGTCGCCCGAAAGTATTTGTGCGTGTTGACCACGGTCGACGAGACCTGGTGGGTCTTGTAGCCCGGTTCGGAGCCCTTGCCGTCGTCCCACGAGACACGGTACTCGGCGTGCGTCGCTTCTGCTGCATCATTGTCCTCCACGGCATCGACCGACCACCGGAGGTTAGAACCCTCGCCCGCGAGAATCCACGATTGCCCAAAGGCGTGGTGCCCATGAATGCTAATAGCAGGATCGACGCGGTGGCCGTCGGGCAGCCACACGTGCAGTCGCCAAAGCTCATCAATGGACCCGTCCTTAATAAGGCTGCATAGGGGAACAAACACGAACCCTGCCGAGCTTCGCGAAGGCTTGAATAGAGACTTTGGGTGTGATAAAGCGGCGTGTATATACGGCCACATGAAATCTTGACTGAGCGTATCCTCGTGCTCGGTGCTATGTCTTCCGCGTTCGCGCATATATGAGATGCCCACAATCAGGTTCATGATGACAAGATACTCTGATTCTTGCGAAAACCGTGACCTGATGGCCTCAAGCCACTGGTTGACAGATAATGGTTGCGAGTCCAAGGCTTCTTGCTGTTGTAGAAGCCATTTTCGAATATAGCTTTCTCGGTCAACGTCGAGTTTGGTAGCAACTATCAGGCCCCGAAACGTCCGCTCTACACCATCGTGTGTGAGAAGATACTGATCGCCGACTTTGCCGAGACTGCAGATTGCAGGCCCTTCGAACACGGTGGGCGTCTCAACTATCGTGGCCGTCGAATCTTCACTTTGTGACATTACAAATTTTGAAGGTAAAGGACTTGTGACGTTTGCTTGTGTCACCGGGTACTGCTTACGGCCGCGTAGAGTGAAGTGGATCCGAGGCCTATACTTGAGAATCATGTTGGGCAGCGAAAAAGGATATATACTTGATGCTTTCCTCGAATTTGGAATAAGATATAAGTCAACTCTGTAGCATTTTTACAGATGATTTTGCCATCTGATAAAGTGTTCGTTTGACTCAGTTTGTCTTGACACTTACCCGACACTCAGCCCGGGGGCTGAGTCAGTCGGCCTCAACCAATCACAAGTCGCGTGGCAATCGTTGGCAGTACATGCAGTCAGCCGACCAGTCTGCCTCTCGCATCCTGCAAATGATCTGTTAGGGTAGCCGGTTTAATGGGATGCATGGCCTTTTGAGCCTGACTAGCCTCTAAATTTCTGTCCGAAAGATGTGTTGCACGTCTAGGCGCCGGCCACATAGCCTTCGGGCTGAGTTGAGAATATTGGGATCCTTGAATCTATCACGACCTAGTACGGCGACACAAGTGCAACTTATAATGTGGAAAAATAACGGGTGTAATTGTTGATTACTGGTGTGCTGCTCGGCAAGACGGCACATGGCGATGCCATACCGTGAAGAAGAAACCGGAACCTCCACATTCGGTGCTTACGCGCCATGATGCCTTATGTTATAGTGGTCCCGATACCTTACGTGCAAGGCGCAACAATGAGAAAGTAAGCGCATCACCGAAGTTGCGCGAATATGATGGGACTGGAAGATTTAAGACGTAGCATCAATGGCTCGCAGCTCAAACAGGGAACTCCGTTCGAACTAATACCAAAGGTCGGGGCAGCTGTATGAATAGTCGCCTAGCAGATCATATAGTATTTCCTATACTATCAAAATCTAAGCCTCGCACAAATACTTATATCGGCGAATCTGGAGAAACGATAACGATGCTAACATGATTCTATTAGCACGTATCCGATAGATGACAAGTTCGATCGTCATTGGAAAGTCAATGCTCGTGTAATCGCAATCCGACGCCTCCTGCCCCTCGGCCCCCTTGTCGCAGAAGGGGACTTGACACAGTTCACGTCTCAGCCCTACCAGAATCCATCGCTTTTCATCTGAAGTTCCTCAAGATGATCGCTTTTCTGACCATCTTGGCATTTACTTGGCGCATCTTGCCAAGTAATTCACTTTTCTTCCTTGGTATACATATCAGAGACAGTCATTACCGCTACGCAGAGCCTGGAAAGGATGATGCGAGAATCTAGCTGCCTGCGTACTGGCAAGTTCAAGAATATCGTGTTGCAACTTCTCGCAGTCTTTTCTTGCATCTCACTAATACTATATTGCGGCGTCGAGACCAAACCTCCACGTCTTCCATTATCGCAGCCGTTGCAAAAAGCGTTGGTGATAGCATCGAGCTTCGCGACAGCGCAAGACACAGCATGGCTTTCGCAAATTCCTCGCGACTGGGCCATCTATCACTATGTGACGGATGAGATCAGTATCGACGGCTCCTCAACGAGCGCACTATCCGTTCCGGCCGACAAGGGCAACGAAGCCATGGCCTATCTAACCTACATCATAGACCACTTCGACGAGCTACCAGACGTGGTCTTCTTCCGTCACTCGCACTACAAGTCGTGGCATCAGGCTTTTGATTCAGTGTTCGAAGTCAGCTCTCTGCGCACCGACTACGTGCTCGAAAGAGGTTTCGTGTCGCCGAGATGCATGAGCGGGTGCGAGAATGTCATGCCCGTGGCGGGTGAAGGAGTACCCATTGCTGATATCCACTTGGTAACGCGTGACATTCAGCTGCGGTCGCTTTTGTCCGAGTTCTTGGACCCGGCGGAGCCCATTCCCCGCAAGATTGCGGCGCCATGCTGTGCTCAGTTTGCCGTCAGTCGTGCCGCCGTGCAGTCGAGGAGCCGAGAGTGGTGGATGGCTATGCGAAGCTGGCTGATCAGTACCTCACTGTCAAGCTATAGCAGCGGGAGATTGCTAGAGTGGACTTGGCATATTTGGTTTGGTGAGGAGGCATCTCTGTGAGTCTTTGACAAATCCGAACTAGAATCAGTCCACTAATTGATCCAGCTGTTCCATTTCGGAGGAAGCTTGCCTCTGTAATGTCTTTGGTTATGGCACCGACTGTGGAAATAGTCTATTGTGATACAGCCGAGTTCTCTCTGGTTGATGGGCTAGGAGCAAGAGTCATTAGAAAGTAACTTTATGCGACATAAGACTGTCTATAATCTCTTTCCTAGGTCGGAACAATACAATGAATCCCCCACGAGGTATTTTTGTTTGTTCCGCAACATTGTAATTGATGCTGTTGTACATAGTAGACTACTACTACCAACTCGTGCGCTTGCTCATTGTATACGCCTCCGTTTTATGCTTAACACTGATTCTCTTGTTACATTATGATGACTTCGAGTTTTCAAAGCCCTCAAGATTTTTCGCATCCGAAAATTGAGCCTTGCCGTCTTGGCCCACACTGGCGATGCTGACCCTGAGTGGTACCTCGTCGGCCTTGACTGGAGCCTCCGGGCTTGTCTTTGGCTTTGTTGCTAGATCCACGGCTTGACCCACAACACCAGCTGGAGCACCTGCAATTTCGTTGACCTCGTCTTTTGTGAGGACATCACTGATTCTTGCTGCCCTACTCGACATGAGAATCGTAGCAGGTCCTTGGAACTGCAGGAAGAGCCGGTCACCCCAGATGGTCCTCCTCGTCATGGTACGCAGGCTGTACAGAACACGGCTCGAGAACTTGTACCACTCAGTCGTGCGCATTGACTGGAAGAACTTGATGTTGCCAAACCAGGCTGAAACGGCTGGAATCTGGAATCGAACACCGGAGCTCTTGAATCGAAATGGCAGAGGTGGGTTACGAGTGATCGAGTAAGCCACAACGTTAGACGGATGCAGCACAATCTCCTCTCCTTCAGCCAGGGTCAGCTGATGAACATGGCCAGGTGCCGAGAGCGCAACCAGTCCGCGACCGGTGAGTTCAGAACAGCCCCAGTGAGCTAAAGGCAAGCGATATCGTATCCGCGGCGTGACTGTCAGGCTATGGCCAGTCCATGCCAGCAACGCTGATCGTTGCCCAACTACCCAGTCTGTAGTGCCATCCAAGTGTAGGACTGAAAAGGTTGTCGTCGGCGATTTCGTGGCAATCAATGCTTGTAACGGAGTTGTCGAGGAAACACGCTGGTATAGGAACGGCACACCAGTGAGCGCGCGACTGAAGGGCGACAAAAGCGACAACGTCGATTGGGCCTATACGTCTTCAAATCAGCGATTTTACCTTTCTGTTGATCAAGAGGTAATTCCTCACGTTTTGTGCCTTGCCAGAAACAGCTACCAATGTTCCCCGTCTTGTGTATAGCTTTTGTGATGCGGACAAGTCGACCGAGAGAAGGGAATAAGGTGTGCCGATCACTTCGAACCTAGCATCTGAATTTCCATGGTCAGATATATGTAGTCAGACAATACTGAGCTGCAGTGTTCATACCTGCGACATCTTTGTATGGGCTCAGCGGCGAGCCGAACGCATCCCCACCAAGACGCGGTGATTCTGTTGTAGGCGCAGAGCTGATCTGAATGGCCCTACATTGACGGCAGATGTAGCTGGTCCTGCCGGCCAATTGCTTTGACTGGCCATTCCGGACCAACGTCCTGGCGCTGCGCATGGCTATCGTCGCGAATTCTCGAGTCGTGCTATGGAAGTTCGACTCATGGACAAAAAATCGCGAGATGTTACGTCAGAACCCGCGAAGCTCGATTAGAGAGAGTAGTAGATTGGATGCCCGAGCAGAGGTACTGTGTGGCTGTGCGACTGGAAGCCGTTTGAAAGCACGAGCCACTTTGAGACAGACCCACTAAAAGCGAGCATTGAAGAAGCCGCCGTGGGATGGTGTTACACAACTAGCAATTTCACTGTATTTTTATCATACATCATAAATACAATAATCACATGGAAAGAGTCCAATTTCGAGCTGTCGTTTGAGATTAGTTGCGAAAGTCCCTAAGCTAAAATCCTCAGTCATTTTTCGTACAATGTCATTTAATCAAACAGTAGTACCTTTACGGTGAGGCGCCAACATGTATGGCGGCTTTGTGCGTGTGTCTCATAGCTTGCTGCTATCCTTTTTCTCCTCCAGACCTGTGCTTTTGTATCCGAAAAGATATCCAGCGACTTTGCGCATCTGCACTTCTTCACTGCCCTCGGTAATACGGTAGCGGCGGAAATGCCGCCAGATATGCTCAAAGGGCTGGTGTCTACTATATCCGTTACCGCCGTGGACCTGAATGGCATTGTCGGCAGCCTGGGTGGCCAAACGGTTGGCGTAGTAGTTGCACATGCTAATCTTGTGGCCCAGTTGCTTCTCAATGGCGATCCACGGCGGCATGGTTGCGTTGCCTTTATAGCGTCGCTGCATGTCGTCCATCTCGTTGGCCGTGCGCAGGATGAGCAGCCGCAGCATCTCTGCCTGGGTTGAAAGCTCGACGAGGGGCCACTGGATGGCTTGGTTCGCTGATAGCGGCTTGCCAAAGACGATACGCTCGCGGGCGTACGCTACCGAACGGTCAATGCAAAATTGCGCTGCGCCGCACGAGCTGGCGGCCTGGCGGATGCGGTTCTCGTGTGTAAACGTCTGAGCAATGGCGAGTCCGTTATCGAGAGGACCGAGCACGGCCGAGGATGGCACTTGAACGTCGTCAAAGAGAATCGTGGCATGGTCCGTCGGCATGTTCAGGGTGTACTCGTACGACTTGATGATGACTCCGGGCGTGTCTCTGGGCACGATGAAGGCGGTAATTCCCTTTGGAGAACCGTTCGTCCCAGAGGTCCGGGCAAAAACAAGAAAGTGAGTCGCAGAATGTGCGCCGGTCTGCCATTTCTTATTCCCCGTGATACTCCAACCCGGAGCACCATTGGCTAGCCTGGTAGGTGATGCTCGAGTATCCATGTGTGTAGCATCGCTTCCATGATGGATTTCCGTCAAGCCAAAGGTCATTCTGAACTCTCCGGCCAAGCGAGCTGGGATGAGCTCATCCTTCTGTTGATTATTGCCCCAGTGGTAGAGCATGAGAAAGTCGGGGAAATTACCAACAACGCTGTGCTCGTTCTGTAGGTCATTGGCGAGGCTCACGCCACCTCCGTACACTGGATGCGATGCCATATGATACCGCAACGCGCACATCCAGAGGTTCGCCGATGGGTGCTCCTGGCCTCCATACTTTTGGGGAATCGGGAAGCGGTAAAAACCTGCCTCATCAGCTAGTTTGCGTGCTTGTGTCAGGAGGACCTCCCAGTCGTGTGTGGGTAGGCCACCATTGTCCCATTGCGTCCGTGACGGTTCTCGGCGGTGGTCAAAGAACCTATCGTTGTCATCCTTGTGCTGAAGCGGCAGGATTGTCTTGTTAATAAAGTTATCAAGTTTGGAGATATACTCCTTGAGGTCGGATGGGAGCTCAAAATTCATGGTCACTCTAGCTGGCCTTTTCTAATTGTTGAGAACTCCTGGGGAATAAGGTTTATCGACCAGGCAACGACACATTTTGTTCGGCTGTATCACGAACTCGACAGTCGTCTTTATTGTCTGCGGAGAAGCGTCCGCGCGCCGAGGTATCTAGTTGTGTTTCCTATATCCCAGTTTCTTCCCCGCATTCCAGTAGGCGGCTCCTTTGTGCACCCCCAATAACTCTATTTGGACTGTACGGGGTAAAGGCTGGGCAGCCTCGGCTTATACGGGTGTGTAACGGCGTAGAAATATCTCTGCCGTGGCACAATTGTCTACTTTGCCCATCTGTGAATTGTCTAGTCATTGCATAAACCAGGCTCAATCGACTGTTAATCGTCTCGCTGTGTCTCCGTTCTTTATTACAGTAGGATGGCTGGACGTGTCCGCCAGCCGATTGATGTAACGGCGTTGGAAAAGTACATTGAGCAAAATGTGCCTGCGATCAAGACGCCGCTGGAAGTAAAGCAATTTGGTTTTGGGCAATCCAATCCCACCTACCAGCTCACTTCCAAGTCCACCGGCGAGCGCTACGTGATGCGCAAGAAGCCTCCAGGCAAGCTTCTTTCAAAAACGGCACACCAGGTGGATCGCGAGTATCGCATCATTGCCGCCCTGGGGCCGACTAACGTGCCAGTGCCGAAGGCGTACTGCCTCTGTGAAGACGCCTCAGTCATTGGCACAGCATTTTATATCATGGAATTTCTGGATGGACGGATCTTCGAGGATCATGCTATGCCGGGCGTGACTCCGGAGGAAAGAACAGAACTCTGGAAGGATGCGGTCCGAACACTGGCCAAATTCCACCGTTTGGATTTCAAGAAACTTAGGCTTGGAAACTTTGGTATGTTGTGTTATCGCTGCCCGGAGCGTGTACTGATCAGAACGTGCTAGGCAAGAACAGCGGCTTCTATGATCGCCAGTTGGCAACATGGATACGGACATGCACTGCTCAAGAGAAGGCCGTGGATGTGAGTAGTTTTTGTCTTGCCATTCTACGACCCGTCGATCCCAAGCCCACCCCAAAGGAACTCTCGATTCTAACACGAACCGTCAGGCCGATACTGGAGAGCCAGTGGGCAAAATTCCTCATTTCGAAGGTCTAGTCGACTATTTCTCCAACCAGAAGCTCCAGCCCCAAGACCGGGCGACCCTCGTCCACGGTGACTATAAGATCGACAACATGGTCTTCCACAAGACGGAGTCGCGTGTCATTGGCATCTTGGACTGGGAAATGAGCACTGTCGGTCACCCGCTCTCCGACGTCGTTAACCTGACCTACCCATACTTTTCCTCAGAAGTCAGCCCTTTATCCAACAAGGCGTTTTTGCCTAACGCCACGCCTGGTCTTCCGACTGCCGGCACCGTGCTGGCCTGGTACTCCGAGGTCGCTGGATGGGATCCGCGCCCCGAAATGGACTGGGCGATTGCGTTTGGTGCATTTCGCTCAGCAGCTATTTTGCAGGGCATCGCCGGACGTGTAGCCCAGAGGCAGGCAACAAGTGAACAGGCAAAACAATACGCTGATGCTTTCAAGCCCTCGGGTGAAAGAGCATGGGAATTGGTTGAGAAGCAGAAAGCAAAGATTATATCGAACTCGAAACTCTAGATGTACTGACAAGACTATACCCGAAGAGATCATCTGTAACCGAGAAAGAAACTAAACATTATCCATAATCTTGGGCATGAATACATGAACCATTTTATACTATTTTTAAAAAAGCGAGATACCGTCACTCGGTACCGCCCTTGTGAACTCTAGCTCATATATACATCCATTGGTCACATGATCATATTTCGTACCTTTCATTCCTTCATCTGCCTCAGCTCATTGCCAGCCTGCTCTCCTTCCATTAGCACGGCGTCCATTAGGCAAGTTTGGAACATTCAAGAAACTCGTCCCGTATGGATATATGTTGACCGGACGTTTCTTGGTTGGCAGAGAGTTCAATGCATCCCACATCTCCATGATGCCTGCCCTTCGAGCAGGCAACATGCTATATTGTAATGAATATAGAACCTTGCGATGGATAGGTGGAACAAAGCGTCCAGTAATCAGGCAAAACAGTACGCGTGGCGATAGATAGTGCTTGCGTATGCGGCTGCCCATCTGGAAGTACTGATGAAACATTGCTGTAAAGGAAAGTGGAATCGGCTTGACGTAAATGACAGATGTGGGTGGTTGCAAAGGCGATGCAGGAGTATTAGATTCGAGGTTAAGTCTATCTTGGGTATCACGAAGTTCAAAACGGATGCCGCCTGCAGAAGGTTAGCTTATTGTGTCTGATGAGGTAGAATAGCGGATACTGACCTGGAAGACGCCGAGGGTCTTTGATTCGGAGCATCAAGGCGAACAGTGGGAAATGGTTCAAGCAAGAAAGCATCGTATCGAAGACAGCCTTTAGAGAGATAATGGCCATCCGCGCTACGGCGAAATTCAAGTAGAACACAACGACAGTAGGGAGCAAGAAGAAGAGCAGTGTGAAGAGTATCGTGCCAACGAGCAATTGGTCTAGATCGTAATCACACGAGTCGACACGATTACGAAGCACATTGTACTTCTTTCCGCGGAACAGCTGAAAAAGGGAGAGCAGAATGGTGAGCTGCCAATGGTATATACGGGCGGAGGCGAGGTAAAAGGAGTATATGTGGACCGTCAGGATCGAAACCAGGTCGGAGAACATCGCGATTGGCATGCTAGCACCGGCAAAGCTGGAGAAGCCAATAAACCAGATGATATGCGGCAATAAGGGCTGGAGCGTGGCAATACAGCTCGACCAGTACTCGATGACCCAGAGGAACAAGTCACCCAGGAAGAGCGCAAGCTCTTTGTTGAGCTTCAGTCCAGCAGGCCATCCCATGAGCCACTCAATGCTGCTGTGTAGCGCCTCCACAGTATATTGACCGAGCAGTATGCCAATCTGATCAGCAACCCAACCGGCATTGTCGATGATGTAGGAGCCAATAGCAATACCAATGATCACATCATTAGCAACTAACCACAAGCTGTTGTAGAATCGAATGTAGTCAGGATGGCTGGTCGTGACGCTCTCCCAATCGTTTTTTCGCAGGCGAAGCTTGACATACTGCATGGGCCAATAGCAGAACTGTTGTAGGCGAATTTCAATCTGCTGGGCAGTTGCTGAGATATCCTTGAGCGCTGGCGAACTCGGTCTCAGACGCCATTCCAGAACCTGTAACAAGATCTCTGCTGCAGCTCGATGACCAACAAGCATGAGTATGAACAGGCGTCGGATAACGGGGAACAGGTACAGTATAATCATGTCCCACATCCATAATATCACATAGTCGCGCATCGTCGTGGCATGTTCAACTACCCGCTCCGAAACGCTGAGCGCCCTTTTCGGCCGCGTACCAATCAATGATACGTTCTTTTGTAGTAGCTGCTCCAGCTCGAATGCCCAATTGATCTGGTTGACGATCCTTGGCAGTGCCTTATCCTTCATTGACGGCGCGTGTTTGATGACGGAGTGCTGCGCGAGTTTCTCAACTAGTTTCCGTCTCTTTTCCTTGTATTGACGCTCTTGCTTCTCGTCCTCGGCTTCTGATCCATCGGACAGCGACAGGAGCATGTGATCCTCCTTGTCTGCAAGTGCTAGCGCCATGGGATTGAGAGAGATGTATTGCATTCGATTCGGCAATGGTCTTTCGAACAAGATGACCTGTACACTTGAAGCCACATGGCAGGTTACTTTCGGGACGCGCAGGGAGTGCCCGGTCTTTGCAAGCACCCATGATGGCTCCAGCACAAATGCGCCCTCCGCAGCGGCATGCGCATTCGTAACACCCAGGACATGCATGGAATCATGGCCACAGAGTTTGCTGATTCGGGTCGGATCGTGTGGCGCGCTTCGCAAGAGAATACCGGTTTTCAAAGCATTTTCGACATTTCGAGGCTGCAAAAGGCATGATCAGCTACCAGAGCCACGAAGTATGGGGCGGTGACGGAAAGGGCTTACATCGACATGATCCAACACTGCTACAACAACCACATCAAGACCCGAATTCCTCCAGCCGACGATGACGCCGGGCAAATCAGTCTTCGCAATGTCCGTCGGCCAGAATACTCTCATCAATCCATCATGCTCTGGCATGTCATATGGGCGTCAGAGGACTCCGGTCAAAAGGAGCCTCTGCGCCTAAGTTGTTCGCGGGCCGAGACTCCAGCACTGGGGGTTCGAGGGTGCTACAGAAGCACAAGTTAGCGGGCATTGTTCGAGGCATCAGGACGATTGGCACGAGCGCCAAGCGCGATGTCTCGGGGCGTCGAGGAGCAACAAATTGGGCGTCGTACCAGTTGAGATTCGAGTCGGGCGAGATGATGTACAGGTAGAAAGACGACCAAGAAGACCAGTGTCAAGAAGGCGAATCCTTGCGCGGCGCGTGTCTGTCGCATAAGTGCAAAGGTCAGTATATGGTCCACTGCTCAATAGAATGTACAGGCAGTGGAGGTAACACACAATAACTCCCTTATCCCAGGCAAAGACTGCAAGCTCATAGAGACGTGTAACAAGATCCCATCGAGCAGTACCGTAGCCAGCTACAAAGATGGCAAGGGTGACGACGGAGAAAGGGTGCATAGATCTTCTATATGTCGGCGGAAAGCAAACGCATTCCTATATCGACCTTCGCGGCCTTGGGAGATTTCTTCCTGCGCTGCGATTGAGGGACGATGGGATGTTGTCGGCGTCGGCGTCGATGGGGGGCTGGAGACAAAGTCGCACTTCTGCAAAGTTGCCCAAACTGATGGCAGTTGCTAGCAAGGAGTACCTGTAGGTAGCTCAAACTCTCCCGATTTACTTAGCGTGAACACGGCAAGTTTGGTACCAAAACACTGGGAGACGAGACTGTCTGGTCGCAAAGGCACGGCGTTGTGCTCTGAGTATTTATTTTTTTCGACCAAATAATCCTGCGCCGGTATATATCCTATCTGACTAGTTGTGTTATCGGATATTGTTGTTGTTGCTCGAAAACCGTAATAAAAAGTCTCAGAAGCGCCTGGGGTTTGGGATGCCAAGTCTGAATGTCGTAACAGGTAGGAAGACGCGGCTGATGTGATTGACGGCAGTGGTTGGTGGGAGGGTTCCTTGGTGTTCTACCTGGAAGGTAATGTAATAAGGTAAATCAGCTCAAAGTGGCCCTTGCAGCTGCATTGCATGGGCTTCTCGGTCTCTTTCTTATGGCCTGAATATCATTATTTCAATAAATGTACGGTGCAAATCGGGCGCAGCTGGGTTACGCGTCGTCGTATGTCTCTTCCCTATTGATCAATTGAGATCTGGATCCCGAGTGGCCATCATCTGGTCAACCAAACGTCGTCCATCTCTACTAATAAGCAGCGTTCCCCAGTGGTCGGATCATATTTTGTGGCTTCTCTGGTCTGGACCGCGTCCCGTCCGTGGGGGCGCCGCTCCATCTAGCCCAGCGATCGTGAGCCAAGCAATGCTACTACCGACAGGTTAGGGGCACTCATCGGCTGGGTTGTGTCGCGATTCTCGTTTGTGGGAGGCGCCGAATGTGACGAAATTGATGACAGGTAAATTAGTTGGGTTACACCTTCACATTATATATATAGTACTGCAAGAGACCGGCCAGTCTTATATGTTATAATGAGGAGTAACACGCCCCCTTTGCACGCCTACTAGGGTATTACGGAGCAGAGATGTGTAAATACGAGGTTCCTGAACGCCAATCCATGCCCTTTTCCCTCGCCAGCCGGACTTGAGTAAGTATTAAACACATCACTTGGGCGCCGGAGACAGCCAATTTGATTACGATTTTGTAGCAGACGAAGTCGCAACCAGTTTCTCAACCTGATGGCCGCCAGTCTATTTCCGCTTCATGTACATCGCATCGTTCTCCTTGGTATCCTCTCGTGCCTCGCTAATGAGTTTGTCAATACCCTTTTCTTTGAGCGCGACCTTTTTCTCTAGTCAGCCAGTCTGTTCAGCCTTGGTGATTGCGCAATGAGTTGTAAGAATTACCGTTAAGCACTGGTTGTATTCTTTGAAAAGGTTTGCACACTCATTGTTGTCCGTCTTGCCTTTCAGGTATTCTAGCACGGTATCAGTTCGACGTATCCAAGAACCGCACGTCGTACTTTGCAGCTTGGGGTAAAAACTTACTCTCGCTATACCACTTAAGAAAGCATTGGTCATACCGTCTGCATAGATGATAGTCAGTTGTGATGCTAATGCTGGGTAACATGCGCATGTCTAATATACATACTCCTTGACTTCGTTGCATTCTGGCGCTAATGAGGCGGACATTGTAGTGGATGTTGTAGTTGAATCCTCGCTTCAAAAATGCAGGAATTCAAATGAGCAATGATATGAGGCCATCTCTAACCAACCCACGTCACAACCACGCGGAAGCCTTGGAGCTCGCCAGCAAGCTTATCGCTATCTTAGCGGCTTGAATGCATCCCACTTGCCGCGTTACACCCCTGCAAATCTCAAGCTATCGGCGCGTTCAGCACCGACAATTCTTGAAATTTTGTTTGAAGTTGGAGCTCGAGTGTTCGCCTTGTACCCGGCTCAGAGACGGCATACGCATTTATCGCAAAGGGTCTACTTCTCAACTCCAACGCCCTTTGCTAACACCGCCAGCATGGACTCGTCTCAGGACTTCAAGTCCACGCAGGAAAAGGTCCAGGGCGCACTTGTCAAGGCGACCAGGACTAGCAACTCCATCGCCGCTGAAGATCTCAACTTCCAGCGCCGCAGCAACCCCGCCGCCGGTGAAGCTCTTGACGAAGCCAGCGAACGACTTCTTGCGCTTTCGACTTCGCTGCTCAAGTCGGCGACAAGAGGAACAAATAATACGGCTCCACGATTGGAGGATGCTGACGATGTCGACGTCCACTGGTCGAGGATCGTGGATGTAATCGATACCCTTCTCGAGAAGGCGGACACATGTCTAGACGAGTACACTGGATTGGTGAAGAGGAAGCTCGCGCCGACAGAAGAGGCTGTAAGAAATTATGCCTGGCCATATGAAGACTTACAGCTAACAAACTGGAAGGGCTCGGTTCCCAAGAAAACCAAGACATACACCTCACTCGACTCATCGATGCGTCGCGCAAATATCCTCAAACCTCAGAATGCTTTTCAAAACAAGCCCGATAACCACGACTCCAGTCCCTGGAAACCTCTCCTCACCGCGAAGCCGCATGCTGTTGTTCCTCTAGAAGACAGCATTGGCACGTTCAACAACGATCAGGATACCATACAGTACGATTACGCCATTTTCTTGCAGCACTTTTACAATTACCCCAACTTAAGGCAAGCGCCTGGCCTGCCGCCTCGAAGTGTTGAGGACGTGCAGAAGAAAAGAAGACCAAAGCAGGAGAGACTGGCTGCCCTTTGGAAGGATATGACCTCTGTATGGGGTGCTGACTGCAAGTATAGATACAAACATCCTTACGAAACAGAGATTCTGAACCTCAAATATCCCGACGCCATATATGAAGTTGCAGAACCGATCAAGTACCAACCTGTGGAGTCGACTGCCGCTACCTTCGTCAACACATTTGCAGGCGTACTGGATATGTTGGCTGAACTCAAGAAGGCCAAGGAAATTGCTATTGACACAGAGCATCATGACTTTAGAACTTACAACGGCCTGCTTTCACTAATGCAAATCAGCACTAGAGACAAAGATTGGATAGTAGACACTCTCCAGCCTTGGCGTCATAAGCTTGAGGTTCTGAACGAGGTCTTTGCAGATCCTAGTATCATCAAGGTGCGTAGAGCTATTGCTTCTTGTTCCCATAGCAATTACATCGCTAATAATTACAGGTTCTGCATGGTGCATACATGGATATCATTTGGCTTCAGCGTGACTGTGGCCTTTACGTTGTTGGGCTTTTTGACACATTCCACGCCGCAGATACTTTGGGATACCCAGCAAGAAGTCTTGCGTATCTCTTAAAACGCTTCGTCGACTTTGATGCAGACAAGAAGTATCAGCTAGCTGATTGGAGAATAAGGTAATCTTTCAATGAACACTTCCCTTATGATCGTACACTCACTGGTATCCCAGACCCATTCCGGAGGAAATGTTCTACTATGCGCGGTCTGATACACATTATTTACTCTACATCTACGACCTTATCCGAAATGAGCTCAACAGCCACTCGAAACCTGAGAATTCAGAAGAGAACTACATGGATAACGTGTTGGAGCGTTCGAAGGAAGTCTCTTTGAGGCGTTACGAGAAACCAGTTTATGACTCGGAAAGTGGACAAGGGCCAGTAGGATGGTTCAATATGCTTATGAAGCAATCATCCGGCAATTTCTCCCGAGAGCAGTTTGCCGTGTTCAGGGCAGTTCATAAATGGCGTGATGAGCTGGCTCGAGCAGAGGATGAAAGTCCCATGTTCATCATGAGCAACCAATCCATCTTTGACATTTCGAGACGCCTACCACCAGATCCCAAGGCTCTCCTCAGCTTGGTCCCTCATGCTTCGCACCCGCTCAAGCAGCGCATCTCAGAGCTTTTCAAGGTCTATGAACAGGCCAAGGCAGATGGTGCTCATGGGCCCAGCCTTACCGAGTATTTCAACGAGAAGGCTAGGGAAGCTTCGGGGCATGGTAGCGGCGCAGTCACGCAGCAATTCCTCCCAGCTTTGAAAGACAATGGTGGAGCAACCAAGACTCTGAACTCAGACGATCTCGTTTCTGGGGTATCCCAACTGTGGGGTGATGTTCCGATGAGCAGCCGCTGGGAGCCGGCAAGTGATGGAGATAAAACTCAGGAGACGGTGTTTGCACTTCCCTGGGCAGCCTTCATGGAGAATGTCTCGGTAGCTGACGCGCAACCATCGGCCTCCCGAATACCAGCAGCAGCTGCTTCTACTACGGCGAGCACAACGACACGAATTGGCTTGGATGGAGATGCCGAGTTCACACTCAAGCAGGGCCAGAAACGTAAAGCTACAGAGCCTGTTGCGCAGGATGATTCTTCCGAGGAAGAAGGGGAAGCGACAACCCAGACGAGGACCAAACCTTCTTCGACGGCAGGCCGAGATGAGATCTCCTTTGATGACGAGATTTCCGTCAACGATACGGACGAGGAAGAAGCCAAGGAGAAAGCTCGCAGAAAAGCTGCGAAAAAGGCTCGCAAGGAGCGGAAGCGCGAAAAGGTGCGAGAGCGTGCCGAGAAAGGGGCCGCGGAGGAAGCCGAGGAAGAGCCGTTCGATTACAGTCAGGCAAAGTCGGTCCTGAATTCTAAGAGGTCTGGAACCGACGCAAGGGGTGGCAAGGGTAAGGTCTTTAATCCATATGCGTCGTTGACAGCAGAAGGACCCAAGCCTGCCAGACGGATGCATGGTGAAAAGGCAGGAAAGAGCACGACCATCAAGAAGCTGTGAGAGATTGGTCTATAAGAGTGTTGTCAAGACGCTGACCAACCTCTGGTGGTATTGTTCTGCAACTGGTAAAAGGCGTTGTCTTGGTCAAGAATTGCATGGCTCGGCGTTAATGGTGACTTAGAGAGAAGTCTTTAGATACCACAAATCATAAAACGGTTGAGAGAAGGGATTCAAACCCTGACCCTGTCAACTCGATGGACAATCCTTGTTGAATAGCTCGTGAGAATTTTGTGTAGATATCCATATTGCCTTTCCATGGATGATTGCTTATGTATTTGATGATGAAGCCAGGGACGGTTTGCCACTGTGGTTTTGGAAACGCAAGACCTTGAGCAGCGACGAGCAGCGTGCGATGTGCAGAGCCCTGCTCTCGTCAGATATGCCCATTTGAGGCTGATCGTATTCCAGGTACCATCTCATGGCCGCTTCAAGACTCCAGGTGCCCACTAGATGAAGATGGCAAATCGATATCAGTCTGTGGACAACTTTTGTGTCATGTGCACACTATCGATCGTACTTACTCAAGGTTCCGAAACTCTGCCAAACGTTCTGACTGCAGAACTCGCCGAACAGGCTGATATCATCGGCCAAGCGTCGGCATTCTGCCCTCATCGCAGCTTTGGTTGGTAAAGCAGTGGTTCCCATACCCGTGCTGCCCATGGCACCATCGGGCGTTTCCACTGATAAAAGTCTAGAGCACATTAAAGTACTTTCAAGAATATCCATATAAAGCTCCAGTAATAGGGTCCAGTAAATATGCAGGAGGCGAGCCATCTGGAGGTCGTTGAAATTTGTATTGACGCAGTAAGAGGCCTTGCGTGAGTAGCCGCTCTGCCGCGTTCTCGTCTGAGTTGCGTCGGATACGACCATTGTATCGAGCGTGAGCTTGTGCGGATCCAGCGGCATCTTTATATCGGAAAGTAGTAGCCACTGTTTCATGCTCTTAATCAAGTCCAAGACGCTCCACAGATGCCGGTCCAGAGTGTCATCAACACCGTGGCCGGAACCATTTGCACACGCCACGTCCTGGGCTTTCGTGTCATGGCGTAAACATGTTGCGTCGGTGACAAAATCCATGAATTGCTGGAAGAGACTCTTTCTTTGTTTGATCCACGGCACCAGCATCCAAGGTAATTCGGCCAGCCATGTTGTTCGACGACTGCGAAAGGCGCTTACGACCTGTCATGTGTCAACTCTGACATATTTGAGATTTCAAAGCTGAGAAGATGATTACTTCTATTGTACGGTAAAAGCAGAAGAACTGGTTCAGAGGGCAGTCAGAGACAGCATTTGGCCCCAAGGTGTGCAGAACATTCCTGATACCGTTCAAATGCGTGATCCAGCCGTGACTTGATTGGCCAAATTCGTAAAGCTCGTATAGCGTCAAGATCGATATCGTAGAGACGACCTGATTTGGCGTGGAATGTGGAATGGCCTTGCGTAGTTCACCCACCGCGGCGACATAGTATTCCAGGCCGCGAATCAGACATTGGTCCCTGTTTTCCACATGGCCTATCCAGCCATATCCGAGAGCAGATATCGCCAGTGTGAGAGCGCGGGATTCCCGAGGTTCAGAAGTGACCGACTCCAGCCATTGTAGCGGTCGCTCTTGTAACGACAAGCTTGAAGGAAGGCAGTTTTGAACAAAGTCACTGAAGATCTGCAGATACTCCAGATCGGGGAACACGGGTTGATATGTACAGTGCACTCTTGGGGAACCCTTGAAAGATGTCAAGGCGCCCGAGTTCGGTGTGAACAGTGGAAAGTTCTCATCGCGTGTGTCGCTTGACGTGGAGTCACGACGATGGCTAAGAGGAGTGCTTGGAACATAGGGCAAGTTCCCGGTGTTCGTGTAATTGCTTTCTTTTACAACACCGCGTCTAATCACACCTGACTCCTGATTCGTAAAATCGGGTGTCGACCGGTTTACAAAAGTCGTCGTGCGATCATAACCGCCGCAGATACGGACACCCTTTCTACACTGCCCACAGGTTGGTCTTGCCCGGTCGCACTACAACGGTCCGATTAGAGCACGAGGTGGTTGGCGGAACGGGCGGGAAATGGTTTGACGAACTCTGATCTTTTTTTGTCGGCATGTCGTACATCCCCTATTGATTGCCGGCACGCCGACCATGCTATTGATCTACGCATTCCGCGGCGACCTCAAAAAGTAAAAATACAAAACAAAAACCAGTTCGCTTTACTGCAGTCGGTTCCATGTGTACATCCTATTCGACAGGGGTCAGGCAAGTAAGCATTGGGCCGCTCTCGGTCGCTACGAGATACAGGTTGTAGGGATGATCAGGTCAGTATCCGGAGCCCTCTTTGCAGCCAGGACTGAATGTAGTTGAGAGAATGAGTGAACCTGGGAGCTGATTCATATCTCGCTGGCGGCTCACTGCGCTATTCCTAATTTAGAGGCATCTTGCGCTTGATGCATTAGCGGCCGCGCGCGGAGCCCCTCCGTTGCTTCTGGCGATCGGACTGGATATACTCGACCAATATTTCCTCGCTCAAGTCATTGTGCAAGACATAAGACCGAGAGAAACGAGAGTAGATTGTGTGGATCGCGAATCACTATCTCCAAAGTCCGCGGATACGGCGATATTGTCCAAGTATATAGATGAGCCAGAACGGCGCATTGCCAAAGCACAAATCGTTCACCTCGTGGCAAATCCGACACCTACTAAGAAAGTCAATTCCCGCTCATACAGACAATCGGAGGCTTACCACCAAGTAATAAGAACATCATGGCTCCTCTATACAAGAAAGCACTCATTGTCGGAGCCACCTCTGGCATTGGGGAAGCGCTGGCCACCAAGCTACTCGCCGAAGGGACCTCTGTCATTGTGACGGGCCGGCGCCAGGAGCGACTCGACGACTTTATGACCAAACACAGCAACAACACCAGCTCCAACGACGCCAGCGCCTACGCACTCGATGTGACGAAGCTTTCAACGCTGCCGGGATTCGCAGCCGACGTGCTGCGCGCGCACCCTGACCTTGACTGCGTCGTGCTCAACTCAGGCATCCAGCGTGCCTTTGATTTTGCCCAGCCCACAAACGTGGACCTTGGCGTCTTTGGGGATGAGCTGCTTACCAACTATACATCGTTTGTGCACCTCGCCACGGCTTTTCTCCCGCACCTCCAGAATCTGGCCAGGTCCGAGAATAAAGAAACTCATCTCGTCTTTATGAGCGCGGCGCTCGGTCTAGTGCCCTTCATGGTTCGTACGCCGGGATACAATGCCAGCAAAGCCGCATTGCACAGCTGGATAACGGCAGTGCGGCAACAGCTCAAGGATAATAGCGATCGAGTCCGTCTGGTCGAGGTATTCCCGCCCGCGGTCCAAACGGAACTTCACGATGAGAAGCATCAGCCAGACTTGCAAAATGGTGGCGAGATTGGAATGCCGCTGGCCCAGTACACTGACGCCATGTACGCTGAGCTCGTCAAGGGTGACGAGCAGTTCGCTATTGGACCCGCGTCGGGTTGGTTGCAGAACGGCTTTGAGGCCGAGAGGCAGAAGATTTTTGAGCAGCAGCAGGGCGTTCTGAAGCAGAATTTGGCCAAGTATCTGAAATAGCTGGTTTGTGATCAGATTGACAGAGAGGTTACCAAAAGTGCAATCATGCACCTTTGTTGCAAATGAGGTCATGATAACTGATCAGAAATGCCTAAAAGGATATATCTGCAAATAGAAAGAGTCTAAAGCCAACCGCTCTATAGGATGCGATCTAATTGTGTTCTCTCGCCTAGCCATTCTGCATGTAGTCTATCCTGGCCATGGTACATCGTACCGTTTTCTGTTTGTCTAGTAGTAGTCATCCTCTAGCTTGCTCGCTGCTGCACAAATCTTGGCTGTGATATCTTCAATCTGTACGGAATATTGTCAGCCTGATCATCATCCCTACACAGAGCAAAGCGCCTCCAGACAGGCACGGGGTCATCATCACAATAGTCATCTTACATATTCATCCTTGAAAACAGAGAAATGGTGTCCTCGCACATCTACAACGCCCCGTATAAACCGGCCATTCTCCTCATTATACGGACCCCAGCCCAGCATGCGGTCGCCGCGCGCAAAATCAGCAAATGAAGGCGTCGGGCCATCCACAGCCTCCTGAGCGCGCAACAAAATCGAGGGTGGCGGTCGCTTTCCCGCGGCCTGCCAGCGCGGTGGCTCCCATCGCGCCACCATGCGTCGCGCGTGGGTCATGTTGACGTCGACCTTGGCCTTGAGCTCGAGCGCACGGATCTGCTCGGGCGTCCGGTCAGTGACTCGGCCCAGCTGCTGGAGCTTCTGGGCGTCGGTCGTGACCGCGCCCCGCGGTGCCAGCATACTGTCCACCATGACGATACCTAGCACCGTGAACTTTGGCCGGAGCTCGTTGTCCGTTGCAATCTGATATGCCATCTCCAGAGATAGGACGCCGCCTAGCGACCAACCTGTATGTTTGAATCTGATTGTCAGGAGTCCGGTGCCATGAGAGAAGCATTCCGGGGTGAGAAATGAACCACTCTTACCTCCCAATATAATCTCGCCTCCGTTCGGCAACGCCTTGCCAATCAACTCGATGTAGTGCCTGGCCATCTCAGGGATCCCGCCGTCCCACCAACCGCCCTCGTGCAGATGCGCATTCTCAACTCCCCAAAGCGGTCGATTGGTGGGGTCTAGGCAGTGGTAGCTAAAGGTGGTACCACCACCGTCGTGGATGAGGATCAGAGGCGCTCGCGGCTCCGGTAACCAATCGGGCCCCTCGTATATGAGGGCGGGATTTCCGAGGTAGGCCGACATGGCGTTTCTCTCCTTCGCGTTCCCTTTTCTCTCGGAGCGGGAAAAAAAATCAAATTCAGAGCTGCGAGGGACCCTGAGTCTTATGTCTGGCAAAGCAGTGTCCTGTGCTATACTTTTATCATATGATCAGCCCTGAGTAGCGGTCCTCTGAGAACAGGGTGGCACAGCAGAATGTAGGCGCGGGGATCAAAGGTAGACCATCCGCTAAATCGAATCAGCGCATCAACAATGTCTCAATCCAGCAAAACCATGGAGTCTTTTGTCTCAGCCAAACAATTCGTGCAATATCTCAGCCCTGCGAAGCTGTTCTGGCAGTTTACTGTACGATTCCATAAGCACAAAGATGCATGGGGCGATCCTCGCGTAAGCTTGCATGAGACAGATAACCACCTTTGCTGCCAGCTGAGGCCGGCTGGCTCGCTATATGCGTCCATCTCTGCATTTTCGGCGGAGCGAACTCAAGGTTCATGGAAGTATGTATCACAATTTGAGAGCAATACGCATACGAAAGTCTCCAAGATCGCGAGTGCATTTACGTGTCGAAACACCATTCACTTGAGATTTTGCAGAGAATACGGTTCCTCGGTCGACACCACCAAGCCGCTACCCTACCACCATAAAATAACTCAAATAAGCAGCACGCACATCAGACACCCAAGCAGGAGCTATTTTTACTTCTTTGTATTGTTGTTGAATCTATGGCCAACTATTGATAAAATTCCAAACGCTATGACATGATCGTTCCCATTTCATCACATGTTAAAATATTAAGAGTGAACCTTTTTCTCGGTCCAGCCGGGATGATTTGTAAATAATTTACCGGCAGGTGTAGCCACCGTCAATGACGAGGTCGGCACCGGTGGTGTAGGTCGAGGCGTCCGAGACCAGGTAGACGTAGGCGCCCTTGAGCTCCTTGGCGAGACCGTTGCGGTTCATTGGCACCATGGACATCCAGAGGTCCTGGGTCTCCTTGTCGATGAAGTCGGACAAACCGGTGTCAATGTAACCGGGCGAGATGCTGTTGACACGGGCGAAGTCGCGCCACTCGTTGGCCAGCGACTTGGCCATGTGGATGCAGCCGGCCTTGGCCACGTTGTACGAGGTCTGCTCCTGCGGGAAGTTGGCAATGTGGCCAGACATGGACGCCGTGATCACAAAGGATCCGGTGCCGCGCTCCTTGAAGTGGGCGCCGACGGCCTTGGCGCAGTACTGTGTGGTAGTCAGTTAGTGAGAGTTGCATGAGGAGAAGAGACAATGTTGGCAGGGATGGTAAGCAGGTTTACACTATACCCAGACCGCGAGATCCGGGCACTAGCCCGTGATGGCGGGGAAGGGCGGATAGTGGAAGTGATGGGTGGAAGTGTGCATATGTTCACTTACAGCAGTGCCGTTCAAGTCAGTCTGGATAACCTTGTCCCAGGACTCCTTGGAGCTCTCGAGGACACCACCATCGGCGGTAGCACCAGCGTTGGCGATGAAGCCATCGATCTGGCCAAAGTCGGCCAGAACGTCCTTGACGAGCTGCTCGCACTGCTCGTACTCGCCGACATTGCACTTGTAGGCCTTGGCCTTAATGCCGTACTCCTTGGTGAGCTCCTCAACGTTCTTCTCAGCACCCTCCTTGCGCGAGCTGTAGGTGATGGCGACGTTGGCGCCCATCTCAGCGCAGCCGCGAGCGGCCTCAATACCCATACCCTTGGGACCAGATGCACCAGTAACCACAACGACCTTGCCCTTCAGGGAGAAGAGGTCGATGAGCTTCTCGGCAGTAGGAACGCGTTGAGGCATGATGACTAGTGGTAATTGATGCGATTTGTGTTGTGAGGTTGGAAGAAGAGAGAAATGAAACTGTTGTCCAAGTTAATGGTAACAAAGAGTATTTTGTGTCAAGAAGCTGTTGTATATGGTTCTGTTCCAATCTCCCACTTTGAGGGAGGCACGATGGCTTTAAAGTAATTCTCAGCATCGCCGACTACACCCAACATCTCTGCCTCGATTACATTCAGTGGGTATACTGAGAGGCTGGTGATGTCATCGGCTGCACGTCCATGACAGGAGACCCGTTGTAAGTCCAGCGTACATGTGGGCGGGGCTGGCGGCATTCTGCTCACAAGTGTCGAGAGAAGAAGCCGATAGTCTGGCCGAGGAGAGAGCGGGCAGTTTTAGTTGTCCCCCATTGATACAACAAAGCACCTTGAAGGCTCCTCTGGATGAGAGATAAACGGACACGGTTCACCTTGCAGGAGACTATCTACTTCCTTCATGCTACCTGGCCAACATGGGCCTTGGCTTTTCTGCATTGCTGACGACCGTTGGTGGGATATTGACTAAGACCCATACATAAACGACGAGGAAGCTAGCCAACAAGGTTGCCCGACAGACGAGGTTCGCTGCAGAATGGCCCTGTTGATCATGGAATCTATTTCCGTAGTCCTGGCATTCGTGAAGTCTAGCGTACTACCTCCAGTATATGCCTCTCATATATTGTGCAACGACACACAAGATAGAGACCGACCGACTGGTCCGGGTGTAGCGCAACATGAACTCACGGCAAGCATCAGATTTGAGCGTGGCATGCATCAATGCACATGCCACGAGCGATACCCCGCGGCTCGTACCACCAACCACTAACTTAATTGCTTGACGCGGGAGTTTCGCTTGTCACAGTTTCCTAGCTCCGAGATTTTTGTTGTAGAAAATGTGGCTCTTACCGTACAAATGACGTTAAAGTCACATAATAAAAAGAGCTACTTACGATTCATTGAACAGAGCGTTCTAGGCGATATCTTTCATCGCGACAAGAAAACAAATGGCATACAACATTGGTACGACAGGATCGAATTCTCCTGATGACGTCGACATACTCCTCATAACTGGGTGTTGGCCCAGACCCCACGTTTCTCAGGCACCCCGCCGAAATTCGCAAGGGGCCCGCAGTTTCGGCCGGCGAATTTCGCATCGTTCATCTCGATCACAAACTGGAGAGCCGATTTGGCCCGCGGCCACGGCGCCCACTGTAAATAATCTTCTGCTTACAGTACTGTTATTTTGTCTCATACAAGCAAGGTTCAGACTTTTTGAATATTTCTGTGACAGTCACATTCTGCTAAGGACTCTTGTACGGGTTAGCGGCACCATATCGCTCCATTTCTCCGAGGCCTCAAGCGCTGGGAAGTCTGCAAAACGGTGCCGGCTGAACCACCACTTTACGGCCGTGTTCAGCCGAAGGACTTTCCAGTCAAATTATTCCCCAGAAAATCGTCGGTCCGATTCTCTTCGGTGATGTAGCTCCGGGCGAGCCTTTGCAACATCTGACACTAAGAGAAATGCTGATTGTCAGTTGAATTCAAGTATAAACGTCACAATTGAGAAAATGTCTGATCACATCAGGTTGTTTGCAAGTGGGTGAGGCTGTAAACGAGAAGTGAAGTCTACTAGGGTATGTCAATGTCGCTAGTTACAATGTTGGTTAGCTTGCTGGTGTGTATATCGCATTTGTTCATTCTAATCATTCCCGCTCCTCCCAAGGACTTGCTGCCGCCCGACTAAAGGCATCGACACGGCCAGCGACTGCTTCTATGCGGGCTCATGCGCCTTTGTCTCCCCTTAACCTCCTTGCATTACACGGCCGACCATGATACGCCCGCCGCCCGGCGAGAGTTGAGTATTTGTTTCCAGACAATGCGACTCGCGCGAAATTGCTGTTATATTAGACCACGATCTGTTACGCAGACACGGACTACTGCCGCGATGAGGACGCCAGTCTGACTTAAACAGCGCCATCTTGTGTAAGAGCGACGGCCGTTTAGAAGTTCTCTTTGCCCCAAACAAAAGAGAATCTGAGAGAATATGGTTAGCATCAGTCTGTATAAAAGTTGAATTTGCGATCTCTCGACTCACCCAGGTTCACTGTATTTATTACAGAAGATATGAAGCGCACTACCCAGACCCTTGGGTCCACAGAAGAAGACACCAGCTTCGGCGGGTGCATGAAGCTTTCTAATACCACGGAAGATCATGTCCCAATTGGGGCGACCAAAGTTGGTTGGACTCCTCAGACCGGTAATGGTGTCCTTGTCGGCATTGGCATCGTTGATCATGATGTTGGTGGCATCGTCAGCCTTGATCTTGGCTGTCAAGTATGTGTGGATCTCAATACGACCATCGACGTCCTGGGCTTCAATGGCAAGCAAAAGTGAACGGAACCACTCAAAAGAGCCGAAATCTCTGCAGATCCAGAAGAAATAGACCTTGCCGAGACGTGTCTTCTTCTGGGGGTAGTTCATCCGGTACCAAATGGACTTCAGAATGGAGGCAAAAGGTGTGACACCAATACCAGCACCGCAGAGAACTGCAACCTCGTACTTGAACACGTCCTCAGAAGCAGAACCAAAAGGTCCGTCGACGTAAACACGAGGCAGGACACGCTTCAGGGCTGGGTCAACATCACCATCCTGAGCATCAACTCCGACAACCTTGGACTTGTCTCCCTTTTTGCCAAAGTCGCAGCCAAGAGTAGTCGCAAGGGCTGTGGTGAAATCACCAGCGACACGCACATGGATTGAGATGTAATCCTCCTCAGGCGCGCTGGTCAAAGTGAAGGGATGATACTGCCACAGCGATACTTCGGGACAGCAGAAGAAGATGTACTGTCCAGCTCTGGTCTTGGTGTTTTCCTTCTTAATTTGAATCTCGCAAACGTTGCTGGGGTGTTGAATGACCTTGGACACATAGGTCTTGTGACGTCCACGAATTTCGCGCGCAACGCGCTCGGCGAGGTAGATGAAACCTCCATACATCCAATACTGCCAAAAGACACCGATAGCCGTAGTACCGACCGAAATACAGTATGGGGCAGTATCAGGCTGAATCATACAGAAAGCTCCATGAAAAGACCAGAAGAGGAAGAATACGATGAACATGTGGTGCGTGTACCAGAAGCGCTCATAGTTGGCACGGCGTGGCTTTTCGTATGATGTGACAACCATTCCCGTGAGCGCAATCAGCATGATGTATCCTGTCCATCCCGGCCCAGAAGTGAAGTTGGCAAGAAGCCACCCGTAAATGCCCAAGTTGTTCTTGGCTGCAATTTGAGCAAAATTATTCCAGTGCGCAATTGTGTGGACCCAAGAGAAGAAGAAAATGGACCAAGCGGTGGTAATGTGGAAGGTGATATTTTTGTCGAACTGGATAATACCATTTAGTGGTGTCTGTCGTGCGATGGAGATGAAGGTTCTGCAGACGGGCAAGAGAACCAAGGCGACATCGATGTGAAGAACCAGCGCTGCGGATCTAGCAATCATGTAAGTCGGGCCAAAAGTATCACGAGCATTTTGCAAGTTATCTTTAACGGCGTAGTTGACGAAACCAAAGGCAAAAACCATGGCGTGCAGTGCCATGAAGACGAAAACGAAGCTATCGTGGTGGTCAGTATGTAATAAATTCTTGCGTTTCACAGCCGTGACCGACAACGTACAATCTTCGGTAACCTTCGTTAATCATCCATCGGTCGAACCTCTCACTCATAGTCAGTTCCTTCTGTCTTTCCTGGGTCATCTCGCCCGAAAGCAAGATTCTGTTGAGAGGCGTCCATCTTGACCGCTCCGTCGGCTTCTCCCCATAGTCCATCATTCCGTATCCAGACATTTTCGGCTATGATGCAACGGCGACAAGCTTAAATCCAGAGTCTGAATTTTCTTGACAGACCAATGTCTGCAGACTCCTCCAAAGTCGTCCACCTGTATCTCCAGAGGATCCCAATGCACGGCGCAGTCCCTTTGATGAATTGAATATTCCTGGTAAAAATTGGTAATGTCGTATCGTATCAAAATAGTCTTCAGAGCCTGCTGAATCGCTGAATATCCATCTAATCGTAGAAATCCAAATGGGTAATTATGTTAAAAGAACGGAAAGGTACTGATGCCTGAAGAGCCGCGCCAGTCAGCCAAAGAACGACACACCGGCGATCAGCAAAGGAAGAAAAAAAAAAAAAGGACAAGTGAGGGTGAGAAGCTTTGGTCGGAGAAAGGGGAGAAGCAGACGTCTCATGCATGAGGACGGGAAAGTGGGAGGGGCATTGCTGTTATGGGAGAGCGAATGCCAAGCATTGGAAACATAGGATCGTTCGACGTAGATCATACCTCTGATAATAGTACGTATGCCTGCACCAGGCGGCTACTTCGACGGGCACACGTGTCCTGGGGTGTAGGATTTTCGGTTTCCAGGAATACCAAGAATCCTTGGAACAATCACGGACAAGAGCAAAAGAAAAAGAGGAAGGATAAGAAAATCGGCAATGTGGGAGGATGTGATTAGAAGTACAGGGGTTCGTCTGTCTACATACAGAGGCTTGCCCAATCCCGTACGTATCTGCGACGTGCGGCTACAAGATGTCGAGCTAGTATAGCCTGGGAGGCTCCAGATGTCTAGCATCTGCAGCGAAGTACCACAGGACAAATGGGTTACGACGGAGCCATGATGGAGCCAGGATGATTGATGCCCACGAAGATGGATAAGAACAAGGGCAAGCTCGTCGCTTGTCAGGACAACTCGGGCATGCGGCAATGACAAACCGCTTTACTCAGCGGCAGCACGGCCAGCAGAGGCTCAAGTGAGTGGAGAGCAGTGGTAAGATGGCCGTCAGATCTCGAAACGAAGTGGTCTCGATCCAGTCGAGGGACGGTTACAGTGTGGTTCAGAATGGCGAGGGTCCAGGCGTTCAGTCAAGGTCCAGTGGAGCCAAGAAACTGTTCCTGGCAGGAATGCCGGGATGGGCCTGCAGCTAGCTTTGAGCTTGAATTCAACGCTTGTTCAGACTTCAGCTGCTAAAATGTGAATATCGAGCAGCAGTGCGTAGTACATACTATCACTGAAGAGCAATGGTAGAGCATACCCGAATTCGCAGGAGTGGACATCGAGGAAAGGACCGTGATTACGTAGTACGTAGTGCAATGGTCCAGAAAGACCAAGGCTGCCGATTACATATGTACTCAAAGTTCGGGGTTCTCACCTGGACTTGAAGCTGCCGAGTACCGCTCCGTCTCCTGACAAAATTCTGGTACATTTTCACGAAGATGACGACGAATCTGCACATCTCATTCATTTGTGAAGTTCGTTTTGCCTTGTTGGTCTGTTTGTATTGTGAGTAGGTGACGCCCACGAGTTGTGGTTGCACAGCTTTCTGGGCAACGGCTTCAGGATCGCCACAGAAGCGTACGAGAGCAGTGGGTAATGGCGCCACTCTGCCATGCAGCCTTCAAACCCCTTGGATCATTGACAATTAGCCATCTGCATCCATTTGGAAATGCAAGCCGAGAATAGGCACTGGATAGGCGGCAGAAACAGAGGCTGGTTGTTTGGTTGGCTGGTGGGAAAAGGTTGAGGGAGGCAAAGCAAAGAGTCCCAAGAAGAAAGATTGGGCGGGCGCCAATGCGGCAGCTGGGGCCCCTTACGCGCTTGGAAGGGGTGGTCAACGTCTGAAGCGGGATTGTCATTGGCCAGCACCTGGCTCTTGCGATCCAACTCCGGGGTAGGAGCGTGTCGCATGGCGTTTCGCCAGGGGTCACTTGTGACACTCGCCAGAGATCTTGGCGACCAGGCGACCTGCGGCGTTGCGAGCCTCCCTACTCTGTACATGTTCTGCACTCACCACGGTCACCAGCTTGTCGTGGATATGTGCATCCCACGCTGGTATTGTGGGAGGCGGGAGATAGTTGATGCCAGATGGCCACTCGAATATTGAACCAGTTGTGCATTCAATGGGTCTCTTCATTACACTACTTTTGTCCTATTTAGTGCTCGCTAATTGGTTTGAGTGCTGTCCTCGGTAAAGCCACAAACCATACAATGCTCAATCTAGCACAGAACACTGAGTGATAACCACATGCACACATGTTTCGTGAGGACCGTGACTTGAGATGAATCATCCGCATACAGGACTCACATAACACAAAAAGCTTCGGAAACGATGGCTTATTACTGGGAGCCCACGGCGATGCGCGATCCGCTGGGTCATAAGTCGTAGCGCTAGATATCCTTTCCAAGCTGCATAGCAATCTGGGCTTTCCCTCCACTAGGCATCTTGCCAACTGCATCCAGGGGGCCGAGTGGGTGTTCCTAATCATAGCTCTACTCTTTGACCGAAGTGACCGCATGCTAGGACATCGCAACAACGTCAGATGCTGCTCAGGTCCATGATTTTTTTTCTTAAGGGTAGGTTTCTCTCCCTCTAACCTCTGCCTCAATCAGTGGTGCGTCCCCGCGGATTTCTGTTCGGAGTAGTATTGTCTTGGTTTAATCGAAGAATGAAATGCTGCTACTCTCCGGAATTTCCTACTATCACATGAAAAGACGACAAATCGCATACTTTGATTGATTCGAGATCATGTATAGCTAGGGTCATTTTCGAAGCAAGCTCAGTCCCCCATTGAGGCTCTGCTTTGGAGTATAGATATATTAGGGCAAATGGGGTTGGTCCCTTGTATCTCAATGTATCTCGAATGCTTATTGGTATCAAGAGACTCACACACCAAATCACGCTAAGCATACAAAGCTGGGCTTCAACATTGAGTTTTCTGGCATTGAATTGCATGCAATTAACTATTCACTCGCAAGCTCAGCCACATATACAGAGCTATGCATGCATTGCAGGAACATCTATCCGGGTAGGTCGTTAAAGACCACTGGATGGCTTTGGTTTCAAATACGCTCGTATTGGGTAATGCCCCAAGATAAAACATTTCGTCACTTCTCACTTGGGCCTTCATGCTCTAGCAGCTATAATTTACGCAGTACCTGCTGCCAAATTAAATCGGAAAATCTCGTGAAGTCCTCTATGCTTTTTGTGACAATCTGAAAACAAAGGAACGAAGACTACCTACACACACCGCTTGCCCTGAGACTGGCAAAGACCAGACCTATGCCAAACCACTTGTTTCGTTTGATCTCATCTTCTGGCCGAGCACGCCGGAAGCCGAAAGCTCGTGAAATGACCATGTGAGATTGCAATATGTTTCCATCTCGGAAACTTCGGTCCATCTGTAACCCAGAGCAGTATTCGGCATGAAGTGATTAATGTGTCGCGACTCACGGACATCCACGGGTTCCCAGCATGTGTATACGTACCGATGTTTCATTATTGCCCTTGATGATTTGGAAGCTATGTGGCATCTCCTGGGAGAACTCAACATTGCGGCTGTGGGTAAGAAGTAACTTCGCGGTTGCAGTGGAAGCAAGGATTAGCAAGGCGAAAACACATGCATACTCATGCCAAAATAACGAAGAGCGCGTTGGCAAGTGCATACCGAGCAGATAAATGCGGATGTCTAAAATTCTGCCTCAGACCTTTCATTCAGGCTCGCTTGGCCTCTATGTAATTAGCAAAGTGCAAACCATATCCATGCCAATCCTTCTCAGTCAGGCGCAAAGTGATCTGGACGAACGGGACCCATTCCAATCAAAGCACCATATATCAGTCGTGACGTCGAGCAGAGCCGCGGTAACAAGTTGTTCACCCTTGAGCCACAGCGTTGACGACTCTTCTGACAGCCAAGTATCCATCTTCGTGGCCGCTCGTGTTCATTGCTTGCCACGGGCCATTTGCTGCAGAGCTCCCAGACAACCCCATCAACCTCCTCAGAAAGTCATTAAATGGCGTACTTGCGAGTCCACTCGCGGGCAGTTGCCTCATATCGGGGACGGTCTGTCTTGTAGACGTGTGCGATCTCGGGAACAAGAGGATCATCGGGGTTGGGGTCTGTCAACATCGAGCAGATGGACAGTAGAACTGAGCTTCAGTTAGCACATGCTGCCAAGTCATTGATTTAAGGATGGGAACAAATGTACCTTTGCTGATGGTCAGAGCAGGGCTCCACTGGTCACGCAGGATGTCCAAGCAAATGCTGCCATTCGAGTTGATATTGGGGTGGTAGATACGAGTGGTGAAGTTGACCTTGGGAGGCTTGAAGGGGTAATCTGTGGGGAAATGAATGGCGAGGAAGAAGACACCTCCAGAGTATGGCGAGTCGCTCTGGAAAAACTTGGTCAGCGTCGAAGCTCTAAATAGTCTACAAAAAATGGTATCTCGCTGTCGTCTCAAAGCCAAACCTAGCAAGAAGTGGCGGGTAGATTCGCAAGCAGATGGACCAAGGACGGAAGGAAGGAAGGGATGTCATGCCGTGACTTGTGATGACTTACAGGACCCATGATTGTGGCTTGCCAGTGGAACTGTACACATGTTTGGTCAGTAGGATGTTGCATCAAATGTTTGCATGATGCCGTGGTCCGCATCAGCCTCTCTCGTCTTGTCCGAGTCATGGATAGACGGCGGACTGAGGCTTATCGGTCGGCGGGGTCGGAGTTGGGATGGCCTACCAAGTCCTCGCCGACGGGGCCGGCGGAGCATGATGAGGGAGGATCACTACAGCAAAATGTGTCAGCATGTTCATAAAGGGCAGCAAATTCTCCAGGACAAAGGGATGCATGCGACAGGACATAAAAGGTGAGGCTATCGTGATGCCAGAAGACCCCTCCTCTATGCCCCACCTTGCACCCGAGAACCAAGTGGGATGTGTGTCGCATGGCCTTTACCCCCTCCAGCGACAGGAGCATGATGAACGTACCGGCCCAGGTCTGTGAGTTCCTTGTTAATGCGCTTCAAAGCCATTATGAAGGTGTTGTGTTGTGTTGTGTTGAGTCGGGCGGTGTCTCTGACAAGTCGCGAAATGCTCTCGAGGCTGGGCGTCGAAAGCTATTTATCAGTCAGTCAAAATGGAATGCGGGAGAAAAGGATCGATGGTTTCGTAGGCCGTGTGCGACAAAGAAAGCAGCGTTTGTCAGAGTCCGGATCTCACGTACCAGAAGGGGTATCGAAGTTGGAAGTAATGCAAAAGGAAAGCGTCTATGTTGTTGTTGTCACGGAGGTGGTCGTCGACGTCAGAGTCGTGAATGGCAGAAAAAAGAGATTTAAGGCTCCTCTGGACAGACGGGCTGACGATGGGTGATGATGGTTCCAACGGGTCGGTGAATGGGGGAAAGGGAATGGGGGTAGAGAAAGAAGCGAGGACCCAGTGCAGCAGTCGCCAGTCAGGTTGCCAGGTGTTGACCCTCGGGCCTATCTGTCTGTTTGGCGACTGGTCGTCAAGGTCTCTCGCCGTTAGCAGTCTTCCCTAGTTGCACCGTGCAGCTGCTAGATTTCGATCACTGTGGATCTAAACGGGCAGGAATCAGTCAGTTGGCGAGTTGGGAGCGCAGTGGGCGCGCAGAGTCCAGCATTCAGGCACGGTTTCAGCGAACGCCACAGGCACAAAGCGCCTGATCAACCAGGGATTTCCATTGCACATATTGCCCCTTTGCTTTTCACGGTCCCCGCCTTGTCCGCTCCCCATCTACTAATAGCCCCCAAAATTAGTGGACGAGAGCACTAAGTAATAAAAGACTCCCCGGAATGCTCGTACATAATGACTGTAGTCAGGTTATTTACCTAGGTACCTACCTTGTGATTGATAACGTCCTGGCTGACTTGGAAGTCACTGACTCGACCCGCTTCCAAGGTGTTGACTTTTTTTTCCCTCAGTCGAAAGTAGAAGTACCTGTTAGGAACAAGGCAAATACAAGGACAACATCTCCCTGATCTGAACCCAATCACCTCTTTCTTGTTTTGCTTGGGCGTTAATGGCGAGATCCCTATTGCTCTTGATTCTTGGGTGATCATTGATGTCGGCTGCCGGGCAGCCAATTGGTGCTGGGCTGTTCATTCTCCCAACCAACACAGCCACAATATCGCCCGTTGCGACACACCACATAAGAGACAGAAGCAGCCATCCTGCAAGACACGCTCGGTTGGGCGCTAATGACCAGCAAGCAGAGACGCCACATGCACTGTGCAGTGACTCGGTTCAACCCGATGAAATTCGCCTCATCCTCCTGTCCTCCAGCTCCCCAATCAGGACGACTGTCAGCTTCTAGGTCGCTGACTGATTGATTGGTGTATCCAGCATGCACGCATGGTCACAGCTGAATCATCAAGTGCGGATAGATCCCGTAAAGCTGAGTGAGAATGCCTTTCTTCCATGAGTCTCTCTTGTCACGTGCTAGGCTGAGCTGAAGGTGCTGGCAACCTGTCATTGTTCGTCTCGAAGTTGTCTTGGGAGTGCTGCAATCAACAGCGCTCGACTGAGCATTTCGAAAACTTCCTTTTGGCTAAAACAGGCCATGGCGTTTGCTCATGAAGCAATGTCAACTTAGCAAGTAAACGGCCTGCCTCAGCGTCCCTCGGCCGGGTGGTCCTTCAATACCTACCCTTGCCGTCTCTTGTAGCTCTCTTGGCGCGATGACGACTGTAATTTTCTCTGCCATATCCTCATCCTTCACAGACAAGAACCACAGAAGAAGGTCGAACATTTGGTTGAGGATCTCTATTGCTTTCATTAGTGTTGAAAACATACAATACAGAGAAGCGGTGATCTTACCTTACTTGTTACTGATTAGAGGCGTGTAGTGAACTTTAGTACCGAGACCAGTCCCATGCCTTGCAATTGCCAACAGTCATGGCTCTTTGTTGGCCATGCCCGGGTCCTATTCGACCTTATAACTACAAAGATGACCTGCTAAAATAGCAAACGGTCTACGATCATCCTAAACGTCGGTTCCCGAGCTTGCGGCATCCCCGCTATGCGCCAAGTCTATCTCAGCCCTGAATATGTATCGTACTCACCAGACTTACCTAGGCGGGCGCGACGTTTCTGTCAAATCTCACAGGCTGGATGCGGTGTTAGACGACCAAGAGCTTTCGTTTCCCGTTGACTTCTACCCAAACTCTGTGCTCTATGTATAAAATGTTGCAGTCTGGCGCTCTGGACAAGACTTAGGAGGCAACCCGTTCCTCTGCAAGTACGCGCCTATTACGGCATCTTTGTGCACATCATCACCTACCCCCCAGATGCCGAACAGCCGGTTGAGACCAACCAGATGACGAGATCCGTGATGCACAAGTCGCAAGAGTAGGGATCCATCGCCTGTGTACAGAATACAGAATAGGGCTTGGACTAGGACCGTGGCCTCACTTCAGCCGCCTACGGACGGAGGCTACTGGATCTTGACCGCCAGAGGGGACCGGACCTGGACCCGCTCATCCCTGAGGACCCCACGTGTACAAACTTGGCTCCGTTTCGAGATGGGTCAACGGGTCGGGGCTCTTCCAACACGATATTGCGGGGACCGGATAGGCAGTGTCGCTTTCTAGCAATTGCCTACGTAGCATGACCGTCGACCATTGGCTTCACCTGAGCCAACAACTCCGGTCACTCTTGACTCAAGACATGGAAGAGGGGTAGATCATGCCATGGTCCTTGTAATTGTGCTGTACATGGCCTTGGTAAGAAGGGCATCGTCGCCAATGAGGCTATCATAGTCCAGCCGGGCAGCCGGGGTGAGCGGCTCTTCGCCGTGCGGGATCGTGTCACAGCAGCTTGGCAAGGGACCTCTTGAGAGGTTTCCCTTTACTGGTGGAACCAGATCTTCGTATAGATCAGCCACTACAAGACCATTCTAGAATAAGGATGAGTAATGATAGACTTGGGATCCCTGTTCAGGGTCCTACTTCTGCCGCACGTACTGTTGTTCAGTCTGGTCGACACTATAGACATGCATGAAGTAATAGGGTTGTTTTGCGGACCAACGTGGGGTTAAGAGGTGATTCACTTGAGCTCTCGGGATATATAAAGAGGCATTGTTCTCGTATTTTCAGTTCTGTCCATATTCTTCTCTCATCCTCATACACATCACTTCAAACTACTTATCACATCTCCCACCCAAACACAAACCACAATGGCTGGAAACTTCTTTGCTACTGCCGAGGGACTCCGTCTTGAGGACAACCACTTCCTCAGAGGTCGCCTCCAGAGAATCGACGGCGAGTGGGTTGACACTGAGATCAACCTGAACGAGCACATTGGAAACGCCGACGGTATGTTCTCAGGTTTACCAGGCTGCTAAACCATGACTAACATGATGCATTTCAGGACACTTTGAGTGGAACAGCTCCGGCTTTGCCGACTCCGCCGAGGACATCTACCTCTCCATCGAGGGCACCGGTCCCGTCGCCGTGCTCCGTGCCAGACTCCGTCGTGAGGACGGCGAGTGGGAGAGCCGTGACCTCAACCTGAGCGAGCGTCTCGCCAACAACGACGGCCAGTTCCACGTAAGTAACCTTTATTGCCCTGCAAAATCTGATGAGCAATTGCTAACTTTGACTGTCACAGTGGAGTAAGTTACTTCCAAAGTCAACTGATCTGAAAGCCTCCGAGAAACTAACAGTGCAATGTAGCCTAAATTTATACCCACAAAGCGATTTGATTCAGGATCTATTTGGTAGGACAAACCATGCTGTACTATCAAGGACCAAAGATAAACAAGCCAATGTCTCAATAAAAGATTGCCATTGCCTTGTACAAGAAGTTTTGTCCCTCTCATGTTGTGACTGTGAATACATGTCAGCTGTTGATCGGTTTCATTTCGAATTTGATACGGTAGACGTCTTCTAAAGCGGGGCATTTTGATATTCTAGACTCGGATACGTTGGATTGTAGAGATGTTGCTATCAATTATCTCACGCTATACTGCCGTACAAAAGACTGACTCGATCATTTTCACTATTGCAAGTTTCGACTCCAAATGATCTGTCTAAATTCAACCGCTGCCGTGACTGTTTGAAGACTCCTGCAGTCAATTCTCCAAGTTCTCAACGTTGTGGAATGCCAACAACCCCTCATGAGATCATACCTCTGACATGTACAGCTCTACACGTTTCTAGGAGTATACGTGTTCGTTTCGGGTTGCTCGTAAGGTCCATAAATACGGATCCACTGGTGAGGTAATTCCCGTGGGCTATGTTGTCGTGATATAGTTTTGCGGTTCCGCACAACTGGCATTGTCTCCACAATTTAGACTGCTCGCCCCCTAGTTGACTGTGTTCCTGCGTGCAGGTCGAGGCGAGGCGAGATGCGGTCAACCCCATATTGCAATCTCCATCGGTTACTGATTAGTGTACTGTGTCGGTCATAGGATACAAAGTCAAAAGGGGCAGCTGGTAAGTACTGATTCCTGATGTCATAAGATCACTCGGAAGCTTTCCTATGGTTTGATGAGGACAGAAGCTTGATCCTCTCGGTGGCTGAAATTCTAACATTTGAGAATCGAGAGTTGAGCTTTCTTCGGACACCTGGACGTGGATCTAATCAATTACCAAATAGGGCACCAGCGAACAGCATGACATACTACAATAAATGCATCAGAGTGTACAGGTTTGTTCCCAGCACGAGTGCTCGAGCGAAAGCAAGTGACTGTTCGCTATAGAAGTTCAAAATGATTAAAATTCACCAGTAATCAGCCTGTTGGACGATGCAGCATTCTTCCTAACAACAAAGAGTGGACGCGATCAGCAGAGACATGTACTTCGGCTGCCCGCACCGGCGAAAGACTAGCCAATGGGAGATACCACTGTGACTATTTCGATCTATCTCAGTTTTGCCTTGACAAGCAACGGTTTGAGACAGGCTACCGCTGGTGAGAAATCGGCTTCTAGATATGCCTTCGGATCTGCTAATTCAAGCTAAAATTGGACCATTAGCGTTCGAGCACCAAGCCTTGCAAAAGAACATGTGAGTAACTTACCTCAAACTTCATTAGCAATGCAGGCAGCACCTTCTTCATCTGCATTATGGCAACATTCTGACCTAAGCAAACGCGACGACCGCGACTGAAGCCCATGTGCGTCGCCTCCATCCGCCTCAGCGCGTCCGGATCCGACGTAAGCCAGCGCTCCGGACGATAGATGTTGGCATCGTTACCATATATCCCCGTGTTCTGATGCACGGCAGATGGCAGACAACCCACGCTGGTGCCTTCTGGGAAGAACATGCCGGCAATAGTGGCACCTCCAGCAGGCACGAGGCGCTCCATCGGCCAAGTCGGGGTGGGAAATACACGCATACTCTCCCGGATGACGGCGTTGAGGTACGGCAACTTGCTGACCTCGGAATTGGAGGGAATTTCGGGAAGCTTGGCTTGCGATAGCTCGTCCCGCAGGGCCTTGAGAGCGGCCGGGTTCTTCAGAAGATTATAAATGGCCGCCGTGACTGTCGTGGCGGTCGTATCGCCAGCACCGGAGATGGTGGACATGAGCATTCCCACAACTCCGGAAGTAGTAAGTGCCTCGGGATGGTCTTTGCTCGCTTCCAGAAATCGATGGAGGAGGTCTACATGCTCGGTACCGTCTTTTCCCTGGCTAGATCTCATTTTCAATTTCTGGACTGCGGCTGTTGCCATGCTTGAAGGGGCACGCTTTTGTCGCATGGCTAATGGGTTGCGGTACACTAATCTCTCCAGACCTGGGATGGATGACCACCAACCCCAGTGATTGAAGCGATCGCGGATCAGTTGAATTGAGCCGCCCACATCGGCTTCCACCTCGAGGCACCCTAGAGGCTCGCCAAAGGAAAAACGCCCTGCAGCATCCATGGTATAATGTAGAACCATTGACGAGAGATCAAATACCGACTTCTTCTCGACTATTTCGAGAAGCTCAACAATGGTGGTATCGATCCACGGTTCATAATCCAGAACAGCAGTAGGAGTGAATGCGTTGGCGACAGACCTTCGTAGTGCGCCGTGGCGACCCTCATCAGCGGTGCTCACCAGACTGGGAACCTCTTTACCGTTCTGTATTCCAACCAACACCTTGTACGAATCTGCCTGTAAGCTGTGTTAGAATGGAAATAAAGAACAGACGAAACAATATTCCGATATCGTTACCGTAATAAATCCTGCTCGACTCCCATAGACAACATTGATAATTTCAGGGTCGTTGATGCTGATGCTCCGCACTCCGTATCTGACGATCGGACCACATTTGGAGTGCAAATCAATCAATTTCTGCCTCAGCTTGCCATTATACTGCATGTAAGCCCGCCAAAGATCGGTGGTGCCAGCAAGGAAAGGCCCAGGTGCTTTACTGAGTTTTAACCAATTAATGAATAAGTGAACACAGATAAGAGCGGCTGCAAACACGGCCCAGGACGCAATCGTCGATGCCATATTGTATAGACTTTACTCGATGGGAGAGAGTTGTGTTACAAATGCTGTCAGACGACATAGGCATTGCCAGAATAAATGCGCTCGTCCACTTGGAGTTGAGTGGCAAGGCATGCGCACATATTTCTGCTCTTTAAGACTACATGCTGGCGCATCAGCACTACGACTCCCTGGATATAAGACAGGCAAGTAAACCCCTCTTCTTGCGGGCTAGGAGCTGGTTTAAGAATCCTACAATATGCTTTGCCTAATTAACAGGCTTACATCTGGTGCACGGTCGTCTCCAGTTCCATCTGATTATCCCCTCTGCAGAGCTACTCAAGCTTAGCAGTGAGTCTATATATCACCTTGTATGTGCCAAAGTATGACGTTGAGGAATGCAAATGAAGAACAAAGTCTGTTTTCGCTCTCTCCCTCACACAAATGCATGAGCATTCTCAGCCTGTCGCTCTAATCATGCGGTATTCAGATTGCTTTGCATACTATTCCGCATATGACGAAAACATGCTGACATCATATTATAGCTCAAGCAGATCTTTGAAGCGGCCGCGCTGGGATAACAGCCGAGGTTGGAGGTGTTTGTCTATCTCCTGCTTGGCGCTGTCGATTGAGCATTCAAATGTTCTCAGCGTAGTTCGTCTATTCCTGGTACAAACACATGATGATTCCGCGCAAAGACGAATCAATGTATCTTACAATGTTGACACCCATACAACGTTGAAAATGATATACTCAAGTAAAGAGGAAGAAAACCTTCGGAGAGGATTACTACCAACGTAAGGTATTCGAACCTAGTGCACTTCAAAGTTCGTGCCACTAGCTCTGCAATTTGGTCGCACATGAAAGATCAGTGGCGCTAGTAGCCCGCGCCCAACCCTTGCCAACTAACCAAATTGTCAACCAAATTGTCCACGCACAATTTTTTGCAACAACGCCAAATTCGCATTCTGAGAGCCAGTGTCGAAGAAAGTTGGAATGAAACAGTAACACCAACTTCACGATGCGGATATTCGTAAAGCAAAAATAAGCGACATTGGCCTGATTCGAACAGACGCTCCCGAAGGAACAAGATCACAGAAGATCAGCGAAACATAGGAACACTGTTATTCTAGTCTTGCGCATTAGACCACTCTGCCACAATGCCTTGTGATTGGATGATATGATTTTTCGTTAAATAGCAACATGAACAAATCATTAACTAGGGACCACTGGAGACTTCAGACCCGCCTGGCTCTCAATATGGATAACAGACTGGCGTCGGAACCTACCGTGAACTATTAAGCAAGCTCATGGAATATTGTTACTACATGCCTATCATTATAAAGCAGAAGGGGAAATCGACAACCTGTCTTAATGTCAGGAGATGTGCCACCATACCAAAGATGACTACTTACCTACCCTTGAACGTTCTGTGGCCATACAGATGTCACCTCCACGTGCCGCTATTGTACCGTTTGGCAGCTCCTTCAAGAGAAGCAGGTTAACAATGGCCATAGCGACGATGCCAACGTCAATCTCAATGCCACTGGGGTCCTCGGTGCGTAGGAAACTTGAGCAAGCATTGAAGTCGTGGCCAAATTTGCAGAAGCTTGGCTGGGTATCAATATGGGTGTACTCTGTAGCATCAAGTCTGGTGGAACCTGGTCACGTTAGCGCCGTCAGAACAACTTTACCTGGTCCTTTGTCTGAACGAGGCCAGCCTGCCGTCCGAGAATCGACCATGCTCGCAAAGCTCGGTGCTATTGACTTTTAATGGTCGTATCTGAGGCGTTATTGCGGCGCGGTCCCGACCCGGGCTTAGGCCGATTGTACCATTTCAGCTCTCAGCCAACACAAGTCATATCGACGTACGATGTATATTGTATAATAGGTAACCACATGCTCATAGTCCGAATACCTGGGCATTGAGTCTCATATTTGAATGGCTTCAAGCAAAACTTTCACTGTATATTGAATCTGATGTTTTTCCTGTGCTTTCTTGCATGGACCCCAAGCAGCAATACTCCTAGGCGTACCCGCCCAGCGCTTATGAGACCCGCGTTCGTGACTTGATTGGTGCAGGCCCTTGTCGAGTGACGATAACGCACTCTTGTGATGTGAACCAGCTTGACTCGTCCAGCGTGATTTAAGCTCATTTCTGTTGGAGATTCCTCGAAGCGGGTAGAGAAGGCATTCTTCTTGCAAATCTCGCGCCTCGGGTGGATAGCTTCCTTGTCAGTAGACAGGGGTCTCCCTCGAGCATTACAAAAATGCCACCAACAGTCCAAGTGCAGAAGCCACTGATAGGAGTGGTAGAGCTCGCGACCGACTGAAATATTTTCCTGTCAACGTTCGTGAGCACCTTTGAGGCCTTTTCTTTTTTATACCTTTTGTCATTCTTCTTGATGTTGGCTTGCCTTGTACTTAAGGATCGGACGACAAAATTAGTCTGATAATGGCGCTCATCACTTGCGAGAGCATCGTATTGTCGCTTCTCCTTTTTGCTAGAAGCTGCGCTTCACAGTCCACTGCAATGACTACCTATACAAGCTCGAATTTCATAGGCTACTACATATCACCTGACGGGCAAGGTGAGTCTATTATATTGAAAGAAATACATATTCTTGAGGGCTGACTCCTGCCCAATTATATATGCAGCCGAGACGCTCAATGCTGGTAACGCGTGGACGACATCCGGGACATTTGCAGGCGATTGTGACAGCGACAGCTCAACGTGCAGCTTAGCAACGGCGTGCCTGTCAGAGACGCTCTACTTCAACAACGAGGAGAAGCTATCATGGTGAGCTTGACTTGAAGCCACTTGGAGATGGTACAGTCGTTCGGCCATGATTTTTAACATCTCGTGTAGCACGGGCGGCCTGTCTTGCGTCACATTCACTATTTTTCAAACTTCGCCTAATGGCTGGCCATCTGCCACGAATTATGGTTGTCGGTTAGCATGGTCGGCAAACACTGTGTATAAAGAACTGGCAACAACCACGGCCGTCTCGACGGGTAAGGCTGTATAAGTTTGCTGTTTGACTTCGTTACTGATCGGTAAAAAAAACAATGATAGGTTCAACATTGATACTAGGAAGTGCATCGACGGAGGCGACCCCTACGTCAACTACGACAACGTCAACCGTTGTCTCATCATCTCCGACTTCTACAAATAGCAGCGATGGCTCAATAAGCAGCAACGATAGCTCTTCGAGTAAAGCTTGGATCGCCGGAGCTGTACTAGGACCTGTCGCAGCTCTCACAATCGTTGCAGTAGCATTGTACTTTATCAGAAAACATAGACGCACAGCGCTAGGCCAAGCCGGAGCTCAGGATACCAATCAGGGGATGAGATATTTGGACCATCACGGGTATGCAAAACCGGAGTTGGATGCTACAATGACAACCTCGCATCAGTATGTTCCTGCAGAATTAGATGCTAGCATTCATCACTCGGCTCATACATCGACCATCGCCCGATCTCCGGTTGAACTTTCGTAAGAATTTTGATTTCATGAGGGGTGCAAACAGATGGCACAGGTAGCAGATCAAAAAAGCCAAGCACTCAAGTGACGACAAAGCTGGCTATCAAAAAAAAAGCAAATACATCAAAATTACTTGCAATATAAGACCTGAAAAGATAATAATGATCTCTCAGAGACAACTTGGAACACGCAGATCTGAGTATGATTGTATATGCTAGAGACATTAACTACCTAAGCAACAGTCTACCTCGAATGGATAACGAATCTCTGACGCCAATGGAGTTCAAGGTTCCCGGACATACCCGCGATTAGGCCATCACCAAAATCATCCTTCACTGGCGGGCAGAGACACCGCGCATACTTCAGTCCTTGATAATCGTCGCCGCTTCCCAACACCTACCTTTCCTTAAGATGGTTTATTGAATTCTTTAATTCTTCCAGTTGCTGGCCATCAGACATGACTCAACACTGGATCGCCTCGAGCACCTCAACTTGTCAATGATCCCCACATCACGCGGCCCAAATTCATGGACACACACTGGTCTTGAGCGCCTTATGGTAATAGATATGCAATAATGCTCGTCTAAAGAGTGTATAAATGCTCCATTGAATGATAGTGGCAAGCGGTCTTGACATGATGTCCGACCTTCCCCTCTTCTTCCTTGGACCGGAAATCTGGAGAGCAACCGATTCAGATGTCCAAGAATCACAGAGAAACAGTATGTCCACCGAATCTTAATACCTAGTCGTATTTCCAAATGAAATTATTCCGTAAGGACAACGATGAACTCAACAAGCGTACTCCGTGGAAGACACAGCGAGGGGATCTCTTATCGACCAGGGCATCGGACATAGCCCGAGTTCGATCGGTCGCAAGGTGCTCCATCTCCCCTGATACGCAGATGAGTCAGAAAACAACCGATGACTGTAAAAGAGGGATACATGGCTTGACTTACGCGCCAGACTGAGCTGTACATTTGCCCTCGCTGCAGTCATAGTTGAAGAGCCCGATCTTGCAAGAAGTCCCATTGCATTCCTTTTTCGATTCACGTTAGAAGCATCCAGCGAAACTTGGGCCTCATGTATAAGCACTCACACCACAATCAGCATTCAGAGAATCGCACTGGCGCTTTTCCAGGTTTCCGGCGGAAACCCCAGCTTCCGTGGCAGGAGCTGCAAGGCCCAAAGTGGCACTAATAGCTAAAATGGAGAGGGTATGGAAGAACTTCATCTTGAGAATTGTATTGTAGCAGAATTATTGCAGCTACGAGTGAAGTTGAATAAATATGAGGCTGGGTAGATTTGAATGCTGTAGAATCGATGAGGATATTGAGATTTCATGGTGCGAATTGAGTACCGTATTTATACAAATCCCCAAGCTACTCAAGGCCGACTCTTATGTTGTCGTAGATGCTAAGAGTGACAACACGTAATCCTCTACTGGCTCGTATATTGTGCCAATTTTATCAGCAGACTGCGCAAATCCCACATAATGCTTATGAGAAAGTTCCTTCATATATGTAGATTTCGTTTGCGTGCTGGGTATTATGGGTCAATGTAAACCTCTTTTGTGTTTGCTAACGTGATGTAGGCTGTCGATCAGGTCTTGGCGGTTGCACTGCGGTTATGTAGGCAGCGCCAGACGCAGGGCTGATCTACGTTTTGCCTAGATCTATTCATGGTAGTGCTGGGTTGAATGCTTACATCGTGACAAAGAGTAATCGTATAAACCAAATGATGGACGCTACAATGCCATTCTGACACTTGAGGTGACCCATAGTCAGCAGACCGGCAGTGCAAATATCCATTCTTGGACTGCCGGATTGATGTTCGGACAGGCAACAGCCAGTCGGACCCCAGTGTCATATGTTCTTACTCGATCAACACTTCTCTTCCGATACTTTCTTGCATTCGTACACAGTCATCAATGTTCAAGAAATCGTGCTATTACTTAGAGAGTCAAGTAAGACGAATCATAACCGTGCTGCTTCGGCACCAAATCTCGCCATATCACAGAGCCCAATCGACGAGAGGATTGTTGGTGGTAGGTAAGCTACTAATTCTTGAATATTGGCATTCATACTCGTACTTGCGATTGCCGCCATGATGTGGTCACCAGAACGAAACTGCCAAGGAGGAGGTTTAGTATTGCTACTGCCGTCGTGATAAAACAGAGGGAAAAAGAGTATGTCATTACCACGAAGAACGGTTAAAACCTGCCCCTCACAAAAGCGGCGCATTTGTATTATTGGGCGGTGTTACGGGTGTACTTGGACAGAACTAGAAGGAATACTAATAACCTGTATCATCTGGTCGCTTGGTCCAAATATTCTGGACCGTCTATTACTTTGAGTCCTTTGATGCGAATTAGAGTCGCCTCTACGCATCGCAAAATGAAAGATGGAGGAGGATTTGGCCTTGTCATGACGCCATGATTTCTGATGAGGATGACCAAGGTATACGTCATTCATCAAGGCTTTGGTTTGGGCGTCTTCTACGCACGCTGCCACTATCTTGTCAAAGCTGTGGAGGTCCCCTGAATCTGGCAGTCTGGTCAGTTGCTGCATCAATTCCAGTATCTTTTTTCTCGAGAATGAGTGTTGAGGTGCACTAGATTTGGACCTCTTACAGTGGTTGTGCATATGGACTAATGGAACAGACATGTTGATGCTCCTCCTTCATCTGTGCTCAACGATACCTGGGTCTTCAGTGACGCGCGAAATCCCGCTCCGGAATCCCTTGACAAGTCTTTTGCTTCCCCAACGGATTGCTTGAAGTGATCAACATTAAGACTTTGTAGAGCTTCTATGATCTTGGAGCAAGTGTCGAAAAGACTATTTACCCCTTTCGAAGGCATAAGTTTCTGGCCATTCAACAGCGTGGCGTTGCCACTTGGCTTGGAACTTCAACAAATGCTCATTCCGAACCAAGTCATTCACGAAACTCTAACTTTTGAACATAGGCGACAGGACTTCTAGAAACATTCATAGTTTGTATGGCGTTGTTGATCAACTGCCACGCAGGAGAACCCTGATTACATTCATCCAAGCATCCGCTAAAGAGTTTCCAGTAAAATCTCCAGGCGCTTTGTCGATCCTTATACTATCTGTTTCTAGATTGTGACCTAAGGGGCAGCTTTTGGTCTTAATCCCGGGCAAGTTTGTCCTTGGCGCCTCCGAAAAATCGGTCCCTTGTCCGCAAGCGGCCGTTGAGTTCAAGCTGGTCGTCAGGTTGGAACAGTCGCCACTAGTCTGACAGTGCTGCCCGAGTCTAGACCCATTGATTTCGTAGACGAATGCTCGTTTTCCTGCAAAGAATTCGACAAGCTTGACGAGGCAAACCGAAGGATCATAAGCCAGATATCAAGAATGTGCACACCGAGGGTGCACCTGGAGTCATGAAGCCTCGAAGCAGATTGCGACTACGACTGGCCCCGAGGATCATCAAAGATTGTTTGTGAAATTTTAACGTCGGAAGCGGACGTAGACTTGAATCTGACCCAATATAGCTAAGAATTAGGAATCTAGGTTTGGTTCCCGCGTCACATCTCCGAAGTTGTCAGTTCGTTTTCTTAGGCCATCGACCAAAATTCCTGTATGAGGAAGTGGCTGCAGCGCATTGTCAAGTAGTCGAAAAAGGAGTGATGCCATTAAGCATGTGTGGCATGATTCAAGGTTGAGCAATGTCATGGTGTACAAGCCAATGCACCTCCGGGACTGTCCTCTACACGTGTCTGCCATTTGATAAGCTTATATCGGACTGAGATATACGGTTGGTAGTATTCAACACCTCTGAAAACGACAGGGACCTTTTGTGAATATGGGGGATTCGATCGCTATTTGTACCCCGATACGATGACCCCACAAAACAACTTGTCAGGATAACGAGTGTGTTATATATGTTTCGGAGCATTGAAATGGAAGATGATGAGCAAAAACTCTCCGATTAACCGAAGCCACGAGAAGACGCACAGAAGAAATGCGATTGGGTGCCAAGCAACTGGACCACAAGCACCCTTGTCCTGGGCCGGGACCCCTTTTCCCCCACCCCGGCGCTGAACTTCCGTACGTTCCGGGCTACTGCTACTCCAGCCTGCCAACTTACACATAGCGGGGACGTCAATGGCGAGCACTACTTCACCTAGCGTAGCGCAGTTGCGACGCCAATGGGCTACAAGTCCTCTAAAATGTATTAGTGAACTCTATTGTCCGGATCGAACTTTTATTCTTACCAAGGAGAGCAAAAGAATGCGCTGGCCTAGACCTAGAACATTGCTCCTTCATCACGACCGCACGTTGGCTGGGATGGTCTTCTGCAGGCCCTGACTTCTTCTTGTAAAGCAACTTGGACTTTGCGTTTGTGCGCGTGTCGGCGGCAGGCATTGACGGCAAGCGATTCGGGCGCGGATCATGTCAATACTACGGCACGAATACCAGGCACCTCGGCACCCCGCACCGCACGCACGCGCCCCTGATCGTCCTGCGCGACAGATCCTAAAACCAGAGTACCAACGTTGCTAGGCCGCAAACCCACAACAAATGGACAGGAACAGACCTTTAACAGCGGCTGCTAAGCGGCCGCGCTCCGATGTAGGGTTCATGGGTGCAATGCTTTGATGAGCGCAATCATGGTTCGGTGGAGATCGTTAGCACCTTTGACAGCATGAAAAGTCGACGTCCAGCCACTCACAAGGTGCAAACAAGCCATGACTCGAAAAATCCCTTGATTTGGTTACCTGGGAAGTTTGCACCCGGCGACTATACTACTGTATATATCCCCACACGAGTTCGTTCGACATCAGTCTTCTCGAAGTGCGAGAAACACCACTCGTCATGCTGTGTGGCCGCCATATCGCACACAGCCATGAGTGAAGATGATCGCAGCGCGGGGGTGCTCGCCGCCGCTGTCACTTTCCTTACCCTTACCTGGATCGTGGTGCCACTTCGAATTTACGTGCGCGCAGTTTTAACGAAGGCCTTTGGGCTAGATGATGTCTTGTTGATCATCACACAGGTAAACGCAAACCTCGTCAAGAGCGGGATGTAGAATGGCTCCCAACTGATCTTGTTCGCAGGCTCTTTTCACCACGTACCTTTCTGCCCAGCTTGGTGGTTGGTATTGGGGCACGGGCAGGCATAGAGAAGATCTCACACCAGAGGCTAACACTAATGCGCTGAGGGTAAGTCATAAGTGGCAGTTGGATTGCTTTGACGAGATGCTAATCTGTTGGCCATGCTATAGTTTTGGTTCGTTTGCGAGATCTTTTACGTCCTCACGGCCACCTTTATCAAGTTGGCTGTCGGCTTGTTCCTTATTCGTCTCTCGGTCGTCAAGATGCACGTGTGGTTTCTGCGTGTTCTCATGGTTGGCAGCGTTGTCTTCGGAACCGCCTACCTGATGGTTGTCCTGTTTCAATGCAGGCCCATCAGCACATTTTGGTTGGAGGCGCCTGGTACGGCCGGAAAATGCTTGGATAACAATCCTGTCGCCATTACCACCTATGTCGCATCCGTCGTCAACTGCCTGGCGGATTGGGCTTTTGGTATACTGCCAATGTTTATCGTCTGGTCTTTGAACATGAACAAGAGATCCAGAATCATTGCCATGGGTATTCTCGGCTTTGCCTCCATGTATGTTACCATGATCTCGAACCAGTCAACCTCGAGCGAATGGATCACCCAGCTAACTGACTCCCTCAGTGCGAGCACGGCAACGATTGTGCGTTGCTTTTATATTCAAGATATGCTCAATGGGCAAGACTTTCTTTGTAAGTTGCAATAACCTCATGAGAGCTACAATTATCTAACTGTAATTAGGGGCCACAACGAACTTTGCCATCTGGAGTACGGTCGAGCCTGGGGTTGGCATCATTGCGACTTCTATCGCAACACTGAGACCGATTCTCAGGAGCTTCCTAGCGATCTTCGGAATATCAACCACTTCTCGGTCGAGGGCAACCCCATGGACACCCTCACGTGGCTACATCAAGACCGATGATCAGTCCATATCCAACTTGAGGCCGGATGTCGGAGCAAGCACTTCAACTGCAGCTGGCCCAAGGAGACAGGCACAAACTGTTTATGGGGAAGACGAACATAGCACGAGTGACCTCATTGAATTGACAGGCATTGTAAGGACAGTGGAGGTGTCACTTTCAAGGGATAACGACGACATGGTCCCACAACCAATGTTGGTGGATAACAAAGCGTATCGTTAAACGACGTGTGCCTGGTTCAAATATAATAATGATAATTAAAGTAAAATACGAAACCTTTTTTTGGCTGGAACAACTGACATGCCTTCACGCTAACATCATGTGTTGAGAGCCATTAATCTTAATATAGACAGCGCGAAGGCAAGAATGAAATTTTAAAGCGCCTTCTGTGTCCTGAATCTAAAGAATAGAAGCGATAGTGTAAGACAAATAAACCCATAAAGGGTAAGGTATCAATAAGGCCTGTTCATCAGCGTTGATGCACGTGCTTCGAAGAGCAAAATCATTAGCTATATCGCCTAGTTACAAACTTGCGAATTGCTTCCTGTTATAACTATATTCATTAACACATATTGAATAAATAGCGACTGATAATTCGGAGACAATCATGGGATCAGCTTGAGCACCATCACCAAACCGATGTTCTCGGAGGATTAGTCTCAATTGGTATCCCATAATATTATCCGAAACCTGTTCTATAGCTATATAAGACTAACGATATGGGTGGGCTTTATTTCAACCAGGAAAAACGAAGAAGCCTTGCTGGAGAAATTTGGATGCTAATACACACCAACGCAAAAGCTACCTGCCAAGTCCTACACTACCACCAGAGAGTCGTGAGTCCAGCGAAGCAAAGATCCTAGACTAAACGGCGACTGGTTCTTGCGAATCATTTCAATGGTTCATCTGTATACAATGGATCCATCGACAGTTTTTGAATGCAAGACTGGGCTGCAAACGCTGGCTTAATATTCCTTGTAATCCTGCGCTCAGAAGACTCCAGGCCGCTTGACACACTGACATAGGTAGTCATTCTACCACACTTTTTCACATACGGCCATAGGTACTAGAGAACTCGGCATCCCGTCCGCTCTGCCCTAGATAAACTAGTAACCGCTGGATTAGTACTCAGGTGGGAGACCACTGGGGAATCCCCGGTGTTGTATGTTTTTGATTTTTGTTGCTTTTTGCCGGTAATGATATCGAAGGACAAAAGCAAAAAGTTAGACCGTATGATCGCATTGTCGCTTCTGTGGATCGAACACAGTGCCTCCAGATGTCAGGTTTCCGAAGTTTGGGCTTCAGTCTGGCGCTCTCCCAAGTGAGCTAAAGCGACTGCTTCTTCGCAGGAATGAACATTTTCCCAATAACACTGGAGAAGTATGGCGGTGAGTGACGAGTATTAAGAATAATAATGAACAATGCGATCGGGCTACGTTTTCGTACTACCAGAATTGGAGAGGATGATTTTGGTACTGGACAGGAAGTTCTTTATATCCTTGTTAGATGGCATGTGATTGACCCAGATGAAAAGGGAAAGTAAAACGCAATTAACCAAGTTCAGTCATATTTCCTCGCACCCAGATTACATGAAGAAAGAACATTCGTCGGCAAATTGGCTGAATTCGAAGTCATCCATACCCATTCCACAGTCGACGTTGTTCCAGAAGTCTCTTGTGTACTGGCATGACCTGCCGCTTGCATCCACGCCAAAATTGTCATGAATATGAGCCGTGTTCGCTGGCAAGGGGAGGCTTTCTCTGAATGTCGTTGAGACATTGTTGCCTGGCAAAGTCGCCGTCGACGGCCCCGGTCCCGGTGGAATATGAACATTATGTTTCTCAAGTAATCGCGCAAGTGACTGGTGGACCTTGGCTGCAAGGAAGGAGTCTGCGCTTGCACCTTGTAAGATCTCAAATGCTTTGCTAGCCTCTGTGACGTATGCCGCATCTCTCCGCAGAGAGGGAGTTAGGCACATGTCCACGACAAAGACGGTACTAGCCACTAGAATACCGTACAGAATACTGGAAAATCGTAGTCGACTCTCCACAAAGGGAAATGTCTCCTTGGATAGCTCTATCTCAGCATAGAGGATGTTTCGCGCAGCGTCGAGGCAGGCCCCTCTAGACGCTGAAAAGGTGCTCTGAACCGTGGCTCTCGCAAAGTATGGAAAGTGAAGCCGGCAAATAAGTGAATACACGTTTAGTGTGAGAAGATATCTTTGAATCGTAAATGCCTGCGGTGCAAATGAAGGCGAGCTCCCTAGCTTGGCAATATCCGTGCCAAGACGGCGAAAGTGTACCGGCGAGTGCTGCATAAAATCGTCCAGCCGGTGATTGAGTTCCAGAACCTCACGATATCTCGCCTCTTCTGGTAAAGAATTGTCTAGTGGCACACGATCCGTATATGCCCGACAGATCTCCGCGTAACGAATTCTCAGGAGACAATAAGTCATAGCTGTGGGGTTGGCAATGTGCTCCGCAACTTCGTTCTGAGCACAGGTGATGTCTTCATCATTAACATTTCTCGGCCGCTTACTAGTCATGTGACGAGGGTTGATAGAATAAGTCCCTTCCAGAGGCCCGCCGTGACAAGATAGTATCCTGTTCCCTATCGGTCAGCACGATCGGATTTGATGCAATGTGGTTCTTACCAGTCCGTCGCCGTCAAGTACCACCAAACGCGGCGCTGCATCTCAATCTCTACTGCGTCTGATCCATGCTCTCGTGTAAAAGCATTGGAGCGGCGATCGTTCGAATGAAAGCCTAGCTCACGGGCAATGTCCACCGCCATTGACAGCAGTCCACGAATGTTAGAGGCAAAGCCCTCCAGATTGCACAATACGCAAGCTCCAATCACCAAAGCCTGAACATGCTCTAGCGATAGCTTGCAATTACGTCTTGAATGGTCCATAACATCGAGGGCAAGTTTGACCCACTGAGACGTCTGTTGACTAGCCGCCGCTGGAGTATCAAACAAGCCTTTCTCTTTGACATCCCGGTACGTCCACTGACTTGTCACACTAGCAATGATACAAAGCAGCAACGTGACAGCCCCCGGCTGGACAACATCCTGGGAAGCAATCTGCGCATAGATCACGTCTATGGTCCCTGGTAATGAAGGGACGTGAAGAACGTGGCACAGGAAGGAAATGTCATTAATATACTTTCGGATCAGGATTCGGACTTCAGTCTGGGCGGGAATCCAGATGCACTTCATAGAGTTGAGCCCAGAGGTATTTGTCGGATCTGTAAAATATACTGTAGGTCTTGGCAGATCTCGTAGTGAGCATACTTTGAACAACATTTGTTCTGTCATTGTCGCTTCCTTGTCATGTTTTGATTAGCATCTTGGCCTACGTTGAGCAGACGACACTCACAGATAGACCATGACTGCGGCTATCCTTCTCCAGACGATGGGCATCAGTCGCAATATTTTTAATGCGTAGGGGTATGGACGGCTCATCCAACTCGCTTGACTGGGACAAAGGTTTTGGACAGGCGCCCCCAGGAGAACTTTGACGTGGTTCATTCGGATCAATATTCCGGTGTGTGATAATATCCTCAAGTCGCTGTATGCGATCGAGGATTTGGAGACTGATTGGATCTGATTCTTTTGTTGAGGCAGGCTGGCTCTCATTGGAACTCTGGAGGCCAGGAAACTCGCAAGGAATACCGCGGCTGGTACAGTTGATACATGGCACCTCTCGACTACACCGCAGCTTGCGAGACCTGCAGAAGTTACACGATACTGGTCTTGGGCAAGCCCGTTTCCGCCCACTAGGCAATTCCGGAGGCATGATGGCGATTTATTGTTTGGTACGAAGTTGTAGGGAAAAGACCTGTAGATACGAGATTTTTACTGTACTTTTCTGCATTGGCCTGAATGTACACAAGCGCTCTTCGCAATGGCCCCGACACTGTGTTGGAGGGGGTTTGTTGATGGAAGTGAGATCATCGGCCCCATCCACTCACTTCCCCTTCCACAGCTACCCAGGTAAGTTTTGTATGCGCTGATTCTCTTTAGTGCGACGACGGAAAAGTAAAAAGTTGGCGCCCAAGAGGGTTTCACGCGAAGTGGATTTGCTGCGACGAATAGTCTCGAAAGCCACTAATGAATATTATTTTGACAACAGCCAGGACTCTACATAACATAGCAGATGTACACCTGCAATATTTACAAAGTTTTGGGAACCGTGACGACCTCGAGTTGCCTCTCTGGCTAAATGTACATACTTTTGCGCTTGCGACTATGGAAAATAGACAATACGCCCCGGCGATCGCTGCCGGATGTTCTAGGCACCATCGCAAGCACTAAAGCTGGGAGGGCTGCTCCACGGAATCTCCGCGGGGTTTCCGTACCTCAACACGTCGATATGAATAGTGCCACTCCTTTCTAAGATCCATCGGAGCCGCAACGCTTAATAACATAGGACGACATGCCAACAGTATTAGCTCTTCAGCTTTTGAACATTTATCGTTCTATTCAGCAAGGCCGTGCTTGTCTGACGAACACAGAATGTTTTGCTCCATAAAATACAGGTAGAATTTCCACCCGCATTTTAGTTGCAGACATGTTCAATTACCCAGAGCATCGCTGCAGCACCCATATTCCCCAAGTGTATCATGAGGGACCACGTAATCAAGATACAAGGCGGCAGAGAATTTCTACTCGGAAGCAGGAACAGCAGGGCACAAGAACTCGAAAAAGTCGCGTCTGGAAAGCATGTGAAAGGTGCAGAGCAAAGAAGACAAAGGTGAGTACATTCAGAGATCGAGCAAGACCTAGTATCTTTGCTGACATTGTGCTTCAGTGTAATGGGGAATCGCCATGTCAAAAATGCAAGCATGACGGATCTGTCTGTACCTTAGGAAAACGCAAGATGCTTGGGTATAAAGCATTCTCAAGGGGGTAGGCCACATTGCCACACCTCTCAACCCCCAGCTGACTTGTGCTACTAGCTATGCAGAAGTACTCGAAAACAACCAAGTCGCACTGACTGCTTCTGTGCTCAAACTTTACACAATGGTTTGTGGCGGCCAATCGTGGACATTTGGTGAACCCGGCCGCAATGATCAGGGACAGCCAATAATACACGAGATAGTTGAAAAGCTGGGATGTACAAAATTGGCTTATGACAGTGCTTCGGATCCCGAACCTTTGCTGGCGGACGAGGATGAGATAGGGACGAATGAACTGCCAGATACGCAAGCCGACGAAGATTCTGCAATACATTCATCGGAGAACATCAGCCTTACAGACAACAATGAGTTCCAATCACAACCTTCCAGCCTTGCCGGATCCGATATTCGTAGCAGTCGAACAAATCCAAAGATCGACTCTATGACTACACAAAGAGAGTTTGCAAGCACGTGCAGCACTTCGTGCCATACAGAAATGACATCCATACTCGACCCAAGCTATCTGTTCGGATCGGAAGTTTCGCCCACTTCTGTGCATCTGGATGAGGCAAATGAATCTCTTGGAAGTAAAATTTTTGGGGAATTACCAACGATGACATCAGACCAGTTCTTCCAGACAACGCGTGGGGAGTTTCACGATCTGTTTTGTGGAAGTTTTAGCGAATCAGGCATCAGCGAACAAACACAATCAGTCGATGCCGGACTCTTTTCATTCCAGCCTCTCTAAAATTAATCGGCGAGGTGGATTGTACAAATTATTACTGAGTTATAGGTAGTTCACTTTATTAAGCTGTTCACGTTCCATAAAAGCCGTCCAACGTTTATCGTTCGAATTATTCGTTCCCACACTCGTCATGATATGAAGCTCTTTGATCTCATGTGCATCGAAAACAAATCGTTCATAAGTGAAGCGCTGTAGGCATCATCCTCAGAATCATTTCAAAGTAGCTGTCCCTGGTTTGGTTCAACACAGTATCGTATAGATGACATGATGATTACAATCAACAGTGGTGTTGATAGAAAGATTAGAGATAGACTATTGAGAAGAGAAAAAACAAGTTATAAACATAGCTACGAACTTATTATCTCGAGAAACAGGGACTAACTACTCATTGTCCGTTGCATCAGGTGCACGTACAGAGGCTCCTTCTGCCAAGCCATATATACCCTACTATGGCTGTACCAGTCTCGACTTTGTTTAGACAATTTGAAATCAAATTTCCAGACCAATTTGGCGAGTATGATACGCATTTCGGCATAAGCTAAGCTGGTGCATGATTAGTCAGTCAGCCCATTGTCACGGAGCAATGAGAAGCTTATAGAAGACTTACTTTCTACCGAGACAATTACGTGGCCCAATGGAGAATGGCTGGAAAGATTCCTTTTTATCGCCAGCAAAACGTGGGTCGCCGAGCCATCTCTCAGGCCGGAACTCATCAGGCTGGGAAAAATGCTCAGGATTGTGATACAGGGCCCAGTGCCAGACTTCAGCCACAGTCTACGAAAGTTAGCAGGTGTATGTATTTCTATTTTATCGTTTGTACTTACGCCAGGAGGTATAAATCGGCCGAGGATCGTATCGCCCATCTCATTAATCATCCGCGGTGAGCCGCTCGGAACCGGTGGATATAGGCGCATTGATTCGTCCAAGACAGCAAGCATGAAGGGAAGGTTCTGCACGGTGATCAAATCAATCTCTTCCTCGGTCGAGAACGCTGATCGAACTTCATTGGCCAATCTCATTAGACTATCGGGATGAGTTGCCAAAAAGAAGGTAGCTGCGGAGAGCAAGGTGGCTGTTGTCTCTGACCCTCCCACGATGAGCGTCGTAGCATTGTCAGCTAGCTCTTCGAATGTAAGAGCCTGATCATCAGTTAGTACGGAGGTGAATGATAAGAGCAAATATGGATCGTATCATAAGTTACCTCGCCTTTGGAATCACCACGGGACATCATAACCTCCATGAAGTCTGGTCTTTCCTGTCCCATATCCAGCCTTTTTCGTACCTTCTCTTGTGTTAGACGCTTATTCTCTGCCAATTTGTTCGAAATTTCTTTGGGAATCAAAAGCTTGAGACCCCGTGCCAGTAGGGCGTATCGATTCAAGTTCACCGCCCAAGCGACATTCTTTAGGCTGTCAAATATGAGCTTCACCCAAGGGTGATAATCCGAATTCTCTAAGCATCCGAACGGCTCTCCAAATGACAAGTCGCCGATTATGTCAAACGTTGTGTAATTGAACCAGCTGACTAGGTCGATGGCCTCCTCGTTGCGCCCTGCAAGTTCGTCGAGTCTTTTGAAAAGCATGTTAACGTACTTGAGAATGATGGGTTGCTGATTCATCATGGCTTGTGCAGAAAATCCATGTGCTAACGTCCTTCGATACCGGGCATGATCCTCTTTGTTGGCGCCAATGATATTCTTTCGCGCAGATGCCATGTGTATGGGGTCCTTGCCATTTTCGCTTGCACCGTGTTTACGGTGGCCACGGATTTCCTTCATTGCATCCGGGTGATTGAAAGAGAGGATCTCGGGTGCGATCCGGACGATCGGTCCGTACGTCTGATGGAGTTCGAGAATACGTTGCGGAGCCTGTCCAGAAAGATACATTCGAGTGTATGGTATGCGCGTCACTGCCCAGAGCCTTGGGCCGGGAAACCTGCTGAGCAGATGGAAGAGGAGATTGTAGATGGCTGTCCATAACGGGTATCCCACAATCTATACTTTCAATCAACTAAGGTTACTCCAAGATGTAATGGGTTGTGCAACTTACTGCAGTGAACATGAAGACAGGTAACCAACTGTTTGAGCCACCAGCGTTAGGAGCGCCATCTGGAAATGTTGGCGGATACATTGGGTGTAGATGCAGCTTGTATGCAATGTCTGTTCGATTGGGATCTACTTTGATGTGATAAATGAAGATCAGAGCTTCCAATAGTCTCCAACATTTGCGTAGAGTGTTTTGACACAAGGGCTTTTCTACGCAGAAACGGAGGTGGGTGCGGAGTGTCCGCGGAGATTCCGCGGCGACATGTCCCATCATCATAGTTGCAATTTCCGTTCGATCAGGAGGGCCACTTGCTTGGACTAAGACATAGTTTGAATTCCTTGATCAAATACCGTCGTGACTCGCGACTTATAATTGGGTGAGCTATAAAATGCCCCTGCTTCTCTTCCTGGCTCATTACATCCATTCCTGACCGAGCACCACACTCTCGTTCACATCTATTCTGCTCTATTGACAACCCCTTACCATGCCCATACAACAGGATTTGAGCGAGGGAGGCCATTTATCATCCTCATTAGATGGATCTACTGCCATTGTGGGTACCACTTTGCCTTCTACAGACGAGAAATGGGAAACTTGCGATCCGAATGTCGTTGGTTGGGATGGACCTAATGACCCAGAAAACCCTCTCAACTGGACATCCAAGAAGAAATGGCTGAACATTGCCGTTCTGTCAATCCTTTCATTTATAACGTAAGCATCCAACCTATCTACCTCCTCGGCATACTCTAACCCACTATAGCCCTCTGGTAGGTAGTTCTAGTCGTCAAGCCCGCCTGTTTACTTAATACTCCCCTAGGGATCATCCATGTTCGCCCCGAGTATCACTGAAATCATGGTCGAATTTAACAGCACATCCAACATTACAGCAACCTTCATCCTATCCATCTACGTCCTCGGCTTCGCTTTCGGTCCTTTGATAATTGCACCCCTCAGCGAGATCTTCGGACGCGCTCCCCTCTACAATGTCGGAAATTTTCTCTTCACGATCTTCACAATTGCAGGAGCTCTGAGTACGAACCTCGGAATGCTCATGGCTTTTCGTCTGCTCATGGGACTCGCTGGATCTGTGCCCATTACCATCGGTAGTGGTACAATCGCTGACACGATGCCGCTGGAACAGCGAGGCCGAGCCATGGCGATTTGGATTCTGGGTCCCCTGTTTGGGCCAAGTGTGGGACCAGTAGCAGGTGGTTACTTGGCTCAAGCTGCTGGTTGGCGATGGATCTTCTGGCTGCAAGCCATCTTGGTATTGGATTCTTCGCCGCTTTCCTGATGCAATTGTTGATGCTAACATAATAGACAGTCTGGATTACTCATCCCGGTTGCTATTTTTGGAATGAAGGAGACCTATGCCCCGGTCATTCTCCGAAGGAAACTCGATAAACTTCACAAAGAGACTGGAAACGACGCGTTGCACATTCCTTCCGACGACAACATCACTCTCAAAGAGCGATTCAAAGTGGCCATTGTCCGTCCCCTCAAGCTTCTCGTCTTGGTTCCTGTCATCAGCCTCATGGCACTCTATGTGGCAGTCGAGTATGGCATTATGTATCTACTTATGACGACATTCTCCATTGTATACGAGGGCCAATACGGATTCTCTACTGGTACAAGCGGATTGTCATACCTACCAATTGGTATAGGAATGCTCATCGGAGTCGCTGTTTTTGGCAAGCTTTCCGACCATTTGGTCCGACAGAACCAAGCCAAGGGCAACCAGCACAGAGCAGAAATTCGGTTGGCTCCCTTATTCACCATTCCGTGTGGTATTGCGATTCCTGCAGGCTTGTTCATTTATGGCTGGACGACCGATAAACAGGTACACTGGATTGCATCCATGATTGGAATTGCCATTTTCGGTGCAGGCTTGATGGCGATCATGGTGAGTTGAACTTTATGCTCTTCTGCAAAGGAACTTTCAAAACTGACGGGTCCAGATGTGTGTTCAAAACTATCTGCTGGATGCGTTCCCAGAGATTGCTGCATCCGTTACCGCCTCCATTACCGTTTTACGGTCCATAGCTGGAGCCTTGTTGCCTCTGTGTGGACTACAGATGTATGAAAGTCTGGGCTTGGGTTGGGGCAACAGTTTACTTGCATTTGTTTCACTGGGTCTGGTGCCGATCCCGCTCGCATTCTACGTCTTTGGAGAACGTCTTCGCAAGATGTCAAGTAATTCAATATCTCAAATGTAGTTTTTGAGCATGCATATGTTCAAGCTTACAGCGGATGGATTTCGATAGCACCTTCGTTGTGAAGACGACTAAGAGCTCTCATTAGATAGCACTCGATCTCGACAGCGGTTCGTATTGAAGCGCTGATCCTTTCCACGCTACTTCATGTACACCATATAGATTCAAAATTTCACTTCAAACTTCACGCCCTTACTAGACAGTACATAGATTATAATACGAGCACCCTCTTTGACAGTACTTTAGCGGTACGATTACGGATCAGTTGGGTTAAAAAAGCTCCTAGAGGAATGATGGTGTGAGGGACCTCCTCTGCGTATGCGAGAACGAGTCTGAATCTTCAAAGGTTCCGTGGCGGCGGAAGTCATTGGTTTGATTTATGGCTCAAAAAGATGGATGCAAGTCTCGCATGCGGCCTTCAGTTATGTTATACCTATGTTTCCTATCGTCGTATCTCCTATCCTGAGTTTTCTTAATTAATTCTACGAGGTATGGTGGTCGTGGTCGAAGAAATTGTAATATTGAGCATTGTTCGTGATGGTGCGCTGTATTTCGAGTTCTGGCGCTGCGCTATACCACCCACTATACTATACCACCTACTGCACTGCACCACCCACTGCACTGTACCAGCCACCTGGGCACTGTACTGCACCACCCATTGAGCTCCCACCTGGATTGACGATACAGCTGCTGGCCAGCTCCCGATACAGGCCGTATTGCTAGAACCACGTAGATCGGGTGCAGCACAATAGGTGGTGCATCGCAATTGTAGTGAATAGGTGGTGCACCGCAATTGTAGTGCAGTGCACTTAGTGGTATAATATACCTACCTAGTGGGTGGTCCAGTGCGATAGGTGGTGTAGTATAGTAGTTTTGGGCTGTGCTGGCAAAGGCTTACATAATGTTTCCTTATATCCACGGACCCGTGAAATCTTATTCCCACGGGGCCCCGTGGCTGTATTGGGAGCCTGACTTATGAGCTGACTGACAATTGTCGAAGATACCATCGCCTCGGCAAAGTGTGTGAGCCAGCACGCAAACGTGAGGCTGCGACGCCTACTCCGCATCATCAGCAGCCACAACAAAAACAGAGATGCCAGAGAGATGCCATTATCATTATCCCGATGACAGATAGCAATGTTCAAGCGAAACTTGGAAGCTTGGAGTAACAGCTTTGTAAGACCTCGAAACAGTATAGAAAATCTATTCACTATTTGCATCAGCGCTGCCGCGTACGATCCAACGCAGGATTTGTAATGACACTGACAGCGCCAAATAGCCTCCATGCCACTGGTGTTGAAAAACGCGACTATCGAGTAGTGAGGGGTACAGAAGATATGTAACTTTGGCACACCAAAAATATCTTTCCTTTCTCAATGCATCAATCATCCCACACGGCCGTGTTCTTGGCATCATTTTTTGCTCCTCCCCCGCTTCCTACTTCTGCTGCACTGGTCTCTACGAACAAACGCGAGCTTTCGCCGCAACCGTCTCCCTTTCGCTTGGCTTCCCACATATTGTCAATGATGTGATATTATTGCCTCGTGACTCCCAGAACACAGAGCCAATAAATCAGACTGTGCTGGAGCGACTGGCGTTGGGCCAGTTGTGTACATTGCTTGCGATTGACTTCATTGGCGAGTATTGCATGTGTCTTGCATCAATGGAGTTCCGGGGCAGGCTCCTGTCGGTTACAACTCGGCTTTATCAGGCAATCATGCTAAAAGGAAGCAAGGGATTGAATATATGCCGCTAAACATGGTCGTGAGCATAACCCACCCCCCACCAACCGAAAACAAAAGAGAGAAACATACTGTATATAACTCCGCGACGCATGCTCCAAAAGGCGCAAACCATCTTACGGTACTCATTCGAACTGAGTTTTACCACTACATCGAAAAATGTCCCAATCACCCAACAATATTGCCCCTAGACGCATTGACAATTACCTCCAGCGTGCGTACGCTCTAGCTGGTACCTCCGAAGCTCGAAGCCTCTACGACGAATGGGCTAGCGCTTACGATACAGACATTGGCGCCACCGGTTATGCGTCTCCCCGGCGGTCCGTGGAGACTATCACGAACAACATTTTACCCACGGCGCATGTTACGCTGAAGATATTGGATGCTGGCTGCGGCACCGGCCTCGTGGGTGAATGCCTGGCCCATTCGTCCCTTGCTGGCAAGTTCGTTGTGGATGGTGTAGACCTTAGCGACGGAATGTTGGACGTGGCACGGCGAAAGGGCATATATCGTGAATTGGCGACAGCAAACTTGAATGAGCAGATTGGAAAACCCGATGGCAGTTATGACATCGTCGTCTGTGTGGGGACGTTGACCGAGGGTCATGTTGGGCCAAAGGTATTCGCTGAGTTCACTAGGCTGACTGCCCAGTCGGGATTGATTGTAGCAACCGTGCACGAGAAGGTTTGGGAAAGTGGTGGTTACAAAAGCGAAATTGACAGGCTGCGAGACTCTAAAATTGTGCAGATTGTGAGCACTGATGAGTTCGGGATTCTCGAAGAAGCCAATACCGGAGGGATGATGGTGGTGTTGAAGAAAAATTGATGCGTGTCTGCATCGAAATCGCACACCTACCTACCTGGATACTCATCTTCAGCTGGCTCGCAGGGTCTGCTGGGTCGCTAAATAGTCGCAGACTCTGGAGGCAAAGATATAAAGCATTTGCAGCAATGACGCACAACTGCGAGGATTGTTACATACTAAACGAAGAGCCCCTGTATTTGATCCTTTGGCTAATGTACAGGCGTATCTCCAATCTCTCGCATCTTATCCTCCAGCTTCTTTGTCATCATCTTGACCGTTTCTGCGTATTTGGGGTCATTGTACACATTGAACAACTCCAATGGGTCCTCCTGACAATCAAATAACTCCCACTCCTTGTCTTCCTCTCCGCCAGGTCGCGCTCCCTCCAGACCAAAGTCCTCATTGTACCAGTAGATGAGCTTATACCGCTGATCGCGGCAGCCATAATGTGCGTATGCGTTGTGTATAATGTCGTTATGCATCCAATACCGGTGGTATGCTACCCCTTGCCAGTCCGAAGGCGTCTCTCCCTGAAGAAGTGGGCGGAAGTCTACCCCTTGCATGTAGGTGGGGGCAGGAAGGCCGGCAAAGCTCAGAAAGGTTGGAGCAAAATCTACATTGCATATGATATCGTCACACGTGGACCCAGCTTTGATCTCTTTTGGGTAACGGATGATGAACGGCATCTGAAAGCTCTCCTCGTACATGAAGCGCTTATCGAACCAGCCATGCTCGCCGAGGAAGAAGCCTTGGTCGGAAGTATAGATGACGATTGTATCGTCGGCTAGCCCCTCGCTATCAAGCCAGTCAAGCATTCGACCAACGTTATCATCAACGCTTTGAATAGTGCGCAAGTATCTTTGCATGTAGCGTTGAAACTTCCATTCTGCAAACTGCTCCTTGGTCTCAAAGGTGAAGATGGTACCGTCATGCTTGTCAACCAGTCGTATGCTTGACACGTCTTCTGGGGAAGGGATCTTCCGATCGTTCCACCACCACATGTCGACCATCTTCTTGCCAATGCGTCCGCTTGGTCCCTCGGGCTGAGCGATGCCCAAGTCGTTGTATGTTAAGTCCTCGGCTACTCGCATTTTGGCCACTTTGGCCGCCTTTGCCCGGTTCTTGTCTGTATTTAAAGGTTGTCAGCTTCTTGATGTTCTCTTCAGCTCCGCCTTTAAAGCCAAACGGGCGTGTTATCTGCACTTACAGTCGTCTGTAAAGGTGTCTGGGAGCTTAACAGGTTCTTTGTACAAGTCTCTGTGTTTATCATCGCACTCCCAACTGCGATGAGGGGCTTTATGGTGGCACATCAGAAAGAATGGTTTATTTGTGTCCCTTGCTTTCATCCAATCAATACACTTGTCAGTGATGATATCAGTGGCATATCCAGGAACACGTTCGGTGCCCGTGGCATCGATAAATTCCGGGTCCCAGTATTCGCCCTGACCGGGCACGACGCTCCAGTAGTCGAACCCGGTAGGTTCATGGGCTTTGCCCTCGCCGAGATGCCACTTGCCGACCATGGCGGTTTGGTACCCTCCCGTCTTGAGATGCTTAGCCACGTTGGGCAAATGCTTATTGATTTTGGAGTCAAGAGTCATGACGCCGTTGACGTGGTTATGTGTACCGCAAAGAATCGCTGCTCGGGATGGAGTGCAGATGCTGTTGGTCACGTAACAGTGGTTGAAGAGCATGCCTTCGTTGGCTATGCGATCGAGATTTGGCGTATGATTGATGCCAGCTCCATAGCAAGAAATCGACTTCGATGCATGGTCATCTGCCATGATGAAGACGATGTTGGGCCTTTTTTGAGCCATTATGAGATGATGATGATGATGCTGGGATTCCCAGGTGATCTGTGGCGCAGAGGTCGATCGCAGAATGAGCAAGTTGATCAAAATGAGAAAGAAGAAAAGGATCGAATCGAGCAGCACATGCTCTTTAAAAGCAGAGTCTGTGTCATTTAGCGAGTCGCTCTTCAAATATGGAACCAATTGCCTGACAATGCTCCTCACATGCATGCCTTCCTATGCAAAACCCCTCCGGCTCGGGCTTGACCCCAATTTCACGATGCTAATATACTCCATATGGTCATGCGAGCGCATTGAAGCCAGCCAATTATAGCAGCAAACGACCGGTTACCGAGCACTAACGGCCGATTACCGACACCAGCGCACTTTTAGTGGATATTGACCCATGATGCATGATACCTCACGAGGCGGGCGTACCTACCGACTTTCTGCCGCGCAATGAGTTCACCTGGATTTCTGATATCGATATACCAAGTTGAGACAGGCGTGGACGCCATCTGTTCAAGAATGATCGTCGGTAAATATCCGGCAATCATAAAGACTCGGTTTTCTTGTCTGGTTCGGTGCAAGGGCAGTTGAAATGGGGAGCTTGGCGTCCAACTTTGATATGCTGGGGTTGAACCCCATGGGGTAGCGCAGTTCTCAATGGATGGCGCCAGATGGAGACGTATGGGCACATCGGGGTGATGTCGTGATCAAACAAACAAGGAAGTCGTTTGCCGATGTGGCAGTAAGCTGAAAAGATGTATAAAATGAGAGGTCTCCGGCGCAAAAGTCCATGTGCGTGGGCAATCAGTTTGAGAGCAGAGTTACAACAAATCGTACATTCGTCTCGAAATCTGACAGACTCTCCCAACATGGACACTGAACAGAAGACAGTCACAGGGCTCGAAAATGGCCCCACCATTCATAAATTGGATTTTGAGCACGAAGAGCATGCTGCTCAGGGGACTGCATCGGAATCCCGCATGTCGATTTGGCAAGCTCTTCGATACTACCGCAAAGCCGTCATGTGGAGCATGATCGTGAGCATGGCCACCATCATGGAGTCTTACATGTTGATTCTCGTAAACTCCTTTTACGCATATCCTCAGTTCCTACAGAGATTCGGTGAAAGGCTCGCCAGCGGATCTTACACCATATCGACGACCTGTCAAATCTCCTTGACCATGTCAAACTTGGTAGGCATGATTGCCGGGGTTTTCCTCAACGGCTTGCTCATTGATCGTTTCGGCTATCGACTGACGATGATGTGCTGCCACATTCTGCTCATCGGCTTTGTCTTCATCATGTTCTTTGCTACTAGTATTCAAGTCCTTCTCGTCGGCTGCTTATTCATGTAGGCCGCTCAATCATCAGTATTTCTCTTAACCTCAAACTCGCTGACATCTGCTCCTTCATAGCGCGATCCCTTGCGGCGTTTTTGCTGCTGCCACGCCAGGCTATGCCGCTGAAATTTGTCCCATGGTCCTTCGCGGATACCTGACCACTTACGTAAACCTAGGTACGAAAGTTGTGTATCTTGCGTTGCTTGAGGAATCGAGTTTTCTTCTCAAAAGCGGACTTCACTAATGTAACACATCATTTAGGGTGGGTTATTGGCCATTTGATTGCCGCCGGGGTGCTCATGTCCAAGCTCAATGACCCAAGCGAATGGTCTTGGAGACTTCCACTGGCGGTTCAGTGGATTTGGCCACCATTCCTCGCCGTCGCCTGCTGGTTTGCACCAGAGTCCCCTTGGTGGTTGGTCCGAAAGGGCAACACGGAAGAAGCAACAAAGGTACTCGAGCGAGTCATATCTGCACCAGACGAGACAATCAGCAAGTCTAATATCGTGGCCATGATCAGCCATACTATTGCTACTGAACGCAGCGTCGGGGTCGGGAGTACGTACTTGGATTGTTTCCGGGGAACCAACCGACGCCGAACAGAGATCGCTATGATCAGTTGGGGTTGTCAAATCCTTCCTGGCTTTGCTATTCAGAACTACATTACCTATTTCTTCACCTTGGCCGGACTCTCACCTTCCGACTCCTTGAAATTGGCGCTAGGCAACTACAGTATCGCGTTTGTGGGAACAATACTTTCTTGGTTCGTCCAGCGCAGGTTTGGTCGGCGCAATATTTATCTCACAGGGCTCCTGGTCATGGTCTTTCCCATGGCACTGGTCGGATTTCTCGATTTAGTACCATCATCCACCACAATTCGTTGGGCACAATCTGCATTGCTTCTAATCTGGTTCTTTTGTTACGGTATGCAACTTTCCCCGCAACGTGCCACTTGCTCGTTCAATTTGCTCACTTATTCACCACAAGGTATCACCATTGGACCAATTCCGTACGCGATTGCTGCAGAGGTTGGAGCTGTTGAACTTCGATCAAAAACCATATCACTTGGTCGAAATACATACTATTTTCTTTCCATTCTCAACACCATCGTTGCACCCTACATGGTAAGTCAGACCCAAATCAATACCATCAATCGAAAAAAAAAAAAAAATCTTTATTGAATATAATTCTTCAGCTTAATGCTTCGGCCGGTAATTTGAAAGGTAAAGCTGCATTTCCAGCAGCAGGCTTTACCTTGATCCTTGCTGCCTGGGCATTTTTTAGACTTCCAGAGACCAAAGGGCTTACCCCAGAAACGCTCGACCGTCTGTTTCTTGCAAAGGTACCTGCTAGGCGGTTCCTGGCAGAGGTGGAGAACATGTGATGTGAAGGATCGCATAATTAGGCCGAAATGACATGTCGTGGCTGGAAGCGTTACCGAGTCGGCGAGGAATGTCGCGTCTGAATCCTTGCTGCCCTAGTGATGTATTCTGAGTCTTTCTCGGAGTCGTCGCAGCGTCTTGGAAGCCTGCTTCAGTACGATAGTTCCTAGAGGTCCAGCATGACCACCAACCTCTCTACTCTCTGCCTGCGCCATGGTATAATCTTCTCGTCTCTGGTCATGTTCTCCAACATTTACCAGTATTCCAGAGTACTTTAGTGATATAGCGTTCAATATGAATCGACATATACGACCGTTACCATCCAGGAATGGATGAATGACAACGAGTCTGTCGCAATACTTGGCTGCTAACATGAATGGATCTAATCGCCCAGTGCGATTTGCCTCTTCCAGATCCTTCGATAGGTTTTGACTAGTGGTGACATCGCCTTGGGGACCTCATTGGGTCTTGGGCATCGCTGGTTGCCAGCATACACATCCTTCCGACGATATACGCCGCCATATGCTTTCAAACTCAAAATTCCAGCACTTTCGCCCTTGATATCTTTTACAAGTATTGCATGCGTGTCTTTGATGAGCTGTTCTGATAGAGGTTTGTTCTGTTGGACATAAATCTCTACAATGTGGCAAAAAGCTGCTGCATGCTGGATGATCTCGGCTCTTGACCTCATTTCTTGACGTTGGCCACCATCCACGTCGCTTTGAACTAGCGTCTCCAATTGTTCTTGGTATTCTACTGGCCTTTCTATTATCAGCGTCTGTGAAGTGTCCATCATCGAGAACGATAGGCGATGATATTTGAACAGAGTCTCGACAGCTGCTAGTCACTTGTTCCCTACAAAGGGACCACGAATCTCGTCACAGAGGGAGGACTTACCGGCTTGTATACTCGACTGCTTCTCCTTTGAATACCATCATGCAGATTTTGAGTGTTTCGTCTAGGCCTAGTCCACACCTAGCCTTTTGATTTGAAGCAAAAATGATGTTGACCATTTCCTCTTGCAAGAAATCAGCAACTATCTCGGCACCCGCTTGTGATGCCTCGAGAAACTGATGGATCTCATCCATCATCTGAGACGCGAAGATAAAATCTTCAGAGACATCCGCAGACTTGTCCTGCTCTGAGGAATCATGCGACCAATTATCGCCGTAAATGCGGTACAGATCGCTCATTCTCAGTGTAAGGCTCGGTCGGCTGGAAATGTTGACATTTTAGTGCATGCATGCGTGAATCTAGAATACCATGGCACTTACGACTGTGCCAAAGAGGCAATTTCTACACCATCGTAATTGCCCGTCCCTCCCAATGATGGTGGCCATGACCTTCCGACAGTGCCAAGGAATATTTTCATCGTAGACCTAGGATGACTTACACTAGAACGGGGTGATTGATGCAATTTATCATCGCCGGGCGTGTTGTCGTTTGTTAATTGTTGGAAATATCCGACGACAGACTTTCTTTTCAACTTGACTGGTGACTTTGATGGGCTTTCCGGCATGCTGAAGCTGTGATTCGACTGTATTACTCGTGAAATTACGGTTGAAAAACTATTATATTTTGGTGGTTGTTTACTTTTCGTGGCGGCATTGGGTCGCACATTCCACCAAGTCTCGGAAGCTCATCACAATGGTTCTATGTCAGATAGCACCTACTTGACTATGGGACTCTAATCAGACACTATAAAGACCAGAGGCAGGAGCCCTTCGCTGGGGCGCGACAAGTTACGTACTATAAGGGGCCTGTGAGCGCCCGCCTACCTAAGGCAGCCACTTTACTTTCTCCGAGGCCACGCTCGCAAACAAAAACCTAGATTTTCCATAACAGTGACTCGCACTTCACCTCTGGGTCGACAAGAAAGTTTGCCTGGCCCAGTGCCGAAAAGCGTTATAAAGGGAATGGAATGGACGCAAAAATATTTATCGCGCTGGGCGTTTCCAATCATTACTTCTTTGTTGGCAAGCCATCTATCGCAATTGAGTTGGATTTTCTAACGAGAATAATTCGCCACAGTATATTCTTCAAGATTGTCTGGCTCTCAGCCCTTTTATTCCCCCATTGAACCTGGTTCATCGATCCCACCTCGTTGCTGCGACTACTCGTGTCACGCTCGACCCTTCAGCCGCGTCGAAATGAACTTCATTCAACTTTTGGTGTTGTCCGACACCCACAACGATGCCTTTCCAGACCCTGCCACTATACCCAGAGTCGATGTCGTTTGTAAGTAGCTGTTCATAACATCTTGCCTTACACGATTCCCATTCAAAGCGAACTCCCAGATTGTGTATGATCTAGTCACATACTCAAAAACGAAAATAATCAATCAGCTGCGGCAAATTTTGCAAATCCTGCACTTTTTGACCGATTTCAAGGTACAATTGTTGACATTTTGGCGTTGTTATAGTGCATTGTGGTGATCTCACGATGGCTGGTGGCAAATCCAACTATGCCAAAGCCTTGCGATTCCTGGGACATATTAACGCTGAACTAAAACTTGTCATTGCTGGCAACCACGATCTATCCTTGGACTCAAATTGGTGGCAAGAGAATCTTGACGACGACGACGACCCGCACGAGCCAGAAATGATGAAGCAGTTGATGCAAAGCCAATGCCCAAACGCCGTTCGATACCTAGAGGAAGGTACATATACCGTTACGCTGCAAAGTGGCGTAACCTTTTCTGTCTACGCAACGCCATACACGCCAGAATTCAACGGTTACGCATTTGGGTATCCACATGAGATGGATCGTTTCAATGGTCGCGCAGCTGTCAATCCCGTCCCGGCCAATGTTGATATCATCATGAGCCACGGACCACCACGTTTTCCCGCAGATAATACTTGTGAAGACTACTTTCTGGATATGAATGGGTCTTCACAACACCTTGGTTGTCCTCATCTGTTCCGGGCAATTCAACGTGTCAGACCACGTATTCATTGCTTTGGGCACATCCACGAAGGTTATGGTGCCCAGATGGCGTTATGGGATCAAGGCAACACACCAATCGTTCAACAAGTCAAATTTGAGCTGGAAGCTGGGCTTAGAAGACTCGAATCTACCGAAGCATCGCCGCACGAGACTCTTTTGGTCAACGCAGCACTCAAGGTTCACGGCTCCCCACAGAACAATCAGCCATGGGTAATCAAACTTCCTCTCCGACTCCACAAAAAATGAACGTCTAGAAGGTTCGCCAATAAAGACTCTGCTATCGTTATCGTGGCTCTTACGGAGCGCAACGTACAAGATGCCACTGACATCATCCGGTTTTTCTTGGCTACGACAGGTATTGGCGATTTCCGAAACGGGGTATTCAGGAGAAAGTGGAAATCAAAGAGGAATGCTAAGAAAGTTACGCAGTATGAGAATGTAACATTATAACATAAAGAGCCTGATGTCATCCGTCCATTGGATGCAGTCTTCACCCCTGACGCGAGAAGCCTCCTACCGGGTTAACCACTGTCTGGGCGGGCTCTCCACACAACAACTTTTCTTCTAACAGTGTTTTGGTCATGTCTTTGAACATTACAGAAGACACAAGTTTCTTATGCGCTTCCGAGTCGGTGTATCTGTGACAATCGGGTTCGGTTAGAACGATGGCGAGCTTAGTTTGCCAGGGCAGCTGCAAAAAGCACGATGCACAACCAACACATACCTCTCAAATAGAATGATACTAATCGCATGTGTTTCGCTATCCTGCGATTTGTATACGGACAGTTCGCGACATCCAGGTACATCACGCTTGATGAAATCCGTGAGCGGCTCAAGGACGGCCATGGCTTTATCGTACCCGCCGTTGGCAATTGGCAGTGTAACAAACTGAATGAACGGCGACATCTCAATTTCAGCCTTAGGACATCTGCAGCAGAGTGAAGGTAAGGCACTTTTGGATGTTTTATACACCTCGAAATGGGCGGGCCGCGACTTGGACGCGGCGTATTGAACACCGCTGCAGTCATTCTTTAGTCCCCAAATTGCGAACCCGCAGCCAGCACTAGCTCCCAAGTTGCAATGATCCCCCAAGAAGGATCGTAGTCCTGTGTCCCTTGACCCAATAAAAATGTAGTTTTTGGACTAATATTGCCTATTGCGGTGACGTAGTATTGCAGGCTGACTGCATTCCTAAGGTCAGAAGGATTCAGATGAGTTCTCGGATCGTTTGATCACGCCGGACACCGCTAATCCGCGCCCGTCTTATCCGAAGGGACCGCAGATTCCGTACTAGCTCTATAGACTGCCATAGCATGTCTCATTGGTTCCCGGTCAGGAGGCCCCTAACTTATTCATTTGTATTACGCTTGAATACGTGCTGAGAGACCTGGGTTTGCTCAGCAAGTCTCAGTTGCCGCACTTGCTTGTCTTAAGACGCCCGAAGACTAACATCCTTGTACAGTGTTATCTATTTGGCATCTCGAGGTCTTTCCCTTTACCAGCTCCGCTGACGTCCAATCGCGCAAGGACGTATCTAATTGCATTCTCAGTTGCTTCGCTCATCATTTCCTGTATGGATAAAGGGCCACCCAAAGTCGAAGCCTCAAGTGCAGTTAACAACCACAGAGATGTTAAGTACACTCGGTAATGTGTCCAAGATTGATATGCCTGCTCGCTGAAGATATCCACCGACTGCCGTATGGCGTTCCAAGCGATTTCTCTGGGGTCATTGGCAAGCTGAGGGATTGTGTGTGCATGGGAGCTGAAATCTCTTCGTCTTATTCCCAAAATGACATATATCAATGCCAGTTGCATGTCATCTCTGAAAATATTCAGAAACCACTGCATAACTTTAGCTGCGGCCAGTCTCTGGTGGCAGTTTAGAAGTGCAAGGGAACACTCAAGTACAGCCCAATGGGATTCCGGGTACTGTTGAAGGCTGCGCCCATGCCGAGAATACGGCAGATTCAGTGCAAGAAGAGTCCGCCGGACGAATATCTCAAGCATCATTGCATGCCGTAGGTCAGGAAGGCTTCGCGAGCTCTCAAGTGAACGTCTCAGGAGGATGTCGCAGTCTTTCACCATGACGTAGTTTATCTCTGGGCTGACAGAGTTGCTTTTTGTGATGACCAACTCTGCTGTGGGTAGAAGTTTAGTGAGCAAGGCCAAGAACAAATCGATGCTGTCATTTGGCCGAGATTCGTTGTCGTATGTGCTGGTTGGATCTACATCATAGCTGTCGGCTCGAATGAGCGGAGGAAGCCCGTTCACAGCAGATGTCATTAAGTCAAGCCACATCATCGTAGTCCACAGTCGATTGCGCATATTGGCCTCGGCCCTTGGCATGCCCTCAAAATGACTTGAGTCGCGGTGCATTGCCAATGTCATGGCAGCACGAATCGCGAGACCTAGCAGAGCAGAGGACGGCGAGAGATGGCAAACTGTATCGTGAAGCGCGAGATTGGCGATGACTGCCATGCAATTTGCTCGAAGAGACGGATAGCTGGGTTCATCCCATATAGTGTGTTTGCTAGCGATTATGGCAGCGTCTAGAAAGGCTTGACAAGACTTAGCAGGGTCCAAATCTGCAATGTTGAGCGGAGAAGAGCAGCAGCCGAGAGCCAACATCATGAACATTTGGTAGTATAATGAGTAGGTGTGACGCTGATTAACCTGCTGCAAAAAATCAAATTCAGCAAGCATATTGACACCTGGCTCCCACATTGGAAATAATTGTTCGAACGTCTCCAGGTAGCTCTGTAGTAACCGCTGAGCTGCTTGCCTGTCTGGTAACAGTGCACAAAGCTCTGTTGTGTCCAACATAGATTTTTCCGAAGATGGAAATACTGAATTTATTGGATTCGTGGTAAAGATGTCCTTGAGAGCCTGGGATTTGCGGTATATTGGTGTAAAGTCCGGGGCAATGCCGAATACATAGTCCTTGGCCTCTTCAAACTTTGACCGAGTTAGCGCCCATCCATCCATTACAGAGCATACGAGTTCGGTATTTTCATACCTCACACACGAGCTGTGCCCACCCTGTCGTATAGGTACTAAGCCTAGCTCTGCCATTGACATAGGCGAAGATCTGAGGGGTCTTTGAATTGGAATTGTGAACATCTTTGGAGTGGTGAGGGGCCGAGGAGGGTGCTGCATTTCCGTGGTCGACTGTCCCTTGATACGTGCAGGCACTCTCAAGACCTGCAAGCTTGCAACTGCCACACGGCCGATTGCGATCGCATTTGACGCGGAATAGCCGGCAGCGAGCGCAGGAAAGGATCGGCTGTCTCTTGCGTTTCGGCTTCGACCAGTTAGATGATGACCAGACAAAAACATGCGAATCCATCCTTGATCCTTCCAAGGAAAGGATTCCCCCATTCCTTTGCCGGTAGATCGAAGCTGGTCAAGTGGTGCAATATCTTAGTAGAATGTGTCGTAGACATCCAGCACAGGCCTCCCTAAATTCTCATGCGCTAGCCACTAAACTAGGTCGCTTAAGCACGTCCCTGCTCCCTACACCAAGGCCGGAGCATCGGTGCTAGAGGTGGACCATTCACCGAGTAACCCAGATGCTCAGATTCGAGTGGAACACAGAATATCTACATATAGGTACTTCACTAATCACAATTTACTTCACGTTATTGACCGGCTCGAAAAGAATTTCAGAATTTTTTTTTTCCTTTACATATATATTTGCGAAGGCCTTCTTTCGCCAAATACATGTTTCCACTTATCACGCCAACTCATTCTGCCAAGCAGAGCGAGCCGTCCCCTCAACCCAATTCATGGCTGCGAATGAGGTGCTCTCTACGGCATCACGACCACGGCCGATTATAGTCGCTTCGTAGTTCTGGATCAGGCTATATACATCAGTGCAGCCCTCGTCCAACAAGTCTACGAATTGCATCCCGTCCTTCATGGCATGGTTGCCGCCCTCCCCCTTGACTGCGCCCGTGTCAGCATTTTCTCTATCCATTGCTAAAAGCTTCACTTACATGGTGGCATCTTATGGGCTGCATCTCCTAATAACGTGACACGTTTTCCGCCAAAACCTTCTGGAGGTGGCAAGAATTTCTCCACTACAAGAAGAAAAAGTCAGTGTGTGACTTGGGATGAACAAATCAAAGCGCAAGAGTTGCATACTATAGAGTGGAGGTTGAATCATGCCCTCGGGTCTGGTCTTGTGAATCAGCGCACGAAACTGCGGTTCCAGTTTCTCGACTGTTTCGCGCGCGGCTTGAAGCAGCTTCTCCTTGCTCCAATCTTTATTGGAATGTCCGCTTTTAATTTCAGCTTCACTGTGGTGGCGGAAAACCATCCAGTAGTACTGTGCAAACTCGCCATCGCTTGAGATGTTGCGCAGACCAACGAATAGATATGCTTCTGGCGACTTCGCAATATAGAGCGATCGCGCAAATCGTGAAAACTGGTGATGATACTCTTCCTTTGTCAGTGTCAACTCGCCAGTGTAAACGTCCATTGGAAGAACCTCCATTTTGGATTTTGCAGCTCCGAGCAGCTGCGATCGTACTGTATCCAGCCTTCATTAGCACTTGTACATGTTTCTCCAAATGCACGAAACAAGTCGATTCATCTGAAAGCACTTACCTGCACTGTTTCCTCCATCAGCGCCGATCAATATACATCCTTCAGCTGATGTGCCGTCTGTAAAGTAAACCTTTACCATGCCATTGCCTTCTTCGAATCGAGAGAACATCTTATTCCATTCAACGTTGATATGGTTCCAAGCCAATCCCGAAGCTTGGGTCGCTCGGCACGAATGAAGTCTCGTCCCGTTATAGCACCAAATCGTTGAATCTCATTGCCACATATTCCGTCAAATATGGCACCTTCGCTAAGGTAAGCATGTTCGTGGAGATGTGATACACTTTCGATGGGGGCGATATCGTCAGGGAAATGGCGCTCAAAGTCTGCAATGATCCTTGTGTACAGCAAGACAATTGTCAGCATTACGAGCAACAAAGATACGGTAACGCCCAGTCGAGTGAATTTTGGCACAAACCAGTGTAGAGCAATGTTCCAGCCTTGTCTTCGACTGTCAGGCGCCCAGTCTCTGTCAAAAATTCTGAAGGGTATCTGACGCTTTCGTAGTGCCTGGGCAAGTGCTAGGCCGCCTAGACCACCACCAACAATCAGGATTGGTGAATCCAAGGTTGCAAAGATGTGCTGGGTCATTTTAAATGCGAAAAATGAGATCAATGAATAAGGTTCGTCATGTTTCCTACTTTCGCTCTTCTACAGAGACTGCCGTATTTTATATCAGGATCCCATCACGTATGAAACCAGTATGAACTCCATCCAAATGTTCCCCAATGCTCGTGGTTGAACTTAGCCTTCATTTGATGTAAACTGTAGCTCTATTTTAAAGTGGAGTAATCTCCAGCCCCGAACCATACTCCAAGGAGCAAGTTTTCTCCAAGGGGTAATACTAACTCCTAGGAGAAAGATCAAACCCACTGTAGGACCGGGCGACAGGGGACAGGGATACTATACCGGGTCAAGAAGCCTTTTGATAGATCATCAGTGGGACGCTAGATAGCCGAGTCACTTGCTGGCAAACAGGCGTCATGTTCGATTATTTTTCTCTTGTCCAATTTTAGCTGCCGTCGGTGAGTTTAATGCCGACGCAGTTGGCAACAGGCCGTGGCGGGTATTATAGCGACATCCGCATATTGGCCGTGCAGCAGAAGCCATGCAGCCGGTCACTGAAAGGGCAGCCAGATAATTTCCTGCTCTTGAGGGAAATGCGAACAACATGCAGGCGGTCATGACCACTGATACGATAAAAGGTCGCATTACCTGGCATACCAATCTAAGAATTTGCATTAAGTTGGTGGATTACATGCTCTTGAACTCTCGCGCACAGACTGGAATAATCGTAGGCGCATCGGAAACACCTCTGGCAGAAAGGCACGTTTGCGCCAATTGATCCGCTTGGGGTATTGCCCTGTCGTAAGCTATAGATCACATCAGCAGTCATGACACACTCAGGGCCACTCCTATTACCATTTCCCCACCACCTGGGGTGATTTGATACCTGCTCATTATACTTAGCCGACCTCGCCAGAAAATGTGATTATAGATGATGTAGATTTTCAAAGACAGAACAAAGAGGAATTTGAATTCGGGAATTTCGACGGTCACACCTTCGTACAAGACAATATCAATAGCATGGGCATCAGTGTATAGACGGCTGATGCTTGGATTCTAAACCAAAGAAGTGAATCGGTCTCATACGACTTACATATCACTGGATGATGCTGTTGCGAACTACCATTGATGTTTGATCATTTTATCTCAGTATTTACAGTGTCAGAACCACGCCGACGACAGAGCAATTTATTCCAGGAATATTGCCAGCACACCTGAGAAAAGTAGCGATAATCTTAGATCAATCTATAAATAACAGAATGGCATCTTGCTTTTCGAGGTTGCTCATATCTTGTCGGATCTTAGCTTTTGCTTCCAACCGCAAGGATGAACTACGTACAATACTGATTGGTCCTGATGACAAGAACCCAGTCGTGGTCAATTCCGCCGCAACTTGGCGGTGTAAATTTCCTCTGGCCAATGGCGATCTGGGGCTTCTCCAAGTCTGCATGTTGAGGCTTTCCGGTCCGGGGGTCGAACCACTGCGCAGTGTACATTGCGCCCGGAGTTTGCCAGCGACTAGCGACTGCGTCAAGGTCTACCTGGAAGGGATCTCCATATCCTGTGTAGACCCAGTAGTATCCCATGGTTATCATACCGGCCACATAACGAGTGCCTTCAAACTGCATTATGTCCTGCTCCGCACCCACGGGCGACGAGAGGTATTCCCGGGCTGGCTCTAGGCCGTCGAACTCATCGTTTGAGAGAGAATTGAAGAGATCTGCCACATATCCCGTTTGCTTCGCTCCTGGAAGATGTATTCCCTCTTGCCAGCTCGTGTTTGCCTCCAGGCCGAGCTGCGGTTCCCAGTAGTGCTCTGGACTGGCTACCAGCTCCAACCTGGCGTAGGTCTGCTGTACCGGTAAGCTGCCGTATGTCACACCACACGCACCGCTCATGATTGCGGGATAGAAGCCGTGACGGACGTGAGAAGCATTCCATAATGGTTTGGAGGGGTCGAAGCTGTCGTGAGCAAGCTCATAGTGGTTCTCCACGTCCATTACGGGGCCAGAGAATTGTTCGCGCATCTCAAGGATGTTTTCGTAATTTTTATTCGCGTCCCAAGGGGTGAGGACTGTGAAGTTTGCATCGACACCATTAGGATCTGGACTCTCATGTCCAGATTGCACCGCGTCCATAGATAAGGTTCCAAATGTACCATTAATGTAATTGTGGCCGTACGGCAAAGGAGTTGGGGGATTCGAGATCCAAGGGCTTGTGGGCTGGAAAGTTACAAAGGCTTCGTAGCCAGCCTTCGCTTCCTCCTCTTTGAATCCTTTCATCATGGCCGCCCATATCCCTCGGGTGTCCTCAACGGGATCGAGGAGCTTGGTAGGGTCGCCATGTGGATCATCTCGCCAAGCCTGGCGTGCTTGGGGAACGTTGTTGGCCCAGAACCCATTCGTGTCGCCTCCCATCATTTTTGGCAGTCCAGGGTAACGCTTGCCGAGATATTTTCCAAGCCAGTACCCGTTTTCTTCGTCAAAAAGTCGTGGTCCAATAGTTCCGTACCACCCTGCACTGACGTAGCGCCCCCAAACCGGCACAAGGCAAACCAAGATGTTGTACTCAGCCGCTCTGGCAACGACCCAGTCAACGAAGGAAAAGTAAGCTTCATTTGGCTGTTTTGGATCGCTATTGTCGATTGCCAGATCACCAAAGAAGTTAGGAGTGGTTGTGACGTTGTATTTTGATAGCAATACCGCCTGAATGACATTGAAGCCCTTGGCGGAGCGGTCTGCAAGATAAAGATCAACGTCAGTGTAATTCATGCGATGGAACATTTCCCAGTTCGTATCCGCGACCCATAAGAAAGGCTCGCCGCTTGTGGTGCGGTGCAGATAGCGACCATCTGGGCGAGAGGAGATGGCCAGGTCGGTCCAGGCATAATCTCGAGGCGCAGGCGCTACACTTGCAAAAGATGATAGCGTTAATGTCACCGCAATAAACAGACTTAGAAATCGAACCATTGTAATCCAAGGACCTGTTCCTGAGCAGCATCGATGATTGTAGCGGCAGTCAGCTTCTCGAGGGCATGGTCACTAAGGTGACAATTCCATATCTTTATGTACTGGTCATTGGTAAGCATTAATTAAGGTCGGGGCTTCAATCTTTGCTATACACTTGACTACGTATTTGGTATTTCTGCATGGGGTCGAATCTCGAGACGAAAAATCGTATAAAGTTCTGATTGGACGAAATCGTTTCCACCGGATCGGCTCGTCAAATTTTGAGGGCCTCGTGATTCTCCGCAGTATCTCTGCAGGGTATAAGTCAGATGGAGCGGCAGGCATTTACCCTAGTTCCAACGACATCATACCCCAACTCACTATACATATACTATCGCAAATATTGTCTGCGGGAGATCTCCGGCTCGAAGACCATCGCGATGATCAAGAATCAAATCAGGAATTCTTTGAGTGCGCTGCCCCAATTCGACAGTCGAGCTTGATTGGGCGACTCGGACTGGTGTTGCACGGAAAGTGGATTTAGAATCAAGAGGAATAGTGAAGGTTTAGTGGAATCATTAATTGAACATCTACGGGTAGAACTTTCTTGAACTTGTGAAACCATGCAGTTTTTATGCTTGACGGATTATTGGTTTGTGCATAGATGTTGAACAGATGAGGCTCAACTACACGAGCTAAGAATTACTGAGAAGAATAAAGACTAGTTGGTTTCTTGTAAGACATTGTCGGTGTGACTAAAGTATCAATCATACTAGAGTATTGATTCAGCGCCAGTACGTCGGAGCGTCCCCTCTAGCCCTGACCCACGCCTTATCTAAGGCTTCAACGACTTCGTTAGGAAGAGGGCCTTTCTCACAAGCTTCTACATTCTGTTCCAATTGCTCGTACGAACTAATACCAATGATGAGGCCGTCATCTCCGCCTTGAGAAGCAGGCTTCAGTTGACTATGATGCAGACACCATCTAAGTGCAACCTCAATCAGTGGTACATTATGTTTCGCCGCCACGGGTTCCACAATCGACAGCGCATCAAATGTAGACTGTTTGAAGTATCGGTCGAGATAAAGCTGCCCCAGACTGCTCGTTGTAGCAAATCGGCCTTCAGCGGGTTGCTCCATTGTAGTGTACTTGCCAGAGAACAGCCCAGCTGCCAGTGGATTGTAAATGATGAGAGTGATGCCAAACTTGCGCAAGCAGGGGATAAGCTCTGCCTCAGCACCGCGTGCTATGTCTTTGTATTAGCCAAGCTCGGCGTATATGAGCTTAGAGTCGGTTCTCTACTTACTGATGGCGTTGTACATTCCCTGGTAGACAGTTGGTCGCACAAAGCCTCTCCGCTCGCAAATACCAACAATCTCAGCAACCTCCCATGAAGCATAGTTGCTTAGACCGAGCCTGCGGAACTTGCCGGCCTGATACATCTTGTCGACGCCTTCCATGGTCTCTTCGTAGCTGAGAGAGCGGTCCGGAGCATGGAGGTAGAAGATATCGGTTGAGTCCACACCTAATCTCTCCAAGCTCAAATCCCAAGATTTGGGGAGATTTTCAGGACCGTGATCACGCGGTTTTGACGGCATGACCTTGGAGGCCACGGAAAAGCCTAACTCTTGAAACGCAGCGTCCCTCGTGAAGGCTTCCTGCTCACCACCAGAGTATGCTTGGGCGGTGTCAATCTCCTTGTATCCCTTGCGCTGTAGGTAGTTGAGACATCTCTTGTAGTCTTCAAGTGATGTTATTCGGGCACCTTTTTCAACATTTGGGCCAATAGTCATTGTCCCCAAAATCAGACGATTCTTTGGTGAGCTCATTTTGAAGATGACCGGTGGTGCAGATAAGATTATTGCTTGTGGGAAAAGCCTTGCCTTGCGAGAAGGTAGAGGAATGGAGTGTGAAGATCCGCCTGCATGGGACTGATTCGGAAAGTTCGGCTCAGATACTGTTATGGAGCTTCACTTGACGATGGCCTGGACGATAAGCGACACAGCCAGGACTTCTCTCCGACGCCTTAGCGACAGTTGTGAATTCGGAGGCCCTTGGAAGGTATGGTTAGTCTGCGACCGCTAAATGCCCGGAGACAAGACCGACTAGCACTTGGCGTACCCCGCAAACCCCGCAACGATGGAACATGGCAGTAGTATACCAAGGACCTTGCAGTATGTTTTCCGTCTACAATAGCACTCGTGCCGAGGTTCTGACGCGAGCTCTATTGACCCGTATCCTCGTCAAGTTCGATTATTGGCTCAAATGCCATAGTCGTAGTGGGCTGAAGAGTGGGAAGCAGTGATTGGTGAGGAACGACAACGTGCAAGAACAGTCTTGCGACCTGTGAGTGCTAATATGCTAAAAAGCAATATACATACACTTGGATTGAATAATGACAAAGATTGTTGGCAAAGGGTTTTATGTTGCCAACGCCAGTCTACCAACGGTAGAATTTCACAAGCAGATTCAAATATGTGTTCAATTGCAAATGGTTCGTGATGCGAGGCGGACGAGCGCCAATCTACAGGCTTGTCAGTCGCAAACCTGGCGCAATACTGATGTTCTCCCACATTCTTCTAAGGTCGTCCGCGAGCGGTCCTGTTCTACGCCCGGTCTTCTTTTGGCAATTTTCAATAAGGTCCAAGGTTCTTGATCTATCCTCCATGGATTCAGTCACCAGACCAGCTATATAAAGGCATTGCGTTGATACAAGAGCCCAAGCGTCTGCTATGTCAGAGTTTGCCGTTGAGAAAATTTCTCGTCGGGACGATTCGATTCGACTGCGAGTAAACAGAAAAGTGCAGTCTGATAAGCCGCGGCCATGGATATTGACAGAGGAACTGTGTAGCAAGAGAATTATTATACTGGCATGATATACCATGCTGGCGATGCCTTGGTCAGGTTAGCTATGGAGAACACTATTCAAAATGAGGTTCTAAGGCGACGGCCAATACGTACCACTCTGCGGAAATATATACCATGTAGAGCCGAAAGGGTTTGAAGGATCGCCTGCCCTCACACTCGTGCTTTCGGACGAGTAACAAGTCATACAAGCTGGCAGCTTAGATTTCCAAGCGCTCAAGGCATATTCTAAAGATTCCGCCTTTGCAACACGCTCATCGTTCCATTTCTCAAAAGTCTGACATCTTGATACGTAGTCATTGTTACAGAAATTGACACACTGGCCGAAGATGAAGATGACGCGATTGGCAATATCGTGTGGGCGTAGGTGTTCGTAGGAGTCAATGGGCGCAGGTTCCCAATAAGTCTCATTGAGCGACATTTGGCGACCCGTCCGAAGTGCAGCCCAAGTTTCGTGCCGATACCTTGAAAGATAAGTCTTAGTCTCGTGATTTTGAGGAAGCTTAAATGGCAGACAATCTGAGCATGGCAGGCCAGCCCCTAGAATAATGTGTACCCTCACATTCACACTTACCAGACCCAATAGCAAGCACCACGAATTCCGCCCACATCACCATTCGCCCCGCTTGACTCGAGTAGTGAGGCCACGCCAGGCAAATGCGAATCCAATGATTCGCCAACCACATCGATCATCTCATATCTTCGCACATGGTCAGCTTCTGCATTACCCCAGGTTCTAGTTGGATGTTTCATATCTTACGTCGACAGCAATATGCATGCCGCCAGGATCTCATCGCTATGCGCTCGTCGCGGGTCCTGTAAGTTTGTGCGTATGGCATTGAGCGCGAGCCGGTAGTATCGCACTGCCTGACTTTCGTCCAAGCCAGACAAGGTATTGGAGCCAACCATGTTCATTTGCTTCGAGGAGAGTGCCAGGCAGCTGTGAAGCAAGGGCTGACATTGCAATGCCAGGATTGGTACCAGACGATGGAAAGGCTGATCGTGTGAGAATGCATCCACCTATAGAAATGATCCGGTTAGATCGTCGCATGTGCATGTCTTGGGCGCACTATTCAAGGGAGTCGCTTACCCAGTGCGATACGTTCTCCACTTAGTTGCGGAATATTAGAACCTCGGAACCGGATGGATGAATGGGCCCAGAGAAAGGCAAGACAGATTCACTTGCTGACCGGCAATGGTCCAAAGCCGTCGTAGGCGATCGCAGTGCTTGGGGCAACTCTCGAAGGCGGTCCGCGTCTAGGAGGATCGAGCCGAGGGTCGTCAATGGAGCGAGAGAAACTGGCGACGTCGTTTCGGGAATATGCGTCACACCATAATCACTCGCTACATTCAGTCCTACGTCAATTGCTGGTTCGCTGAGAGTGGACGCATTCATTGGCTCTGCAATTGTAACCAGACGCATTTGGTTCCTGGAGGAGGCATTCGTGTCCCAATGACAGCTCCTGCTTCGCTTGCTGCAGTTCCCACAGCTTCCTGCATCCCCTCGTCTCTCATCGCACTTTACTCGTCGTTTTCGGCAAGTGAGACTACAGATATCAGCTCGTGGTTTTTGGTGCGGGAAGGCTGATGCTGTCTACCATCCTGTGTTGCTTCTAAGCTTCCTCAGACGTGGATAAATCGGGTGACGCTGAGGTGACATCAACGTTCTGGTCATGGATGAGGCAATACGAAATCGGAGGGTCAATGGAAGCCTCTAACGGGCCTGCTCCTCGGCACGAGAAATGGTGCCGAAGTTATAGTCGATGCGATGTGGGGGGGGGGGGGGGGGGCTTCATCTCCTCGTGAGCCCGAACTTCAATTGGGCGCTGGCTTATTAGGAGCTCACGATCAAGCCGGGGATGCCACTGTCCCAGCACGCTTGAAGAGAACTAACCTTAGTAAGTGGGGAAAGCATTGGGGTTGGGCGATTTACTCTGGATTCATAACCAGCACGGCATGCTTGAGAGCATCCTCATGTACGATCCATGTCGGGCAGTTAGTGAATAGTGATACCAGCAATAAACCTGGATGCGCAAACAGATTACTTGGGAAGGTTGAGGTACTGTTCAGTCCGCGCGGAGTCTAACCAAGGCCGTAGGTTCTGGCAAATTGTCCAGCCGTGGTGTATTGTCCCCGCTGCAACCTCAGGTGAACTCTCAGAACTTCAGTGAGCTTTTGGACTATTCACTGACTCCACTCGCAGAGAGATCCTGGGCGCGCGGGCGGTGTTTCGGCCACGGACTGAGAGCGTTGATCTCTGATTGCTCAGTTGAGCACGTGCATTGTCCAGCCACAGTACCTCTGCCAAACCCGTCCCGTGTCTTCAACATCGAGAAAGTAGAGGCCGAGCTTCTGCGTATCTGGCTCGATTGCTAGATACGGCCCCCATTAGATATTTTCTATCGGCTCGCCTTTTATTTTGATTTTTACTATCTCAATGCGGACTGGCGAAGAATATCTAAAGCCAATTTGAGTCGAATCAGCACCTATTTAGTCGGGACTCACACATGGACTCTCACTTTGATGAGTAGCGCTTTGAGTGGCATTCGAGATCGTCAAGTAAATCACCAGCTCCTTCCAACTAAATATGGATTCAGCTGGCTTTTGGTTCATTACAGGGCTGAGCCATAAGTTCTAGGCTTGGCGCTACGCCAGGCTGGACCGGGGATCCGGAAACACACTGTCTTGATTTAGAAGCATTCTTGGTGTGGGGGAGGAGTCGGAGACTCCATACTTCATACCATGGGGAGGCCGAACATTGAAGGCGTCAACATTTTGTACAAATCGTTTGAAACTGTATGGCCTATGCCTGTTCATAGAAATGGTGCACACAATCATCGTACAATCTGCATTAATGGTGCGGCTTGAGATAGATATGTGGTGTATAGAATGGGTTGAAACTGTGCTCAGCCAAGTCGATGGGGTCGCGAGTTCTCACAGTATCCTCAAGGCGCTGTGCGGCTGAAATAGAAAGACATGATCCATATGAGACGGGCGCATAAAGTCTACAGCTACAATTTCAAACCTCAAGTAGGGGCGTGATCTAATGATCCCTATGTATTTGACTGTTATAAATATCTTGTCATTCTCGCAGACGATGGATTCTTGTATAGAGCCAATTGAGTATCAACCATCAGAACCTGATCCTTATCACTGTCGTACCCATCAATTACGCACACAAATCACTTTGCACTCCCATTGTCACAATGCTCCAATACCAGCTGCAAAATATAATATTTGCTGCCTTCGCTCTATTCCAAATAACCTTGTCTGCCTCGCTGGCTAGTCGAGGTTGTGATTGCTGGAAGACAAAGGAGGATGGCACACTCTTCACCAATTATAAGACTCTGGACTTTCGTTCGTTGGCCAAATACGCAGGCCCCGTACCTGCAGTCATCAACGATTGGAACGGCAATGCCAAGGCAGGTCCAACCAGCGCCTATTTCAAGTCGTCAGCCTGGACCAGTTTCTTCGGCTTGCAAACTTGGGGAGAAACAAGAACCCAGGTCCAGAAGATCAATTCTTTGAATAATGCCTATATCCAGAACAACACGGATGGCAATTCCTATCTCACCCTCCGGACGTATCGGACCAAAAGCTTTCAATCCATAGTTGAAGCGGATTCGGTTGCTGATGACTATACCGCTGTATCAATGCGGATCCGCTCCCGAGTTCATGGTGACAAAGGCGCCTGTGCAGGCGCTTTTACGTACAAAGCCTATGAAGACGGCATACAGCACGAGTCAGACACTGTATTCCTCACCAATGGACCAACTACCGTCGTCCATTATACCACTCATCCAGAGGAAGAGGACCACGACTATGATGGCAGCTTCTCAATCGAGGCCAAGGACAGCAGCCGCTGGACCAACTGGCAGGACCACCGGGTGGACTGGACACAGCCCAAGACGACCTGGTACCTCAACGGCAAGCAGAACGGGCAGCTCCCTCACGAGGATCCCCAAGCTCCTAGTTACCTCATTTTCAACATGTGGTCGGAAGGCAATCCAGAGTGGGAGGGCACTATGGCAGTTGGTGGGTCAGCCTATTTTGATATACAGTATATTCAGGTCGCCTACAATACGTCGACACCACGCACCCGTGCCTGTGCCATTACATGTACCCTGGCTTAGGCATCCTCACAAGTCTTTCTGTTGATCATAATTCATATCTACGCCCTTGACTAGTCAATCGTTTCATTGTCGCTTATAACGCCGGTCTGAATCCACGGTGGTCATTTTGCTAAGGCAGAGTATTTAGTAGATAGGGACCGAGTACTTAAAATACTTGTTAGCCTCTGGAAATCGCAAGGCTCATCACAAAAAATATGGTTAAACGACCGTTATTGTATTTTTATGTACTTATCAAAGAAAGTAAATTGGAATGGTATCGTGAAGTGCTAAGAATATATCTGATTGCCAGGCTGTAGTCTTGACCCAAAGCTCCAATCAAGAACCTTTAGCCATTGATTTCCACAGAACTGAATCATGCATAGGTACCTATGTGGTGGAGACCTGCGACCATCGTACGGGTAGTATGGAGAGACGCGTGCGAACGCAAGAACAAAATGCTTAGATGTGATTTTCTGTTCTCCAACCGGCACAGCCGCATAGAACCGGGTTCGAGGTCGTGCTCCCGTTCGTCTCAGGTGGTTCTACCTTGTCATACGACTGAGTCAGCCAAAAAAAAAAAAAAAAAAAAAAAAAAAAAAAAGTAGCAAAATTCTCCTTTATCCGCATTTACGGTTGGGCATATTGAGACGTAGATATGGAGTCATAGTGGGAAAAAAGAGAATGGTACATGATCATAAGATGGCTTTTTTATCGTAAAAAAGAATAGTAGCGTTATGAAATAACACTTTTGCTAATTCAATCTAGTTTCTCACCCCGAGCCAAGCCCTTGGGTCCAGGTCTTTGAGTAGTCGAATGTCAGTGTTTCAGGCTTCAGCCCAATAATTTTATGCTTAAGTAGAACATAGGTGGCGTTGAGACAATCTAGTCAACAAGCGCGAATGCACCTCGAAGCGAGAGACACACAAGTAGAAACTTACCAAAAGCGGGAAAGTCCGTCTTGTGTAGTTGCTTCCACCAGAATCAATGTCTTGGCGGAGGAGGTCGTCAAGAGCAGACCGTCCTCTCTGCTGCCAAGTTCGGTAAGAAAACCAGGTTACTTTATGAGGATCATCATAATGCATGCTTGAAGAAAACTGTCCCAGGTTTCAAGTGAAGTGTATCGCCTCTGAAAACATCAAGTCTCAACAGAAAGATCGAAATTTGGGGCCCAGCACTGGGAAAGAAGATTGATCACAGCTTGAAGTCGACGTTTTACGTGGTAGTCTAAAGTCAATCCGATGTCGGAAAGAAGGAACACGAATTCCAATTCCGTCGAAAAATGCAAAGGAGGGGTGAGGGAAATGTACTGGAGGGTAAAAAGCCTCATTGCTTCTCTCTCCGAGGGTAAGCTGCTAGTACAATACTAGGTCTTCAACAAAAATTGGCATTCTCTACTTTCTTGACTTGAAATGGACCTGCAAAATAGCCTGGAGTAGCCGCCGAGCGAGGCTCGCAAGACTTGCAATGAAAAGGCATGTATACGAATGTTGATCGAAGTCAAATAAATGACAGGTTATTCCTTGTGACTGATGTTGATGATATGGAAGACGAACAAGTGGCGTGATTCAAACCGGAGCGATTGGCAGCACGGTTGGAAATGAGATGGACACGGAACATTGGAAGTGGGCGGGTTTGGGTGCCATAATTGCTCTGTTCCTGATTGGTACCTACCATTGATCAAGTCGCGAGCTTCATGTTCTGAGGAAGGGCATGTGATCTCGTATTTCGTGCCGGTTTCTCCACCCTTATTGTTGCCAAGCAATTACCGAAGTGTAGGCTCTTCGCGATGGCAGCACAGGGTATTATAAACATATTCGACGTGAATACACCGAACGAGTAGGGTGGCAGGTCGTAGCTATCTTGACACCGGATCGCGATCTTTCTCATAAAAACTGTTGTGGAGCTCGGAAAGTGGGCGGGGAAATAAATTGCCTCGCCTTCTACCTCCTCCCCTAGCTATTTTGACTATAATAGTCTTCAATTTTGGCATTTAGTTGCACTTTATATGCCGATGCGAATACAAGATAATTTGAAGCTCAATATGCGAGACATGATTACAAAGCAAAATCCACATGGTGAAGGTATGTCCTGTGGTCCAAATGGTTCTGCATAATGCTCTGGTGAAATGTCAAGACCAATGGACAACCAGATCGGTTATATAAGGCCTTGGCAGAATCTTGTCTGTGCTTTAAGCTTTTGCCACGCCAAATAGTTGTATGCAGCCTACATTTAGCTGTTCGGGCTGTCCAAGGTACGGAGGGGAAGGATTATGCAGCTTTGTTGTGCCAACTGATCTTTCGATCCGATAAGATTTTTACCGTTTTTCCTCTTGGCTGGGACCTTCCCAAATCTCCTCCACACGAGTAAATGGCGACATTATCAGATGGCGCTAAGAGCACGCTAGTATGCAACTGCCGCGCCCCGCTGGGCTAACCTCCACCGTGTTACCTCATCGCCCCAGAGGATCTACGCCCGCTGTCGCCAATACAGTACTTTTCAACATCCATTTGGGCAAATCAGATCAATTACTTTTACTTGGACTTGGCAAGGCTTGTTACGGTTGTCGATCTGGATATCCCGGACGCGTCATCTCGCGCGAACAGACAGACAAGATTGTGACATATTGACTCTGGTGTGGAATGTCCGAATTCTCCTTGGTTGGAAGACTTTATAATACTGCTGCCGAAACCGCCCGATTCTTTGCGAACATTATTCATTGGACTTTCAGTCCCGTCCCGTAGTGGTAGCATCCAATCTTATTTGACCGGAAACCAATAGGCAACCATGTACATCGACACCCTCCTGCAACTCTAAAAACGCGCATTTCTAGCTTGAGGCAAACAGCAACATGCCCATTATCGTGATGGAGTAGCAAGGACACTGGCCAACCGTCAGGCATGCCAGTCTACCCCTCCATGAATAGATTGTTTCAAGGGTTGAGATGAATGGCAACTTGTATTCACCCGACAGCTGCACAACGAAGGAGCTGAGAGGTGGTGTAGGCTTTTAATGGCTCTACGTCCGGCTCGACTGGGTCGTGACTCGCAACACTCTACCCACTCTGTCCAGGCTGAAATCCTTACGACGGCGTACCCCTGATTGTGCCACAAAGGGCTACATAGTGTGACATTGTCCTTTCAAGTTTCAACGGACCTGCTGAGAGCTTCCGCATGGAAGAGGATGAACCGAGAATCAAGGAGGGAAAGCGCCGGGGTAGGCAGAAAAGATTTTTTGTGTCATCTCATACTATGTAAAGTAAATGCCTTCGTGCCAGCTGAAAAAAGATACCTAGTAACGTAACATGCAAGTCCTGATTTGTGGATCGAGTATAAAGGTTGAACCCCACACCATAGCGGTTGAGATTGCTGCATTGGGTAATACAGCCGGCGAGTTACACTACATATTATCTTATCAGATCAATCAGTGATCAATTAGATCACTAGTATTCGTCGATGCACGGGTCAGAACGGCTGGCATGTGCTTCACCTCCCACGGAGTTTGGCCGCGGAGGCTTTCAGGTCTCGGGCATCGCGCAATTTCTCTGATGGCCTGACGATCTGCACGTCTCGTCTGAACCATGACCGATGACGGAGAAAATCATCAACAGCTCGTTAGGGTTCAGATATCATTACCAGATCAGACAACCAGAGGGACAACAAAGAAAAAAAAATTGGAGGGCTCTTCAAAATTGATCTGATTTACAAGCAATGCAGGAACAAAAGCATTTCAACCCGCTTTTTGCGCTTCTTGTTCTCCTTGTCCGTCAATCTTTACCAGTATGCCACCAAATCTAGTCGAGATGTTCGAACATTGGGATTTGGCCAGCAACTGGCGGGTGTCTCTTCTCTTGGCAGCCTTCCCTTTGCTACTTGGCTGGTGGTTTCTTTTCCGCTCATCCAAGCCTCAGGGAATTGATATGAGCAAGTATACCCATTTCCCCCAACCGGAAGCTGCAGACAAGAGCAGAGGACATTGGCCATGGGTAGAAAAGATTGCTGCCGAAGGCGACCCAAGAAGATCATTCCGTATGTTTCCTCACATTTTTCTTTCTTTTCTGAGATCGACACCAAGCTTGGTCGTGTACTCCCCCGGAGACAGGCAAGTTGGAGGATCCACGGAATTGCATACCTGTGAAGTTTCACTTGAGTTAACCAGCTTCATGTAGACTACATGATTGACGAGCAGGCTAAAAAGATGGGCTACCCGCCGGTGCTACTGACAGACTGGCGGCCGCTGGCACCCCTTGTCATTCTATTTATTCTCAACCATGATGTTGCCGAACAAGTGACCAAGGCGTCGAAGCAATTCAATACTAGTACCCCTAAGCATCCGCTTATCCAAGATCTGGCGCCTTTGGTAGGCGCAAAGTCCCTTGTTACGCTTGATGTCAGTGTTCAACCTCAGCTTTCACATTCGATGCATGGCATTAACACAGCCTCTGATATAGGGAGATGAGTGGAAGGACCTCCGAAAACGTATTTTGCCTGGTTTCCAGCCACAGCATCTTCTTACATATGCCAAGGTCATCGCAGACAAGTCTCGAATGTTTGTAGAGCACCTGGAAAAGAGGGCGGCTTCTGCAGACGAGTTTCGTGTAGATGAGTTGACCACGAACTTGTCATTTGACGTGATTGGTAGGTATTGTCATCTAACCCTTCGAATTTCGCGACTTAATACGTTACAGGTATCGTTACATTCAATTTGGACCTCGATGCGCAGATCCCAGGCAAGCAAAGTGAAGTCTTGACTGTCTACCGCGACCTCTCCCATGCCTACGTGAAAAGGGACAATGCAAAGCATTGGCTACGACGGTATTTTACAGAGACTGAACGCACCATTAGACGTCTTGACAAGCAATTGGACCGCATTCTGAAGACTTCTATCAAGGAAGAGCACACCAAAATTATGGCTGGCGACACGACTTCGTCGCGCAGTGTCGCGGCACTCAGTTTAAATGGCATCCAGCAACTCACTCCTCAGATACTGCAACAGACCAGCGATGCTTGCCGAGGCTTTTTGTTCGCCGGACACGATACGACAAGCATTCTGATGCAGTGGATGTTTTATAGCCTGCATCGCCGTCCAAGCTCGCTCAAAGCGCTCAGGGACGAACTGAATGAGATATTTGGCCCTGATCCAAGCCCCTATTCCGTTATATCCCAACTGTCAAGTCCTGGCGGAGGTAAATTACTCACTAAGATGAAATGTAAGTCAACATGAATGGGCACGCATGAAGAGACCATGTTTTCACAGCTAACACCATTATTAAGACGCCGAAGCGATTGTCAAGGAAACCCTAAGACTTTACCCACCCGGTACCACGCTCAGGATGTCACCTAAAGGGAATAACACGACACTGACACTCCCTGATGGACAAATTCTAAACGTCGACGGTCTCGTGCTGAGCCCCGTAGCCTATGCGATTCAACGAGATCGCGCCATTTTTGGTGAAACCCGAGACGATTTTATGCCGGAACGCTGGCTTGGTCCTGATGCTTCTAAGATCCCAGACGGTGCTTGGAGGCCATATGAAAGAGGGCCCCGGCGTTGTACCGGCTCGGAACTTGCCAACATGCAGGCAAAGGTTGTTCTGGCATGCGTCGCAAGACGCTTCGATTTCGTCAAGGTGGGCGCTGGTGAGCTGGAATTGGATGAAAAAGAACAACCAATATTGGACGAGAAGGGATATTATAAGACCAAGTCAAATGTTTTCACGGTGAGTCGTGCCAAAAAAAGATTTTATAGATCACGGCTTGCTTCGCTCAGATGACTGACATTTCTATCTTCACAGATTGACGAAGTTACAGCAAAAGCGGTCGACGGAATGACGATGAAGGTCAAGATCAGCGAAGCGGCCAAGGCTTATGCCTAAGTTGGACTCAAACCAAGGGCGCACAATGGGATTGTATGAACAAGTTATTTGACGTGCCCAACCTGGTCTTGGCTAGAAGCTTACCGTGGCCCACCACGAAAAGAGAGTTGGTTGGACGCGACGAGCCCAAGCTAGCGACTATCCAACCTTCACGAAGCCAAAAAGAACCGGAAGAACAAATATCTCGCGAGTCGCCATTGGCAAGATCTCGGCCCGGCGGCGAAAGAAGCCACTGGTGAGAATGCGCCGATGACTGCAATTTCTCTTTGTCTCCTGCGCATATATACCCGTCCATCCGTCGAGGTATTTCGTGCCTGCTGCGTCTGGAACATGGTCGACGAGCAGTACTCAAAATTACGTGCGCATGCGCTATGCGAACCATGATTCACGGACTCCATATGTTTGGCATTCGAACAGCTGTAATGCATGACGATGACGTCGAGTGGAAACGGACTGGAGAAGTAATTACGATAGTTACCACACCATTATCATATTGAAATCTGGATTCGTGACAATAGTTTACCCACTCGTCCAAACTACTGTGGTACTGTCGTATATCCAATCCGAGATAGCACCACCTCAATATAAAAAGACCACTGAATCCATCGACCAGCGGGGTGCAAAACGGGGTGGAACTCCCATGCCCGTACTTCCCGATTACCGCGACCAAGCACTGCACCGTCCTCCTGCCGCCGGCACTGTACGTTTTGCAGGCGACGATAGTGGCCAAGATGATTGGACATCAACTGCTGCATTTGATGGCTGTGTGCCTTTTACCGTCTCTGTTGTGACCGCCAATTGCCAATCGCGACCACATTGCCTTGTCAAGAGATACATGATAACACCCAATACCTAGTCACTATACTATTGTTTTTGAAGCGTATCTCAAGTGCTTGCTGATTCCTATTCTTGATTGCTTCACCGTTTTTATTCCTTGACTCAGACCGCACCAGGTCAAGCCATGCCCTGCTTCCACTGCCATTTGGGGATAGTGCTCGACTAGTGTGCCAACTGGCGGCCTTTGTTGTGCAGAAAGTAGCTGTGATCATCCACTAGAAGCCCAAGGACCTTGAAGGTGCAGCTTCTCGGCAGTGGATTGGGCACCTGTCAGTCACCAATGGTTGCTGTTTGGTTTCGCTGTGCTGCATTTACCGCGCCGCGAAGCCCTGGGCGCCCACTCGAGAAAAAGTTGAGGACCCCGGAGTTTGAACACGTCGTGTTCGCTCCATGGCCAATGTTCCAAATGCTTGAACATGACCCGGCGCAGTCTATGCCCATGACACCATCGGGTCTTTACTGATCCTCGCGGACCGTGTTGTACATCGTCTGTGTGTCCCTGGGAAACACAGGCAAGCACGGACCTTGGGACCGGGTGGCAGATGGGAATGTGCAAAACATGAAGGTCTGAAAATGTAAGAAGGTTCTTCCCGGGTCTGTTGTACCAATGCAAGCCCTTGCCGAACATCGCGCTTGGCAGATGCACAGCGCACCAACTCCCCAAAACATCCTAATCGAGCACGCTAGATACAGCCGGGTACAAGGGTCCCGTTCAGTATTATGCATTCACTATGGGACCTCTACACGTAGGTAGCATAGAGCTAAAGATGGACCCCGAATGTTTGTGAACCAGGCTGTTGGACCCCGCTTCGTTAGCGCTTGGGAAAAAAGTTTTTTTGACAACCTCTTGTTTACATTCGGGAAACGATTTGTGCCGGAAGTTCCATGTGAAAGACTGAGATCTACCAAAACAAACATCTAGATAGTAGGAAACTACATGACAAGGACCAGGCAGTGATGACAAAAACAAACTACGAATGGGAATCCTAAAGAGAAATAGAGAGAGAGAAACAAGCTGGCGCCACGTGCATTCATGCAAGCGATTATACTCGGTGATGGCCGGGCACTAACAAAACCAGCCAGAGCAGCCAAATCAGCCATTGACCGCGTATCACACATCACGCGATTGATTACCTGCGGTGGTGATCCCGAGATTCCCACCCAAAATTGTCCACTCTTGCCAGCTGGGCACGGTCCAGTTTCTCATTTTATCACCGCGGCGACCGACCCAACTGGACCTCGAAAAGTGTTTTCCCAAGCTTACGATTTGCCCAATGCTTGACGTAGAAAACCTCTCAGAAAACCTCTCATCCGCCCAACCGCTGTGCCCAATTACACCTCTGTCCCATTGTTGTTATTGATTGACCTCTCTGCCTGAACTGTGCCTTTCACGACCAGCAGTAGCGCCTTCAGTGCCTCTTTAACACCCATCAACTCCCTACCAACCAACCACTGGTTGCTGCCTCGCCGCCCGCATTTCGCTTTTATTTTATTTTTTTCCCTTTTCGAGAGCAGCTTTAGTTCATATTTCCCCTCCGCCCGCACCGTCGAGTCTCCCCCGTACTTTACTTTCTTCTTCTTTTTCCAAATTTCAAAGAAGCAGCAGTCGTCGACATGGGCAACGTCCTTTCCGTCTTTTCGCACGACAGCGGGTTCACTAAGATCGAGAAGGCGCAACTCGAGAAGAAGCTTGCCGATCGCGAGGAGACTATCGCAGTCCTCGAGGAGGACCTCTCTAAGAAGGAGAAGGAGTACACCAGCCTCACCAAGGATGCCGACTCTCTCCGCCAAAAAGTCGCAGATCTAGACGCCCAGTTCACTTCTTCGCGGAACGAGAACCAAGCACACATCACCCGCCTTCAGGCTGAGCTCAAGGAAGTCAACGACAAGTCGTCATCGGAGCTCCGTGCTGCTGAGGAGACCGCCTCCGCCCACGTCCAGGAGCTTGATGCCGCCAAGACTGGTCTCACCATTCTTGAGGAGAAGCTCAAGACTCTCGACCAGGACAAGTCGACCCTCGAGAGCGAACTCGCTGCTGCGAAGGCCGAGCTTGCCGAGATCAAGGACCAGCATGCTAACGCCGAGGCTGCCCTGAAGGGCGAGCTCGAGGAGACCAAGAAGCAGCTCAACGAGGTCAAGGAACAACAAACATCTTCCGAATCGGCTCTGCAAGAGGAGCTATCTTCGCTCAAGAGCAAGGTCGCCGAGGCCGATAGCAAGCACGTCGAGCTCAACCAATCGAAGTCCGAGTTGGAGGCCACTATTACCAAGCTGCAGGAGACCATTAGCCAGCTCGAGGAGTCCGAAAGCCAATTGAAGTCGTCCAAAGCTTCCTTAGAGGAGTCGTTCAACCAACACAAGGAGTCTTCCGCAACGACTGATGCTGAATGGCAGGAGAAGCACGGTGCCCTCCAAACAACACATGACAAGTTGGCGCAGGAGGTCGAGGCTGTCAAGAAGGAGCTGACTGAGACGACCGAGAAGTACACCGCATTACAGTCATCGTCGGCTTCGGAGATTGAGTCATTGAAGACTGAGCTCGCCGAGCTGAAAGAGAAGTATGCTGCCCTCGAGAAGGAAAGCGATTCACACAAGAGCAACTCTGGAGCCGAGATCTCCGCCGCCCAGAAGGATCTAGCTGAGGCTCAACAAAAGCTCGAGGCTCTGCAAAAGGAGCACGACGCCCTCACTGGGGAGTCGTCCGAGCAGGTTGCAACCGCCAAGAAGGAGGCTGCGGATTGGCAGGAGAAGCATGGCGCCCTCCAGTCGTCTCACGACAGTCTCTCCCAGGAGATCGAAGCTGTCAAGCAAAAGCTTGCTTCCTCGGAAGAGTCGCACTCCAAGCTGAAGGAGGACCACGCCACTGAGCTCGAGTCCGCCAAGTCTGGAGCTTCTACCTTCGAGTCTCAAGCCCTGGCTGCCGCCGATGAGCGTGATGCTCTGAAGAAGTCGCACGAAGAGCAGTCTGGCAAGCTGTCTGAGCTTGAGAAGCAGATTGAAGAGGCTCAAGCCAAGGTCAACCAAGCCGAGGAGGACCTGAAGGCTGCTCAAACTGTACGTCAAAAATGCTAGACTCATCCATTACGTATGCTAATACAAGACAGGACAAGGATGGTCTTAATGCTAAGATTGCCGAGTCGCAGTCCGCAGCTGAGAAGGCTACCAAGGACCACTCCGACCTCAAGGTTCAGCTTGAGGAGATTCAAGCCAGCCTTGCTGCTGCCGAGAGTGGCAAGTCAGAGGCTGACGCCAAGAACAGCACTTTGACTGAGGAGATCAATGGTCTCAAGGAGAAGCTGTCTACCGTCGAATCTGGTGTCGAGAGTGCCAAGCAGGAGCATTCCGACCTGAGCGCCAAGCTCGAGAAGGCTGAGGCGGAGGCCGCTGCCGCTCAGAGCAGCCAGAAGGAAGCTTCAGAGAAGGCTAGCGAGCTTGAGCAGAAGCTCGCTGCCCTTGAGGCGAGTGCCGAGCAGGCTGAGAAGGAGAAGTCTGAGACCAGCGCCAAGCTTGCTCAGGCTGAAGAAAAGGCGAGCGAGCTTGAGAAGAAGCTCTCCAGCATTATTTCTAACGCCGTCAACGACAAGAAGGAGGCCGCGGCCAAGACCAGCAGCCTGGAAGAGAAGATCCAGACCCTTGAGGATGAGTTGAAGGCGATCAAGGAGAAGGCTGCCGCCGCACCTGTAGCGGCTGAGGAAGCACCAAAGGAGGCCGAGGCATAAATGTTGCGCATGACTGAATGATCTGCATTACCGGAGGAATTTCGCCTTGCATAATAATGAAGTGTACATGACCTGGGGCTCCGAAGGAGTAGGCGTCCTCGTCTGATGAACTCGATACCCACTACAGTTTAGTTTATAGTTTCAAGATTCACGACTTTTTCCTTGTTCTCGATTTTTATTTGCATATATACATGAAATACCACTCTGTTGCCTTGACGACATGATTATGATTATTATGAAAGAAGAGTTCAGCAACTATAAGTTCATACCCGCGTCACCGTCATCATTAGATCATGGTCTCTGCATTCGCAGTTGGCGTCGACTCTCGTGGTGTCATCAGCATCCAAAACTCCTTCATGACCCAGAAAGATGCAGCGAACATCTTGAGCGGGGACGTGGGATTCACAACAGTGAATTTGTACCTCCGTAGTAACTAGTATGTCCAGATCAGTCAATACGCTGCTACTCTTGCAATATGGAAGACGTGATATACCTCGAATAAAGTCTTGTTGATCTCGACAAAGGCGATTGATCGACCCAGACACTTGTATTTACCATAGCCGAACGATGCCTGTACAGGTTGTCAGAGCCAAAACTTCACGCCGTGGATACACATATTGCCAGGGTACTTACCTCGAGGCACTCGGCCATCTCCTCGGCCCGTTCCTTATTCACGTTGAGCCAACGCTCCGGGATGAACAAATCAGCATCGTCGCCCCAGTATTCGCGACTCCGGAGGATGCCAAATTGATCTACACCGACCTCGGTACCACCGGGAAGCTGGTAGCCGGCAACAAGATCCCCACCACGGGGCACCGACTTGAACATGAGAGGTGTCACGGTAGGGAAGATGCGGAGGGATTCACGAATAACGGCCTGGAAGTACGGCAGGCGTCGGGCCTCGGCGTCGCGGATGATGGGTCGAGTCGTGGTAGTGGCGGCGTCGTCGAGCTCGGCCATGAGTTTGGTATACACGCGCTGGTTCGAAAGTATGTACAATAGGGCCATGCGGATGGCGACAGCTACCGAGTCCGTGCCGGCAACGCTGTCGCAGTATTTTTGTGTTAGCTCGCTTGGGCGCTCGCTTTGGTCCTGTCCTCCTCTTTGGGTAGAAGAGTCAACCAGCCATTGAGGGACTTACACTTGGACGAGTGCCTCATTTACGGCTTCGTCTTTGGTCAGGCCATACTGCAAGAAAATGCCCAGTAGGTCCTTGCGATCACCGGATCCATCCATAAGGCGTTCATCCACTGCCTCTTGCGCAACCCTTTTATATAAGTCCCGTCAGTTTTTTCATTCGAAGTAGAATGTGGTTCGTCACTCACTTCATGAACCTGCCAAGGCCAACAATGTCCGTGGACTTGGGCAGTAGCTCGGAGAACGGCCATGTCTGGAGGACCTTGGATAAAAAAGGAAACGTCGAGGCCATTGTGACAAAGGGGAAGAAGTCCTCATTCCAGCGAATATAGCCGTATATATCGATACCATCCTCGAGAAAGCCAAACGGCCGGCCAAAGGTCCAGTCCCCCACTACGTCCATGCTGTAGAGATGGGAGAGTAGGGCAAAGTCAACCGGCCGGTAGGCATGTGTCTCTTCGTCGGACAGAAACTTGCGCTCAATCAGTGCGATGAAGCGCTGGAGCTGCCGGTCGATGCTTTGCTCCTATGCACGGTTTGTCAGCATTGTATCACGGGGTGAATTAGGCTGTGGCCCCTTGGATTCCGAGATACAGAGACCACGTATTTAGTGCTGAACATGATTTTGGTCTCATAAACCACTTTGCAGGTTATACCGTTGGCCATATATCTCCGGGACTGCTCCCAGAGTTACGGGCTGGCAAGTTATGTACATACCGCAAGGTGGGTGCTGGAATATCCAGGACCGATCTTAGTCCTCAACTCACTGTGTTTCTTCTCATCATTGAGACTGAATGAGTGGTCTGTCCCCTTCATGAAGCGAAATGTGCCACTGTGTTCATGATTTGCCAGATGTCAGCGCAGTTGCTGGCAGGATCTCTGCATCATGCTGTCACACAATTTGTTTTTCCCCTTGGGGCTACACAGACCCAGGCAACAGAATCTTGTAGGAGCAAGCGAGGCATGGCGATTACAGAAAGAAGAAAAACAAGGACAGTGTAGAAAGAAAACAACTTACTACCACGGGCTTTTTACGTACGGAGACCTCGCCGCCTCCATGCGCTGGACCAACTTGGCGTCATTTGTGAGGACGGCATTGGGCCCGATGCGCACGAGATTATGTGAGCCAGAACCAGAGCCGCCGTACTTGCGGAGCAATTCGTTGAGTTCCGCGTGCACATTCCCACCGAGTTGCGTCCTCAAAAGGAAGAGAGACGAGAAGGCATTCTGCAGCGGGCCGGGGACATGGCGGAGGCGATACCAGGTCCACAAACGGTTGAGCAAAAAGCAAAGCACCGCCGCGGCTATAGTGGTTGACAGAGTGATCACGTCCGTTTGGGTCACATACATGATACCCATGGCCACAGGCTTGTGTGATTCGAAGGAATGATGTATAACAATATGTTTGCCTCCTCTTTTTTATGTATGTATGTTGTATTTCACCAAGAAACTTGTGACAGTTGTTGTACAGTAAGAAAGTGGGAGGGTGGGAGGAAAATTGTAATTGAGGGAAAACAGGGAATGCTGTATTAATTCTTACGACTCCTCAGCTCCTCTGCACTTCAAGGGTCCAGACACATACTTGCGACAAGACAAATTTGTCATTTCGCCCTCTTTGTTGAGAGCTCTACCTGGAACGTTTCTGATATTCTGGGTCGAAAGCTCTCTCACCGGTAACCCCTCAATGCCTATCTATTCACAGGGGGTCTGGTCGGCGTCGCTTTGCTCCCCTTCTCTCCCCCAAGAGCTAGCACCAAATAGTAACGTTGCCTACGGAGCCCTCAGCCTCAACAGAGAGCTCGCAAACGCACAAAGCGGGATGCTCATTATCGATTGTCAAATTTCGATTGATGCCTCAGTTATGAGCTCTCAGTTTATGACAGATCACCGTACCTGGCTCGTCCTAAGAAAAGCCTCGAAAACGGTTTTCGCCTCGGTTGGAAGGAGGCAACGGCTTTGACCCATGTACGCCTGCGGGCGTTGAAGAAAAAGCAATTTACGTAGAGAAATATTGGGGATAAATTGAATCCTGATAGATTGAGCAGGGGTCGGTGAGGCACGGTGTGACTGTGTGTGACAGCTACCTGCAGCCTCCATGATCGACCAATCATGGTGGATCATTATATCACTTTTTGCCCCACAACAGACTTGCTTTTTCTATAGCGAAGTAGTAGTTTCTCCGTTGTGGAGGGTGGCAGGAGGTCGGCCCTTCGGCTGCAGTTCCCAAATTTTCGTGGTCTGGACGCAGTAAACTTTCTTTCCGTGCCTTTTACATCCCAATGATACCCAGAGGAAAGCAGGAACCGATGCATGCCGCGTGTGAATTTGATCATTCATAAACACCAACAGTTTGTTCTTGCAGTGCTATCGACAAAGTAGGAACGCAGGTTTGCAAAGTATCTAAAACGCTCAAATACCAAAAGGTGTGGTCTTATAAAGAATCTTGCCTCCTCCAATCACAGCATGACTTGAATTGTATAGTCACTGTCAGTAAGTGAAACTCGCATACCATTGCCTCGCGTTAGCTGTCCCAATGGGCTGGAGCCCACAAATCGCACAGTAGTGCCGGCAGTGGTCTTGCCGGTGCCTGGGGCGTTGCGGCGCGTCCCCTCGCTAGTCTTGTCTTTCTTTTCTCTCTTTCCATAACTCCGCCGTCGCATCGTTATATCGTTACTGTTATGTACTTTGCAGGTGCAGAATTAATGGCCTTGCTAAGGTGGAGTGGAGACAGTGCTGAGGGAGCGCGAAACGTTTACCCAACTGTTCAGCGGAGATTAATCAGATTAAGAGAATGAGAGATACCATAGCTGAGAGAACTGGCGACGACGATCTTGGTCGCTAAGTACTGGCTACGGTAGGTGTCGCAGCATCTCAGCGTGTGATTTTTGACGTGTCCAAGTGGACATAAGTAACCCGTACTTTATAACGTAAAGCAGCACGTAAATGCTTGTGATACCTGACATGCAGTCGACAGAAAAGAAACGTATCGCGATCCTTCTCCTGCCATTGTCCGTGATAAATTCACGTAAGTGTCGATCGCAAAAGTTATGATAAATATAGGCAACATTACTATGTACTGCGTAGGAACCTCTCTCAGAAGCATGTACTTCGCATGACCATAGGCGATTTGTGCTGAGTGTCAATGCAAGGACGATCATATAAATAGAGCTGCTCAGACCCCTTGTTTATTCCCGAAGCGAAGTCTGGGGGAAACCGCAGTGGCTGTCTCGGAATGTCGTCCGGGAACATGGACTTGCTTTTGGACGGCCGACCTGTCATTTTTGCTTCCCTGGAGTCAAGAGGATTCTTTTTCAAGGAAGCTCTGATACTGTATACCTTTAGCCGTTCTGGAGATGGTTGAGATGTGAAAACCATTAAAAAAATCTTTGTTCTGTGTTCCTCAAATGTGTCTAAAAGCTGGACGTTAGCTCAACCACACTTGATATTACTTTACGGCCGAGGCAATCAGTTCTGAATAAGCATACCATCAAACTCGAATATCTCAGAGAAAACTAGGCACGATACTGGTCCAATATGGCTCTGAGCAACGAGTCGGCATACATGACGTCGGTGCTGTGGGGGTTGACGGCCGTCGTGCTTGTTTTCCTCGTGCTGCGTGCCTATACACGCATCGTCTGTGTAGCTTCTTATGGCATCGACGACCATTTCTACGCTCTAACTTGCGTGAGTACAATAATTCCAGATCTGAGGGATATTCCCGTCACTTTTGGTTTAAAGGAAAGACGAGGCTTACGTTCATGGCTTATTCGATTCTCATCAGGTGCTGGCGGTGGCCTTCAGTTCCATCATGCAAGTGGCCGCCGAGCACGGCTATGGGCAGACTGACCTCGACCCCGATTCCCGGGCGGACTCCAGCTTCTGGCGGACGCTCGGGCAGACCTTTTCCATCGTGGCTACTGGGACATCTAAGGCGTCTGTCGGGCTGTTTCTGCTGCGCCTCACCGTTGTCAGGTGGCAGAGAATCACCATCTACATCCTCGTCGTCTTCATGATGACCATTGGCGTCTGTAAGTAACTTGCACAACCTCGATCATATTGGAGAGACTTGCAAGCTGATCCTCGCTTCCACTCCTAGTGGCTGCCATATTCACTTGGGCAGCGTGTCGACCTTTTGCGTATACCTGGGACGATCGGATCGAAGGCGGCACTTGTATCAATACCGTTCCCTTATCCATGATTCTTGCGAGTATGTTTGCATTTCGGATCTGTGCTACAAAGAGTGGGTGGGCTAACTCTGTTACCTCAGTGGGCACTATTGGTGTTGACATCTTCTTCGCTATTCTGCCATGGATATTCATCTGGAAGTTGAATGCTCCCCGTCGCGAAAAGATAATCATTGCTGGCAGTCTGAGCCTGGGGATTTTGTAAGTAGACACTATCCTTAATCCATCCTCATTGCCACATGTTGCTTCCAGACATCTAAAACGAAGTCATCTTTTAGCGCTGCCGTCGCTGGCGCCAAGCGCATCATGGAAGTCAAGGGTGTGCGAGACGTTCCTGTCGGCGTCATTGTCTGGTCACAAACAGAGACGGCCGTCACCCTTATTTGTGTGGGAATTCCCGTGTGTCGACCGTTACTGGCCAAGATCCTAAAGAAATACGGCTCCACGCGCCCCAGCAAGCGGTCCAAGACGCCATCCAACGACAATGCTCCCGAAGTTATGGGACTGCATACATTTGGTGGTAGTCCGATGGCGCCAGGCGCTCACGGCATGCATAGAAGGAACATTGTCTCGAGCCTCTTCTCGAGGTTGGCTCCCTCCACGCTATTTTCGAGAGCGGCCCCATCGACAACGATCAGAACCGCCCGGAGTACCCACCCCATAAGTGATGGGCAGAGCGAGCAAGCCATCATAAGCAGCCAAGAGATGATGGATAGCAAGGAAGACGAGGAGCGAAAGAATTCCGGAGCCGAGCCCGAGGATGGACACGCCGCAGAGCAGCAGCAGCACAAGTTGGCACGAGAATGTACGCGTTCCTGGATCATGGGCGAGCCCATCAACTGTAATGAGGTTACAAGTCAGGCCAGTCCGGATGCAGTGCACAAGGACGACATCATCATGACCACGAGATCGTATGAAGTGAAGAGAGGACAGTCACCACCAGTCTAAAGGGGTTCTTTTCTTGGAGGTCCCTTGTATATTGGTCTGTATTTAATTCGTCTCTATATAGATAGATCCTGTTAGGAATTGACAAAAGTGTGTTTATTACTGGCAATGTACAGGTGAAGGCAAGAGTTCCGTGGTCGGGTAGCAACGTGAGAAATGTCCCTAGCGTGCAGAGCCTGTATAGATGACAATACCTGTCTGCAAAAAATTCATGAAATTTGATGGCGTCGCTCTGCCCATGAACAGTGGTTCCCGCATTCCACAACAGTTGATATTATTAGCCCAGTAGAAATATGCTTTGGTCAATCTCCTCGAGGAGCATTGGATTTTGAAACTCCATGTACTCCTCTTTTAGCGCGACTTTCCTTATCTGCGCACCGCTTTTGAGAGGAAAACCCTTCCGTGAGTAATGCCAGTGTCAAATGACGCGCTAGAATCTCGTCAGTTGCCAAGCTAGAGTCATTGAAAAAATGCCACTGCGCTTTTCGCCTTCGCCGCCGAGGCAATACTAGTAGCACCTGGGGAAGCCCTGTTGGCGGAGAATGGACGGAACCGGCTAGAAGAGCCTGATCTGGGTTTTGCGGTCGCAAGTTGCAGGTTGTAAACGGTTGGGAAAGAAACCATTCCATGTGCGAGAGAGATACGCTCCCGCACCGATCGATCTAAGACTGAATCGTCCAACATTGACTGACTTTACCGCGTCTAGGTTCTCGACCCGATGCTCAAATCAAATCCCAGCTTCTAGCCTGTATAGCTCACACGGGCACTTGTGTAACTGTACTAGGACTGTTATTGCAGGTACACGCCCAAACAAGGCTATTTTTCCGCAACTCTACGGTACACCGGAAATGCCGCCCATGTTTTCACAAAGACAACGTTCTCGATTTCAGCCCTATAGATAAGAACTCTTCACTATTTGACTGCAGCAAAGATTTTCTTGTTCACATACCATTTTGCGGGGACTCCGGAACATGATGTAACATGGCAATGTGAACCGTCGCAATCAGCTTCCGACAAGAGAAATATTCATTCACAATCACTTGGGCATACCTGGCTGAAGGGACATGACGAGTTGCATTTTCGGACTGATGGGCACTAGGCCTCAGGGTCGTTAGTGGCTAGACATGCAGTTTCTAGATCAGATCTTCAATGGCATTCCTGGTACAGAGGCTGCGACAGGTACGATGGGGGAAAAGAAGTATTATAATTGAAATAGTGCCCACTGCCACATTTACACGAGACTGAAGGTTCACTTTACCGGAAGAACAAAATCTGCTGCAATGCAATATCTTGTGTTGCATAGAACCAGTCAGTTCCTCTCAATAGTTTGTCGGCTTTTGCATAGGACGAGCTCGCTCCCAGAGGCCCGGGTTATCTGCAGGCTTCTCTGGGCGTGCGCGTGCAGCATATAGTCGGTTTTATCCTTGGCCTCCATCGCGTGGAATTCATATTACTATAAATTATCTGCAACAAGCGACGGCCGATTCAACAATTAGAAATACACTCGCTGTAATGAAAATGGACGAGTGCCCGGCTCCGGAGACCCAGCCAATACTGGAGATGGAGCTTGGAGCTGGATTGTGACTTCTTATCGGCGCAAGTTACATAACTTAGTGTAGATTCCCGATTAGGAAAGTGCATGCGATTCCTATTCGCAGCTTTCCATGACCGATATAAAGAGATCCCCAGCAGACGAATGTTGTTTATCAGTTTGCTTCTTTCTCAATCATCTCTCATCATACACTAGAAGCTTTTTATTCCAACTCCAAGTACCATCACTTTTCATAATGCCTGGCGTAGTTGGAAACTCGGGTGCCATTCAGGTGCCGGGACCAGTGTCCCAGGCTAGCGCCAAGAAGCTGGATGCTTTCTTTGACGCTCGCGCTGTACACTTTGTCGTGGACTACGACCAGAGCGAGGGCACATAGTATGTGATGTGAGATCAGACATAGCCGGTACAAGACAAACTAACAAGCATTTCTCCAGCCTCGTTGATGTCGACGGTAACCGCTACCTCGATGTTTACTCCCAAATCGCCTCTATCCCTATCGGATATAACCACCCAGCAACAATCGCTGCCGCGCAGTCGCCTGAGATGATTTCCGCATTGGTCAACCGCCCAGCTATCGGAAACTTCCCTTCGAAGCAGTGGGGTGACATTCTCCAGAATGGTCTGCTCAAGGTCGCTCCCAAGGGACTGGACAAGATCTTCACCGCCCAGTCGGGCTCCGAAGCCAACGAGCTGGCCTACAAGGCCTCTTTTATGCTCTACCGCCGCCGCGAGCGTGGCGAGGGTGTTGAATGGTCTGAGGAGGAGATCAAGTCCTGCCTTAACAACTCGAAGCCCGGCTCTCCCGAGCTTGCTGTCCTCAGCTTTGCCAACTCGTTCCACGGCCGTGGTTTTGGCAGTCTGTCGACGACCCGCTCCAAGGCTGTACACAAGTTAGATATTCCGGCATTCAACTGGCCCCAGGCTACTTTCCCGGCGCTGAAGTACCCGCTTGAGGCCCACAAGGAGGAGAACACAGCCGAGGAGAAGCGATGCCTTGAAGGAGTCGAGCAGCTCATTACTTCGTGGTATGTTACGATAAAAGATTGATGTGCGTTTCCAATTACGTACTAACTTGAGAACAGGCACTGCCCTGTCGCCGCCTTGATTGTTGAGCCCATTCAGAGCGAGGGTGGTGACAACCACGCTTCTCCTGCGTTCTTCCAGGGCCTGCGTGATATCACCAAGAAGCATGGCGTCATGATGATTGTTGATGAAGTGCAGACTGGCTTTGGCGCCACTGGCAAATTCTGGGGCCACGAGCACTGGAACCTGACCTCGCCTCCTGATCTGGTCACCTTCTCCAAGAAGGCCCAGACTGCCGGCTACTTCTTTGGCGACCGCGCTCTGATCCCCGACAAGGCCTACCGCCAGTTCAACACCTGGATTGGTGATGCTGCCCGTGTTATTATGAGCAAGGCCATCATTGAGGAGATTCTAGCCAAGGATCTTGTTGCTCAGACTGTGAGTATCCTTGTTGAGCCGGCTTTGTTAAGCCCTGACAATACTGACAAACTACTCAGGCCCGTGTTGGTGATGCTTTGTGGACCGAGATGGAGAAGCTTGCTCAGAAGTACCCTGAGCAGGTCAAGAACCTTCGTGGTAAGGGTCAAGGGTAAGTCGTCGTCTTGCATTGAACGCCGCAAAGTTGTCTGTACTAACATGAACGCAGTACCTACATTGCCTTTGACACCACCGACGCCGCAGGTCTGGTCAAGTCAATGAAGCAGCTAGGCGTTCTTACCGGCACCTGCGGTGCTCAGACTGTTAGACTACGACCCATGCTCATCTTCGAGGAGCAGCACATTGGCCCCCTTATCAACGCATTTGACACCGTGCTTGGCTCTCTGTGAGCTGCAAATGTTGGTTGCAACAAGAATTGATACCTTGATATGAGGAACTATCTTCATCATCCAAAAAGCAAACAGATGCCCGTCGAGTCGTGGGCATGCGCATCAGCACCACATCCTAAGGTTAGGCGGCCTTTGGATTGGTATAGCGAGGTTGGGAGACGAGTACAGAGGAAGCAAACCGAATTGCTTTGACAGTAGTCAGAACTGTCGCCGTCTGTCAAGAGGTTCCGCTGATATCCATCTTCCTCCTCGACAGCAACGTCCGAGAAAAAAAAGGTCTGCCCATGTAAGACACTGGGCATCAAGGAGACCTTTTAGGACATTGTCATGACTTTTTATCATCATTAGCGGAAATTTTTTTATTTTTTTTGAGAGTTTTATGAACAGTTAAATAAGAAAACAATGAACAATTACTTAATCAAAAGATATCGGGATAGATAAGCGAATGCGGACATCCAGAAACTCGTTCACTGGCTCAGTATCTTTCGGCCCCCCGAGGTTGTGTTTTCAAGCGTGTGCCAATTAGGTCCTGCAGCGCACCATTAGCGCTAGAGGAGGCATACGGCCCCTAAGGACACCTCCGCCGACCCCATCGGTGCAACGGCGGCGCTACAGGGATTCACTTACACGGGAGATCGGGAGATCGGGACAATGCCTATGGCCATGGTCGAACACCGTGACTGTCCCGTTCTCGGCAAAAGAGACTAGATATGAGGGAATTCGCGGAGAAAGTTCTGTCTCCAACATGATTGCTAAAACATTCTGATTGTCATTTATTCATCACACTGCCTCTCCAGCTTCCAACAAGACCACAGACTCGCTGCATCTCAAAATTTACCCTTGTCCACACCATGGCTACCTCCTCCAAGAAACATGTCGTCTTTGATGTCGTCGGTACCTGTATGTCCTACGATGCCATATTTGACGCCATCGATTTCCGCCTCGGCGAGCGGCTGAGGGCTGAGGGTATCAAGCCCAAGCTGCTGGGCTATACGTGGTTCGAGGCCGCCGAGCGTGAGTACACGTACATGAGCATGTCGGGACGGTACCGGCGCTTCTACGACGTATTTTCGGCTCTCTTTTACCGCATGCTCTGGATGGCAGGTATCGAGGAGCCACGTGACTTTGCTACCGATGACGATCTGGCCTATATCCTGGGTTGTTTCATGGAGCTTGAGGCGCGCCCTGGTGTGGCCGAATGTTTTACCATTTTGCGCGATGCTGGTTATACAGTTTGGGCGTTCACTGCTGGAGATGCCAGCCGCGTTGGTGGATATTTCGTTCGCAATGGCATCGATATGCCGGCGGAGAACCTTCTGTCGTGCGATAGTCTCAAGATTGGCAAGCCCTCGCCCGAATCCTATCAGGTCCTACTGAAGCAATTTGGTGTCGAGGAGGCGTGGTTTGCAGCCGCTCACATGTGGGATGTGTCCGCGGCCAAGAGCACCGGGTAAGACACTTTGGCTTATTTTCTATACTGTATCTGAACTAACATGTCGTGATCAAATTAGCTTCAAGGGCGCGTATTGTACAGTTTGGGAGAAGGAGCCGTGCACGGCTCTCTTTGGCGAGATGGACGTGATGGCCGACAGCTTTCCGGACATGGCCCGAAAGATTGTGGAGGCATCCAAGTAATTCCGCCCAAGGATGTACGCCGATCGGGTAGGACATGTTTTGAAGGTACACATTGATGCGTAGATTGGAATACATTATTAGCGGCTCACTAGCAGCACCATGTCGCTGGGCACCCTTCAAAAGTGCACCTGATTTCGCAATGTACAATATCTCCATGTTGGAGAAATACCATCTCATAAGACATGATGTGATATTCATGCTGGGTTATGTACAAACTGTAGTAGTCCGGCCATTAAATGGTAAGAACAAATAGCCTACAAGGTACCTAACCTAGGTCAGGTATTATCGGATCTGTCCTCGGACCAACTCATCAGGAGCCACCAGAGCTTTTGATCGGTATTCGCTCAAGAACCGTTCATGTAGGTCGGAATTATAACCAGACGATTTTTCACATATTTAAGCATATTTACATTTGCGAGCAGGCTCTTGGTCGCTGGTATAATTTCAATTGTTATTGTTTCGACCCTTTGTAAATCTCTCTTAAAAATCTTTGCTAGTTGATACCAGGCCGAAGCAAGGGAGGACCAAAACCAAAAAGGTTATCACGCTCCGAGTACAAGCATTGGCTTTTTTCTTTCCTTTTCCAACGTCAACGACTTATATCACTTCTCCTTCTCCTCCTTCTTCTTCTTATTCTTCATCGTTATCACAAAGCAATAACAGAGCCCGTGTCGGATCCTGTACATTCTGGGCTTCGGCCAGGTGAGGTGGACGAATTTCGGAGCACAAGCAGACCTACCAGCAACCAGGCGACGTGATCATCGTTGGTGCCAGATCCGCAGGCATCGCCGCAGCCTACCATATTCTCCAAGACGATCGAGACCCACCAGCCATTGTCAATTAAGATATGCAACATTGAAAAGCTGCTTATTATTCTAGACCGCATTAATATATCTAACAATTCATAGCACGTAAGCACCCGAGGGATATCAAAACAACTGGGGCCGACCCTAATGCTAAAACTGGAGCAAGACCATCAACGAATCTAGCAAAGCGTATGCTTCAGGCAGACTCCAGTGCAACATGCTCCTCTCATATTGCCTCTCAAGACCTTCTTCCTCTCTTTACCTGCTGGTGGCTCTTGTAATGGCGAAGACACCGACAATAACAATAGCCAATGTGACAATAGCACCGGGCAGGAGCAGCTCATTCGGCACACCAGCAATGACCTCCTTTTCAACGTGGGGGCTACCGCCGTTTCTTGTCTTGCGTCTACGGACTGTAGAAGCGTAATCCTCATCATCACTCTCATCCTCGTCGTCCTCAATGGGGGCGCGGCGTCTGCGAGTCTCGCTAGCGACCGCTGAGCTTGCGGGTGGAGTCGGGAGCTCTGGGACGGGTTGAGGTGCAGCAACAGTGATTGGCGGCTGGGCATGATCGTGAACGAAAAGGTCGACCTTTTCGTGATGGGTCTGTCGGGCTAGGAGAATGGCTTCCAGTAAATCCTGGTCGGTGGTGATGGAGACAGAATCGCCCTCGTCATCGAGGTAGGAGAGGGCAAAGCCACTGGCTCCAACCTTGCCATCTTCAACAACGGGTGCACCGCCAATGGCGTCAACCTCAGAACCGAGCTTCGCGATCACGTTGCTCACCAAAGCCTCGATGCCTTGGGCAGCAATCACTTGCAATCGGTGAACACGGCCGCTGGGAGCCTTGAACTTGAAGGGGAATGGGATTTCGGCTGGAGGTGGCTCCAGTCCCCCAGCGTGGGAATGGGCAGGCGAGTCCATGCCAATGTGCGATGCTGAATCTCCGGGCGCGACAGACTCGTTAAGGCGGTCGCGGCCGTGGTCTGGGGACATGACGGATCGGGTGTGGGCGGTGGGATGGTGGGACCCCTCGCCAGACACCATAGACTCGGTTTCGTTGTCGAAGGACAACCAGAACTTGTTCCAGGCAGGACCCTCATTGTCGCCAGTCGACATGGTGTTGATTTGCTCCAGGGTAGCGTATGTCAGCTTGAGCACATCAACCATTCCCACAATCTCGCCCTGGTCGTTCATGACTGGCAAGTTGAGGTAGTGGCCGTCTGAATCAAATTAGCAAAAATGTCTAGATTGTAAAGTACCTAATCGCGACTTACCATGCATCTTGCGGAGCGCCGCCTGAATTGACATGTCCATGGGAGCAAAGTCGGGGTGTGGTGTCATGACACGGACGACGCTGCAGTTTGCTGGGTCTAACCCAGGGGCAATAACGCGAAGTACAACATCCTTGCTGGTGAAAATACCAGTAATTGATCCTTGGTCCTGAACCAAGACGGCAGTTGTGTGATTCTCCTTCATGAGCGCTGCAGCTTCCTTGACCGAAGTTCTAACGCTCACAGTGGTAGGGGGCATGCCGTTGAGGACAGACTCGAGCGTAGGTCCAGACATCTTCGACCTCAGAGCCTCAACGTACTGAATAATTTGTTGCGGCTGGCTAGAACCCAGCTCGGACTGAACACCCTCCAAGGCAGCATATAGCTTGGTCGAAGAGGAATATGCCCGCTCAAGCTTCTCCATGGCGTCGTAAAAACACTTTGTGATATCCAAAATACCCACGATATCTTGGTTCTCGTCCATGACGGGCAAGTGTCGGAAGCCCTTTCTTACCATGAGCTCGAGAGCATCCGTCGCACTGGTATCGGTGCGGGCGCAAAGAGGGTTCTTGGTCATAATCTCGGCAATTGTCACGTTGACGGCCTTCTGCCCATCGCCAACAACTCGGAAAGCCAGATCTTTGGCGGTAAAGATACCGGCAATGCGATCATCGTCGTCTGTCACAAGCACACAGTCCTCTCTTTTAGCAGCCATCAACTGTGCAGCCTCAGCGACGGTGGTGCTGGGCTTGATCTGGAGGGCAGGACTGGGCTTGAGGGCAAGGACGGTTCCGGGGGGAGCCTTTCGCGACTGGCGGGCCCGGTTCGGAAGGTGTTTCTTCTTGTTGAGGTCATTTTCGAGCTTGCGACGGATAGCCTGGCGGTTTGAGTGAGCCTCCATTGCCTTTAATTGTTTCAGAGTGACCATCACGAGTGGCCTGTCCCTCTACAGGACTGTTTGAAGAAACCAGCTGCTTCGGAGCAGTATTACGTGTGACTAAGAACAAATTGCGTGAAGGGGGGAAAGTAACATCATACCTCGTCGCGCTTGCTTTGTTTTTGTCTGCTGGCACTCACGCTGATGGAGGAGGCAGCATCATTGGGGGCAGGCTGGCTGTGGCCTCCCCCATGCGAATCGAGGACGGGTCTGGGAATGTTGGAGCCGCCAGCAGGGCTATTGGTGAAGGGGATAGCACCGCGCTGCTGGCCGCGACTGGGCGTGCCTCTCATTGTGCTAGACATGTTCGCATAAAATTGGCGGGACCCGTGATTTCGGCTTCGATTAGGGGTCTATGCAGGGTGGTAGAACAGCTGCAGTTACTAGTATGGGGTTCCGACAGAATAAACTGCCTGTGGAACGAAAGCCGACAGGACAGGAGGAAAGAGATCAAGAAGTGTTGAAACAGGATGTGATGGAGGGAGGAGACCGCGAAGAGGAAACCAGGCAATCGATGATGGGACGTTGAATGTTCGGTCACATGGGTTTGAGAGAAGCTCTCGAATGTTTCTTTCGCTGCCCCAGGTACCGGAATATGGCGCGTCAAAACTAGGTCGGGGGAAGGAAAAAAGTCGCCAGATCCCGGTAACAAAAAGGAAGCTAAGCTCAACTGGTTGCTAGGTGAACACGTTGTCGGGGTCCTCGTGGCCACTAACAGCAGAATCTCCCCTCAGTGGTGATTCGCAATTGACTTTTTGCAGTCAGTTCATTGGTGCTCGATCTGCGTTCTATTTTCCTTCGCCGGTTTGTTCCTTGCTCGGTGCAAATCGTCTGGCGGAAACGACAGCTACTAAATATTTGGATTATGTCGCACTGCTCGTACATAGTAGTTATTTAGTAATTGTTTATGCGTCAGAAACGCGAATCAGCAAAGTTAATGAGAAATACCCTGGCAGGCCTGGAAACACCGGCCGCACAAAGTACCTACCTATGCTTACCAAAGTACCTAGACACCTACATAGTATAATCGCCCCATACTAACCCTATGGCATTGAGCATTGAACAAGTTAAGGTTAATCGAGAATAGCGCTTCGGTGCTGATAATGCGATTGATGCCTCCACTGCATACATAGAGGAATGGACGCCTCTGTAAGTTATGATTACGACGACGTACGAAGGACCGAGACAAATGGTACTCGCGCATTTTCCATGAACAAGACGGAGATCTTTGTGGAGTGGAGTTCCTCGACGTCAATCTTGCATATCAAATTGCTTGGCAATTCGAATATGAATCCCTGACGTTGGTGATCTTGCTGCACCTACTATATGCTTCTTCAAGACATGCATACTTCGGAATTTGTAATATTGACTAATAAATGCCTAAGAAGACGAGCTAGATACGGACTGATTGCTTTAGAGTTTACGGTGTCAACTACAGCAATCAGTTATCGTGATTATGTGTCATCAGGTTCATCCTATGCTCTGTAATTGTCATAAACTTGTATAACCCAACCAAATTAATGAGGCAGCAGGAGTATGGGAGCAAGATCTATGAAAAATTGGAATAATCCATGGAAAAACTGGAATTTGCTCAAACGATTTATGGGTGGAGGGTGGGGAATGGGGTTTCTGTGCTCAACACGAACGAACTCATGTCCAAAACCTGAGACATTTGGAATACGGTTCTTAACGACTCCGGTATATTCACGACGAGAGAACCACCTCGAGTGTCCATCGCACCTCCCCCGTGACATTGAGCAGCAGCCAATGTACTTGGAACATGATTCGGGATCGTTGTGTTCTCCAAAATGCTCAGTCAAGTCTCTTTCACGTTTGGAGCAGCGATGATGGAGACCAGCTGCGCATGCCATTCTGCCAGTCACTACTCGGTAGCTGTGGGAACTTTACATTTGGGTCATGTCTGCTTGTATCCGAAATATCCGTCGACCAGACTATAACGTCAGAAACGCAGTCCCGCGAACCTTATCGAGCCACCTATGGAGAATGTGGAAGGTGAAAGATAGGTCATCCGGCGAGAAGATCTAGTTAACATTGCAGAAGGAATTCCAGTCATTAGGATATGATCCCGTTTGTGATGGAAGGTGTGATTGACTGCGCCATCGGGCCTACCTACGATGCACGGCTGCGCTTAGAGACAGTCATCCTTATCGCAGAAGGCATCAACATTTGTCAGCCTGAATCTAGATCTTGTCGATTGCTTATTTTACGGGCGGTCATAGATCGCGTAGCTGGGTCCCTTCATCCTTCCGTCGGTCGCCAAAGGAACGGTACACGAGACCAAAAAAGACGAACTGACTGAAGTTTCCAGCTTCCTTCGGCCCGTCTCAGTCAAGTAAAGTGCAAGGGGACAGAGTAGAATAGGCACTTTCCCGACGTTCATCGTCAAGTCAGGTTCTTATTCCTCCACTATGCAAGTAGGCCTTTATAGATCGCGTAACACCGGTAGGTTTTTTGTATTGAGGAAAAAAAAAAAAAAAAAAAACAGAGAGGGGTGGTATATGAATACGTGTACTCTGTACAAATATTTTGAGCGTCACACCTGCGGATGTGCTGGTAATAGTATCTTTTGACATTGGTCATTGTGCACGATGCTGTAGAAGCAGTTTGTTCGCCTGGAGCCTCGTGGTCACCGTATGATCATTGTTTGTGAAACTTGCCCAAAGCGTTTTCCTTGCCAATGTGATGCTCAAAAAGTTTGGGAAGTCCAGCTTCAGGCCTTATTCACTAGTATATCTCTTCTCGATGCTAAGGTGCATGGGCTCCAAGTCGCCATCGGCTGATCGACTGGAGAGGCACCCGAGGAAGAGACCACGTCCCAAGATAGTTTCGCTAGATGAAATTCTGTTGTTTCATGATTAATTAAGCCGATTTGAACCTCTCAAAGATTATGGCAAAAATGGCGTTGAATGATTATGTGCCCTAAAAAAATTCCCCGGCTTGATGTTTAATCGGTGAATCGTGGATGGAGGTGCTCGTGATAGTAGCTTCTAAGGCCAAGTCAGCTCCAGCTCGTAAGGCGGATTTTGTGGGACAAAGGCTTCGGTTCCGCCTTATGAAAACGACTTACTGGTGCAGATCATCTTCGCTTGAAATTTTCAGGCTTCTATCAAAGCGATATGCTCATCACTCGTCCCGCTAGTACCTGGTTCGGCACCCAGTGGTGGAGATGGCAGTCGGCCGACCTGGACAACCGCCTGACCGATGTGGGAGGACGCAACGTGCCCGAGGACAGCTACATTCAGCAGGGGAATTCCCCCCTAACCAACAGCTGGGTGGACTAATTACTTTTGGCGACGATGGCAACGTGACCACAATCAATTGCATCCTATCCGGCCCCAATATCACTGTCAGGGACGTCATGGATTTTGTCGGGTCCACGATACGTTCTGATTATGTTTACAGCGATAACTGATAGATAAATCCATCCATTACGTCAGGATCCAGACTGCTCAAAGATATCATCGGCGGGTTCTCTTGATATGGTTTAGTGATGATACTGTAAGAGAATATGTATGAGTCTACACCTGAAAACTAATTTGACAAGATTAATTCAAAAGAAATCCCGTGTCTGAGGTGAAGGTTCCTTTTCTTTTCTTTTTGATGCTCATTTTTCCCTTTCGCTTCCAGGCTTACGGCGTGTGGCCTGCTGCACTTGCGTTTCTCCCTCGTGCTACCTGCATTGCACTGCAATGTCTTCAGAGTATGATTCAAGCTTCGCGGCCAACTAAAGTTTGAAGGTCTGGGTACTCTCGGTAAAATTATCCTACAATCTAAAGACTCTCGTTAACTCGATTCTCGAGTAAATAATCGTGGATGGGGCAGCGCCATACCAATCAGATTGACTTGTCTAGACACTCGTGTTTCCAGACGACCATTGGTTGGATCCAGGTATAGCAAGGCAGATCGCGGGGTATCGCATGGGCATTGATGAGCTTAGGCGGTCGCCCCTCTCGACAGGATTGCCACGTTAATGGACTGCTGATACCTGCACAATCACAACGGTACTACAATGCCTTTCAGCATACTGCTTGACTTTACAAATCTGATTCAAATTAGCCAAGTCATCAAAGTCATTTTTGCGACAATGCCTCAATATGCGCCTGATACAGAGCCGCTTGCCAAAAGACATTCCATACAAAATGTCAAATTGATAAGGAACGCATGATGATTGATAAAAGGTTATTCCACACTCGAGGCGAAATGGAGAAGCAACGCAATGGCTGTTGGTGATTTGGACAAGCTGGAATCTGTGGACTGGACATGCAGTCGCGAATGTTTCCAAAGGGAATCTATCGCCTTTACCAGAGGCCCTTGGGTGACGGTCGCCGTAACCATTTCGGTACGGTTGCAGTGCAGATGGGGATGGCGCGAGTTGACCTTTCTTCCATACAGTAGTCGGCACCTTCTCCAGCCACTAAGCGGCCTGTATGGCAGCACGCCGTGGCAATTGCACTCCGCCTCTGCTGCCTTTGGACCTGCCATTCAATGAACACATTCCTGTCAGGAAACGTTACGGTTGGTCGCTTGATTCTCTATTAAATTCATTCAGCTCTCGCAATTTATACATGTGACTTTGTTGGCCAGATAAAGCCTGTCTTGCCCAAAGTCTCAAAAGCTATACAACAAACACATGCTGGAGATCTATCGTGGACAGTTGCTCATAATTAGACCACCAAGGTCCTCTCCCAACATCTCTTAGACAACATGCTTAGTCGAATAACACGCTCATTGCATTTGACTGCCCTTTCCTCGCAAAGACTGATACCCACCGTGCAGTCCCACAGCGATGAAAATACACTACCGTCTTTGGTGTTTACAGAGCAAGGTTCATTTCAGATATCGATTTTTCAAGACCTGCATTTCGGCGAAAGTAAGCGCATAGATTGTCCACTTTATAACTTAGATCTAAATATATCGCAGATGCGTGGAGCTTTGGCCCAGAGCAGGACTATTCTTCGGTACAAGTCCTCAATGAGGTCTTGAATCAGGAAAGTCCTGACCTCGTGGTTCTGAATGGCGACCTAATCACAGGCGAAAATACATTCTTGGAGAACAGCACCCACTATGTCGACCAGATTGTTGCTCCCTTTGTCGAGAGGAATTTGACTTGGGCGTCTACTTATGGGAATCACGACTATGATTTTAACATCACGGCCTCAACCATTTTGGATCGGGAAATGCTGTTCCAAAACTCGCGGACAATGCAAATGGTAGACGGCGCAAACTCCGGCATCTCGAACTACTACTTGCCCGTCTACGACGCGTCATGCTCAGACATGGATTGTTCCCCAGAATTGCTGCTCTGGTTCTTTGATTCAAGGGGCGGATGGTACTATCAAACCACGGACGAGTCGGGGAACAAGGTCGGCCAGCCAGACTGGGTCGATGAGAGCGTGGTTGCTTGGTTCCGCAGCACCAATACCGACCTGATCAGTCGACACGGCAAAGTCATCCCGTCACTAGCATTCGTGCATATCCCGACCAATGCTTCCCTCGCACTTCAAGAAAAGGGATTGAATGAATGCAAACAGCCTGGCATAAATGATGATATACCTCTGGCCCAGCAGGCCCAAGGGTGGTGTGCGGATGGGAGTAATGATGCCACCTGCTCTTACGGGGCCCAGGACGTCCCGTTCATGGAAGCGCTGGTGTCTACAGAGGGCCTGCTTGCTGTATTTTCTGGCCACGACCATGGAGATACCTGGTGCTACAAATGGAATGGTCTATTGCCGGGAATGACAGTCAGCGGTAACGGAATCAACCTCTGCTTCAGCCAGCACTCTGGATACGGCGGGTATGGAACATGGCAACGTGGTGCTCGACAGGTTCTCGTCACCAAGCAAGGCTTGAAGAATTCGGAGCTGGATACGTGGATCCGTCTCGAGACGGGTTACGTTACCGCAAATGTGACTCTGAATGCCACATACGGCCAAGACGATTATTATCCATGCTAGAGACTTTCGTGGATTTTTCGTGCCCTGGCTGGGTATTGGTAGCTTATAACGACGCCGAGATTCTCCTTTTGCAGCAGTAACCCCTTTGTATCTTATATGTGGCAGTTTATATAACCTCACCAACCGAATTATGTTTCCCTTTGCAACCATCGATGCGCTTTTCGCTGTGTATCGATGCATGCTCAGAGGGAGGCTATGTCAGGCATGGTTAAATCACCGCCAACCAATCATTGAACAGATTCGAATCAGGAGAAATTGAAGAAATATTACAAGCTTCATAATATCTCAATATTTTCAACTGATCAATACCCGGACGGCTTCTCTTCGCATTGCTAGACGCAGCAGTTCATCGTAACATCGTGGCTATTAGCTTTACACCTAATTATAGTCTGATCTGGTCCAATTATTCGTGCCAATCCCTATTGGTTAGAATAATGACAGCTGCCGCTATTGGTATGGCCTCGATCATGCCAAGATAGTACGCCAAGATACTGCGCCGCAGCGGCTCTATCTAGGATCTGCCTGTTGCTACAAAACATCAGGAGAATACCAATCATTAAAATTTACCTGACCTTTGTCATTATCTTTCATCATCTTGAGTTTCGACAACAAGAGCAATGACGGCAGAAAAATTGAGCTTAGAGTCTTCCCTCGCCCTGCGTGACTCAGAGGGGAAGCTACCAGTTCTCGGCTTCGGGGTCTACCAGATTGACCCCCCAGACACCACGGCGGCATGTCTGCAAGCGCTGACGGCGGGCTATCGCCACATTGACACAGCGCAGCTGTACCAAAATGAAGCCGAAGTGGGCGTGGCGTTGCGGGCGTGCGGGCTGCCGCGCGAGGACATCTTTATCACAACCAAGATCCGCTATCCTCGTCTCGGCAAGAACAAAACGTATATGCGTGCACTGCAGAGCGTCGAGAAAATTGACCCGCGCGGCGACGAGGGATATGTGGACTTGTTTCTCGTCCACACGCCTTATGGCATTAGTACCAAAGATCGAAAGGAGATGTGGCTGGCGCTGGAGAAGCTGCACGAGGAGGGCCGAGCTCGGGCCATTGGTGTAAGCAACTTTGCGCCTGAGCACATCGAGGAGATGAGGACATACGCCTCAGTGTGGCCCCCAGCTGTCAACCAGATCTTGGCACGTAGTAAGCTTGCTTTCGAATGATGGAAAGCGAATGCTGATATATCGCAGCTTCATCCCTGGACCCAACAACGGCAGACGGTTGAATACTGCAATGAACATGGCATTCTGCTCGAGGCCCATACGCCTTTGGCTAGGGGCGCAAGGTGGAAGGACCCTGTTGTTTCTGAGATCGCTGAGAAGCTCGACAAGACACCAGCGCAAATTTTGATCCGATATTGCCTGCAGAAGGGCTGGGTTCCACTGCCCAGAAGCGAGAGGGAAGAGCGCATTAGAGAGAATGCGACAGTCTTTGATTTTGAAATATCAGAAACTGATATGAATGCTCTCGATGAGCTGGATGGCCAGAAAGTGCCTAATTGAGAAAAACAGGTACACATTACTACTTTCCATGATTTCTTCTGCTACTCATCTTTCACGGAGTCCGATATCATACGACGGAGGGAAATGCCAGATCCAAGCTTGCTGAGAAGAGAGTCTCAATCTACAAACCATACAAGAACCATAGTTCACTGCGAATTGAACATTAGCAAAGGGCATCTTCGATATCATGGCACCCAAGGGCAAACTGGCTTGACCGGTCCATGAATAAACCAGCCTGAGCGATCGCACAGAGGTGCTGTACAAGAACTGCTGCTGTGGGTGTGTCTGATACCAATGCCACGCATCCCAGCCGATAAACTTCACCATCGTAAAGCACGTTATCATCTTTTGGTTCAGAGCAGCGCATCGCACATGGATGTGACATTGTCATGCAGAATATGATAGACATGAACATGGCCAGGCTAGCTGCATCGATAATTGCAGTTCTTGACCGATTTGATGTTTCGGTAATGCGCGGGAGGTGGCTGGAAAACTCCTCTGATGCCGAGAGTTCCAGACTGATCGGCTGTGTGAAGCAGACCGCTTGCATGAGACTGGGAGCTTGTAACCCGTGCAGAGTGCTTATCAACCCCCAATCGGATTGAGGTGCTCATCGACCGTAGGATGAGGAGGCCCCCCTTCCACATCACGATTGGTTCCGAGCTTTGTCTGCGGTATACTCCGGTCAAGATAGAGAATGCGCTGGCACCGATATGTCGTCGCAGGATCGATGGCTTCAATCCTCAAGCGAACTTTGCAGGTCCGTACTCATGAAACCCAGGTGTACTTCCAGCTTACCGAGCCACAGTTGAGTTCAAGATCGTGATTTACTTCATGCGATATCGAAAAGCGGCCGCCTTCTGTATGGTACTTAGCGGTGACTGGTGCAAATTCACAAATAAGGGAATCTGCGCGGTTCGTATATGGTTCAGCTGGTACTCGTAAGCTGAGAACGCAATGCTGTGTCGATCAACTCCACGTAGGAAAAAGCCATCATATCAGCGCTAAATATACTACTCAAAGCTTGGTGCGAAAGGCCTGACAGAGAAACGACATATTCTGCTGATTATAAAGAGCACCCAAGGGAATCATCCTGTCGAAATAATGAGTCAGATTCCAGAGCCCTTCCAGTTGCACTCTTCACCGTGTCAAATCAGCCCAACATTACCTTGTATTCATACTAGGACGCAATGCATCATTCAAACCTCGTTTCTCTCCTAGCAAGCATTGCTACGGCCGCTAGTGGTGTTCTGGCAGCACCAGCCGCTGGAACTGAGCCAACCATGTACCCACGAGAGGTGGAGGTAGATCCTCGCACCGTTCATCTTGAATCTTCAGTCACAGGTTTTAAGCGCTCAGAACCGACCCTCGTTGCGAGAGACGGAGAGATCGACCCACGTACTGTTCATTTGGAATCTTCGGCGACGGGGTTCAAGCGTTCAGAGGCAACCCTAGTGGCCAGAGAACCGCAAGAAGTAGATCCTCGGACCGTTCATCTTGAGTCTTCGGTCACTGGTTGGAAGCGTTCAGAGCCGACGCTGCTTGTTCGAGACGATGAAATCGATCCTCGGACCGTTCATCAGGAGTCCTCGGCCACAGGCTTCAAGCGCTCGGAGCCAACATTGGTTGTGCGGGAGGAGCAGTAGTCCAGCAAGGGAGGTCGGTGACCGAGTGGAAACGTTCCGTGTACACCGTCAAGGGGCATAATTCTCCACGACAGTCGGTCAGGGATTTCAGGCCAGGTCAAATGCCAATGTGCAGGAGTTGAGCATCTTGTATATGCATGCGCTAGCTAGAATAACTCGAGGCTTTGATGTTTGCACAATTCTGGTTGGCCGATGATAGTTGCAGCAGGATCAGAAATGAATAGCTCAACAGCACTTGGTGTCCTCTAATGTTGCTGCTCTTCGTGTACAGAGTATGTTTGGTGTTTGCCCACGGAACGTGTCTCGCAGGAGATTAGTGAGAAACCCAAGCCATGAAGTCAGTCTCGCGCAGTAGGAGAATAAAAAGGCTAGAACAGGACCTGCATCGGGCGGTTTGGCCCCCCTAAAAATTGGCCTGAGTCAACAATACGATGGAAGATGGACTATGTCGCGTCTGCCGTGGACAACTGACTTCATTCCATTGTTTTACCGAACAGGGAGGTGGCAATCTTGTTTTCTAATAGCAGCCTGTTGTGTCGTAAGATGAATCTGCAATAAGACGAAAGAAGCAAAGGTAAGTGGAGGCCCGGAGGGCGGGAGGACGGGAGCCATGTCGACTTTTGTGGGGTCGAGCCTGCAAATCCGGGGGTTCTGGGGTAGGGCCAAAGAGGGTTCAGGCCACAATGGTTTCGATGAGGGAATCAACGGGGGAGTTCAGGCTTCAGAAGAATGAAACAAAGACAGAAGAGGCATCTTGCCAGCCAGAAGATGTAAACATAACGTACGTGCGTATGCAGTCGCAAATGCGTGTTGCAGGGACACACGCACATAGACAAGAGTCGTACGCGAATCACCTGATGCTCATTTCAACTGCGTGTGAGAATGAGGGGAAAGCGGCCACTGTTCCCGGCGTGGATGCGACGCAAATCCAAGCCCCAACGCAATGCAATCCCAACCTTGTTCAAGCAGGGAGAAACAGCAACAGCAGCAGCCATCAACAGACAAATGGGCCGAAACAGGATTGGTAGTATGCGTTCCCTACCACAGAGGGCAATGAGGAGGGGGGATGGCAATAAGTGAGGGAAGCACACGCACACACAAACTTATTACTCCAACTCACCCGTCTTCCCTCTTAATTCATCTCCCTCTCTCTTGGTCCCTCTTTCCTCCATTACCTTACTAACATGCCAGCCTGGCAATGTACACTGCCCACAAACCAGTACTTTTCAACCCCCAAGTCCCCAAGTTGCCTGGCCGTATTTTGACTTCACTTCACCTCCGCACTTGAATTCTCTTTTCTGCTCCTTCCTGTCCCAATCGACCGTTGCAGATCCGGCAAGGGGTGCCATCACCAACGCCCGCCACGAGAGAGGCCAGCAAACTCTCAAATTGCCGAACGAGGAGAAAACGAGGACAGAGGCGCACGCTGTGTGCCTGTAATAGGTCGCTCCCAGCACACCATGACCCTAGCCATGACTCGTGCCTCATGGGACAGAGCATCAATAGCCCACGCATACCACCATGCCATCAACATACCAACCGTCAGACATCCAAGCAGCAATATCGCAGGCGACGCTCGCTTCGCTGGCACGCGGGTGTTGCCGCCACACGCCAAGCGTGGCGCTCGCTCCTTTGAGCTCACATGGTATGGCTCGGTTGCCTGGTGCGAGCACTTGTCACAACATTTCGGACGCGTATACTCGCATGGACACCCAAAGTCAACAAAGATACGTACTTCTCTTTTCGACATGGGCAGTGCATCCAATATCAAGGTGTTTGTGTCGTTCTCCAACACGCCGGTCAGGAACAAACATGTCTACCAGAAGATATGATGGTGAATCAGCTTGAAATCAACATCCAGACTCGAAACGTGCTGCCAATATCAGACGGACAGACTAAAATGTGTTGCCTGCAGAGTGTCGCGTGAGCCAGGGCTGGCCTAGAGATGTGTCGAGTGGCACAAGAGTGGATGTTGAAATCGTTTGTGTGTACACGACCATATCTGCACGGATTATTATCACTGTGGGTGGGAGGACCACATTATGACCACATTGTCTGACGAGCGACAATTTTACACAATTGGCCGATGCATGACCACGGTCTCTTTCTCTCTTACACTCTCTCTTTGGTAAGTGCAGCTCTATCTTCGTTGCGAAGGTTTCGGGTCGAATATCGTGGTTGGCAGTCCTACCTTGGTGGTCTTGAGCTAGGTTCAACGAAGTCGGGATAAGAATCCAACAAGGCCTGAAGAAGATCCGGGGAAGGACTGGGTCAAATACTATCTTTGCCGTGGATCTCGTTATTCCAGCTAAGACAACACCATTGCCAAGAACAGTTAGGTATCTGGGGCTTTATCTCTTCCAAGTTCCATCTTTCTTTTTCAGGTTTAGCAGCATCACGCCCTCAACACCATGGAACTCCACGAGCTTTCAAGTGGGCTCTGTGATTGGAGCAACAGACAAGACGATGGGGTCAAAAGAAGACAAGTGGGGGTTGGGAACTTGGATGTGCTTCAGTGGGCACTGTGAACGGGATTGCGGACGACAATGGGCAGTGGCCGAGGGTATTGGACAGAAGTGGGTCCAAGCAGAAAAAAGCCCTCATTCAGCCTCCTGCTGGTGGCCTTGCGGCCAGAGATCGTGAAGTTGCGAGCGATAGCTCGACCGACAAGGACTCGGGAGCACTGGCCAAGTCCATTGATGGACAGGTATCGACTTTTTTGACCCAATTGGGAGTCAATTGAGCAACAGCAGCCATGGGTCGTCAGATGAAGTCATCAGGCACAAGTCAACAGTCTCAAAGTGGATATGTTCTGTGTTGCAAACAAAGGAAATTGCTCATCCATTTGTCTCCGAATCCAGAAAGACGAATCTGGGAAGATGATGGTTTATATTTTACAGGTCCCGAAAGACTTTTTGACAGGTGTCCACCTCCGGTACTTGTCTACAAAGATCCATTGCTATGCAAGCCTTCCATCTAAAGCCCCTGCGTCCCCAATCTATGCCTCTATCGTCTATGCTGGATTCCCAATTGAACACAGGACAAACCGTGACAGGATGAAGCCACGATCCATCGCGACTCGGTCGCGTTTCACACAGTCGAGAGCATTGTGTGAGCCCAGCCTCCGCAAGATGGGAGTAAACCGTTTAGGTCTGTGTTTCCTCAAGTTAGAATTGAGCTCGTTCAACATCAAGTGAGGTATTTTTGTTTTCCGGGAATTACGTACGAACTTGGCCATGAGGGCAACCATGAGGTCGAAAAGACCGATGGCCTCGACGAAAGCGAAACCCAGAATGGCGTAAGAGAAAAGCTGGCCACGGAGAGCAGGGTTGCGGGCAACACTGGTCAGGAGGGCAGAGAAGACGAGACCGATACCGATACCGGCACCAGTCAGACCGATGGCGGCGGAACCCATACCCAAGTTCTTGGAGACCTCGACCATAGCCTGAGCGATCTCAGAGGAGTAGGCACGCTTCTGGAAAGCCTGACGGGTGGTGGCGTTGATGATCTGGGAAGCCTGCTGGCGCTTGACGGTCTGGAAGGCGTTGCCTGTGAAGGGATTCGATTAGCCATTGTCGCGGGCCATTGAGATGAATTGAGTTCTCGATGGAGGCAATTGAGCTCGATGGAAGAAAAGTTTTTTTTCGCTCGTCGAGCGGGTTTTCACGTACTGGTGATGCTGCGCTTGGCGGCAGCGGTGGCCTGGACGCGCATGGCAGGGCGGGCAGCCTTGGTGGCCATGGACGAAGCCAGGCGGGAAGCAGCAACACGGACGGCGGCCATTGTGATGGTTGTGGATGGTTTGAGGGGAGAGGTGTGGATGGAAAGTTGCGGTGGCTTTGAGATTGATGGATGGGAAGGAGCAGAAGCTGTGTGATCTGGGGAAAAGAGCTTGGAAAGTTGGGAAGGGAGAGCTCGGAAAAACGAAGGGACAGGTGGACATGAAAGACAGCCGGTTTAGAGCGCAATGCAACCGCTGGCAGCTGGGAAGACGGACAATCGAAGGCTGATCAACCAAGAGATGGGAGACAAACGACGGCGTCGACTACTGTGTGGATCAAGAAAGGACCAAAGCTCGTGAGAAAATTTGCTGGAGCTACCCAAAAGAGACAAGGGCCACCGGATATTTTGGTGGTTGCGCAAGGCGACAGGGTGAGTCGGGTCATTTCGGGTGGGCCTCACCTGTCACTGCTCACCTTCCATGACCGCGTTTTCGATTTCGACAGCGGCAACAAGTCTGAGGCCTTTTTTTTCTTTATGGTTTCGTTTTTTTGTTTTCTGCTCTTGCTTCCGTCACTAACCAAGAAGTGTGGCACACTTCGTGATTCATGGCTATCGGTAACGGACTCTTTTGTCTACGCAATGGAGAAACTATGCAACCATCCAATACAACCGTCTGAGTTCTTTTGGGTTGGGCCTCTGCGGCCAATTGAGTTTGCAAAGCTCGTGGGGGGGACATGAATCAGAAACGGAACAAGAATAGACGAAAAGGTAATAGTCACCTCCACTGTTCAAGGCCCCCACTTGGCGGCTGGTGCGATAGTACACAGTAGGTTGCGTCGTTTGTTGTGGTGACTGGTGACTGGCGGGTTTGGATGGGGGATAGAAACGGAGGAAAGTTACGGTGATGACTAGAGAGTAGAACAAACGATGAGAGGAAAGGCTGTCAAAGAACTTGTTGACCTGCCACCTCAGTAGACATAATTAAAAGCCGATCTTACTGAGCCTATTTCTGTGCCGTGTCAGCATACTTGGGATTGATAGGAGAGAAAACTTTCACTCGGACCTTGATAAGCTTCACGGTACAATGGTACATATGACAGGGCTCTGCTGCAATAGACAAGGCTTTCCACCAAGGCTGTTCTGGTTGTTGATGTTAGCTGATGATGATGAACCATTCAAAACGTGAAACTCGACTAACACCGGGCGATCTCATGAATATAGCGCACTGTGCAACGCACGGGGCAATATAGACAAAAGAAACAACTCCTCTCCCAACCTGGATAAATAGTCGCATCGCCGCAGTAGATGTGTAAAGTATGTGAGCTGCAGTTCGAGAGATTTAAAAATAGGGGATTTGTTTCTCTACAGCATTCCCCCCAAAACCCAAAAGCTGAGGAAATGAAAGCGGGTCAGATCTAGAAAACTTTTCGGCCAATGGCACGTCATCGCTAATGCCGGCAGGTCGGAAACCCATTTACAGTCTTGGTGAGCCTCAAATGGAAGCGCGCCCAAAAATTGCATTTGACCATGCTGTGTAACCCGACAGAAACATGCACACACTTCTGGTAACAAGCTTTTGGTGAGCTGTCATATTGCACCTTGCTCGTCTCGATGAAATTCCGACCCGTCTCCTATTCCTTAAACGAATCCTCGTCGACCCCAAATTTCTACGCCTACTCTCCCCGATGTCGCGGAAGCCTTGATCAGATTCGAATACTGTACGGTCCATCAGCCTACTCGGAACATTTGGCTACCATGAACGAACTCGACTGCACACTGAGCTTGAGCAGAGGTTCGCCTCTCTGGCCTTCGTGGCCTTGCCGGCTCCGTGCCTCAAAACAAACGACGCAACACAGCTGATCTGGACGCGATCATGTCAATTTCCGGCGCATACGGTGTCCATTCCTGGCCCAGCCTTGATTTGCATTTGGACAAGGGTGGCAGAGGACTACCAAATTCTGCAGTAACCCAAGTCGATAAACAGGACTATCAGTCCCCGTCATTGGCGAAATCGATTTGAGCCGCTGTGCCGGTTTCTTTCTCGCAGACTACGACTCGAATACTTTGCACCCGTCCTGGTGTCCGCTGCACAGGATACGTGCCCGCGTGTTCATGCCCATTTCAAGCAAGCCCCTTGGCCGTTGAGAACGGCTGTCATGCTGCCACGCGTGCGCTTCTGCTCCAATCGTGGCGCCAATGCCGTGCAATGCACCATTGAGCATCTCATTTTTCGCTTGTCGCAATGCTAGCAGCTAGCTACCCTTGCAGCAATGACAAGGATTTAGGGCATTTGAATACAGTGCTCTGTAAACTGCTTGCAGCTGTGAGTGCGAGGTAAGTCACTTCGGTTCAATGCGTTCTCTTCCGCGCATATGAAAGCACGTGATGAATTACTCCAACATTGGCTGCCACCAATTTTTGAAGCTGCCTACGTATAATACAGTGAAACTACATGTCTCAGAAGTCTTGAAGAACAAAATCATACGTCTCCATCTTCGACTGTGACGTTTTGTGTGAATCAGCTCACTTGCTACAGCACAACGGAAGCGATGACTTGACCCGAGTAGGTCTAAATCTGCCACCCGACCCTGAGCCATGAGCATGCACAGGCAACTCGACTGTCCGATCCAGCCGCCGATGATGTCGACAGCGAGCGAGAACGAGACCAACCTTACACGTACCGATGCACGGAAGATGATGTGCTTAAAAGCCGTCCCCATGGCAGAGGATACGGATGAATGCAAGGCGCATTGCAAGAAATGGCATTTGAAATATGTGTGAAGTTGGCCAGGCTTGTATGTCAGCTCACAATACGCAATGGCTGAACATCTCGTGGACAACTACCACAGCGATTGTCACTGTACCAACGGATTAGTCTACCGAACTTGGGTGCCCTTCTTATCCGCCTGAGACCACAAGTCTCCCTTACTTGGCGCGAACTAGCACAGTGTGTTACGCAGTCTTGAAGGTGCAAAAAGGCAGAAAGAAGCTCTAGAGACTAGTTCTCGCTAGATTTGCGTATTAGAAGATAACAAAACATGCGTACCTGTACCGTCTGGGTCTCACTAGCGAAGTGAGCCATTTGCGCCCTGACCGAATTTGTTCTATAACACGGCCGTTGCATTTCGGCAGTTTGGAATCATGGCAATGCAAAAAAGAGGCCATTACAAGAGCTTACCATGTCAATTTGAGAAATGGTCCGGGACAACAATATCCGAATTTGAAGAGCAAAAAGTATACTCATGTGCTCACTTGTTTGCAATTCTTTGCAAAAGAAGTAGACAGAGATCGTGGGAGGGAAACAGTAAAAAGAATTGCTCAGCCACAGGATTGAACTGAGGACCTTCGCATTACTTGATATTCTCTTGGTAAGAGGATATTAGTACGACGCTCTAACCAACTGAGCTAGCCGAGCAACTGAATTGTTGAGAGCGTCGTCGTTTATCGACGTATTGATCACTTCCCCTGTTTGATACAATGGGGTCGGTGTCGAGTTGAGGCACGATTGCATGGACAACATGGTTGATTGAAATATTCCAATCCAGAGAAAAGACGTTGTAAAGGTATCTTTGAGGGCATGTTGGCAAAAACAAATGTTGTACCACCAATTTTCTTCTTACTTGGTTCCTATCGTTGCAAGACAAGCTCTTGATACGAGCCACGGTTTCCCCTGAAATTGATCAAGTATCCCTGAGTTAATTTATTCATGAAATGAATAATGTGCCTTATTTACGTCGCTCGAAAATTGGAGCATCATCTTCAAGTCTTCAGGTATTTTGTGCCTAAAGTCTAACGCGAGCGAAAGATTGACTCAATCTTGATCATGCGATGATCTTGTATCTTAACAGCATTTTTGTCAGTCCGGAGCAAGTACATACTCAATTCTCGACATGCTCCTCTGCGAAAGTGAACATTCCCGAGTCTCCCCAATAACCACTTTGTGGTTAGCATTTGTCGTCCTACAAGTGATTTCAGTGCTCACTCCTGCTTGGAAGGATCACGGCAAACTCTCGTTACTATCGAGCTTGAAGCATTGACCAAAGTGCCTGCATGATCGAGGGCATTTTCCGAATTCATGTAATAGGAGTTGCGGGTCTTCTTTTGGCTCAAAATCGAATCGCTGAAAGCCGCCATCGACAGTTTTGAAGTTTCCCCACGATCAGGAGTGGTTTGAATAATTCAAGCATATCGACTTCTTATGTGAACCTCCAGCGCGGTTAATGCCTTCACCAAGAGTGTTTACTGTCGTCTGGAGACCCGTATCTGTTAGAGAATAAATTCAGAGCCTCAGGAAAACTCTGTTTGAGAGTGATCTCGACTACGTGCGTCCCCGCTGTCACTTTCGGTAGCCACTGAATCTTCTTACGTCCTATAACCAAGAAAATTCGGCAACGATGGAACAGTTGATATGTTTTAGGAAAACCTCAGTACGTGGAGGGAGCCCATACCCACGGGCCAATCAGCTACACGCCAATGTTCGTCAGGTATCTCGATTTGCATGGCGATCATAATTAGTCAAGCATTCTGGAATGGCAAATCTGTAGATGATATTGAAACCTGCTTTGCTGGCTGCGGCAGTTGATCTCGATATACAATTACTAAGGTTCGCGGGTTATTGAACGTGTTTAGAGCATCATTGAGAAATTATGGAATCTAAGCTTACATAGCAAGTGGCAGAATTTCCCGCGGTCTTTTGCTGTCAGCAAGGCTCGACTGTGTAGAATACCCAGCCCAGAAAGCTTGTTGATATCAATTGGATTTTTGTAAATAATAATATCAACTCCAGTCGGATATAAATAACGCCGTTATCTGAACTCTTGCTGATGCCACCGGGATGCTACTGTAGGGGCTGCCGTGCGAATCAATGCTCCCTTGTGGTGTAATGTTGTTCCGTACGTGATCATGTCACTCGGCTGTAAGCTCGAGGTTGATAAATTTGAGAGCGTTTCTGCGGCGCTCGTGTTTCAACCTCACTGCTGGATTAAAGTAATCAATAATCTACTTACAGATGCTTGAACGGAGCTGTCTGTAAGGGTGAATGCCGATCTTCGAACGTTGCAAGAGAAAGCGCTTCTTGACTTCATTATTTGAAATTTGGTCGCAGATCTGCAGTTGGGGTTCGAACGGAAGGGGACCGGACAGGTGAAAGTTGACCAACGGCTCTTCTTGACCAAAGGGCAGCTGCAGATTTGTCTTTGATAGCCGTAGTTGGCTGGATAAAGGATAACGGGTGTTGCAGAGGGTTCATCGCCGATAATGGTCATTGAAAAGTGATGAAAAGCTTTCAGCAGCATCAATCATGAAAAATCTATTAAAAGCTTATGACTGACCATATATGCGAGGATCTCGAGCTTCATTTGTTGAAGGACTTCAGAGGGTGCAAAGCTACCAAGGGATTACGATAACCAAAAAATACATGACATAGCCATGCCTCAGGACTCAGCGTCACCTGATGACTAATTTAGCATGGCTAAGAGGGGTTGATCATTTACTGGCAGGTGAGTATAAGTTTTGGTTCGAATGGTCTGTGGAGGCTGTCTTTCTCGGTTGAATCCCACCAAGCTTAGGAAATCAGAATGCCATGTATAGACGACAAGAAGATATTCGACAAAATCCTGCCCCGGTCGCGCTCCGTACTCTTTGATGATTTTTCGGTTACCGGGAGGTACAATTTCACAAAGTCTCTGCGAACGATTGCACCACAGTCTTGATTCCTGCTCGCGGTGATAGAGGCCAGGAATATGTATAGAGATTATGGAAGGAAACGTACGGACGAACAGTGAAACATGATTTGGGCGCGGTATTTTCCGTGGTACTCTTAATGGAAATGACGATATGTAGAAGCATCTTGTTGTCATCATGCACTGAGAGTGTTTTAATGAAGATGTCCAATGGGGACTTCTGACAATCATCGTTGCGCATCTTACCTACCACCTCAATGGGGTTGTGATAATTGAAGACGCTTCTCGACCTTTGGCATTCGCAAGTATCGGCGGCAAGGTCAGATTTATTGTGGGAATCTCCATAATGTAGTGGTAATCCTAACAACATTCTGGGGGGGTTTTAGAATTATTCCTCGTCTTCGGCTTCAAGCTCCTTGATGGCGTAGCCCTCCACAAACCCGTCTGGATCACAAACCCTCTCAAGGTCGATTTTGTTGTCCTCCACCCATTGACGTACGGCGACCTTGTCAATTTTTACACGAGGGACTTCGCTGGCCTCTTGTTCTTTTGCTTCTTCGTCGCATTCGTCCTCCTGCCCAGCTGGACGAGGTTTCGGAGGACCTATACCTCCCTCCTCAATCAGATTCATCTCTCGAAGTATCGCCAGACAATCCTCCAGTGCTATCCATGTCTCTCTGCTGCAATCCTCGAGATCCACCAGAAGTTCCTCATTCGTGCGGCCCTTTGCTACTTCCAAGCCAAGAAGCCATCGTGTTATCTCACCTGCCCAATACCGCTTGTAACCTTTCCGACCAAGCTCTGAGATGGGCTTTTCTGGCCCACCGATGATACCCTCACGTTTGGAGATCTCATAAGAGATGCCCATGAGAAGTGCACCAAGCCCTTTCCTTTGCCAGGGGGGAAATACAAGGATACATGCCAAATTGTTGTTATCCCATGACATCTTTTCCTTGGAGAAAAACCCACAAATCCTGGGAGCAGGAATCTGTCCCGATGGCTCTGGGGGAGGAGTGTACGTCAGTAGAAAGTATGTAAATCCTGTCACGTCAAAGAATACCGACTTGTTGTCGAGAAAAAGCTTGGCAAAGAGGGAAAGATTTTGACAGAATAACTACACTCAATTAGTCGCTGGCTGTGGAGGCTCTGGATTGGGATAGGACTCACTGCGTCGCGCTCTCCATCGACCTCCCACACGCTCCAGTCGCCCTTGTCTGTGGCAAGTCCGTCATTCCTGGCAGGACGTTTGGAACGTGCAGTCTGCTTCGGGTGGGTGTAGACCTTTGTCCCTGGTACGTAGGCCAGGCTCTGGCAGTAATTTACATGCTCTGTCCATGATACTAGCTCTTTTGAATACTTGAAGCAGCACGGGCACACGTACAGTCGGTCCAGGACTGCCTCCTTTTCCTTCTTGCCCCCTCCTATCTTGGCTCCATTGCCTTGTTCGCGAAGGCCCGGATTGCCCGACGTATCTCCCAGCACCTCCTTGCTATAATACGATGGATACCATGTTTTGAAGCAGATGTCGCCCAGCGCAACCTTGTCGATGTTGCGATCTGCTCTTGGGGTGGGGGGTGGCTTGGGAATGGTTGTAGCAGAAGCCCGGCGCCGCGGCGTCAGGGACGATACCGTCGCGGGATCTGGGTAATTGTTTGCATGTGTCGCTTGCGGCCGTGACTGTGGTGATGATCTTGATTGTGACACGTAGGTTCTCGGTCGTGATGTGTTGGCTTGTATCTTTGGCTCTGCCTTGGCTACATTCGGGGATGCTGGTGCGACGGTTGGTGGTACTGCAGCCTGCGTTGTACTCGCCGCCGGTTTTGACCGCTTTTTCTCCACGGATGGTTTTGTCCTGACAGCGATGGATGACTCTACTCCTGGTTCTGCTTCTGGCTCGGCTGTCTGACCTCCTGCTCGTCTCGTCGCCTTGGGTGCAGGCGCTGGCGTAGGCGGAGTCGCTGCCGTTTCGGAAGGGGGTTGTGTCTGCTCAGCACTTTCAAGCTTCGGCGCGTCGCCGGTCTGCGACTTTGGGAGGAAATATCTTGTAATAGTATTCTGAGGATTCTCTAGAGTATTGGCGCGTATGCGACCACTTCTACGCTGTTTCTCAGGCTCGGCGCCTGCTAGGGGTGCCGCTCCAGCGCTGTGTCGCGTCGTCCGTCGGGGGGCGGCAGAGGAGCTCTCTGCGGTAGGCTCATCGTGGGGTTGTTTGCGCTTTTGCGGCGCCATGATGCCTCTCTCTCCTGGCCCCCTGATCGAATGACTGGAAAACCGACCGTGGCTTGAGCTTGTAACAGGAAAAAGGCAATAGCTATCCGAGGGATCAATGGTAGACACAAGCTCTCTATGTTTGCAACGTCGTCCCTGGCGCAAGGTCGAAGCTAGGAGCTAAATGCGCATTACGTAAATCCCCGGAAATTTTCCGCCTCTTGTGATGATTCGCTTTGTTTCAACATAAAAGATGCACACATTTATCATTGGGAATTCAATCTGTCATGGATGTAAACAATTGAAATACCGTGTTTTCTGAAAACCTTCAGCTAGACTTTCAAGTCAAGTCGGAAAGTGCAAGATTCCCAAGTGCTCGCCCAAGGACGTTTGCGTGCGCTCTACTACACGTAGGCGCCCTGAGTCCTTGACTTACATACCTCTAGCCTCTAGGTACACTTTTCCAACATGCATCCATCCACTCTGAAGGATTCAAAAGGCCGCGAACCATTTCCTGCGCTGTAATGATTTTGTTCATCTTAATTTGATGAATCGAAGGAGTGTGACTAGTGTTCGTCAGCTATAGTCACACATTTAATAAGACTAGATGAGCACCAACGCCTTTGTACTTGGGCAACAAGAGCATTAGAGGACGAGAGAAAGATCTGCACGACAATACTCGCCAGCGAGAAGGATTCAGCTCAAAATTCAGATGGCTCAGCAACTTCAGATCACAAGAATCTGCAACAAAAGCAAACATGGACCACGCGAGGATGGAAACACCGCGATAGGTATCCTACCTCGCGTGGCCATCATACGTTGAAAAGGCCATCACACTACAAGCAAGAGTCTAAGGTATTGGACTATTGGTGCAATGAACAAAAATGAGTACATGCGGTAATACTTGTTCCATGGCACACACTATAAGTAGCTCTGCTTTCGCTGATGTTCAAGGTGAATTTGTTCGATCAACTTTCTGAAATCATAACACCTTCTCTTTGAATTATTCCAAATCATTCCGTATTACCACCGCCACAATGAGATCACTCACTTTGTTTGCAGTCATTCTGCTCGCTTCCGTCAACGACACCCTGGGCTATGCCATCACCACTCATGACAACGACGACTACAACGGCGTCGATCCCATCTGCATCGGTACAGGCCCCGAGTCCTGTCAAGGCGTCTACAAGTGCGACAATGCCAATCTTGATTCCATGGAATGCGTCTTTTACGTCTACGATCATGACTGCCATTCCCTGCACTCGGACAACCCATGGGCCACTGTTCAGGCTGGTGTTTCTTTCACCTTTGACGGCCTCGACCACAGCATTGACATTCAAAATGCCACGGGTAGCCTCGATGCACAGCAGATGGGCGTTGTCTGGAAGTACCTGGAAGGCTCATACGGTGATGGCTTTGGGAACGTCCGAGGCGATTGCTCGACGCAGGACAAAAAATGCGCCTTCATGAGGTCGGCGTTCACCTGCAAGTGAGGAAAAGTGCTACAACAGTCTCAAGAAAAATGGGGGAATGGTGAATATGATAGACGAGCGAACGGAAGATTCGTTTGAGTTTCATTCTCAAGTATTGTGCCCAAAGTATAGGCGTGTCAATAATTGTTTCACTTGTAATACATGGAGTGATTCATCATCAAGATCGTTTGTTATTATCAAATAGTCCACTTCGCATCTACTTTATAGAGAAATCCAGGCCACATCTTTCTTTTCATCGACAAGCCAGCTCGAACTCCCAAGTTTGGCCAGTATCCACGGTTGTATTGCGCACTTCCACATAAAGCTTGGGAGGAGGTTCACTCAACTTTTCGGAAGTGATGGACCACGAAGAGAGTCCCTCACCTTCCTTGGCGGATGTGTTTGATAACAGCTCCCGGCTTATCTCCTGGCGCAGATGGACGCTCATCTTGGGCTGCCTGAAGCCGTCACGGTCCAACCAGTACTGCAGGGGTCGGTGGAACCCATCAATGACCTTGTGTTTGAGAACCATATGTGGCCGCCCCGGCAAGATGCCCGGCTTGTTAGGGTCCGCGCGCAGCTCAAAGATCAAGTGTCTTTTGTGAAACTGGCCTTTCAAGGACATGCTCAACTCCAGTAGTCCCTGGTAGATGCCCGTTCCACCAGAAGTGCAACCAATCTAAGCTATGTGTTAGCACCTCGTATCTCTAAGATCAACGTTTGGCATGGTCGATTCTAGAAGGTTGTACTATTTGGCCGCTGCATCCCTATGGGCCTTGATTTCCTCCATGATACGTACATCACTCACCAGAAAGGCTTTGTTCAGTGGATCCCAAAAGTTGTAAGGCATTTGTCTCGCAATGGTAACCTTGGGACCAACCGTGAACTTGATCGTGTGATTATCCTGGTGCTCAATCCTGCGCAGGTCATCCGACGTAAGGGAAGCAGGGAGATATACATCTCGCGGAGACAGCCACCAGGCCGAGTCGGGCAGCTTGTCGACGAGTTCGTGAGCGTGCGTTCTTACGAATCCGTCCATGGTCTTGGTCAAGTGGATGAAGGTGTCATGTGGTGATCCCACACGCGAGCAGCCGAGATTGAGAAAATGCCCCGTGGAGCGCACAAGGGCCAGCTCTGTCTCCCTGAGGCATATGCCCTTGTTGGTCAATCTAAGCTCACTGGTATACGGCATCCTCGCATCGGAAATTTGAAGATCGTGCGCGCCTGCAAAGTCGCGAGGATGTTCAGCAAACAGCCCGTGGTATTTGGTGGACGATTCGTTCCGCGCCTGCCATGCGAATAGCGTTAGGTCTTTTGAGCGCCGGCATATTTCCTCTTGTAGCCTGAAAAAGGCCTTCTTGCCTTCACCATATAGCATCGGCATATTGATATCGAAAATTCCAAGCAATGAATACGACATATCTTCATCCCTTGTTGTCTGACGAGTAGCGGCCCACGACATCCGACTCGCGATGGAGACTGTATCGAGGCTCTTCTGGTGAAGTAAGATGTCAAGGGGTATCCTGGTGATTTCAGAGATCTTTGGTGCCAGATCCTGTTTTGGCCAGCTATTCTTCCACTTGCTGTCATAAAAGTAGTATAGGTTCCTTGGAGCGATGAGCTCCTGTAACGTCCAACCTCTGGTCAGCCACCGACAGTTGGGCAGATGGTCCAATACCCCTTCTAACGAATCGGCACAGTCGCCGCTCAGATCGGACAAGTAGACGAAACACACAGCAGCGTCCTTGTACCAACGAAACATGGAGTTGATGGCCTCGGACAGCTCAGCGCTGCTAGTCTTGTCGATGCAGCAAGTGTCCACCCATGCGTAATCTAGGCCACGACCCCGAGCCAGCTCACATGTCTTCTCAATTTTTGCGAAGCCTTTTTTTAATTGTGCTGTTGGCAAATCGTTGAAGTCGCTCCAAAGCACCTCATCTTCGGCCCATGTGTGCGACAGTATCGCGTACTCGACCTTCTCATGGTCGACTATGCTCTCCAACTTTAGACTTTCGGTGTTGATGAGCCACATGACTATCGTCGAGCAGTGAATAAGCCAAAGAGAGATGAGCCGGAAAAAAGTAGAGTGCCAGGTTCCGGTCGTAAGCACCAGACTCTCAGCTTGCACAGGTGTTCTTCAACTTTCGTGATCTCGAGAATGCTCGCAAAGGGCTGTCAGCCGCGGAGAGCCAGTCCAGAGGCTGGCCCCACGGGAAGGATCAGGCGAGAAAGCATTCATCCAATCACGACGCGCATCGCCAAAATGCTAAAGTTCAGCTTCCTAGTTTACATACGAGTCCTGCACCATCGCCATTCTTTTATCATTCTTCTCGTACCAGCTGCCAGGTATATGTAATATGCGAGTGCCTCTACATTTGAATGACTAGGTGCTTGCTGTACGGAAGATTCTGCTTTTGTGCTTGAAAACCAACGTCTTTGCCCTCTATATCCACACTGTCGTTTACTTAGTATGAACGACAGCACTCAACTGCAATTCATTGTTGCCGGTCTTTGCATCATGGAAAATTGTGTGAGATGAGATCTAATTTTTATCGTTTTCTATGCCATCTTGAGAACACCCTGAAACCACTTCTCCACCTCCTGGCGACCTGCATTATCGAGGCTTGTAACTAAACCAATGTATCCATCCGGCCGGACCAACACCACCGCTCCCTTTTGCGGATCGACCCCGTAGCCCTCGTACGCATGGCCGTGGCCGTCGTGATAGCTCTCGCTATCGGCAAAGACCTTGTCATAGTCCCAGCCGAGCTTGGAGTCAAAGGGGTGGTACACCTCATGCAAGTCCCGCAGGATCTCAACCTCCATTCGCTTGGCGTTATGAACGAGCAGCACGTCGATCACGCTCGGCGGCTGATCCATCTTGAAGCGCAGCGTCCCGGCGTGAGGGTCGGCACCGGGCGATAGTGAGACTTTGGGAGCCTTGCTGATGACGCTGGTGGCCATGTCGGCGGCAAAAGTGTTTACAAGGTCACGCTGGGGTGCTTGAGAAATGTCACCACCAAAAACAAAAACGCGGAAACGTCCGTCTGAGGGCATCTTGTGATGGAGCTGCCACGGTCGGGCACCGGCCTGAGCCACCACTTGGAAGGATGGAAACCGTGTACCTGGCTTGCAGTGCGGGGCAAGGTCCAGAGCACTCTTGGCCTTGCTCGGGACCGCATGCTGGTCGGTTGTAATTTCATGGTCCTCCTCCTCTGGAATCAATCGTTGTTCTTCTGGCTTGGAAACCAGGGCTGAAGGTGAGTAGTCGACACCTACACCGCTCGTGAACTGATTGTTGTTTTAGTGAATAAGAATTTTACTCTTTTTGGAGCACATTTACGCACCATGTGGCTCATCTCAAAAGCCTTGCTGAACTCCTCCATGGAGACGCCAGTCTCGTCAAGAATGTCCTTGGCGGGCCTTCCCGAGAAAAGTCTTGAGAACTTGTGGTCAAAAGCGATAAGCTCCTTGGCAATTTGTTTTCGTTCAAGCTCGTAGGTTGACAGAATACTGCGCTGCATGACATTTTTGCACACCAATCCCAGTTTCCAGCCCAAGTTGTAAGCGTCTCCCATGCTGACGTTCATGCCCTGACCAGCCTTTGGACTGTGGGTATGTACTGCATCTCCGGCCAAAAAGACACGATCGTGCTTGCTAAAGTGGTTGCCCACACGCTGCCCAATCTGGTATGCTGTCCACCAGTCACAGTAATGGTAGTCCAGCTTGTAAGGGCTGATGATCTTGCGGGCCGCATTGAAAATGAGATCGGGTGTGATTTTGCTGCGGTCAAACCGTCCTTGGCCAGTGGATACCTCGGAGAGCTGAATGTAGAGGCGCACCAACTTGTTCTCACGTGGGATGATCATGAGACTGCCATTCGAAGCGCTGTGGATCATGCAGCGATTCCTGATATCGGCTACCAGAGCAATGTAAGCCACGGGTAGCTCTGTGATAATACTCACATCAGAGGAACGTATTACTTACGGAAATCCGTGATTGGCACAATATCCAAGACACCCCAGATATAATCCGTCATCTCGCCCTGCATCTCGAAGTCGGGACCCAATGCCTTACGCGTCCAACTATGCGCACCGTCGCATCCCACAACATACTTTGCCTTGATGGTCTCCTCTCGGGCGCCGCCTCGAGCCTCGCTTTTCTGGAGCATAGCCTCGACATCGTCACCCGCTAAATTGCTCCGAAAGAGGCCATCGCTCAAGTTGCTCAACTTTTGCGTGGGCGTGGCTTCCTCCTCAGTGAGGTGTCGTAAGGTGACCGTCACAGGGTACGCGTCGTCGTCGTCGGCCTGGTTCTCGTCTATGGAGAGTGAGGTCGGTAGAACCATACGCTCGACCTTGAGCGGCGGGACGCCTGTCGGGTGAGGGTACGATGCTGCAATGGCTTCCATGAAGAATGCTTCCATTCGCCCTTGGTGAAGCACGCATTCTGTGAACCGAGACATTCCGGGAATATTGTCAGGTGCCGTATTGTTTCGCTTGATGGTCCCATTTTCATCGGGATTCCAGAAAGAGACCTCTATAAGAGTGTTAAGAAGTGAGGCGTTCAGTTGAGTTGTCCGAGCCACTCACCGATCATGTGGTTCGCCTCCTTCCATACCCGTTCTCCTACTCCGAAGCTGTCGAGGATCTCTAGGGTTCGGATCTGAAATCTGGGATGATCATGAGATTAATCACATATGGTGTGGATTGGAGAAGTCTTCTCACCCGTCTGCTTGACCAGAAAAGACCTTGTCGGTCCTCTTATCGACAATTCTGGTCTTGATGCCCAGTCGTGACATCCATAACGCGAGCATGAGCCCGGCTGGCCCAGCACCGACGATGAGCACATCAACCTCGGAATCTGCAGAGCCCGACATTTCGATGTTGTGGTTCTTGGTAGCAGGAATTCTAAGAGTCAATGCTGGCCGTTACGTATCGGCGACAGAAAGCTGGGAACAGCAAGGATGGCACCAATGTAGGCTAAGCGACAAGGTGTGAAGCAGAGATGCGCGAGGAGGGAATGATATAAGCAACACTCTACGGCAATACGGAATAACAGGACGGAATTATTTTGAACAATTAGGAGTTACGATGTCTTGGTCGCAATAGTGAAGTAGTGGGTGAGATACCCCAGCATCTTCAACGGCCCAATGGTGGAGAAGGCAATTGGCATATAGACACCGGATGTGGGGCAATCCCGTGGTAAGCATGAGAAAGCATGACTAAATGAGGAGACTCCGAGAATTGGAGAACCTTGAATGGGCTTTCGGCAATGTGGGGCACCATGACAGATAGAGAAGTCGATCGACTTCCAAGCCTGCGTAGATTCGTGCGAGAGCCTATCGAGAAGACGATCGTGAAGTTTAGTACGTGGTGTAACCTGAGTATGAGTGCCGACATGACCAGTCTGACTCTGAAGCAAGAGTTTGCGCTCTTCGAAAGACTTTGATAGAGTGAATCGATGCCGAGACAATCATATGACGTAACTATGAACCAGCATGGTACATTTTGCATCATATCAGAGGCAGGAAATAGCGCCTGTAGGCCTATTCTTATTTCGCACTATTTGTACGCCCAAGGTCTCGTCGTACCCTCCAGACACGAGATCCGTTGCCGCGCTTCTGGCTGCCTTGAAGAACCTCGATCCAGGGCCTCGGCATCGCAGCAGATTCTAAGTCTGTGCTGGACGGCTCATGATCTGAATCTATTGCCTCATCTTCTCCTATGATGTCGATTTGCTCGTCAATATCAACGTTGTTGACCGTTGAGGATTGGTAGTAGAGATCTTCCGTATAAGCCCAACCTGGTGGATCAAATCTGCCACTCACAAGGGCAATCTTCCCGCCCTTTTCAATTACTTGATTGATTCTTTCACCAGTCACGGGGCTCAGCAACTGGAGAACATGATTCTCAGTATCTATGCCGCGCAGAAGGGCAAGCCCAATAGTTTGGGAATACCTTGGGTCCAGGGTAACTCCAGATTGCACAACGGGAATCTCTTCTGGTGTGGTAGCGATCAACGGATCTCCAGTCTTTTTGATCGAACGTAAAGTCGTCTCTTCCAAGCCCGTGTCATCAAAATTGGACAGATTATCAGCCCCTCTGTTCTTGTTCGGCTGGATTGCCATGTTACTCTCAATCTCCACTATGGCGAAAATTGTGCCATTGATGGCATCAGCTAGGATGTCTGGAGGAGCCTGGAAATCATAACACATGATTCCAATTATACCAGGCGATGGACCTGAATATCGCACGCACCAAGGTGAAACGGTGGAAAGCGGTTCGGGATTCCACGTCTGAACGCCGGCCCTGGTCTCAGAATGAAAGTAGGATAACGTCTGCATTGTCCGGAGGTGAGCAGCAGTGCGAGATGTGTATTGACTCGTTTGAGATGGAAGTAGTGCGATCTTTCCGGATCTGAAGCTGGCTTGGAGCGTCTCGATAACGTCAAGAGGGCCCGGCGCCATGTACATGACGTGAGTTGGTTTGGCTATTTCGATCAAGGAAACTAACAGATCCAAACCAGTGCCCTGCACCCAGCCTGGTGTGTTTACAACAAGCGGTAGACTAGCAAATCTGTTGCGATAATGAGTCACCAGGTCGGCAACGGCTGAGAGGTAGAGATCCGGGTCCGATGAAGGCGAGACAGCAGCCAAAGTATGGGACCGGACTATAAAGCGGCTTGATCCAGGTACTGATTCGGGCAGTGTTCGGCAGAAAGATGGACTAAGAACTGGCTCTGTTATGCGAACGAGAGAAATCTGCCCAGGCGGACCATGTTCAGGCTGGCCAGGATCAAGATCAAGGATAGCTATACCACTGTGCTGCGGCTTCCCAGACCTTTCGTCGGTCAAGAGTTGATTGGCCAACAATCTCCCAAAGGTTGACTTGCCCGCAGATTTTGGACCAGTAATAATGGCTGACACGGGTCTACTGCGTGCAGCTTTGACTAGGCTGTCAATTTCACGATTCCATTCCGGAGGTGATTTCAAGTCGGTGAGAAGTGATCGTTTGGGGCCATCGGCAGAAGTATAAAGCTGAATTGAAAAATTAATGACTCTTGTTTTCTTTCACGGAATGCGGGGTGTCATACTATAGTAAAGGTTGAGTTTTCCGGCTTTTTGCCTTCTGAAGTTGAGGATTCGTCCCATAGCCCACGAAAGAGGGGCGATACTCTGCCCAGTTGTCTCAGACTTTGTGCTCCTGTGCAAGACTCTAGGTCTACATTTGCACCGTCTGGGCACCGGATAACTGGGAGAGCTTGACAATGGGATGCATGTACCCAGTGAGTCTTTGTTGTAGCTCGCAATATGGCACCACAGATGGTGATGTATCCACTAGTCACGGTGATGCCGTAGCTGCCCAAAATCACAAGACGCTGAGTTGGTTAGTGAGCGGTCATGATCCATTGGAAATATACACCAACCTCTCCATCAGCGAGTTTGAGGTGTAATTTCCCTCCCGCCTTTTTTCTGAGATTGCTTTTTGTCGGGTTAAAGCTGGAGAATTGGAGGACAGAAGCTTGGAGATTGACGGGAATGCCTTCTGCAGTCTCTTCCGAATCTGCCGCGATTGCATATGGTGTGGAAAAGCCACTACTAATACTGCCTTCAGCCTGTGGCTTGGAGACTGGCGTTGATTCGGTAATGACCTTCTCTACGGTCGTCTGTGCAGTCTGCCCTTTCTTGGATCTCTTGGGTGTCCCAGGCGATGCCACAACAACAGCCGCTTCGGTGCTAATAGACGTGATTTGCCTTTGATGTGACGGCACTTGGGGCTCGGCGGCAGGTGTTTCAGCTTCAGGCGCTCTTGCTTGACTGCGCAGATTTCTCAGTCGAGCAAAAGCACTTTGAGCTAGGGTTCAGTAAGCACACCAAGTTCAAGTGCATAGGAATGGGCGAAATCAATCTTTTCTCACCAACAGGCGGTTCAGCAGTGTCCAACTTCCGTCGCTTTGAGGCCATTTGAAAAACAAATGAACAAGTGGAATAGCTCACTTGGGAGAAATAAACAATGAATGATAACAAAAGTATGAAAAACCCGACAATCTAATTTCGAGTCAATAGAAAGTTGAGTGACCTTCCGAGAACTAGATCAGACTGGATAGCAGCAGTGAATGCAACATACAAGGGTACTTGCACGACTTTTTGGTGTGGAGCTACCAGAGCCTGTACGCTGCGCCATTGACCAATCACAGGCTGCAATAACAGCTGCACCACGACGGGTTGATTGCTAAAGAGCCAATCATAATAAAGCTTGGCCCGCAGCTCGTGGAAACGCGTTGTCCCAAAAAATTATTATTTTATCGCATTCACGATTTGAAGCTTCAGAACATCTCTGCCCCTCCATCGCCCCCGACTTTGTTCAGCACTCTACCTGAGATCACGACGCTTCCGCCGTTCAGCCGGCTTGCAGAAGTGAAACCATGGCTCCTAGCAAGTCTCTTGGCTCACTGAGCGCAATGCGCGACGCCATTCAGAAGAAGACTGCCGCCAAGGCTTCTTCGTTGGCAGGCGCCGCAAGCTCCCTCAAGAGCGCCGCCCCGGTCGACGATTCGAGCGACTCCAACAGCTCAGACAGCAGCGATAGCGATAGCGACAGCGGCAGCGACTCAGACGGCGGTATCGAGGAAGCAAAGAAGAAGCTTGACGCCAAGAATGCTGCCAAGAAGGCCGCTGCCACCAAAGTCCAGCAACCCGCTGCCACAGTTACCGATCCCAAGAAGTCTAGCACGAAGAAGCCTGCTGCCGATACCAGCTCCGATGATGATACCAGCTCTGACTCTGGATCTGATTCCGGTTCGGACGAAGATGCGAAACCAACCAAGCAGGCTGAAAAGCACAATCCGGCAAAAAAGCCCATCGCCGTAAAGGGAACTGCCAATGATACCACCAGCAGTGAAAGCGAGAGTGGAAGCGACAGTGATAGTGATAGCGATTCGGAGGCAGGCGCCAAGGTCCAATCCATTGCCAGCGCAGTTGCTACTAAGGCAGCACATGCCAGTACTGCTCTGCCAATTCGCAAGTCCCCCAATAATGAAGATGCAGAGGAGGACAGCAGCAGTGACTCAGAGTCGGAAAGCGAATCGGATGCAAAGGCCATTGCTCGAGTCAGCGGTACTTCGGATAACAACGAAGTGTGCGTTATTTCCCATGAAGCTTGACAATGGGGTTACTTTGCTAACATCACATAGTTCTAAGCCTGAGTGGCTCACCAAGTCTGACTTCATGCTTCGGAAGGCCTCTACCGACAATCCGGGCAAAGAAGTCTCTAATTTCCTGAGCAAGTCCAGCCTCGAGGGGAAGCAGGTCTGGTATTTCACTGCACCTGCTTCATTGCCCATCACAGTCATCAAGGACATGGAGATCGACTTGGCAAAGGCTCAGTCTGGTGGTGCTATCCTGAACCACAAGGGCGATTCTTATGGTTTGGATCTCGAGCCGTACACGACTAGCAGTCAGATCCAGCTCCTGATTCCTTCAAAGGGTGGTGAAAAATACAATACACGTATGTCACTCGCCGCTCCCAAAACGCTGAAGCTGTATACTAACCCTGCGCAAGTGAATCGAGGTATTGATTCGACTGTTCATCTTCGCCGCATCGCCGAGTTCGGCGGCTCCAGTAAAGTCAGTTCGACTGCGACCGATCAGTATGTGCGAAAGCCGAAGCCTGTTCGCCAGCAGCCCGAGAATCTGAAGCCTCGCTTCACCCCAATCGGCGTCCCGACAAAGAAGCCTACTCCTTTCCAAGTCACAAAGAGTAAGCAGGTCTCTGATACTAGCTCTTCATCTGGCAGCGACTCAGATGTTGAGATGGCCGATGCTTCTGCTCCAGCCCCATCTGTTCCTTCGAAGAAGCATCAGGCCGCTGGCACAAATGGCAAACCGAAGAGAAAGCAGCCCTCAGACACCTCCAGCTCGGACAGCGATTCCAGTACTAGTGAGTCGGAGGAAGAGCCTTCGCCACCAAAGAAGAAGTCAAAGGCGACGGACAAGGCTGCGAAGCGCGCAAAAGTCAGTCCGGTCAAGGAACTCGTAAAGCCTACAACCAATTCTCCGGCGCCAGCCGTTCAGGCAGAGAACATTGATGTCCCTAGTTCGCTGGGCAAGAAATCCAAGACCAAGTCTACTCCCATCCCGCCGCCCGCTGTTGGACGCACGTTGTCAGAGGCTCACGGTACTCCGTCCAAGACCCCTAGTTCCACAAAGTCCAAGAAGGACAAGAAGTCAAAGGCGGAGGAAACACCAAAGGCAGTCACGCAAACACCAATTCCTCCCCCTTCTTACGGCATTGGCAAATAGAGCTCGCCTGTACCCAAGAAAAAGTCAAAAGGAAAGTTGCCAGGACAGTCGGAAGGAGAAAAGCGGGGACACAAGAAGAGAAAGACCTGAGACATTGGCCATGCCTTTCTAGCCACATTCAAGTCCAGCAGACGATCTAGATTGGTGGGGTCGCTTGGCCTAGATGATACTACTTCTAGAGTTGTGGTGGCTTTCCACGTCTGCCCCGTGGTAAGACCCGTATGGGCAACAGATCGTATATACGTTCGACTCGTCAAGCGTTTCTTGCATGGAAAAACGGCGTTTAGGGAATTCAGGACCTGTGTGTAGGGCGGCGTTCATTGATACCGTAGAGCAAGTCCGTTCTAAATGCTTTTGCGCACGAAAGATGTTTTGCGCCGGGGTTGGAGTCGAGCAATGAAAAGCACATTCGGATCAGTCCATGAGTATTTCCAAAGTTGCTTACTATGTGTTCTCTCGATGCCGAGAGACTTGATATGTGCAAGTGCGAGATGATTATCATCCAGTTGAGGTTTCCGATTGAGATGCTAATACTGGCTCCTCATTAGCATGTCCTCTGAGTGATATTAGCCAGTAAAAGCCGTTGCGCTGCCCCCAAGTCCAAGATCGTGTGGTTTTGTGGCAGAATGACCCAAGAGATTTGCCAGTGAACGTGAGATGGGTACCTATTCATATGGGCAAGACTATACACTTTATTAGATAAGCACAGCTTCATAGTCCAGTCCAGTCCTCTTTGGGATAAACTCACGGGCTGTGGGTCAGATGTCAGCCACGATGGTGAAAAGGTCCATAACTCCATAAACTCCATAACGGGATCGGACTATTCTACTACGTAAATCAAAATGGACAACAAGGATTCCCTATTTCCAGCAATAAAGCCGCAGAGCAATGCCTGTGTCCGGATTAGTTCACTAGATACCTAGACCAGCATCTAGTTGAATAATGAGTTCATATATTGAAAGAATAGCTCAACAGAATGACGCTCCCAATGTCATCTTTCGCAATCATCAACGCTGCCGAGTATTCCAAAGACTGTACATGCAACTTGAACAACAACCTCTCAACCCAAGATGTCAAGATACGGGTGGTCCATCTCCCCATCTGTAACCAAATGCATAGAGGCCACTAGAGTCGACTATGTACGACTCGGCAACTCGGGACTCAAAGTCTCATGGCCCATCCTGGGTACCATGGCCCTCGGCTCATCGGAGTTCGTTCCCTGGGTTAAAGACGAGAAAGAGTCACTTGAGATCCTGAAGGCCGCGTACGACTGCGGCATTCACACGTGGGACACCGCCAATTCGTACTGCAGCGGCCTTGGCGAGGAAATGGTTGGTAAAGCGCTCAAAAAATTCAAAATCCCGCGGAACAAGGTCATCATCATGACCAAATGCTGTCACCCGGTCGGCGAGACACCAGACGTGATTGGGACAGCGTATCCAGAGGTTTTGGTGCAAACAAAAGACTATGTCAATCAGGCAGGTAAGTAAAATCTGATGGGGCTCTGTCATGTAGTACACGATGGAAAGCTGATGGCTTTGCCAGGTCTATCGCGCGCGGCCATCTTCAACGCCGTGGATAATTCTCTCGCCCGTCTCGATACCTCGTACATTGACGTCCTGCAAATCCACCGCTACGACCCTGATACACCGCCCGAGGAGACCATGAAAGCATTACATGACCTTGTCGTGGCGGGAAAGGTGCGCTACCTGGGTGCGAGCTCCATGTGGGCAACGCAGTTCGCACAGCTGCAGTTTATTGCCGAAGCCAACGGCTGGACCCGATTTATCAGCATGTAAAATTACTATAATTTATGTTACCGCGAAGAGGAACGCGAGATGCTGCGGTTCTGTCATGAGACGGGTATCGGTGTGATTCCCTGGTCGCCTCTCTTTGCCGGGCGACTGGCGCGGCCTGTGGGCTGGGATGGTTCACTCCGGTCCAAGAAGCCGTCGGGACACCATCCCGGTATGACGCCCGAGGACGAGCAGATCATAGGCAGGGTCCAGGAAATCGCACAGAAGAGAGGTTGGAAGATGTGTCATGTCGCTCTGGCTTGGCACAAAAATAAGGGAACAATTCCCATAGTGGGACTGAACTCAGCCGAGAGAGATAAGATCTTGACGGAGGAGGAGGTCAAGTATCTGGAGGAGCCTTACATTCCCCGAAGGGTTGTTGGTCACAGTTAGTCTACCATGATGCTGTATGTAGTGTTGAAAGACTTGCCGAAGTTTATCAGAGATATATTAAAATAAGGGTGCTTTTCTCCATCAGACACTCAAGCACGCTATTTTCAACGTTCGTGACCGCGCGGATCTCGGGCGCTTAACTGAGAACACCAGAATGCTGGGTCGGCATCTAGTGAAATCAAAAGTCTTTCCACTACAGACCAAAGTTGCAATTTCGATCCAGGCTGCAGAGTCTCTTACATGGCACATACGTGGCTCACGGCGACCAGCTTGAGGGGGCTCACGAAGTTGTTCCCATGAGGGTCGACTTGAACGATAATTAGGTATCCAAGGGCAATAAATGATGCTACTAGAAGTTTCCAACTGAGTTCGATGTGACCACAGACTCTGATGCACTATGCAATGAGACTGGAATATAGTGTTGAGATGTGTGTTCTGTACTTTGATTGGTCTGACAGGGAATCTATTTTTGGGTCAGTGGATATAAGCTACCGGAGTTCGAATGAAGCTGATCATATCGACTATCCCAACTGGAAAGACCCGTCGACAATGCATGCAACCTATCATGCAACGAATCTTTCTCATTTCAATCCAAGGTTTTATAGCTTGTACGTACTGTCAGATTGGTCGACTGTAAAGGTCTAACTATTGCATCTTATGATTTTGTTCACGACGAGTCATTGCTAACAGGCGCATACCGGACTTCGGAATGCCGTAATCCGAAAAGCGCTAAGAATCCTACGGAATTCCTGCAACAGCCTGGAGCGAATTCCGTAATAAGACGACGAGAATCTCTTGGACACAATCTTTCTTCGGCATTCAATGACAATTACGTGCTGAACTACACTGAATTTTTGACAAAATTGACGTACGGAGATCGGATTTGGGGTATTCCTCCCAGCCAGGCCCCGCGTTTTCCTCTTCACAGTTCAAGCTCTGATACCTGTTATGGAGCAGCCCGCCGGCCAGTCTGCGGCAGGGATGTCAGCGCCGTATGGACAAGCTTGTGCAGGTTGCGTGAAAGCGAAATGTAAATGTGTGTCTCGAGGCAGTGGTAATTGTGAAAGGTATGACTCTGATGGGCCATTCAAAGAAGAATTGGGCTATGGAATGTCCCATCATGCTGACAGCACTGAAGATGCCACCGGCGAGGCATGGAATGCCGCCAAACAGACGGCGTAAGGAAACGCAGCACCAGAAAGCCAGATATCAACCACAGAACATCACAATTGGAGGAAAGGCTTAATGATCTAGTGGAGATATTACGCCTGCAGCAGGCATCGGGGTCTAAACATCAGGCGCCGTCGCAAGAGACCGACTCACAGACAACAGTGAGCCGGTCTAGTGGCAATCATGCGTCTTCCGGAGCATACCCAACTCCACCAACGGGCGTCGCAAGTTTGGGATCACAAACCGGCCTAGAAGGCCCTATTTCCTCAACAAAGGCTTTCGAGGATGATCTGACACCCTTTGAGGCTGAGAGCATTCTTCAAAGATTTCGAAATGGCTATTTGACCATGTTTCCGTTTGTTTATATCAAGTCAGACACGACAGCGCAGCAGCTTTTGCAGTATCGCCCCTTCTTGTGGCTGAACATAAGAACAGTCTGCGAAAAGTCTGCTCCAAAAATGCACGCCATGGGCGATCATGTCAGAGACTTGTTGGGGCGAAAAGTACTAGTAGAGCTAGAGCGTGATATCGATGTGCTCCTTGGCTTGATGGTGTATTTGGGATGGTAATTACCATATTCGTTCACTGGACTGCTACGCGTAATAAGTATTGGCTAACTACGATCAGGGCAACACATCAGACCCGCGGCAAAGGGTTCCAAGCACGTTACGCCAATCTGGCCAATTCACTGATTCAGGATCTTCGCCTTGACCAACCATTCAACCCAAACGCAGGTGGGAACTGCTGGTTTCCCCAAAGCAAGGTTCCGGCCACATCTCCTGAGCATACTCATGAACAACGCCGGGCTGTCATCGGTACATTTATATTGAGTTCCAGGTAAGTGACGACGCGCCTGTCTCGTACTGTCCTTGCCGTAATCGCCACAAGGCTTACGACCTGGTTTAGCATATCGAGCTTTTTGAAAATCGATGTAACGAGGTGGAATTCACACATGGAGGAAAGTCTGGAAAAGTTGGCCGCAGACCCAGAGTACCCAGGAGATGAGCTCCTGGTTGCCATGGCTAGGGCAAAAGTCATTGTCAATGACGTGGGCCGCCTCACCTGGAAGCGGACTGGCAACGAATTGGCGGGGCCACCATCAGTATATGTGAAGCCCCTCAAGGACAGGTTGCAAGCAATTCGGCGCTCGTTGAAGCCGGAACTGGTCGAAAACAGTAAGTCCTTGGTAAGACGGTAGCTCAGGCAAAGACGCCGCCTAATCATGTCGCTTCAGGGGTCATCCAGTCTCATCTCTACAATGCCGAAGTGTTGATTGGGGAGATGGCCATCTTCCACAGCACAACATCCATCGCCCCCTCATACAATTGTCAGTTTCCCGGCTCATTGCCACTCCCAGCAACGCAATCTCCGGCACAAGGGGGAGGAAACACCAGCCCATCGGGCCTACGGCCCATCGACTTAACACGACTAGAGACACTTCATGAGTGCCTCCACAGCATCAAGCAGAGCATTACCACCATCCAGTCATTTGAGCCCGCCGCATGGCCAACGTTTCCTTTTGCCGTGATGGGTCACATGTCACACTCACTGCAGATGCTATTCCGGCTGTCGGCACTGGACTCGGAACCCGACTGGGATGCGGCCGCCGTCCGGCGCGATTTCGATGTCATCGCCGTCATCCACCGCCTTGCTGATACCATGTCTCGTGTCGCCGATGCCGCGGGCCTGACTGGTGATCCCGATTCGGGCCCGCACGGGGATATGTTTTCCAAGGGCGTCGGAACACTCCGCGCCACCGCATCCATTTGGGGTTCTGCGCTACCGCCTCTTGAAGACCCAGCTGCTGCTTCCTCCTCAGCTTCGGCAGCTGCGGCGGATCCATTTGGTACCGCTACTGATGCCGCTGGGCTAGATACCGTGGCCATGTTGCTCGATTTTCAAAATGATCCGTGGCTGACCGAGTTATACAATTCATGGGAGGCAATGTAGAGAAGACAACCCCCTATTTGGAGTGTCATGTCTTATCCCGACGACTTTTGTACAGCATATTTAATTATATGACAATAGCGCAGGCGCAACTCTTTGGGTTCAACTTTACCACATCGCTGGTCTAGAGGCAGAGTGTGTGGTGACTTGGATACATGTTAATTGTATGTTATTGTATAGATTATGCTCTCAAGAGCTGTCATTCCCGTGTCCCTGTCTATGTGCCAAAGACCATATTATGCATGTCAAATATGTTCGTAGCAAGCAGTGGGCTATCCAGTGCCCATTGTCGTCAAATGCTGAGATCCTCTCATAAAACCAATAACGCCGCGCTCAATGCTGGGGGTCGGGGGTATGTTGTATCCGACCACGCTGATGCTTCTAAGCCTTTGTAAACGATCGTTTGCCCATTCCATAATCCATGGTGAGCCCCTCCGTGCTAATTCATACAAGCTCGTCATTACATCTCTCTCCGCTCTATTGTGTTCAGAATCCTGCCTGGGAAGTCTGTCTAGAATGTGAGGCTCGAGGAGAAGATCCGGCGCTGCTTGACTCTCTACTGTGTCGACGGCTCTCGAAAGTGGGACTTGCACTTCCACTGGCAACTGTCGGACTATAGAGAGTGCTGCTTCCAACTGACCATTCGTCGCTGTCGCCAGTACCACGTCTTTCCAAGAGACCTAGGCCGTACCCGAGTTCTTCGTCGGCTGTCTTCTTCATCTCTCCGATCTCAACGAAATCGTATTCCCATCTATTCGACTTGTCGCCTTGCTGGTGCGGCAGGTATCTGGTTCTGCCAATAAAGAAGATGATGGCAGCAATGAGACTGCCGCCCACCAAATCCACAGCGTAGTGGTGGCTCAAGTACATAGTTGCCCACCAAAGCCAGCCAACGTAGAAGATGAAGAAACCACGGAATCGCGGGAAACAGTAGCTCATAAACAGAGCCTCCAGGGTCGCGTCACCGGCGTGCAGGCTGGGAAATGCGCCGAAAGGAACCGGGGCGGTCGAGAAACTCGTCGTGTACATGTCTGCGCCAAAAAGGGCGTCGATGCGGGCCAAGCCCGCGGGAGAGCCAGGCATACCGTAGTGGGCAGGTGCCAGCCCGTACATGTTCTCGTACCACGGCGGGGTACACGGGAACACAAGCGCCATCGTGACGCCAATGATGCTTAGCCATCCAAAGGCCTTTGAGAAGACGGGCAGCGTCTTTGGAGCCGCGAACAAGAAGATGAGGGCGGAGCAAATGGCTGGGTTGGCGAAGTGGCCAATACCGTACGGGACCCAGGCAAAGACATCGAGGATCGGGTGGGTATGCGCCGAGAGGATATTGGACAGGTTGGCACCGTACAGAACGTTTTCCAGGGCGGGCAGTACCTTGACCCAGATATGAGGTCGCACTTCTGTCGGAATGAACCTGATTGATCGCATTAGTCTTGCAGCCGAAACAAACCAACCCGCTTTGCAGTTGGATGCAGTTAAGGACCTGATTCGGGGCGAGCCACAACTTACCGACTAGAGAAGAAGTAGAGCAGATACGTCCAAATCGGCCACGAAGGCAGGAAAAATTGGCTTGTAGCTGGCATCAGCAGCAGGAGCGTGTACGCCAAGACGGCTGCAGACTTGATAAAAGGTGCGTGTACGTCGATGACCCATAACGAAAACAGACAAATAGTCGCGAGGATGAAATATTGTATGTCGAATAAGGTCCATTTGCGTTGCTTGAAGTTCTGGACGCCTTCGATGACGGAGAAGGAGGTTTGTAGCGAGGAAACACGCTCGAGCACTGGGTCGAAAGATCGATCTTTTGCGGCTCTCCTCTGCCGTCTCAAAGCTGACAGATCGAGTTTTTTAGGCCAACCAAGATGAAGCGAAGGCTTCGCCTGGAAGAGGGCGTTGAGATTCCGCATTTTTGCGTTGTTCGAGGCGAATGACTGAGTCTCTCAAACGCGACTTGACTCTGAACGATCGATCTGTGTGGTGGCGTAATAGTCAAGGCGGCGATAAGAGGGCAAGGTCGATGGGTGCGGTGCTGGGTGTTTATCGGGATTCAACACTGGTCGGTCACTACTTGGGTATTCGCCTGACTGATAACTCTTCTTCGTCCTGCTACAGTCGTCAATGTCCCTCTCGTAAGCGAAGGCGAAACCCAAAGGAGGACGAGTGAAAAGTTCAGAGTTGATGGTCTGTAAGGGGAATCAAGAACTTCATATGCAGATCAGTCGATGGGTTGGTCGGTTGGCTAGTTGCTGGTACTGTATGCACTACAACCAAGTATGCGGATCCAACGGAGACAAGGATCCTAGAAAGAAAAAGACCCATCCTAGGCGACCGATGATCCATTGGTAATCATTGACGGGTGCTGAGTTTCTCGGCTGGGTGGATCCAGAAGCGCTACACTGTGGGATGTCTATGACAAGATGGTATCAATATGCTGCTGCAGGGAGTCAAGGCCGAAGGGGAATGACTGGACTGGACTGGATTGGGAAGATGGATGGATGGATCTTGTTGGTTGGCAGTAGGCGACGGCGGGGGTGTCTAGGTTGGTGGTGCTAGGTGGGCTCCCGCACGCACGCGCTGGACTTTCGACTTTTGCATAATTTGAGGGTCGATTTGTGTCGAGAAAATCAAATGCTTGCTGCTTTGGCCCCCAGTGTCCAGCTGATTCTTGCCTGCAGTCCGATCCCCGAAACAAGTAGGTGTACCTGTACTTTGCGGCCTCCCATGCCATGGTGTGGAGCACGCTCGCGCTTGTCTACTGTCTGACAGCTTCTTTTTGAATGCTCCCTCGAACATTTTCGGCGCCCATGTACATAGAGTAGAGGTTAGTCGTGATACTATGCCTGTATATGGCCTTACCTCGCAAACTCGACGGACGCCGACACACCGATTTGCACAGCTGAGTTGGTTCGGATAGATGTGCGATTGGGCAACTATTGCTTGACTAACAGCTAAGAAATGTGTATCATCCAATTGTACAGAGATGCTAAGCTTGTAGCCGCACTCCCCACCCGGACGATCTTTCTAGGCTTTTGTCCTTAACCATATGCACATCTTACTACCCAACCGATATATACTCATTCACTACCAACTCCCTGGGATCTGAAATTCCATTTCATTTCCCGGCTTTGCTTTTCGCAAATGTCGACCGAGCGACAAGGCAGCTTCAAGCATCAGACATGGTATGTCCAATATCAGTGACCAACTTTACCACTTCCTACTGCTGTCCATCACAGTGGAGATAAGCGGCCCTGTCGGAACTCGGCACTGCGGATTCCTTTCATTTTCCTCCATCAAGTGCGTGAAGCGCACAGCCAACAAGCAGGCTCTTGGAATATGATTTTTGCACACAAAAAAAGAACGCCGAACGCAGCGCTTTCCTTCACTTGCATACTTCTTGTCGTCATTCTCCTGCAGCGCGCCAGTGTGCCTTGACATATTACCTTCTTCCAAATCCTGTGTACCTACGTGGAAGCCACTTTGACGCCGTTGCGCCGGTAGACCAGCCCAACTTTGGCAGCACGTGTCCCTTCATGCGCCAACAGCTTTTAAAATTTGTGGTTGCTGCAAAAATGTCCACCCAGACGTCATGATGAGGTCGAATCAGTGATAGCGTCTTGTGCTCACTAAGTTGAAAAGCGACAGGAGCACCTGTAGGCCACAGCGCAGGGCTGGCCGGTGCTGCTGCGTTGTTGGCGCTGGTACCTACTGGCGCTGGCAATCGCACTGACCACTGGACATGCCGACACGGGTGCGCTGTACCTACCGGTAAGGCACGCGGCTGGGCGGCATGCAATGAGCGTCCTGGCGCCCGGGCCTGCCTGAAGATATGCAAATCAGAGTGACTGGACTTTCTACGAGACCTGGACGGGCTGACTGGTGCTTCACTGTCAACCCCGAGCAATCCGAGGGTCGCATTGCAGTACATAGTAGGAATCTGCGGCCATCTTGTTGGCATACATAGGTAGTAATGCTGTGACCTGCTTGTGTCTGGACTTTAACAGAATATGTTTGCATCTGGACATTGATCGCTGATTGTTAGCTCTCCCTCACATCGTAACAGAATAATATGCTGAAAAGAACATTGATTGATAAACTCAACCTGTTCAACCGCCAGCGCGCCTGGCAATGGGGGATCGTCGTCGTCATGCTCACCCCTTTGAGGACTAGTCTAGGGTCTTGGGAGTCCGAGGTACCAGTCGATCTCCACCCCAGGATCGAAATCATGATGCAAGTATTGCTACTTTGCGATTTTTCGCTTTTTGGAATTGTAGCTAATACCCGAGACATACACCCGAAGCCGCGCGGGATGGGGCGGTACCGAATGCGCTGGACACAAGTTACACAATTCTCAACATCAATGATTGATGATTCTTATTTGGCGTCGTGACTTTGATATCTGACGTGATATGAGGAATGCTACCAGTGTGCACGTTGGTGGTGTATACTTGATCTTGCTGACTTGGGCAATTATGGCGCTTAACGCGATCACAAGCCAAGTTTTCTTCATCCATGAAGTTTACTTGAGATGAAACAAAAACTGCAGTCTCCGTGTGTTGAGTGCCCCGGGCCCTTGGATTCTGCTCATGATTGTGTACAGAATGTCAGGTCGTATACCTCGGGCACTTTACAAGTCCGGGCGGCCGGCAAGGATTTCTCAATCTCGTGCGACCATCAGCGGTCGCATGCTCGGGTTTTTCGCAAATTGAATGAGCCCAACAACTGCTACCGGGCAGGCCGGTGGTCTTGGCATTTACTTCGTTTGCCAAAGAACCACACCACGGCACCCTTGACATTAAACAAAAAATCGATGGCCATGCAACGCATGAAGATAGTGAAATAAGAAAGACAATAGGCAACTTAAAAGTTTGGAAATAAACTTCTTTCAAAGTGCCGTCGGCTCACTATCTGCTCTCATACCACGTACAATGGAGTCTGACTACTGCTGAGCTCACAGACCAAGCTCTGGATCATGCATCACGATCAAAAACATAGCACGCAAACCTAGACGCCTGTCTACGCCCAGCCACATTACATCATTCCGTAGAGGTGGCTTCTGGTCAAGATTTCAGAGTTTCATGTTCATCGACAAGAAGCCATTCTACTGTGTATGGAGTAAGAGCTGGTGATGCTCAATTGAAGGATGTAAGTCATGGACCGCAAACCGACTGGTGACAAAGACGCTCACCACTCTGTAATACAAGGATAGGCATTTGAGTGGCTTTAATCGGGGCTCACCAGGCACGCGCCCCAACGAGCTTCAGCTCATCCATAACACATACCTATTCCGTCTATGATGAGCTCAGATGGCTGGAGATCGCCTCACGTGAGCACATCTCTTATCCTCACAGACTCCCAATCGTCAAGATGCTAGTATTCTTGGCATGTTTCCATATTATAGGAAAGGGATTTAAATCGATAAGGCTCCGCTTTGTGGATATCTTTTCGCAGCGCGAGCGAAAAAAAAAAATCTTTTTTCATAAAAAAGTGAATCCTTGCCCGCACAAACCCCTAGCTGGCTTGGCTGGGTCGCGAAAGCGATCCCTCGGGGCCATCAAGCATTCCGTTGAACCATCCTTTCGGGCTGCGAGGCTACCTACCAACCAAAATTTTTCTGCCGCACTCCGGGCGCGACTCGGAAATTTGATCGTTGTTGGCTCGCCGCCGGATTCCCTTTTCCTCCAGTATGACCTCTGGAATGGAAGCACAGGGAAAATTCCTCAACCAGCTCGCAAATGGCATGGTCTCTCGGCCTTCGGAAAGCCGCCGCTGTCTACTATGTACTATGCCATGTATGACTGTAGCCTAGTATGATTTCCATCTTCTGGCAAAAGAGAAACCCACGAACCCGTTGACTTCGCTCCGGTCCGAGGTGCGGCGGTAATCTTGAGTTGGCCATAACTCCGTAGTGTACTATGTAGTCTATGGTTCCATTTTAAGGTGCAGGGAAATAATTTTGTATGGACACTCTGAGGCTCTGTCCCATCCATACCAGAAACGAACACACAGAATCCGGGGACACGCGACCATAAACGCGACGTGACCACAAGCGCCCGGTGCAATGTGAGCGACAGGGACGTACGTGGTACCGAGAAAGTAGACTATTCGTCCATCTAACTCCACGTAAGTCCGAAAGACCATCAGTGGTTCATGGCTTTTTCTGTGTCTGTGGCATTCTTTTCGCTTGGCATGCTGTGCGCGGAATTTTGTTGGCCAGGATGCTCAAAAAAGAGTCCCTGTATAGCACGGTGATCGGCTGACCCTGCGTCTTTGCTGCGGTCGGTCTTGGCCATTCCGCCAACGATCCGGGTCATCCGAATGCGATGCTAGTCCAAAGTACCCACGACAATACTATTACCGATGCCAGCGATTGTGCCATGGAAGACATCTGATGAGAACAAACATCTCAGTAGTGTAGTGACTTGCAAGACACCGTGGATCCGCACTCAATAGTCGGACAGAAATCTGGATCTGCTGGACTGCTGGTCACCGATTATTGACAGCGATTACTCCACATGCGCAGGTATGGAAGTTTGCTAGCCTTTATTCCACAGATGCCTAGCGCACTGGGAATTCACTTGTACTTTTGCTGACTGAGCGGACGGTATTTGGTGGTTGTCTCTCCGACTGTGAATCCGGTTGGGCTGGGTTAGGTTTGAACTAAACGGACAGGGAAGTCCATGGTAGAAACAATCGCCTACCGACTCTTCTATGGTCAGGTGCTATATCTACAGCATCACTTTCGTCTGATATTTTGATGAATTATAAAGCACAATTTGGAAACTTCCCTGTGCATACCCGTAGCTGTCACTTATGAACCACGATCAAACGTGCCAGAGAGTATTAGCGACTATGCTAACCAGCTCAACCTTGCGAGCCAGCTTGTCGTGACGTCAAAGCTATTATCAATGTCTGAAGCATTCTTCAATATCCATGGACACCCTCGTACTCAATCTCGAAGTTGTAATCACCGAGTATGCAAATATATACGTGCTCAGCTATGATTTTTGCTAGAATTTGGGGCAGACTGAGTGAGATTGCGTTATGTTGAAGAACATCCAAGCGGAATTCCTTTGATGGCTTTGCATATTGGTTTTCTCGGAGTCGAGCTAAGCATATTTACAGAGTAGTCCAACGCCTGTACGGTAGATAAGACTTTGAGGATGTTGTTTGGAATGGGCGTACATGAGCCCTGCTTGTAAGGTCCATATTACACATCCTTACAATGCCACGTCTTCCCGATTCTGCATGTGCTCTCGCCAAGCTGGATGCAGGCCATGACAGGTTGCCACGAATAAGCTTTGTTCTAAGATCCGATGCCACGCTGTCGGGGAATGGAGTGTTGATGAGTGATCAGCCTAGCCAAGCTGACTGCATATCTAGCACCACCTTTACTAATGTGACAAATAAGCCAGGTCCCGGAGAGGGGTCTTTCAGAGGGTATCAATACATAGTACGCATCTGACATAATCTATACCCTAGGGAAAATCATATTGAAGCTTTAAAGGCCATAATTCTAGTCCTATTAGATCGCCTTACAGCAACAAGGCAACGTCCCCAGTCATCGAGGGAGCCTCTGACCTCGCCTACTCGTCCAAGAGCCAACATCTCGTACCTTGAGGATGAAAATCACATATGCTCCTACTTATCTCTATTCATTATGGTTCCCTTTGAACACTCCCGGATTTGGGTGCTGTAATATTCGAGGCATTGTTTGGTCTAGGAATGAGCCAAAAGCTGTGTTGTTCAACATCTTTCTCTCAAAGACTCAACAAGACATTTGTCGCTCTACACTTCCAATGGAAAACGAGTCTTCCTGGGATTCTTTATAGGTGTTATTTCAAAGGAGAATCTTAGTTTTCTGAGACACAGTTCAAGTGTGCCTCCCTAAATGAAACATAACTAGTTAGCAGAGTAAATCACAGTAACCCAAGCAAACATCACCAGTACAGTCAGAGTTACGCCATACTGCTTGTTAAATAATTACGTGTAGCCATCTCGATAGAGATCCAGGACCTGTATAGCGGCGTGTCGACAACATAGGAGTTGATCCAAGATGTCTCCCATCGTGCGACTTGGTTGGTGCACGTTTTACCTCAAGTATATCTACTTGAGACTTGCTGGCAAACTTCTTGATAGCGTCCACCGTCTGTTGAGTGATCATCACTCGAGACGGAAATCAGGGATCGCAAATTGTATCCTCACTAAAGCTAGCATTTCATCCAATATTGTCGACATCGAGCCGCGATTGAAAAGCAATAAGTGGATGACTTCTGAGCTTGATAAAAAAAATTGAGCATTTGGTTACCCTAATCATATTTGTTGCAGGATGACGATGTGTCCTCTTCCGATATATGGTTGTCGGGGATGGCTAACCTATATTTAGCTGTACACAGAAATGATTCTGTGCTTACTCTAGGCCTATTGTTAATTTACATCATTAATAGCCTGGTTAAACACTATAATTGTCTGCAACTCGGGAATAAGGGATAAGGAGCGTGACACTTGTTTGATTGACGCAATTTGGCCATTGCCAATGAATCGTACATCGCATAGTAGCTATTTTTGGGTTTCCATATGAGAGGTGGTGACCACCACCTCTCAGTTTTGAGGAGAGTCTACTTTGCAACCGCGTCACTCTATTCCTTATCAAATCGTAGACAATCAACATAATCAGAATTGCTGCAGCTTACAATGACTGGGATCAAATGGTTATTGTATGACATACATTTCAATAAAGTTATCACACGCGCCTGAGAGTATGTAGTTGCTATGAGCAGTATTAGGCATACTATCCATCGATATGAATATGATGCAGTCGTATGACCAATATTACATGCCTAACAAGAGCAACCCGCCTTGAAAGACTGATGATGGAATTAATAACGAAATCGGTCTGTGGCTTGTCTCCTTTCGCGCATACTGTCGAGATCAACCCAAGGACCTGGATATCCGAACCAAACTCCTGTACCATTGTGACATACTGAAGATTGCTGAGCTTGTGGGTCTTCAAAGGTGTAATTTACCAATATCAACGAACACGTTCCTCGAGCGAGTCTCATTGTTTTTGAACAGTACCAGATGACGTATATATCTCCCCAGAAGGCTGAACATATCTATCTAAACACAATCCAACAATCTGTAGATGCAAAATCAAGACTACAAATCCTTCAAATTATTCCGTTTTCCAAACATATCTTTGAGTTTACTCCTCATGGAACCCGTAGACCTTGGCCGCGATGGTGCGTCAGGAGGCGCAAGAGCGGAATTTGTGCTATACTGGTTCCTTTGAAATGTGTCATTCTTTTGCGACTGCGCCGTACCTCCGAGGTCCTTGACTGCGCCTTTTTGGACCACCAACCCATGTAGGTTCTTGTAGAATGATATCAATTCCTCGCTGCGACTGTCTTGTCTCTGTGACGGTTGCCAGCTGAGTGCAAAATGGTCTTCCAAGCCCTCTAGGGTGTACAGCGCCTCGACTGCTTTCAGCGCGGGGTAAGTGACCCGTTGGCTCCTCAGCAGATCCATGCCTGGTCGTTGTTGAGTGGCAATCTCAGCATTAACGTCTGACCCGTTCAGCACGAAGTTCAGTAAGAGATGCGAGTAGGCGTAAGCAAAGCCGCGGAAACCAAAATTGCGCCAAAATTCGGCTCTCCGAGGCCGATGAGTGAGTGCATACTCGATCATGAGCCCCCAAGCACTCTCTCTTGGTGTGTGGAATTGTGCATTGGGATCGGCTCCCTTCTCCAGAAGTAGGCTACAGATGGCCGGACAGGTCAGTCTCATGCGCTCTCTGTGCTCGGAGGTGCCTTCCCAAGGGCGCCTGAAGAGCATGCTCTCCGTAGCGTGAAATAGTAGCCGTGAAGCAAGTCGGCCATCATCTGATCCTTGGGTCGTGCACTGCGGCACTGTCTGTTGTATGAAGTCGGTTGGGCGGTAGTAGACCACCAGAGAATAGAAACCCAAAGGCCTCTGGGCTCCAACAAGACAGGTCCTCAATGTGAGGCTTACGTCGCGGTCAAGCTGGTTCACTCTCTCCCCATCGAGGCCATACCCGGAAGCCCAGTGTGTATTCTTCGTATCGCACCATGATCTGGAGCTAATAGAGCTCAAAGCCAGTCTTTTGGCTACGTTGAGTGCTTCCTGTGTTACATAGCAAGTCCCTGCTTGACGCCAATGCTTCGACATTGTTTGATCAAGATCCAACAACACAGCAGGGGTAACTGGCCTCTCATCCCTTTCTGCAAGAAAAGCATAATGCATGGCTCGATCCATGTAATACCAGATGTCACTATAATCAAGAACCATAGGACACTCTTTCGAGGCGGTCTTGCAGAGAAGAAGGCATGAATGACATAAACTCACAGCAGGGTGGAACTCTGTGCCTGTTGTTAGGAGAAATACCTTCTCCCAAATTTCGGGCAGTTTGAGGAATTCAACTGCCGTTCTGTGGATGAAGTCCACGTAATGGTGTTTAACCGATCTGAGGCCCAAAAAGCCCTTCCGCTTGTAGTCAACAGAGCGTAGCTCTAGAATTCCAGCACATCTCGCGCGAATCCTGCCCTCGGTTATCTCCACGAAGATCTTTTCTTCATTCACGGTGGGAGTTCTGACTGGCGTCCCGATGATGGTAGCAACATCCCAACCCGCAAAATGCAGTTGGACGGGAGTGATGTGATACGTTCCACTTTGGGACTCAGCAGCGGCAAGGCATATCTGAAAAAGCTCTGAAGCCTGTTTTTTATATGCTAGCGGCATATGCATGAACATGGCAGCATAAAGATCCTTGAGCTCTGACGGAAACTCGTCTAGACGATGCCGCAGCTCGGTAATATCGTCAAAATTCTGGAGTCCAGTCAAAAGAGAGCGTACCACGAGTACTACCCAGAGAAAGACTCCGCAAGACTTTTCCACAACTGCCTCGACAAAGGTCTCCCATTCCTCACCGTATCTGGATTCCAGGCGTTGACGCAACAGACTGACTGTATAGTCACGAATGTCATCTCTGGTCAAGTCCTGCAGCTTCAGATGAGGGAAACTGGAAAAAGCATCGACGCAGGCCGGCGTTGGCCGGCTAGATACTAAGACTTTGACATACTGATAATGATTCGCCGCCGTGAGCAAGTTCAATATCTCAATCTCGTCTCCTTCATACTCGTCAATCCCGTCCAGTAAAAAGAACAAATGGAACTGTGAGCTTGTCTGGTCCAGAAGCCTCTTAAACCAGCGAAGAAGCTCCGGAAAAGATGGAGCTCCCAGAAGGTCTCCTCGGGAAGAGTCGGCATTAAGTATTCGAAGCTCGGGCACAACGCTTGCGATGACGCCAGGATGTCGGCTGAGGATATCGTACATTAATGAACGTGACAGACCCTCTTGGAATTTTTGAATTGCGCTGCCCAGGTTCCAGAAAAAGAAAGACGCAAGTGCAGTCTGACCCTCACAGCTTTTGGACCATTCCTCTATTGCTTCCTGAGTCTTCGGATTATCGAGGATGTATTTCATCAAGGTGGATTTGCCAGAACCAGCTTTACCGCTGATCCAGTAGCAACCGCTCCCAGACTCCAGCCAGTGAAGCAAAGAGGGCCATGGCCTTTCGGTGTCTCTTGTATCTTCCAATATCCATTTAAATGTAGACGCGTGAGCAGGCTTAACACTGTCATATCTATCGCGGTAATGTCGGAAATACAGACTTTCCAAGACCTTTTTCTGGCTTGGCTCAAATTTCCAAAGTTCAACGTGTCCTTTGGAACTATGGTCCTTGATCGATAGCGTCATCAAGCTTTGTCCGTGGTCCTCGAAGTCCAGCTGATATGCTCCTTTGGGTGCAATGACACGGGTTGTGCCATTTTTCAAAGTTAGAATGGCTGAAAGTATTCTGTCATGCTGGCCAGTGCCTCGTAAGTCCGTCTCATCCAGGCGACGTCGCAGTGCGGCATCTTGGATCTTCATACCGTCCAGGCGGTTGTTCATTACTGCTAGGACCCGTGTTATCTCGGAGTACTGGTGGTCTAAGCTATCAAACCTTTGCCTGTTGATTTTGCGCATATCCTCTGTGGCTGAGTTAAGTTTCTGCAACATACGCAAGACGAGCTGACTCTGGCAGGCTGCCATTTTCTCCATTAGGCGAGTGATATCGTCGTATTTCCAGGATGCTTTCACCTAAGCAACGATCTTCGATCCTGGTTGTTTGCTCTGCCTGAGTCCGTCTAATTTCTGAAAAATTGTCGCAATTTCGTGGGCCACGCTGGAGCAACTGGCAACGAGCTGTTTGATGGCCTGAAAATGTGAGTATCTGTCGCCTGTGTTCGCATTATGAAGTTTTTGCGTACATCGTCGGTCATTTGATGGTCAACATGCGTAATGCTACCCACGTTTTGGGGGTTTCTGAGGTCCGCAGAGAAATCATGGAAATCTCTTGCTGTGTGTTCGAAAACAGCACCTCGAATGAAGGTCGTGTCACCTGTCTCATATATCTTGAGTACATCACGGCATCTCCTCGTCGCAAAGTCCACGAATTGAACAACGGCCGCCGCTATGCCGAGAGCAGATGCAGGATCCATAACTGACAGTGAGTGCTTGATGACAGCCTCAGCGATAGCAAGATTTTGACAAAAGACAGATGGTTTTCTGGAATAAGGCTGAGTAATACGGCATGACTGAAGTGCAAAGGCACGAGGGGCGGGGCGAGGCAGTGCCCGATGAATTATTAATACATGTCAGGCTGTGGTATAATTGTTACACGCAAGCCGCCCGCATTCTTGGGATCCGCATGCAACGCAACCCCAATAAAGCAATAAACCATATGTCGTGTTTAACTAGATTAAAGCCATCTTTACGAGCAGACGTTGAGTACTCTAAAGAAGTATCTATAACTTCGATTGGCTATTGGGATCTGCTCCGTACTGTTGAAGGGACGTACAGGAACTAGAAGCAGAGGACAATTTCCAATAAACCATATCTAATTTTGATAGTATTGTTACTGAAGAAGTGCGAAGAAGCATCAGCTATCAACGTGCGTTTGTTTCAAACACTCAATCTCACCGGATTGAAACCTTGGAATTATCCAAGTTTTCTAGAAGATGGAAAAGTAAGGATCGCCTTTGAACCTATATCTGCCCAGCCATTCGGTAGTAACTACCAGCCAAGTCTACAGCAATCCGAGCAATTGAGCCATGTTCACAGTCAAGGGGAAATCCAGAGAAGTGTAAAAGAGGACGCTGATTTATTGCTAGTCCTGCCCAAAAAAAAAGTTGAAAAAAATGTGTAGCACTCTTTATGTTCCTAATTGTAGGCAGTTGCTCGCTATGTACATACATGATGTTCTTTGACCTCTGTCCAGCCATCTGAGGACGTTTTCATTAGCTTGAACGTCCTTTCAACATCGTCCAAAGGAAAATGCTCGTCATCCGTGATCGTTCGTGTGCATATTCGTGTTTCATTGCCACGGACATTATGGGATGGAGGATTATCCACCACGCAATGAAAATCATAGGGCAACCCGAGAAACCTGTCCGACTTCTCATAATACATCCGGGCCCTCTGACCAGCGTGTAGCCAGTCCACGATCATTTGTCTCATCAATGGAGTGCTGGCAAAATCATCATCATCATCACTGATCGCTGGAGCATCGCTGGCTCTTGGAGCGAGAGAGCCGCGAGCATCAGGCGGGGTATTGATGCGTCCCTAACGCTTTGCAGTTGTGCCTGCTTGCCAAAGTCCTTTGGATGTTTCTACAACCTTGTTGACGACTTGTCCGGGTCTCAGGCTGGCTGGAATAGAGGTAACGCCACCCATGGCTACATCTCCGTCACCATCAGCCTTGTTGCTGCTGCCTCCGTAACCGGAATCCTGGCCACCACGATTTTCTGTCATGCTGATGCCTGAGTCGGTCTTGGTCTGTTGGCTGGCGAGCGCGGGTGCGCCAGGAGTCGGCTCTTTGCTCTTGGCACCATCCATCATGGCTGCTGCCATCTGCCCTTCTCGAAGCTTGTTGATTGCTCTCACAGTGTCAATAGCAGCGTGGAGTGTCCGACGCGCATTGAAGTTCTTCTTGACTGTCGGCAGCAGGTTCTGGCCCTTGTCGCCGTCTGAAGTCGTGCTGTAGCCTGCCACAAAGGTGTGGCTCAACGCCTCGTGAGCCGTCATGCGCTTGTTGGGGTCGATGGTCAGACAACGACGGATAAAATCCTTGGCAGCTTCCGAGACACCGCGCCAGTAGTCTGCAGGCTGGAAGCTGTAGTCTGCATTCAGAATAGCCTGCATCTCTTCGAAATCCGAGTCGCGGTCAAATGGCGTATAACCACAAAGCAGAAAATAGGTTATGACACCCATGGCCCAGATGTCGACTGGCTTGCCGTGTCCCGACTTCTTGAAAATTTCCGGAGCCATGTAACCAGGGGTTCCGCATGTAGTTGTCAAGACGTGGAATTGCTCCTCATCCATGATGCGACTCAAGCCAAAGTCGGCAATCAACAGATCGGCATTGTCCTCTGGCGTGCGGAAAAGTAGGTTCTCGGGCTTCAGGTCTCGATGTACGATGCCATGATCGTGCAGGTAGGCAACGGCCGATAGTGTTGAACGGATCAGGTCTGCCGCATCCGACTCGTAATAGGACCCCTTTCTGCAGATGCGGTCGAAGAGCTCGCCACCGAGGGCCAAGTCGGTTACCAAGTACAGGTTGTTCATCGTCTCGAAGTAGTCAACCAACGTCAGGATATTTTGGTGGCCCATCGATACTTTCTTAAGCACTGCAATCTCATTCCGAACCTAGAAGAGCATCACATAGTCAGCCACTGGACATTGATTCAACTTGAATGTACGACTGTGCAAGTCGTCGTTTGTTCTTGCCGTGTCGCTGACGCTCTATTGGCCACTTGACGAATCGCAAACATACCATGTGCTCTCTTCCGGCCATGAGCCTCTTATTGATGACCTTGGCAGCATAATATCTGCCAGTATCAATGTGTACACACTCTTTTACCACTGAGTACGATCCAGCACCCAGCGTCTTTCCAACCTTATAGCGACATGGCTGAATCTGGGGGTTTGGCCGGCCTGGCGAACCGCCGTTTGTTTGCGTAGCTGGAGCAGCCATTGTGAACGTCTGCAGAGGCAACGAGGAAGCGACGATGATTCCTGTTGCAGACTCGTAATTAGGAGATCAGCGCGACTTTTTTCGTGTCCTCTTCGTATTTTCAGGGGAGTCGACAACCACTGCGCGCGTCGTCGCAAGGCTTTCGTCAGTAAGTTCAGGGACTTTGCCGCTACTGTTTCGTGCTTATCAACCGATTCGTAGCGGAAGAGGGGTCAAGTGGAGGACCTGTCTGGTAGGCACTGGGGAAACAGCAGTTGGTTGAGGGCAAATTTGGAGTTTGGTGCCTCCGAGTTGACTGCTATCACATGCAGAAAAACGGAAACCCGAGGGGCAACAAAAGATTTAGAGGGTATCAATAAAATGGAATACGGGGATAATCAGAAAGAAAAAAAGATTGGAGTGTGTTGCTATCTTGACGCGAGATTGATCAAGACCAGTGCCGCGTGGTGCAGTTTGGGCGGCCGACTGAGAAAAAACACGAATTGGAGATTCCCAAAGGGGAGGGAGGATCGCCCGACAACTGACGTAGGCAAGTTTACGTAGATAGGTTGCAAGGCAGACGATGGGCTTTTCTGCACACGTCACACTAGCAGATTGCGATGAGCCCCCTCAGAGATATTCTCTTTCTTTGAAACAATCAAGTCAGAGGCGATTGCGCACTCTTGAAAAAGATCATCACTTCTCAAATCTCTTGCAATGCCCAACACCTGCTACATGGAATAGCGGTGCGCGAAAACCCCCCAAGCAAGCCAAGATTAAGGGACGTGGATAGATGCCCACTAACAGCCCCAAGGTTCAAGCCATCAGCACCGTCTGACTGGCCCTCGACCCTGCTGTAGCCAATCATATTATCCACCGAAGGGTCTCAGACACATGTAAAAGGCGGAGACCATGACCAGAACAGTCTGGGCCATTATGAGCGCACGGCATAAGCAAGAGCAAGACACAAATTTGTTCCATAAATAGCATTGGTGAAGACCATTATGGTCTTTCTCGTTCCGTTTCCCAATGATGAGTATCCCATTTTGTTCGAACAAAGATCTGACCATTTTCAACGGTCCGCGAACCAAGAAGGTCGATATGCTTAAATTCGTGCTGCTGATTCGGGCACCAGTATGAAGTCCAATAAGTACGTAGGTAAGTTAGCAGATATTCATTTTCAAAACACCACATAGACGGCATATCCCGACCTGGCGAATCAAGCAGTATGATAGGTGGAATACCAAGAACTTTACCTGTATTCCTGTCTGCCTTCAGACTTGTATTTGCCACTTTTTCCATGCTTTGACATGATGAAACTTAAATTGGGACTTTGGCATTGTATTTGTACCTACCTGCCACTGAACTTTCAGTCCGTAGGGCTTGCCTGCAATACTGCGTACCACAGTTCATTGTCTTGACTGCGATGAGGTTCCCCGTAGCTTAAGGCTCTGAAACTTTTGTCCAAGTATCTTAAGATTCATAGGACAGCTCCATGATTGAAGTACTACGGCTGTGCTAGTCGCAACAGAACTAGAGTAATAATTTGTAGATGGTAATAGATATAATTGGGCCCGTCGAGTACTATGCTGGAAAGACACCAGAAGATTTATGCAATTCTTGTTCGATGATGTCGTCAAAGTCTATAGGTTGCTTGGAGTGATTCTCTCGAGATATGTTTGAGCATCGATTAAGATCCAGGTTGACACATGTGAGCCGCAGCCTGCGAAACCCGTCGATCAAATGATACCTTCCAACGAAGATCGAGTATCCAACTTGCAGCCAATATGATCCGCCTCAAGATTTCTCGTTTATCAACTCCGCGATACGCCACAGCTACAGGTTGGCAGGACAAGGTAGGGGTGCAGACTTTACTACCCATTCAAGACATCATCGTCAGCGGACTGCGCAATCTAGTAGCCGGAGTTGATTACTTTTGAGAGGTCGACTGTCGCCCCGAGAACCATTCACACCAAAAAACCGGACAGAGTCGTCCCAATTAATATGGTCCTTCCCATGACTCTACAATGGGTAGTTGTTCGAGTATCAGTCAAACGATATTTTCCGCGATGCCTTTTTGTTGCTCTGCTGCTTCTTGGCCTTTAGTCTATTCTCTTGAAAAGTTTTCTCTCTGAAGCCAGTAAACCCATGTAGTCAGCCAAATGTGCCCATGTATAACAAACGTGTCAACTTACAAGGCCTCATATTTTTTGACCTTCTTTGCAGTTGTAGTCCCAGGTACAGATTCACGATAAATCCTCTGAATCTCTTCCACTAGCTTTTGTACGTTTTCATCAGTATTGGCTGTTCGGCTCCTCTGTGTCTGAGCCTGTATGGTAAGAGAATCGTTTCTGCTGGTGTAATATCTTGAAACTCGCAAGGCCGGATGCAGCAACTTGGGAAGGACCCGTGTGAGCTCATGGATTGCCCAAACGGTCGTTGCTTTAGTCTCTGTTCTGTATCCAGCAGCTAGTAAGTAGGCTTGTCATTTTTTGCACGTCGTTTCCGTCTGTAAAGAATGCGGAAGGGACTTACTTATTAACGTGTTGACCACCTGGCCCGCTTGACCTTGAATAGCTCGTCTGACCTTTTGGTAGCACCTCCTCAGTGAAGGAGGAGTACCATTTTCTTGCCTCGGCCAGGTCTTCTTGATCAAAATCTGCATCAAAAGCCTGATTCCGGACCGACCTCACAAACTCTACAGAGCGTGTCACTAAAGGCACTCTCCGAGCTCCAGAGAGCGGACCTATCAAAGACTTGAACATGGTAGACGAGGTGCTTGATTGGCCCAGCAATGCATCGTGCTTGGCTACAGATGCTAAGCAGAGCAGAATATCTTCACTTGCCACCGTAAGCGGGCAAGCAGTACGATGAGATTAATATAGGTGATATAGGCAATGTTAAATGTGCAAGATCATTCTTGCATATCGCACAACTTGATCTGGAGCCTTTGGTCTTGATCTTGACGGCGTATCTGGTTCCTAGCAACTCGAGGGGTATAAAAAAAAAAAAGAAAAAAAGAAGAAGAAGAAGATCCTATTGAACACTTATCAGCACGTCATTCTTGCGGCAAGAGACCACCTCTAGCTAGTTTGGTCCACGAATAGATGTGGTAAATGATTTATACCAGCAGGAAGTGTTGTGCAATCTGCCGTGCGGTCACTCGGGCAGCACGGCGTATCTTCATTATGGACTGTCATGATTCGGAATCCACGGCGCGAAGTTCTTACAGGATCTTTGGTTGGCAGCAAAAATGAGAGCAACAGGAATAAGCTCAAAGTCTACCACGCGACTGATTATGTAGCAGTCATTGAATCATGTGGTCCAGCTCAACACTCGAATGGCTGAGTGATTGTTGTTGGACTCTGCTTTCCTCCGCTTTGCACCGGCAAGAACCATAAAATGAATGTTGTCGGTTCTTCTAAGTGAATGATCGCCGCTTTCTGAACATGGAGTTTTGAAGACCTCGTGGATTTAATGGTGAAATTGAACATTAATTATTGACTTCCGCTCAAATTGATAATTGGAGATGTGTAGGGTGCTTGAGTAGGTACCTAACAACCTTCACTGGTCCGAGCGCCTCAACTGGCTCTTCAAATTCAATGCGCTTGAGTGCCCCGCGGTCCAGGTACTATGACCCGTTGCTTCTTCCCTGTCCCTCTCTGACTCCGTGCCAGTCAGCCAATGCCTGCTGCAAACAATTTGGTGACAACAACTGGAGTGCTCTCGCAAAATTTCACCATTCTCGTAACCTCAACGCAATTATCAGGTCCAGGACATATCATTTCTCTCAGGTTCGTCCACAACTACTGTCCGTCCAGGGCCGATCGCTATTGAGTGTCCATTGAATCATCCTTTACTCCCGTTTCACGCGAACAGAAGGTATCGCCGCCAAACGAGCCGTTCAAGGCAGCACACACGCCGCACACTGGAACGAGCCTTCACAACGGACCCAAACCGAGCAGAACGCACTGAAAAGGAACATAAATCGCAACGCGACTACAGCCTCGACGCTTTCGGCTCCTCTGAAGACTTCAACGATCGAAATTCACTATCGCCTGAAGAATTGCTGGCCCAGCCTTGCGCTGCACTGAACTGTACCCAACGCGATTCGATACAAGCATTGACAGTTTGACTGCGACAAGACAGGCCACTGCGTCTGATCTCCTTTCCCATACCAAACCCAGAGGGAATACATATTGGACTAGACGAGTGATCTTTGTGCATTCGCTCCCGATCGCAAGGTTTCCAGCCCGGTCGTGAAGCAGAACTACCAGAGCCGCTGCCGCAAGAAAAAGGACCTTTGTGGAATACACTGGTGAAAGCAGATGCGCAGCGCATGATCCATCTCAGTGACCCAATCTGGAACCGCACCAAAAACCTATGATCAACAGTCTGTATCATGCTCAAAGAGTGAACACTGCTGCTGCTTCGAAAGAAATACTTCCATTCGACAATCCAGGATCCATTTCCTCGCATCCATTTGACAATTCGAGACTCTTGCTCGTAGCTATACCTCTACGGCCTGCCATATCAAGACCATATCGCCCATTATCTTGTCCCACTTGATCGTGTAGAATACCCATCATCTGCACCATCCCTCGCTTTTTCTTTTGCCTTGGCGCACTCTTGTCGGCTTCGTCCATCGCACTGGTCTGTTGTTCAAGACTAGATGCACACCAAACCTCAAATAATTGTCCACTTTGAAATCGAGGCTTGATGACGGACAATCCAGAACTGGTGGCAACCGCCAACCTGACTCCCCAGTCCCCCAAACCTATAAACCTTTCGTCACCAGCTTCTGTCCCTGCCCTGCAGGACCAGGCCGATTCCTTGTCCACCATGGCATTATCCCCCAGCGAGGATGTGGCTACAATCGATGTCACAAGTATAGCCAACCAGAACTTCAATGGCATGGGCACGGAGCAAGTAAAAGAACTTGACAGCAACCTATTGTCAGAGAATGCAGATGCCAGCACAGTCGTTACCAACGATCATGAAGTCGGGGCTCAAAGTTCCGGCGAGCAAGAGGACGACGAGGATCAATATGCCAAGGACTTTGATTCTCCCGTTCCCGATGCTGTTGAGACTGGTGAAGACGGAGAAGCAGTCGACATGAATGACATGCGCAAGGCGGAAATCATTGCAAATGTGCCGAGTGTTGAACAAGTCGCACCGTCCGCACCCGCTCTTGTAGCTAAAGCCAACGATGTGATTGCTCAAGCGAATGACACTTCAGTCGCGACAACAGGCTCAGATAATACCGGTATGCTGGTGGCATCAGCTGGACCTCAAACGGCTGGTGAGGATGCCATCGATATCCAGGCTCTTGTTGATACCATCACCGCTCGTAATGCTGTCGCGGTCCCCAATCAGCAGCCCGAGGTGATACCCAGCGTAGCCAACACAAACGGAGCATCAGACGTTCCGCAGTCGCTTCCACCCAAGCCTCCGGTATCTCAGCAGCCATCGACTACAAATGAACTGCCCCAGGACATGCAAGAGTTCCAGCCAATGTCGAATGGTGCTGCACAGAACATGATTCCCGGTCCCAGTCTCCCTTATGCAAACCCGCCAGATATTGCCCCTGTTCCTCTTGGCTATGTCGCCCCAACCATGTATCCTTCTGGAATGCCTGCAACACACACAGCCCCATATGACAATTCCACCGTCGCCGGGGGCACTTTTCAAACCCACAACCAGTCACAACGTTACGACGAATTCCTCAAGGAGGAGCGCAAGTATGTCTCTGAGGCTAAATGGGATAGGTTCCCTGAGGGATCAAGACTGTTCATTGGTTAGTTATGCTATCATGATCCCAAGAACGTGATGCTAACAACTTGTACTAGGGAACCTCTCAAGCGAAAGAGCAACAAAGAAAGAAGTATTCGACATCTTCTCACCATACGGCAGGCTTGCTCAAATATCTCTCAAGCAAGCATATGGATTCGTCCAGTACCATACAGTTGCGGAAGGCAAGGCTGCCACCGCTGCTCTTCAGGACCTGGAAATTAGTGGCCGCAAAATCCGTGAGTCGTTCTCAAACATGGCGGACCAGAAACATGGCGGACTAGTAACATGGCTAATCTTGCATAGATCTTGAAATTTCTCGTGCTCAAAAGAAGGATGGCGATGGAGATAAACGGGGAGCCCGCGGAGGTCGTGCTGGAAGCATTCAACAAAATGACCGTGATCGGGCCCGGTTCGATAGCCGCCGCAACGATGGATATCGACCTCGTTCACCTTCTCCATCTCGAGGGTCGCACTCGCGCCAAGGCTCATATGGTAGAGGAGATCGCGGCCAGTGGGATGTGCCATCTGACTATGCCCGTCGCGGCCGTTCCAGATCGCCCATGAGTTATGGTGGTGGACACTACCGTCGTCGCAGTCCAAGCCCTTACCGACGCGGCCTACCAAAGTCTGAAGCTGATCTGGACATACCCCGTCGGTTTGGGGCAAATGTTCCTGACGTCCAGCTTTTGCTTCTACAAGAAGTCAATCGGGACTTCGTTGCTTGGGTCCAGGGTGCCTTTGTTGAACGCGGCTTGAAGGTAGAGGTCATGTTTCTCGATCCTCGCTTTCCTCGCGAACTAGTCATTCAAAGACAGGTTGTGGAGGGCGTGCATGGTGTTACGGAGCTGGATTACCACTCACAATCCATGGCCAAGATCCCTCTCCAGACTTTTGATCGATCCACTGGTCGACACAATGCCCGCTTTGACCAGTATCAAGATCTTGACCCAAAAATTGCGGCAGAGATTGTCATGCGTGCCAAAGCACAGAGCCAGAGCCAAATGCAGGCACCGACAAGCTACGGCAACACTGGCTACTACCCGCCAGCTACCTATTCAGTGCCACAGCAATTGCCACAACAGCTCCCACCGCAAATGCCACCGCAAATGGCACCGCAAATACCGCCGCAGTACTCTGCTATGCCTGCCCAGGCTCCAACAATGCAGTATCCTGGTGGAGTCGACAATGCCACAATCCAAAGAGTCCTATCCGCCATGCACAATAACCCTGTGCATCCGCAAATGGCTGCAGGTCCTGGCGTGGATGTGAATGCAGTTCTCAACGCTCTAGGAGCCAATGGCGCTGCGCCTCCGCAGCAGCAACAGCCCATGGTCTATCCCCATTCCCAACCTCAGGCACACCCAGCTCATGGACACCCGCCCCAAGGCAATTCATCAGACCAAGCATATGTCCAGGACATCATGGCCCAGCTATCTCGATACAGGCAATAGAGCCCAAGGTACGCTGATGACTCTTGTTTATCAGAAGATGGCCCAATCGGGCGCGCATGAGCGCAGTCTCGCCCACAAAGCATGAATTCTGTACTCCTCGTTGTTTGCAGCGACATCGATACCATAATCAATTCTTGGTTTTGAGCATTATCTCGGGTGGACTGAGGTGACTGGAGGCGTTTTCATCCACGCACTACTTTAATGTCCTGCTTTCCCCTCTGTCTAGTCACGATCAGTCATGTATTGTTTGTGCCCGAATCATGTTCAGTCCACAGATCACAAGATGACGGCCGTTTGGCGTTCATGTGTGTCGTGTAGTGTGCCTTCTGCAAGCTCAGCCCAGGGGCTTCAAGAGTACATCGTTTGTGTAGTCGAAGTTTGGGTTTGGTTGTGCTGTTGCATGGATGGCATTGTCGCATAGCTGTAACATCAATGGAGTACAATTAGAAGCAAGCGTGTATGGGAGTCCATTAAAAAGGATGTCGTCGACATATTTACATTTGCATTCAAGCGCTTGAAGAGTGGGCTCGCGACTTGTAGGTACAAGAATCTGTATTTCCATTGACGTGTGACATGCACCTGTTCAGACGGATTTTTATAAGGCTCACCCAGGAAAGGAAATTGATAAATATACGAAATACTCTTAACACTAATGTGTTGCTGCATCTTGACCGTGACCTCTCATCAATCACATCCTCCTTCAGCGAGCATATCTTGCATGACACTACTGCCTTGCCTTGAGATCAACAAACAACGGCGGCTTGATCCATAAGAACCAGACATCCTGCCTCTCAACCCAATGATCCCACTCGTGCTGCTCCTTGTCCGTCATCTTGGGGATGCATGGATCAAAACGCCAGAGAAGCTTAGCCAAGATCAAGTGCATCTCAGCCTTGGCCAGGTTCATGCCAACGCAATTGCGCGATCCATAGCTGAATGGCTGATAAGATCCCGTGGCATTATCATCATCAAATTCTGGTGGACGGCCCTGGCCCTTGGGATACCAGCGCTCAGGAATGAATTCCAATGGTTTGGCAAAGTTGATCGAGGACCTGTTGGATATGTACTTGGAAACAGTCACTCTTGTGCCCTCGGGAAGAAACACTCCATTGATAGTATCGCCGCCCTTGGGAGCCACACGAGGTGCAAAGGTGGGAACCGGATCGTAAATGCGGATTGATTCGCTGAGCACAGCGTCCATGTATGGGAGGAAGTTGGGCTGAGTCGATGCGACCGTAATATCTTCGTCCTTGGCAAAGGTTGTCCTTACTTCGGCCGTGACCTGGTCAAGGACCCGCGGGTTCCGCAGGAGATAGTAAATGGTCCCGGAAAGTAATGTAGCCGTGGTCTCTGATCCAGCAAAGACTAGGTCTTGAGCACTACTCTCGAGCTCCGCGACTGTGAAACCTTCTTGGCCGTCCACTGTGTGTCGGAATTCTTTGTCGCTATCAACAATGAGCCCATTCTTGAGCAGGCGATCAAAAAAGTCACCCCGGTCCTTGCCATGAGCAAGTCGCTTCTGCAGCTTTTCTGAAATGTACTTTGCATTCTCTTGTACTCCGCGCAAAATGTCAGACGGAAGCAGGATGGCAGCAAGCGCAATGATGTGCCACCTCTCAAGGATACCGATCATGACAGCGGGACGTAGCAGCTTGAAGCTCAACGACATCCACTCGTGTTGCTTTTCGTCCTTGAGTGCACCAAATGCCTCCCCAAATGCGAGGTCGCCAATGACATCGGTCGTCGTCCAGCTGAACCACTTGACCACGTCTACGGGACCCGACTGCGCATGCTTGGCCAATGCATTCACTAGCATGTCGGCATAGAGTAGAATCCGAGGCGATTGATCGCGCAAACCTTGAGTTGAAAAGACGTGTGCAAGACTACGTCGCAGGCGGCGATGGTCCTCCTTGGGGGCACCTAAGATACCCGGAGCGCCATTGGGGTAGCTGAAGGAATCGCCCTTGAACCATTCTGCATGGCCCGATCGGAACCCATAGGCATCTTTCCAAGTGTAGCCCTCGAGGTACGACAGCTCGTTGGGCCGTGTTCGCACAACAGGTCCGTATTGGTCGTGGAGCTTGGTCAGAACTCGCAGAGCCGAGCCATTTGCGCAGGCAATGTCGTATGGGAGACTGGAGGCTGCGTTCAGGAGTGGCCCCGGGAATTGTCTCAAGGGTGAGAAAAAGATGTTGTACAATATGTTATAGATGATTGTCCCAGTACCCTGCCTTATGTGAGTAGTTTCCTTATATGATTGCAAGTGTAAACTGACCAGTATCAAGCCTGTTTCAAAGAGCAATATATACGATAAAGCCATGTCGTGATCTCTTGCTTATCGAAATGAAGATGATGTGACAAATGATGTGACTAGGCGCGATGGGTCTTGTCCATTTATATGCAACCTTTCCAACCTCAAGTATGTTCTCTATGGGTTACACACGGCTCGCAGACTCTCGTTACATCTTCCAGCATGCATTGCATTGCTTATCGCACGTATGCCGTCGCTGGGCATGACTGTGCGCCAATTTGCCGACGAAGCATTAAAGGACAGTGACATGCAGCTTACGTTTTAGTAGGCTTAATGGCTGCGCATATCTCGATCTTTATTGGTATGCGCCCGTCCATGGGGTATGGGATGGCTGCATATTGCGAGTAAATTAATAGATTACTTGGAAGGTATATGCGAGGCTATTAAATTATTGCGAAAAGTAAAGAGACCTTAATATGCAGCAAAGAGCGGGGTCGTTTTAAAAAGCATATTTGCAAAGATATGCTATTATACGACGATAAAGCAAAAAGTATATTCGTGATTATTAAAGCTTTAATATTATAAGTACTCGAATAAAAAATAATGCATTTAACGTAATTAATAAGTAAGTCGTTAATATAAGCGAGTCGCTAATAAAATTTAATTTTTTTATTATTAAATTTTAATTTTTAATTTTTTATAAAAAATAATAATATTTTCGTTTAATAAATTAAATATAACATAATTAATAAGCGAATCGCTAATATAAGCGAGTTATTAATTAAACCGGATTTTTTAATTATAAATTTATAAAATTTAATTATTATATAATAAATTTAATTAAATTATTTTAAATCCTTTTTATCGGATATTTTTATTTTAATTATATAAATTCGCGTATTATATCCGGGGTTATTATAAATATTATAACGCTAAACGCGCGCTTTTGCCTTTTTAAACGATTATTATTATTATTTTATTAATTTATTGCTTTTTTTCGATTTAAATTTTTAATTTTAATTATAAGACTTCGGAATATCGACGATATTATTAAAACCCTTAATTAGGAAATTCGTGGGTTTGCCTTACGGCGCAAAATATATGGGAAATAATAAATATTATTATTAAGCATATTTAGCCTTAAAATTAAGCCTTCGCTATTTTAGCCCTTATTTCCCGGCGCCCCTTATTAGGGGGCAGACGTGGGGTCGCGAAGGGAGTGCACTTAATTAACGGTGGTTTTCCTTACGATCTTCCCCACGATTTTTAACGCCGACCGCCCCTTACCTAAGCCGCTATATAAATGCGCTAAACGCCGACCGGTTTATTACCGTCCCTTATTTTGCGTTTATTTACGTTTATTATATTTATTACCGATTTTTACGTCGAATCGATTACGGGTTTATTACGTCCCGCTTATTATTAAATTTGCTAAATTTACCTGCCGTTTACCTTTTATATTTATTACGTTTATTATATTTAGCGTATTTATTTAGGCTTATTTACGTTTTTTACGTTTATTACATTTATTATATTTAGCGCATTTATTTAGGCTTATTTACGTTTTTTATATCGATCCGATTATAAGCTTATTATATCCCGTTTATTAAAATTATTTGCGTTTGCCCTTTATATTTGCCTTTTATAAATCTATTTATATTTTTTATATCCTTTACGTTTATTATATTTATTACGTTTATTACGTTTAGCGTATTTGCTTAAATTTATTTATATTTTTTATATCGACTCGATTACGGGCACCCGACGCCTTTCCGGCCTTTTAACGTTTTATTCCCGGTATAATTGTTACGAACATGCACCCTTGCAGAAGGACAAACAACTGTGTTGGCGCTTAAGAAGGTATGCTGCGGGGCAGTGACCACGGCCCTGGCCAAAAGACCCAGCCACCCCCGCCAGCTGTCAACAAGTGTTGACAGGATCATGGCCTTGGCAATGATCCATTGGCATGGATCACAAGGATCATTGTGATCCATAAGATCCAAGAACAAAGGGGATCATACTTGTTGGTATGATCCAAGCAAACATCAGTGAGGGAATGAATGGATATATTAGGGAGGGATTTCCTACGGTTACATAGACAGTCATTACCTCAGTGATCAATCTAAGCATCTATCTTACCCATAGGTGAAGCATTCAATACGCTTTGACGACTACACTTGTGAATCATTTCAGGACCACCATCTTCAGTTACTCATTGCTCAGTTCAGTATCTTGGCTAGCGTTCCCTGTTAGCATAAACCCCCAACACCTCTTATACTCAGGTTTATTCTAGAAACCCGTAGTATAGTCGTTACATTTTGATCACTCTTGTTCAGGTACGTTCCCCCAGAAACTAACTGAGCAATATCGGCAGAATGTCTACCGTCAGCAAGGACAGCGGCAGTAGCAAGAAAGGAAAGGAGACAACAAAGGCCACTCAGGAACAGACACCCCAAGAATCCCCCACTCAAGCTATGAGTATTGACTCCGATGGAGACGACGACTTCGAAGTCTCCAAGGAACAGTACGAAAGCATTCTTCGGGAAATCAAGCGACTCCAGCGAGAGGAGGATCGCAAGGCCAAACTCATTCAGGAACTCCAGGATTCCAACACCGCTATGCGAGGAGCAGCCAACATCATCACCACGCCAATCCAGAAGACTGATGGGCTCAAGTTCAACACTCCCGCACCTTATGATGGAACGCCTGGAGGGCTCAAAGGATACCTTGCCCAAGTCCGCGCCTATCACTCCTTCCACATGGGAAGCTTCCAGAATGACCTTCAGAGGATCGTTCACGCAGCATCCTTCTTGAAAGGACGCGCCCTCGCGTGGTTCGAACCATACCTCTCTGAAGCAAGCGAACATGGATGGATGTTGAGCCAGTGCAAGGCAGAGACACAGAAGATCTTCGGAACCTATGCCGGATTCGAAGAAGCACTCAAATCACTATTCCAAGATCCTGACGAGAAGAGACAAGCCGAACGAGAACTTGAGAACCTCAAGCAGAAAGCATCCGCGTCAGTATACACTGCAGAATTCAAGCGGATCACCGCTCGCATGGACTGCACCGACGACACACGCATCATGCTATACTATCAAGGTCTCAAGGAAGAAGTCAAGGATGAGATCAGTAGGATCTTGTACCTACCTACCGACTTCACCCAGTACGCGGAACTTGTGGTACGCATTGACAACCAACTATACGCTCGACGGTCTGAAAAGAAACAAACCCCGAAATACCAGAGCCGTACCACCGCCAACATGGGAAGACCCCGACAAAACGGATATAACAACCGAAACCGCGACTGGAAGAACAAGACGTCATACGGACAACACAGCGGACCCATGGACCTTGACGCTACCCAGCGAAAGGACAAATCCAAGGTCAAGTGCTACAACTGCGGGAAAATGGGACACTACGCGAGCGAGTGCAACCAACCAAAGAAACTGGGATTTAAACCAGTGCCAGAGGGCAAGAAGCAGATCTACAGCACCAAGCGAGAAGAAGTACCCCACGACTCTCTCTCCTGGACGGCGTGCTACGACGACGAATGTCGAACGCATAAATCCAGCAAGCGAGACAGTGGATGGTACCCCAAGCAACCAAGAACCCTAGCCGCCGCGACGCGCCTGGGAAGGAATGTCCACATCGGATCAGAAGGACAACTGGTAGACAGCGATAGCGACACTATCGGCAGCGCTTCAGAGAACGAAGGCTACCACCAAGTCAGAGAAGCAGAACAACAGCTTCGACAGCAACAAACGACCCCATCTGTGGACGACACTAGCAGCGATGAGGAGGATACCTACGAACCCATGGACACCGACTACAAGGGAAGAAGGGAACTCATCACGAAACTAGAAACCTCCACTAGGGATGAACTCGAACGGGAATTCAGACAAACCCGACGAATCGACACCAATGCCCAGTTTACTCTCTCTGCCGTGGAGATGTACGGCACGGGGCAACAACTAGCAGAAATCCTCCAGAAAACCACCGACACCCCATGGGAGCAGAGAACCCCGGGAGCCAAATTTGGAGACGACCCCCGACTCAGCATCAAGCACCCTCAGCACCACCAGATCGCGTGGGTAGGATGCATCGACCCGGGATGCGACGAACACCTTGAAAACAAAACATCTCAAGGAGTATTCCCACTACGAATGGGAAAAGACGCCATTTGCTACCCCCATCTAGCTGAGCACGCAGGAAAGGCAGAAGTAAGCTACTGCGACGCACGAGGATATGTCGTACTTGCTTTGCACCCTAGACCACCGCAGTGCTCGATCAACGAGAAAAAACCATGGTGGACATGCCCACAGGATGACTGCATACGCCATATGCAAAACAAAGCAGAAGCATGGAAACGCATCAGAGACCTGAGAATATCAGGAAAGCTCAAGATTGAACCAGTGGAAGAAACTTTCGATGTCCGGAACGTAATGAATACCACCCGGAAAGAACCTCCACAGCCACTCCGACACACGGTCACCATGATATCCGAAGAAACCAACGAACAAATCAAGAAGACATTCACATTACCCCAGCAACCAACGAAGGAAGAACCTTCGCAGAAAGAATTCAACGATAAACTAGCCCAGCTTGAGGCACGATATCAAGAGGAAGGACAAGAGAAGCCACCCTCTTGGGAACTTCGGATAGAAGCATTGAATGAGCTAGCAAGAGAGCTACGCTCACCCAGACAAACCCCTGGAACGCAGGACGAAGACACAGGCGACGCACACTACCGCCAGAAGAGAAATGAGACCCGAGAACAAAGGGATCAACGGATACTCACCAGCGCCGAGAAGCGACGCGCCAACAGACGAATCAACAAGGATTCGGGAAACGACCTGGACCACTTTTAAAGAGGCAAAAGCGGTCCACCACAGAAAGGTCCATCTGTGCCACCAACGGCACCAAGCTACACGATCACCTAACGATCCCGATCAGGATCATGAACCAAGAAATACGAGCCCTGGTAGACACGGGAGCTCAAGGAATTTTTATCTCCCCAAGAATCGTCAATAAACTTAAGGTACCATGGAAATGGAAGAAGACGCCCTACACACTCAACACTGTTGATGGACAACCTATATCTTATGGAGATGGAATTGTTGACATGGAGACTGCGCATATTCAAGTCTACATCCAAGACCATAAGGAGGAACTCACGTGCGACATCACAGAAATCACGGACTACGATGTAGTCCTAGGGATAACCTGGTTGAAGGAGAGCTGTCCCCGAGTGAACTGGAAAACAGGCCAATTCCAGTGGGATTTACCAGGAATAGAGTCAGCCCCTGAGGAGAGTTTGAAGAACAAACCCTCAAGCGACCCTGAGACACTTGGATTTTACCTTATGACCAAGCATGTCAAGCCGAAACTCGACACTGTAGTACCCGAAGAGTACCAAGAGTTCAGCGACCTGTTCAGCGGAGTGCTGAAAACAGGATTACCAAAGCACACAAGATACGACCATGAAATACCCCTCCAGGAAGGAAAGGAACCCCATTTCATGCCGACATACCCAGTAAAACCTCAGCATGAGGAAGCGTTGAAAGAATACCTCAACGACATGACCCAGAAAGGATGGATTACAGAATCCACCTCACCAGCAGGATACCCTATACTTTTCGTACCCAAGAAAAGCAAAGACGGAAACCCAAATGGAGACCTTGCATCGACTATCGCAAGCTTAACGATATCACGATCAAGAACCGATACCCCCTTCCTTTGATCAAGGACCTACGCGACAAGTTGCACGGAGCCAAGTGGTTTACGGCCCTAGACTTGCCCAATGCGTACGGATTGATCAGAATTAAGGAAGGAGAAGAATGGAAGACCGCATTCCGTTGCAAATACGGACATTTCGAATACAAGGTTATGCCTTTCGGCCTAACCAACGCACCAGCAAGTTTTCAAAACATGATCAACGATGTCCTTCGGGAATACCTCGACAAGTTCGTAGTAGTATATCTCGATGATATACTCATCTACTCCAAAGACCTCGAAGAACACAAGCAACATGTCAAAATAGTGTTACAGAAACTGCAGGACGCGAACCTGCTAGTCAACCCCGAGAAAAGCGAATTCCATAAGAAAGAAGTCACCTTCGTAGGATACGTCGTATCCCCCGGAGAAGTCAAAATGGAACCATCCAAGATTGCAGCAGTAAGAGACTGGCCTACCCCGAAAACGGTAACAGAAGTCAGATCCTTCTTAGGACTCGTAAACTTCTACCGAATGTTCATCAGGAACCTCGGAGGCATAGCCGCACCTCTCACGCACCTGACGAAAAAGGATGTACCCTTCATTTGGACAACCAAGGAACAAGAAACGTTCGAACAAATCAAGGAAGCCATTACGGATGAACCAGTAATGCGCATGGCAGACCCAGAACGGGAGTTCGAAGTCGAGACAGATGCCTCGGACTACGCCATGGGTGGACAGCTCACACAAAAGGACGACAATGGGAAACCACACCCTGTCGCCTTCTACAGCAAGAAGTTCACCAAGGAACAACTCAACTACCAGATCCATGACAAGGAACTAATGGCAATTATCGAAGCCTTCAAGGAATGGAGACACTATCTTAGTGGAACCAACTACAAGGTCCAAGTCTACACCGATCACAAGAACCTCGCCTCGTTCACAACCAGCAAAGAACTCAACAAGCGACAAATCAGATGGGCAGAGTTCTTGGCAGACTTCAACTTCGAAATCAGCTATCGAAGAGGAACTGAAAACGGAAGAGCCGATGCGCTCAGCCGACGACCAGATCATTATCAGGATACGCCCAAGGAGGCACACACCCTTTTTACCATGGAAGAAAACGGGAAACTGGTCCCGACCATGAATCTCTATGCAACCATGAGCATAACCAACCATAACAGCTGGACGGAACGCATGACTAAGTGCCCAGATCCAGATGACAACCTAGTAGGGAGACACGATCCCAGCCAACAGCACTATAACGGGAAGATCAAAATCAAGGAACCACTACTCCAAGAGCTAATCAAAGATTACCACGAGTCACCGACTAGTGGACACCAAGGAGTGTTCAAGACAACCAAGCGAATCCAACAACACTTCGATTACCCACAGCTGCGGAAACACGTCAGCAACATCATCAAGGAATGCGATTTATGCAATAAGGCAAAATCAGCACGACACAAGCAATATGGACAGTTGCAACCCATACCGCCACCAGACAGAGCATGGAAATCTATCGCTCTAGACTTCATCGTGAAGCTACCACTATCAAGGGAACCCTTAACTGGAGTATTCTACGATAGCATCCTAGTATTCACCGAACGACTCACGAAGTACGCATACTTCCTCCCATACAAGGAAGCAAGTAACGCAGAAGAATTGGCATACACCTTCCTACGGACGATCGCCAGCAGACACGGATTACCAGACGAAATCATCTCCGATCGAGACAAGCTATTCACATCGAATTTCTGGAAATCACTCATCAGTCAGTTAGGATGCAATCACAAGTTATCCACCGCCTTTCACCCACAAACCGATGGACAAACAGAACGAGCCAACCAAGTACTCGAAGAATACCTCAGATGCTATGTCAATCATCAGCAAGACAATTGGGTCACACTATTGCCACTTGCGGAGTTTGCATACAACAGTGCAGTACGAGAACCCACCGGAATGTCACCGTTCTACGCCAATTACGGCTTCGAACCCGACATCACCAAAGAACCAATCAGAGGAAAAGGACTTGCACCACACGCCATTCAGCGTGTAGACCAGCTCAAACACCTGCAAGCACAACTCCAGAAAGACCTTATCATGGCCCAAAGCAAGACCAAAGAAAGACATGATAGGAAGAAGATTGAGGGACCAATCTTTGCGGAGGGAGACAAAGTCTACCTTCTACGCAAGAACATCAAAACCAAGCGACCAAGCGACAAACTCGACTTCAAGAAACTCGGAGCATTCATAATCGAGAAGAAGATCTCGGATGTCAATTACCGTCTCAAGTTACCAAAAACTATGAGAAACCACCGAACCTTCCATATCTCATTGCTAGAGCCAGCACCAAAGAACGCTAAAGTCGACGAAACGCTAGAAACAGAACCCGATCAGCAAGAATACGTCGTTGAGGAAATCATCGACCATAAGAAAGTCGGACGGGGATACCAATTCCACGTTAAATGGAAAGACTACCCACCTGAGGAAAACACTTGGGA